>CM042691.1:461659613-462936864 GCA_023614405.1 Avena insularis | reverse complement strand
TTTTTTCCATTTCTTTTTCTGCAGTTTTATTTCTAGGCCTTTTCCCTCTGGGATTTGGCCTAATATAAAAGTTGCCTTTATAAATCTTAACTTAAATATTATTTAGAATATATTAATTCATAATTAACATATAATAAATATATATTTAAATTCCTATTTATCCGAAAATACTTTTCCGGTCTTTTCCTTTATTCTTTCTCCGGACAACTTCGGATCTCTCCGCGAAACGATTCCGGCTTTCTCTCTTTCTCTACTGTGATTCCGTCTTATGAATGATCGCTCTCATCGCAGCCTTAAGTGTATCCTCTCATGGCTCGGGAATGCTCCAGATATGATCTGTATCAATGATCAACAGAGGGACCAGGGATATCCATGTGACCCCTATGCATTTCTGATGGCAATGTCGTTTGAATCGCTAAATGTAGCATCCTCTTCCTTTTGTTTCTCGATACAACTTGTCCGAGATCCGATCATTGGTATCCCATACCTTGTTCAATCTCGTTTATAACAAGTTCTGTTTTCTTGTTACCGTGATATTACATCCATGTGACCTAGTCACGTGTTGCAACATTTATGGATGTAATCTCACCAAGCCAGCCGTATGTATCTTTACCCGTCATGTGCGTGAACAAATCCCGGTCTTGCAGTCACATGTCATCAACTGTTCCTTTGGAATACCCAACATACACATTTATGGCCACCGTATTACCAGATGACGGTTGATGTAGTCAAAGCAGCCTCGGGAAACAGTGAGTAATATGAGCTCACGGTCTAAGGAGAAGGATTCTAGGTACAACTGTTGCAACAATGAACTATATGACTTGATCGTGTTACAATCCTTCGAGGAATGTCCAATCACATCATTCTCCAATGATATGATCCCGTTGTCAGTCGGCATAAATGCCCATGATCTTGAAACCCAGATCATCTTCGTGACCAACGAACTAGTATGAATAGAGGCTACTAGGGACTTGGTTGTTTCATACCACACCTGTACCAATGTTTCTACTTGGCACAGTTCTAGCACAATATGAAACTATTATAAACTAATTGAGATATGACAATAAAAACCCATTTATTATTTGCCTCTAGGGCATATCTCCTTCAGTCTCCCACTTGCACTAGAGTACAAATAATCCAGCTCGCATTTTACTCATATAAACCATATACCATATGCGTTTACAGATCATGCATGCTTAAGGGAAACATCATGTTCATGTTCTGTTTTACCAGATCATTATTTCCTTTGCAAATTGTTAATGTCTTCCTAATTTTCACATTCACACCATTATCGTATAATGGGTCGAAGTATTTGTTTGGCGACAAAGAGAGACTTTGTTTCTAGTGTTTATGATGACGGTCGTTTTCACCGTTGTCATCTAAACTTCAAAACACACTTTGCTACCCTTTGTGTATATACTATAGTCATGGCAGCAGAACGAGACCGGATTCCAGGAGCTTACAGTGACGTTAGATCAACCTCGAGGGCTTTCTCATGGGCACTGGGCCCTGGGACACATCATTCTACATTAAAAGCGAACTAGCCCCGCCATAACATTATACATCACATCAGATGTAGCCTTTATACTTCTATATCTATGTAGATCCTAGTGCATGAAATGCATCTACACCACTTACATTGCTTCTTGCCATTTATTTCCAAACTTAATTCTGGTTTAGTGATCAACTCAGGAATCACTTAAAGACACGTTCTTACAGTTAAGACTTTATCCTACCAATCAGAACTTCGGGTCACTTTATGTCGAATATACAACATGGTTATATGGAAGAACCTACGACTGAGGCATAGGAGATGTAACGCATCTCTTTATTTCAACCATAGTTGCAATACTCAATGCTTCATATAGCAAGAACTACTTTCTTACCTTGTTCCATTCTGAGATTCTTCAGAATCTTGTCTTAGGACATTCTGAACATCTTTTCAGAATCAAGTCCAGGAAGCATTCATCATTCAGTGTTTATTAGACTCACCAATCTATCTTGATAGATATTATCGTTTAATAACTTCAACTTCATCCTTATTTATCTAACTTAAATATTATTAACACCAATCACATCATTCACATATGTCGTCCACATATTCTAGAATGATTTCACGCTCCCACTCAAATATGACATTCATGTTTGAGATCCAGAGATTTCACTTAGCTCCCACTCAAAATATGTCAGCTACATATTATGAATTAGCCAAGCTGATTTTCTCCCACTCAAATCTAGGTCCTCTCGATAATCTTGGATACTCCAAAATTCTTTGATCACCATCAAATTGAGAATTCCACTAACGAGATTTCAATGACCATTCATTTCTCGTACTTAGGTCCATCATGATTCTTTGTATTTCGTAGGTATGTCTTGTTCAAAACATGACAAGTGAATCCACAATATGATTCTACAAACTTGTAAAATATATAGTTGAATCCTACTTCCTTTAGTAAAAGTATTCCCTGAAACTTTATGATCATTATCATTGGTTTCTCCTCTATTTGTAGAGTTTGGATTCACGAAACAAATTCTGCTGCACCACTCAACAATTCGGAGGTAAGGTCAAATACCTTGTTTTGATCTTTTACTTTCTTCCACTTATATCTTCATCAAGACACGTCAACTTTGGAAAACAACAGGTTTGCCCCTTTTGTGGAAGCTGCATTCATAGCTTCCTAAGAATGCTCTACAAAGACTTGTTTATTCGCCACGACTTCGACTTGTCGAAATCTCCAGAAACTCGAACTTGCCATAACACTTATGGTGTTGTTTCCACGAATCTTTAGATGTTTCTTTGTATTTCAAATGAGTGTTTGCTTATTTCGATCTTTAACTCTAAATGACAACTATAACCCCGATAAGAGATAATATTATACCATATGTATCCAATACATAATGATTCTGATGTTTAGATATTTCAACATGGTTTGAATTCATCCAATTATCATAATTTGTGAAATATCTTTCACAAGTTCCTTTTATGCTAAACTTAACTTGAATACTTTAGTCATGTCGATCAAATCGAAGAGACTTATTAATTCAATATCCTCTTTGTTGTGAACTTATTTGAACAATTCAAATCGTTTCAAACTTATGTTTCATTAAGTAAATACGTTTATTCACTTAAGTCCATAATTAACTAATGATTTCCACTATTTGTTGAAAATACGATACATCACTATGTATAAGATTCAACATTTCTTCGCATATCACCGTTTTACCAGAATGCGGAGTTTTAGTCATTCTACCCAAGAGGCATGGTTTTGCAAAGTCTCTAGATTAAGCATCTTGGACCACGATCTTTCATAAAGAACCTGCAATAACCAAAATGACTTAAACTATAGTGTCTTTTTCATTATTAAACTTTGGATATCTTTTAGCATTCGAATCCTTTATAAGTGTTTAAACTATTATCATTAACATAGTGATGAGAAGAACTTATTTATAATCATAATGTGACCATAACGGTATTGTTCATAAGAATAGTACAAACTGGTTTGTAACTTATTCATATGAATAATCGTCTTGCCAAAAGCAAGACACACAAACAAGGATTACAAATTATATGCAAGTCCACTAATCCAAATGACAAACTTTGAGGAAAGAGGTGATGTTACTATCAACTGCTTTTGTCATCAAGTCACATTGCCTCAAATCCAGCAATTCTCAAGCAGATCATCCTGTTTTCACAAATCGGGACAAGTATCAAATACTTTGCAAACTATAAGGAGTTTTGCAAGAACCACATTTATAATTTGTATATCTTACATATACCTTTTCATCCATGATCTCCATTTTGCAATCAAGCCCTTCCAAGATTTCTCAACTCTAATGCAAGATCACCAAGTGTTTTTCCAAACATTCTGGAGTCATCAAATTATCTCCTAATGGTTATTGTATCAAGAAGAGAAGATCACCTTTTACGAGGATATCCCTCAGGCGTGGGTATTAATCTATGAAGTTGGACCCTTTTGCTAAGTTCCAAATTAAGCAATATATTCCCATGGTCGCAAAGGACCTCAATGGGATAGGCTAAGATCTATTAAGATATTTGCAAACAGACATCTAGACTAAGTTTATAATAAGAGATCAATTTATAATTGGTCTCCACTAAAATTGTCATCCCTTGGACGATTTTAGTGATCGCATGATCCCTATCCTCTGCACCTCCCCTGATCATCACGGCCATTAGTGCATTATCAAAGGTAGACATTCACTAATGTCAATCACATCATCAATGTGACTCATGCTCGATCTTTCGATCTCTTGTGTTCTGAGGCCATGTTTGTACATGCTAGGCTCACCAAATCTAACTTGTGTGTATTCGCTGTGCAACATGGCTTACACCCACTATATGTGAACGTAGATATGTCTGACCCTCGATCATCATGGCCGGCCTCATAACGAAGAACTTTCTTGGTGGTGCACACACAAGGGGAACATGTAATATTGGAATTAAATAGGGATTATCTAATTTGCTACCGTTGAGTATCTAAATACTAGCACACAATAAGATGTAAAACAGGTATCAACATCATATGTATAATGTGATATGATATGGTGCTTCTTCTCGCGCCTTGATCTCCATCGAGCGCTCCGGCATGATCTCCATCCTGCCCTTGGTTTGACGCCAAGTCCACGACGCCTCTACCAGGTCGTTCATCGGAACGATGACCATTACTATACTACTTAGTAACAGAAAAGTAAACTACTTTACCTTCGCAACGACCAATTCCATATCATAATCACATGCCCCCTGCAAAATAAAGTTAGACGCCTCTACTTTATATATTGCAAGTTTCACGTGGTTGTTAGGGATTTTCGCAATAGAACCGTTTCTAATCTACGAACTTTCCAACCACAACATGGATCCAATAGTTGTCTATACTACACCCCTTTCGGGGCCCTCCATTGTAAATGCTATATCAACTATCGAATGAGAGACAGACACCCGCTAGCCACTTACACGGTACAAGCCGTATGTTGAGCGTGGAACC
Organism: Avena insularis; assembly: GCA_023614405.1. NCBI lineage: Eukaryota > Viridiplantae > Streptophyta > Magnoliopsida > Poales > Poaceae > Avena > Avena insularis. Next base: position 462,931,864 of record CM042691.1, on the reverse strand, counting down.
AGTCTCGCGTACGAATACACATAAGGTTGGTCCGGGCCGCTTCATCAAACAATACCGCGATATAAACAAGTACACGTTAGAGGGTAACAACTAAGGGATCAATGGCCGCACAATACTTGTGTGTACTGGCCGTATAACACTCCTACGCATAGATCGGGTCTGATACCACTATAGGGGATCGCACCAGAAAACAAAAATTTTCCTACGTGGGAACCCCAGAAACTGCCTAGGATCTATCTATGTAGTAATGCGGTAACGGCCGATGTGTAGAGAATACATACCCTTGTAGACCGTACGCGGTTAACGTTTCGCGAAGAACGTGGTTGAAGTAGTCGTACTCGTAGCCAACCTCAAGGTCGCGAAGCTCCTCGCAGGTCACCCTTTGATCCTTCTTCATCTTCATCGTGCAACAGCTCCGGCTCATGACATTTAAGCGCCCCAAGTGTTGCGGCTCATGTCTTCGTACACATCCGGTGCACGATGAGACCTCCGGCTCCCCGATCCCGCCGGGAGTGCGGAAGTTGATATCCGGCTAGGAATCCCTGCAGCACAACCCAGACTTGGGGCCATGGTCACAAGGTATAGAGAGAGGGAGGGAGAAAGTCAACCAAAGGACTTCTCAAATTGTGTATCTAATCCCACCCATGGGCACCCCTATATATAGGCGGAGGGGGTGTGCCCTCCCCTTTAGATTAGCCATGTGGGACTAATAGGCAAAGGAAAAATACAGGTATTTTCGTCCTGGCCGATTAGGCCGAATTAACTCATCCCAATAGGCAAAACAGAAAATACCTAATAAAAGAAAAGGGGCAGCAACAGCCTGCAACACAACCGCTGGATGGGCCAACCTCGCCCGACCCAGCTGATCAAGGCACAAGCCAAGAACATGTGTGGGCCTGGTGGCCCTGCCCACCATGGGATCTGGCGGCTCACAGGCCTGGCCTCGGCCTGGGGTCACTGGGTTGTGCCTCGGGCTCCTGGCCTAAGGCGGGCTCGGGCGAGGCGTAACCGGTGGGCCGGCGGGCGGTGGCCCAGCTCGGCGCGACCCGGCGCCTGGCATGGCCTAGTTACACGCTGTCCTGTGTGGTGGCGGTTATCCGCCGCCCACGGGCTGGCTGTTTTGCCTTTTTTCATTTCTTTTTCTGCAGTTTTATTTCTAGGCCTTTTCCCTCAGAGATTTGGCCTAATATAAAAGTTTCCTTTATAAATCATAACTTAAATATTATTTAGAATATGTTAATTCATAATTAACATATAATAAATATATATTTAAATTCCCATTTATCCGAAAATACTTTTCCGGTCTTTTCCTTTATTCTTTCTCCGAACAACTCGGATCTCTCCATGAACGATTCCGCTTTCTCTTTCATCTGTGATTCCGTCTTACGAATGATCGCTCTCATCATACCCTTAAGTGTATCCTCTCACGGCTCGGGAATGCTCCAGACATGATCTGTATCAATGATCAACAGAGGGACCAGGGATATCCATGTGACCCCTATGCATTCCTGATGACAATGAGCGTTTGAACCACTAAATATAGCATCCTGTTCCTTTTGTTTCTCGATACAACTTGTTCGAGATCCGATCATTGGTATCCCATACCTTGTTCAATCTCGTTCACAACAATTTCTGTTTTCTTGTTACCGTGATATTACATCCCCGTGACCTAGTCACATGTTGCTGAAGGGTTTCGCAGCATAGTAAATCAAAATTTTCTACGGAAGCGAACAGAGGGAAAGCCAAGATCTAATCTAGGAGATGCAAACAACGAGAGAGATTGGATTAGATCTTCATACCCTTGAAGATTTGCACAGCGGAACGTTCGTCGGAACATGGGTGATGTAGTCGTACTCGCTTCTCCTCCTCGCGATCAGATCCGATCTAGCACCACAAGTGGCGGTGCCTCCGTGAGATGCACACGTGCAGCACCTCGACGTCTCCTCCTTCCTCGGACCAGCAAGTATGGTGGAGAGATGGATTGGATCTACAAAGACGACGCGTGGTGTATATGGTGGAGAATTTCGCAGCAGGCTTCGCCACAAACAATGGGAGGAGAGAGGAAGGCAGCAGGTTACTAGGGCTTGAGGGAGATGTGTCTTGGGAGGGGCGACCAGCCCTCTATTTATAGAGGGTGGCGGCCAGCCCTAGCCCCTCCTCCAAGCCTATCTCTAGTTTAAACGATTTAAACTCTCCCCTTATCTAGAAATTCTATCCCTAGATTTAAACGAGTTAAATCTATCTAGAATCGGCTGGGCCCTATGGGGCCTTGTGCCCCTGGCCCAATGCGCCAGGACACTCCCTCATAGGCCCATGCCCCTCCCGAAGGTGGGACCACGTTGGCCCCTTCCGAAGGTTCTAGAAGCTTAGGCACAATACCGATTAATCCGAACAATTCAACTCCAAAACTGCCGCCTTTAGATGAATCTTATTCTCCGGACCATTCCGGAACCTCTCGTGATATCCTGGATCCCATCCGAGACTCCAAACAAAATTCATAAACCAATTATCCAATCTATCCTAGCCGAGACACGTTATGTGACCGCGGTTCGAGAATATGCGTATATGATCTTCTATCAATAATCAACAGCGGGTCTGGGCACCCATATTGACTCCACACATTCATCGATGATCATATCGGATGAACCACGATTCAAGGATTCAATCAATCCCATAAATATATTCCCTTCTTCTCGCGATATTTTACTTGCCCGAGATTCGATCGACGGTATAGTCATACCTAGTTCAATCTCGCTCACGCAAGTACTTTACTCGTTCAGTAATCGATATCACTTTGTGATTAACTCCTTAACCACATGCTTGCAAGCGGTGTTGATATCGACACGAAAGGGGCCCAAGTATATCTCTCCGACTTGGGAGGGACAAATTCCATCTCGATACATACAACCCAACGGATACTTTCCGATCACCTGAGAGACACCTTTATGATCACCCTCTCATAGGATGACGTTTGATGACCTCAAAGCTTTCTTCCGATACCAGGGAGTTGTATTATATCATGGTCTAAGGAATACAATATTTGACATGAGAAAAGCTTCGCAAAGACGAACACGATGAAACGATCTAATAGCTTTGCTTAGTTTGGGTCTGTCCACCATATCATTCTCCCAATGATATGATCTCATTATCAATTGACAACTCATGTCTATGGTTAGGAAACCTTAACCATCATTGATCAATGAGCTAGTCCATAGAGGCGTACTAGGGACACGGTGTTGTTCACAAACCACACAAGTATTAAAGTTTCCGCTTAATACAATTCTAGCATGGAATATAAACTTTATCATGAACAAGAATTATAATAATAACATCTTTATTATTGCCTCTAGGGCATAATTCCAACAGTTGCAACATGCACTAGAGTCAATAATCTAGTTTACATCTGGCAACAATCTCACACCCATGGCACTGAGGTGCTGATCATGTTTTACACGTGGAAGAGGTTTAGTCAATGGATCTGCGACATTCAGATCTGTATGTACTTTGCTGATCTTCAGATCTCCATCTGCTATATAATCTCGGATTATATGAAACTTATGTTGATATGCTTGGTCTTTGGATGATATCTTGGTTCCTTAGCGAGTGCTATGGCGCCGTTGTTGTCACACAATATCTCCAGGGGTCCAATGCACTTGAACCACGCCAAGCTCGATGATGAAGTTCCTGATCCAAACTCCTTCACTTGACGCTTCGCAGCAGCCATGTATTCCGCTTCATCAGAGATCCCGCGATCACGCTTTGCTTGCAGCTTCTCCAGCTCACAGCTCCTCCATTCAAAATATACACGTATCCTCGTCGAGATTTACAATCATCCTTGTCGATGTCGAAACTAGCATCGACGTAACCTTTACGACGAGTGCTCATCACCCCCATAGACTAAGAACATTTCTTTAGTCCTATTTAGGTACCTTAGGATGTTCTTCACGGTTGTCCAAAGGTTCCACTCTGGATCGCTTTGATATCCGTCACAAACTAAGAGCATTGGACACATCCGTCTAGTACACAAGATGGCATACATGATGGAACCTATGGCCGAGGCATAAGGCACTTTGCTCATAGCTTCCCTATCATTTCATCAGAATGGACACCGAGCCTTGCTCAATATCTTACTCGACAACATAGGCACCGAACCTTTCAATGCCTTATCCATTCTGAACCTTTTCGAACTTTGTCTAGGTATGTACTCGCTTAAAGCTATCAAAGGCCTTTGTCTATCTCTATAGATCTTGATGCCCAATATATAAGCAGCTTCACCTAGGTCTTTCATTTAAAAACACTTGTTCAAATAACTCTTCACATCAAGCATGTTGATGTCATTTCCAATAATCAATATGTCATCCACATATAGTACCGTAAACGCCACCGAGCTCCCACTCACTTTCTTGTAGATGCAAGCTCAGAGCAATTTGGAACAAATCCAAAGCTCTTGATCACTTGATCAAAACGAAGGTTCCAACTCCGAGATGCTTGCTTCATCCATAAATGGAACGCTGAAGTTTGCATACTTTATCAGCATCCTTAGGATCGATAAACCTTCGGGTTGCATCATATACAACTCTTCATCAATGTTGCCATTGAGGAAAGCAGTCTTGACATCCATCCGCCATATTTCATAATCATGAAACGCAGCAATTGCTAATAAAATCCGAATGGACTTAAACATCGCCACGGAGAGAAAGTCTCATCGTAGTCAACACCTTGAACTTGTCAAAACCTTTCGCAACAAGCCGCTTTATAGACGGTAACATTACCATCCGCCCCGCTTTCTTCTTGAAAATCCATTTGCACTCAACGGCCTTTCGGTCGCTAGGAGGGTCCACCAAAGTCCATACTTGGTTTTCGCCATGGATCCCAATTGGATTTCATGGCTTCTAGCCATTTCTCGTAGTCCGCTCATCATCGCTTCCTCATAGTTCGTAGGTTCGCTGTCTTCTACTAACAAGACAAGTCAAGACAGGTTGCCGCATTACCACTCAGAGGGGCACGCGACCTTGTCGACCGCGACGCTCAAGAGCAAGATCGTCCAAGCTTCATGATCCTTGTCATTAGCTTCCTCTATTGTTGGTGCAGGTGACCTTTGGAACAATTTCAGGTGCCGCGCTACTCTCCAATTCAAGAGAAGGTTCAATAACCTCGCCTAGCTCTACATTCCTCCCACTCACTTCTTTCGAGAGAAACTCCTTCTCAAGAAAGGAACCATTCTTTGCATAAACACTTTGCCTTCGGTTCTGTGATAGAAGGTATACCCAATAGTTTCCTTAGGGTATCCTATGAAGACGCTTCTCCGCTTTGGGTTCGAGCTTGTCCGCATCAACTTCTTGACGAAGCTTCAGATCCCCAAACTTTAAGAAACGACAACTTAGGTTTAGCACCAAACCACAGTTCATACAGTGTCGTCTCAACGGATTTAGATGGAGCCCTATTTAAAGTGAATGCAGCGGTTTCTAATGCATAACCCCAAAATGATAACGGCAAATCAGTAAGAGACATCATCGATCGGACCATATCTAATAGGGTTCGATTCCGGCGTTCAGACACACCATTGCGCTGTGGTGTTCCGTATGGAGTTGCGAAACAATTCCGGTTGCTTTGAGATGCGTGAGAAAATCATAACTCAAATATTCGCCCCCACGATCGGATCGTAGAAACTTAATCTTTCTGTACGATGGTTCTCCACTTCATTCTGAAATTCTTTGAACTTTTCAAACGTTTCAGATTTATGTTTCATTAAATAGATATACCCATATCTACTTAAGTCATCGGTAAAAGTGAGAAAATAGCGATATCCACCGCAAGGTCAAACACTCATCGGTCCGCATACATCGGTATGTATGATTTCCAACAAGTCCGCTGCTCGCTCCATCATACCGGAGAACGGGTTTTGATCATCTTGCCCATAAGGCATGGTTCGCATGTGTCAAATGATTCAAAATCAAGAGACTCCAAAAGTCCATCGAATGGAGTTTCTTCATGTGCTTTACACCAATATGACCTAGACGATTGCCACAAATAAGTAGTATTATCACTATCTACTTTGCATCTCTTAGCCTCAATGTTATGGATGTGTGTTTCATCCCTTTCGAGATTTAGAAGAAATAAACCATTCACAATGACCATAAAAGATGTTACTCATATAAATAGAACAACCATTATTCTCCGATTTAAATGAATAACCGTCTTGCAATAAACACGATCCAGAAATAATGTTCATGCTCAACGCAGGCACATAATAACATTTATTAAGGTTTAAAACTAATCCGAAGGTAAAACTAAGGAGAGCGTGCCGACGGCCATCACATCAACTCTTGATCCGCTACAACGCCAAGATCATCACCTCATCCTCGCAAAGCCGCCTCTATTCCGTAGCTCTGCTTCGAGTTACAAATATTAGCAACTGAACCAAGATCAAATACCCAGCACTACAACGCGGGCTAGTAAGGAAAACATCAATAACATGTATATCAAATATACCTTTGATGGTGCCAGCCTTCTTGTCCGCTAAGTACTTCAGACAGTATGCGCCAAAGGACCCTTGTCCTTGCAATAGAAGCACTCAGTGTCCGGCTTAGGACCAGACTTGAGCTTCTTCTCAGCAGGGGCAGTGCGCTTGCCGCCGCCCTTCTTGAAGGGCTTCTTTGCTCCCTTACCTTTCTTAAAGGAGGGCTTGTTGACCATCAACACATGATTATCCTTCTTGATGTCCACCGCAGCCTTCAGCTTTGAAGAGCTCGGTGATCGACGTGGAACCAATCTGATTATGAGTCACTACAAAACTTTTGTAGCTGGGAGGAGTGATTGCAGAACCTGTCAATCTTGAGCTCCTCCGAATCTTGCGTCTAGTTGCTCAAGGCGTTGAGTGTAGCCCGACATCTTAATGGCGTGCTCACTAACGAAACTCCCTTCCTCCATCTTGCGCTTAAAGAACTTCTGAGATCTCATATCTCTCAGAACGGGCCTGAGTCTAAAACATGGTTTTCAGCTCTTCGAGAATCTCAAAGGGCCCGGGATAGTTTTCAAAACGATTTTGAAGTTCCGGTTCCATAGCAAACAACATGGTGCTCTTAATCACACCATAATCATCTTTGCGCGACTGATAGACAGCTTTCTCATCAGCCGGCCCAGCCGCAGCACGGGGGTTACCTAACGCTTTCTCAAGGACATAGTCCTTTTGTCCGCCAGACAGAATGATTCTTAGATTGCGGAACCAGTTGGTGAAGTTAGACCCATTGTTTCTAAGCTTTTCTTTCTCAGCAAAAACGTTGAAGTTGAAGTTGGACTTGGCCATGTGATCTACAGTATTTGCAAGTACAAATTAGACTATGTTCATGATAAATAGTTCAACTTAATCAAATTACTAGATGAACTCCCACTAAATTCAACATCCCTCAAGTTGTTTAGTGAACACGATCCAAATTCACCACACCTAATCCGATCATCATGAGAAGAGATGTGGTTTCAATGGTGGACAACAAAGTGTCGATCATATCATTCATATGACTCATGCTTAACCTTTCGGTTCTTGTGTTCCGAGGCCATGTCTGTACATGCTAGGCTCGTCAAGTTAGACCCAAGTATTTCCGTGTGTGCAAAACTGGCTTGCACCCGTTGTATGTGAGCGTAGAGTCTATAGCACCCGATCATCACGTGATGCTTGGACACGACGAACTTTCGCAACGGTGCATACTTGGGGAGAACACAGTTTTTATCTTGATCTTTAAGTGAGGAATCATCTTATAATGCTACCGTCGCGATCTAAGCATAATAAGATACATAAAAGGATAAACATCACATGCATATAACTTTATGTGACATGGTATAGCCAATCTTCGCGCAATGATCTCCATCTTGTGCGTTCCGGCATGATCTCCATCACTCCACCATGATTGCCTCCACCATGAATAGCAACTACAACTATTGCTAACTACTTAGCGATAAAGTAAAGCTATTACATGGCGTATAAGAAGTTGACTCTTGGGTCATACACAATTATAAAGACAACCATATGGCTCCCATGGTTGTGTACTCAACGACATGCAAGTCGTGAAACATTACAAAACATGATCATCGTGACACGATATACACATCACATCTTGGGCCATACCATATCACAGAAAACAATCCCTGCAAAAACAAGTTAGACGCCTCTACTTTGTTGTTGCATGTTTTACGTGGCTTATGGGAGTAGATGCTAAGAACGATTCTTACCTACGGAAAGCCACAACAGTGATATTATGGTTGCCAAACTCCGGTGTTAATCCCATGACAACTATAGTGAGAGAAACTGACATCCACCAGCCGCATGTGTGGAACAAGCCACACGTCAAGTGCGGAGCGGTCTCGCGAACGACGTCGCGTAAGGTTGGCCTGGACCGCTTCAATCTCACTATGCCATGTCATAAGAAGAACACAAACAAGAGGCTTGCAACAGAAAACATCAACGCCCGCAACAACCATGTTGCGTTCTACTCGTGAATCACATCTACGCATAGATCTAGCTCGATACCATCAAGGGTTTCGCAGCATAGTAAATCAAAATTTTCTACAGAAGCAACAGAGGAAAGCCAAGATCTAATCTAGGAGATGCAAACAACGAGAGATTGGATTAGATCTTCATACCCTTGAAGATTCAAGACAGCGAACGCTCGTCGAACGTGGGTGATGTAGTCGTACTCGCTTCTCCTCCTCGCGATCCGATCCGATCTAGCACCACAAGTGGCGGTGCCTCCGTGAGATGCACACGTGCAGCACCTCGACGTCTCCTCCTTCCTCGGACCAGCAAGTATGGTGGAGAGATGGATTGGATCTACAGCACGACGACGTGGTGTATATGGTGGAGAATTTCTGCCGCAGGGCTTCGCCTACAAACAGTCGGGAGGGAGAGAGGAAGGCAGCAGGGTTACTAGGGCTTGGAGGGAGATGTGTCTTGGGGGGAGGGGGTGCACCAGCCCTCTATTTATAGAGGGGGTGGCGGCGGCCAGCCCTAGCCCCTCCTCCAAGCCTATCTCTAGTTTAAACGATTTAAACTCTCCCCTTATCTAGAAATTCTATCCCTAGATTTAAACGAGTTAAATCTATCTAGAATCGGCTGGGCCCTATGGGGCCTTGTGCCCCTGGCCCAATGTGGCCAGGACACTCCCTCATAGGCCCATGCCCCCTCCCGGAAGGTGGGACCACGTTGGCCCCCTTCCGGAAGGTTCTAGAAGCTTCCTATAATACCGATTAATCCGGAACAATTCAACTCTAAAAACTGCACGCCTTATATGAATCTTATTCTCGACCATTCCGAACCTCTCGTGATATCCCGGATCCCATCCGAGACTCGAACAAAAATTCATAAACCAATTATCCAATCTATCCTAGCCGAGACACGTTAAGTGTGTGACCGCGTTTCGAGAATATGCAGACATGATCTTCTATCAATAATCAACAGCGGGGTCTGGGCACCCATATTGACTCCCACACATTCATCGATGATCATATCGGATGAACCACGATGCCAGGATTCAATCAATCCCATATATATATTTCCTTCGTCTCGCGATATTTTACTTGCCCGAGATTCGATCGTCGGTATCGTCATACCTAGTTCAATCTCGTTCACAGCAAGTACTTTACTCGTTCCGTAATCCGATATCACTTTGTGATTAACTCCTTAACCACATGCTTGCAAGCGGTGTTGATATCGACACGAGTGGGCCCAAGTATATCTCTGACTTGGGAGGGACAAATTCCATCTCGATACATACAACCCAACAGATACTTTCCGATCACCTGAGAGACACCTTTATGATCACCCTCTCATAGGATGACGTTTGATGACCTCAAAGCTTTCTTCCGATACCAGGGAGTTGTATTATATCATGGTCTAAGGAATACAATATTTGACATGAGAAAAGCTTCGATGGCCAGAATACAATATTTGACAAGATCTAATCATGGTCTTTGGGGCGCGAGAAGCAGGGCGACGATGGCCAGGAACAGGACAGCCATGCGGGGAGAATGGTGGAACCAAGAAGAAGGTGGGAGGTAGATTTGGTGAACTGGGCTAGCTAGCGTTTGACCCCTCTGACAGGACATCTCGACGACGGGAGAGACGAGGTAGACCCATTTGTCAATTTAATATTTTTTCTCTAGTGGACGACCAACGACCTACAATTTCGATTTCAATGTTGCCGTACCTAGAGAACAAAGCTTACCCCTAACTCCCACGCTCAACGCCATGGCTCGCCATCACCTCCTGTCCGTGGTGGTGATCGTCACCGTGGCGCTGCTGGCCTCGCCGCGCGGCACCGTGGTAGCATACCCATGGTTAGTTTGCAGCGACGGCGGCTTCCCGGCGGACAGCGATTACAAGGCCAGCCTCAGCCTCCTGGCCGCCACCATGCCCAACAACGCCTCCACGTCCCCGGGTCTTTTCGCCACCGCGCAGGCCGGCGTGGCCCCTGGGCAGGTGTGGGCTCTCGCGCTCTGCCGCGGCGACGCCACCGCCTCCTACTGCTCCAGCTGCCTCGACCAGGGCTTCCAGGACCTCATCGCCTCCTGCGACTACAAGGATGCCACCATCTACTACGACTCCTGCTTGCTCACCTACTCCAACATCCATTTCCGCGTCACCGATGACATCAAGTACAGCCCGTATCACACGATCCGCAACAACCTTAACGCCACCGCGGAGCCGCGGCGGTTCCAGCGCCTCGTGGCAGCGCTCATCAACGCCACCGCCAGCATCGCCGCCTTCAACTCCTCCACCCGCCTCTACGCGTCGGGTCAGGCCGAATTCGACAAGGAGCTGCCCGAGGTGTACAGCTGGGCGCAGTGCACGCCGGACTTCTCGCCGGACCGCTGCTGGAGCTGCCTCGTGCGGATCATGAGCGAGTTACCGACCTACTTCACGGATGCCATTGGAGCCCGGGTCCTCGGGATCAGATGCAGCATCAGGTATGAAACCCAGCCCTTCTTCAATGGCTCGGCGACAGTGCGGCTGTCGGCAACAACAGCCAGCGGGCCTGCGCCGGCGGTGGTGCCTAAAGTGGTGACGACTCTCGGCGGTTGGACAAGGTGAGTCCAAGCTTTCAACACTTAATTAGGGAGATTTACAAATTAACTCCTAAAATAACTTGCTTATTGTTAATTCCTCGGTTCTTTTTTACTTTCGCATTCTTCGTAGCAAACTATGAGGGTTTCTAGACTAGAATGTTTTGCCAAACTACTTCAGTTATGGTATGAGGGATTCTTGGTAGCGCAGACCAACATTTCTTCACCTATTGTCCATCTTAATCAGCTGAACTAGTAATCACGCCATTTCCCCCTCTCCGCCATCTATAATTCCGGTTGCAAATGTAGAATAATTCCCACTGTTTCCTGCACATGTAGAACAATGGGTTTTTATTCCACATGGCCCAATGTGCCCCCACTATTTTACATTCTTGTATTTTACAATAGAGAGTGCAAAAGGTTGCCATGTGTAAATATTGAACACTAGGAACCAAAGAGTATTTTTAATTATTTCACAAGCCATATTCGTAGACTTTTTTTATACTTATCACACCTTAATAGTTTTTTAGGGAAAGCCATCCGGCGAGCTTTCATTGATTCCCAAATAAAGATACATCGTTTATGAGTTTTATATACTAATCACATCTTATAATAGTTAATTGCAATAACTATGTTTTTTTTTGTTCTAACTCCTCCGCAATACAAAATCTATGTTTTGTTTGGTTCAAGCTTGTGCTCTTATCTGACACTCTGACTTGACTTTTTGTTTTGTTGCATTGGCTAATTCACAGGAAAAAAGTATAGAGTTCCTGCCATGGTTCCTATAATTCTGTTGCCTATTCTAGCAGCCATAAGCCTCGTCGCTTGCTTCTCTTTCTGGAGGAGGCGGGGGCCACCGAGTGAAGAAAAGCAGTCATGTATATCCAAAAAATTCTCTATTTCACTATGTGAAAAACATGCCAAAAAAAACTCTACAATTAGTTGTGCATCTGCTTATTGACGCAGTGATGTATATGTGTATTCACATAGATCTTAGCTATTCCGCTGAGGCCGAAGACGTTGAGAGTGCCGACTGGATGATGATTGACATTTCAACACTTCGGGCGGCGACTGAAGATTTTGCAGAGAGCAGAAAGCTTGGGGAAGGCGGATTTGGCGCAGTGTACAAGGTACTAATCAAGTGATCGATGAATAAGCAGATTTGCATTAAAAATTTAGGAATGTTATAGTTTCTGGTTCAATACCAGGGCATGCTCCCTAACGAAGAGGAAATAGCAGTGAAGAGGATGTCCAAGAACTCAACGCAGGGAGTTGAGGAGCTGAAGAATGAGCTTGCTTTGGTTGCGAAACTCAGTCACAAGAACCTTGTGAGGCTCATTGGTGTCTGCCTAGAGCAGCAGGAGAGGCTGCTAGTGTACGAATTCGTTCCTAACCGGAGCCTTGACTACATACTCTTCGGTACGTACAACATAATAGTAGTTGAACTCGATAATTCCTTCAATTAATTCTTCTAAAATTTAAGGTAGATATCTCCGATATGATGATATATCTACTAATATTTCACTCTCAAACAGCTCTCAAGGGTGACCTTCTTGATTGGGCGAAGAGGTACAAGATCATAGAAGGAATCGCTCGAGGCCTGCAATACCTCCATGAAGACTCCCAGCTCAAAGTAGTTCATCGTGATATGAAAGCGAGTAACATCCTGTTTGACACAAACTCCATCCCCAAGATCTCAGACTTCGGCCTTGCCAAGATCTTTGGGCGAGACCAGACGCAAGGCGTCACAAACCGTGTCGTTGGCACACAGTCAGTGCAAAACGTATCATAGTACTACTAGCAGCTATTGGAGTCACAACCATAATTTTTTGCACTGATTTTTCAGTGGATACATGGCGCCGGAGTACATGATGCGCGGTAACTACTCTGTGAAATCAGACGTATTCAGCTTTGGGGTTATGGTCTTGGAGATCGTAACTGGGAGGAAGAACAACGACCACAACTCTCAACAATCTGAAGATCTCCTGACTATGGTATGCATTTGCTTGTTTTATTTTATCAAATGGGAGAGAAATTTTCTCGGTCTGTGCATATACTGATGCACACGGCCTCCACTCCCTTTATCTGAATAACAGGGATAGCCTGAAACTGAACTATACATGTAGGTGTGGGAGCACTGGACAAATGGGACAATGCCGGAGGTTGTAGACCCGAGCATGAACGGTAGCTTCTCGAAGGAAGAGGTGCTCAAGTGCTTACACATAGGCCTTCTCTGCGTGCAAAGGAACCCCGCGGACCGTCCAATGATGTCCGTGGTTGTCATGATGCTTGGCAGCCGGACGTTCAGTCTCCATGCACCATCCAATCCGTCGTTTGGCTCAAGGACGAACGCCACCGATGCTGACTAGTCTTATGCGTTGGTCGTCTGATTTTTTAGTGCAACAAAAGGGTGGAATGGTGCTAAATGGAGGAACATCCAGGTGCATGGTGACTGTTACCACCTTTGCCGGCAGTTTGCCAATATATCCTTTGGATATTCTGTGCGCGAAACAAGTTCTGTAGGGCATGAACTTGCGAATATAGCCCCGTGCGTCTCCTCCTTCGGTATGCATACACGACAATGAATCTAGTCTACAATGCATACATGTGTATCTACTTTAAAATTTTGCAACGAATATGTAATTTGTAGGTAAGTACACATTGCTACATGAGGGTTTTTCTTGTAGTGGTAGGGCATGAACTTGCGAAGCTATCCCGTGCGTCTCCTCCCTCAGTATGGATGGATGGCCAAACTAAAAAACAAACAGGGTTGTCCCTAGCGCTTAAGATTGTGATGGTTCTTTGGCACGTGTATAGCCGCATACAAGTACAATCGAGAGCAAGTCGATCTAGACTTTGTCTTGTTCCGCCCCAACAAGGGCCAGTACGACCCTGGCACCGGCCTCACCTACTACAACATGTTTGATGCCATGGTTGATGCGGTCTTCCATGCCGTGGAGAAGGTGGGTGGCTCCCGCTCGGACGATGGCTCCACGATGTCGACTCCAGAGTCGGGGTTTTCCTCGGGTAAAATCGGAAAGGATTTATTGGAGAGTATCGTGGAGGCGGAGTCCACGTCCAACGCCCAGACCTACAACGTGAACCTCATCAACAAGGTTTTGGGAGGCACCGGCACACCTTACAAACCCAACGCCGACATCTCTGTCTACATCTTCTCTCTCTTCAACGAGAACCAGAAGCCCGGCGACGACGACGAGCGCCACTTCGGGCTCTTCTACCCGGACGGCACGCCCGTGTACAAGGTCGACTTCGACCGCACTGGAAGCTGGTGCGTGGCGGACCCGGCGGTGGGGGACCAGCGGCTCCAGGACGCGCTCGACTACGCGTGCGGCCACGGGGCGGACTGCGGCGCCATCCAGCGCGGCGGCCGGTGCTTCGATCCCGACACCAAGGTCGCGCACGCCTCCTACGCGTTCAACGACTACTACCAGCGCCATGGCCGGTCCGATCAGTCGTGTGACTTCGCAGGGTGTGGCTCCGTCGTCCACCAGCGACCCAGTAATAATGTCGCCGTCAATTTAAGCTAAGTTTTTCTTTTCTTTTTGCTATATTTAATTTAATGCTTGCTGCTTATTCAACTCTTGGCAGGATTTGGCAACTGCGTGCTCTGATCAGTGTCACGATTCTGAGATGCGAGGCGGTCAAGAATAAATAATAAGCCAGCTACCTGCCTGAGACAAGGACCTAATTAAGCTGATTTGTTGATTTAAACGAATTATATTTTCTTGCCTGTAATCAGCTTTGATTCCACCGATAATAATATATAAAATATTTTAGTACTTATCCCTGATTGATACGCCCCGTCATTGCCATGTAGACGTGAGCTGTTGGATTGGGAAAGGTTTATTACCCATGTGATTTTAATACATCCGGAAATTGAACCGTGTCACTACAAATCGGACAATTGTACCTATATGTCATCAACCGACATGGTTTCGTCACGTCCGTACTCCTGGTTTCGTTTAGTGTTGGCCGCCATTTTTCCTGCCTAACTTGTCGTCTAGTTGACTTGGTTTCTTACATGTGGGTTCCCTCACACGCGGTGTTTTTGGCAATTGTACCGATGAGCGGACCCCGCCACCTGAGTTGTAGATCGCGCGGATCCTAGGTTTGAGTTTCCGAGCCCGCATTAATCTGCAATTACCCTCGTCCCTTCCCCCGCCGTACCATTGCGTCGTGCACCCGCCCCCGAACCTCCACCGCCCTTCCTCTGGCGTCACCTCGCTGCCATCCCCTCCCTTCACTCTCCTCTTCCCGTCGTAACCTATCCTGGCATGGTTAGGAGGCCGGAAGCGAAAAGGTGAGCCGGCACGGAGATGGATCCTGCACGGGAGGAGAGCATGGAGATGGATCCTGCGAGGCTAGAGAGCACGGGTGAGGGCGACACAGGGCAAGAGGACGTGGGGAACAAAGCTCTGCAACTCTGCAGCTCGGTGAATGTGTGTTTTGTCCTCCATGGAGGATAAGAACTATAATTCCGTCTGTTCACTTTTCAATTAGCGACTCTACTCCAGTGCTAATAGCGAAGATGTGTGTTCATAAACCGTAGGACGTCTGCCGCATTCGGATTCCTAGTTAAGATTCGGCACGGGTATCAGACTGAAACCTTGCCCGACGATAGAGTTGAAGTTAGCGCTGGTTTTGATTATCGACTGACAGTTGACGTGGCAGACCTAACTCTATTTGACTTGTACACGGAATTTGGCAAATTCCTGATTAGCCAGATCGAGGAATTCATATCCAGATATTACAACATATATTCTCGGACTTTCTACCATATTAGGACCTATGAGGGCATGGCAATGATGTGGGGTAAACATCTAGGGACCAGGTATGTGCTGATGTCTAATAAAGACATGTAGAAAGATATTGTCGTCAATGATTTCGGACCACCTCTAACGCAAACAACTCAACCAACCATAATAGAGCAGCCTTTCCTCGCGGTACCGAGCGCAACTTCCCATCTCCTCCTTGAGCATGATGCCTTGTCAAGCGAGCATGAAGACATAGAAATTGGGGGCACCGATGATGATTTTGTGGGAGGGCAGAGAGAGGAACCCAAGAGCATATATTTATTTCCTCTGCTCGACATGCGAGAAGGCGACGAGCCCTCGGGGTGGGTTGGTCTATTTCCAAATGGTAAAAGGCTAAATCGGTGACTTATGGGATGACTGTGGGTAATTTTCTTCAAAGTTGTGTTTCCAACTTGATGAAAGATGGTATCGACCCACTGCGAGATTAGCACTGTAGCAATTCACCGCGTTTGGAGAATCTGATGGCTCAAATGTTTCTTTTGGTTTGGATTCTATGATGGTAACGCAGAAGTTGGTTCTAAAATCCCAACCCAAACACACCCTAAAAGAACTCGCCCTAGTAAGCCCTGCTCCATTACATCAACTCGGTAGCCTGTGACCAATCACCGTAAGCCCCTGTCAAAGAATTGACTCATGCCTTCAGTACTCTCACATAACACCCTTACAATTAATTTACCTAGGATACAGGTCTGAAATTGTAACCCCATTCACAGAAATGTCCTCTACCAACAAAAAATTAGATCCCGAAGAAGAATGCGGGTTCTTACGGTGGTTGAAGCTTCCGAAAAAGAATGCAGGTTCCTCTGGTGGCTGAAGCTCCATGTTGTCCCTAGTTAAGAACATAATGACCGTGGATATCTCGGGTCTGTTGCCAGGGTCCGCTTGGACACACATCAGCCCGACATGTACACATCGTAGTTGTTGGTTTCGAGTATGTTCATTGAGTGTTTGATCCACCATTTCTGATATTGTTCCCCTTTTCCAGTGATTCCACACCTGCAGTTCATTATTTTCAGCCTATTAGTGGGAAACTGAGATATGTTAGCGTGTTCATATGAATGAAGCAGGATTCTACGTATAAATGCACTAAATAGATGGGATGATACTGAAGTAAAATGATCACACACTTCTGCGAGGAGATTCACATTGTCGTTATCATCAGACCAGCACTCCTTTCTCTTAGTAACGATTTGCAGGATCAATACACCGTAGCTGAAAATGTCAATCTTGGGTGACACACATCGATGATACACGTACTCCGGAGCCATGTAACCTCTGCAAAAGATGTTAAATTGTTGATACGCTGCAGCGACTCATAGAGGTTTGGTTTGGTAATGTATGATGCACGTGAGCTTACGGTGTTCCAGCAGCTCCAGCTGTCTTGGTATGTGTGTGGCCTTCTCCTAGAAGCCTCGCCAACCCAAAGTCCGCGATTTTTGGTTCCATGTCGTCATCAAGAAGAATGTTGTTAGGTTTCAGATCCCGATGGATAATCCTCATGCTGGAGTCCTCGTGAAGATACAATATCCCCTTGGCAATACCAAGAATGATGTTGTACCGTTGCTCCCAAATTAGTGTGTGTCCCTCTCTAGTATCTAAATTGTTCAACAAACTGTGTTAGGTAATGTTGAAAGACAAAGAAAAGAAGTAATCAGTGGAGTGCAAAAATATATATACCGAACAGAAAGTTGTCAAGGCTGCCGTTCTTGATGTATTCATAAACAAGAAGTGTATCGTCCTGGTGCGAGTAAAAACCCTGTAGTCGAACAAGGTTCCTGTGCTGAAGTTCTGCAAGTAGAACCACCTCATTGTGCAGCTGATGCAAACCATGATCAGCTGTTCCCACGAGTTTCTTCACTGCTATTTCTTGCCCATCCGGGAGTATCCCCTGAAACAATATTCAGAGAATTCAGTTGTGGTATATACAGAGTTTTCCTCCTTCCTTTCCAATTTTCAGAGAATTCAGTTGAGGCTTAGCTTGCTTCTTTAAGATCTGATTTAATTACCTTGTACACAGCACCGAAAGCACCTTCTCCGAGCTTATTCCTCTGTGAGAAGTTTTCAGTTGCCTCTTGTAGCGCAGGCAAATCAAAGATGACGCACTGCGCTCTCGAGATTTTCTTGAATGCTGGTGTCAAATGGCAAGAATATATGTTAACGGCAATAATTAAATAAATTCCAGATCTTGACCAGGTAGATGCAATCACTCACGGTTATTGTGCTGAGTAGCCGTAGTCCTTGATCTCCTGAAGCGAATGAACACAAGAACCGAAAGAATGGATATCAATACAATGGAGCAAACAATGCCCACAGAGATCCCTGCTACTGCACCAGTGGTCTTCTTCTTCTCTGCACACGAAACACGAAGTCTAAAATTAGAACTACTCAGGGAATCGTGGTAACAGTCTAAAATTAGCTAGCTACCTGCTCCGGTGGGCTCAGATGGCGGCGCCTCAAGCTTGAGCATGGATTGGCCCTCGTAGAACGGCAGCACGCTATACCGCAGGTCGCACCACTCCACGCGGGATGTGACCCATATGGGTTTGGTCATGCTCAACTTGTTTTTTATCGGCGCAAGGAGTTGCCCGAGGCAGCCGCTGCACTGCGCCGGCGTCATGACCGGCACACACTGCGCCAGCGCGTAGATCCTGGGGTCGAACTCAACGACCTCGCCCGTGCCGAAGTACTGCTTGGCGGTGGTCGAGTTGCTCGACGCAGCAGCCAGCGCGTGGCCAGACACGGCGCTGAGGATGGCTGTGGCCACGGCGCTGAACCTGGCAACCGCGACTGCCGGCACGATCTCATCAGCCGTTCTAGTTCGGTAACTTGAAATTTGGAAAAAAAAAAAAAAAAAAAGGTCCGTTCATTTGTGAGTTGTGAGAAGAACTCTACCTACGTGTACTGTACTAAAAATGGAGTGGGGAATTCCGGGCCGGTAGGTACCTAAGCTCGCCGACCTGCCACTGCTCGGGCTTGAGGAAGTCCAGGAATTGGCGGTTGCCGTAGCGGAGGACGCAGCCGTCCTCGTACATGGTCACGCCCGTGTCGTTGGGGCAGCTCTGGCCCGCGGCCTGGAACGCTGCCGCCACGCAGCCGGCGCAGGACGAGGCGTTGACGTCCCCGCGGCAGAGCGCCATGGCGTAGGCCGTACTAGCGGCGCCATTGGAGAGGGCGGCGAACCCGGTCGGCGCGGAGGATGCGTTGGCCGGGAGCGCCGCGGCCAGGAGGTTGAGGTTCGCCTCGAAAGAGCTGTTGGGCGCGAACCTGGTGCTCCCATCGCAGGTGCTGTCCTCTACCGGACGAGCTGACGGCAGTACGACCAGGATGGTGACCACGGCGAGGATGCCGTAGCCAGCGAGCATCGAATTGCGGAGGCCGTGTAGGTCGCTTCTTTGTTTTCTTGGGCACGCCAGATTCCCCAAAATGCCTCTACCCGACTGGGTCGCTGCCGTGCCTTTCCCCACCGGACTGCTTGTATATTTTTCAAGTGTGGAGTTGATGCCATAAGTTTTGCAGCATATTTTATCGATAACTATATACTTTTACGTCCACCGACGAGAAAATATTTGTTTTAGTGTTTATTTTTGGAGGGAGGAGGATTTTTATCTACTCCCTCGGCCTAGAAAAAAGTGACATGGACTAATTAGTTTACTTTAGGTCTGTATCTATTTAGACGTGTTTTAGGGTGTGTTTGGTTGGTGTCACGAAATGGAATGGAATGGAATGGTTCCACACTTAAGAGCTGTTCTAGTGTTCAGTTGAGAAATTGAATGGAACAAGATGGTTCCTCAAAAGAGAATATTCCCTCTAAATCCAGAATACACTCATTCCACCAAATTGGTGGAATCTCCCCGTTCCTCTATGCTAAAGCCACCCAAACGTTTTCACTCTCTCTATTTTCTTGCTATCTTTTTTGCTAAATGCACAGAAACATAGAACGGAACCATTCCATTCTACTTTTTTGCCCAACCGAACATATGATGAAACCATTTCATTACATATTTTTTGTCTAACCAAACATAACAACAGAACCAACCCATTCCAGTGGAATGGAACCATGACATTTCATTACACTTTGTTCCCGAACTGAACACACCCTTAGTGTGTAGGATACGTATAAATCTTGATAAATCCGACTTACTTATTTCGAGACGGAGTGAGTACTTGTAAGGCACTGCGACGGTGCTTCCAGCGCCTTTTCTCTAAATGATCGAACCGTTTTGTACATATCATTTGAAGAATTTATGAGAAGAATGACACCCCATCGCCAACGTCACACATTGACAGAAAAAAAATCCATCCATGCCAAAGAAAAGAGTCCGAACAGTTTTCTCACATCCCCAGCCCGACCTGAGGGATATGGTTCTCACGGCTATCTCAAGCGCTGCCACTCCCGCACCAGGTCACAGCCTCGGCTCCCACCAGCAACTAGCTTCACCCTGCCATCTGAACACCTCCTCACCGATAGAACTCATCCCGGCCCCCACCATCGATTCAGTCGTCTCCTCCATCCTCACTAGTCCCCTACCGTCCCAGATCAGCCGCCCGACCCTGTCCATATTTCTACTGCCACCGCTGACCAACGATCCCGTCCATGCTGCCTCACCTCCACCCTAGTCGTCCTCCTCCCCGACCGACAAGAGCAAGCAGTGGTGAGGCCACTACGCAGATCGACGTTGTTTCCTGATACTGTTGTGTGCTGCTACTCTCTTGCTTGCTGCTATAGTTGTTTGTTGGTACTGATGTGATGTTGGTTGCTTCCACGGAGTACATGCTATGATGTTGGTAATGTTGCCATAGAAATTTTTGTGGTATATTTTTGTAATAGCTCGGTTTTATATGTCGCGATGTACATGCATGTGAGGTTTTAATGGAATGCTATACTTAGAGCATCCCAATTGTAATATTCTTTTTTTAATGCAAAATTGTTTTATATTTCTTCTGTATTAGTTAATCTATGGACGGTAGAGACGGTGAACAAGACTTGTTCAACATGATACATGAGGGTGGAGGTTATGGAGTAGACGACGGTGGAGATGATGGCTCACAATAACTTGTATGGTGATGGAGTAGACGATGGTGGAGACGAAGATTGCGACAACGCCTTAACAAAGTCTGGTGAGGTATATAAGGCCTCTGCTGATCACTAGTAGATGCATTAATTGAGTTAATATATACTAACAAATGTTTCTTCTCTTAGACGTCCATATCGGACCAATCTTTTAAAACGAAATGAGGCCGGACCAGAAAGATGGCCGATGGTGCGTGCCTCACAATTAAATCAGTCTCTGAGCTAGGCCAACCGTTGGAGCCCAAAGGGGGTGCATTGATACATTCATTTTGCATCACTATTCTATATCATAATTTACTGTTATTTATTGATATATTTTCATATTAAGAGGTGATACTTATGTAATTTCATCTGTTTTTGCATGGTTGATGACTTTTGGAGCATGGACCACTGCACTCAGGATTCTGATGAAAAAGGTGTTGTTTGGAGGCAAAATTCGTGAAGGTCAGAAAATCCGGAAAAATATATGGAAAATCCTATTTTTTTAGAAGACGAAGGCTGCCAGAAGGAGGAGTGGAGATGGGCCACAAGGGGCTCACACCACCCCCTGGCGCGGGCCAGCCTAAGCCGCGCCACCAGGTGGTGTGGCCGCCCTGGTCCACCTCCAGCTCTCCCCTCTGGCATATATAATCCTCCCGAAACCCTAATCCTCAGGGGGCAACCACATAAAGATTCTGTCGCCTCTACGGGGTGAAAAACACCGAGAGAGAAAGATCTCTCCGGCAGATAGATTTCTGCCAAGGGAATTCCTTCCCGAAGAGGGGAGATCGTCGCCATCAACATCACCATCAAGCTTGACTTCATCGGGATCATCATCATCATCACCACCATCATCTCCACCAGCACCCTCATCACCATCTCCATATTGCTGTAACAATTGGGTTGAATCTTGCATAGTTCTTAGGGGAAACTTTCCCGGTGTTGATTACTCTTTGTAGTTGATGCCATTGAGTGGAACCATTGAATTATTGTTTATGTTCAGATTGTTATACATCATTATTCCATCTCTTATCATGATCCATATGATGTCTTGTGAGTAGTTCGTTTTGTTCTTGAGGACATGGGAGAAGTCATGTTGTTAGTAGTGGAATTGTGTTGAGAAAGATTCAATAGTTTGATATTTAAGTTGTGGTGTACTTCTTCTAGTGGTGTCATGTGAACGTCGACTACATGACACTTCACCTATATGGGCCTAGGGGAATGCATTGTGTATTTGGCTACTAATCGTAGGGGTTGCCGGAGTGATAGAAACCTAAACCCCCGTTAGGAAACCATTACACAAGGGACGTCAGGGTCTTAGAGTTTAAAGGTGTGGTTAGGTTTCTACCTTAATTACTTTCTTGTACTTACGGATGTTTGCAAGGGGTATAATCACAAGTATGTATTAGTCCTAGGAAGGTCGGTACATTAGCACAGGTTCACCCACACAACACTTAGCAAACTAAAGAAGATTAATCAACTATATGAAGCGAAAGCACTTGACAGTCTTCCCGTGTGTCCTCGAGAACGTTTGGTAATCTTAAGTAATACAATCGGCTTGTCCTTTGCTGAATAAAGGATTGGGCCACTTGCTACATTTATTCTTTTTGTCTTTTATTTACTCGTACTTTATTTACTTGCTATATCAAAACCCCCTAAAAATCTGTTTGCTAAGTATTTGCAGAGAATTCCTGATCCATACCACTATCCAGCACCTTATGCTCCTCGTTGGGTTCGACACTCTTACTTATCGAAAATACTGCGATACACCCCCTATACTTGTGGGTCATCAAGACTATTTTCTGGCGCCGTTGTCGGGGAGTGAAGCGCTATTGGAGAGTGGAACTGGTAAAGGAAACTTCTGCTGTGAGTATTGTTTACTTCTGTTAGTTGCTTTATTTTCATTATGGATAATTCGCTGAGTTTCTTATTGCATAATGCTACTACCACTTCTAAGGTAGTAGATGAACCACCACCTGCTGAGAATGATGCTTTTAAAATACCTACAAGAATTATTGATCGTGTTATGGATAACTACTATGTTGGGGATGGAACTGTCCATCTCGGTGATCATTTGATCTTTATACACGAACTATGCGGGTTGTTCAAGTGTGCAGGTATTACTACAGATCAAGTTAAGAAGAAGTTATTCTCATTGTCATTGAAAGGAAGAGCTGAGGAATGGTATAAGCTACTGAAGAATGGTCAAGCTCTTGAATGGGAGGAAATAGTGCCTCTCTTTTATTCAAAGTTTTATCCTCCTAGTGAGATTCATAAAGATCGGAATCAAATATACATCTTTTGGCCTTTTGATGGAGAGAGTACAGCTCAAGCTTGGGGGAGATTGAAGTTACTAATGCTCAAATGTCCAATTAATGAGCTCCCAAACAATATTATTATCAATAACTTTTATGCAAGGCTTTCTCTTCATGATAAGGATTTATTTGATGCTTCTTGTGCTGGATCATTCACTCGCATGGAAGAAGAAGCTAAATGGGATCTTCTGGACCGTATTCAAGACAATGCTGAAGCATGGGAGAATGACAAAGGTAGAAAGTCAGGTATAAATTATGATTATGAATGCATTGAATCTTTTATGGGAACTGACGACTTTCAAAATATTAAAAATTCTTATGGTCTAGACTCTCAAGCTATTGCAACTTATTTTAAGGCTTTTGCTTCCTATATTGAAGTGCCTAAAAAGAAGTGGAATAAGTATCATGAACCTTATAAAGATATTGCTAAGAATGTTCCTACAAGAAACACTGAAGTTTATACTACTAATCATGTCTTATCTGTACCTAAAATTGAGAAAATGCCTTTCCCAGTTAAGATAAAGGAACATTCTATGATAGCTAGTATGGTTAATGAAAGTACAAATAAAGCTGTTGAACCTGATAAACAAATGGTTGATGAACCTATAATAGCAAATGTGAAAGACTTTGTTACTAAATATGAAGAAGAGGGACACACTATCCTTTGTAAGGATACCTCTAATATTGTTTCACAAAGTAGTATCATAAGAACTAGTATTCTTGTGTTTTCTGTGAGAATAAGTGATCATTGTTACGATGGTCCTTGTGATAGTTATATTGTTAAGTTTATGCATGATACTGGAAGTTACTATGAGAGAGGGAAAAGTGTTCTTATGTACCTCAATAATATCAAGTTTCCTCGTTATATGCTGAAAGTTTTTATGTTGCACTTCTTTTGCCTTCCTATGCTGTTAGCCTCTAGTTTCAACAATTTGTTTGTTTACAAAATTCCCTTGCATAGGAAGTGGGTTAGACTTAAACATGTGTATTTTTGCTTCTTAATGCTCTCTTTAACTTCAATTCATATTCCTATGTGAGCATCTTCAAAATTATCATGCCCATCTTAATGGCTATAAAGAAAGAGCTTTTTGGGAGACAACCCAATTTATTTTTTCTTTCAGTTTGTGTTTGTTTCTTTGAGTCTTGTAAGTTATTACTTCAGTAATAACCTCTCCTTATCCTTTTTGTTTGGTTTTTGTGTCAAGATCAACCTCTAATGAGAGAGAAGTAAGATTTGGGGAAGATGCTGTCCCAAAACAGAATTTTGTGCTTCACCGTAAAAATTCGTGAGAGATCTCTGTATGTCGGATTGAGCTGTAATTGTTTGTGCTTTCGCCCCAGGTTGTTATTTAACTTTTGTTAGTTTTGCACTTTTTGATTTGAGCAACAGAAGATTTTCGAAAAAATTGATCTTTACCTGCTAGTCTGTTTTCACAGATTTTGCCACTCTTGCATTTGCTTCTTTAATCGATTTCCTTTTTGAATTCTTTTTGGGTTTTCGAAAGGGGTTGCTACAGTAGCTTACATTTTGATGGTTTTAAGTTGAATTTGGACTCAAAAGGTTTTATCACCTCACTTATACTAATGTTGCTAATGAGAACTGTGTGAAGTTTTGTGTGAAAAAAAATTCCAGGTTAGTGGAGATATGGTGTAATAAGGAAGTGAAAGGTTTCATGACTCGAGTAATAAGCATATGAAGATGAAGATATTGATGTTATTCAAGCGGTGACTCCGGAAGAATATACTATATGCCAAATTCAGAGACCTGCATAGTCCATTTTTGAATAGGTAACAGTTCTGGTAAGAAAAGTTCCACGAAAGATCTGTCAAATTATATTTTTGCAGTTTTTAGCCAACAAGGAAATCTATGAAGCGAAAGAGGGACGGAAACGGAGCCAGGGTGGCTCACACCACCCTGTGGCGCGGGCCCACCCTTGGCCGTGCCACCAGGTGGTGTGGCCACCTCGGACTCCGTCTCCGACCCGTTTTCTCCCAGTACCTTCCTTTTGTTGTGAAACTTCGTAGTATATAATCCCCCGGATCCCCGAGGTTCGTATATCGTGTTCTCATCGTGTTTTTGTTTCGATCTGTTTCTGCCAGGAACTACTCTTGAAAGCTTAGAAGCACAATGGTGTCCGCCAAGGATAAGGGAAAGGAGCCTATGGAGGAGGATCTCCAAGACCCCGGGCAGGAGAAGGAGATCAAGAGTGAAGATGAAGAGGAGGCAAAGCAAGGCCAACATCCGCACACCGGCACTACCATTGCAAGCATTGGAGTGTTGATAAAACCTTCCAGGGTTAAAAGGACTGCATGGATGTCGACTAGAGGGAAACCTCCGTGTCACTGTTTGGCCCCACGGTCACTTCCTCCATGCACCAAGAATCATTTCCATACCTTTATCCATAAGCATCAACACCAGAATATGCCCAAGGAGAAATTACCCTACAATTGGGATTTGCCTCGTTCTAGCCATGCAGGAAAAGAAGACCTCAAGGAGGAAGAGTGGGGAAATAATCGCAAGAGCTGGGATCCACAATCTGACATGATCATGCACCGCATCGAGCACAACTGAGAGTTGATTCGTACTCTCACCTTCGAGGTTGAGGACTTGGGGAAACTGATCAAAGAGCTCATCGAGAGAACACCACCACCACCGAAGGAGTAATTCGTCATCAGGTTTGGCATCCCCTTGGCTTGTTCCAAGCTTGGGGGAGTGCCACGGTATCACATCACTATCTTCTATCTTTTTACCTTTTTAGTAGAGTCATATCATGAATAGAGAAGTTATCGTGTAGGATGGTTTGTATCATGGAAGTGTCCCCTCTCTCGTTAGATATGTATCCATTGGTGTGAGTTGCCGTTATGGAATATTAATGAGAAGTTCTATCATTTACTCTTTTGCATATCTTATATTAGTTTTCAATTCGTGGTTTTATGATTGATCTTGTTGTTAGTATTGGTATCACTTTGGGATCATTGAGTTAATTTAGTTGGTTTTGGCAAACCTGGCTTGGTCAGTAGCAACACTAGTTTTTGAGAGTTGAATGAAAAGATAAAAGTACTATAAAGAAATATAATTTCATCATCTTTCTTTCTTGATTTGCTCATAAGTTTAGTATTCTCTGGTTAATATCTTTTGTGCTTCTAAGGAAGATTGCATGTTTGTTTTTATCACTTGTATGTTTGTTGGTTTCCTTCAACTCTTATACTTGCTACCCATCCTTGCTAGCCAAAAACCTGTACTGAGAGGGAATTCTTCTCGTGCATCCATTCCTTAAACCAAAACCTATGCCATTTGTGTCCACCATACCTACCTATTAGCATTATTGCTATTCCAAGTAAATTCTTGTTTTTATCTACCTTCCAAATTAAATTTGTTATGAGAAAATTAGTGATTAAAGCTCTCACGAACTTGATGGCACACTTTACTTTCTTGCATCTAATAAACTTGAACCATTGTGTACATCTTTGTTGCGTATATGCTTGCGCTTTATAAGTTGAAGTTAGCAGAACCATGTATCATGGGGAACGCTTTCAACATTGCACTGGTACTTTGTACCTCGTTGATATCATGATTCTTTTGACTATGGATCCCGGCGGTGTGAAATAAAAGGGGAACTTGTAAGATCATGGAGTTTATATGTGTGTTAGAGAAACGCCTGGGTCGCTAGCCTAAGCCATGCCTAATCATGGTGGAAACTTGCAGCATAACTATAGTGAGCATTCTATGAAGCATCCTCAATAAAAACCTATGCAAATAGCAAATAAAAATATCGCTGAGATGCTCATTGTCTGCTTGCCTTGTCATTTTGATTATGGGATAGCTCCTGTGTCATGTGCAAGGGGTACCCCGTTGGCGGTTCTCAATGATACACATGTATTTACAATGACAAGAGCTTACTCGTGACTGAAGTTGAGTAGCATGAGGTTCGGTCTTTGTAAGTAAGGGGCATGGGACTTCAATTTATAACTTGTCAAGCATATCCTCTTAGTTGTGTCACTTTAACCTTAATCACCTAGAGATGCCTATGATAGGGGCAATGAGAGCTGAAAACTAACAAGTACCATAATTTTTGGGAGCTCTTTATGAAACTTGAAATCCCTGCTTCCCTCTGCGAAGGGCCTTTCTTTTACTTTTTAGTTGAGTCAGTAAACCTATTCCCTTTTATCTCAGCAAGTATTTTGAGTTTTTGTGTTTCATTCATTCATATGGTGATTTATTCAATCATGTTTCTCATGTTCCTTGTTTTGCACTTTGTTCTTATCTTGGTGATTACTACTTTGAAAGCTATCATTGAAAATCAGTTATTTGTGAACTCTAGCAAATTATCAACTATTCTTCGACCAAGAGCTAAGTTTGCCAATACCAATTATGATTTACTTTATGTATCTTTATTGTGTTTCCTTTACTTATTGCAAGTTAAGTTATATAATAGTGAGTTGTCTTCTATTATGATTTATGTACTGATGAATGTGATGCTTCTTGTCTGTATTCTTTTATCGAATCTTCACTCCATAAACCTGAGGTCATGTTTATTGAGCTCAGTTTCGCTTGGGGACAAGCGAAGTATAAGCTTGGGCGGAGTTGATACGTCCATTTTGCATCACTATTCTATATCATAATTTACTGTTATTCATTGATATATTTCATATTAAGAGGTGATACATATGTAATTTCATCTGTTTTTGCATGGTTGATGACTTTTGGAGCATGGACCGCTGCAGTCAGGATTCTAATGGAAACGGTGTTGTTTGGAGGCAAAATTCGCGAAGATCAGAAAATCCGGGAAAATATATGGAAAATCCTATTTTTTCAGAAGACGAAGGTTGCCAGAAGGAGGAGTGGAGATGGGCCACAGGGGGCCCACACCACCCCCTGGCGCGGGCCAGCCTAGGCCGCACCACCAGGTGGTGTGGCCGCCCTGGTCCACCTCCAGCTCTCCCCTATGGCATATACAATCCTCCCGAAACCCTAATACTCGGGGGGGGGGGGGCAACCACAGAAAGATTCCGCCGCCTTTGCGGGGCGAAAAACACCGAGAGAGAAAGATCTCTCCGGCAAACAAATTTCTGTCGGGGGAATTCCTTTCCGGAGAGGGGAGATCGTCGCCATCAACACCACCATCAAGATGGACTTCATCGGGATCATCATCATCATCACCACCATCATCTCCACCAGCACCCTCATCACCATCTCCATATTGCTGTAACAATTGGGTTGAATCTTGCATAGTTCTTAGGGAAAACTTTCTCGGTGTTGATTACTCTTTGTAGTTGATGCCATTGAGTGGAACCATTGAATTATTGTTTATGTTCAGATTGTTATACATCATTATTCCATCTCTGATCATGATCCATATGATGTCTTGTGAGTAGTTCGTTTTGTTCTTGAGGACATGGGAGAAGTCATCTTGTTAGTAGTGGAATTGTGTTGAGAAAGATTCAATAGTTTGATATTTAAGTTGTGGTGTACTTCTAATAGTGGTGTCATGTGAACGCCGACTACATGACACTTCACCTATATGGGCCTAGGGGAATGCATTGTGTATTTGGCTACTAATCGTAGGGGTTACCAGAGTGACAGAAACCTAAACCCCCGTTAGGAAACCATTGCACAAGGGACGTCAGGGTCTTAGAGTTTAAAGATGTGGTTAGGTATCTACCTTAATTACTTTCTTGTATTTACAGATGTTTGCAAGGGGTATAATCACAAGTATGTATTAGTCCTAGGAAGGTCGGTACATTAGCACAGGTTCACCCACACAACACTTAGCAAGCTAAAGAAGATTAATCAACTATATGAAGCGAAAGCACTTGACAGTCTTCCTGTGTGTCCTCGAGAACGTTTGGTCATCTTAAGTAATACAACCGGCTTGTCCTTTGCTGAATAAAGGATTGGGCCACTTGCTGCATTTATTCTTATTGTCTTTTATTTACTCGTACTTTATTTACTTGCTATATCAAAAACCCCTAAAAATCCGTTTGCTAAGTATTTGCAGAGAATTCCTGATCCATACCACTAGCCAGCACCTTATGCTCCTCGTTGGGTTCGACACTCTTACTTATCGAAAATACTGCGATACACCCCCTATACTTGTGGGTCATCATGCATCTGCATTTGTACATCCATCTCTGAGCTGGGCCATCCCGATCAGCTCTCAAGATTGGCATAAGGCAGGAAAAAAGGATCAAGTTGGAGCTAGTTTTGTCGATGATAGAGCCAAAGATTATCTTTGGAATTCGCTCATGACATATTTTACCTACTAGTCTTGGAAACTGATGAGATCACACAGGAACTGGCATTGAAAGTCAAGGAGTAGGCTCTTAAGAAAATGGCCACACAATTGCAGAGCTGGAAGAAAAGATTATACCGAGATTATGTCAAGGAGAAAAAAGCTCCTGAATTCATTGGCGCACTAGAGAAGCAGCAGGATAATTGGGCCGCATTTGTGGAGTACAAGGAATCGGAAGAACCTAAGCAAAGGTCAACGAAGAAAAAGTTAAATGCTGCGAAAAGAAATATCACCATAATATGGGGATAGGTGGCTACAGGAGTGTCATTCCTAAGTAGGATAAAACTGAGGTCTCCCTGATTGCTAATGCCTACATGTGATTGGCCCTTGAGGTCACGAAATTGGTTACTTGGTCATGGGGTATCATATGAACCACAAACAGGGGATATTATTGCAAAGAAAGAAATTGCTGAACCCAAGAATGAACTTCTTAAAGTGATAAAAGATGTTCAAGAGGGAAAGTTCCATCTCGGGAGAGAGAACGATCAGCTGACAAAGGCCCTCGGGAATACTGAAAAGTATGGACGAACAGGAGGCCTTGGACCTTCTTTTCCATGGAAGACTAGGTTTCCCCATTACATTGATACTTATAGAAGCTAATCGAGAACAATGAAGCGGCAACAGGCGGAGGTGGCAAAGCGGTTTGTGAAGGTTGAAAGAAAGAACAAGGAATTTCAGGCCATGTTGGAGAGGTAGCAGGAGCAGATTAATGAACTTAGAGGACTATGCCAACAGCAAGATCCTGCATTCGACGGTATGACTGGCCCGTCTTAGTGGAAAAGCAGCATGGCTTCCACGAAGGTCTAGACTAATGATACACTGATGATCAAGAATAATGCATCGGTGATAGATGATACCAGTGCAACGATGGATGGCTACCCTGTGGATGCAATCAAGGAGAAGACAAGTTGTGAGCTACATGTGTCACTAAAGAACATATCCATTAAGGTGGTGGTCGGTTATGCTTTACCTTTTGCACCTGAGCGACCTACCATTGTCGTTCGATTCCAGCTGGTTATGCTCGTGTCAATATGGATGAAGTTCAACTAGTATTTCATTCACTGCAGCTTGACATCCCTGGAGGTGAAGGGGAGACGACACTGGGAGAAGTCACAAGTGGCTTCATTCTATGGAAAAAGGAAAACCCAAGTTTCCAGGCTCGGCGCCAAGTCCACCGTCTCCTCCGAGAAGCAATCCATCACCTCCAAGGTCACCATCTCCTCCGAGTAGAAGTCCACCACCTCCAAATCCACCCCTCCTCGAGATGGACCGCATCGCTAGTCCATCTCGATCTCCGGTGCCTCAGCCGACTCCGTTCACTAAGTCAAAGGGCCAAAAGAGGAAGAGTACCACTGCTTCATCGATGGATAACTGACGTGGAAACCGATAGCTCCTCCCAAGAGTACCGCTGGCTCCTCCCAAGTTAGCCTACCACCAGACTGATGAGGAAAATAGGGCGATATTAAGGCCAAAGTGCAGGCCCATTTTGCACCGAAACAACCCAAGCCAATGGTCACAGTAGATCCGAAAGTCCGGGAGCACTTTAGGAGATTTCTTGCACAACCATCTGATGGCTCTGAAATATAGCCATCTACGTCCATATTTAAACTGGATATTATTCATATTTTTGATGAAATATCTCTCTAAACCCTGTCACTAATGCCTAATAACCAAAGGGGTATGTAATCCTTTCTTTCTATTTTTTCCTGCGCAGATAATGATGTTTTATGACAGGAATCACTATATTAAAGTCAAAGATACGAGATCTCCAACAACCAGAAGAAACCAGGAGTCGTGGGTCAGAGGCAGACACTTTAACGACCAACTATACGACTGTATTAAAATTCCAG
The DNA here is from genome assembly GCA_023614405.1 of Avena insularis. Classification (NCBI taxonomy): domain Eukaryota; kingdom Viridiplantae; phylum Streptophyta; class Magnoliopsida; order Poales; family Poaceae; genus Avena; species Avena insularis. The sequence goes on along the minus strand of CM042691.1, from coordinate 462,900,466 downwards.
CCATATAGTTGCCAACGACACCGCTAGGTCAAACAGAAAAACTTTCATGAAGGGACCCCTATATAAAGAAGCCTCGGGCGATGGGAAAAGAGCCACGAGAGTCCCTGTCCCAGATCATCGGCCGCTGGAGGAATAGACTTAGATCTAATCTCCAAATCCTTCTCCACCACCATAGCCATATTCCACCACTTGTAATAGTAGATCTCCTCTTCGATTGCGACATTGTAAGACTATTTGCTATCAATCTCATGATTTCCACTACAATGTTTGTGATTGTTGATCTCATCTCTATGTGTGAGTAATTCTCCTTGGGCTAAGGGCTTTGGCCTAGCCATGTAGCGTTTGTGCATGTTATTTATCATAGATGTGATCTTGTATTAGTTTGTATGACATGATGATTATTGTATCCTCTCTTGCCTCAATATAAGGACTTGTCAGGTACCCAAGACCCCGAGGATTGAGCCAGGTATAGGGAGTATGAGTAATGACTAATCTACAAGTTGGGAACCCCAGTGACAGAAGGGGTAGTACGGCTGTATGTGAGGGATTTACTTGGGATTAACGGTGACATCACTATGCATATCATTAGTTCTTTTTCTTCTATGGATGAGACTAGTAGGTTATTGCTATAAGTGGCTGCGGAGGCAATAGCAATTATGGATGCACTGCCCACATATAATTTACCTTGCTGCTCTAACAATTACATGCATACTTTATCTTTATCTTTTATTCCCATCAGATGTTTTGCACAGCTACAGGTGAAACCGAATGCCCTAGGCCCTCTCTCTTCATCATCGACAACAACGAAAAGACGCAAACTCTTGGTCTGGTAAAAACACAAAAGGAATCCTAAAACTCCCGAAGGTCCGTTAAAGTAACTTCACTACGCATCTGTTTCCCGAGGATTCGATAAACCTATGTATACTAGGGAAAAAGAAGCTATACTACATCCGTAATCCAGATCGAAGGTATTAACCTTTTTTCTGGCGCTGTTGCCGGGGAAGCAATAACTACCCTGGTGAGGTTAATAGGAACCTTGCTAGTTTTAATTCTTGTTTTTAATTTTGTTAGTTTGCTTTCAGTCTTTATTTGAAAAACCAAAGAAATTAGTTATTCTTTAAATTCTTGATTTTACTATTATAAGTCTCTGCTTAAGAAAACCCAAAAAACATAAGAACTATGGCTGAAAAGAAGCTCGGGGAGTTTTCTACTCCCAACAATGATTATTTGCGTACTCCTATTACTCAGCCAGCGATTGCTGCTGATGACTATGAAATTAAGCCCCATTATTTAAGTTTGGTTCAATAGAATCAATTTGGAGGCTCTACTGTTGAAGATACAAGTATGCACTTAAATACTTTCACTAAAATATGTGATATGATGCGCATAAAAGATGTTGACCCCGATGTGGTCAAATTGCGTTCATTTCCTTTCTCTCTTAGAGGAACAGCAAAAGAATGGTTGCTATCTTTGCCTAGAAATACTACTACATCATGGGTGGAATGCACTTCTTTATTTATGACTGAATTTTTCCCACCTGCAAAGACTATGCAACTTAGATCTAATATTACTGGTTTTAGACAGGAAGAGCGTGAGCCACTAGCGCTTGCATGGGAGATGATGAAAGAATGCATGAGAAACTATCCTAGTCATGGAATGGAAGACTGGTTAGTTCTCCATCTATTTTATAATGCTCTCAACCCTGTGTCTAAGTCTATGCTTGATACTGCAGCTGGAGGAACAATTATGGGTAAGCATATTACCGAAGCAAAGCAGCTGCTAGACAATATGCAAGACAACCATTCCCAATGGCATGTGGATAGATCAAACACGAAGAAGGTGAACTCTGTCTCACCACAGGAAAATGAAGAACTCAATGCTAAGTTGGATGAGCTCATACTAGTCGTAAAAGGTAAGGAAACCCAGGTAAGTGCTATCCCAGAAACAAATATTGAAGAAATAGAGTTCATAGCTCGTAATGATTATAACCCTGCTTAGACGAAGAATTATAATCCGTGTTTTCATAAACACTATTCTAATCTCGCAGGTAACTCTAATAATAATATGGGAACTAGTAATGGTAGTCTCCAAGAAACACTTAAGTTTTTTATAGACTCACAAAACGAACAAAACAATATTCTTGTGAAAATAACGGAGAACCATGATGCTGTGCTTGGTAAATTATCTAACCAAGCTGTAAGTTTGAGAAAAGATTTGCAGGCCCTCTAAGAAAGAACGAGGATCGTTGAGGCACAGCTAGGTAAGATAACCGAGACTCAAACTCTCATTCTAGCTAAATTTGCAGGTAAAGCTGAGCCCAATCCTGTTGAAGGCCTCAAGATGATGAGAATCCAAAGGCAGGAGCCTGAAGAACTTGATTATAATAATACTCCTTCACCAAGTTACACCGTTGAAGATCTTGTAAAAAGGATCAATGTTAAGATTCTGGTAAATGAAGGAAATGAGGAAGCTATGTACCAACACTTTGTTAATCAGGTAGCAATAAAGGTACGTGAGCTTGAGGAAGAATATAAGCAAATTGCTGAAAAATTACCTGTAAAGCTTGATGATATATTTAAGCCTACTATTAAGATTAAGATCGGGACCAATGATATAGCTACACTTTGTGATCTAGGTGCAAACGTCTCAATGATTCCAAAAAGTCTTTTTAACAAGTTAAATCTTGGCTCATTTGAGATCACTGAGTTAAAATTGCATCTAGCAGATTTTACCTACAAACAAGCTGTAGGAATTAAGAAGAATAATTTAGTATACATTAAAGGTTGTCCTGCTCTATTTGATTTTGTTATTGTTGACATGCCTGAAGATGCTATTGCTTCTATTATATTAGGTTGTCCTTTTTTAAGAAATATTAAGGCTTTAATTAATCTACATGAAGGGAATGTGAAGCTTCAATTGCCTTCATGGGATCCTTTTGTTATTCATTTCCTCAGAAAGAAGAAAGCCAAACATGATGAAAAGGAGGACATCACTTTGAAGGCCAACTATTTCAGAGGGGTGCTCCACTCATCTGGCCTAAGTGAGAAACATTGAGGTCAAGCTATTGACCATAAAAGAGCGCTTCATGGGAGACAACCCATGTGAAATAAAGGTTTGAGTTAAGTTTTAAGTTTTAGTTTAAGTTTATGTTTAATAAAGAGTGCTAAAAAACTCCAATTAAAGAGAATAAGTTCGGTAGTACTAAAAATCCTGCTTTATACATGCTGTTGTTGGTCGACAATATTTACTGTCAATTTTCTGTCAAAAACAAGGTATTTCACTAAGTTACAGGATAAGAAATAATTTTCGAAGAAACGGATTTTTTTTGACGCATATAGAAGGTTTAACGACCAACTATACGGCGGAAATAAAAATACGGCCATATAGTTCTGGTCGTATAGATATTTTTGCCATCGATATTTTTTCTTTCATATGTACTGACGGTTTAACGACCAACTATACGACAGGAATAAAAATTCTGGCCATATAGTTCCGGTCGTATATATATTGATGCTTTCATACAAATTCTTTTCCAGGAACAAACGGTTTGACAACCAACTATACGGCGGGAAATCCTAAAATTTTGACAGAAGGCCAACTATACAGCGGGAACAAATGTTCCAGCCGTATAGTTCCGCCCGTATAGTTGCGTCCGACCACAAAAACGCCACGGGAGGTACCGCCAACCTCAAAACTTCAATCCTTTTTCTATCTTCTACCTCCAAACTCTCTCAAAACCTCAAGAGATCTTCACCTCTACTCAATTTCGTTCGATTTCCTCGCACACAAGTGATCTACGGTATGTTTCTCCTCTGATCCTCCAATTACTTTTTGTAAATTCATCTTCGATCTACTGTCATTATCAATCTAGGGTGAGACCTACTATGAACTAATTGCCATGATTCTCTTGCCTAGATTATTATCTTGAGGAGATTCTTTAGTTTGTTATGATGAGGAATATGTCATACTTACTGTTGTTGGATCAAAAAGTTTTATTTTTGTCTTTCTTCAATGTTTTAGATGATGAACAGAAGGAGCCAAACTCGTTCTCGTGCAGCAGCTAGCGCTTCTCAGGCTGTCACTGAAGAACATATGGGGATACGGTTTAGGAATGAGCTCCAACGTGATCGCTTCAAGAAGATCAAGAACCGTGAAGTGAAGGCCACAAAGTGGGCTTGCCCCATTATATTGAACCAACTCGGTATTTCTGATGACTTCAATTTACGCCAAACTGTCTTTAGAGTACTTTGAGATTGGGCTGGAAAAGAAACGCCGTCATTGGGCATGCTTCTGTGGAATTATCTCCCACTGGATTAAAGCAGGCTTCATGGTGGATAATCTTAGAGATAGGTAAACTTAACATGCCTGACTACATCACGACTAATAAGAAAAAATCAATAAAGGCTTGTATTTTCATGAAAGTGGAGAAAAACATTACAAGCCATTACACTAATAACCAAACCAAATATGTCACGTTGCACAAGCCGTAGCCGGTGTACCGTAACATGTGAACTATATGACCAATTTGTCGCCAGTACGATTACATATGCATTGATCATCCATATAGATGGATCATCATCACCTACATTCATATGACAAATGGGAGCGACCAAGAGAAATAATGAAACTAAAACAAGGATACATGATCGGATAAGCTAGCTACCTAGCATCTGATCTCGGTCTGAGTTCATATATGCCGTGCATCCACGCATGCACTCACATGGATGCATGCATGCGAATAATGAATGGGGGGAAGAATGCACTCGTAATATGTCTAGATCTCAGTATGGGCCATCGAAGCCGACCCCTGGCACCGGCGTAATGGTCATCTCTATGTCATTGTTGTTGTTGCCGCTGCCTACACCGAAGGAATCCACAAACTCAACGCCGTTGTTGTCAAGGAACTGTTGTGGCGGCTGCTGCATCTGGATGTTGTTGGAGGAGCGAGCCCTAGCCGTCATGGCATGGCCGTGGTTGGCACTTTTGCGGACTTTAGCCAACACATCCGCCAACACGTTCGCGTAGGAAATAAGATCCTCCTCCCCCAGGTTGCGGACATCGGCCTCCAGCCACGCTACCCCAAGGCTTGCAACGACGCGCTCCTTCGCCATGGCCGCCTCGACCCTCACCTTTCGTGCCTTCTCCGCATTTAAATGCGCATGCAACTCCTTGTACTCCTTCTTTAGATTGGCTAGCTTCTTGTTGTCTTTCCCGATATAGGCACATCCTCCTCCTCCAGCCGCCGCCCTGGTTGGAGCGAGGCGCTCGAGGATAGCCTCGACGGAGGGGTGGCCGAAGGAGAAGGCCTTGCCAGTGGGGGAGAAAATGACCGCGGCCACCTCAACGCCGGACATGATGGACAACTCGCTTAACTCCTTGAACAACATGACGATGCGCTTGGAGAAGCTTACTTGGCATCCCTCCTCGCTCTGGAAGGGGCGATGCGCCATTTCCACAGCTACCTAACGAAATTTTGAATCATGGAATGGGGAGGAGGAGAGATAGGCTAGGCAGATCACTGACTCTTGATATGTCTGGAGTTTATAAACGGTGGAGAGAAGAGCTGTGGCCATCCTTGCACTACTTATGCTTAGTTGGCAACTCATTATTGTGAGTAATGATTCCTCATCTGTCACCTCTGCTGTATATACTCTGAGCTGTCACACGTACGCATGTACGTTTTTTAAGACTGAGCCGTGACGTACCGGTCCTTCATTCACCCTTCAAGATCTTCTTCGTGATCCGTGCTTCTCTCTTGACATATCATGCTTGTGGCATATCGATTAGGGGTGGACAGGAAGCTTGAGGATCAATGCTGCACTCGGGCTCGACAAGGCTCGGTTGGTGCTTTGTTCGAAGGTTAAACAAGTCAAGTCTAAACCTTCCATCCAAGCTCGAAAGCTCCACGAGCCGGCTAGGTGAAGCTCGAAAGCTCGATATATATAGAAATATTGCATGATCTTTGCTAAAAACTAACACATAATAAAAAATAATATGATACATGACCCACCAAACGGTAACATAGTACAAGGGCATCTTCAATAGATTAGACGTGTAGTGTTTGTAGCATTCATCCATGGAATCTACCAACATTAATCTAGAAACTTCATACAGTAAGTTGTGTTTTGGGTGTCTATACAAGCCTTGTGATCTATGATGTTGCATGTTTAGGACATATCCACAATTTACATGCCTAATTGAATCCGACCGATTTGTGCATCCAAATTGTTCCATGCACATCATGTCCGTGGAATACACATTGAATCAATTCCCAAAAACAAAATAGGACCAAATCAATTAAACAAAATAATGATGGCACGTGGTAGGCGTCTGCCGGCTGATCAGGCCGGCCATTTCATTCGACATTAACTGAACTAGTTCGTCTGTGTCTTACACTACAACACGTATCGCGTGCCCTGACGTTTATAAACACCGATGCACGTGCCTTGTTGCTGGTTTTGTGGTAGCATCGCAAAAAAATCCATCAGGGATAAGTGCTTCGGAAAAAGTTTTTATGTGGCGCTTTTTTTGGCTCGACGTATCTTCATCCGCTGAGCAAGTGCTACCTTGGCATCACAGTGTTAACGTCGTGGCCCATTGTATGCCACCACTGACTAGGTGTGGTGACAGTTGTGCGTGCCCGATATAATTTGGTGTCCTCCTATATATCTGCACCACACAATTGTTCAGTGCCTGCAATGATACTTTCTGGCGCAATGTATTTTAATGCAGTTTCTTAATTTATGTTGCCTAATTATCAAAATCAGAGATAATCATAATATAAATCATAAAAAATTTACACATGATGCTATAAATATTATTACAACTTCACAATCCGTATGAATATAACAACTAGTAGTTATCAGTTTCATAGTACTACATAAACCTACACAATAGAAAACCTTGTTCAACCAACATCATCCTTGGAAGAAATCTGAAATACTTCCTGTACGAAAGTAGCATGATCGCGTTTGTCAAGGTCGTCCTTATCTTCATAATCATATGGCTCAAGGTCAGAGTCACCTTTTGCTGGACCAGGCTTGTACAAGGATGTGTAACAATCTTGAATTCCTGTAAGAGATTCATCAGCTTGTATAGCAGATTGTGAAATTTCTACAACTTGTGCATCCAGCTGTGACAACATTTTGTTAATCTCCCTACCATCTACATTAAAAGGTGTCTTAGGAATGAAGTGGCCACACACAAACCTTTAATCAAAAAGGATTGAAATTGTTTTTTTCCATCCTGGAGTCAACTGAAATTGTTGTATTCCTGGGGTCAAATAAGCACTTAGTGACCTGTCTGAATGTACACTGAATGAATAAGCATGACATTGAAAAATAGACAAGGATATATTACTTCTTCTACAATCAAATTAATTGAGCAAGAGGAACCTATTGAGGCAACCGCGTAGGAAGCTAGTGCAGGAGCAGCGGGGCCACCACCCCCTAGGCTAAGAGATCTCCGAATCCATAGGAAACCTAGTTCTAATAAGAAACAGAGATGGTGTAGCTCACCAGATAGACGTGGATGAGGAGGCGGAGGGCAGGCGTTGTGGGGGTGCAGTGGAGGAGCCAATGTTGTTGGTGCTAGGGCTGGTGCGGGGATCAGATCACGCGGAGGGCTTGAGGCAGGTGAGGAAGGAAGTGGAGAAGGAGACGTGTGTGAGGTCGCCGAGGGGCAGCAGCCGTCGTCACAACATCCTATGTGAGTTGGTACAATGATCAAACACATTTCAAGTCTCAATGAATAGGTGTAGGAACAATCTATGGGAATTGTGGTACAAAACATAGTTGCATGGAAACGAATATCTTGCACTTTTTTCTTGCTTAGTGCAAAAGGTTCAACACAGAGTTGTTGAGTTGGATGCCACTAAGGTTTATATAATTGGAATTTCTATTTCCGTGTCCCCTGGTTCGTTAGTTGTACTCAGTTTTCTCCAGTTGCTTAGTTTTTCCTACTTTTTCCCTTCCTCCATTTCGAAACCCTCACATGCACTTGGACTAGGGGGTGCCGTTAGGTCAAAGACTTGACCGTTACATGCTGATCGGTAGGACCACGTTGGGGCGGGTCGTGCGTTGAGCGTTACGTTACGTCGTCTCGACCGTTATATGCTGACAGGTGGGCCATGATACACAGCGGACCAGCCATCCATCTCTTGCTGATTATGGGGGACGTGGTGTGGGACCATGTGGGGCGCTTTTGGTGGTTACGTGCGCCCTGTCGCCTAAATTGGAAGTTTTCTTTTTTGTTATTTTTATGATTGGCCTTTTTAAGAGCGCCTTTTCCCCTCTCTCTCGCTAAAAGTTGTGCTTTTTTTGCCCAAAAAGGTAGCGAATCTAGAGCAGCTTCTCTCTTTATTCATTGTTACTTTTGCCCTTGTTTTCCCCAATCTGGTAGCAAATCTAGAGCAACAAAACTAACCAGCACCATTAATACATTCAGTAAACAGAGCAGATGTAGATAAAGCAGCTAATATAGGTTATATAGTACGGTACTTAACGAGGTTCGACAATTAGGCTGCTCAGCAGCAGTAGTGGACTAGTTCAACATAGACAAGACAAAAGAAGCTACTTTACAGCAGCAGCAGCAGATCAGTGGCCCCTCATGGCCTCTGCCAGGAGGGCATCCGCCTCCTCCACTTCTTGCTGCCCAGTCCCTTAACATTGGGCGCCTTGGGCTTGATCGGGGGCATGCGAACCTCCTCGATAGTCACTTTCTGGAGGTTGCGGAGGTGAAGACCGAGCGCCTGGTGCTTGGCTATGAAGCCGTGGATGTTCACGGACTCGCCGCAGGTCCTCACATCCTCGACATGCTTCACGAGGGAGTTGAAGTCCGTGTCGCAGAGCCTCCTGGTGGTGCAGAAGGGGCACCTGTACACGTCGCCGTCGAAGAAGTTATTGTACTGGCCAGACTTCAGCCTCCTCAGCACATGACGAGTCTTGGTGTCCTTGGACTCGTCATCGCTACAGAAGTCACTGATATCCTCCTGTTGGAAAAAATAGTAGAGTGCAATAAGGACATGATTGAGATACTTTGATTATCGGGATTGATTATTTGCATAAATTAACCGATTGAGATCTTATTATTCTCTAAATCTCAAACCAAATCGAATACTGATCCCAACTACGAACAGGAGGTTCAAATACGAAGAGGGGGATTCATCGAAATACGAGATCTAACGCAAGAGGATTAGCTACTGTAAAAATACGAACAATCGAGCCCTAGTAACATGCGATCTAGCATCCAATGATGGGAACGGGGGAAGAACAAGGGAAGGGGAGAAAACCCTGGTTACCTCCGACCATGGGTCGGCAATGCTGGTGTCGTAGGGGTTCTCCGACCTTATATAATCAACCTCCTCGTAGGGGTCCTAGCCGAGCGGGATCTGTCCGAGACCGACGGGGGCCTCGTCACCGGCAACTACGGTGGATGCGGGGATGGGGACGGGGGACTGTACGGGGACGAGGGCCTCCTCACCGGCGGCCTTGGAGGCACCGATGGCCACCGCGTTGTTCTTCTCCATCGCCGGCATGGTTGTGGTTTTCTTGGGGGTTTGCAAAATGTGATGGGACAGTGGATACGGTTTACTGAGCGAGTGAGTGATGATTGAGAGTGGGAGGCCTCTATTAAAGGAGAATGGAAGCGACGTTTCGTTTCACTACCGTGCACCGCGTAACCGCATATGCTACTGCACTGTGCACGGCCACATGTGTCTGCTACCGCCCCATGCACCGCACACACGTACCGTGAGTCATGTTTTTCCCTCGTGTCTAACCCTAGCGACTCAGTTGTACTCACTTTTGCCCTCGAGTGTAACACAGGCAGTTTGGTTGTACTCAGTTTCGCCCTCTAGTACTAACACGGTCGTGTGCAATATACTCAGTTTTACCCTCCGGTGGCTGGTCAATAGAGAGTCAACGAATAGGTTTTAGCTAGCTAATTGAGTCATTTTATGCACAACAAATTCAAAAAGAGCAAAACATAGTGGCATCTACCCAGGGAGTCTTATTATGTGACCTTCCACCATAAGAAATATATATAAACCTAACCTAAATCACCACTTCTCAAATCACCTACTACCTATGAAGGTTCATGGCTTTCTACTCAAGCCTCCTCCCAAAACATAGTTTGTCTTAATGAGGCAATAATTGTCAAACTGGTGTATATTTGAATTGCAAATAGTTTGATGTATGCCAAGATGTATTTTATTATATAAAAGATGCATTTTCCATTTTTTAAATCTTTTTATATTTTCTATTTGAATCCCCTTGTTAGTCTTGCCCTTGGTTTTTAAGTTCTACTTAGTTTTGCCCATGGTTCTTAAGTGCAACTCAGTTTTCCCCTCTCTTAGTATCAATCTCTCGCACGTGTGCTCATCTTCGCTGTTACGCTCTGATTGGTTGAGACAGTTATCACGCAGATCGTGCCCACCAACCATTGATCCTCTATGATCTAGCGGATAGGATAACCCCTATACCTGTCAGGGGCACCCCTCTATTCATGCAAAATAACGAGTTTGCCACCGGTAATTTAAGTCCATAAACAAATGAACTTGAATATAATTTTAAGGGAACATGTTCGAAGGTGTATAATTTGTGCATTACATTCCACTCTATGAAAATTATAATCTCTCAAGATTTTCTTAGCATAATATTACACATATTAAATGCGATTTCAAATGTGTATAATTTTCGTATATGCAAGGTTATGCATTACATTCCACTATATGAAAATGGGGGGATGAAAATCTCTCAAAATTTTGGTAACACATCATTATCTCATTATTAAGTAGGATTTCATAGTGTTCAAAGGTTTAAAATTTTCGTATACGCAAGTTTATGCATTATATTTCACTCCATGGAAATGATAAATGATCAGGATTTTATTAGCATAACATTATCATGACCTAAGTGCGATTTCAAAGAGTCCAAAGGTGTATAATTTTCGTATATGCCAGTTTATGCATTACATTCCACTATATGAAAATGATAATCTCTCAAGATTTTCTTAGCATAACATTATCACGTATTAAGTGCGATTTCAAAGAGTTCAAAGGTGTATAATTTTTGTATATGGCAGTTTATGCATTATATTCCACAATATGAAAATGATAATCTCTCAAGATTTTCTTAGCACAACATTATCACGTATTAAGTGCGATTTCAAAGAGTTCAAAGGTGTATAATTTCGTATATGCAAATTTATATATTACATTCCACTCTATGAAAATAATAATCTCTCAAGATTTTCTTAGCACACAATTATCACGTATTAAGTGCGATTTCAAAGAGTTCAAACATTTATAAACTTCGTATATGCAAGTTTATGCATTACATTCCACTCTATGAAAATGGGGGAGAAAATAATAATCTCTCAAAGTTTTGTTAGCACATCATTATCACGTATTAAGTGTGATTTAAAAGTGTTCAAAGGTTTATAATTTTTGCATGTGCAAGTTTGTGCATTATATTCGACTCTATGAAAATGATAATCTCTCAGGATTTTCTTAGCACGACATTATCATGTATTAAATGCGATTTCAAAGAGTTCAAATGTGTATAATTTTTGTATATGTAAGTTTATGCATTATATTTCACTCCATGGAAATGATAAACGATCAGGATTTTATTAGCACAACATTATCATCTCCTAAGTGCGATTTAAAAGAGTTCAAAGGTGTATAATTTGCGTGCAATTTTCATATATGCATTACATTTCACTATATGAAAATGAAGCAATGACACAGGCGCGGGCGCGGGGCTGGCTCGGGATCCCATCTTGCAACGCCAACCTAGATAAGTTGTGGGTCCGACGCTCACGTGGATAAGTTGTGGGTCCAATGCTGATTTGGATAAGTTGAGAGAGGTGTCCACTATGGGAATCGACTGAATGCGGCCCTACTTGTAAGCATGTAGCGGCAATGGTACACTACGGGACCCGACAGAACGCGGCCCCACTTATCAGCACGTAATGGCAAGGCTGGCGGACGGCGAGTTTCAGACCATGTGAGAGTTTCGTACAAGGAGATGGAAAAAAGTGAGGAACAACTAAGCGGCTGGAGAAAACTAAGTACAACTAACGAACCGAGGGCATGAAAATTGTTGAGACCCCTCATTTCCTATACTTCAGACACGTCCCTAATCATATGCCTAGCTCACTTTCAATAGTGTATAGTTGGTGTCACGGTGGATCTACGGATAATCAGACTGCACCATTGAACTTTCTCAAAAATAGAAGAACAAAATTGCAATTCGTGAAGGAACAACATTAAATAACACGGAACCGAGAAAGTGGGATGACCACGACATATCACTAATACAAATGAAATGCTTTGGTAAGTTCCTATTTTACTGGCAGCACTTCCCTCTTTACCTAAACTACACACACACTACTAGGAAACCCCTTATCAGTGGCGCACCTTTTTTCACTATCCGTGGCGCATATCTGATGCGCCATTGATACGTCGTCACTAATAACTATCTTCTGTGCCGCATTTTGAAATGCACCACATAAATCTCAAACTTCTGTGGCGCATATGGCCAATATGCGCCATAGAAGTTTTTTCCCGAAATTCAAAAAAAAAGGCGGGCCGGATCTCAAACTTTTGTGGTGCATATGGCCAATATGCGCCATAGAAGTTTTTTTCAAATTTCAAAAAAAAACCGGGCCAGATCTAGATCTGGCTGGAGGTGATGGTGGCTGGTGGCTAGTGGCTAGTGGCTGGAGGAGGGATAGGAGGAGGTCGTTGGAGTTGGTGGTGGAGGAGGAGGTCGCCGGAGTTGGTGGTGGAGGAGGAGGAGGTCGCCGGAGTTGGTGGTGGAGGAGGAGGAAGAGGAGGAGGAGCAGGAGGTCGCCGGAGTTGGTGGTGGTGGAGGAGGAGGAGGTCGTCGGAGTTGGTGGTGGTGGTGGAGGAGGAGGAGGAGGAGGCCACCGGAGAGTGGAGAAGGAGGAGGGAGGAGAAGGGGAGAAGTGTGGACGGGGGGAGAAGTGGGGAGGGGAGAAGAAGTGGGGGGAGAAAAAGGAAAAGGGAGGGAGAAGTGCGCCGGCGGGATTCAAATTTTGAATCCCGCCCAAGACTTCTGTGGCGCATATGGGAGAAATACGCCACAGAAGTTTCTCCCCCTTTTTTATTTTTTTGCAGTAAAAAATCTTCTTTTGGCCATAATTTTTTACTCTTTTCGAATTTGGGGATTCTATAAAATCCAGAACTATCATAGGTCGTTGAAATCGAGTAGAAAATTTCGAGACGATCATTTTGATAGGTTAAATATTTTTTTTCCGACATCGTATGCAAAAGTTATGACCGTTTTTCCGTGCCATGGCCTATTTTTGCAAAATACATGTATTTCAATTTTCACTACAACTACACCCTAAAATATAACTACATCTCAAAGGAATATTTTTTTGAAGTTTTTATCATTTTTGTTTATTTTTTACAAAACTGAAAAGGCGATCCACGGGGGAAGGGGATCTGTTTTTCGATGATCACTTTCTGTGGCGCATACATCTATATGTGCAACAGAATCATCACTTTCTATGGCGCACACGAAAATATGCGCCACAAAAATATCGACTTCTATGGCGCATATTGGTTTCGTGCGCCACTGAACTGCCAAACTTCTGTGGCGTTTTTTTCCTAGTGCGCCACTGATAAATATCTACGACGCATGGTTTTACATATGCGCCACATAATATCTTGTCTACCTATAGCTGTTTTCCTAGTAGTTACATAACAAAGTAATAAGAATTCAAATACTCCATGTGCTGTAGCTGTTGGCGCGGAGCAGCTGCTGTTGGCGGGAGGGGAGGGCAGCGGCTGTGGTGTGTGTGTGTGGGTTTGGGGAGACAATGTTGCTGCTGCAGGCGTTTGGGCTCGTGCGGGGCCTTGATCTCACGACGGACTTGAAGTGGGTGATGGCGGAGGTGGAGGACAGGTTCTTGAGGTCGCCAAGGGGAAGTTGTCGCGGCGGCAGCAGCATGCTCTCGTCTCCGCCTCCGGCTAGGGTGGTCATCATCACAAGCCCCCTCTCTGGGCGATGGTTGGATGAAGGTGTTTTTTTCAAGAAAAGGAAAACCGTACATCATCAAGAAAAAGAAAAAAGGCTTCATAAAGTAATTAATCATTTCTCTATTTTGATTTGAGGTTGGCATTTCACCGGCTTATGATTTGAAAGATCGACAACTCAGCTTACAGTCAGAAATTGAATGCGCTTTGTATCATGGCCATGATTTGGACAACTTGGCGAAAAGAGATACAACATCTTGTGGCGTACAAGAAACATTATGGCATTTTATCGTGTGTTCAAGTGCTCGTGACAAGCTCTCTCAAGTTGCCCGGGCTATATATGTTACTAGATAGCACATCACAAACCAATATAGAACACACAAGGGCAAGACCAATTGATGGAGCGCCAAGACATAGTGAGTCATGAGCGAACTCAATTGAGAGAATCAATGGATCAAAAATGCCAGTGAGCAGGATAATTATATCGACACTCCAGGGGAGCTTTCCCACCCGACACCTCCGGCTCATCTTCCGCCGCCTTCAGCATGGCCATTCGGTATTTAACTTCTTCAACCATTATCTTCTTTATTTTGGTCTTTTTTTCTTTCCTTCAAGTTGTATCGATCATTATGCATTGATCGTATGTATATGTATGTACCCACCATGCATGCCCTGATGAGGGTGACTTATTTTAGGTAAGCCAACAAAAAGAAGGTTGAGTAAGTTAAAGGCGGATCCCAAACATCGGGACCTTAGCAAACATCACACCTATCAGGCTCATCACGTGTCTGAACATCCTCACCAGGGGAGCCTTTGTGTCCTTTGTCCCGATGGACGTTAGTGGTTGTGGGAGAAACACTGGCAGCCTACTAGCCGCATTGTCAGCGATCTCATCACCGCCTTTGTTTATGACATCATGTTCTTGAGCCAGTTCCCAGTGTGTTGGCTATGGGGGGGAGGGGGTCCAACGTGTTGGCTATGGGGGAAGTTGGCCTCGCCCAATTATTAGTCCCTCTGTAATAGCAAGCTTAAAGAGTCATTTGTCCCTAGTTAGCAAGAGAATTTGCCTAATTAGCACATTTTTGTCCCTATTAATTTTGATCCTGGGTCCGCCCCTGACCTATACGATATCAACATATTCTGTTGTTGGATCTACATTTGCATGCCTATTCCGCCATAGTTGGTGTTGCCCCTGTGTATGCTACCTGCGCTAAACTGTTTGTAGACTACTCCGCGCCCGCCATTGGGTATGTTTCTGCGAAATTATCTCCCACCAGATTAAAGCAAGCTTTATGGTGGATAAACTTAGTGTAAGATATGGGAGTGTAAGATAGGGGAAACCACACATAGTGGTGTCTTGTATTGCTCATTATATAGTAGGATTACAAGTGGAGTGTCCTAGTCTCATACAACACGGACACATATAAAAGGAATACACAATATGACCATATACCTATACAAACATGATACGGTCACATATTCTAACACCCTCCTTCAGTCGAAAATGGGCGTCCGACGAATATTAAGACTGTCTCGAAAAGCTAAGAAGAGAGGCAACGGTAATCCTTTAGTGAAGATGTCCGTGAACTAAGATGAACTAGGAATGTGTAGAACCCTGACCTCGCCAGTTTTCACGCGATCTCTGACGAACTGTAGATCAATCTCCACATGTTTGGTGCGCGGATGGTGCACTGGATTCTGTGTCATGTAAACTGAACTCACATTGTCACAGAAGATGACAGAAGCATTAGGCACCAGCCGATGAATCTCCTAAAGTAGTTGTCGTAGCCAACACAGTTCTTCCACCACATTTGCTACTGCCCGATACTCAGCCTCCTCACCCGATCATGAAACAGTGAGTTGTAGCCTGGCCGACCAAGACACCGGATTTGAGCCGAGGAACACACAATAGCCAGAAGTAGACCGTCGACTGTCTAGACAACCTACCCAGTCAGCGTCAAAGTAGGCCATCAGTTTGTTCGAGGTGCGTCGATACAAAGTGAGACCATAGTCGATGGTGTCGCGGATGTAGCATAGAACACGCTTCACAAGGAGCAAGTGATTAGCCCATGAATCATGCATATGAAGATATATCTGCTGTAGTGCATAGGAGATATCAGGCCGAGTAAAAGTGAGGTACTGGAGACCTCCTGCAATACTGCGATACTCTGTAGGATCAGCCACGAGATCACTAGACTAAGATTCAAGCTTAGAAGCTGTATCAACTAGTGTGGAGATAGACTTGCACTGTAACATACCGATGCGGTGAAGGAGCTCCATAGCATACTTCTCCTGCGAGAGAAAGAGAGAGTCCTTGCTACGCTTGATGGAGATGCCCAGAAAGTAATGTAAATCACCCATGTCCATCATGGTGAACTCAGAATAGAGTGAAGCAATCAAACTGTGCAGCAGTGCCGAGGAAGACGCAGTCAAAATTATGTCATCCACATAGAGCAGGAGATAAGTGATACGTCCAAAACGTATCTACTTTTCCGAACACTTTTGCTATTGTTTTTCCTCTAAACTTGTGTGAATCTGATACAACTAACACGGACTGACGTTGTTTTCAGCAGAATTACCTTGGTGTCTAGTTTTTGTGCAGAAAATCAACTATCAGAAAAATTTCCGGAAAATATGCCAAAAATCCTATTTCACCAGAAGACTCACGGAGCCAGAAGACGAGACGGAGTAGGGCCACGAGGGGCCCACACCACCTGGCCACGCGGACCAGGCCAGGCCGTGCCTGGGGGTGGTGTGGCCACCTCGGCTGCCCCCTCGGCCTCCCTCTTTGCCTATAAGTTGCCTCTTGACCTAAAAACCAAGGGGGTGATACGTTCATATCGTATCTATAATTTTTGATGGTTTTATGCTAATAATATGCTTTTGACACTCCTTTTTGTATAAAGTTTATGATTTATTTGGACTAACCTACTAATAGTTCCATAAGTGCACAATGTTCTTGTTTTACACTTTGATGTGTAGGAATTACCAAGAATACAAGTGGAAACCTTGTTGGAGTCAAATTGGGATTTTTCCAAAAATCTGTCTCAGAACTCATTTTGAAGATGGGAACGTTTCAGGCCGAAGACGGCGTCAAACAGAAAACTCTTCAACAACAAAGTTGTTGGAAATTTCACCACAAACGTTCTGGGCATACAATTTAGCTGATTCCGAGTCCGGACGGGCCTTTTAGGCCCGATTTACTGCCGCCCAAGATGGGGTGACGGGAATCCGAGAAGCTATATAAAGGGAGGAAACCTAATTCGCCCAGGGCATCTCCACCCACGAATTTGCAGCCACCAAAGCCACATTTTTACCTCCCCCATGGATCTCATCTCCATGGGAGAGGGCTCCCAAGAAGCCATGAAGGAAGGGGGCTAAGGGGCGGTGCTCTCCCATAATACCGGCGGCGGGGAAGGAGTCCCCTGCGCCGCCGCCCTCTTCACCATCTTCACCATATTCACCGCCATCTCTATCACCTAATCCTCCTAGTATGCAGTGGTTCATCCTCCTACACACCTTTGTACCGTCCTATGTAAACATGGTGTTTGATGCTATAAGTTATAATCCTATGATCTATGTCATGTTTGTGTAGTTTCTTTGTTCTTAGATTGAATGGTTGAACGTCTTTGGTTCATTAGAGTTGTATGTTGATATGGTACAGTCCTTTGGTATCCATTATATTTGTGCGCGCATGGATTAAACATCATAGGATTTGTAGTATGTGTAAGAGGAAGGGGGGAAGTTCTGCCGGAGTGACAGAAACCTGAGGACGCGAACCGGAATGTTGCACGTATGGAAGTAAGAGGACCATTAAACTTAAGGCTATGGTTGGGGAAACCTTAATGCATTGATTAGTACTTACGGATGTTTGCTAACAATCCAATCATATAGTACATGTAATTCCAAGTAGTGAAGCGCATGTATATTTAGCATCTCCCACATAGAAAACTGCATCGAAGACAATGAACCCGATCTATTCGGTATTCAAACTTGGACAAAGCCACCACAATTACCACCACTATTCCACACTCATGGTTCTGTTAGTTTAGTGTATTTTATTGCGGCAGCAACTAGCTTTACTTTCTTGTTATTTATTATCATGCAAAGCTATCTCTATTACTCGTATTGTTGCTCTAGTTTTATTTCCTAAATAATGCATATGTTTAGTGTGCGTAGAGTTGTATCAGTGGTTGATAGAACTTGAGAGAATATTTATCCTACCTTTAGCTCCTCGTTGGGTTCGACACTCTTACTTATCAAAAAGGCTACACATGATCCCCTATACTTTTGGGTTATCAAGACCTTTTCTAGCGCCGTTGCCAGGGAGCAATAGCGTGTGGGTGAATATTCTTGTGTGCACTTGTTTGCTTTATCTCTAAGTAGGTTTTAATTTCAGTTTTAAGTTGTTCTCTATCTTAGTATGGATAGGAAATGCGAATTACAAAAAAAATAGTTGTACTTGTTATCTAAAAACGTTTTAAAAAGGAAAGTGATTGGAAAGATGAGTAATGGTTCAGTGGGGGTCGACCTTAAACACTTGTGTTCATGCCTATGAAACCAAAACAAATCTTTCCATGGAAGCTTTTCAGTTAAAAACTTGTAGGAATGCATGAAGCCTTGAAAAATAAAGATATTTCTGGTATTGATCTTAATGCTTATTCATTCGAAAAAACTTGAATCTTGATCCTATGCCTAACTTAAAGGCATTAAAGAAAAGTACTTATTGGGAGATAACCCAAAAGTTTTAGATGAGTCTTGGAAGTTATTACCTCTGTAATAACCGCTCCTTATCCTTTTTATTTGATTTTTATGCCAAGAGTAACCTCTAATGAGAGAGCAGTAATGCTTGGAAAAGTTGTTGTCCTGAAACAGATTTTTGTGCTTCGCCGTAAAAATTCGTGTAAAATCTCTGTACGTCGGTTTGAGCTGTGAATGTTTTTGATTCTGCCCCAGGTTGTTATCTAACTTTCGTTAGTTCAACACTTTTCGATTTGAGCAACAGAAGGTCTTCGAAAAAATTGGTCTTTACCTGCTGGTCTGTTTTGACAGATTTCTGCCATTATTTGCATTTGCTTCTTGTTAATTCCTTTTTTCTTTTTGGGGAATTGAGCTTTTTGAGGGAAGTGCTACAGTAGCTTGTGTTTAATTGGAAGTTTTGTTGGTTTTGGAACTGAACCCAAAGACTTATTATCTTGAGTACACTAATGTTGCTAATGAAGATTATGTGAAGTTTTGTATGAAGGAAAAATTTTAGGTGTTAAGGAAAGAATGATGTAATGAGAAGAAGAATGGACTAAAGCTCAATCTTGGGGATTCCACCCCGTGTCACCCCAAGAAATATCCAAAAAGTACAAGCGTCAAAGCTTGGGGATGCCCAAGGCATCCCCTTCTTCATCAATAAAAATCTCAGGTTATTCCAAACACTTCATTTTTATTGTTTCATACATAATTGTGTTGTTCTTGTAGCGTCTTTGTTTTCGTTTTTGGTTTTAGTTTACTTGGTTTTCTTAGTTTGCTTGAATAAATTGGTTGGACCCCGTCTTTCATACATTAGTTTTCAAATAAGTGTGGTTTGGATTGGAAAAGAGTAGGAAAAGTTCATGCTTAAGTGGTAAAAGGAGCTCATTTTTTACGGTGGCCTATGCTTTGTCATGTCATGCTTGATATTGTTTTGGATTTATGCTTAGTGATTTTTGATGTAGCATGATATGTTATAAACAATTGAGATTGCTTAATGTGCCTTGAAAGAATCATGCGTTGTTTTAGCATATTAAATCATAGTATTGTGGTATTCTCTTTTGATGCTTTATTTGGGTTGACTTGGCGCATGATCACACCATGTTATGACTATCCCAAGTCACCATAGCCTTTATGATCCTTTAGTTTTCGACTTGTAATATCACTTTATGCTTTAATTAATGATGTTTTGTCGCTTTGCATGATTATGGCTATTGTTGCTCTTTTAGTTGGTTGCTCCCAGTCTTTTGCTAGCCTCCATAACCAAGTATGAGTTCCACTCATGCATCCAACTCCAAATAAAACCAAGTTATCCCAAAGAGTCCACCATACCTACCTATTAGCATTTGCTATTCTAAGTATATTTATGTTTTTATCTACCTTCCGAATTAAACTTGTTATGAAAAAACTACTGATTAACGCTCTCACGAACTTGATGGCACACTTTACTTTCTTGCACTTAATAAACTTGAACCATTGCGTCCATCTTTGTTGCGTATATGCTTGCGCTTTATAAGTTGAAGTTAGCAGAACCATGTATCATGGGGAACGCTTTCAACATTGGACTTGTACTTTGTACCCCGTTGATATCATGTTCTTTTGCTTATGGATCCCGGCGATGTGAAATAAAAGGGGAACTTGTAAGATCATGGAGTTTGTATTTGTGTTAGATAAACGCCTGGGCCGCTAGCCTAAGCCATGCCTAATCATGGTGGAAACTTGCAGCATAACCATAATGAGCACTCTATGAAGCATCATCAATAAAAACCTATGCAAATAGCAAATAAAAAGATCGCTGAGATGCTCATTGTATGCTTGCCTTGTCATTTTGATTATGGGATAGCTCATGTATCATGTGCAAGGGGTACCCCGTTGGCGGTTCTCTATGATACATATGTACTTACAATGATAAGAGCTTACTTGTGACTAAAGTTGAGTAGCCTGAGGTTCGGTCTTCGTAAGTAAGGGGCATGAGATTTCAGCTTATAACTTGTCAAGCATATCCTCTTAGTTGTGTCACTTTAACCTTAATCACCTTCAAGATGCTTATGATAGTGGCAATGAGAGATGAAAGCTAATAAGTACCATAATTTTTGGAAGCTCTTTATGAGACTTGAATTCCTGCTTCCTTCTATGAAGGCATTTCTTCCACTTCTATATTGAGTCTCCACCTTCTATCTTTATGCAACAATTAAGAGAGCATAGTTGTCATTCTTAGTTCTATGTGCATTGTCCCAAAACTTGTTGATTGATGCATAACTTTGATATTGTTTGTTCCTAAACTATTTGTATCTAGTCACCCTTATGAACTTTGAAGGTGTCCTATGCATTTATGTTTTGCTACTCTATGAGGGATAAGCTGAATACCATTCTCATTATGCTTTTTTTATGTGAAACAAACAAATGTCTTGCAAAGCATTGTTATTCATGAATCTTTTGTTTGTGTCTTTTCATGTTACAACATAGTTGCTATTTCTTATTGTTAGAACTCTATCTTTCATGATGATCAAGATTGTATTGTCTGCATGTCACCTCAAAAATTATATTGTTTTGATCGTTTACCTACTCGAGGACGAGCAGGAACTAAGCTTGGGGATGTTGATACGTCCATAACGTATCTATATTTTTTGATGGATTTATGCTAATAATATACTTTTGACACTCCTTTTTGTATAAAGTTTATGATTTATTTGTACTAACCTACTAATAGTTGCAAAAGTGCACTATTCTTGTTTTACACTTTGACGTGTAGGAATTACCAAGAATACAAGTGGAAACCTTGTTGGAGTCAAATTGGGATTTTTCTAGAAATCTGTCTCAAAACTCTTTTTGAAGATGGCACGTTTCGGGTCAAATACGGCGTCAAACGGAAAACTCTTCAACTACAAAGTTGTTGGAAATTTCACAACAAATGTTCTGGACATAAAATTTAGCCGATTCCGAGTCCGGACGGGCCTTTTAGGCCCGGTTTACTGTAGCCCAAGATGAGGTGACGGAAATCCGAGAAGCTATATAAAGGGAGGAAACCTAATTCGTCCAGGGCATCTCCACCCACGAATTTGCAGACACCAAAGCCACGTTTTTGCCTCCCCATGGATCTCATCTCCATGGGGGAGGGCCCCCAAGAAGCCATGAAGGAAGGGGGCTAATGGGCGGTGCTCCCCCATGATACCGGCGGCAGGGAAGGAGTCCCCCGTGTCGCCGCCGGCGCCGCCGCCGCCCTCTTCACCATATTCACCGCCATCTCCATCACCTAATCCTCCTAGTATGCAGTGGTTCATCCTCCCACACACCTCTGTACCGTCCTATGTAAGCAGGGTGTTTGATGCTATAAGTTATAATCCTATGATCTATGTCATGTTTGCGTAGTTTCTTTGTTCTTAGATTGAATGGTTGAACGTCTTTGGTTCATTAGAGTTGTATGTTGATATGGTACAGTCCTTTGGTGTCCATTATATTTGTGCGCGCATGGATTAAACATCATAGGGTTTGTAGTATGTAAGAGAAGGGAAGTTCTCACGTGACAGAAACCTGAGGACGCGAACCGGAATGTTGCACGTATGGAAGTAAGAGGACCATTAAACTTAAGGCTATGGTTGGGGAAACCTTAATGCATTGATTAGTACTTACGGATGTTTGCTAACAATCCAATCATATAGTACATGTAATTCCAAGTAGTGAAGCGCATGTATATTTAGCCTCTCCCACATAGAAAACTGCATCGAAGCCAATGAACCCGATCTATTTGCTATTTAAACTTGGACAAAGCCACCACAATTACCACCACTATTCCACACTCATGTTTCTATTAGTTTAGTGTATTTTATTGCTGCTGCAACTAGCTTTACTTTCTTGTTATTTATTATCATGCAAAGCCATCTCTATTACTCGTATTATTGCTCTAGTTTTATTTCCTAAATAATGCAAACGTTTAGTGTGTGTTGAGTTGTATCAGTGGTTGATAGAACTTGAGAGAATATTTATCCTACCTCTAGCTCCTCGTTGGGTTCGACACTCTTACTTATCGAAAAGGCTACACACGATCCCCTATACTTGTGGGTTATCAGGGGGTTCGACGTTTTTCCAGAGAGAGTCCCGCTTCGCCGCCACCACCAGATTCCGCGTTTCGGAACCAGAAACTCCGTTCTGGAACCCCGCCGGGACAAGGAATTGGAGGAGATCATCACCATCGCTTCTCCATCGACCATCCATGTTTCCCCCATCTATGAGTGAGTAATCCCCTGTTGTAGGCCATGGGGATGGTAGGGATTGGATGAGATCGTTCATGTAATGGCATCAGATTGTTAGGGCATGGTGCCTAGTATCTATTATTAGTGCTTTTTGACTTTGTTGCAAGTTGTTATGCTTAATGCTTGTCACTAGGGCCCGAGTGCCATGATTTCAGATCTGAACATGTTATTGATTCATTATGATAGTATTGTTTATCGTCTTACCTGCAACTTGTTATGCTTAATGCTTGTCACTAGGGCCCGAGTGCCATGATTTCAAATCTGAACATGTTATTGATTCATTATGATAGTATTGTTTATCGTCTTACCTGCAAGTTGTATACACACGTTGTTGTTCGGACCCAAAGGCCCCTAAGTGACAGCAATCGGGATAACCGGAGGGAATAGCTTTAATGTGAGGATCACATGTGTTCACCGAATGTTAATGCTTTGCTCCGGTGCTCTATTAAAAGGAGCACCTTAATTGCCAGTAGTTCCCTTGAGGCCCCGCTGCAAACGGACTGGCAGGACAAAAGATGTTGTGCAAGTTCTCACTGCGAGCATGTATGACTATATATGAAACACATGCCTATGATTATTTAGTACTTGGATGTTTTATCTTATTTATCTGCAATTGCCCTTTGTCTTGATTGCCATATGAATTGTCTTATCCATGCAACGCTCGTCCATCCATCCCTATGCCTACCGCGCTTTAATCCTACTGTTTACTGCAATTGTTACTACTGTCTTTACTTTTACTACTGCTGTTATTTTACTATTGCTACTACAAAACTTTTGCTACTGATAAAGTGCTGTGAGCAAGATTGTTTCTAGGTGCAGCTGAATTGACAACCCAGTTGTTAAGGCTTATAAATATTCTTTGGCTCCCCTTGTGTCGAATCAATAAATTGGGTTTCACTTCCCTTGAAAATACTGCGATACACCCCCTATACTTGTGGGTCATCAAGACTATTGTCTGGCGCTGTTGCTGGGAGCATAGCTTTATTTATCAAGTTCACTTGGAATCACTATTGTTCGCTGCCATCCATCCATCATGGGTAAGTCTCGTGATGGCAAGGTTCCTATTTTACCATCCACTACAAGAAGAGGTACGGTTCTGAACACCTCTGTTGCTCTTGATTCACCATCTGTTATGAGTAAGCTCCTTACACCACCACATACACATGCTACACACACTGCTACTACTGCTGAATCTGAAACTTCTGATACTTATGATGCTACTTCTACTGTGCTTGATAAGAGTGGTTCGTTAGGTCATTTCCTAGATGCTACGATTGCTAGAACTATAGCTGGAAATACTGAAACTCCTAATGAAGACACTACTACACCTGTTAGTTCACCTGAGTCTAGAGAAAGCTGTGATATTAAAGACGGTTATATAGAGATGACCGATGAATTTATTAAAGAATGTCAAAACACCCATGATAGGAGTGTTGTTAAGAGTCTTCTTGAGAGGCGTACTATAAAACCCAAATTGTCTCCTAATGCTAAGTTTGTTGCATCTCCCATAAACATTAAAGATAAGGATTATGATTTCTCTCTTGATCTATACATAGCTATTGTTGAGAAAGAACCTTTTTGTGGGACTAAGAATGAAAGTGTGGTAGCACATATGACTGAGCTTTCTACCTTGAGTGGCCTGTTTTCTGATGATATTAAGATTCAAACCTACTTTGTTGCTAAAATTTTCCCTTTTTCACTAAAAGGAGAAGCTAAAACTTGGTTTAATAATTTACCTCCTAGATCTAATGATAGCCCTGATTGCTTGATTAGTACTTTCCTACAGAAATATTTTCCTCCTAGTGCTAGACATGCTATTTTGCAGGAACTTTTTGATTTTAAACAGGGAGAAAAGGAGATATTGCCTGAATCATGGGCAAGGTTTTGTGCTTTGATTCATGCACAGGCTGGATGTCCATTACCTAAGAATGAGCTTCTTGATATATTTTATAATGGACTAACTAGAGAATCTAGGACATACCTGGATAGTTGTGCTGATTGTGTTTTCAGGAATAGGACTCCCAAGGAAGCCCAGGAATTAATGGCTAAAATAAGCAAGAATTATGAAGATTGGACCCCTCCTGAACCAGTTATACCTGAAACAATTATACCTGAACCAGCTATACCTGCACCTATACCAACATCAAAGAAGAGGGGAGTTATTGAACTAAATGATAAAGTGATGAAGGAAGCTAAGAAATGTCTTAAGGAGAAGGGAATTAAAGCTGCTGATGTCAAGAATTTACCTCCTATAGAAGAATTATGTAAGCTATTTCCCCACTCATCCACCATTGAGGTACACTCTCTCCAGCATTTTGATGAAGGTGATATCCCTTACTCTAAACCTCCTGATCAATGCTTAGAAGAATTCGATATTTTTATTGTTAAGCAAGATAATTTCAATAAAAGGGTGCAAAATCATTTAATGGAAAACTCTAGAGCTATTGTTGAGTTAAAAGATATTGTAGAAAGAACCTCTAATGATGTTAAAATGCTTGTTAAACATTTTCAAATGGTTCAAACTCAAATTGATCAGCTTATTAAGGTACAGAAAGACTTGCTAGTTAATGCTGCTAAAGAAAAACATGCTTATGAAATTAGAACTAGAAGTGGTGCTGCCACCCAAAATCCTCTATATCCTGAGGGGCATCCTAAAAGAATTGAGCAAGATTCTCAACAAGCTGAAAATAATGGTACTATTCCTAAGAAAAGAAAGAAGAAACATAAAACTATTGTAGAACCTTCTGAACCTGCTAAAGATCCTAATAGTATATCTATCTCTAATGCTGAAACTGAAAGTGGTAATGAAGAAAATGATGTTCCTGATAAATAAAAAGTTGAAGAAGAACCTGAAAGGCACACTAAGAATACTAAATACACTAAAGAAGATTTTGTTGCTAAGAAACATGGTAGTGAAAGAGAGCCTTGGGTCCAAAAACCTATGCCTTTCCCTAATAAGAAACACAAGTCAAAGGAAGATGAACACTATAATAAGTTTTCTGAGTGGATGAAACCTTTATTCTTGCAAATTCCTTTGACTGATGTTATTAAATTGCCTCCTTATTCAAAGTATATGAAGGATATTGTCTTGAATAAAAGGAAGATCCCTAATGAAGAAATCTCTACTTTGCTTGCTAATTATTCCTTTAATGGTAAGGATCCTAAGAAACTTGAAGACCCAGGGATTCCAACTATTCCTTGCTCTATTAAAAATAGTTATGTTAGAACTGCTTTGTGTGATTTGGGAGCAGGAGTTAGTGTTATGCCTTTTTATCTCTATAAGAGACTTCAACTGGAAAAACTAATACCAACTGATATATCTTTGCAAATGGCTGATAATATACTACTATTCATGTTGGTATATGTGAGGATGTACCTGTTCAAGTGGCTCATAATTGCTTGATATTAACTGATTTTGTTGTGCTTGAAATGCCTGAAGATGATAATATGTCTATTATTCTTGGGAGACCTTTTCTTAATACTACAGGAGCAGTTATTAATTGTAATCAAGGAAAGGTGACGTTTAATGTTAATGACAAGGAGCATACTGTCCATTTCCCCAAGAAGATTGATAGGACTTATGGTTTGAATTCAATTGAACATGTTGAGGGCATTCAAGTTGGGGAAATATATTGTCCCATACCAAGAGAAAAATATGAAACTATTATGATTGGGACCATTGCTATCAAGGTTGAAGTAACATAATCATTAGTGGAATACAAAGTTTTGTTTCATATAAAATTGTTTTGGTAACAAGACCTGATCAACCTTGTTAACAAAGGGATTTTAATGAACAAAACAATGTTTTCACCATGATTATCTTTGCTTACTTTTATTTTATCCATTTTAGTTTTTGCTTTCGTTTAGTTTACTTTTATGTTGATAGTTGCTTGCATTTTAGAGTGTCTTAGAACTTTTGAAGTTTTAGCTTTGCTTTGTTTTTGCACCATTCTAGAAACCTTTTTCTGTCAGAAAATCATTCATCTATACCTGAAAATTGCTCAAAAATAAAGTGTCTCGAAAAATTCCAGAAAATTCATATTAAATTTTTATGTGAAAAAAGGGGCAGAGAAGTGCCTGGAGAGTACCGGGGGGGCCCACCTGGTGGCTTGTCCAGCCCAGGGGCACGCCTGGCCATGGTGCGGGCCACCCCTGGCCCTCCACTCACTCTCTCACTTGCCACTGCTCTCTCTCTCCTGAGAAAACACCATTTCATTGCTCGAAATCGCGTTCTTGTTGTTCTTGCCCATGATTTTTCGATCTGCTTGCTCAGCCCATCTTTGCTGCTGAAAATTGGAGCATTTGTTCTCCGGTATGTGACTCCTCCGCTTGTCCAAGTAGATTTGTGTTTAGTGGTTTGTATCTTGAGTATTTTGCTGCTGTAGGTGACAGGTTATGAGAGCTTGTAAGCTTGTTCAATGCTTAGAGATATTGTTTTGATGCATGTTTAGGCCTCTTACAAGTCCCTATGAGTAGTGCCCTTCATTATGTATTCACTTTGCAATCACTTGTTTAATGGATGTTTAAATTTCAGAATAGAAGATGAATGAGCATCAACTCAACCAACATGAACTGAGGGTGCCTGAGGTTCCGAAGGTTCATCGGGAGGAGGAAGTTTTTCCTTCCATCTATCCATGCTTTGAATTCATGAGGGCTGCAGGAATTTCCCAGGCCTTCCACACCTTAGTTGCTAATGCAGGATTGGAGCACTTTGTGGAAGATGAACCTTGTCAATTTGTGAAACTAACTATGTCGGTAGTGCAGGACTTTCGATTTAGTCACTCTTTGCCTAACCCCATGGTCCACTACAAAATTTACAATATAGCTGTCGACCTTCCTTTTGATGACTTTTGTGCAGCTATTAAGGTACCTCAGTGGGGATCGTGTGGGAGGATTAAAGAGGGACCTGCAGCACTCATGGACTTGTATGCGGAGATTTGCCAAGGGAGCAACTTCTCAAAGGAGAGTGGGAAAATCCGTAACATTCATCTCCTGTCTATTCGCTACTTTGCTTACTTTATTGCCAAGTGTGTTCTCGCTAGGAAAACTGCTAATAAGTTGTCCTCATATGATCTAGCATTCATCTCTGCTGCTTTAAAACGAGATAGGACTTATAACATGGGTGCCTTGGTAGCTTTCCGTCTTGCTGCTAACCGCGAGAAAGGTGGAATTTGTGGAGGCCTCATTGCTTCTCGTTTATTAGTGCTGCATGGTTTAGTGCCTCATCATCTAGACCTACAATTTCCCATAGAAAGGCTTGATCTTAATTCCATGATACAACATAAATTTGTTTCTTCTTGGGCTAATTTGTGTGAGTTGTCTTATGAAATAACCTTTCTCAAGGCTGGTTGGAGAAGGAGTCCGAGCGATTTGTTCGTTTGCCTGCACCTATTTTGTTTAACCTTGATACCAGGGTAGGATGGTCACTCACTGAGGAGGAGCTTGATATGTACTTGGGAGAGCTCTCCCGAATAGGAGCAGGATAATAGAAGGGAGGTTACAGATGATTCGGTCCAGCCCTCAAATGAGGGGGAGTCTTCATATCAGCAGCCTACCTATGATTGGGGAGCTTCTTCTTCTTCCCAATGGCCTAACCAAGATCATTCTTACAATGACCTGCCTTCTTGGAACCCTTACTCGTATTTGGGTTGATACCCACTTAGGCCAAAAGCCTAAGCTTGGGGGGAGGTACACCGACATCACACTCATCTCCATATTATTTTTTGTCGGTACTTTGTATATTCATGTTTCGTTCTCTTTTTAGTTTTCATTCTCTCTTTGTTTTTGCTTTCTAAAACACAAAAAGACAAAAAAAATTATGTTGTTTCTCTTTGTTGGCTTCTTCTTCTTTTTGCCTTGGTTTGCTTTTCCCTTTTTGCTTTGTCTTAATTATTCGAAAAACCCAAAAAGATTTTGCTTTGCTTATTTTTCCCTTTTGTTCTTGCCTTTGAAAATTAAAAACACCAAAAATATGTGTTGTTCTTCTTTGGTTTTGTGAGTTTGTTGCAGGGTTCAGCAGTCCTTAGTGGAATTTGGTTTCATGTTATTATTCAAGCCACACAAGTGAAGGGAGATAATGAGGATTAATGACAACTTGAGGTGTGGTAAGAGGCTGGTAACGAACTCTATTTGTTTTAATTTTTGTACATATACTCATCATTGTGGGCATGCTTAGTCTGTTCATGTAGGGTGTATGTTATTATGGATGCTTAGTAGTTCTTGCTTTCTTATGATTAACTCCAGCTTGCTAATAGTTTATAGCTTGTCTTATGAATATTTGATTGCATTGCTCTATTCATAACTTGGTATGACACTGTGGTATCCTCCTCTGAATGTTTCACTTGAATTGACTTGGCACATGCTCATGCATGTATATGACTGAAACAATAATCAGTTAAGACTCGATGAATTATTTTGCCTCGGGGGTCTTGAATCACTTTCATGCCATGATTAGTCCTGTTTTGTTGCAAGCATGATTATGACAGTTATTGCTCTCTCGTTTCTCGCTCCCTTACAATTGCTAGCCTTCACCTGCACTGAGTATGAGATCTACTCGTGTTTCCCATTCCCCAAAACCAATATTGCCAAAAGTGTCCACCATACCTACCTATTAGCATCATTTTCTATTCCCGTGCATATTCAATATGCCTTGTTTTCTTCCGAATAAAATGTTTGTTTGTTATGAGGAAGTTAGTTAGTAAAGCTCTCACGAACTTGATGGCACACTTTATTTCTTGCACTTAATAAACCTGAACCATTGTGAATGTCCATGAAAGTTATATGCTTGCAAATTATAGGCAGGGAATTAGCAGAACCATGCTATCACAGGGAACGCTTTCAACACCTGTAAATATATACCAAGTTGATATCATGCTCTTTTGTTTGCGAATGTCGTCGGTGTGAAATAAAAGGGGAGCTTGTAAGTCCATGGAGTTATGCATGTGTGTTAGAGAAACGCCTGGGCCACCGGTCTAATCCATGCCTAATCATGGGCGAAACCTGCAGCGTAACCATAATGAGTATCTATCAAGCATTCTTCTTATGAAAAAAAAGAGAGATAGCTATTGAGAAAAATAAAAAAAGGGAGATTTGAGAAAAGAGGAAAGAGAGAAAAAAGCACCATTTTCCCATGGTAAATAAGGAGAATGTTGAGATACTCGTTGTCTGCTTGACTTGTCATTTTGATATGGGGATTCTTCCATATCATCGGACAAGGGGTACCCCGTTGGCGGTTCTCTATGATACACATGTATTTACTATGACAAGAACTTACCGGTAACTAAAGTTGAGTAGCATGAGGAGCGGCCCTCGTACTCAAGGGACATGAGATTTCCAGTTTATAGTCTGTCAAGCATATAACTCAAATTGGACCTCACTTTCACCTTAACCATTTAAAAATGCTTATGATAGGGGCAGTGAGAGCTCAAAGCTAATGACTACCATAGTTTCAGCATTTAGAAGACTTTCAAACTTTTCAAAACCTTTTCATTTCCTTGTTGAGTCTCCACACATTCTATGAGCACTTTCTTGAGAGCATAATTGTTATTCTTAGTGTAATGTGTTTGTCTCAAAATTTGATTAATTGTGTTATGACTTTGATGCTTGTATCTTTGACATCTTTACTTCTAGTCTTCACTTGAATTTTAGAGGTGCCTTGGCACGTATGCTCTACAATCAAAGGCAAGCGAGATACCACTCTATCATACCTTGTTATGAGCATTGTAATGTTGCTTATGTTTATGTTTCATGCTACTTATTATTTTTGAGTTGGAATCTCTTCATAGCTTGCAATGACTATTAAGTAAACTTAGTTGCATACTTTTTATTATGAATTGCCTGAGTAGTTGATCATATGCTAAGAATATATACATCTTATGAAGCAAATGTGTTCATGAAAGTTTCTTTTATCGCACTCAGTTTTCAACTCAATTGCTTGAGGACAAGACATAAGCTAAGCTTGGGGGAGTTGATACGTTCAAAATGTATCTACTTTCCTGAACACTTTTGCTATTGTTTTTCCTCTAAACTTGTGTGAATTGGATGCAACTAACACAGACTGACGTTGTTTTCAGCAGAATTACCTTGGTGTCTAGTTTTTGTGCAGAAAATTAACTATCAGGAAAAATCCTGGAAAATATGCCAAAAATCCTATTTCACCAGAAGACTCACGGAGCCAGAAGACGATACGGAGTAGGGCCATGAGGGGCCCACACGACCTGGCCGTGCGGGCTAGCCCAGGCCATGCTAGGGGGTGGTCTGGCCACCCCAGACACCCCCTCGGCCTCCTTCTTCGCCTGTAAGTTGCCTTCTGACCTGAAAACTCAGGGGGTTCAACGTTTTCCGGAAGGAGTTCCGCTCATTGCCACCACCAGATTCCACGAAAACACGAAACTCCGTTCGGCACCTGCTGACGAGGTGGAGGAGATCATCGCGATCATCATCACCATCGCTTCTCCATCGACCATCCATGTTTCCCCCATCTATGAGTGAGTAATCCCCCGCTGTAGGCCATGGGAATGGTTGGGATTGAATGAGATCGTTCATGTAATGGCATCAGATTGTTAGGGCATGGTGCCTAGTATCTATTATTAGTGCTTTTTGACTTTTTTGCAACTTGTTATGCTTAATGCTTGTCACTAGGGCCCGAGTGCCATCATTTTAGATCTGAACATGTTATTGATTCATTATGATAGTATTGTTTATGATCTTACCTACAAGTTGTATACACACATTGTTGTCCGAAACCAAAGGCCCCGAAGTGACAGCAATCGGGATAACCGGAGGGAATGACTTTGATGTGAGGATCACATGTGTTCACGGAGTGTTAATGCTTTGCTCCGGTGCTCTATTAAAAGGAGCACCTTAATTGTCAGTAGTTCCCTTAAGGCCCCACTGCAAATGAGCTGGCAGGACAAAAGATGTTGTGAAAGTTCTCATTGCGAGCATAGTTACCACAGGCCACAGATCTCCGCTGATCAGGGACCTAGAAGAAACATTCAGAAATATTGACAGATTTTGCATCAAACTGAACCCGAAGAAATATTCCTTTGGAGTCCCGGTAGGGCAACTCCTCGGATATTTGGTATCAGCTAGAGGAATCGAAGCTAATCCTGAGAAAAGACAAGCCATCCTCACAATGAAGAAGCCAACAAACCTACGTGGTGTACAGCAGTTGGCGGCACGAGTAGCGACACTAAGTCGTTTTATTGCAAGATTAGGAGAAAAGGCTGTCATTCTGCGCCCTCATGAGGAAATTAGAAAAATTCGAATAGACAGAAGAAGCTCAGCATGCCTTCGAAGATCTTAAAAGAACACTTTCGACATCCCATGTTGTCGTGTCGCCAAAATAAAAGGAACCTTTACTCCTTTATATTGTTGCCACACATCAGGTGGTCAACACAGTCCTGGTCGTAGAGCGACCCGAAGAAGGGAAGACACACGGCGTGCAGAGGCCAGTCTACTTCCTGAGCAAGGTTTTATCGCCATCTAAACAAAGGTACCCACACTACTAGAAACTAGCATATGGGGTATTTATGACAGCACGAAAACTACGCCACTATTTTTCGGAGCACCCGTTCATAGTTGTCAACGAAGCATCCGATCAAGCATCCTCAACAATCCAGAAGCAATTGGGCACGTTTCTCTATGGGGCATCGAATTATCCCCTAGGGATATCACTTATGAGAAGCGCAAAGCAATTAAGTCACAAATTCTGCCAGATTTCATCCCAGAGTGGACGCAGTTGCAATGTGCGGGTCCACTAGACCTTTCTAGTGCCTGGACAATGTATTTTGATGGATCAAAAAGAACAGAGGGAGCAGGAGCAGGAGTCGTACTAATATCACCTCAAGGCGACAAAATGCGCTACATTCTTTGGATGAGCTTTACAAACGCATCCAATAATGAAGCGGAATATGAGGCCCTATTGCACGGCATGCGGATGGCCAAAGCTTGCAGTGCAACTTGCCTCAAAATCTTCGGAGATTCCAATCTTGTAGCACAGCAGGCAATAGTGTGATGTTGTTAGCAAAAATATGATTTCTTATCGCGACCTATACTGCATCATGGAGGCTCAATTTGATGGGTGTGAAGTATCACATATAGGAAGAGAAATCAATGAGTAAGCCGACAATCTAGCAAACATCGGATCATTGTGTTTGCCAATACCACCAGGAGTTTTTTGGGAGTGAAAGAACATTTCATGGTTCCCTGTATTTTGAGTGTTAGATAACAATATCGTGGAGTTTCTCTCATGTGTGCTAAGTGTGCAGGGAATGATTTTGTGTTTGGGGGGCCGGATTATCCGCCCCCATCAAGGGCCGGATTATCCGGCCTAACTCATTTGGTGCTGGCAGCCAAGGCACGATGCTCTGAGTGGGTTCGGATTTCTCTAGGAAAATCCGAACAGGGGCGGTTTTTCCTCCCCTGGCCAGATAATCTGGCCCTCGCATGAGGCTGGATAATTCGGCCCCCAGAAGACAATCAAAGGCAGCCAAGGCACGACACTCTGAGTAGGTTCAGATTTCTCAAGGAAAATACGAACGGGGGCGGTTTTTCCTCCCCTATCCGGATAATCCGGCCCTCACATGGGACCGGATAATCCGACCCCCAGGAGACGATCAAGGGCAGGCTCGGCGCGTCGCTCTGAGTGGGGGCAGATTATTTGCCAGATAATCCGAGTCTAGGGCGGAGTTTTCCCCAGGCCGGATAATCTGGCCCTCACTTGGCTCCAACGGCTCTGTGGGTGCAGGGGTATAAAAGCCCCTTCATCCCCTCCATTCAGAAATCTTGATTCATTCGAAAAGTGTCAGACCTATTGCAAGATCTCTCTCTAGATCTCCCACTTCAACCACCCGAAGGCTCCGATCTTTGGAGGAATTGAAGGAGGAGACAATCCACATCGTCATCACGAATCAAGCGCATCAACTCCTCTCCATTCACTTAGAGAAATAACTAATCTAGTATTCTCGTTAATATCTAGATCTTGTGTTTTGTTATTGATAACTTGTTCTTGTGGCAGCTTGTTGTCATTATGGGAGCCTCCAATTTGGTTGTGGAGTTGTGCCCCGCTAGTTGTGTAAAGGCACCGACTCCCGCCTCGAAGGGTTCCTATAGTGGAAAGGTGGATTAGGCCTTTGGTGGCAGGATCCATCGGAGAGGGGGTGAGGCCTATTGTGGTGTGGTGGTCTTAGTACCGCCCACCCCTCCATCGCAGATGTACTTCCCTTAACAAGCAAGGAACTGTGGTAAAACAAATCCTGTGTCTCCGCGTGCTCCACTATGGTTTACTCGTTCCTCTTTCTCACTCGCCTTTACTCGCTAGTAGCTAGGTTTGCATATAGGGAAATTCTTCTTAATAGCTTATCTAGAGAATTTACCTTTTGTGTCAAGCCTAAAATTGAAAAAGCATTAAAATTTGAAGTAGCACCTATTCACCCCTCCTCTAGGTTCCCATACAATCCATTTCAATTAGTATCAGAGCCCCAGCTCTTTATTTGGGCTTAACCGCCTAAGAGAAGTATGAGTACCAAGGAGAATGGGAATGAGGCTGTGGACAAGGTCACAGTGGATGATCTCAAGACGTTGGACACAACCTTGTTGAAATCCTTTGAGACCAATATGGAGGAGATGCAACAAATGATTGCTCGCCTCACTCATCCGTGGCCCCATCTCCATCCTCCTCGGAGGCTGCCACTCCGTCATCCAAGGATAAGGCTAACACCAAATCCAAGGAAGATGAAGTGGTAGGTGAAAAACATAATGGTTCCGCCTCCAAGAAGGGAAGTGGTAAGGAGGACTATAGTGAGGTTCATCACCTATATTTCCCTGATCCACCTATCCCTCATCCTCATATAAATAATAGGGGTGATCCACCCAAGCTCACTGCATCTTCATTTAATCAATGGCAATTCTTAATGAAGTCTCATGTTTGCAGCTTTTCAATTGAACTTTGGAGGATCATTGAAGAGGGTCTTCATATTAGAGATAACACCAACTTGACAAGAAGAGAAGTGGTGGATAGTCAATTGAATGCAACGGCTCTCCACATGATATAGCTCGGAGTAGGTCCCAAGGACATGCCCCACATTGAGCATCTCAACACCGCTAAAGAAGCTTGGGATTCCCTCACCGATCTCTTTATTGGAAATGAAAGCATGAGAAGGAATAGGTATGATGCCCTTAGCAATGAAGGTGAAGGATTCTACATGTTGGATTGTGAAAACCATGAAGATATGTATAGAAGACTCAAGGGCATTGCAACAACATTTAGAAAGCATGGAGCCACTCACATTGATGATGCTTGGATAAAAAGGAAATATGTGAGTGCTTTAATGCCTTTTGAGCCAACGAACTTGAAGAGCTTGCAGGGTAGACACAACTACCATCAAATGACCTCCAATGAAGTCATGCAAGAAATGGCATCATTCAAGGTTGTAGCTAAGAATGCGGAAGATGCTCGTGCCCGAGCCATTGGAATGCAAAAAGGGGTCAATGTTGCTCTGAAGGCAAATGTTGTTGAGCAAGATGAGGATGAAAGAGGTTTCGAGAGTGTCTCCATGGGATGCCCCAAGGAAGTCAAGCATGCTCATGGTGAGTACATGGCATTCTATGCAAGGAACTTTTGGAAGGATCGAGCCAAGGCCAAGTCGGAACTAGAGCGCAAGAATGGGTCAAGTGGAAGAAGAGAGAATGGCCCAAAACATAAATATGGACATGGATGATCATACTAGTCTCAAGGTAAAATAAGAAGTTATTGCTTTGGACATTTTTTTCACTAACCTGCAAGGTGAGCAAAAACTTCATTTTGATGCTCTTATGAGTCAACTTGCCCAATCCAAAGATCTCCTCGAAGAAAAGGGCAGAATTGAAAGAGAAGATGCCTTGGAGATAGCCTCCTTGAAGAATGCCTTGGAAGAAGAAGAGGAAGCTCGAGTATCCTTGGAAGAGAGACTCGAATCAATTGAGGAGTCACATGAAGAAGTTGTGGCTCAGCTCATCAAAGAACATGACAACGCTCTTGCCAAGGTAAAGAAACTAAAGAAGGAAAAGATTGAATTTGGGGTTGCTCATGCTAGACTCTCGGAGAAGTTTGAGAAACTTGACATTGCTCACAAGGCATTGGAGAGTGAACACTCTACTCTAAATGAGTCTCGTGACCAGCTCCAAACTCAATTAGAGAAGTATGATATGCCCAACACCTCCACACCATCTTGTGGAAAAGAAGAACTTGCAAAGGGATCTCAACTCAAAGGTAAAGAAGTTCTAGATGAGATACTTAGCAAGCAAAGGACAAACAATAGAAAAGAGGGTCTTGGTTATATTCCCAAGACAAAGAACAAGAAGAGCAAGAATAAGAAGGAGAGCAAGACTGCTCAACCAAAGACTAGCACCACCACCAATGACAAGTCTAATTATGATGGTTTTGCAGGGGCTAACAATCCTAACTTTGAGTTATATTGTGATTATTATGGTGATGTTTATGCTAGTTATGTAGGTCCTTATGATTGTTACATTCCTTGGTCTATTTGGATCCCCAAGACCCTTGTCACTAACATGAGAGGACCCATTGAAAAATGGGTACCTAAAACCAAGAAGAAACTTTCTTGTAGGGCTATGCTTCCGGTGGGTATAAATGGGTACTCGATAGTGGGTGCACGAGTCACATGACCGGAAGAAAGGAGATCATCACAGAGATGCAGTCAAATCATGATCATATAACCGTCTCCTATGGTGATAAGTCAAAATCTGAGGTATTCGGTCTCGGCAAAGTTGTGGTTGCTCATGATATCTCTCTCATGGACATCATGCTTGTTGAGACCCTCGGTTACAATTTACTTTCAGTTCGCGCCCTTGGTAAGATGGGCTTTGCAGTTTTTATTGATGCTGATTTGGTGGTACTCTTGTGAAGCAAGTCTCTAAAAGTCGCTTTCGTGGGATATGTTGAAAATGACCTGTACGTGGTGAACTTTTCGGGGAAAAACACTACAGGCCCGATGTGTCTTTTCGGAAAGGCTGACGCGGTTTGGTGATGGCATCACCGACTAGCCCATGTCAATATGAGAACTTTGCAAAGTCTCCACAAGGGTGGCCACATCCTTGGACTAAAAGATAATGTTTCCTTTGCCAAAGATCGTGTTTGTAGGGCTTGTGTTGAAGGGAAAATGCATGACTCTCCTCATCGAAGGAAGACTATTATTTCATCAAAAAGGATCTTGGAGCTCCTTCATGTGGACCTCTTTGGTCCTCCATCACATGCAAGCCTTGGTGGGAAGAAGTGCTGCCTTGTGATTGTTGATGATTACTCAAGATACACTTGGGTGTATTTCTTCAAGTTGAAGAGCGAGACTCAACAAACTGTCATCGACTTTGCCAACGAGGTTCAACGTTAACACAATGTCCCCATTTTGGCAATAAGAAGTGATAATGGCTCCGAGTTTAAGAACTACACCTTAAATGAATTCCTAAGTGAAGAGGGGATAAGACATCAATATTCCGCCGCGTACACCCCTCAACAAAATGGTGTCACCGAGAGGAAGAACCGGACCCTAATGGATATGGCAAGGTCTATGCTAGCTGAATTCAAGTCTCCATATAACTTCTGGGCTGAAGCAATCTCTACTGCTTGTTATTCATCCAACCAGTTATAGATTCGTAAAATCTTGGACAAGACTCTGTATGAAATACTTACCGGTAACAAGCCAAACATTTCATACTTCCGGGTATTTGGTTGTAAGTATTTCTTTCTCATCAAAGGAGTTCGTTTATCTAAATTTGAGTCTAAGGCTTTAGAAGGCATTTTTGTTGGTTATGGTGCCAAATCCCACACTTATATAGTCTACAATAAGCTCTTTGGAACTGTTGTAGAATCTTGTAGTGTGGTGTTCGAGGAAAATGATGGCTCCCGTGCATGGCAAGTTGATGTTTGTGATGCAGATGTTGAAATACCCCAAGATGCCATAAGAAGAATGGGCGTGGGATTTTTCCGCCCCACTGAGGAACCCCTTGTGGCGGATCGGGAAGGACAATGCTCTACTCATGTAGAGCCCTCATCTACGCAGATTCAACATGCTCCAACCACGGGAGAAACTTCTACACCAACTCCACCAAATGCTGAAGGTCAACATGCTCTTGAATACTCCAGGCCGGATTATTCGGTCGACACTGGATTATCCGGCCATCACTCGACTGATGACCATATTGATCATCATACCGAAGAAACAGCTGCAAGTCCCAGGCTGGATTTTCCGGCTGACCCCGGATTATTCAGCCACTCGCCAGTTCGAGCAAGTTCCAGTCAACCTAGTGAAGATACTTCAGGATCTCCCAGGACGGATTATCCGGCCCCACCCTCTGCTGGATTATCCGGCCCTGAAACTCCTATAGTGCAGCAGCCTCCTGTTACGGCTATTGATCCACATCAAGGGCAAGGTTCATCATCTCCGACTCCTGCTAATAAAGTTACAGATCAAGGCCAAGCCATTGATTCCAACAAAGACTCAAATGATGAAGTTATTCCCCCAAGAGAAAATAAGCTTATTGAACTTCGTCGCAAAGCTCGTGCCGATAGGAACCTTGAGTTAAGGGGTCACACTCTTGACAAAGTTGTAGGTGATCTTCGACGAAGGGTTTCCACAAGAAGGGAGTTGGCAAGTTTTGATGAGCATCAAGCTCACATCTCAATGGTGGAACCCAAGAAAGTGTTTGAAGCTCTTGAAGATCCGGACTAGGTTGTTGCTATGCATGAGGAGTTGAATAACTTTGAATGCAACAAGGTTTGGAAATTAGTAGAGAAGCCCAAGGATTGCAGCAATGTTATCGGCACTAAATGGATATTTAAAAAACAAGCAAGATGAGAATGGCATTGTTGTGAGGAACAAGGCGAGACTCGTGGCACAAGGCTATTCCCAAGTTGAGGGCATTGACTTTGGCGAGACCTATGCTCCCGTGGCTCGTCTTGATTCCATCTGTATCCTTCTTGCTTATGCTACTCATAATAATTTTAAATTGCAACAAATGGACGTTAAGAGTGCTTTTCTTAATGGTCCTCTACATGAGTTGGTATATGTAAAGAAACCCCCGGGATTTGAGGATCCTAACTTCCCGAACCATGTCTACAAACTCGATAAGGCACTCTATGGCCTTAAACAAGCCCCACGTGCGTGGTATGAGCACCTTAAAGAGCTTTTGCTAGACCGTGGGTTCGAAGTTGGGAAAATTGATCCCACTCTTTTTACTAAGAAGGTTAAGGGGGAGATCTTCGTATGCCAACTATATGTAGACGACATCATCTTTGGCTCTACTAATAAAGCTTTTAATGAAGAATTTTCAAAGCTTATGACTGACAGGTTTGAGATGTCTATGATGGGGGAGTTACGGTTCTTTCTTGGATTCGAGATCAAGCAACTTAGAGAAAGAACCTTCATTAATCAAGCAAAATACATTCAAGACATGCTCAAGAGATTCAAGATAACGGATCTTAATGGCGTCGCCACTCTGATGCAAACAAAACGTCACCTTGAACTTAATCCCCACGGTAAAGATGTGGGCCAAAAGGTATATCGGTCCATGATCGGCTCTCTTCTTTACCTCTGCGCATCTAGACCCAATATTGTGTTGAGTGTGGAGGGGTGTGTGCAAGGTATCATGCAGCTCCTAAAGGAAGCCACTTAGTGGCAGTCAAGAGGATCTTCCGATATTTGGTTCATTCCCCTAACTTTGGTTTATGGTATCCCAAGGGCTCCAATTTCTCTCTATGTGGTTACACTGATTCAGATTGGGCTAGTGATAAGGATGATCGGAAATCAACTTCTGGAGCTTGTTAGTTCTTGGGAAGGTCTCTAGTTTGTTGGTCTTCTAAAAAGCAGAATTGTATATCTCTCTCCACTGCCGAAGCTGAACATGTTGCAGCTGCTAGTGCCTGCACTTAGTTATTATGGATGAGGCAAACTTTAAATGAATACAGTGTCAATTGTGACAAAGTGCCTCTTTTATGCGATAATGAAAGTGCAATCAAAATTGTGTACAATCTGGTATAGCACACAAGGACGAAACATATTGAGATTCAGAATCATTTTATTCGGGACCATGTTGCTCGAGGCGATATTGACCTATATTTTGTGAGCACGACGAACCAACTTGCTGATATTTTCACGAAACCACTTGACGAAGCAAGGTTTTGTTACTTGAGGAATGAGCTGAATATCGTTGATTCAAGGAGCTTCTCTTGATTACCCATGCACTCACTCATACATCTCAGTCTTATTTGGTCTAGATGTGGGCATGGATATAGGGGGAGTGTGGTCCTGATCGATTGGGCTAACCCTCCCCCCGTAATGACGAAAACAAGTCCAAATCATTCCTCTTAATATCATTTTGTTAGTAGAGTAGATCCTACAGCCCAGAAACAAGTTCATTAAAAGCAACTGTGAACACAATGCCATGAATAAAGTACCTGAAAGGCAAGCCATAACTTCAATGTAGTGGTATTCACATTTTCCCATCTTAATCTTCCTAACAGAGTTTTGTAGGTTTCTGAACCCATAACAAAGGGCAAACTTCAGAACAGGTCTGCCCTCCACCTGTTAGCATAAGCAGGAATTATACACAAAGATCCAAAGGCCACTGCGGGAGTGGCCTTTCAGCAGGCCAATGTGGGACGAGGAAAGAATTACCTCCAGTGTAACTTCACGGAAATCCGAATTTCGCAATATTTTGAAATCTAGCGAACCTTCTATTTCTCTGTTGAAGAGTGCACGTGCTGCATAGCGGAAGATGGTTTCTGCATAACCACCCGAGCCACCAGAAACCCCATATAGATGACCATCCTCGTCAACATTTGTTAATCTGGTGTTCCAATGAAAGTGCATGAGAATTTCCAGAACACAAAGAATAAATTATTCATTGTATGCTTTGAGTAACAATTGCTCAATTAATAAATGGTTTGAATGATAAAAAATGTAACAAACCATATTCATAAGTACTTCCGAATACAAATCTAAGAACATCAATTTTGTGTCACATAATTGCAGACTAATATAGTAACTGTTGGACAAACCTGTGTCTTAACGAAACCAAAATGCATATACAATATGAAATGAAGGGAGTACATAACTACTCTTTGGAATGGAGGGAGTGCATAAAAAATATTCTACTATTATTTTCTCAACAAGTGATTAAACTTAAGTTCGCTAAAGCACCAATTGAACAGAATACATTTTTTTCTTTCTCTTCCTTTTTTATTAGAACTTTGTTCGAATTTCATTCAGAGATACAGAACATCAAGCATACAAGGAACTTACAATCTGTCCAATGGGGATTCCTCCATTGTCTTGAAATCAATAGATTTGGACTGCACAACCATGTCTTTACTTTGTTGTTTTTGTTTTGCTTAGTTTTCTTTTTGCTTTGTTTGCTTGTTTTGTTCTTCAAAAAAAATACAAAAAAATTAGTTTTACTTGTTTGCTTTCTTATTTGAAAACCCAAAAAAATGACTACTCTTGAAAACACTAAATTGTGTGACTTCACTAGCACCAACAACAATGATTTTATGAGCACACCTATTGCTCCACCTGTGGCTGAAAATACTTTCTTTGAGATAAAACCTGCTTTGCTCAATCTTGTTATGAGAGAACAATTTTCTGGTATTGGTAATGAAGATGCTGCTTCCCATCTAAATAACTTTGTTGAACTTTGTGAGATGCAAAAGCATAGGGATATAGATGGTGATATTATTAAGATGAAATTGTTTCCTTTCTCTTTGAGAGGAAAAGCTAAAGAATGGTTGAATTCCTTAACTAGGAATAGTATTGATTCTTGGACTAAGTGCAAAGATGCTTTTATTGGAAAATACTATCCTCCTGCTAAGATTATATCCATGAGAAGTGAAATAATGAAGTTTAAACAACTTGATAA
This sequence comes from Avena insularis, assembly GCA_023614405.1. NCBI lineage: Eukaryota > Viridiplantae > Streptophyta > Magnoliopsida > Poales > Poaceae > Avena > Avena insularis. The sequence goes on along the minus strand of CM042691.1, from coordinate 462,858,556 downwards.
TAAGCATGTTGCTCAAGCTTGGGAAAGAATGAAATCTTTGGTAAAGAATTGTCCCACTCATGGACTGACTGCTTGGATGATCATCCAAACTTTTTATGCAGGATTGAACTATTCTTCGAGGAACCTATTAGATTCAGCTGCTGGAGGTACCTTTATGACCATCACTTTGGGTGCTACGACAAAACTATTGGATAATATGATGGTTAATTATTCTGAATGGCATACTGAGAGAGCTCCACAAGGTAAGAAGGTAAATTCTGTTGAAGAAACCTCCTCCTTGAGTGATAAGATTGATATTATTATGTCTATGCTCGTTAATGAGAAAGCCCATATTGATCCAAATAATGTTCATTTAGCCACTTTGGTTGCTCAAGAAGAGCAAGTTGATGTGAACTTCATAAGAAATAACAACTTTGGCAGCAATGCTTATGGTAATAACGCTTATAGGAACAATTTTGGCAACAACAATTATAAGCCATATCCTCCCAACAATGGTAATGCTTATGGAAATTCTTACAACAATAATAAGAGTGCTCCCTCTGAACTTGAAGTTATTCTTAAAGAGTTTATTAGTAAACAAACTGCTTTCAATAAAAGTATTGAGGAAAAACTCTCTAATGCTAAAAGAAATATAGCATCTTTGGCTGAAGCTCAAACTTCTTTGAATAAAATGGCTGCTAAACCTGAAACTAATGGCAATCCCTTTGCAGCTACTAATGCCATACAAGTAAGAATTGATGAAAATGTTAGACTATTAGCTGAATTACATGCTAAGTGGGAAAGAGAAGATGAAATTGCTAGAAACATTAGTGCATCTACTATTACCACCACTAGTGTTGAGGCTAGTAATAGTTCTACTACTTTAGATGATACAGTTGATTTTGATCTTGATGGTTGCAATATCTCTGAAGTTATTAAGTTCCTACAAAAGCTTGCTCAAAGTCCTAATGCTAGTGCTATGAACATGGCTTTTACAAAACACATTACTGACGCTCTCATAAAGATTAAAGAAGAAAAGATGAAACATAAAGCTTCTATTCCTATAAAGAAGAAGATGGTTGGGAACCCATCATTAATATGAAAGTGAATGACTTTGATTTCAAATCTTTGTGTGATCTTGATAGTAGTGTTTCTATTATGCCTAGAAGGATTTATGATATGCTTGATTTGCCTCCTCTTGAAGATTGTTATTTGAATGTCCCACTTGATGCTAATGCTAAAAAGAAACTCATGGGGAGTCTAAACGATGTTCTTATTATGGTTAATGATTCCTATGTCCCTGTTGATTTCTATGTTTTGGATGTTGAATACAATGCTTCTTGTCCTATTACTTTGGAAAGACCTTTTCTTAGAACTATTGGTGCCATCATTGATATGAAAGAAGGCACCATTAAATATCAACTCCCAGTCAAGAAAGGTATAGAACACTTCCCTAAAAAGAGAGAAAAGATTTCTTTTGCTTCTCCTATGAAAACAAAATTTGGTCTTAATGTTTCTTCATTTGAGAACACTTGATTCTTTATTTGCTTCTTATGCCTAACTTAAAGGCGTTAAAGAAAAGTACTTGTTGGGAGATAACCCAAGAGTTTTAGATGAGTCTTGGAAGTTATTACTTCAGTAATAACCGCTCCTTATCCTTTTTATTTGCTTTTTGTGCCAAGAGTAACCTCTAATGAGAGTGAAGTAATGATTGGGAAAGTTGTTGTCCCAAAACAGATTTATGTGCTTCACCGTAAAAATTCCTAAGAGAGCTCTGTACGTCGGATTGAGCTGTAATTTTTTGTGCCTCTGCCCCAGGTTGTTATCTAACTTTCGTTAGTTTAACACTTTTTGATTTGAGCAACAGAAGGTCTTCGAAAAAATTTGTCTTTACCTGCTGATCTGTTTTGACAGATTTCTGCCATTTTCTGCATTTGCTTCTTGTTAGTTCTTTCTTGAGTTTCTTTGGGAAATTGAGCTTTTTTAGGGAAGTGCTACAGTAGCTAGTGTTCTAATAGAATTTTATTTTTTGTTAGAACTGAACCTTGAGACTTATTTATCTTAAGTGCACTAATGTTGCTAATGAGATTGTGTGAAGTTTTGTATGAAGGAAAATTTTCAGGTGTATGAAAGAAATGAGTAATGAGATGAAGGATGGACTAAAGCTCAAGCTTGGGGATGTCACGCGTGTCACCCCAAGAAATATCCAAGAAGTACAAGCGTCAAAGCTTGGGGATGCCCCTTCTTCATCAATAAAAATTCCAGGTTTCTTCCAAACGCTTCATTTTTATTGTTTCATGCACAGTTGTGTTTTTCTTAGAGCGTCTTTTTTCCATTTTCGTTTTGGTTTTCGTTTGCTTTTGTTTGCTTAGTTTTCTGAATAAGTTGTTGGACCCCCTCTTTCATACATTGGTTTGCAAATAGTTTGGTTTGGTTTAGAAAAGAGTAGGAAAGTTCATGCTTATGTGGTAAAAAGAGCCCGTTTTTGACTGTGGCATATGCTTTGTCATGCCATGCTTGATATTGTTTTGGCTTTATGCTTAGTATTATTTGCTGTAGCATGACTTGTTATAAACAATTGAGATTGCTTAATGTGCCTTGGATGAATCATGCGTTGTTTTAGCATATTAAAGCATAGTATAGTGGTATTCTCCTTCGATGCTTTATTTGGGTTGACTTGGCACATACTCACACCATGTTATGACTATCACAAGTCACCATAGCCTTTATGATCCTTTAGTTTTCAACTTGTAGTATCACTTTATGCTTTGATCAATGATGTTTTGTCGCTCTGCATGATTATGGCCAATATTGCTCTCTTAGTTTGTCGCTCCCAGTCTTTTGCTAGCCTCCACAACAAAGTATGAGTTCCGCTCATGCATCAAACTCCCTAAACCAAGTTATTCCAAAGAGTCCACCATACCTACCTACTATCTTATGCTATTTCAAGTACATGTTTTTGTTTACCTTCCACTTGTTATGAGAAAACTAGTGATTAAAGCTCTCACGAACTTGATGGCACACTTTACTTTTTGCCTCTAATAAACTTGAACCATTGGGTCCTTCTTTGTTGCGTATATGCTTGCGCTTTATAAGTTGAAATAGCAGAACCATGTTTCATGGGGAACGCTTTTAACATTGCACTTGTACTTTGTACCCCGTTGATATCATGTTCTTTTGCTTACGGATCCCGGCGGTGTGAAGTAAAAGTGGAACTTGTAAGATCATCGAGTTTGTATATGTGTTAGAGAAACGCCTGGGCCGCTAGCCTAATCATGGTGGAAACTTGCAGCATCACCATAATAAGCACTCTATGAAGCATCCTCAATAAAAACCTATGCAAATAGCAAATAAAAAGATCGCTGAGATGCTCATTGTCTGCTTGCCTTGTCATTTTGATTATGGGAAAGCTCCCGTATCATGTGCAAGGAGTACCCCGTTGGCGGTTCTTAATGATACACATATACTTACAATGACAAGAGCTTACTCGTGGCTGAAGTTGAGTAGCATGAGGATCGGTCTTCGTAAGTAAGGGGCATGAGATTTCGGTTTATAACTTGTCAAGCATATCCTCTTAGTTGTGTCACTTTAACCTTAATCACCTTAAAGGTGCTTATGATAGGGGCAATGAGAGCTGAAAGCTATAAGTACCATAATTTTTGAAAGCTCTTTATGAGACTTGACTCCCTACTTCCTTTTACAAAAGGCCTTTCTTCCACCATTATATTGAGTCTCCACCTTCTACCTTTATGCACCTACTTTGAGAGCATAGTGGCCATTCTTAGTTCTATGTGCATTGTCCCAAGACTAGTTGATTGATGCATAACTTGTTATTGCTTGTTTGAAACTATTGTATCTAGTCACTCTTATGAACTTTGAAGGTGTCCTATGCATTTATATTTGCTACTCTATTGAGGGACAAGCTGAATACTTTTATGCTATGTTTTCTTTATGTGAAATAAACAAACGTCTTGCAAAGCATTGTTATTCATGAATCTTTTGTTTGTGCCTTTTCATGTTGCATCATAGTTTCTTTGCTTATTGCTAGAACTTTGTCTTTCATGTTATGATTGAAGTACTATGATCCCAGCTTTGAATGTTTTGCAAATACTTTGATCAAGTTTTTGGTGGTGCATGTCACCTCAAAAATTATTTCTTTTTATCACTTACCTACTCGAGGACGAGCAGGAGTTAAGCTTGGGGATGTTGATACATTGCAAATGTATCTATAATTTTTGATGTTCCATGCTTAGTTTTATCCACTTTCTTGTGTTTTGTTCCAACTTTGGAATACTTTTATTATGATTTCTTGGACTAACCTATTAACAAGAGCCACAGTGCCAGCTGCCTGTTTTCTGCTGTTTTTGGTTCCAGGAAAGTCAGAAAATGAATATTCTCGGAATTGGACGGGACAAAAGCCAAAGTGCCTATTTTCGGAAGGGATCAAGTGCTAGAATCTGAGGCGGAGAGAAGGGCCAGGGCCACACCACCTGGCAGCGCGGCCCAGCCTGGCAGCGCCAGGGGTGGTCTGCCCGACCATCACCCCTCGGCCTCTCCTTCCGCCTATAAGATGCCCTCGGACGAAAACCCTAAGGACCCGATCAAAATCCACGAAAGAGTCTCAGAGTCATTCATCTCCATCCCTAGATCGGGAGGATCTCAAGCTCTTCCGGTACCGCCGGAGAGGGAATTCACCACAGAGGCCTTCTTCATCACCATGCAAGCCTGCGGTGTGATGCGTGAGTAGTTCATCCTTGGACTACGGATCCATGTAGTAGCTAGATGGCTGGTTTCTCCTCCTTTGTGCTTTCATGTTTAGATCTTGTGAGCTCCGTTCATGATCAAGATCATCTATTTGTAATCCATACATGTTGTGTTTGCGGGGATCCGATGGATATTGAGATGCTATTTCAGATTGATTATTGATTCTATCATGTCTTTGTTATTTGAGATCTTGCATGCTTTCCGTTGTTAGTAGCTATCTTGGCCAAGTAGATGCTAGCAACTCCAAGAGTTAGTATTTATGCTCGATAGTGGGTTCATGCCTCTGGTAATCTGGAGAAGTGGCAGAAATCTCTAAGGTACTAGATGTGCTGTTGCTACTAGGGAGAAAACAACGATCCTTTGTTCATAGAACAATCATATTGTTTACTTTACACGCACTTCGTAAAGCAATAATCTGTTGCTTGCAACTTAATACTGGAGGGGGTTCGGATGATAACCTGAAGGTGGATTATTAGTCATAGATGCAGTTGGATGGCGGTCTATGTATTATTTTGTAATGCCCAATCAATTCTTAAAGGAGTCAAGATGATTAGTATATGCATGTATTGCTTTCTCGGTGTTTGTCAATTGCCCCGCTGTAATTTGTTCACCCAGCATGTTATCTATCTAAGGAGAGCCACCTCTAGTGAACTATGGATTCCGGTCCTTTTCTTTACATCCAATCTATAATCTTTTACTGCTTTGTGTTTACTTTCTGCAAACTTTTACTTCTTTCCATTCGATACGTTTAGTCCTTTGTTTTCCGCAAAACACGGTGAGATTGACAACCTCATCGCAAGTTGGGGACAAAGTTCTGTGGTTGTGTTGTGCAGGTGTCCACGTTGCTACTAGCACCGGTAGTGCGCCCTGCCAAAGCTCAGCTAGTAACACCTTTGGGGTGTTTCCTTGCTCCTACTAGTTCGATTAAACCTTGGTCTCATAACTGAGGGAAAACTGGCTGCTGTGCTCATCATACCTTCCTCTTGAGGTTCCCAACGAGCTCTACGCCGATCGTCGAGTGCATCAATAGCTAGATCCTTAGACAAGCCTATGGTAAAGTCTATTCAGTTTTTTTGTTTTGGAAATGAGCATATATTAATATCACGAGATACTAATTACACCCAGCCTCTGCAATAACGCATTACCCTAATGGTATTACGGATGCACACGACCAACAAAAGAAAGAAGAATTACAGAAAAAAGAAAGTCTCGCTTTAGATATCTATGCCCTACAACAGCGACCAAACACCACCAAGGCAGCACGAGAAATCCATCCTCTGCAAAAGCGACGCCTCCAAGAAGGGAACAGTGCACTAGCGCCGTCATCGCCCTGATCATCGATCATAGGTTTTCACCCTGGAGAAAGTCCGTGCTGACAAAACAATGCCTTCAACAAGGTCATTGCCAGGCACAACCAATTAAGGCCAGACCTTAGATTTTCACCCTGCAGCTTGAACTCTGGAAATCTCCTATACTGTTGCCCCCACCTTCCAATGTCGCTGCTCTAAGACCTAGAACGCCAAGTCAAAACCTCATCACAAACAGGATTCACACCACCATTACCATTCTTCAGACCTTGGCTTTCATGTCATTCTCCACGACTTACTTCACCATGGGACTAATGGCATGTCCTTGATGGAAACAGTCTGTAAAGCTTCACAGCACTCCCTCTGAAACCAAACAGTCAGATTAAAACATGGTTGCGCGCGACCGAGATCCATCCAATCTGGCGAACTCCGGCATGTCGTCCATTGGAGTTCACCAGCGAAATCTTTCGGAACACAACACTTCGACCAGATCGATGAAGTCATGGAGCAGGTAGATCTTCGTCCTGACGCGAGAGGGATCCTAGGACCAACCCCCTTTATTCAAAGCCAGACCAGAAGCCCCCACACCGCCGGTCTTCACCGACCACCAAGACCCACCGGAAAAGAATGGCAGATCCATGGTGACCCAGGCCACCATGACCACTAGCTCGACGAAGAGACAACACCGCATGTGGAGACTAGATGAGTGAGCACCGACCCGCAGCCCACCGTCCTAGATCGGACCAGATGGGCCGCTAGATCGCCGCGCCGCCAACCGGATCTGAGTCGCCGCTCCACCCCAACCGCCGCCCCTCCACCTCGCCAAGAGCAGCCATGGCACCAGCACCTTACGCAGGCCCCGTCCAACGCCGGGGAATCCCTCCCTTCCACCACGCTGGGGCCGGGAGGCCGGATCCCCGCCGCCCCCATCACCGGCGCCGTGCTCTTAGGCCGGCGGGCCTCCGAGGGCGACGAGGAGGGAAGGGCAAGGAGGGGGGAGGGTGGCGGCGGCGCTAGGGGTCAGCCCCCTCGGTCGCCCAAGTCTATTCAGTTAAAGGTAATTGTCTGCTTCTTAGAGTTTCTGAATTGCTTGATGAACATGGCAATTGGAATATTAACCTAGTCCATAACACGTTTATTCCAATCGATGTCGAGGAGATATTGAAGATCATAACCACACGTTTAGACAAAGATATCTTGGCATGGCAGCCGAAGAAGTCCGGTATGTTTACTGTTCGTAGGGCATATAAGTTGGCACTCCCTAGATCCGGAGCAGTGCATGTTCTCGGATTCGAGTGCCTCACTAGACAGGTCTGATCCTACCTGAAAAAACATTTAGAGCTCTAAAGTACCACATGAGGTGAAGGTTTTCACGTGGAAAGCAACTGTTAATGTGTTAATAAATTTCGTCGACAGATCCCGGTTTGTGGCCTCTATGCGTTGCCGTTCATGCTTTGTTCCGCTATCCGCATGCCTATCGGCTGTGGAAGAAGATGGGTGATATCTGGCTACTCCCAACAGTTTCTAAACTTCGGCTGCAGTCGAGGAACTGGTCCAAGGAGGTTGTTTCCAAGGCTCCAATGTCGATGATTGATCACATTCTGTTAGTTGCTTGGAGAGTATGGTACGCACGGAACGAGGCGACCCATGATAAACCTCTTCCCTCTATCGAATGTTCATTGAGATTTCTATGCAGCTACATCAAACTGATTAGAGATGCAGCATCTATACCGGTCGAGAATGTTTTGAACGGGAAGCAATCATGTGTGCTAGCACGTGAAACAATGGCGGCTAAACCTACCATCAGTCCTACCAAGCCGTGGTGTTGCCCACCTCCTAGCTAGGCAAAACTATCTATTAATGGCTCTTTTGAAGCTCGTGATGGTAATGGAGGTTCTGGAATGAATCTTATGCGATGACTTGGATGGAATTATATTTTCGGCATGCCGATGTCTGTACACTTGCGATGATCCATTTGAATCTGAGATTCAGGCTTGCGTGGAGGGAGTCAGGCTAGCTAGCCCACACTCCTCTACCGTTCATCATCAAAACTGATTGCATTTCACTGGTATCTCTTACCTCAAATCTTGCACATGACTATTTGATTCATAGAAGTGCTTGTCTAGAACTTAGTTCGTTTTCTTAGTCAAAGAGAGGATTGTTATTACATTGTAAAAGTGAAGCTTTCTCATGTTAGGGCAAGTCACTGTCTTGCAAATTTTGCAAGAATGGTGTGGTTGGGTTTCGGGCCTGCTGTTGTCTTACAGGAACTGGAATTCGAACACCTTGTAATCCCGTCTGATTAATTTAATCCCTTTTACCCAAAAATAAAACATAGTATGGACATGTGTATGTACTTGTATATTTTTCAGAATTTTTTTACTTAAAAAATTAGAATTTTGGAATTTTCTTAAACAAGTAGCTCCCAGGAGCTTGGGAGCTAAAGAAACTTTTCTGTAGTTGGCCGCCTAAATATGTATTATTTAATAAATAATTCGTATTATTTTTAAAAAAATAGCGGAGATTTCTACTTCTAGTGTGTATATATAGTTGATCAGTGCTTTGATTTGACTCCCAAGCTCAATTGAGCTCTTTTTTCTTAATTTCAAAAGTTATGTTCAGAAGTTTCAAAAAAAATCTGAGTATATTTTTCTATGTATACCTAGAGGTAGAGATTCGATCTACATCTCCATAATTTGTTATAAAATATAATCTGGGTTGTGCAAAAAAGTTCAGATTGTGGTTCCAAAAATGTAAAACAAACTTGACTTTGATCTCGACATTTGTTCCTTTGTAAGCACATAGTGGACATGTGTATGTACTTGTAAAAAAAAAGAGCTTGGGAGCTAAAGAAACTTTTCTGTAGTTGGCCGCCTAAACTTAAACCTCAACAAGCAATTGAGAAATTAACACGTCGACATTGCCATGTTAAAATAGTACTCCCCTCCGTGCATGCATGCAAAAGATGGATTGTGCGGAACATATTCATTTACACCTGGTACATAGACTCAAGCCAGCATCTACACAGCCATGGATGTACGTAGTACATGGTAAGAGAATTCTACTTGAAGAAGTATGGGAGGTCGAGGACGTAGAGGAGGAAGTAAGCCCAGACGGCGCCGGAGACGCCGCCGAAGAAGAACCCTCCGGTGAACTGCGCCCAGCCCTCGGCGGTCTGCAGCTTGTCGGCCTCCTTCTTGCGTCCGGTGAGGGTGAGCGATGGCGCGGTGGATGGCGCGCCGTCCTCGAAGGAAGCGACGCCGTACATGGTGAGGACGACGCTGAGGATGGTGACGAGGCCGATGGCGCCGAGCGCGCCGGCCTGGCCGTGCACGGGGGTGTTGCGGAGCGGGCCGGTGAGCGCGAAGGGGCCGACGAGGAGGTAGCCGTGCGCGAGGCCGACCTCGATGCCGCGGAGCAGCGGGCTGACGGCGGTGCGGTAGGCGGGGAGGTTGGAGAGGTACCATGCGACGAGCGGGCTGGAGGTGACCGGCGTCTCCAGGCTGCCGATGAAGGGGTCGCCGTTGATGGGCTGCACCACCTGGTAGTTTGGCTGCAGAGGGGAAGGAGTCCAGACGTGAGAATTACAGCTCGAAGCAGTACTATGTAAATTAGACTGAATTTTACTGCAGCTAACCTTGTCAGCCTTGATAGCCTTGACGACGAAGCGCGGCCTCCTGGTCGTGAGTGAGGCACCAGACAGGCCCCTCGGCTTGGAGGACACCAAGCTGCTGCTGCCGCTCTTCAGCAGCTGGCTCGCCATGGGAGGAGCATACGCGGTAGCCATCGTCTCCCCCCTCGACCTGCTTCACACTCTAGCTCAACTCTGCTACAACTGATCTTTGGTGATAGAGAAGAAGACTTGTTCAGATCAGAGGTATGTGCGTGATCTTTAGTGACTGCGAGGGAGAGGAGAGAATCTGGCCATTGTTGCCGATGAGATATGGTCCCCATGAGCTGTGTGGCGTCCATTGGCTGCAATCCTATCCCCTTATCCCGCCACGTGGAATATATTTTCTTTTCTTTTTTTTGGAAAAAAACTCTATTTTCTTTTCTGATTAGTGGATGGGCGTGTCTACATCTGTCTGACTAAATTAACAGGACCGATGTGTCATGGCCTAGAAATACTGGTACATGTCAAAATCATGTAGACACAAAGCTCGGGGGTGTTGGTCCTTAGGGCGTCTGAAAAACTTTCGTATTTCGTCCAATCATCAACAAATGCATTTCCGGTAATGGAGCGGCGACAACGGTGCGTCGGCGGCTCGCTCTGTCGGCAGTAGTATTCGTTAGGTGGTCCAAAGACCTCGATGTAATTTTTATTATGTTTAAATACTTTGTACTTTTTATGAACTCATGAAATAGATCCGGATCTTTTTCCGAAAAAAAAAGCAGCTTCGGAATGCGTTGTAGGTTGATTTGATCACGGAACCAAACCAGAACCCCCAGTGATTCCTAGAAATAAGACAGAACGCAACTAAAAAGTTCAAAATCGACTAAGATGCCGTCGTTGCGTGAGCTGTTGCAGTTATAACTGATATCCATTGATCCATCGACTTCTTCCATCCAGACTCTTAAGGGTAAATTGAGCCATCAGTTATCTTGTAATACTCTGTCTTTGTGAGCCACCCGTCTCCAATTTGATCCGCTCCTGGGAATAGTCAAGATCGGGTAAAATGACTTGATTTAAGTGAAAACTGAAAAACCCAATGTCAACTTGGATTAATAAAATACATACTATACTTAGAGCTATGCAAGTATGGTGGAGCTGGGCCAGGCAAACAGGACTATGGCCCGGGGCCAAGAAATACTCTTTGCCTACTTAATAGTTAGCCATTGGGCTTAGCTCCTTTTCTTAGCTGCTTGATTCTTTCTTGTGAGTTCTTTTTTTCTAAAATGGAGAGCATAGCCCGGCCTCTGCAACAATAGATGCACACGGCCTTTCTTGCGAGTTTTGTGACTAAATAAATCATCTTGCAGGAGTTCCATGACTATGGTGCATTCACCCCCCATTTCCAAAAAAAAAAAAATGGTGCATTCACCCCAAACAATTGTCAACTTGGACTTAAAACGTAATCTACTTATAGCTAGAGATGCAAGTTGGTCACCATCGGGTACTCTCTACCCTGTTTTGTTCAAAAAGTGAACTAAATTTTCCAATGATATCATCATTTTGAAAAAAAAGGTTTATTTTTAACTAAAGAGGGTAGATAGTACCTCATGGTTTCCTACTTGATCCACTCGGCTCTCAAGCCAAGGTTAGAATGGACTAGCTTGAACTGAAAACTAAATAAACAATGTCAACTTGGATTAGAAAACATGGAACACTTAGAGCTTTTCAAGTAAACAATTTATGTGATATGGATTGGTAATTATGGATGAAAATGTGAAATATGCATAGAAAGCTAAATAAGTCGTTATGTTATGACCATATCCAGCAGATCCAATCACTGGTAGAAAAATGGTCTTTGGTCCAGCACCCAAATACCATTAGTCCCGGTTCGTTTCCTTAATCGGGACCAATGTCATGCACCGGTCCCGGTTCATGCTGCCTAGGCATTGGTCCCGGTTCATCTCTAAGCATTAGTCCCAGTTCGTGGCATGAACCGGGACTAATGCCACCGCGACGCACACGTGGTGCTCTGCGGAGCATTGGTCCCGGGTCATGCCACGAACCGGGACCAAAAACCCCGCGACGGTCCGCAATCCAGGACAATCTAAATTAATTCGGAGCAAAAATTGAATCGAGGCAGAAATTAATTCGAGGCAGAAATTGAATTGATCAGTATTTTTGAAAAAATCTTCTACAAATTAATCGAGACAAAGACTAAATCGAGACATTTTATTAATTCGACCACAAATTCTTTCTAAACAAAGGTGCGATTTTACAAATTCTTCCTAGTCGACAATTTCACTTTCGCTGCCGCTGTCCTCCGAGCCGCCGGCTTCCTCGTCGTCGTCGAATGAAACCTCCATGATTTCCGCATTGTTCGGGAGACGGAGCTCCTCTGCGCGGCTAGCGGCGTCGATGGCGGTGTAGATGGTCCGTCCATGGACGGATCAGAACTTCTCCCGCCCTTCTCAGTTGCGGAGATCCGGGTGCACCACGCGTCCGTAAACGATCCGGTTGCCAAGCTTGGCTTTCCGCTCCTTCTTGAACAGCCGGGGCCAGTACGGGCTGGCCGTCGCGTACCGGGGCAACGCCCTCTTCCACATGGGCATCTGGCGGCGACGCTCCGCGATTATGCTCTCCATCTCGTATCCGCCGGGGACGAGGAGCGGAGCCACCGGCACATCCGCGTAGCTGATGCGCCATTCGGCGAACGCCGAGGATGTCGTGAATGCGAACATCGCCGCCTCATAGAAGTTGAGTGTGGGCACCTCCATGGCGGCGCGGTGGAGATTGGAGAGGGAGAGGAGGCGAGACGACAACGCGGTGGAGAGGTGCAGAGGGGGAGGCGATGGGCGTGGTGGAGATTGCAGAGAGGAGGCGATGGCGAAAGCGACGCGCTGTGGCCTCCTATTTGTACACGAGGACGACGAAGCGACGGTGGACATTGGTCCCAGTTAATGCCACGAACCAGGACCAAAGCCCCTCCCACGCGATAAGTGGCTGACGTTAGACTGGCGTCATTTCTCTTTTTTTAGTTAATCTTTTCTGTAATTGTTTTATTAATTGAAAATGCTGACAAGTGGGTCCAGCAAATCAGGTTTTTATTCTTTTTGAAAATGTTTTCTGAAATTAATAAAAGTCGGACATGTGGGGCCAGATGAAAAATAATTTTAATAATTCCAAAAATATTTATTTATTTAAAAATGATTGAAAAATGGATTAAAATTGGGAAAATCATAACTAATTCATTTTAAATCAGAAAAATGTGTATAATATATCAAAATGTTCAGAAAAATGAGCTCTACCATTTAAAAATGTAAGCATTCATATTCATACAACTTTGAACCTTACTTTATATAGAGGAACACCGACACCCCCTAAGTACCATGGGTTCGATGGTTTGTCCACCTAGGGCATTCCGAACCGATTTAGAAAAAAATAAGTGCATAGTGTTTTGCATTATAGTAACTTGCAAATCTTAATTTGCAGATACTATGGATCTAACACAGCAAGATACTATGATTCCAGAACATTAGGAAAACATCATCCACGGAATGATCTGCGAAAATGAAGATATCAATATCGATGTCACCAGTGAGTTTCTGAACGTTTCCGGTCAGGGAGATGAGTCTCTCAACCGAGGAGACGGCTCCGATGAGGTAGAAGCCAAAGCCTAGGACAGGGGAGAAGGCGACGGCTCTGGCGGAACCTTAAATCTCGCAAACACCGGCGAGGTGTATATATGTATTTTTGTAATTAAAATGCTGCTGTCTATATATATACATGCATATATTAACACTCTTTCTTCTTTTAGCCCTCCGGATCGAGAACTTCTTCCGTAGGAACGAAACGAGGCCCAACAAAAAAGTTGGATGACACTGTGAGGTATAGGATCAAAGTGGTCGGTGTAGATGGCGAACCGCAAGCTCCCGTCGATGTCGCAAGAAAATTTATCAAGCAATGCGGAGTTCTTGTGAGGGACTACATCCCGACCACCGTTCAAGAATGGAATCGGCCAAGCGGCGGTGGAGTCCCGTATGTCGGCGACACCACCAAAGATAAGCTTTTTGACAAGCTCATGATTAATTTCCTCCTGCCGATGCCAGATGTGAATCCAGATGAGGAGGAGAGAGCAAAAATTGAGCTTGTGCAAAGAGTCAAGAAGTTTGCTCTCATCAAGATGGCCGATGCATTCAAGAACTGGAAGAAGAAACTGTACAATATCTTTGTCAAGGTAGAGAAGACTCCAGATTTCAATCAAGGCGGCTATGCTAAGTTAAGACACCAGTGGGAGGATTTTGTGAAGTACAAGACATCAGAGAAAGCTAATGAAAGGTCTAGAATAAATACAGAGAACGCTGCTAAGAAAGTGTACCATCATAATATGGGGCCTGCTGGCTACGCCGGTTGCATGCCTAAGTGGGATGTACTTGAGGTCAATTACATTGCTGCCGGGATCAGACCAGAGCCCGCAACATGGACACCACGGGCGAGAAACTGGTTTTACGGCCATGGGGGCACGTTGGACAAAGAAGGGAGGGAAATATATAATCAAAAACACAAAGATGATCCCCTACTGCCCATCGACGATATTAGAAATGCAGTAGATGATGTTGCAGCGGGACGGTTCGTTCCTGATAGAGAGAACGACGAGCTCACACGCGCCCTTAAAAATCCTGAACACGAAGGACGAGCACGAGGCACACCAGGCTCCAAGTCGTGGAAGGTTGCTTTCCCCGCGGAAATGAAGAGATATCCCGATAAAAGCCATCAGAGGAGAAAGGAAAGGGAGGAAGCTGAGAAAGCGGCCGCTGCAGACCGGCTGCGTAATGTAGAAGAAGCATTAAAGCGGCACCAAGATCAACTCGACAGACTTAGCCAGCAAGGTACTAGCGACCAATCTCAGCGGCACATGGTAGAAGCTGCATTCGATGGTACCGGCGCCCTATCGAATAAGAAAAGCAGCATCGCTTCCACGCAGCTCCATGATGTTTATGATGATGCACCGACGACGGCTCCTCCTAAACGCTACCCAGTGGATGATATCACGGAGAGCACAGCTTGTGAGCTAAAGGTGCAGGTTATGAACTTAAGGGTGACGGAGGCAGTCGGCATGGCCGTATCAATTGCGTGTAACCCAAATTGGCATTGCAGACCGGTTCCAACAGGGTACGCTGTCATCACGGTGGATGATGTGAAGGAAGATTTTGAGGAGCTGAAGCTAGACCCCCCCGCGGGGGAAGATATGGAGCTGACTCAACTAGGAGAAGCCAAAGGTGAAGGGAATATGCCCGAGAGGCAATAATAAAGTGGTTATTATCTTATTCCATGTTTATGATAAATGTTTATTTTGCATGCTATAATTGTATTAATTGGAAACGTTAATACATGTGTGTTTAATAAACAAAATACAAAGTTCCTAGTAATGCCTCTCATATAAACTAGCTCGTTGATTAACAAGATGATCAAGGTTTCCTGATCATGGACATTAAATGTTATTAATAACAAGGTCACAACACTGGTGGAATGATGTGATGAACATTCATCCGAAGTATAGCATTACGATCAAAGTCATTATGTTTATATTGCTATAACATCATACGAAGTAATCTTAGTCCTTAGACCATGAGATCATGTTAATTGCTAACACCGGAAAAGTATCTTGATAACATCAAACGTCACACCGTAACAGGGTGACTATAAATGTGGGTTCGATTACTGAAGGTGTTATGTTGAGGCTCTGGATCAAGAGTGGTATTTGTCCATCCCGATGACGGATAGATATACTCAGGCCCTCGGTGATATCACATTGAAATAGCTTGCAAGCAAGTGATGTGATCACTAGAATGTTATATCACGGGAACGAGAAAAGAGTGCATGTCGGTAACGAGATCAAACTAGGTATTTAGATGCCAATGATCGAATCTCGGACATGTAATATATCGCGAGACAAAGGGATTTAGTTACGACTTTAAAAGGTTCACACGATCACAAGAGTCATCGTTGAATATGTGGGAGTCAGTATGGATCTCTAGGTCCCGCTGCTGATTATTGATCGGAGAGGGGTCTCGATCATGTCTGCATTATTTGCAAACCGTAGGGTGACACACTTAAGGGATACCGACACCATTTGGAGCAAATATGTTTCAGATAAAGATTTAAGAAAGCGCTGAAATTATTTCAATAGACACCGAAACTGTTTCGGGTGAAATTGCTAAAATTGGTTCTGCATGTAATATTGAAATGTTGCAGGTGGTTTTATGTGAATGTTTGTTAATTAAAGTAATTAACAAAATTCTGAATAAAACTAATAAAAGAGTTTTATTAAATGAGAGAGCATTAAATTTGGAGAAATTTAATGCATTTAAAGTGGAGACTTTAAAAGAGAATGTGAAGGGGCATTTTAATGTGGAGGGGTTACCACCACATGAATGGGGGAGGTGAGGAGTCACCCCCCATAGGGCGCCGTCCATGGGGAGGGGTATCCCCCTCCTCCTATAAAAGGCCCCCCTCACTCCCCTTCTTCCTCACACCTCCTCGTGAAGAATCTCTCTCCCCCTCTAGTTATTCCCCATGGTCTTGGATTAGCAAGATACATGTTTCCGGTGGCTTTATCTAGAAAGGAGTTGCTGCTTCCGCTGCTTTACTGGAGCGAGGGATGGAGGTTGTCGGGGTACCGGACGTGTGTGCAATCACGGATGCACCGCTGCTTTGCGGTGCTGGACTTGGTGGTGCTGGAGCTGGATCTGATGGACGTGCTGGAGCCGGACCTGCTGGACTTCATCACGATCTTGAGATCGGCAAGCGTACGACTACATCATCCACGAGTTCCTACTCATTAACAAAACTCGTTGTCTTCGAGGGTAAGTTCTCCATGGATGTATATCCACCGATTGCTCTATACCTAGTAGATAGATCTTGGCATATAGTTCTCATCGTATGATTTTTTTTGTTTTCTATGCTGCGAACCCAACAGTGGTATCAGAGCCTGATCTATGTGTAGGTGCTTTGCACGGGTAGTACACATATGTTTATATGTGGGCGATGATGATCATGTTATTGCATCTTCTATGTATTTTGGATATTGGTGGCATAGTGGGATGAAGCGGCCCGGACCAACCTTACATGTCATCGTACATGAGACCGGTTCCACAACTGACATGCAACTTGTTTTGCATAAGTGGGTGGTGGGTGTCTGTCTCTCCTACTATAGTCAATATCTGATTTACAACGAATTGCTAATAACTTGGTTATCCTCGTTGTGGTTCCATGTTCGTAGGTAAGAACGGTTCTATCTTCGAAAGCCCTAAGCCACCTAAAACTTGCAATTGATAAATTAGAGGCGTCTAGTTTAGATCGTTGCTGGGCTAGTGTCGTGATATGGTAATGTTGTAAGTAGATGTATGATAGATACTCTTACAACACACCTAACATGTAAGTTCCATAGACCTTGGCCTTACACACAAAGGAATGATAGAGATCATACCACGATGCATATGATAGAGATCAAATGCATGGACCATATCATCCCACTTTACACATTAGACGTTTGCATCTTACATTGCTAGTTTGGCGTTTTAGTAGCATTATAAGATGATCCCTCATTTAAATATCAAGATAAAATGTGTTCTTCCTTAAGTATGTACCGTTTTGTGGATCGTGTTTTGAGGCATCACGTGATGATCGGGTGTACTCGACTCTACGCTTTCATATAACGGGTGTAAGACAGTTTTACACACGTGAATACTAAGGTTCTTACTTGGCGAGCCTAGCAAGTACAGACATGGCCTCGGAACACAGACCGAAAGGTTAAGCATGAGTCATATAGTTGATATGATGCCCATATAGATGCTCGCCTTTGAAGCTACATCGACTCACGTGATGATCGGACTTGGTGTAGTGGATTTGGTTCATGTAATCACCAAAAAGGCACGAGGGATGTTGTTTTTGAGTGGGAGTTCATTTCTAATTTGGATTAGTCGAACCAAATTTTTCATAGACTAAATCAAAGTAAATTTGCATAATTTGCTGTAGCCATTGGCGTCTGTTCACTACCTTATGCTTAGTTTTAATTGAGATAATAGAACTATAGAATTCTGGATATTTACTTTACGAACTGGTATCGTATTGTTTTGAATGTCAATTTCAAGTTTATAAGTCCTATTGCAAACTTTTAGCAAACTCTATTTACTCCATGAGTTTAATAAGTAGTATTAAATCAAGAGTAAGAATTCTAATGTTAGTATCTAAAGTATCATGTTTGCCTCCATGATTATTGATATTCAAAAGTTGTTTTAATATCAAGATTATATAGGAGCTGAAAAATGTTTCAGAAACCATCATGTGTGAAAGATATTGTGATATATGAAACAATGTTTTTGGTTGTATTATGATAGAGTATAATTTAGCAAAATACATGTTCTCATATTGTATGAGAATTTGTGAAGGATGGAGATGTTAAGCATCCGAATCTCCCAAAAAGGTTTTGGGAACTAACATTATACTCGCGATTCTTTCTTATAGGCTATAGTAGCTTGATCATGAAAGTTGTCATGATAAGGGTGAATAGAAGATGTAAGTAAAATGTTTACTACACTAAAAGATTACTAAAGAATGGATTTTTGAAAGAATACCAAACATTTGATGGTGGTGATCCACTTCAAAGTGCAAGTCCAAAGGTATTAGTATTTGACTATATACGGTTTGTATTATGTGTCATGTGAATGACACCACTATTGATATTGATAGATTCTTTTAAAAGGAAAATGAATTGCTGAAAGAGAATCTATAAAATATTTGGAAGAAAAGAAAAGTTGGAAATGTCCAGATTAGGTATATAGAAGATATACATGTTATGGCCTTATTCCTTGCTTGTTAAACAATGTGGTTCCGAGGTATTGGATACCAGTATTGGATACCAGTATTGGATACAAATTGGTTGGTGTGAAGTGTCATACAGAACAACACAATTCATGAACTACAATGGCCTAAGTAACTGGCAAAAGAATAAGTGATGATGTTCATCGAAAACAAATAAAGAGTTATTGTGTTTTTCATTGTCATCAAACCTAGCCTTTAAGATTTGTTTTAATAATTGTTATTTTATTCCGGTATTATGAGAACAATGGTTGTTCAAATAATTACCGTATTCCATAAAGGATGGATGAACTTTTACAAGTCTAGTGGGAGAAATCACATCCATAAACACTATTGCTAAAATGTTGCAAGACAAATGATTGAAAGATCACTTATGAAGTGACATCACTGTTTTACATTATATTGGAAAGAAAACATGAAGAAACTCCATGTTGATAGAATTTTTGGAGTCTTTGATTTTGATCAATTGACGCTTATGAAACTTTCCTCGAGATAATTGAAACTCCGTCCATAGGCCAAAGAGGAATGGATGACTAACTTATTGGATATTATGCATGTTGATGTATATAGTCCATTATATGTAGCCATATGCGGTGGATCTTTTTGCTTCATATGCTTTCTCTAGAAATTTAAGTGAATATATCTATATATTTACTTAATAAGGAAGAAGTATGAAACATTTGAAAATTGTTCAAAGACTTTCAAGATGAAGTGGAAAATCATTGTAATAAGAAAATAAAGAGTTTATGATTCGATCATAAAGGAAGATATTTGAGTTACGTGTTTAGCAAAAACACCTAAGATTTGAGGAATTGTTCCATGATTTGTGTTTCCTGATAAACCATAGGAGTATGGCATATTCGAGAGATGAAATGAAACCATGTTTGACATGGTAAGATCAAAGGTGTCATTTATAAAACTGCCATTATGTTTTAAGGATTGAAGCTTTAGAGACTACCGCTTTTACACTGAAAAGAGCACCATCGTGATCCGTTGAAATGACACCATATAAGTTATGGTTTGGGATAAAACCCGAATTGTCTTTTCTTAAATTTTGGTATGCTATGCATAAGTAAAATGTTTATAACCAAAGTCGGATAAGCACGCCTTTATAGGTTATTCCAAAGAATTTGTTCGGAATTTCTCCATAACACCGAGGACAAAAGAGTTTGTTACTTGGAACGTCAAGTTTCTTGATAAGGAATTTTTCACGAAAAGTTAAGTGGGAGGAAAATAGAACTTTGATAAGGTTGTTGAACCTTAGCTATATGTGATAAGTAGCGCAGCGCCGGAAAGTGTCCCGGTGGCGGCCACAATACTCATGGCTCCCATGATTACAAAGGGTATGATCTCGGAGATTAGAGTTCCTATTGAACCGTGTGGGTCGGTAAGAATCAAATAGTGTGATTTGATAAGCAAGTCGTTATTGTTTTGACAATGATGAACCGACTACATGCAAAGAAGCAATGATGGGCCATGACTCCATAAAATGACTAGAAGTCATAGAATCCGTGATAGTATCCATACACGAGAAATCAAGTTTCTGAACTTGGAAGATCCTCCAGAAAGGCGTGAAGCCTATCGGTCGTGTTTGGATCTATAAAGAAATAGACATGGATGTTTAACATCTATGAAATAGTCGACATGTTGGAAAGAAGTTTACGACAATGTTCAAGGAGTTGACTACGACAAGATTTGACCTTTCATAGCGATATGTAGTCTTGACGGATTAATGTAGCAACCACTACATATAATTTGGTATATGGTAGTTGAATAAACAAAACAAGGTTCTTTTAATAGAACAGTTACCTAGGACGTGTACATGACATGATCCGAAGGGTTTTGTTAATTCAAAGGGTGCTAAAAGGGCATGCAAACTTCAATAGTTGAAGTAAGCATAGCGAAGTTGGAATCTTCACCATGATGAAACTGTTAAAAGAGTTTAAATTCATCGGAGATGATGAAGATTCTTGCATTTGCAAGAAATTAAGTGGGAGCGCTGAGACATATTTCTAATACATTATGTAGAGGACATATTGTTGATTGGAAATGATGTATCTTGTATTGACACAAGTTAAGAATTTCTTTAAAATAAGATTTCGATGAAAGACTTGGGCAAAACCGGAATATTTTGCATCAATATCTATATGGATAGATTGAGGCGCTAATATGGTTGTGCCAGACATACATATATTAGATATTGAAAGGGTTCAATATGGAAACAACAAGAAAGGTTCTTGCTGCATGGAAAGGATTGTATCAAAATTCAAGTGTTTCAACACTTGGTGAGTAAAATCACATGAAGATTTTGATCGGTTATACCATGATATGTATATATCCAGAATGTCCTATGCTCTAAATGTTATGAGCACATACTAGAATGATTCATAATATGATCATTGGACGATAGTAAAGATATTCTTATGAGCTTTGGAAGAACTAAGAATATATCATTTATAAGTGACAAATAGTTAAAGGTAATTCATTATAAATTGTTACATTGATACTAGTTTTGTCACAAGATACAAATTAAATTTATCTCAATTTAGACTATAGTTGGCACAATGTAATGGAAAGGATGTTTCATGATGGATTTGGATGAGTTCCAAAGTTGAAACATTGTGACGGATACTACAACAAAAGGGTAAGTATATGACTGCTATAGTAGCAGCAAAGGAGGGCATTTGTGTTATGTAGTTTGTTATCAAACTAGGTGTGGTTCAAAGTGGGCTAATACTATGAAGATATATTGTATGACAATAATATCAACATATTTTAACCCGAACGAACTAAAAGGTCTCACCAAAGGACCAAATTTATACAATGCCATCTCATTTGAGAATGAGTGATGCGTAGAGACGCAAAGACATGCAAATACACACGGACCTGAAACTGTCAGATCCAGAGATTATGTTAACCACTAGCAATAGCGTATATGAAACACCAGAAAGCCATAGGTGTTCAATATGCAAAGTTTTTCAAACTAGATTATTGAGTCTAGTGCAAGTGGGAGACTGAAGGGAATATGCCCGAGAGACAATAATAAAGTGGTTATTATCTTATTCCATGTTTATGATAAATGTTTATTTTGCATGCTATAATTGTATTAATTGGAAACGTTAATACATGTGTGTTTAATAAACAAAATACAAAGTTCCGAGTAATGCCTCTCATATAAACTAGCTCGTTGATTAACAAGATGATCAAGGTTTCCTGATCATGGACATTGGATGTTGTTAATAACGAGGTCACAACACTGGTGGAATGATGTGATGAACATTCATCCGAAGTATAGCATTACGATCAAAGTCATTATGTTTATATTGCTATAACATCATACGAAGTAATCTTAGTCCTTAGACCATGAGATCATGTTAATTGCTAACACCGAAAGAGTATCTTGATAACATCAAATGTCACATCGTAACAGGGTGACTATAAAGGTGGGTTCAGTGCTATGAAGGTGTTATATTGAGGCTCATGGATCAAGAGTGGGATTTGTCCATCCCGATGACGGATAGATATACTCTGGGCCCTCTCGGTGATATCACATTGAAATAGCTTGCAAGCAAGTGATGTGATCACTAGAATGTTATATCACGGGAACGAGAAAAGAGTGCATGTCGGTAACGAGATCAAACTAGGTATTTGGATGCCAATGATCGAATCTCGGACATGTAATATATCGCGAGACAAAGGGATTTAGTTACGACGTTAAAAGGTTCACACGATCACAAGAGTCATCGTTGAATATGTGGGAGTCAGTACGGATCTCTAGGTCCCGCTACTGATTATTGATCGGAGAGGGGTCTCGATCATGTCTGCATTATTCGCGAACCGTAGGGTGACACACTTAAGGGATACCGACACCATTTGGCTCAAATATGTTTCAGATAAAGATTTAAGAAAGCGCTGGATTTATTTCAATAGACACTAAAACTGTTTCGGGTGAAATTGCTGAAATTGGTTCTGCATGTAATATTGAAATGTTGCAGGGGGTTTCATGTGAATGTTTGTTAATTAAGTAACAAAATTCTGAATAAAACTAATAAAAGAGTTTTATTAAATGAGAGAGCATTAAATTTGGAGAAATTTAATGCATTTAAAGTGGAGACTTTAAAAGAGAATGTGAAGGGGCATTTTAATGTGGAGGGGTTACCACTACATGATTGAGGGAGGTGAGGAGTCACCCCCCCATGGGGAGCCAGCCATGGGGAGGGGTACCCCCTCCTCCTATAAAAGGCCCCTCACTCCCCTTGTTCCTCACACCTCCTCGTGAAGGATCTCTCTCCCCCTCTAGTTATTGCCCATGGTCTCGAATTAGCGAGATACATGTTCCCGGTGGCTTTATCTAGAAAGGAGTTGCTGCTTCCGCTACTTTGCTGGAGCGAGGGACGGAGGTTGTCGGGGTACCAGACGTGTGTGCGATCACGGATGCACCGCTCTTTGCGGTGCTGGACTTGTTGGTGCTGGAGCTGGATCTGATGGACGTGCTGGAGCCGGACCTGCTGGACTTCATCACGATCTTGAGATCGGCAAGCGTACGACTACATCATCCACGAGTTCCTACTCGTTAACAAAACTCGTTGTCTTCGAGGGTAAGTTCTCCATAGATGTATATCCACCCGTTGCTCTGTACCTAGTAGATAGATCTTGGCGTATAGTTCTCATCGTAGGAAATTTTTGGTTTTCTATGATGCGAACCCAACAAAAGGGGGGACTATTCTATGGCCAAAGGAGCGCATCGTGCTTCAAAATTATGTGCCTCCAAGGCCAACCACTCCTCATAGCAGTAATCCACCTTCACCGCCACCTCACCGTTCTCCAGCGCAACCGTCGCCTTCATCGCCTCACCACTCAGCGCAACCGTCTCCATCGCCGCCTTAGCCGTCTCCGCCGCCGCATCAGCCGTCTCCGTCCCCTGAGCCTGAGAGACAAAAGCGGAAGTATACTAAGAGGGGCAGCACCACCACCAGCAGCAAGAGCACGTTCCGATCACCAAAACGTAAGCTATCGCTCCTCCCAAAAGTACCTCATAATTCTATATAAAAAAGTACCCCATAAGAATATGAATAATCTACCTTGCGAGAAGACAAATAAGGAAACTGCTGCGGCCACAGATGCCCATTATGAGAAGTGGAAGATTAAAATGGCTAACAAGAAAAAGCCGATAGAGCCATTCTTACCGATCACCGCAGAAGATAAAGCCAAAGCAGCCGCGCTTAAGATCCAGCTTCACCAACCCATAGCGCTCATATCAGACTATAATCGCTCTATTACCAAGTCGGCTGAGGCAAAAGAGCGGAGAGTCAGGAAAGAAGTTGTCCAGCTCGGACAACAGAAAAATCAATCGATCGAACCGCTCAAAGTGTACGATACCAATGAGTGGAGAGCCTAGGAGCGGCATGATCCGAACATTGTTCCGGAGTTTGTTCGACTGTACGGAGAAAAGACCCAATTATATGGACTGTCTATTACTGAGTACATGAGCCATATGGATGAGTTCGAGGGGTACCAAGAAACAACATACGTGTACCAGTACGGGGCTCCTCTCGTCAAACCCGAGTTAGTCAAAGATCTACCAACAAAAATGAGAAGATTGCATAACTGGTACATTCAAGCCTGTGCTGAATTCAAAAACTAGATCTATGCTGCATATAAACACCACCATTATGGTCATGGAGATGGCATCCTACTGATCGAATTTCTAGAATTATTTCAGTTTTACCAACAAGACGCCCTCGACAAAACTATCATCAGTGCCTATTGTTTGTAAGTATTATTAATTTTTGTAATTAAGTGTTTCTAGCTCAGCTCATTCATTGCTTGTATAATCTTACTCATCACTATACTAATTATATATGCAGAATGAAGATTCTCGAATGCAACAAAGGACAAATCTATGACCTTAGGTTTGTCGACTGCAATTTCGTTCATGAAGTTACTCTAAAAACAAATCCCAAAGAGACAGAGGATAACTTGCTACAAGCGTTGACGCATTTCAGCAACAGAAGGGAAATACTATTTTCTTACAACGCTGGGTGAGTGTTACTGTCTTGTACACATTCTATTTTCGCTTACTTGATGTTAAGCGTATAATTGACTCGTGTTATATTTTGTTAGTGTGTCCAGCTTCCACTATATTCTGTTAATCATTACTGTTGACACCGGAGTAGTAAAAGTCCTGGACTCGAAACACACACCATTAGAAAAGTGGGCAAACATGTAGAAACGCCTCCAGAAGGCTTGAAAATGGTTCACAGCCAAAACTAGGGGTGTTTGGAAGACAGAGCTTACATTTCAACCATTGACTGTAAATACTACTTGCTAGATCCACGCATCTCTTTGATTCTAGTTTCAATACCACAATTATCATGCTTGATTATTATTTTGATTGAACTCTGTTCTCGTAAAGTGCTTGAGGCAGGAAGCTAGGAATAACTTATGTGGATACTATGTCTGCGAGTTCATTCGCCAGACGACCAAAGAGAAGAGCGCAGACCAGAATATCAAAAAAATTGAAGTACGATAAACAATAATCACAACTTTTTTTATTACCACCAATTGTGTTTAGTTTCATTCATATATATTGATCCCCTTCTTTAAATTAGATCGAACGGATGCGGGACGGTCTTCTATCACAAGAACGCGTGCAAGCAATTCAAGAGGAAATTGCGAGATTCTTGTTAGAACAAGTCATAGATCCGAAAGAAGAATACTATTACCCGCTTTATTTGGAAGGGTGAAGTGTAAAAAAGAAAATGTAAATTAGATCAAATTCGTGTGAGCACCGTTTGTAATTAATATATTTCGACCAAGAAGACGGATGAGACGGTGTATAATATATTTGTGATCATGATGTGTAATATATATATATCGTGGTTTCATTATTGCTGTATATATGTAGTACCATTAAATTGAATACAAACACACCAAATAAATAAATAAAAACCCTGCCGCGGCACAAAAATAGCCCGAAAATCCTGCCGCGACACAAAACCCTGCCGCGGCACAAAAACTCTGCCGCGGCACAAAAATAGCCCGAAAATCCTGCTGTGGCACAAAACCCTGCCGTGGCACAGAGACCAACGATCCCGGTTCGTGCCACGAACCGGGACCAACGATCCACCCTCTCGTCTCTCGCGCTCCCACGTGGAGACCCATTGGTCCCGGTTTGTACCACGAACCGGGACCAATGATCCACCCCCCTCGTCGCGCGTCCGCTCACGTGGAGACCCATTGGTCCCGGTTCGTGCCTGAACCGGGACCAGCATTAGTCCCGAGTGATTGGTCCCGGTTCGGAAAGCGGGACCAATGGCCCTTATGAACCGGGACTAGAGGCCCTTTTTTCCACCAGTGAATACTACGTATACCCATTTTCAGGACTTTTAATAAAGGAAGAAGATACCCAATGTTGAAACGACAAATAGTTGGGATTAGGATGGGTTGCCCTACAAATGCCTTATGTCACCCCTGCCTGTGGGCTATACCACCCTTCTCGTAACCGTCAGATTGTGTTATAGATTTGTACACACACTTTGAAAGGTATAGCCTGTCCTCATCTATAAATCAGCTAACACTAGATCGCTTTGGAATCACAATCGTGCCGGTCAAGTTTTTCTCGCGGGTTAAGATGTTTTTTTTCAGGGGTAAGCCAATGTCATACCATATATTTATAGGAAGAGAAAACATTTACTCCCACCGTCTTAAAATAGATGTCGCAGATTTATTAAAAAATAAATGAATCTAGACACTATTTAGTATATAGATTCATCCAAATTTTGACAAACTATTTTGAGACAGAGGGAGTATATATCCAAATCAACTAACACCATTATAGTTCATAATATAAGACTTACTATTTAGATAGGTTACCTAATAACGTCTTACAATTTCATTACGTACCTAGAATTTCTGTGAGTTGTCATGTAACTTTGGGTCCAGCAGATGAATGATAAAGTGGGGACAGATTTATTTGTGCATCTGAAATTTTTGCGTTGAAATAAAAATAAAAAGTAGACAAAAATAAATGAAACGGTAAGAAATTGTTAGGCTGCAGACTGATGGAGAACCAAAATGCATCTGATGGATCGATGTGTCCCTGCCACTGAACATCTATCTTAGTTCTACCTTCCGAGTCCCGTCTCTTCCTTCTGCTCGCCGCCGGGAGGACGTTGAGCAGACCAGAACTTGACTGTCGTTGGCACCCGAGGAAATCATCCTACAACAGATAGGACTTAGGAGGAGGGGCTATCATCTCAGAAGAAAATAGATAGTATGCCTATTATTATCCTAGTGAGGATCACAACCCTAATGATGGCACCGATGACGTTTATAGCAACCACTCCAGGGACGTCGCGGCAACAACTCCTGATTTGGTGAGCATGGTGGGAGATGGATGGCATCAAGTCGTTTCAGCCTCCTTGTCTTGCGAGGTGATGTATATAAAAGCATATGGCCCAAGCACGACATCAATGGCCTTTGGAATTGTCTCAGCTGGAAGGCTTCACGCCGAACAAGCGGAACTACGTGGTGTCCAATCTGGCCACCACGTAACCCGGTTCGTTTGTCGGTAAGCCAGGCAAAGCCATTGGAAGTGTCCTTGGGACATATGCTATATAAATCACTTTGCAAAAAGGTCAAGAAGGTAGAGACGACTTATGCCCTGCATCTCCAATTATGTTGACAAAATCAGGAGGAGATGTCATGATGTCGCTGGAGTAGAAGCTATCGACGGTGTCGACATCATCGTCTTGGTCGCAGCTCCTAATTCAGCCAGTGAGGGTGTGATGGGGCCCTGGAGTCGATACGAAACCGAAGCTCAGTTGAGTATTGGTCGTCATCGGCATACTACTTGGAAAACTTTCAACTAGTACAAAAATTGTGCAAACTTGCTTATCGCCTTGAAATCAATCAAAAGATCAAATGGTGACTAAAAGAGTAAATAAAAAAGAGTATTTGCATACCAGTAGTCGGCGAGAAACAGTATCTTGGCAGTCGACGCCGCCGATCTGGTCCGCTGCCATGTACCTGATCGAGCCCCCTCCTTCTTGGACTATCACGGAAAGAGGTGTAGGTGAAGGTGGCGACGCCTTGCCGGACTCCGGCGCGCGCGTCGCCAACTTCAAGTACACCCGTTTCCGTGCGCCATGATGCATGCCTTGGAACCTTAATTTGGGTGTGGATCGATCTGATCGAGCTGGTCCCTTGTGCGCCATGGTTTTGCGTCGCAGTCGCAGTATATATAGGCTTTGCGCCATGGATCAATCTGAGTCGGTTTCTATTTATTTATATATTGACTTGGTACCCTCCAAGAAATATTGCACCTTCCCCCAAGAAAAAAAAATTCTAGCCCAAGTCGGTTATGACTCGGCCACTCCCCGCAAATGAAAGGTTAGAGCACCGAGACCGGCCTAAAAAGGGTCATTTTTTCACTCGCGTTCATAGGCTGGGTTCTCGTGTTTAGCCAAATTTTAATCAAACTTGGCGAGATTTGGACGAATATAGGCAATTTTATTTAAACAACGGCACGTTCGTACATATTAAATCAAATTCGGACATATACCCGATTTTTGACTGCATTAGGCTAAAAGAAAAATAAAAAAACATAAAAACAACTGGCGCCGTTCAGCTTCCGAAGTTGCGGTAGAAGCATGTGTAGTTGGTGTCCTAGCTGCCGCCGTCGCCGTCGTCGTTCGGCGGCTGCGGTGGGCGCGAGCTGCCCTAGACCAGGCGCAGGCGTCGGGCGCCTGCATGGGCAGGACGTCGTTCAGAGAACGCTTCATCGCCATTTTCATGACGAAGGCGTCCTCGTTGACTGGGACAGACTAGTCCGTCGGCTCCAGCTTCGGCGTGCGCGAGGGCGCACGGCCTTCACGATGCCGCGCGAGCGCATCCTCGGCGACGAGCGCACTTGCGTCTCGGCCTCCCGCTTCATCGGCCAGAGTGTGGGCGCGCGAGTGGCCTCACCGGTGGCGCGGAGCTACAGTGCCGGTGCAAAGCCGGACGAGCGTGATACCGAGTCGGCGGAGGACAAGGAGCTGAGGCTGCCCATCATCCTGGGCAGGCCGTTTGCCGCCACACAGTGCCTCGCTGCCGACATTGGGAAGCCCAACCTCGGGCGGTTGCCGGCGGCGATATGCTCCAGGACCGCGCCGCGTGCATCCATCCGGTGCGCTCCACCACCGACAGTGTCCCGCCGCGTTGTGGCGCTTCAGCGGCGTGCCGGGCGGGCCGTCATGGGCAGCGAGCTCCCAGTTTTGGCGCTTGGCGAAGAAATGCTCCTAGTAAACTAGGTTATCGGGGTCTTCGGCGAGCTCCGGATCGTCCATCGTCACGATGGCGGCCTGTAACTCCTCGATCATCTCGTCATCCTGAGCCACCGGCGGCACCAGCACGCCACCAACGCTGAGCTTTCAGGTGGGCGAGCACCGAAAGTCGGGAGGCGCCATGTAGCCGACGTCGTGCAGTATCCGTGCCTCCCACGGCTGGAGGGAACACCGGCCGAAGCAGTTCGCCGCCGTGGGGTCACCGGGGTACCTCTTTGCCATTGCTGTCACCACTTCTTCTTTTCGCCGGAGTTGGAGTTCGTGGTTGGGGGAATGGGAAGGCTTGAGAGTGTGGCCTGTGAACCGGCAAGGGCACCGACTTTTATAGCCAAAAGGGAAACGAAGGCAGGAGGGGTGTAGCGGTGTGGGCGGGAAAAGGCGACACGGCGAGAAGGTGGGCCGGCGGTGGCGCGCCATTAGGGCGACGCGTGGTCGACGAGACGGGCGGTCAATTCCCGGCTGTGCGTCGCGAGAGCCGAGGCGACGAGATGAGGACGACTTGGCTTTCAGTCGCTGACAGGACGGGGCCACAAGCAGAGCTGTTTTTTGCCGATTCCCCTGCATCCAGCATTCCCAGATGGTTCACAGTACCCTGGGTTCGGCATGGGAATGTCGGATGAAATTTGGGCCAAACCCGGACCAATTCGACGTCCTGGTAACACGACTTGGCCATTTTTCACCGTCCGGATAAAAAATTCGCCCTGGGAACGACCTCTTGGAAACCCGAGTGGAGATGCTCTTATGACTCGGCTACGAATTGTAATAATATACCAACCTTGTACCCTTTTGATCAAAGGAAAATGATACATGGTCACTAGTAGAAAACACACCTCTAGTCCTGGTTCGTAAGGACCTTTAGTCCCGGATTCGAATCCTTTAGTCCCGGTTCTGTTACGAACCGGGACTAGAGGTCCACCACGTGGCACAACACCGTGCGCTGCGCTATAGGATATTTAGTCCCGGTTCGTAAAGTGAAGCGGGACTAAAGGTTCCCTACCGCGACAGTGTTTTGGGTCATTTGGCTGCCGCGGCAGGAGATGGGGTTTTAGGGTTTTGTGTTTTCCTTTTTATTTTGTGTTTTGTGTTCAATTAGTTTTCATATATACATACACGAAGCTACTACATAGTAGTTGTACACATTGATGCATATATAATATAATTTCTCTTATACGAGCATATACATACATCTATATACAATTTGGTATACGAGTACCAACCGGGTCCAGAGCCCGTCTATTTGATTACATGGAGATGCATTACATGGATGCATTAGGGTCTATCTACATTGTATTCTCCGTATGGGTCTATGACCTCGTCAACCAGAAATCCCGCCAATTCCTCTTGAATTGCTAGTAGGCGGTCCTGTGGTAGGAGCTTTTCTCGCATTGCTTCCAACTAAAAAGAAGGAAATCAATATGAATATATATTTATTCATATAAAATATGAATAGAACTCAACACAAATTATGATAATACAAATAAATTGTTTACGTACTTTAACAAATTTCTCCTTCTGATCACTAGTGCAAGTGCGAATGAACTCGCAAACATAGCATCCACATAGATGAGTCCCCTTTGGATGCCTCACGCACTTTACAAGAGTAGAATTCAATCAAATAATAATCAAGCATGCATGATAATTGTATTGAAACTAGAATTCCAGAGATGCACGGAGCTAGCTCATAGTACTTACCGACATCAGTTTATAAATCAACTCCTCGCGTCATTGACCGTGGATCACAATCTTGAATTTTGTCCAAACACTGCCCGACAAAGAAAATGAATGAATGCATTAATAATTACTTGATATCTCAGAAATTGAATGAAAGAGACCGATATAGTTCGATAATTATTGAAATTACTTATTGAGCATTTCGATCATGTTGCGGTACTCTTCTATGTCCACTTTGGATGAGTCGTATATATGAGCTCTTCCCAAGTAAATGGAAATGCTTAGAAGAATCCAGCGAAAGCTGCACAACGTTTATATACGTCAGTAACCTATCATTTATACTTAACATTGAGTAAGCAAAAGTTAATATGTACAAGACAGAAACACTCACCCGAAATGGTAAGGAAATAGTAATGCTGCTTCTTGAAAAATGGGAGCAAGTTTTGCTCAGTGTCCACGGGCTTCGCCTCTAGCATAGCTCCATTAACTCGATTTGGGTCAATGAACCCAAATCCTTGGATTCTCCCTCTTTTACATTCGAGTATCTTTATTCTGCATCATAGCGTACACAAGAATATAGTGAGGATAATTATCGGCAATGAATTGAACAAGGTGAGCTAGATACTTATTAATTATATAAATAAACTAATCACTTACAGACAATAGAAACTGAGGATAGATTTGTTGAGGTCCCTTTGATTGAATAAATGAAAGAGTTCTGAAAGTTAAATATGGATCTCGTCTTTAATGTAGTAATGTTCCTCTCTAACTTTCGCTATGATATATAGTCGCTCTTCTCTTGTGGCTTTAATATACCATGCATGCAATTTCCGCATTTTTGTTGAAAGATCTCGGAGCGTCTCAGAACTGACCAAAGGTTGTCCGTAGATATATTGACGTGCTATAGGAGCCGTAGGAGACGATCACTGCCAAGTATGTCATCAAGCGACATATTACATTGCTCAGCCAATGCCTGATGACCTAAAATATATCGAGCTCATTAGGGAACCCCAAGAGGAAGATATGATGAGCACAACAACATGTTTTTCCTCAGTACAAAACCAAGGTTATCAATCCAGTAGGAGCAAGGAAACACCCCAAAGGTGTAGCTAGCTGAACGATGGCAGGGCGCACTACCGGTACCAGCAACAACGTGGAGACCTGCACAACACAACCACAGAACTCTGTCCCCAACTTGTGATGAGGTTGTCAATCTCACCGGTTTTGCTGAAAACAAAGGATTAAACGTATCGAATGAAAGGAAGTAATAGTTTGCAGAAAGTAAACACAAAGCAGTAAATAGTTTATAGATTGTATGTAAAAGAAAAGGACCGGGATCCATATTAGTTCACTAGAGGTGGCTCTCCTTAAGATAGATAACATCCTGGGTGAACAAATTACAGCGGGGCAATTGACAAACACCGAGAAAGCAATACATGAATATACTAACCATCTTGACTCCTTTGAGATTCGATTGTGCGTTACAACATTATACGTAGACCGCCATCCAACTGCATCTATGACTAATAATCCACCTTCAGGTTATCATCCGAAACCCCTCCAGTATTAAGTTGCAAGCAACAGATTATTGCTTTACGAATTACGTGTAATGTAAACAATACGATTGTTCTATGAACAAAGGATTGTTGTTTTCTCCCTAGTAACAACAACACATCTAGTACCTTAGAGATTTCTGTCACTTCCCCAGATTACCAGAGGCATGAACCCACTATCGAGCATAAATACTAACTCTTGGAGTTGCTAGCATCTACTTGGCCAAGATAGCTACTAACAACAGAAAGCATGCAAGATCACAAATAACAAAGACATGAAAGAATTAATAATCAATCTGAAATAACATCTCAATATCCATCGGATCCCCGCAAACACAACATGCAGAATTACAAATAGATGATCTTGATCATGAACGGAGCTCACAAGATCTAGACATGAAAGCACAAAGGAGGAGAACCAGCTATCTAGCTACTACATGGATCCGTAGTCCAAGGATGAACTACTCACGCATCACACCGGATGCTTGCATGGTGATGAAGAAGGCCTCCAGGGTGAAATCCCCTCTCCGGCAGGTTGCCGAGAAGACCTTCAGATCCCTCCTGATCTAGGGATGGAGATGACGGCGGCTATAGACTCTTTCATGGATTTTTGATCGGGTACTTAGGGTTTTCGTCCCGAGGGCATCTTATAGGCGGAAGGAGAGGCCAAGGGGTCGACGGACCACCACCTGGCGAAACAGGCCTGGCCGCGCGGCCAGGTGGTGTGGCCGGCCCCCAGCCCTTCTCTGTCTCATATTTTGGCATCTGATGACTTCCGGAAAAATAGGCACTTTGGCTTTTGTCCCGTCCAATTCCGAGAATATTCATTTTCTGACTTTCCTGGAACCAGAAACAGCAGAAAACAGCTAGCTGGCACTGTGGCTCTTGTTAATAGGTTAGTCCAAGAAATCATATGAAAAGTACTCCAAAGTGTGGACAAAACACAAGAAAGTGGATAAAACCAAGCATGGAACATCAAAAATTATAGATACATTTGCAATGTATCAACATCCCCAAGCTTAACTCCTGCTCGTCCTCGAGTAGGTAAGTGATAAAAAGAAAGAGTAATTTTTGAGGTGACATGCACCACCAAAGACTTGATCAAAGTATTTGTAAAACATTCAAAGCTGGGATCATAGTACTTCAATCATAAGATGAAGGACAAACTTCTAGCAATAAGACAAAGAAACTATGATGCAACATGAAAAGGCACAAACAAAAGATTCATGAATAACAATGCTTTGCAAGATGTTTGTTTGTTTCACATAAAGAAAACATAGCATAATAGTATTCAGCTTGTCCCTCAGAGAGTAGCAAATATAAATGCATAGGACACCTTCAAAGTTCATAAGAGTGACTAGATACAAATAGTTTAAAACAAGCAATATAAAGTTATGCATCAATCAACTAGTCTTGGGACAATACATATAGAACTAAGAATGGCCACTATGCTCTCAAAGTAGGTGCATAAAGGTAGAAGGTGGAGACTCAATATAATGGTGGAAGAAAGTCCTTCATAAAAGGAAGTAGGGATTCAAGTCTCATAAAGAGCTTCCAAAAATTATGGTACTTATAGCTTTCAGCTCTCATTGCCCCTATCATAAGCATCTTGAAGTGATTAAGGTTAAAGTGAATAAACTATGGTGTACATGCTTGACGAAGTATAAGTTAGAAATCTCATGTCCCTTGTATTCGAGGGCCGCTCCTCATGCTACTCAAGTTTAGTCACCGGTAAGTTCTTGTCATCGTAAGTACATGTGTATCATAGAGAACCGCCAACGGGGTACCCCTTGCCCGATGATACGGAAGAATCCCCATATCAAAATGACATGGCAAGCAGACAACGAGCATCTCAGCAATCTTCTTATTTACCATGGGAATATGGTGCTTTTTTCTCTCTTTCCTCTTTTCATAATCTCTTTTTTTCTTTTTTCTCTTTTTTTTCTCAATAGGACTCTTTTTTTTATAAGAAGAATGCTTCATAGACAGCTCATTATGGTTACGCTGCAGGTTTCCACCATGTCAGCATGGATGAGACCAGCGGCCCAGGCGTTTCTCTAACACATATACATAACTCCATGGACTTACAAGCTCCCCTTTCATTTCACACCGACGACATCCATATACAAAAGAGCATGATATCAACTAGGTACAAGTACCAAGTGCAATGTTGAAAGCGTTCCCCATGACATCATGGTTCTGCTAATTCCCAACAAATAAGTGCAAGCATATACAACATAGATGACACAATGGTTCAAGTTTATTAAGGGCAAGAAAAGTAAAGTGTGCCATCAAGTTCGTGAGAGCTTTAATCACTAGTTTTCTCATAACAAGTTTAATTTGGAAGGTAAACAAAAGCATGAATATACTTGGAATAGCATAAGCTAGTAGTTAGGTATGGTGGACTCTTTGGAATAACTTGGTTTAGGGATTTGGATGCATGAGTGGCACTCATACTTGGTTGTGGAGGCTAGCAAAAGACTGGGAGCGACAAACTAGGAGAGTAATAATGGCCATAATCATGCAGAGCGACAAAACATCATTGATCAAAGCATAAAGTGATACTATAAGTTGAAAACTAAAGGATCATCAAGTCTTATGGTGACTTGAGATAGTCATAACATGGTGTGAGCATGCGCCAAGTCAACCCAAATAAAACATTAAAGGAGAATACCACTATAATATGCTTTAATATGCTAAAACAACGCATGATTCATCCAAGGCACATTAAGCAATCTCAATTGTTTATAACAAGTCATACTACAGCAAAGAATACTAAGCATAAAGACAAAACAATATCGAGCATGGCATGACAAAGCATAGGCCACAGTCAAAAACAAGCTCTCTTTACCACTTAAGCATGAACTTTCCTACTCTTTTCCAAACCAAACCAAACTATTTGCAAACCAAAGTATGAAAGAGGGGGTCCAACCAATTTATTCATAAAACTAAGAAAACCAAGCAAATGAAAAACCAAAACAAAAACGAAAAATAAGACGCTCCAAGAACAACACAACTGTGCATGAAACAGTAAAATGAAGCGTTTAGAAGAAACCTGTGATTTTTATCGATGAAGAAGGGGATGCCTTGGGCATACCCAAGCTTTGACGCTTGTACTTCTTGGATATTTCTTGGGGTGACACGCGTGGCATCCCCAAGCTTGAGCTTTAGTCCATCCTTCATCTCATTACTCATTCCTTCCATACACCTGAAATTTTTCCTTCATACAAAACTTCACACAATCTTTATTAGCAACATTAGTGCACTCAAGATAAATAAGTCTTAAGGTTCAGTTACAACACCAAATAAACTTCCATTAGAACACTAGCTACTGTAGCACTTCCCTCAAAAAGCTCAATTCCCCAAAAGAACTAAAAAAGGAACCAACAAGAAGCAAATGCAGAAAATGGCAGAAATCTGTCAAAACAAACCAGCAGGTAAATACGAATTTTTTCGAAGACCTTCTTTTGCTCAAATCAAAAAGTGTTGAACTAACAAAATTTAGATAACAACCTGGGGCAGAAGCACACAAATTTATGCCTCAAAAAGACGTTCAGAGATTTTACACGAATTTTTATGGTGAAGCACAGAAATCTGTTTCGGGACAACAACTTTCCCAATCATTACTTCTCTCTCATTAGAGGTTACTCTTGGCACAAAAAGCAAGTAAAAAGGATAAGGAGCGGTTATTACAGAGGTAATAACTTCCAAGACTCATCTAAAACTTTTTGGTTATCTCCCAATAAGTACTTTTCTTTAACGCCTTTAAGTTAGGCATAAGAAGCAAAGAAGAATCAAGTGTTCTCAAATGAAGAAGCATTAAGATTAATACCAGAAATATCTTCAACAAGGCAAGGTATATCATCCAAATAAGTTCTAGAGGATCCTCTCTCAATGCTCTTAGGTTCACTATTTTCATCAAAAGGGTTTTCAGGAACAATCCAATCAAGATTCTTTTCTATGGCTTCATGTATTGCTACGAGTTTAAAAGGTATTGGTATCTTAGGTTCCTCCCCATTAGGTTTAGTTTTGTCTTGTGTACCAATAACATCTAGACATGAGCCTAGCATATTGAAATGTTCAAAGACTTTTCTAGCTTCCTTGGCAACATCATAGACTTCCTTAAACAAAGTTTCTAGAATAAAATCCCTCTTTTCAGGGTCCTTAATTTCTTTAAGCTTAAGAAACATTACTTGCATTAAGGGGTTGAGGTTAACAAACCTAGCTTCTAACATGTGAATTAAAGAAGCTGCATCAATCTCATAGTTTGGAGCAAGTTCTGCAAGGGATCTATCCTCAGTATCCTCATGTTTACTAACATGATTAAAGAATTCTTCAATATTATCTTTCCAAATTATAGAACCACTACCAATTGAAAGATCTTTCAGGGTGAATTTAGGGATCAACATGGTGAGCTAAGGAAGAGGTGACAGCTAAAGGAGACTTAATTTTTTTGTGTTTTCAAATAAGAAAGCAAACTTGTAGAACTAATTTTTGTGTGTTTTTATAAAGAAACAATCAAACAAAGCAAAAAGAAACAAAGCAAAAAAAAAACAAAGTAAAGAGATTGGTTATGAGGGACTCCCCTTGTGAAGATGTCCTTGACTCCCCGGCAATGGCGCCAGAAAATATGCTTGATGGCCCAAAATATATCGAGCTTGTTGGGGAACCCCAAGAGGAAGGTATGATGAGCACAGTAGCAAGTTTTCCCTCAGTACGAAACCAAGGTTATCAATCTAGTAGGAGCAAGGAAACACCCAAAGGTGTGGCTAGCTGAACGATGGCAGGGCGCACTACCGGTGCAAGCAGCAATGTGGAGACCTACACAACACAACCACAGAACTCTGTCCCCAACTTGCGATGAGGTTGTCAATCTCACCGGTTTTGCTGAAAACAAAGGATTAAACATATCGAATGGAAGGAAGTAATAGTTTGCAGAAAATAAACACAAAGCAGTAAACAGTTTATAGATTGTATGTAAAAGAAAAGGACCGGGATCCATAGTTCACTAGAGGTGGCTCTCCTTAAGATAGATAACATGCTGGGTGAACAAATTACAACGGGGCAATTGACAAACACCGAGAAAGCAATACATGCATATACTAATCATCTTGACTCCTTTGAGATTCGATTGGGCATTACAACATTATACATAGACCGCCATCCAACTACATCTATGACTAATAATCCACCTTGAGGTTAACATCCGAACCCCCTCCAGTATTAAGTTGCAAGCAACATATTATTGCTTTACGAATTGCGTGTAATGTAAACAATACGGTTGTTGTATGAACAAAGGATTGCTGTTTTCTCCCTAGTAGCAACAGCACATCTAGTATCTTAGAGATTTCTGTCACTTCCCAAGATTACCAGAGGCATGAACCCACTATCGAGCATAAATACTAACTCTTGGAGTTGCTAGCATCTAGTTGGCCAAGATAGCTACTAACAATGGAAAGCATGCAAGATCATAAATAACAAATACATGATAGAATCAATAATCAATCTGAAATAGCATCTCAATATCCATCGGATCCCCGCAAACACAACATGCAGAATTACAAATAGATGATCTTGATCATGAACGGAGCTCACAAGATCTAGACATGAAAGCACAAAGGAGGAGAACCAGCTATCTAGCTACTACATGGATCCGTAGTCCAAGGATGAACTACTCACGCATCACACCGGAGGCTTGCATGGTGATGAAGAAGGCCTCCAGGGTGAAATCCCCTCTCCGACAGGGTGCCAGGAAGAGCTTCGTGGATGGAGATGACGGTGGCTACATACTCTTTCGTGGATTTTTGATCGGGTACTTAGGGTTTTCGTCCCGAGGGCATCTTATAGGCAGAAGGAGAGGCCGAGGGGGTGCTGGGGTCGGCCAGACCACCCCGTGGCGTGGGCTAGGCCTAGCCACGCGGCCAGGTGGTGTGGATGCCCCCAACCCTTCTTTGTCTCGTATTCTGGCATCTGATGACTTCCGGAAAAATAGGCACTTTGGCTTTTGTCCCGTCCAATTCCGAGAATATTCATTTTCTGACTTTCCTAGAACCAAAAACAGCATAAAACAAAATGTGCACTCGTGGCTCTTGTTAATAGGTTAGTCCAAGAAATCATATGAAAAGTACTCCAAAGTGTGGACAAAACACAATAAAGTGGATAAAACCAAGCATGGAACATCAAAAATTATAGATACATTTGCAATGTATCAATGCCATAGCTTATTCCATATCCATAGGTTCTCCCCCATATAGTTGTTGTTCGGGTAACACCTGGAGCAGGGGAATCGATTGTTTTTCTTGTTCTCCGATCTAGGGAACGTATTTTTTAGCGCTTCCTCTACCACTTGTTCTCTTCTATTTCACTGTCTTCACAAGACAACGTGTATAGTCATCTGGCGCATTTATCTGAGCTTGGGATGCATGCTTCAGAAATTTCCTAAAGTGCTCCTTGACTGACGGATCTACTAGGACCTCTGGCTCGGGTTGTTTCTTTTTAAAAAAGGCATCCACTTCAGCATCTACGATCGCCTTGGTCTCCTCATCAGTCAAGTCGTAATCCCTCTTGGGAGGAGCCGGTGGTACTCTTGGGATGGGCGACAACTTTTGCTTTTGGTTATGCCTCGATGAAGCGGTGGTTATCTTCCGCTTTTGGCCCTTAGTGGGTGGAGGTGGCTGAGGCGCCGTAGATCGAGATGGAATAGCATTGCGGTCTTTCTCGAGGAGGGGTGGACTTGGAGGTGGTGGACTTCTACTGTGAGGAGATGGTGTACTCGGAAGAGATGGTGGCCTTGGAGGAGACGGTGGCCTTGGAGGTGATGGATTGCTTCTTGGTGGGGATGGTGGCCTTAGCGGTGAACCTGGAAACTTGATGTATTCGTTTTTCCAAAGAATGAAGTCACTCGTGACTTCTCCCACTGTCGTCTCCCCTTCACCTCCAGGGATGTCAAGGTGCATTGACTGAAATATCGGTACAAATTCATCCACACCGACACGAGCATCGCCAGGTAGAATCGGATTGCAATGGTAGGTCGCTCCCTATGTAGAAGGTAAAGCAAAGCTGACCGCCACCTTCATAGATAGGTTCTTTAGTTCAACATGCAGCTCACAACTAGTCTTCTCCTTGATTGCATCCACGGGGTACACATCCATCGTTGCATCATTAGCCTGGACCTCCGTGGAAACCATGCTGCTTTTCCGTTGAGATGGACTGGTCATACTCTCGAGTGCAGGATCTTGTTGTCGGAGTCCTCTAAGTTCATTAAGATGCTCCTGATGCTGCTGCAACATGGCTTCAACCCTCGCTAACTGCTCTGCCTCCTCCGCTTGTCGGCGCTTTGTTTTTCTCGATCGGCTTCTCTAAGTGCCGATGTCATCTGGAAACCCAATAGCCCATGGATAAGAAGGTCCAAAGCCTCGTGTTCGTCCGGCCTTTTCAGGTTTCCCTAGGGCCTTTGTTAGCTCATCGTTCTCTCTATCGGGAACGAACTTTCCCTCTTCAACCTCTTTCATCACTTCAATAAGTGCATCTTTGGGTGCAACAATTTCTTTGTTTGCAACAATCTCCCTGTTTCTGGGTCATACGATCCCCCATGCCCAAGTATCCAATTTTGAGGCGTCAAGGGACAACCAGTTGTAACTGGAGTGACCCCTTTAGCCGCCAGGTTGGCCTCAGTTTTATCCCACTGGGCACGACACTCCTGTAGCCACATGTGCCCATATGATGGTGATATTTATTTTTGGAAGCATTTAGCTTATTATTTTCCCACCATACCTTAGCTGGTTCTGATTGCTTGTATTCCAGAAATGCTGCCCAGTTATCTCGCTGCTTCTCTAGTGGGCCAGTGAATTTTGGAACTTTTTTTTCCTTCAGATAGTTTTGGTATAATCTTTTCTTCCAGTCATTGAATTGTGTGCCCATCTTCTGAAGATCCCACTCCTTGAATTTCAACCTCATTTTCTACGTGAGCTCATTTGTCGACAAGACTGGTAGGGTGAAATGTGTCATCAGAGAATTCCAAAGACAATCTTTCGCTCGGTCGTCGATAAAACTAGCTCCGGCTTGATCCTTTTTCTTTCCTGGATTATTCCAATTCTGAATGGTGATCGGGATGGTGTCCCTAACAATCACTCTTCATTGATTTACAATGGCATTGGTGCTCTCTATGGGCTCCAGTGGTTGACCCCGCTCAGAGACAAGGTCAATTGTGAAACGGACATCAGCGACCAACTTTTTGGTCGAGCCTCGTTTAGTTGCAGAAGTGGAGCCTAATGCGGAGGTCTAAGAGAAGAAACATTTGTCAGCATATATATATACAAAGCAATTAATGCATCTACTAGTGATTGTTAGATGCTTTATATACCTCGCCATGGTCTCCACCATCATCTTCACCATGGGCGTCACTATCGTCTCCACCATCGTATCCTCCAGACAAATTTAGATACTGCGAGCCATCATCTCCACCGTCGTCTTCTCCATCATATTTTTTATAACCTCCAGTACCCTCATCTATCATGTCGAGGATCTCCTCTTCATTTTCTCGACCATCCATAACTTAAATAATATAGTAGATAAAACAATTTTGCATTAAGTAAAACAATATTACAATTGCGACGACTCGGATGCATAACAAAGATTAAGTACTAATAATGAAAACAATATAATACATCTCGGACAATCCAGATAATGCAACAATAACATAAGATAGAGTACAATAATACACCGCGGATAATCCATATGATCCAACAATAACATAAGATAGAGTACAGCTCGCTCATATCAAACTAGGTGTCGACTACCGGGTCCTGAGCCATGGGAGGTGTACACCTAGAGATAAGGAACCATCACCAGAGAATAGCTCGGGTGAGGTCCGTGAAGAACCTGCCACAAATTGGAGAACCTGATCTCCAAAATAGTCATATATCGGCGGACGTGCTCGTCCTCCTCCCTAACATGACGACTTATACGTCATAAATGTATCTATATTTTTTGATGCTCCATGTTTGTTTTATATCAACTTTCTTATGTTTTGTATACACTTTGAGGTATTTTTATACATTTTCTGAAACTAACCTACTAACAAGATGCCATAGTGCCAGTTGCTTGTTTTCTGCTGTTTTTGGTTTTAGAAAAGCTAATAAGGAAATATTCTCGGAATTGGATGGGACAAAAGCCAAAGTTAATATTTTACTAGAAGGAACATGGAGTTTGAAGGGCAGCCGAAGTGGGGCCACGAGGTGGCCACACCTAGGGCTAGCGCGGCCATCCCTAGGCGCGTCGCCCTATAGTGTGGGCCCCTCGGGCGCCCACCGACCTTGCCCATTCGCCTATAAAAGTATCCCGATGGAGAAACCCTAAGTACCCGATCAAAAATCCACAAAAGAGTTTGTAGCCGCCGCCATATCCATCCCTATACGGGGAGGATCTGAAGCTCTTCCCGGCAAACTACCAGAGGGGAGAGATCATCCC
Source organism: Avena insularis (assembly GCA_023614405.1). Taxonomy (NCBI): domain Eukaryota; kingdom Viridiplantae; phylum Streptophyta; class Magnoliopsida; order Poales; family Poaceae; genus Avena; species Avena insularis. The sequence goes on along the minus strand of CM042691.1, from coordinate 462,816,996 downwards.
GAAGGCCTTCTTCATCACCATGCCAGCCTCCGGAGTGATGCGTGAGTATTTAACCCTTGGACTATGGGTCCATACAGTAGCTAGATGGTTGGTTCTCCTCCTTTGTGCTATCATGTTTAGATCTTGTGAGCTCCGTCTATGATCAACATCATCTATTTGTAATCCTATATGTTGTGTTTGCGGGGATCCGATGGATATTGAGATACTATGTCAGATTGATTATTGATTCTATCATGTCTATGTTATTTGTGATCTTGCATCCTCTCTGTTGTTAGTAGATATCTTGGCCAAGTAGATGCTTGCAACTCCTAGAGGGAGTATTTATGCTCGATACTAGGTTCATGCCTCTAGTAATCTGGGGAAGTGACAGAAATCTCTAAGGTTGTAGATGTGTTGTTGCTACTAGGGAGAAAATAGTAATTCTTTGTCCATGGGGAAATTGTATTGTTTACTTTACACACTTTGCTTAATGCAATTATCTGTTGATTGCAACTTAATACTAGAAGAGGTTCGGATGATAACCGGAAGATGTATTATTAGTCATAGATGTAGTTGGATTACGGTCTATGTATTATGTTGTAATGCTCAATCAAATCTCATAGGAGTCAAGATGTCTAGTGTATCCATTGTTATGCTTTCTCAATCTATCAATTGCCCCACTATAATTTGTTCACCCAACATGCTATTTATCTTAAGGAGAAACACCTCTAGTGAACTATGGACCCCAGTCCATTCCTTTACCATTAAAATACCATCTACTATTTATCATTTATTGTTTACTTTCTGAGAGCAATTACTATCTTCCATACTATACGTTTAATCCTTTGTTGTCAGCAAAACCAGTGAGATTGACAACCTCGCTGTAAGTTGGGGCAAAATTCGGTGGTTGTGTTGTGCAGTATTCCAAGTTATTAGCAACACCTTGGATTTGTTTCCTTGCTCCTACTGGTTCGATAACCTTGGTTTCATAAATGAGAGAAACTTGGTGATGTGCTCATCATACCTTCCTCTTGGGGTTCCCAACAAGCTCTACATATCTTGAGCCAACAAGCAGCTTTTTCTGGCACCATTGCCGGGGAGTTAAGGACATCTTCAATCTCTTCCTCCTCGTCAATCACTTTTCAGGGAGAAAGAAGATTCTTGCAAGGGTAGTCTCTCACAACCAATCTCTTTACTTTGTTTTTGTTTTGCTTACTTTATTTTACTTTATTTTGTTTGCTTCTTTTTATCAAAAATACAAAAAAAATAGTTCCTACTATAGTTGTTATTTTTGTTGGTCTGTTATTGCCTTGCTTTATCATGCTTTCTATCAATGGTTGGTTTCTTTAAAACTAGATCTTATTGGCAAGGTGGGTTCACGGAAGAACAAAAATATTATGAGGAACACCGCTTGTCACAAAAAGGGAAACACTTATGGGAACAAATTAATAAATTGTATACCATTGCTAGAAACGTGCGCTCTACTTATAATGTTACTTATTGCTTTGATAAATCTTGTTTCTGTAGGAGGTATAAACACCTCCCTTTTCAATGTGAGTATAATGATAATGTTACCATATCCTATTATGTTAAGGGAAATTATGACTTTTATGATGTGGAACAAATTGAAGAATTTATTGCTTGGAAGGGTGCATTCGAACTTGCTTATTTGCTTGAAAATACAGATGATTCACCTTATAAATATGAGGTTTATGATATATTTAAATTTTTCTTTGATAATTACAAGGAAGAAAATGGCTATATTCTTAAATATCTTAATAGATGCTCTCCACCAATGGAAGAGACTAATGACTTGCAGGGGCCTATGGAAGAAGAAATTGCTGAAATTAGAAGCTCATTGGATGAAAAAAAGGAGGAGAGTGATGATCAAGAGGAGGAAGAATGGAGCAGCTACCCATGCTACCTCCCAATAAGAGTAAGTCTTTAACTAATACCTTATTTGATCGCCCTCCATGCTTACCAAAGGAGGATGAGTGTGATATTTATATTGTTGAGTTTGTTCATGATGCTACTGAAAATCATTATGAGAGAGGAAAATATGGTTGTTGGAATTCTCATGTTACTAAAACACCTCTCTTTATATTGAAAGTTCCAAAGTTGCTCTTGTTTTATCTACCCATTCTTGTTACTATGTGCTTCTTTGATTTATTTTCTTACAAGATTCCTATGCATAGGAAGTGGGTTAGACTTAAATGTGTATTATATTTTATCCTTGATGCTCTCTTTTGCTTCAATTCATATTTCTTATGTGAGCATCTTCTCAAATTACTGAGCCTAGCTTAAAGGCGTTAAAGAAAAGCACTATTGGGAGATAACCCAATTTTTTTACTTTCAGTAAGTTTTTATTTTGTTCAGCCTTGGAAGTTATTTCCTCTGTAATAACCTCTCCTTATGTTTTTTATGTGGTTTTTGTGCCAAGAATAACCTCTAATGAGAGAGAAGTAAGACTTGGGAAAGTTGCTTTCCCGAAACATATTTTTGTGCTTCACTGTAAAAAATCGTGAAAAATCCCTGTACGACGGATTGAGCTATAATTTTTTGTGCTTATGACCCAGGTTATTATATAACTTTTGTTCGTTTAGCACTTTTCTATTTGAGCAACAGAAGGTCTTCGGAAAATTGGTTTTTACCTGCTGGTCTGTTTTGACCGATTTCTGCCATTATTTGCATTTGCCTCTTAATATCTTTTTCTTTGAGTTCTCTTTGATCACTTGAGATTTTAGAAGGAATTGCTATAGTATCTTGTGTTTTAATGGAAGTTTTACTTGTGTTGAAACTAAACCCAAAGACTTATTATCTTGAATACACTAATGTTGCTAATGAAGATTGTGTGAAGTTTTGTATGAAGGAATTTTTCAAGTGTAGGGAAGAATAATGAGATGAGATGAAGTATGGACAAAATCTCAAGCTTGGGGATGCCACCCGTGTCACCCCAAGAAATATTCAAGAGGTACAAGCGTCAAAGCTTGGGGATGCCCAATGCATCCCCTTCTTCATCAATAAAAATCTCAGGTTTTCTTCCAAAACATTTCATTTTTATCGTTTCATGCACAATTGTATTGTTCTTGGAGCGTCTTCGTTTTTGTTTTTAGTTTTCTATTGTTTGGTTTTCTTAAATAAATTGGTTGGACCCCCGCATTCATATGTTGTTTCAAATAAGTTGATTGGTGTTGGAAAAGAGTAGGAAGCTTCATGCTTATAAGTGGTACAAAAGGAGTTTGTTTTGACTATGGCCTAGACTTTATCATGTCATGTTTGATGTTGCTTCGACCTTATTCTTAGTGATGATTGCTGTAGCATGACTTGTTCCAAACAATTGAGATTGTATAATGTGCCTTGAAGGAATCATGCGTTGTTTTAGCATACAAAAGTATAAAATTATGGTATTCCCCTTTGATGCTTGATATGTCCATTTTGCATCACTATTCTATGTCTTAATGCACTATTATTCATTGACATATTTCGTATTGAGAGGTGATACTTATGTTATTTCATCTATTTTTGCATGGTTGATGACTTTTGGAGCATGGACCGCTGCAGTGAGGATTCTGATGGAAAAAGTGATGTTTGGAGGCAAAATTCGCGAAGATCAGAAAATCCGGGAAAATATATGGAAAATTCTATTTTTCCAGAAGACTCAGGATGCCAGAAGATGGAGTGGAGGTGGGCCACAGGGGGCCCACACCACCCCATGGCGCAGGTAGGCCTAGGCCGCGCCAGGGAGTGGTGTGGCCGCCCTGGTCCACTCCAGCCTCTCTCCTCTGGCGTATATCAACCTCCTGAAACCCTAAGACTCGGGGAGCGACCACAGAAAGATTTCGCTGCCTCTGCGGGGCGGAAAACACCGAGAGAGAAAGATCTCTCCGGTAGACAGATTTCTGCCGGAGGAATTCCTTCCCGGAGAGGGGAGATCGTCGCCATCAACACCACCATCAAGCTGGACTTCATCAGGATCATCATCATCATCATGATCACCATCATCATCATCAACACCCTCATCACCATCTCCATATTGCTGTAACAATTGCGTTGAATCTTGCATAGTTCATAGGGGAAACTTTCCCGGTGTTGATTACTCCTTGTAGTTGATGCTATTGAGTGAATTTGAATTATTGTTTATGTTCAGATTGTTATACATCATTATTCCATCTCTGATCATGATCCATATGATGTCTTGTGAGTAGTTCGTTTTGTTCTTGAGGACATGGGAGAAGTCTTGTTGTTAGTAGTGGAGTTATGTTGAGAAAGATTCAATAGATTGTTATTTAAGTTGTGGTGTACTTCTTCTAGTGGTGTCATGTGAACGTCAACTACATGACACTTCACCTATATGGGCCTAGGGGAATGCATTGTGTATTTGGCTACTAATTCTAGGGGTTGCCGGAGTGACAGAAACCTGAACCCCCGTTAGGAAACCATTGCACAAGGGACGTAAGGGTCTTAGAGTTTAAAGTTGTGGTTAGGTTTCTACCTTAAATACTTTCTTGTACTTACGGATGTTTGCAAGGGGTTTAATCACAAGTACGTATTAGTCTTGGATGGAGCGGTACATTAGCACAGGTTCACCCACACAGCACTTAGCAAGCTAGAGAAGATTAATCGACTATATGAAGCGAAAGCACTTGACAGTATTCCCATGTGTCCTCGAGAACGTTTGGTCATCTATAGAAATACAACCGGCTTGTCCTTTGCTGCATAAAGGATTGGGCCACTTGCTGCATTTATTCCTACTTTCTTTTATTTACTCGTACTTTGTTTACTTGCTTTATCGAAAACCCCTAAAAATCCGTTTGCTAAGTATTTGCAGAGAATTCCTGATCCATACCACTAGCCAGCACCTTCTGCTCCTCGTTGGGTTTGACACTCTTACTTATCGAAAATACTGCGATACACCCCCTATACTTGTGGGTCATTAATGCTTTATTTGGGTTGACTTGGCACATGGTTACACGATGTTAAGACTATGAAACAGTCACCTTAGCCTCTATGATCACCCGCACTTATACAAAGAAGGAGTTGATGGTATTATGCGAAGATGTGTTCCAGAATATGAGCAAAAAGAGATATTGCGTAAATGCCATGGTAGCGCCTATGGAGGACATCATGGAGGAGATAGAACTGCACAAAAGGTACTACAATCAGGTTTCTACTGGCCTACCCTTTTTAAGGATGCAAGAAAATTTGTTTTATCTTGTGATGAATGTCAGCGTGTTGGTAATATTTCTAGACGCAATGAAATGCCTATGAACTACTCTCTAGTTATTGAACCTTTTGATTGTTGGGGATTCAACTTTATGGGTCCTTTCCCTCCTTTGAAGGGGTACACTCATATTCTTGTTGCCGTTGATTATTTTACTAAGTGGGTAGAAGCCATTCCTACGAAAAGTGCTGATGGGGAAACCTCTCTAAAAATGCTTAAGGACGTTATCTTTCCTAGGTTTGGAGTGCCTAGGTATCTCATGACTGATGGGGGTTCTCATTTCATTCATGGCGGTTTTAGAAAGACTCTCGCTAAGTATGATGTTAATCATAGAATTGCTTCAGCTTATCACCCCCAAACTAGCGGGCAAGTAGAGTTATCAAATAGAGAAATTCAATCTATCTTGCAAAAGAATATTAATAGGTCTAGAAAAAACTGGGCTAAGAAGTTGAATGATGCTTTATGGGTTTATAGAACGGCTTACAAAAATCCTATGGGAATGTCTCCTTATAAAATGGTTTATGGGAAAGCTTGCCACCTACCCTTAGAATTAGAACACAAAGCTTACTGGGCAGTTAAAGAACTAAATAGAGATTGTAAGCTCGCTGGTGAGAAAAGATTATTTGACTTAAGTTCTTTAGATGAATGGAGGAGTGAAGCCTATGAGAATGCTAGGCTCTTTAAGAAAAAGTTAAAAAGATGGCATGATAAGTGAATACTTAAGAGAGAGTTTCATGTTGGTGAGAAAGTTCTATTGTATAGGTCTCGTCTCAGATTTTTTGCAGGTAAGCTACTACCAAAATGGGAAGGAACTTTTATCATTGAAGAAGTATACCGTTCAGGAGCAATAAAAATTTCCTCTCTAAAAGATAATACTACACAAGTAGTGAATGGACAGCGACTCAAACACTATATTGCTGGAGATTCTTACAATGAAGATGTTGATGCCTTTCAAGCTATAACTCCAGAGAAATTCATTGAGGACCAAATTTAGAGACCTGTAGAGTCTGTTTCCAACTAGGTAACAGTTCTGGTAAGAAAAGCTCCGTGAAAATACAATCCAACTATATTTTTGCAGTTTTCAGTCAATAAGGAAAGCTACGAAGCGAAAAAGGGACGGAAACGGAGCCAGGGTGGCCCACACCACCCCATGGCGCGGGCCCACCCCTGGCCGCGCCACCAGGTGGTGAGGCCACCCAGGACTCCGCCTCCGACTCGTTTTCTCCCAGTACCTTCCTTTTGATATGAAACTTCGTAATATATAACCCCCCGAATCTTTCGAGGTTCGTATATCGTGTTTTCGTCATGTTTTTGTTTGATCTGTTTACGCGGTAGAATCCCAGATTTGGAGCCACAATGTCTTCCTCTGGATCATCCAAGGGAGATTCTTTAGAGGATATCATCAACCCATACATGAGAGAATTGAAGATTCATCCCAAGGAGTTGTTGCTCGAAGGTGGGGATGTCCGGATTAAGGCCCTAAAGGTGAAGGAAGTCTGGAGGAAAGGATGGAAGCATTGGAGCAAGAAGTCTTAAGGTACAGGAAGATGGCGGAGCGCGAAGTGGACATCATCCATAAGATTTGTTCCGAACTCATCACCGAGCACCAAAAGGAGACTGCTAAACTCAAAGACGAAGTCCTCTCACTCCTCCAAACAACCAACAAACTGCAAGCACAGTTCTGTGACGTTCAAAATCAAAACTGTGAGTATGAGGCTAGATTTAAATGCATAAGTGCTGCTGCAAGTTTCAGGATGATGGAAACCACGATGTCCTTTGTTGATGGGAAGCCTTTACCCTGGAAGACGGACGAAGATGAGAAGATACCACCACCACCTAAGGAGTAATTCGTCATCAGGTTTGGCATCCCCTTGGTTTGTTCCAAGCTTGGGGGAGTGTCGCGGTATCACATCACTATCTTCTGTCTTTTTACCTTATTAGTAGAGTCATATCATGAATAGAGGAGTTATTTTGTAGTATGGTTTGCATTATGGAAGTGTCCCCTCTCTCGTTAGATATGTATCCCTTGGTGTGAGTTGCCGTTATGGAATATTAATGAGAAGTTCTATCATCCACTCTTTTGCATAGATTATGTTAGTTTTCAATTCGTGGTTATATTATTGATCTTGTTGTTAGTATTGGTAGCACTTTGGGATCATTGAGTTAATTTAGTTGGTTTTGGCAAACCTGGCTCTGTCAGTAGCAACACCTTTTTGAGAGTTGAAAAGAAAAAGATAGAAGTACTCTAGAGAAAAATAATTTCATCATCTTTCTTTCTTGATTTGCTCATAAGTTTAGTATTCTCTAGTTAAGATCTTTTGTGCTTCCAAGGAAGATTGCATGTTTGTCTTTATCATTTGTATGTTTGTTTGTTTCCTTCAACTCTTGTACTTGCTACCCAACCTTGCTAGCCAAAAACCTGTACTGAGAGGGTATTCTTCTTGTGCATCCACCTCCTTTAAACCAAAACCTTTGCCATTTGTGTCCACCATACCTACCTAGTAGCATTATTGCTATTCCAAGTAAATTCTTGTTTTATCTACGTCCCAAATTAAACTTGTTATGTGAAAATTAGTGATTAAAGCTCTCACGAACTTGATGGCACACTTTACTTTCTTGCATTTAATAAACTTGAACCATTGGGTCCTTCTTTGTTGCGTATATGCTTGCGCTTTATGAGTTGAAGTTAGCAGAACCATGTATCATGTGGACCCCTTTCAACACTTCGTTGGTACTTGTACCTAGTTGATATCATGTTCTTTTGCTTATGGATCCCGGCGGTGTGAAATAAAAGTGGAACTTGTAAGATCATGGAGTTTATATGTGTGTTAGAGAAACGCCTGGGCCGCTAGCCTAAGCCATGCCTAATCATGGTGGAAACTTGCAGCATAACTATAGTGAGCATTCTATGAAGCATCCCCAATAAAAACCTATGCAAATAGCAAATAAAAAGATCGCTGAGATGCTCACTGTCTGCTTGCCTTGTCATTTTGATTATGGGATAACTCCTGTGTCATGTGCAAGGGGTACCCCGTTGGCAGTTCTCAATGATACGCATATATTTACAATGACAAGAGCTTGCTCGTGACTGAAGTTTAGTAGCATGAGGATCGGTACTCATAAGTAAGGGGCCTGAGATTTCAACTTATAACTTGTCAAGCATATCCTCTTAGTTGTGTCACTTTAACCTTAACCACCTAAAGATGCCTATGATAGGGGCAATGAGAGCTGAAAGCTAGTAAGTATCATAATTTTTGGGAGCTCTTTATGAGACTTGCAATCCCTGCTACCCTCTTTGAAGGGCCTTTCTTTTGCTTTGTAGTTGAGTCAGTAAACCTACTCCTCTCTATCTCAGCAAGTATTTTGAGTTGATGTGTTTCATTCATTCATATGATGATTTATGCATTCATGTTTCTTATGTTCTTTGTTTTGCACATTGCTCTTATCTTGATGTTTACTACTTTGAAAGCTTTCATTGAAAACCAGCTATTTGTGAACTCAGCAAATTATCAACTATTCTTCGACCAAGAGCTAAGTTTGCCATTACCAATCATGATTCACTTTGTGTATCTTTATTGTGTTTCCCTTACTCATTACAAGTTGAGTTATATAATAGTGAGTTGTCTTCTATTATGATCTATGTATTTGATGAATGTGATGCTTCTTGTCCGTATTCTTTTATCGACTCTTCACTCCATAAACCTGAGGTCATGTTTATTGAGCTCGTTTTAACAGGGACAAGCGAAGTCTAAGCTTGGGGGGAGTTGATACATCCATTTTGCATCACTATTATATGTCTTAATTCACTATTATTCATTGATATATTTCGTATTGAGAGGTGATACTTATGTTATTTCATCTATTTTTGCATGGTTGATGACTTTTGGATCATGGACCGCTGCAGTCAGGATTCTGATGGAAAAAGTGTTGTTTGGAGGCAAAATTCGCGAAGATCAGAAAATCCGGGAAAATATACGGAAAATTCTATTTTTCCAGAAGACTCAGGATGCCAGAAGATGGAGTGGAGGTGGGCCACAGGGGGCCCACACCACCCCATGGCGCGGGCAGGCCTAGGCCACGCCAGGGAGTGGTGTGGCCGCCCTGGACCACTCCAGCCTCTCCCCTCTAGCGTATATCAACCTCCCGAAACCCTAAGACTCGGGGAGCGACCACAGAAAGATTTTGCCGCCTCTGCGGGGCGGAAAACACCGAGAGAGAAAGATCTCTCCGGCAGACAGAATTCTACCGGGGGAATTCCTTCCCGGAGAGGGGAGATCGTCGCCATCAACACCACCATCAAGCTGGACTTCATCGGGATCATCATCACCATCATCATCATCAGCACCCTCATCTCCATCTCCATATTGCTGTAACAATTGCGTTGAATCTTGCATAGTTCATAGGGGAAACTTTCTCGGTGTTGATTACTCCTTGTAGTTGATGCTATTGAGTGAACCATTGAATTATTGTTTATGTTCAGATTGTTATACATCATTATTCCATCTCTGATCATGATCCATATGATGTCGTGTGAGTAGTTCGTTTTGTTCTTGAGGACATGGGAGAAGTCTTGTTGTTAGTAGTGGAGTTATGTTGAGAAAGATTCAATAGATTGTTATTTAAGTTGTGGTGTACTTCTTCTAGTGGTGTCATGTGAATGTCGACTACATGACACTTCACCTATATGGGACTAGGGGAATGCATTGTGTATTTGTCTACTAATCGTAGGGGTTGCCGGAGTGACAGAAACCTGAACCCCCGTTAGGAAACCATTGCACAAGGGACGTAAGGCTCTTAGAGTTTAAAGCTATGGTTAGGTTTCTCCCTTAAATACTTTCTTGTACTTACGGATGTTTGCAAGGGGTTTAATCACAAGTATGTATTAGTCTTGGATGGGGCGGTACATTAGCACAGGTTCACCCACACAGTACTTAGCAAGCTAGAGTAGATTAATCGACTATATGAAGCGAAAGCACTTGACAGTCTTCCCATGTGTCCTCGAGAACGTTTGGTCATCTATAGAAATACAACCGGCTTGTCCTTTGCTGCATAAAGGATTGGGCCACTTGTTGCATTTATTCCTACTTTCTTTTATTTACTCGTACTTTGTTTACTTGCTTTATTGAAAACCCCTAAAAATCCGTTTGCTAAGTATTTGCAGAGAATTCCTGATCCATACCACTAGCCAGCACCTTCTGCTCCTCGTTGGGTTCGACACTCTTACTTATCGAAAATACTGCGATACACCCCCTATACTTGCGGGTCATTAATGCTTTATTTGGGTTGACTTGGCACATGGTTACACGATGTTAAGACTATGAACCAGTCACCTTAGCCTCTATGATCATTTAGTTTTTAACTTGTAATACCACTTTATGCTTTAATTAATAATGTTTTGTCGCTTTGCATGATTATGGCTATTATTGCTCTCTTAGTTGGTCGCTCCCAGTCTTTTGCTAGCCTCCACATGTACCAAGTATGAGTTCCACTCATGCATCCAACCTCCAAGAAAACCAAGTTATTCCAAAGAGTCCACTATAAATTCCTATGCATGGTGTGTTACACCATTCCAAGTATATTCATGTTTTTATCTACCTTCCAAATTAAACTTGTTATGTGAAAATTAGTGATTAAAGCTCTCACAAACTTGATGGCACACTTTATTTTCTTGCACTTAATAAACTTGAACCATTGTGTCCATATATGTTGCTTATATGCTTGCGCTTTATAAGTTGTGAATTAGAAGAACCATGTACCATGGGGAACGCTTTCAACATTGCACTTATTATTCAGGTGATATCATGTTCTTTTGTTTATGGATCCCAGCGGTGTGAAATAAAAGGGGAGCTTGTAAGCTCATGGAGTTTGTATGTGTGCTAGAGAAAGGCCTGGGCGGCTAGCCTAAGCCATCCCTAATCATGGTGGAAACTTGCAGCGTAACCATAGTGGGCATTCTGTGAAGCATCCTCAATAAAAACCTATGCAAATAGCAAATAAAAAGATCACTGAGATGCTCATTGTCTGTTGCCTTGTCATTTTGATATGGGATAGCTCCTGTGTCATGGGGCAAGGGGTACCCCGTTGGCGGTTCTCCATGATACACATGTACTTATAATGACAAGAACTTACTCATGACTAAAGTTGAGTAGCATGAGGTTCGGTACTCTTAAGCAAGGGGCATGAGATTTTCAACTTATAACTTGTCAAGCATATCCTCATATTTGTGTCATTTTAACCTTAATCACCTCAAGATGCTTTTGATAGGGGCAATGAGAGCTGAAAGCTAATAATTACCATAATTTTTGGAAGCTCTTTATGAAACTTGAAATCCTTGCTTCCCTCTGTGAAAGGACTTTCTTTCTTACTTTTATGTTGAGTCTCCATCTTCAATCTTTATGCACCAATTGAGAGAGCATAATGGTCATTCTTAATTTAATGTGCATTGTCCCAAAACTTGTTGATTGGTTCACAACTTTGATATTGCTTGTTCTTAAATTATTTGTATCTAGTCACGCTTATGAACTTTAAAGGTGTCCTATGCATTTATGTTTTGCTATACCATGATGGACAAGCTGAATACCACTCTTATTATGTTTTCTATATGTGAAACAAACAAACGTCTTTCAATGCATTTTTATTCATGATATTTTGTTTGTACCTTTTCATGTTACAACATAGTTGCTATGTCTTATTGTTAGAACTCTATCTTTCATGCTCATGTTTAGAGTACTTTGATCCCAGCTATCAATGCTTTACAAATACCTTGATCAAGATTGTGATGGTGCATGTCACCTCAAAAATTATTCTTTTTATCACTTACCTACCTGAGGACGAGTAGGAGTTAAGCTTGGGGATGCTTGATACGTCATAAAAGTATCTATAATTTTTGATGCTCCATACTTGTTTTATATCAACTTTCTTATGTTTTGTTTACACTTTGAGGTATTTTTATACATTTTCTGGAACTAACCTACTAACAAGATGCCACAGTGCCAATTGCCTATTTTCTGCTGTTTTTGGTTTCAGAAAATCTAGTAAGGAAATATTCTCGGAATTGGACGGGACAAAAGCCAAAGTCAATATTTTACCAGAAGGAACACGGAGTCCGAAGGGCAGCCGAAGTGGGTCCACGAGGTGGCCACACCTAGGGCTGGCGCGACCACACCTAGGCGTGCCGCCCTATGGTGTGGGCCCCTCGGGCGCTGATGTTCCAAAATATATCGAGCTCGTTGGGGAACCCCAAGAGGAAGGTATGATGAGCATAGCAGCAAGTTTTCCCTCAGTTATGAAACCAAGATTATCGAACCAGTAGGAGCAAGAAAACACCTCCAAGGTGTTGTTGCCAACTTGGAATCCTGCACAACACAACCACAGAACTTTGCCCCCAACTTACAGTGAGGTTGTCAATCTCACCGGTTTGCTGAAAATAAAGGATTAAACGTATTGTGTGGAAGATAGTAATTGCTTGCAGAAAGTAAACAGAAAGCAGTAAACAATTGTAGAATGATGATAAAAGAAAGGACCGGGGTCCATAGTTCACTAGTGGTGGCTCTCCTTAAGATAGATGACATGTTGGGTGAACAAATTACAGCGGGGCAATTGACAAACATCAAGAAAGCATACATGCTTATACTAATCATCATGACTCCTTTGAGATTTGATTGGGCATTACAACATTATACATAGACCGTAATCCAACTACATCTATGACTAATAATCCACCTTTAGGTTATCATCCGAACCCCCTCCAGTATTAAGTTGCAAGCAACAGATAATTGCATTACGCATTGCGTGTAAAGTAAACAATACGATTGTTCTTTGAACAAAGGATTGCTGTTTTCTCCCTAGTAGCAATAGCACATCTAGTACCTTAGAGATTTCTGTCACTTCCCCAGATTACTAGAGGCATGAACCCACTATCGAGCATAAATACTAACTCTTGGAGTTGCTAGCATCTACTTGGCCAAGATAGCTACTAACAACAGAAAGCATGCAAGATCACAAATAACAAAGACATGATAGAATCAATAATCAATCTGAAATAGCATCTAAATATCCATCGGATCCCCGCAAACACAACATGTAGGATTACAAATAGATGATCTTGATCATGAACGGAGCTCACAAGATCTAAACATGATAGCACAAAGGAGAAGAACCAACCATCTAGCTACTACATGGACCCGTAGTCCAAGGATGAACTACTCACGCATCACACCGGAGGCTTACATGGTGATGAAGAAGGCCTCTAGGGTAAATTCTCCCCTCTGACAGGGTGCCGAGAAGAGCTTCAGATCCCTCCCGATCTAGGGATGGAGATGACGACGGCTATAGACTCTTTCGTGGAATTTTATCAGGTACTTAGGGTTTCTATATCAGAGGCATCTTATAGGCGAAAGGTGAGGCCGAGGGGGTGCCCTAGGCGGCCACACCACCCCCTGGTGCGGCCAGGCCTGGCCCGCGCGACCAGGTGGTGTGGTGGCCCTCTGAACCCTATCCGTCTCGTATTCAGGCTCTGTGTCCCCCTCGGTGAAAAACTGACTTTGGATTTTGTCCCGTCCAATTCCGAGAATATTCATTTTCTGACTTTCGGGAACCAAAAACAGCAGATAATAGGCAGCTGGCACTTTGACATCTTGTTAATAGGTTAGTCCAAGAAAGTGTATAAAAAGTATTCCAAAGTTGGAACAAAACATAAGAAAGTAGATAAAAACCAAGTATGGAACATCAAAAATTATAGATACGTTAGCAACGTATCAGGCGTCCACCGACCTTGCTCCTTCGCCTATAAAAGTATCCCGATGCAGAAACCGTAAGTACCCGATCAAAAATCCACGAAAGTGTCTGTAGCCGCCGCCATCTCCATCCCTTGATCAGGGGGATCTGAAGCTCTTCCTGGCACCCTGCCGGAGGGGAGAGATCATCCCGGAGGCCTTCTTCATCACCATGCCAGCCTCCGGAGTGATGCGTGAGTAGTTCACCCTTGGACTATGGGTCCATACAATAGCTAGATGGTTGGTTCTCCTCCTTTGTGCTATCATGTTTAGATCTTGTGATCTCTGTTCATGATCAAGATCATCTATTTGTAATCCTATATGTTATGTTTGCGGGGATCCGATGGATATTGAGATACTATGTTAGATTGATTATTGATTCTATCATGTCTATGTTATTTGTAATCTTGCATGCTCTCCATTGTTAGTAGCTATCTTGGCCAAGTAGATGTTGGCAACTCCAAGAGGGAGTATTTATGCTCGATAGTAGGTCCATGATGACCCACAAGTATAGGGGGTGTATCGCAGTATTTTCGAGGGAAGTGAAACCCAATTTATTGATTCGACACAAGGGGAGACAAAGAATATTTATAAGCCTTAACAACTGAGTTTTCAATTCAGCTGCACCTGGAAACAATCTCGCTCAAAGCAGTTTATCAGTAGCAACAGTTTTGTAGTAGGAATAGTAAAGTAACAGCAATAGTAAAGCAAAGACAGTAGTAACAAAAGCGATGTTGATGGGATTCGAAACGGTAGGCATAGGGATGGATGGACGGGCGTTGCATAGACAAGACAATTCACATAGCAATCAGAACATAGGGCAATTGCAGATAAATAAGATAAAGCATCCAAGTACTAGACAATCCTAGGCATGTGTTACATATATAGTCATACGTGCTCGCAATGAGAACTTGCACAACATCTTTTGTCCTGCCAGCCCATTTGCAGCGGGGCCTCTAGGGAACTACTGGCAATTAAGGTGCTCCTTTTAATAGAGCACCGGAGCAAAGCATTAACACTCAGTGAACACATGTGATCCTCACATCAAAGCCTTTCCCTTCCGGTTATCCCGATTTCTGTCACTTCGAGACCATAGGTTCTGGACAACAACGTGTGTATACAACTTGTAGATAAGACCAGAAACAATACTATCATAATGAATCAGTAATAAGTTCAGATCTGGAATCATGGCACTCGGGCCCTAGTGACAAGAATTAAGCACAACAAGTCGCAACAAAGTCATAAAGCACTAATAAGAGATACTAGGCACTATGCCCTAACAATCTGATGCCATTACATGAACGATCTCATCCAATCCCTACCATCCCCATAGCCTACAGCGGGGGATTACTCACTCATAGATGGGGGAAACATGGATGGTCGATGGAGAAGCGATGGTGATGATGATGGCGATGATCTCCTCCAATTCCCCGTCCCGGCAGGGTGCCAGAACGGAGTTTCTAGTGTTGTTTCGTGGAATCTGGTGGTGCGGCGGAGCGGAACTCCTTCTGGAAAAAATGTCGAACCCCCCAAAGTTTTTAGGTCAGAAGGCTCCTTATAGGCGAAGAAAGAGGCCGAGGGGGTGCCTGGGGGGCCCACACCACCCCCTGGCGCGGCCTGGCCTGGCCCGCGCTAGTAGGTGGTGTGGTCATTCCAGGGCTCTTATTCGTCTCGTATTCTGGCTCCTGGAGTCTTCGGGTGAAATAGGATTTTTGGCATATTTTTCGGGATTTTTCCTGATAGTTGATTTTCTGCACAAAAAGTAGACACCAAGGCAATTCTGCTGAAAACAGCGTCAGTTCGCATTAGTTGCATCCAAATCACACAAGTTTAGAGGAGAAACAATAGCAAAAGTTCTCGGGAAAGTAGATACGTTTTGGACGTATCAACTCCCCCCAAGCTTAGCTTATTTCTTGTCCTCAAGCAATTCAGTTGAAAACTGAGTGCGATAAAAGAACTTTCACGAACACATTTGCTTCATATGATGTAAATATTCCCAGCAATGCGATCAACTATTTAGACAATTCATAATAAAGAGTATGCAACTGAGTCTACTTAATAGTCATTGCAAGCTATGAAGAGATTCCAACTCAAGAATAATAAGTAGCATAAAGCCCAAACATAAGCAACATTACAATGCTCATAGAAAGGTATGATAGAGTGGTATCTCGCTTGCCTTTGATTATGAATGTCAAGGCACCTCTGAAGTTCAAGTGATGACTAGAAGTAAAGATATCAAAGATACAAGCATCAAAGTCATAACACAAATAATCAAGTAATGAAACAAACACAAATGATGACAACTATGCTCTCAAGAAGGTGCTCAAAGAATATGTGGAGACTCAACGAGTGGAAGAAAAAGGTTTTGAATAATTTTGAAAGGCTTCCAAATGCTGAAAGTATGCTACTCGTTAGCTTTGAGCTCTCATTGCCCCTATCATAAGCATCTTTAATGTGGTTAAGGTGAAAGTGACACAACTAAGAGGATATGCTTGACGAGTTATAAATTGAAGTCTCATGCCCCTTACTTACGAAGACCGATCCTCATGCTACTCAACTTCAGTCACAAATAAGCTCTTGTCATTGTAAGTATACATGTATCATAGAGAACCGCCAACGGGGTACCCCTTGCACATGACACGGGAGCTATCCCATGATCAAAATGACAAGGTAAGCAGACAATGAGCATCTCAGCGATCTTTTTATTTACTATGTGCATAGATTTTTATTGAGGATGCTTCATAGAATGCTCATTATGGTTATGCTGCAAGTTTCCACCATGATTAGGCATGGCTTAGGCTAGCGGCCCAGGTGTTTCTCTAACATACATACAAACTCCATGATCTTACAAGTTCCACTTTTATTTCACACCGCTGGGATCCATAAGCAAAAGAACATGATATCAGCTAAGTACAAAGTACCTATGAAGCGCTGAAAGCGGTCCCCATGATACATGGTTCTGCTAACTTCAACTCATAAAGCGCAAGCATATGCGCAACAAAGAAGGACGCAATGGTTTAGGTTTATTAAGTGCAAGAAAATAAAGCGTGCCATCAAGTTCGTGAGAGCTTTACTAACTAACTTTCTCATAACAAGCAAACATTTTATTCGGAAGAAAACAAGGCATATTGAATATGCACGGAAGTAGAAAATGATGCTAATGGGTAGGTATGGTGGACACTTTGGAAATATTTGGTTTAGGGAGTTGGAAACTTGAGTAAAACACTCAGTGGAAGTGAAGGCTAGCAATAGTAAGTGAGCGACAAACGAGAGAGCAATAGCTGTCATTATCATGCTTGCAACAAAACATGACTACTTATGGCATGAAAATGATTCAAGATCCTCAAGGCAAAATAATTCATCAAGGCTTAACTGATTATCACAGTCATGTGCATGCATGAGCATGTGCCAAGTCAATCAAATGAAACATTCAGAGGAGGATACCACGGTGTCATAACAATTTATGAATAGAGTAATGCAATCAAACATTAATGAAACATGCTACAAACTATTAGCGAGCTGGAGCTAATCACAAGAAAGCAAGAACTACTAAGCATCCAAAGAAAACATACACTCTACATGAACGGACTAAGAAGGCTCACAATGATGAGTATATGTACAAAAATGAAGACAAATAGAGTTCGTTACCAGCCTCTTACCACGCCTCAAGTTGTCATTGATCCTCATTATTGCTCTTCACTTGTGTGGCTTGAATAATAATATGAAACCAATAATCCACTGAGAACTGCCGAACCCTGTAGCAAACTTGCAAAAACCAAAGAAGAACGACAAATATTTTTGGTGTTTTCGATTTTTAAATAAGAACCAAAAGAGAAAAACAAGCAAAGCAAAATCTTTTTGGGTTTTTCGAATAGTTCAAACAAAGCAAAAAGGAAAAGCAAACCAAGGCAAAAAGAAGAAGCAAACCAAAGAGAAACAACAAAAATATTTTTGGTCTTTTTGTGTTTTTAGAAAGAAAAAGCAAAGAAGAACGAAAACTAAAAAAAGAACGAAAACATGAATATACAAATGACCGACGCAACATGATATGGAGATGAATGCGGTGTCGGCGTACCTCCCCCCAAGCTTAGGGTTTTGGCCTAAGTGGGTATCAATCCTAGGCTGGCCAAGATGAAGTGTCACCAGGGTACGACGAGGAGGTACCCTCGTCCTGGTGCGAGCCAGAGTACATCCCTCCGGAATGTGCGGAATAATCATAGGAGGGCATATCCTCCTGGTGCTACTCGTGGAAACCCAACAAGCGAAGCTGCTCGTCCACCTCCTCCTTGGAGCGCGACCACGGTCTCCTGTCAACACTGAACAAAGCAGGCTGGGGAAAAAGGATCTCCCTTTCATCCCCGTCAGTGAAAAACATCCTATATACCAGATTGTTCAAATCAGAGGTAGCAGTGACAAAGTGATGAGTTTTCATGGCAACAAGGTCGAGTCTCTTTGGTGCTAGCATAACATCATTAGGAGCCACCGAAAGATCTAATGCATCGACTATACGCGAGGCAATGATGCCCCATAGATAGGCCCCCTAGAAGCTAGGCGGCGAGCAATAAGAGAGCCAAGATTGTACCGAGTATCATTGTTGAGCGCAGCAGCAAGGAAAGCTAAGTGATAGTTGGAGATATTACTATCCCTACCCAATACACTAGTGGCAAGGTAGTATGCAAAGTATCTAAGAGCAGGGAGTTGGATATTTCTTATCTTTCCGCTGCGCCACGCGGTCATCATCATTGGTCACCCCTCGGTAAAGCTCCAATAAATCAGCGGGCCGCCCTTGAATTTTCTTCACGGTCCCTGTCATACGCACACCTACAATACTGCAAAATCTCTCCAAAGGCATGGTGAAGGGCATATCATAGATTTTAAATGAGACAGTAGAATGATAGGATGTGTTAGCAAATGAGAAACTCTCAACAAAAGTTTTGTTGAGCAGAGCGTATTGTGCACTCTCATCTTGCATATAAGAGGTCAAGCCAACCCTCTCAATCAGTAGCAAGAAATCATCAAGAATACCTGCAGCTTGCAAGAAAGTAAAACAAGGAAAAGAGGATGGGTGAGCATCCCCATCATCCATATCACTGCCAATGCGTGTTGAAATGAGGTCTTCATTGTATGATGGCCTAGCTTGAGAGGTTGTTCTTGAGGGCCTCGACCTCCTAGGTGCATCACTCTCAAATATCTCTCCAAAAGTGTGGTTGTTCATGCTTGGTATTCTGAAATTTAAACACATATTAAACAAGTGATTGCAAAGTAAATATAATTAAGGATTCTACTCATAGGGACTTGCAAGAGGCCTAAACATGCATCAAAACTATATCTCTAAGCATCAAACAAGCTTACAAGATCTCATAACCAGTCACCTACATCAGCAAAATACTCAACAAACAATCCACTAAACACAAATCTACTTGGACAAGGGGAGGAGTCACATACCAAGGAACAATTGCTCCAAATTTCAGCAAGAAAGATGGGCTGAGCAAAGAGATCAAAGAAATCAAGAGAAAGCACAGAGAGAACGCGATTTTGAGCTATGAACTAGAGCTTACTCGGGAGAGAGAAGAAAGTGGCAGGAGAGAGAGGTAGTGGGGGGCCAGGGGTGGCCCACACCAGGGCATGGCGCCACCCAGGTCTGGCTACGCCACCATGCGGTGTGCCTGCCTGGTGGGCCCCCCTGTACCTACCAGGTACTCCTCTGCCCCTTTTTTCACATAAAAAATTAATATGAATTTTCTGGAATTATTCGAGACACTTTATTTTTGGGCATTTTTCAGAAATAGAAGAATGATTTTTCTGACAGACAGATTTTTTTCTTTTTGGAAGCATGATGCAAAGACAAAAACAAGGCTAGAACTATAGAAGTTCTAGCATGCAAGCAAACTAACAACACAAAGGAAACTAAACGAAAGCAAAAACTAAAATGCAAAGCATAGAAATAAACGGGGATAATCATAATGAAAACATTGTTTTGTTCAATGGAATCCTTTTGTTAGCAAGGTTGATCAAGTCCTGCTACCAAAACAATTGCATATGAGACAAAACTTTGTATTCCATTAATGATTATGTTACCTCAACCTTGATAGCAATTGTCCCAATCATAATAGTTTCAAAATTTTCTTTTGGTATGGGACAATATATTTCTCCAACTTGAATGCCTTCAACATGTTCAATTGAATTTAAACCATAAGTCCTTTCAATCTTCTTGGGGAAATAGACAGTATGCTCCTTGTCATTAATTGAAGGTCATCTTTCCTTGATTACAATTAATAACAGCTCC
The DNA here is from genome assembly GCA_023614405.1 of Avena insularis. NCBI lineage: Eukaryota > Viridiplantae > Streptophyta > Magnoliopsida > Poales > Poaceae > Avena > Avena insularis. Next base: position 462,796,736 of record CM042691.1, on the reverse strand, counting down.
TGCAGTATTAAGAAAAGGTCTCCCAAGAATAATAGACATATTATCATCTTCAGGCATTTCAAGTACAACAAAATCAGTTAATATCAAGCAATTATGAGCCACCTGAACAGGTACATCCTCACATATACCCAGAGTAATAGTGGTGGACTTATTAGCCATTTGCAAAGATATATCAGTTGGTATCAATTTTTCAAGCTGAAGCCTCTTATAGAGAGAAAAAGGCATAACACTAACTCCAGCTCCCAAATCACACAAAGCAGTTCTAACATAACTGTTCTTAATAGAGCAAGGGATAGTTGGAATCCCTGGGTCTCCAAGTTTCTTAGGAACCTTACCATTGAAGGAATAATTAGCAAGCAAAGTAGAGATTTCTTCATTAGGGATCTTCCTTTTATTCGAGATAATGTCCTTCATATACTTTGAGTAAGGAGGCAATTTAATAGCATCAGTCAAAGGAATTTGCAAGAATAAAGGCTTCATCCACTCACAAGACTTATTATAGTGTTCATCTTCCTTTGACTTGTGTTTCTTATCAGGGAAAGACATAGGTTTTTGGACCCAAGGTTCTCTTTCACTACCATGTTTCTTAGCAATAAAATCTTCTTTTGTGTATTTAGTAGTCTTAGTGTGGTTTTCAGGTTCTTCTTCAACCTTTTCTTCATTAGGCACTTCATTTTGTTCATTACCACTTTCAGTTTCGGCATCAGAAATAGATATACTATTAGGATCTATAGCAGGTTCAGAGGGTTCTACAACAGTTTTATGTTTCTTTTTTCTTTTCTTATGAGTAGAACCACTATTTTTAGTTTGTTGAGAATCCTGCTCAATTCTTTTGGGATGCCCCTCAGGATATAGAGGATCCTGGGTAGCAGCACCAATTCTAGTTCTAATTTCATAAGCATGTTTTTCTTTAGCAGCATTAACTAGCAAGTCGTTTTGCACTTTAACGAGTTGATCTATTTGAGTTTGAACCATTTGAAAGTGTTTAACAATCATTTTAACATCATTAGAGGTTCTTTCCACAATATCTTTCAACTCAACAATAGCTCTAGTGTTTTCCATTAGATGATTTTGCACGCTTTTATTAAAGTTATCTTGCTTAACAATAAAGATATCAAATTCTTCTAAGCATTGATCAGGAGGTTTCAAGTAAGGGACATCACCTTCATCAAAGTGTTGGAGAGAGTGTACCTCAATAGTGGGTGAGTAGGGAATAGGCTTACATAATTCTTCTATAGGAGGTAAATTCTTGACGTCTGCAGCTTTAATTCCCTTCTCCTTAAGACATTTCTTAGCTTCCTTCATCACTTCATCATTTAATTCAATAACTCCCCTCTTCTTTGATGTTGGAATAGGCATGGGAATAGATGGTTCAGGTACAATTACTTCAGGTGTAACTTGTTTAGGAGGAGTCCAATCTTCATAATTCTTGCTTATTTTAGGCATTAATTCCTCAGCTTCCTTGGGAGTCCTATTCCTGAAAACACAATCAGCACAACTATCTAGGTATGTCCTAGATTCTTTGGTTAGTCCATTATAAAATATATCAAGAAGCTCATTCTTAGGTAAAGGACTTCCAGCCTGTGCATGAATCAAAGCACAAAACCTTGCCCAAGATTCGGGCAATACCTCTTTTTCTCCCTGTTTAAAATCAAAAGTTCTGCAAACAGCATGTCTAGCACTAGGAGGAAAATATTTCTGCAGGAAAGTATTAATCAAGCACTCAGGGCTATCAATAGATCCAGGAGGTAAATTAACAAACCATGTTTTAGCTTCTCCTTTCAGTGAGAAAGGGAAGATCTTAGCAACAAAGTAAGTACACATTTTAATATCATCAGAAAATAAGCCACTCATGGTAGAAAGTTCATTCATATGTGCTACCGCACTTTCATTCTTAGTCCCACAAAAAGGTTCTTTCTCGACAATAGCTATGTAAGATAGATCGAGAGAGAAATCATAATCTTCATCTATAATGTTTATGGGAGAAGCAGCAAACTTAGCATTAAGAGATAATTTGGGTCTAATAGTACGCCTCTCAAGGAGATTCTTAGCAGCGCTCCTATCATGGGTGTTCCTACATGCTTCAATAAACTCATTAGTCATCTCAACATAATCTTCTTCAGCATCATAACTCTCACTAGACTCAGGTGAGCTAACAGGTGTGGTAGTGTCTTCATTAGGAGTTTCGGTATTTCCAGCTATAGTTCTAGCAATCTTAGCATCTAGGAAAGGACCTAATGAACCACTCTTATCAAGCACAGTAGAAGCAACATCATAAGCATCAGAAGTTTCAGATTCAGCAGTAGTAGCAGTGTGTGTAGCATGTGTATGTGGTGGTGTAACGAGCTTACTTATAACAGACGGTGAATCAAGAGTGGTAGAGGTGTTTAGAACCGTACATATTCTTGTAGTGGATGGTAAAATAGGAACATTGCCATCACAAGACTTACCCATGATGCATGGATAGCAGCGAACAATAGAGAATCTAAGTGAACTTGATAAATAAAGCTATGGTCCCCGGCAACGGCGCCAGAAAATAGTCTTGATGACCCACAAGTATAGGGGGTGTATCGCAGTATTTTCGAGGGAAGTGAAACCCAATTTATTGATTCGACACAAGGGGAGATAAAGAATATTTATAAGACCTAACAACTGAGTTGTCAATTCAGCTGCACCTGGAAACAATCTCGCTCACAGCAGTTTATCAGTAGCAACAGTTTTGTAGTAGGAATAGTAAAGCAATGATAGTAAAGCAAAGATGGTAGTAACAAAAGCGCGATAAGCAGTGGGATTCGAAAAGGTAGGCATAGGGATGGATGGACGGGCGTTGCATGGACAAGACAATTCACATAACAATCAGAACATAGGGCAATTGTAGATAAATAAGATAAAGCATCCAAGTACTAGACAATCCTAGGCATGTGTTCCATATATAGTCATACGTGCTCGCAATGAGAACTTGCACAACATCTTTTGTCCCGCCAAATTTGCAGTGGGGCCTCTAGGGAACTACTGGCAATTAAGGTGCTCCTTTTAATAGAGCACCAGAGCAAAGCATTAACACTCCGTGAACACATGTGATCCTCACATCAAAGCCTTTCCCTTCCGGTTATCCCGATTTCTGTCACTTTGGGACCATAGGTTCCGGACAATGACGTGTGTATACAACTTGTAGATAAGACCAGAAACAATACTATCATAATGAATCAATAATAAGTTCAGATCTGAAATCGTGGCACTTAGGCCCTAGTGACAAGCATTAAGCACAACAAGTCGCAACAAAGTCATAAAGCACTAATAAGAGATACTAGGCACTATGCCCTAACAATCTGATGCCATTACATGAACGATCTCATCCAATCCCTACCATCCCCATAGCCTACAGCGGAGGATTACTCACTCATAGATGGGGGAAACACGGATGGTCGATGGAGAAGCGATGGTGATGATGATGGCGATGATCTCCTCCAATTCCCCGTCCCGGCAGGGTGCCAGAACGAAGTTTCTGGTGCTGTTTCATGGAATCTGGTGGTGGTGGCGGAGCGGAACTCCTTCTGGAAAAAACGTCGAACCCCCTGAAGTTTTTAGGTTAGAAGGCTCCTTATAGGCGAAGAAAGAGGCCAAGGGGTGCACAGGGCCACACCACCTGGCGGCTGGCCTGGCCAGCCCGCCAAAGTGGTGTGGCCACCCAGGGCTCTTCTCCGTCTCGTATTCTGGCTCCTGGAGTCTCCGGGTGAAATAGGATTTTTGGCATATTTTCCGGGATTTTTCCTGATAGTTGATTTTCTACACAAAAAGTAGACACCAAGGCAATTCTGCTAAAAACAGCGTCAGTTCGCATTAGTTGCATCCAAATCACACAAGTTTAGAGGAGAAACAATAGCAAAAGTGTTCGGGAAAGTAGATACGTTTTAGACGTATCAGTCCATGCCTCTAGTAATATGGGGAAGTGACAGAAATATCTAAGGTTGTAGATGTGTTGTTGCTACTAGATAGAAAACAACAATCCTTTGTCCATGGGGCAATTGTATTGTTTACTTTACACACTTTGCTTAATGCAATTATCTGTTGCTTGCAACTTAATACTGGAAGAGGTTCAGATGATAATCGAAAGGTGGATTATTAGTCATAGATGTAGTTGGATTACGGTCTATATATTATGTTGTAATGCCCAATCAAATCCTATAGGATTCAAGATGTCTAGTATATGCATTGTTATGCTTTCTCAATCTATCAATTGCCCCACTATAATTTGTTCACCCAACATGATATTTATCTTAAGGAGAAACACCTCTAGTAAACTATGGACCCCAGTCCATTCCTTTACCATTAAAATACCATCTACTGTTTATCGTTTACTGTTTACTTTCTGCAAGCAATTACTAACTTCCACACTATACATTTAATCCTTTGTTTTCAGCAAAACCAGTGAGATTGTCAACCTAACTATAAGTTGTGGCAAAGTTCTGTGGTTGTGTTGTGCAGGATTCCAAGTTGTTAGCAATACCTTGGAGTAGTTTCCTTCCTCCTACTGGTTCGATAACCTTGGTTTCATAACTGAGGGAAACTTGTTGCTGTGCTCATCATACCTTCCTCTTGGGGTTCCCAACGAGCTCTACATATCTTGAGCCAACAAGCAACGACGTACCACCTCCTCGGGGGCCGCCTCCCTCTGCACCGCTCCTAGACCATGCGGCCGCCACCAAAAAATCTCTGGGTCGACGATGATACCCGGATTCCTCACCAAGGTATGAGTCCCGGTAGATAGCACCTACCAGTGCCTGCCCGGCGGAGCCCAGGCTCGGACATCCCTGGACCCGGCGGAGTCCAATACTCCATCATTGCTGCCGAGTGGACGACGAGGATGCGGCATAACTAAATAATAACATAAAAAATCGTATAACATAAACACAAAATTAAACCCCCTTAACCTAAACCCTGAATCTAAACTAAATCTGTAAAACCTAACTAAACTAAACCTGATCTCGGGTCGCAATATGTGGACTTTGGCCCAATCGCTAACTAACCCTAAACTAAACTAACCCTAAACTAATCTAAATCCCCTAAACACTAAACTAAACTAAACTAACCCTAAACTAAACAAAGGCCCTTTTCGGTATGAAGGAATATCAAAGGAATTCTGGAGTTTTTATTTCCTATGGGTTATTTTCCTTTGCACATGTTCGGAACGAAGGAAACTACACCAGCGACTCCTAAGGAAAGGTTCCCGTTCCTGCGTTTTTTACTAGATTTTGGAGGAATTTTCACATCTAGTCTGAGCTCATTTTCGCGCGGATGCCCAAACATCAAAGGAATTTTCACCTTTTCTATTCATATGATTCTACTATTTTTGCATGTTTCTTACCCCGTGTTTCGATTGGGCCCTAACCCTAAATTAAACTTACCCTAAACTAAACTAACCCTAAACAAAACTAACCCTAGACCAAAATTAACTAATCCTAAACCAAAATTAACTAACCCTAACCAAAATTAATGGGGCTGCATCGCGGGGCTCACCTGAAGACAGTGGGGCGGCACGGGGCTGCACGACCGCGCAGGGATCGACGCGGCGCGGGGCGGTGCGGCGCGGAGATGGTGCGCACGATGAACTCCTGATCCCCACGGGCGCGGGCGGCGGCAGGACGGATGACGTGGAGATTGTGTGGGCGGCCAGCGGCGAGCTCCTCTCCACGGGCATGGGCGCCGGCGGGACGGACGGCGCTGGCGGTGAGCTCCTCCACTGTCGGGGAAGGTGAATTGGGTGCTCTGGGTCATGGCTAGACCCGGGGTGGAGGGGGAGGTAATTATAACCCCCACCCTTTAGCCCCGGTTTGTAATACAAACCGGGACAAAAGGGCCCTTTTGTCCTGGTTTGTATTTTTTGGCCGTTGCTTTTCACGCGCGAGCCGTACCCCTTTTGCCATGGTTTGTATTACAAACCGGCGCTAAAGGTACCCTTTAGTCCCATCTCAAATAAAAGTGGTGTATACTTGTGGCGCCACATTCTCAGAGCCGTCAAGCCATGCTATCCCGCCATTTCCCCCCGCTTCCCGCCATATTTTCCCGCCATTTCCCTCTATATCTAGGCCGGTCGCCATTGCCTTCTACACATCCACACCTTCCTCTCTCACAACAATGGACACCGCTTACTGGGCCTTTATGACCCTCGAGGAGACCGAGGCGCTGTGTGCCTCTAGCTACCCATGCCCGCCGACTGGATGCTTAGTGCTGGAGGGGTTCCTGTCCCTCCTGTGCCCCAAGGTTCTTCCCACTAGGCGGCCATCACGAACCACTTCTACCTCGAGCTCACGCCGGAGTAGCGGATGGATCCACATTGGGATCCCGACAACCTCGGCACCTGGAATGCCTTCTTCGCAAACTGGCAGGAAAGGGAACTCGCCAGGTACGAGGGTGACGGCCCACCCCCATTGAAGCACAATGAAGCCGGTCGCCGCCTGTGGTGGGCGAACCAGACTATCGCCGGCGTGATGCGCTGCATCTCCATGGGAGATCATCCTCGCTTGAGGTACCCGCACTTTCAACAGCCGTAGAGCCACAAGAATGGTGGTGGTGGTGAAGGCTGAGGGTGTAACAGTGTCGTCATCCGGGAGCCCCCTCCCCTGCGTGTCGTGAATCCCAGGCCGGAGTGGCAGGTGCCCCCTCCCCTGTTCCCCCGTGCACAGGCCGGGGAAGAGTTGAGTATTCAGCCGCGTGCTACGAGCGACGATGATGACGATGACGATTCCGAAGACGACCCTGAAACTGTGTATTACAAGGCTAGACATGATTATGATTATTTTTTACGTTATAATATTAATAAATGTCTTTGGTGTTGGTCACAACAAGTTGCAATACTACCTATTAAGATCGAGACAGTTCATATATATATATATAAGCAGATCACTAAAAATAAAGGTTTAATATTATACATCAGCAACATCCACACATCTCTATTGTTGCTTTTTCTAGAGCAAATTTTCTAATTCTCTTAATATTCAATCCATCTACCTCTTTCTTTCTCTTATGTGCAAAGTGGATATCAGCCAGCTGCATCTTCTTTTCTCCTATGATTTCCTTCTCTTGTAGAATTTTCTTAATGTCTTCCTTCAACTGCTAGTTTTCCCTTTCTAGAACGAGCATCATGTCTTAGATGCTACTCAAATGAACCTACATATAAGGAAAATAGATCGAATCAGTAAAAAAGCACTCAAATGCCAATCGACCATACCGCAAAAATTAGATTAGTGGAAGGATCCCTGACCATATTTTCTAGCGAGGACGGACAGATCCGGCTCCAGATCTTAGGAGGCGAGACAGACAGATCCGAATTGAGAACTCACGGGAAGGGGCACGAGGGATAGATCCGGCTCGATATCTCACCGGGAGTGGGACGAGGGACGATAGATCTGGCTCGAGATCTCACGGGGACTGAGACGAGGGACGACAGATCTGGCTCAAGATCTCATGTGGAGTGGGACGAGGGACATATCTGTTCAAGTGCAGGTGCGCCTTGGCTGCATCCCCCTCTCCCTCTAAAGGGAAAAATCTGTACGATGTATCTTCCCCTCTCTCTCTCATCCTAATCCCACTTTTATTCTGGTTGCGACACTTGGCAAGAATGCATAGCCCCACTAGGAGAACCACGCGAAGGAGAACACGCCACTTGGCGCGACGATGACGTGCGAGACAGACCTTTGCGAAGGTCTGTCTTTTTTTAAGATTTCCGAATACATAATATACTTAGAGTTATGCAAGTATGGTGGAGCTGGACCAGACAAATAGGGCCATGGCCCAGGGCCAAGAAATACTCTTTGCCTACTTAATAGTTAGCCATTGGGCTTAGCTCATTTTTTTGTTGATTGGTCCTTTCTTGTGAGTTCTTTTTTTCCGAAATGGAGAGCATAGCCCCGGCTTCTCCATCAATAGATGCACACGGCCTTTCTTGCGAGTTTTGTGACTAAATAAATCATCTTAGCAAGAGTTCCGTGACTATGGTGCATTTACCCTAAAACAGTTGTCAACTTGGACTTAAAATCGTTATATACTTATAGCTAGAGATGCAAGTTGGTCATCATCGGGTACTCTCTACCCTGTTTTGTTCAAAATGTGAACTAAATTCTCCAATGATATCATCATTTTGAAAAAAAAAGGTTTATTTTTTAACTAAAGAGGGTAGATAGTACCTCATGGTTACCTACTTGATCCACTCGGCTCTCAAGCCAAGGGTAGAATGGACTAGCTTGAACTGAAAACTGAATAAACAATGTCAACTTGGATTAGAAAACATGGAACACTTAGAGCTTTTCAAGTAAACAATTTATGTGACATGGATTGGTAATTATGGATGAAAATGTGAAATGCATAGACAACTAAATAAGTCGTTATGTTATGACCATATCTATCGGATCCAATACTACGTATACCCATTTTCAGGACTTTTAATAAAGGAAGAAGATACCCGATGTTAAAACGACAAATAGTTGGGATTAGGATGGGTTGCACTACAAATTCCATATGTCACCCGCCTGTGGGATATACCCCCTTCTCGTAACCGTACTGTGTTGTACTCCCTCCGTTTTACAATATAAGATATTTTAATTTTGTGAAAGGAGTGTATCTAGACTCTTTTAGTGTGTAGGTTCACTATAAATCTACATGAACATACACACTAAAAGGATCTAGATACACTTCTTTTACAAAGCTAAAACATCTTACATTTTAAAATGGAGGGATTATACACACACTTTGAAAGGTATAGCCTAAGTATGTGCTCATCTATAAACCAGCTAACACTAGATCGCTCTAGAATCACAATCCTGCCGGTCAAGTTTTTCTCGTGGGTTAAGATTTTTTTTCAGGGGTAAGCCAATGGCATACCATATATTTATGGAATAGAGAAAACATTTAGTATATCCTAATCAACTAACATCATTATAGTTCATAACATAAGACTTATTTAGATAGGTTACCTAATAACGTCTTAAATTTTCAAATGGAGGTAGTAATAATTGACATATTTGAGTTTTTATTACATACCTAGAATTTATGGGAGTTGTTTCTGGGTTGTTCAGGATGTGGTCTAGTGGAGCATCATTCACCACGATTATCGGGTGCTCTTGAAAGTAACGGCGCAGTCGCCGTGCCGTCATGAATACGCCGTAGGCTAGTTTTTGGTAGTGCGGGTACCGCTACTTTGTGGATATGAGCACCTCCCTGAGGTAGTACACCGGATGTTGCACCCCATGGATCTTTTGTTTCGGCTCGTTCGACCACGGGCACGGTACTGATCGTCTGGTTGGTGTCGGATATGTATAGCAACATTGGATCTTTCTCTCTAAGGTCACCAGGACATGCGAGGTGGAGAGCAGGCGCTTGAGATCTTGAATGCTTCTTGCGCCTCGTCCATCCACTCGAACTTATCGGTCTTGCGGAGAAGTTGGTAGAACGGTAGTGCCTTCTCACCCATCCGACTGATAAATCGGATGAGTGCCGCGATTCGCCCAGCTAGCTTCTGAACGCCCTTGATGTTTTTTAGCTTCTCCATAGCCAGTATGACTCTTATCTTTTTCGGGTTAACCTCTATTCCCCTGGCGGAGATAACATATCCAAGTAATTCTTGGATGGGACGCCAGAGGCGCACTTCTCCGGGTTCAGTTTGATCCTGTAGCGGTCGATGAGTGTAGTTTCCTTTTTGCCTTGATCACTATATCATCGATATAGACCTAGATGTTGCGGCCAAGCTAGTTCTTAAGGCAGGTCTGTATGCACCGTTGGTAGGTGGCTCCTGCGTTTTTCAACCCAAAGAGCATCGTAGTGTATTTCATAAGATAGGCTGAAGACCTTCTAAATATTTTAAAATAGATTAGATTCAGCCCAAAATGGATGAACCTCAACAATAAAACATGTCTAGATACATTAATTTTCACAAAAAGGTAGAAGGTCTTACATTAGTGAACAGAAGGAGTAGCTAGACTAACAAAAATGATAGTGGTACATATTATGTTGTCACAAGAGAATTTCCACAGCAATGAAAATTTGTGAATGCGAACATGAGTATTTCACAAGATAGGCAGAAATCAACATTGATTGCGAGGTATTCGTCTAGACGGTTGGATCGATATCCGACGTCTAGAAACCAACATTGATTTAACCTAGTCTGTGTGGCTGCGAATGAACGTGCATTCACTTTACTGAAATAAAGCCTGGTTTAATCCGAAATCTTGTTCTAACCCATGCCTTCTTTCGGAAATATAAGATGTTTTAGCTTTGTGAATCGAATGTATCTAGACGTCTTTTAGTGTATGGTTTATAGAGGTTCGGAGTGAACCTATACACTAAAAGATGTTTAGATATATTTGTTTTGCAAAACTAGAATGTCTTATATTTCCAAACGAAGGGAGTATGTGTTAGCATTGTGCGACCGTCACACTCACAAGCCCAGAACACACAATCTTTGAATTATATCTTGCTCACCGCACGTTGAGGAAGCAAAAACATGCACGATGCCTTGTGATGTGTGCCACACACATGATACGTGCTTGTCTCCATAGTGTCACAATGAGAAGTCATGCAAGGGAGAGGAACCTCCCTACTTGCTTTGCTAGGACTAGGACTGATCCCCTGTTCCTGTTGAGATTCGAGAATGTGAGTCCGGGCCAATCCCGAGCCATCTCCACGGGTGCCGCCGGCCGGAGATGGTGAAGGAGGGGCGCCGGAGTAGTTCCTAGGTGTAGGTGTAGCGGTTGCTTGCTGGTTATGGGTTCTTTGACTAGTAGTTGGAGATGAACTCTAGATCTTGGCACCTAGATCCTTGGAGTTTTTGGGTTTGTCCTTCTCGCACTTCCCTTTGGCCGGAGCATGGTGTGATGAGGAAGGCCATCGTCTCCCCAAATAATAATATCGTGGTCGCCGGCTACCTTCAGGTGAGGAGGTGTACTGGGGCGAGGCTTCTCCTGGCCGGCCATGGTGGCGAGGCGGAGGGCAGCATCGTGGGTTGGGCTGCATGGTGGAATTGTTTCCGACCGACCGTGGAGACGATGTGGAGTGTGGAATCGGTGTTGCTGCCTCTGAATCGCGAAGGTGGTGCCCTCCAGTGGTGGGGGCTGGTGTTGTGGAGTCTTGGAGCTGACAAGAGCGTCTTCTTCCTCTTCCTCTTGGTCTTTAAAGTGGCGACGCAAAGGAAGACGACAACCGGCTCTCCTGCTTCCCCTTTGAGCTCTGTAGGAAGGTGGAGGATGCACTCGATTGCGCCCTCTAGAAGCTGTGTTCGCTGGAGTTCTCAAGCGAATGAAGTTGCTGATGCTATCTTTAGCCGATGAGGGCACTCCACGCTCGGGATCGCCCGAGCCTTTTCTTCCTCCAGATGCGGAGGATCTTCTTCAACCTCAGCACGGGAAGCAGTGTCAGCGCCACCCCCAAGCGGTATGGTCCCCAGTGGTGGCTTGGTGCCCATGCCTCCTGCGGCGGAGGAAGACGCCAAGGTCCTAATTACTTTTCTCTTTTCTGTACTAGGGTCTTTTTTTTTATTCGGAGGCTTTATCCTAGAATATCTGGTTTTGTAAAGCAAGAAAAGCCAGGGGGCTCCTTGTAATTGTGTACCCAAATCGGTTTTATAAGTGCAGCTTCCAGGCCTTTCGAGGCCGTTCATTCCCTTTTAAAAAAAGAAGTCATGCGAGACCATACCAAAATGGAGAATGCCTTGAAAACAAATCATTACACAAGATTTGCAAGACATCAAGTGGCGAGGCAGAGAACCGATGGATTTGTACAAAACGACACTAATCTTGACCAGCGAATGGAACCATAATTGAGGATTACAAAGAGAAGATGCATGATGTACTCATTATTCCTGACCGACTCACACTGTTCACCCTGAACTTCTCGACACAAGAGAGAAACAGAGAACAACACTCAAACTAAAACCGCTCGATTCTTGAAGGAGCAATCTTACTGACGACACTTGCTCGATTCTTACTTGTTGACACGCACGACGACACTTGCTTGATTCTTGAAGAGCTATCGTAATCTCTCGATCATGATCGTGGCGATAATCGATGGGATCGGCTCAGATTCTTCAGTAGTCTGTGGAGGGGAGCTGCTCGTGGGGGCGCTGGCCGATGAAGATGATGTCGTAGACGAGGGCGGCGATGGCGGCGCCGGCGAAGGGGCCGAGCCAGTACACCCAGTGGTTCTCCCAGACGCCGCTGACGACGGCCGGGCCGAAGGACACGGCCGGGTTCATGGAGGCGCCGTCGAAGGCGCCCCCGGCGAGGATGTTGGCGCCGACGATGAAGCCGATGGCGATGGGCGCGATGGTGCCGATGTCGCCCTTCTTGGGGTCCACCGCCGTGGCGTAGACGGTGTAGACGAGGCCGAAGGTCATGACGATCTCGAACACCACGGCGTTCCAGACGCCCACGCCGGCGGAGAGGGAGAAGGCGCCCACGGCCTCGCCGCCCGTGGCGATCTTGAGGAGGAGGCAGGCGACGACGGAGCCGAGCAGCTGGGCGATCCAGTAGACCACGGCCTTGAGGAGGCTGATGTTGCCGCCGACGAAGGCGCCGAATGTGACGGCCGGGTTCACGTGCCCGCCCGAGATGTTGGCGCCCACGGACACCGCCACGAACAGGGCCAGTGCGTGCGCCAGCGCCGCCGAAATCAAACCTGCCGGCGTCGCCGGGCCTCCGTCAGTCAGCTTGGCTGCAAATAAACCATGTACACGGTGATCAGCATGTATATTCTTGATGGATGACATCATGATCTATACATACACCAAAGAAAAGAATCAACCGATGGATGTGCAAAACTCGTACCGAAGGCCATGCCGGAGCCTGAGCCGGCGAAGACGAAGATGAGCATGGAGATGAACTCGGCGACTCCAGCGCGGAAGGTGTCGGGGTGGGAGAGCTCCCCCGGAGCGCCGATGGCGATCCTGCTCACCGGCATTTTGGATGGATTTCTTGCGCACACGACAGGTTGCTCTGAGCTCTGTTGGGACACTCTGCTCCGGCAAGTGGTGTGTGGTGTGGTGTGGTGTCAGTGAATTACGGGCGTTATAAATAGTGTGGAGAATGGATGAGAGGCTGGGCGGAGAAGTTGGCAGAGCCAGTCACGACCGCTTCAAACACTGGAGGTTTTGGATCAGATCACACGCAGACGGCCGTTCTTTTTTTCTTCTTCTTTTGGGCGGCAATTATCTAGATCACGGGCTTGATCACTTTTGGGTAGCAATGATCAGTGTAGTTGTCACGGTGCGCTTTTAAGCTTTTGTTATTATCATACTTTTATAAACGAATTACTGTTTACTTGTGTCCATAAAACAACAAAAAATGTTTGACCTCTCTTTTATGGGGTGAACAAATTTTATTCTTTCCTTTCTAGTTCTCCAACTTTCACTTTGTGAGCAAGTCTTTCAAAACCAAAACCCGTAAAGTTCAACTTAAAATCACCCCATGACGGCATGCCCAATGGGCATACCCACGAGGCATAAACTAGAAGGTGGAAAGCTCGCTCAAAGAAGGAGGTGAACTCATTCACACATAAATGATGTCATTGGGCATGACACGGGCAGATCCACGTTATTAACATTTTGTGAAAATAACTTATCCATTTTGCATCATAAATCAAAATCTTTGATCACATGCATATTCTCTATTGTAGCATGAACCAACATTTATTGAAAAAAAAATGAAAAACTTGCGACAAAACTTCATAAACCATATTTCACATGCATGGTTCCATTGTAGTCGTTTCTCGTGTAGCTTCCCGACCACAACGCATTCAACGAATTTAAGTTTCTGACATATTGGTCCTTAGTTAGTACTTTTACCGGAGTTTTGGACGAATATCAAGGTGTAAGAGGTGAGGCTAGGCGTTAATAGCCTAAAACTACTGTTTTGTAGGCGAAATAAACGATATGGTACCACTCTTTATGTTTTTGCAACGTAAATCTATCACTCTATCGCATGAATTTTGCAATTCTCGCAGATAACGCGGTAAGACTAAATTGACAGTGTAACTGACGGGGCAGAGGTGTAAAAAGGTGAGGCTAGAGACAAAGGATTTTCATCACGAATCGTCATGTTCAGCTTTACCTCACTTATTATGCGTACCTAACGATGTTGTGTTGCGTATATGTGTCACCGGAGATTATCTAAGAAAATATGTTGTGGTACGAATGGATGATTATAGGAGACGGGTGCAACTTAACTAACCCACGAAGCACAAGATATAATTAGCTAACATAAACATGGAACTAGTGTAGTACTCGTAGTAGTAGCTGCTCGTGTGCTACTAGACACAGACGGACGTGGACGTTTCGGCTGCTCCGGCCGCCCAGCCTTGCGTGGGTCCCCGTCCACGGACGATAGGGCGGGCCTCCTGCCCACTAGCGTCCCGCCACGTGGAGGAACCATTGGCGGAGGAGCCTGGTGCGGCGCCGTCCAGTGACGTCGCCGGAGTTGCATTGTCTTGTTCCGGTCCGGCGGTCTCCAGCTTTTTTCTTGTGATTTGATTTTCTAGCATTTCATTCTCGTGTACTACAGACAAGCGAGGACGGAGTGGTTGCGTTGCGCTGCATGCTTCGGCGGCGTAGATATATTGCTAGATTCTCCGAGTAGCTATTGTGTGGCGTGGAATTAATTATCTAGCCAAAGACGGTGGTAGATTAGTGGCGATGGCGACCTTTGGCCGGAATCTTTTCTTCGTGATTAGCTGATGGATGGATGGATGTGTCTGCATGTCTGCTAGGCCGCTAGAGGCAATTATTGGTTGGGCGTGCTGCAAATTTGTGGTACGAGCCAGCCACGGAGGGGGAGAAGGATGGAGAGCGACCGGCTTGCTCTGGAACCATCGTCGTGCTCTGTCCGCTTCTCTCCGTGATATATGCTCTGTTCATCTCCTTCTCGAATGCCACTGGAATCTTTTTCGGAAAAGGCCACCCATGGGCGCCTCTCGGATCTTTGCTGGGGATTTCGCGTGCCCGTTCATTCATGTACGTGCACCTGCACATTCATTCATGTGGTTCTGGACAAATTCAGATCGCGATGCTTGTACGGATTGAATCACAGACACGAAACAGAGGGACTTAGATTGGAAATTTTGTTTTGCAAGAACCAAATATTGTAATTAGGCATGCATATTAGTACTCGTAACTATCGCCGTGGCAGGACATCTGATGAAAAAGTGGAGTCACTCAACATTGAGGTTCACGGAGTCGACACGAAAGGCGTCTACTGCTACTGAAAGGATAATCGACTAGTGTAAGACACGAGTGACAAAAACAACGTGTTCTATCAACGCTAGAACGACACTAGAAACAGGGGAACGCTAGGCGTCCCCAGGGATAACTCCCCCTATCCTTTCGGGTCCTCTGATCGCCATGTGTCCCATAAAATAGATCTAATACACACTTTATCTACAAACTAGGCGATTTTGCTACAAGTTGTTCCGCTTTTGCTACATGTAGCAAAAAATAATTCGCTCCAGAAAAAAGAATGAAAAACATTATCTCATCGGAGACTTCGCCGCAGACCTCGACGGAGACTCTGTAGCAAATAAGTTGTGCTAATATAGGAAACAAATTATGCTAATGTAGCAGAATCAACATTGCACTCGCCGGAGACATGATAGCAAAAACTATATGTGATTGTAGCAAAAATACAAAACGCTTGTAGCAAAAAAAAAACTTATGTTGTAGCAATCCAGACTTCGTCGAACATCTCGTAGGAAAAAATCAAAGTCACACTTGTAGCACCGCCGCAGGTGACATGTAGCGAAACCCAACGCCGCTTGTAGCACTGTCGTCATCCGCATGTAGCAGCACTACCAACCCAATGTAGAAAACATCCGATGCCGTAGGTAGCGACGTCGGTGGTTGTAGTTAGCAGGACGCTAGTATAACACTGCTTATGTGCAGCGAATACCCGACTGCAAGAAGATGGGACCGAGACTCTCGTCGGAGACTTGCTGTGCGGTTGTTGCAACTTTCAGCATGGCCTCTGACAGGCCTCGGCAGGAACT
Source organism: Avena insularis (assembly GCA_023614405.1). Lineage (NCBI taxonomy): Eukaryota > Viridiplantae > Streptophyta > Magnoliopsida > Poales > Poaceae > Avena > Avena insularis. Next base: position 462,780,716 of record CM042691.1, on the reverse strand, counting down.
CTCCGTGGGCGCTCGTTGAGTTATGTGGTAGCGGGGGCACTAAGCGTGGCAGGATTCTGTCGGTGGCGACGTACTGCTAATGGCGGTGCCCTGCCGAGCCGAGGGCGATGGCCTGGTGCGGCGCCGTCCAGTGACGTCGCCGGAGTTGCATTGTCTTGTTCCGGTCCGGCGGTCTCCAGCTTTTTTCTTGTGATTTGATTTTCTAGCATTTCATTCTCGTGTACTACAGACAAGCGAGGACGGAGTGGTTGCGTTGCGCTGCATGCTTCGGCGGCGTAGATATATTGCTAGATTCTCCGAGTAGCTATTGTGTGGCGTGGAATTAATTATCTAGCCAAAGACGGTGGTAGATTAGTGGCGATGGCGACCTTTGGCCGGAATCTTTTCTTCGTGATTAGCTGATGGATGGATGGATGTGTCTGCATGTCTGCTAGGCCGCTAGAGGCAATTATTGGTTGGGCGTGCTGCAAATTTGTGGTACGAGCCAGCCACGGAGGGGGAGAAGGATGGAGAGCGACCGGCTTGCTCTGGAACCATCGTCGTGCTCTGTCCGCTTCTCTCCGTGATATATGCTCTGTTCATCTCCTTCTCGAATGCCACTGGAATCTTTTTCGGAAAAGGCCACCCATGGGCGCCTCTCGGATCTTTGCTGGGGATTTCGCGTGCCCGTTCATTCATGTACGTGCACCTGCACATTCATTCATGTGGTTCTGGACAAATTCAGATCGCGATGCTTGTACGGATTGAATCACAGACACGAAACAGAGGGACTTAGATTGGAAATTTTGTTTTGCAAGAACCAAATATTGTAATTAGGCATGCATATTAGTACTCGTAACTATCGCCGTGGCAGGACATCTGATGAAAAAGTGGAGTCACTCAACATTAAGGTTCACGGAGTCGACACGAAAGGCGTCTACTGCTACTGAAAGGATAATCGACTAATTAACCAAGAGTGTAAGACACGAGTGACAAAAACAACGTGTTCTATCAACGCTAGAACGACACTAGAAACAGGGGAACGCTAGGCGTCCCCAGGGATAACTCCCCCTATCCTTTCGGGTCCTCTGATCGCCATGTGTCCCATAAAATAGATCTAATACACACTTTATCTACAAACCGAGCGATTTTTTCTTCCTTGTTGTTCATACATTGTTAAAAAATAAAAAAAAAATAAAAAACTCAGAAAAAAGAATGAAAAACATTAGATCGCCCTGAGACTTAGCGCGGAGAGGAAAAGTAATTCTACATGTAAATGCTAACACAAATTATGCTAATGTAGCAGAATCAACATTGCACTCGCCGGAGACATGATAGCAAAAACTATATGTGATTGTAGCAAAAATACAAAACGCTTGTAGCAAAAAAAAAACTTATGTTGTAGCAATCCAGACTTCGTCGAACATCTCGTAGGAAAAAATCAAAGTCACACTTGTAGCACCGCCGCAGGTGACATGTAGCGAAACCCAACGCCGCTTGTAGCACTGTCGTCATCCGCATGTAGCAGCACTACCAACCCAATGTAGAAAACATCCGATGCCGTAGGTAGCGACGTCGGTGGTTGTAGTTAGCAGCGCTGGTGGCCTTTGGTAGCAACACCACTGCCGAAGATGGGACCGAGACTCTCGTCGGAGACTTGCTGTGCGGTTGTTGCAACTCCTTGTGGCCCTTGCAGCGGAGCTCTGGCGGGCGGCGATTTCGGAAGCGTGGCGGGATTCTGTCCGGCATGACAGTGCCACGGGGTGTGTGCCTTTGATGGCGGTGCTCTGCGCCGGGCGACCTGCAGCGCGCCCGCGTAGCCCTGTGGACGTGGCAGCGTGCTTCTTCATCCATCTACCTCCAACTAGAGGAGGCGCGGGCGCGCGACGACAGCGTTGACATGGCTACGCAGGGATCCTAACACGCGGGGAAGAACGATACGGGAAAGAAGGACTCTAAAAAGATAAGGTTGGGCTGGGTCCCACCACGTGGGGTCGCGGGAGGGAAAGGAGCGATAGAGGCGTACACTAGGAGTCGCGAGTTGAGGAACCGGGGGATGGATTGGTTCGATCCCCCGGCTAGCCATATAAATTGTTGGAAAAGGATACTACTTCTCCGGGGGGATCGTTTCGTTCGATCCCCTGGGTGGTTGCAGCGAGGGCGACGCGGGATGCCCACACGTTCCTCTCCCCTGCCTTCTTCCTCATTTCAGATGCACCGCCGCCCGCCCGTCCCTGCAGCTCCGTCGCCGTGCCGCCACCCGCTCGAGCATCCCGCGCCCTGTGCCGCGCACCTGCCCTTGCAGCTCCCCACAGCCACGCCGCCATGGGCCTCCATCCCCTGCCACTATAAGGCTCGCTGCCATGGGCCTCCCTCCGCTGCCGTGCCGCCACCCGCTCGGGCAGCTCCGTCCGCCGTGCCGCACCCGCCCCTGCATCTCCCCGCCGCTGTAAGGCTCGCCACCATGGGCCTTCCTCCGCCATCGCTGCAAGGCGTGCCGCCATCCCTCCCTCCACTATCGCTGCAAGGGGCGCCGCCTTGCCTCCCTCCGTCGCTGCTTTGCATCGATGCTGGCCACAGGCTCTTGCTAAGAGAGAGAGAGAGAGAGAGAGAGAGAGAGAGAGAGAGAGAGGCCATGGCAGTGCTGCAACAAGCGACGACGGAGCTTTGCCAATCCCGTCAGGGATTTGCTACATCAGGATTTAGGATTTGCTACCACGGGCCGGCGATGGTGCTACGTGAAGCCAGTGGTGGTGCTACATGCTGGCTAGCGGCAGCGCTTGCTACCATGGCGACGTTGCTTTTGCTACACATGGCGGATGCGCTTGCTACAATGGCGACTTCGTTTTGCTACAAGAGGCAGCAACGTTTGCTACCATGGGCGTGGGACCTTGCTACGAGGTGTCCGGCGAGGTCTCCTGGCGGAAGTCTCTGGCGAGGTCTTCTTTTTGCGACGCTAGAACATTTTTTTGCTACCACCGTTGTGTCGTTTTGCTACAACAGTGTAAAATTTCTGCTATGAGGTCTTCCGGCAAAAGTCTCTACATCAGAACAAACTTTTTGCTACAAAGTGTCTGGCGAAACTCCGGCGAGGTCTCCGACAAGATCTGTCTTTTTATTTTTTGTCTCGTGGGCAAACCGATTTTGCTACGTGTAGCAAAAGCGGGACAATTTGTAGCAAAAAAATGGTCGTCTGTAGCAAAAGTGGGATTCGGATATGTTTTTGTGGGACACGTGGTAGCTGGAGGACCCGGAGGATCGGGGTGAGTTATCCTCAGGGTGACGAGTAGCGCCTCCCTAAATTGTTTGATCTTTCTTTCCTTTGAAGAGAAAAATAAATTTCCGTTTGCATTAAATCTATCGCTAGATTCATACTCGATAAAATTTTGGGATGGCTTTATTTTTAAGGTTTATTACATTCTCTGGCTTTAGTCAGCCAGAAATTGAAACCATGCCACTACGAATCTAGTAATTGGAGCTATGCCATCAGCCGACGTCTATGTCCTGGTTCCTTGATGCCGCCCTGTCTAACTTGTCGTCTGGTAGACTTGGTTTCTTACATGTGGGTCCCATCACACACAACTGTTGTTTTTGGAAATTCTACTGACGAGTGGGCCCCGACACCTAAGTTATCGACCGCACGCATCACATGTCCAAGGATCTAAGCCCGCATTATTCTGCGATTTTCCATATTTCCCCGCTCCACCGCCTCACTCATCTTCACTGTTCTCGTCTCTTCCCCGTGCTGCACCATTCCATCGTGCACATGTAGGATGTCTGCCACATCTGGATTCCTACGGAAGATTCGACACAGGTGTCGGACTGAAACGTTGATCAACGGTAAAACTGCAGTTAGCGTTGAAAGAACATTTTATGATCCTGATAGTTTTGTGTGTTAGATAATAATATAAAGTATTATTTAATTGTGTACAAAAAGAACTATAATGCAAAATGCAGCAAACAAATGTTCTGGTGGCGGATTATCCGTCCCTGCAAGGGCCGGATTATCCGCCCCGACCTCAATCCTACAAAGGGGAACAAGGCGCGTCACGCGGTATGGGGGCGAAGTTTTTCCCGGATTTTCCGACTAGGTCCGAACTTTTTGCCCTGGCTGGATAATCCGCCCCCAGGTAATTTTCGCCAAGCGGAGAACAAGGCAATAACCTAGTAGTTGGGTCGCAGTTGGCGCATCCCAACGACCGGAGTTCGATCCCTGTTAGGGACGAATTTCCGGAATTCTCATGCCGACCCACTTCTACTATATCAAAAAAGTGTCTACTTCCTCCTAGCACTGTTTCATCTTTTTTTATTTTCGCCAAGCGGCCAAGGCGCGTCATGATGAGTGGGAGTGGAGATTTCCCCCGGATTCTCCGACCAGGGCCGGAAGTGTTTCCCTTGCCGGATAATCCACCCCTCCTAGGGGGCGGATAATCTGCATCCTAGGGATTTTTCGCCAAGGAACTAAGGCGCGTCACGCTGAGAGTTGGCAAAGTTTTCCTCAGGGCCGGATTATCTGGCCCCAGATTGCTCCAAGGGCAGTTTTTGGTGTGGGGGTACATATACCCCTTCAGAACTTCAGTTCAGACTCTCTCGGATCCAACGAAAAAGATAACCCCTGTTCAAATCGAGTCTTCAAGAGTTCTCCACTTTCAACCACCCGAAGGCTTTGATCTTTGGGCAATCGAAGGAGGAGGCCTCGATCTACATCATCACCAATCAAGATCTTCACTTCCTCTCCCATTCATTTTGGGGAATTTTGATCTAGAGTTTCTTTGAATTTCTAGATTATGGTTTCATTATTCGATCACTTGTTTTATTGTGGCAGCTTGTTGTCATCTCGTGAGCCTCCAATTCAGTTGTGTATGTGTGCCCCAGTAGTGTTGTAAAGGCATCGGTACCTGCCTCGAAGGGTACAACATAGTGAAAAGGTGGATTAGCCCAGTCGCGGTGAGATCCACCAGAGAACAGGGTGAGGCTGATTGTGGCATGGTGGTCTTAGTACCGCCCACTCCTCAAACGCAGACATACTTCCCTTAACAAGGAAGGAAATGCGGTAAATCAAATCATGTGTCTCCGCGTGCTCCACTATAGTTACCTCGTTCCTCTCACGACCTTTACTCGCTTAGTAGCTAGGTTGTCATATGGGGAATTCATCTTAGTTGCATATATAGAGAATTTACCTTTATGTCAAGCCTAAAACTAAAATAGAGTTAAAATTTGGAGTAGCACCTATTCAGCCCCCTCTACATACCCATACTATCCATTTCAATTGGTATCCAAGCCTTGGCTCTTTATTCGAGCTTTATCACCTAAGGGGGTATGGGTACTCGAGGAGATGTACTAAGGTTGGGGATAAGGTCACCATGCATGATCTCAAGACTTTGGAAACAAACTTGACAAAAACCTTGGAGACTCAGTTGCATGAAATGCGCGAAATGATAGCGCATCTCATGCCAACCCCAGCCACACCTCCCTCTTCCTCTAAGGCTACAACTCCTCTTTCAAAGGACAAAGCTAAGGCTAACTCCAAGGAGAAGGAGTTGGAGGATAAAAATAAAAATAGGAGCTCCTCTTCAAAAAAGGAAGTGGTAAGGAGGGTTATAGTGTGGTCTCTCACTTATACTCACCTGGTCCACCAATCCCTCACCCTCATATAAACGATAGGGGTGATCCACCCAAGATTAGTACATCTTATTTTAATCAATGGCAATTTTTGATGAAATCTCATGTGTGTAACTCTTCAATCGAGTTATAGAGTATTATTATAGTGAATGGACTCCATGCTGTAGATCCACCAAACATGACAAGAAGAGAAGTGGTTGATAGTCAACTCAATGCCTCTGCTTTGCACATGATTCAACTTGGTCTGGGTCTCAAGGACATGCCACAGATTGAACATCTCAGTACCGCAAAGGAAGATTGGGATGCCCTCACCAAGTTATTCATCGGGAATGTATGCATGAGGAGAAACCATTATGATGCTCTAAGCAATCAAGCAGAAGGGTTTTACATGTTTGATGGTGAAGACCATGAATACATGTATCAAAGACTTAAGTCCATTTCCACCACATTTAGAAATCATGGTGCCACACATGTTGATGATGCATGGATCAAGATGAAATACGTTAGTGCTCTCCTGCCATGAACCCACTGACTTGAAGAACCTCCAAGGAAGACACAATTATCACCAAATGATGTCCAATGAAGTTATGCAAGAAATGGCTGCATTCAAGGTCGCAGCCAAGAACGCTAAAGATGCTCGTGTGCGAGCAATTGGAATGCAAAAAGGTGTAAATGTTGCCTTGAAGGCCAACATTGTTGAGCAAGAAGAAGATGATAGGAACATTGACATAGCTGCCATGACTTGCCCCAAGGAGGTCAAATTAGATCATGGTGAGTACATGGCGTTTTATGCAAGAAACTTTTGGAAAGATCCGTCTAAGGCAAAGTCTGAGCTTGAATGCAAGAATGGATTTAGTGGAAGAAAGTAAAACGGTCCACAACAGAGATCTTGTTACAATTGTGGAGACCGTTTACATTTTATTGCCGAGTTCCCCTATCAAAATAGATAAGATCATGGGGGTATATAAGTCCTCAAGGAGAAATCAAAGCTCCACGCAAGAAGCCATTCAACAAGAAAAATGGTTTATACAAGAGGCAACCAAAGGTAGTGTTGGTAGCCCAAGAAGGGTACTCATCCGCAAGCGAAGATGAAGAAGACAATGAAAACCCAAGAGATGTAGTAGCCATAGCTACCGCATCTACACTAATCGCTTTGCTCTTCGACTCTCCCAATGAGAACTCCTTCAACAAGAACTTCACTTGTCTAATGGCAAGGAGTTCAGAGGTATCACCTTCCACCACTTCCTTTCGTAAGACTACTATGAATGTTGATATGGATGATTCTACTAGTCTTAAGGTTAAGGAACAAGTTATTACTTTGGAACATTTTATAACTAACTTGCAAGGTGAGCACAAGAGGCATTTCGTGGCCCTTATTCACTTGGAAGAACTTCTTGAAGAAAAGGGCAGAATTGAAAGAGAGGATGCAGGAGATAACATCCTTCAAAAATGCCCTAGATGAAGAGGAGATTGGAGCTTCTCTTAAGGAGAAGCTTGAGACCATATCGAGGAGTCACATGACGAGATTGTGGCTAAACTAATAAAAGAACATGATCACGCTATTGGTAAAGTTAAGAAACTTAAAAAGTAAAAGGTTGAATTTGGGGCTGCTCATGCTTGACTAACCGAGAAGCTCGAGGAATTTGACATCGACCACAAGGCTTTGGAAAGTGAACACTCTCTTCTTAATGAGTCTCATGATCAGCTCCAAACTCGACTAGCTAAATATGATGTTCCTAGCACCTCTACTGTTTTGTGTGATCATGCAGAAATTCTTGAAGAAAACGCTAAATTGAAGAATGAACTTACCAAGGAATCCATTCCCAAAGGTAATGATTCACTCGATGACATATTGAGTAAGCAAAGGTCAAATAATGGGAAGGAAGGACTTTCCTATGTTCCCAAGACCAAGAATAAGAAGAACAAGAAAAGGAAGGCCAAGTCAAATAAAGCCAAGACAAGCACCACTACAGGAAATGACTCCATGAAATACAAAACTGCTCATAATGGTTTTGTAGGTGTTTCGTGATTATTATGGTGATGTCTATGTTAGATATGTTGCTCCATTTGATGGTTCTATTAATTGGTATATTTGGGTTCCAAAGACCCTTGTTACTAACATGAGAGGACCCATTGAAAAATGGGTACCTAAAAACAAGAATTAATTTTCTTTCTAGGCTATGCTTCTGGTGGGTCTAAATGGGTGCTTGATAGTGGATGCACAAGTCACATGGCCGGAAGCAAGGAGATCATCACGGAGATGAGGCCTAATCGCGATCAAATAACTGTCTCCTATGGTGATAAGTCAATGTCAAAGGTATTGGGTCTTGGCAAGGTAGTGGTTGCCCATGATATCTCTCTCGTGGACGTCATGCTTGTTGAGACCCTTGGATATAATTTACTTTCTTTTGTACCCTTGGTAAGATGGGATTTGCTATTTTTATTGATGATGATATTGTGGTACTCTTGTGGAGCAAGTCTCTAAAGGTCACTTTTGTTGGGCATGTCGAAAATGACTTGTATGTGTTGGACTTTCATAGGGGAGGGGCGGCCCCAAGGGGCATGGCCACCGGCAATGGTGGTGCCCACACCTCTCCCTCCATAATGGTGAGTGGAGCTTCCACTAAGCCCATTCCCATTAACACGAACTCCACTCACTTTGCATTAATTGCTGACTAATTTAAATGCATTATTATATTTAAATAAAACACTTTTATTTAGAATTTTGTTAATTAATTTAATTAACAAATATCTGCATAAAACCCCTTACATAACTTCAATATTACATCTGAAACATTTTTAGCAATATGACCCAAAACAATTCCGGTATCCATCGAAATAATCCTAGCTCTTTCAAATCCTTTCTCTGGTATTATATCTGCTCCATTTGGTGTTCGTATACCTTAAGTGTGCCACCCTATGGTTTGCGAATAATGTAGACATGATCGAGACCCATCTTCGATCAATAATCAGTAGCAGGACCTGGAGATCCGTATTGACTACCACACATTCAATGAGGACTCTAGTGATAGTAAGAACCTTTGACGTTGTAACTAAATCCATTTGTCTCGCAATATATTACATGCCTGGGATTTAATCACTAGTATCCCCATACCTAGTTTGATCTCGTTACCGACAAGTATTCTTTTCTTGTTCTCGTGATATAACATTCTAGTGATCTCATCACTTGCTTGCAAGCTAACCAATGTGATATCACCGAGAGGGCCCAGATAATATCTATCCGTCATCGGGATGGACAAATCCCACTCTTGATAATCACCCTTTCACGGTGTGACGTTTGATGTATCAAGATACTCTTCTAGTGTTAGTGATTAACATAATCTCATGGTCTAAGGACTAGGATTACTTTGTTAGATGTTATAGCAATATAAACACAATGACTTTGATCGTAATGCTATACTTCGGATGAATGTTCATCACATCATTCCACTAATATTGTGACCTCGTTATTAACAACATCCAATGTCCATGATCAGGAAACCTTGATCATCTTGTTAATCAACGAGCTAGTTTATAAGAGAGGCATAACTAGGAACTTTCCTTTTGTTTATTAAATACACATGTATTAACGTTTCCAAATTAATACAATTATAGCATGCAAAATAAACATCTATCATATACTTGGAATATGTATAATAACAACTTTATTATTGTCTTTGAGGGCATATTCCCTTCAGTGCTTACACTTTGGTTTGTTATAATTTCCAAGAGTATCAAACTATACTTCAAATTATAATATTACCATATCATAACACTTGCCCAACAACAACTAAACTAGATACTTCTAATTTATCCTTTGCATGTTTTTACGTGGCTTAGGGCTTTTAGAGATAGAATCGTTCTTACCTACGAACATGGAATCATAATGATGATAATAAAATTATTAGCAACCTGTTGTAAATCAGATATTGACTATGGTAGGAGAGACAGACACGCGTAAGCCACTTATGCAAAACTAGTTGCATGTCAAGCGTGGAACTGTTCTCATGTATGAGGACATGTTAAGTTAGTCTGGGCCGCTTCATCTCAGTATGACACCAATATTCAAAATACATAAAGGATGCAATAACATGATAATCATCGCCCACATATTGATATGTGTTCTACCCGTGCGAAGCTTCTACGTATAGATCATACTCTGATACTACTTTTAGGTTCGCAGCATAAAAAACAAAAAATTCCTACGATATGAACAACTAAGCACCAAGATATTTATACCTAGATACAATCAACGGGTGGATATACATCCATAGAGATCTTACCATCGAAGACCAAAAAGCTTTGTTAACGAAATCTGATTTCGTGGATGATGTAGTTGTACACTTGCCGATCTCAAGATCGAATTGAAGTCCAGCGCCGCAATGTAGCAGCACATTTGTGATTGCACACACGTTTAGCACCCCGACAACCTCCGAGTCCTTGCTCCAGCAAAGCAACGGAAGCAATAGATCCGTCTAGACAAACCACCGAGAACATGTACTTCGCTAATCCGAAGCCATGGAGATATTACTAGAGGGGGAAGAGAACCTTCACGATGAGGTGGTGCAAATGGAGAGGATAAGGAGACCTCATTTTATAGTGGAGGGGGAAGCCCCAAGGGGCATGGACGCCGGCCATGGTGGTGCCCCCACCTCTCGCTCTATAATGGTGAGTGGAGTTTCCATTAAGCCACTCCCATTAACACAAACTCCACTCACTTTGCATTAATTACCCACTAATTTAAATGCATTTTTGCTTTAAATAAAATACTTTTATTAATTTTATTCAGAATTTTGTTAATTACTTTAATTAACAAACATCTACATAAAACCCCTTGCATAACTTCGATAATACATATGAAAACATTTTCAGCAATTTGACCCGAAACAACTTCGGTGTCGATCGAAATAATCCAGCGCTTTCAAATCCTTTATCTAGTATTATATCTACTCTATTTGGTGTAGGTATACCTTAAGTGTGTCACCCTACGGTTCACGAATAATGCAGACATGATCGAGACCCCTCTCTGATCAATAATCAGCAGCGGGACTTGGAGACCCGTGCTGACTCCCACACATTTAACGATGACTCTACTGATCGTGAGAACTTTTGACGTTGTAACTAAATCCCTTTGTCTTACGATATATTACATGTACAAGATTCGATCATCGGTATTCCCATACCTAGTTTGGTCTCGTTACAGACAAGTACACATTTCTCGTTCCCGTGATATAACATTCTTAATGATCTTATCACTTGGTTGCAAGCTATGTCAATGTGATATCACTGATAGGGTCCTAAGTATATCTCTCCATCATCGGGGTGGAAAAATCCCACTCTTGATCCATGATCCTCTACATAGCACTTTCAGAGTATCTTAACCGACCTTTATTGTCACCCTGTTACAGTGTAACATTTGATGTTATCAAGTTACTCTTCCGGTGTTAATGATTGACATGATCTCATGGTATAAGGACTTAAGTTACTTTGCATGATGTTATAGCAATGTAAACATAATGACTTTGATCGTATTACTATACTTTGGGTGAATGTTCATCACATCATTCCACCAATACCGTGACCTAGTTATTAGCAACATCCAATGTCCATGATGAGGAAACCTTGATCATCTTGTTAATCAACAATCTAGTTTATATGAGAGGCATAAATAGGAACTCTTTATTTGTTTATTAAACATACATGTATTAACATTTCCAAATAACATAATTATAGCATGAGAAGTAAACTGTTATCATAAACATGGAATAAGATAATAACCACTTTATTATTCCCTCTCGGACATATTTCCTTCTGTTTCTACAAACTATGGTGGCTCTTAATATTTGCATGGGCTGAAACTATTTGACCAGGAGGCTTCGACGGCACATGGTATGGGCTCACGTTACGGGCGGATTATGCCGGTATCGATTCTCGTTAAATCCTGTGTTGTTGGCTCTTGCAAATTGGCTTTTCATCCCAAGTGTGTGGGTCAATGTTTGGAAGATTTTTACTTTCTTAAATTGTCATATTTATGCCACAAAAAAATACTCCGATTTATTTTTCTATCACCTCCTTTAATTCTAGGATCCTACCGAAACAAGCTCAAAAAGGTGCGTGCGAGCGAGGTAAAATACCAAAATCCTATCACTCCAACTGCCTAACATAATGTAAACATGTTTTAAAATGCACTTATCAGATACAGAGCTATATTTATTAACACAATAAATAAGATTACACACATTTAGATGACCCTAAATTAATGGTCATGGTTGCTACTAATATTACAATGCAAGCAGTTGCATGATACAGACCGGTTTCCTTTTCTAGGGTAAAATTTCTAATTCCTTATCTTCAACCTATCTACTTTTTCCTTTCTCTTATATTCAAGGTTGATATCAGCCACCTGCAACTCCAACAGAATTTTCTTTTCTTCTATGCTTCGGTCTCTTGCACAATTTTCTTGATGGCATCCTTCAAATGCTTGTTTTCCCCACCATGTCTTTGATGTAGCTCAAATGATCCTACAAAAAAGGAAAAATAGATCGAATTAGTGAAAAGATCACTACAATCCCAATCGACCAGACCGCAACAAAAAATTATTGGACGGATCCTCACCATATTATCTGTCGAGGACGAACATATCTGGCTTGATATTACAAGAGACGATACGTACAGAACCAGCTTGAGATCTAATGGGGAAGGACGAAATGGACATATCTGACTTGATATCCCACTCGGGGAGGGGCGAGACGAATAAATCCGACTCGAGATCTCATGGGTAGCGGCACGAGGTAGAAATCTGTTAGGGTTGTCACTTAAGTGGAGGGGTGCACCGGCTGGACGTTGGCGGCTCAACGAGAGTGAGGCTTTGCGGAAATGTGTTAGGATTGTGCGTGACCTGGAGGTGGATTGTGGGTTGTGGGTGGTGGATTGTTGGGGATATATCGAGAGCCTTTGGGGGCATGCTAGATCTTTTAGCCTTTATACCAAAAAATGAGGCATTAAAAACATATATATTACTTATTACAAATTTGGTAAAGCAGTCCATATAAATCAACAGTACTTCTTTGGTAGCAAAATATCACAATTATACATACACACTAAACAACACATGTATTATTTATTACATATGTTCAACCATGCCAGTTAGTTCACTCTATATTTTGGACAATATTGTGCACTCCGCAATCTCACTGCGATCTTTCTTGTCAGTACATCTTTTCTTGCATACTTATTCTCACCGGGTGTTCAAATACTCGATCGCGATAAATTAAAGTGTGCTGAAGTACTATCGATTTGTGCTTTTCATCAGCCCATGCCATGAAATCGCAGGCCTCTCATGACCTCACATACAGAACTTGCGGCTGGTGTCTTTCGGCTTTATCCTGTCACACACCATATAGCGCGTAGTGGTAAACCGCACTTGTAAATCCGGTCCATCTGCGAGTCTATTCCGTTCCAATCCAGGTAGATATGCTCGTGTACATTAGGGTGTTTCAAAGGAAAACAGCCATGTATACATATGTGAGATCGTAAAATCTCTAAATACATATGAAATCGAGATAACCACAAATCAGATCACAATCAATCAAACAACAATTGTAGTGCGATGAAATCGAAATTATTAAGCATATATAATTGATGCACTTACCGGCATCTCGCAGTCGAGCTCTCTACTCGATGTCCACTCCATTGTTCCCTTGCCGCCGCTTGCAAGGTGAAGTTCCCAGGGAGGTTTCGGAGAGTAGAGCGAGATATAAAGACAAGGCTCGGCTTGGTAGTGGGTCTGGCAAGTCAGTGAAACAGATCCAACCAGTCAATGGAATGTGGTTGACCGTTCTCCACCGTGGGACTAGTAGTTAACGGCGCGTACACTAGGTGGTGCCCAACGCAATACCTCCATTCATGTAATACGGCATTGAAATGCGCCGTTCTCCCCGGCCACCTACCACGTCGTACTTATGTTGCAGCATCGTGTTTGCCATGGCGTATGCTTGGGCGCCGCCCAAAAATGGGGTCGTGAATGCTCATTCCCTGGGTAAATAACCTTTTCAGCTACTTTTAGTGTGTGCCATCCCAAAAACAAATATGTAGTGTACTTAGTTTGTATAGGCCGGCCCGTACAAACAATCCGCTGGGACGTGAAATATACATAGGGCCTACGGGAGAAGCAGAAATATAATTTGTAAGGTACCTTGCTTTTATGCAAAAGAAAAGCATGTTATAATTCTACCAATTTTCTTTGTATTTCATCGCTCAGCTTATTATTATTTTTATAAAATTCACCGATCTATTATTATTATTTTTGCGAAATATCACCGATCTATTAATAATCATCAACATTAGTAAAAAAAGCCTTAAAAGTAATAGAAATTACAAATAGGTCACTGGATCACCCCAGCAACGACTACATACACTAGCACCAGCCGAAGGTGCGCCGCCGTCGTCGCCCTTTGCATCACAGGAGCCAAGCAAAACTTGTCGTAGTAGAGCTTATTGTAATAGACAGATGAGAAGTCATCGTGCTAAGACCCCATAAGACCAGCGCACTAGAGCAGCAACTATCACCGAAGATGATAACCGTAGATCGGGAGAGGATGACCTCAAACCATACCGACAAATACGGAAAACGAGCAAATCTCAAGAGATTCGCCGCACACACGACTTCATGCACCCTCCGCTGGCGCTAGACACATCATCGGAGCGAGGAGGGCAGGAAGGACCTTATTCTGACCACCGTCTCAACATCCCGAAGAAGACACTTAAACAAAAACGAAAATCCTCCTACCGGCGAATCTCTTGGAATCTAGCTTGCTATATATGCAATAAATAAGGAAAGATTGGGGTCACCTGCATGAGGCAAAGTAGAGGGGAGGTGCTAAAATGCCACTTGAAGTGGCACAACCGCTGATGGCCTGAAGCAGGCACGAGACGGCCAACCCATTACCTGGCCCACGCTGTTGATCTGCTGGTACATGCTTCTTTCCTTTTTTTCTTTTTTTTAAGTTTTTTCAAATCAGAGCAACTATGAGATTAAAAAAACTATTTTAAGAAATGATTCTTTAAAACATTTTTTAAAAAAAAGTTGACAACATTTTTCGAAAAATCAAGAGCAAAAAATTTCAAAAACATGAATCAATGTCAAAACATTATGAACCAATTTCAAAATCATGAACCAAATTGCAAAAAAATAATGAACCAATTCATAAAACCATGAGCTAATTTTTAAAATTATGAACCAAAATCAACCAATTTTAGAAAACATGATTTTTCAAACAGAAAAATAAAATAAATATAAAAGAAAATAAGAATACCGAAAACAAAACAGAAAAATAAAAAAGAAAGAAGAAAGAAGGAAAAACCAGCACCACCGCGAAATGGGCCGGCCGAACAGATGGAGCCCGACATGAGCCGCCCGCGCCGCACTGGGCGACAATTAGCATTTGCGGAAGTAGAGAGGCCAGTTGACCGTGGTCTCTTATTACACTTTCAATTAGCGATCGAGGAGATCATCTCTTCTCCTGAATATCCGTCCGTACTCCTAAACTGAGGCGAGTTCCAGGACGTGAAATATACATAGGGCCTACGGGAGAAGTAGAAATATAATTGGTAAGGTGCCTTGCTTTTATGCAAAAGAAAAGCATGTTATAATTCTACCAATTTTCTTTATATTTCATCGCTCAGCTTATTAATTTTCTTTGTAAAATTCACCGATCTATTAATAATTATTAACAGCAGTACAAAGGCACTAATAATAATAATTATTATAAATAGGTTTTTAGATCATGTAGCGACGACTAGAGTTATTAATAGGCAACCCTCAACTCATATATTTTTTCTTTTTTTTAGGGTAAAAGAGGATATATTAAGCAACAAGGTTTACAAAGAGAAGTCTTGGTAATAAATCTGAGACAAAACCTCAGGCCTCGAGCCAATCCAGACTACGGTTCTACCCTCTGTGCTCGCAAAGTTCGCGAGACACTGACGCGCCCCATTTTACGGGTTTTTTCAATCTCATTCCAGTTCATGCACATTCAGCTTTATTTGAGCCGACCGCCGGCCGGCCAGCTGGACGTACGTGTTGTATATATATATGCCACGCAGCCGCAGCAGGTGTGCACACGATTTGCTGCACCAAGTCAGGCAGATCAGCCGTTTCGGTACGACAACTGAACGTA
The DNA here is from genome assembly GCA_023614405.1 of Avena insularis. NCBI lineage: Eukaryota > Viridiplantae > Streptophyta > Magnoliopsida > Poales > Poaceae > Avena > Avena insularis. The sequence goes on along the minus strand of CM042691.1, from coordinate 462,764,937 downwards.
CGCACGAAAACATACCGAGAGACGTTGCTGAGAAAACCAAAATACTACTACTAGTACTACAAAGTTCACAACGGGGTACTGTATATAGGATGTGAGGTCCAAGTACAAAGAAAATTAGCAGATCTATTTAGCTTTATTTTCTTTCGAAAAAAGCAAGGCACAATACGCTACCAATTCTATTTCTTCTCCCGTGTGCCCGATGCTATGTGTAGTACTTCTACTCCTACATCACGTCGGGCTCAGTTTTCAAGCGTAAAGGGTGCGTGCACAGTAGGGCGGAAAGTTTGTTTGTTTGTCACACAACGAAATGTCCGAGACGACAAGCACATTCAGTGGGCCGTACGTGGGCCTCTGTGTGCATGCATACTAAAGTAGTCAAACAAGGAGTACACATAAGACGTGTCATGTCGTTGCACGTACTCAAAACAGTCAACAAACGTACTACGTCCTCTGAATTAATTAATACGTGTGCAGTTAACACATCGAATAGGTGACAGCTCAGAACATGCTCGCATTGACGCGTTTCCATTTTGTTCCCGTGCATTGCGCACGTACCCCCTCCCGCAAAATACTAGATCCACACGTATAATGACTTATTTCAGTTTTTTTCTTGGCGAAATCTCACTAATCTATTAATAATCATGTACAAAGAATTACCCAACTATAATAAAAATTACAAGTAAGTCACCGAACCATCTAGCAACGACTATAAACACTAATGCGAGCCGCCTTCGTCCTCGGCTCTCCGTCACCAGAGTCAAACAAAGCTTATCGTAGTAGAGCTTGTTGTAGTAAACAGACGAAAAGTTGCCGTGCTAAGTCCACAGAGGACCAGCGCACAAGATCAGCAATCATCGCCAATAATGACAATCATAAATCAGAAGAGGTTGACCCGAAAACAAACCAAACGAAGATGAAAACGGAGAGAATCCTAGAAGATCCGCCGGATAAACGGCTCCACGTGCCTTTCGGCGGTGCTAGATGCACCACCGGAGCGAGGATATAGCGGGGAGGATTTTATTCTGACTTCAGGACATAGTCATTGTCTCAAAATCCCGAAGAAGACACTAAACCTACATAACATGCAATAGTACCTAAAATTACTACTGAAAGAATATATAAAATATCATTGGACCATGCGGGTTTCCCGTAATAATTATGCCCTGTCTCTTAATACAGTGGGTTTTCTCTCCTCCGCCCGATCGCCTCTCCTGGCGGATGTAGGTACCGGCTCGGTACCCCAAGTGTAGAGGTTTTCTTCAACCAAGCAACGATGTTGAAAGAGGACAAATTGGTACTTCAGGCCCTTGTTTGATTTGAAGGATTTCCGTACACTAGTAGAAAACGGACCTTTGGTCTAGGGGTATTAGTCCCGGTTTTGCTACAAACCGGGACTAATGTCCCGGTCCCAACGGCTAGATCTGGCCCCAGGGGGTGGCAGGCACTAGCCCTGGTTCGAACGGGACCTTTAGTTCCGGGTCATGTAACAAACCGGGACTAAAGGGTTTCAGGCAGGCTGGGTCGGGCGCTAGACCCTTTAGTCCCGGTTTGTTATATGAACTGGGACTAAAGGTGGATCTTTAGTCCCGGTTCTAGACACGAACCGGGATTAAAGGCCTGGCTATATCTTATTCCCCCACCTGCCCGAGCCACCATTTCAAGCTGGTGGCTCCTCTCTCTCTTTCTTGCTTCAAGCTCGAGTTCATGCCTATTTTTCTCTCAAGATTTGTCTGTATTTTGTGGTGCCCCATCTATCCAAAGGTTCTAAAACGTGAGCAACTTCATCCTTTGAACTCTCATTGCTATATTAGCTCATGTCATGCTCTATCTTGTAGATGGATTTGTGGATTTAGTTTGCTAGTAATTTTTGCAATGAACATGAGATCGATGTTTAGATTCTATCTTTAATGTAAGGAACTCTAAGGTAAATATCACAATATGTGGATTCTATCTATATATCTTGTTCTGGCACATAGTCTCGAAATTTGATTTTAGAAGCACACACATGCGTGAGTTCATCATTCTAACTAGCTGGGCAAAATATCCTTCTTCGTCTACCTGCGTTCAACAAACTGAAAAAATTGTAACAAAGATAGGTTTCATAAAAGGTTGATAAGAAGACATCACAGTACATCTTCGAGAAGCTCCTCTATGGAGAGCTCCTCGAAGATGTCTGAGGATATGATCCTAAGACATCTTCGAGAGAAGCTCCGCCGTAGTGGTGTCCCTCTCGCACCATCTTGGAGTTAATAAATTCTCTAGCTATAGACTAATACGCCGGGTAACTAAAACAATTCACATATTAGGGAGTGCCTCTATGGCGAGCTTCTCTAAGATGTCTGAGGACGGGATCCTAAGACATCTTCGAGAAGCTCTGCCGTAGTGGTGTCCCTGCTGTCGCACACCATCTTTTAGTTTATATCTTCTCTAGCTAGATCAGTATGCTAGTGGAGCTAACTAATTTCACATATTAGAGAGTGCCTCTACGACGAGCTCCTCGAAGATGTCTGAGGACGAGGTCGACATCTTCGAGAAGCTCCGCCGTAGTGGTGTCCCTGGTCTCGCAAACCATCTTGCAGTTCTTCACAACAAGGCATACCTATTTATAGATTAAGCAGCACAAAATAGTGTCGAGCACTGAAGACATAATGTCGACACACTCACCCCTAGTGCTGTCACCCATCCAAAATAGTTTTGTCATTTACTGGCTTAGTGTTGCCCACTGAGAACATAGTGTCGACATGTTGTCGCTACATACACATTTAGTCCCGGTTGGTGCCTCCAACCGGGACTAAAGGTTCATCATATCTTTAGTCCCAGTTGCTGGCTTTAATTTTGTTTTTTAGATTAGTACTAATTAATTATGATTATGTTTGATGTACTTAATTAATTATATAATACAGATGAGCCGGCAATGGATGTATGCTGACCGGCTCTCTAGCGAGTTCATTAAAGGTGTGCATTCTTTTCTCCTTGTCGTGGTGGTGTCACGGCAAATGCCATGGATAGGCTAAAGGTGGGGACTAATACACGCTAGGGGAATCCAGGGAGGGATAGTGGAGTGATTCTCCACACAGAAGATTGTATTCCTTTCAAGTTTACAAGTGCTCCTAGAGCTGTATTGGCGAGAGGAGGAAGAAGAAGCTCTCTTACTCTCAACTACAGTTCACTCCTAGAACCTTAGCCAAATCTGTCTTGAAGAAAGACCAACCAAACTAGCGCTCAACCCTTCTACTGAAACCCTAGCCCCCCTTATATAGAGGGGGCTCGGTCTCTGCCTAGGGCATACGTGGAGGCATATTCCTAAGAATATGCCTCCTCTCAAAGTAGTAACCCGACCGGGGTGCTTTTCCCCCGCGTCATACATGCTTTAGCTACGTGAGCCTCTGCGGCGCCCGCGTCAGCCGACACGGGCGTCGTCACCCTTGTCGGCTATGACCCGGTGGTCCTGCCCTTGCTTGCTTCGCTCATGCAAGGCGTCGGCCTTCTTTTTGACCAGAGAGATTCCTTCCTTCTCCTAGAAGCTAAACGGGACCCGGATCATGGTAGATCCGGCCACACCTGTTCCTGCATATAAGTTAGACAAGCACTTCCGACTTACTCCTTAAGTCGGTTGAGACAATGTTAGGCGACCCTCCCTGGTCCGGGTTACTCCGTGATCCGGCCTGCCTTGAGGTGACCCAGCCAGCATTCGCTTTGACCTTGCCGAACCTCGGCTAACTCGGCCCTTATACCCCGGAGTGACCCTACCCGGGGGTATCCCCCCAACATTAGTCCCCGGAGCTGGTGCGGTCTTAGCTGCCTTGGCCGCTAAGGCCACATCAGGTTCATTTATGTTTGAGCCTTCACTTTATCTCGGATTATATGGATTTACATTCCCTTCGCACGTTCCAAGTTTTCACTTGCCGGCCTGGTTACCACTTTGACTCGGATCTCATGGTTTTACTTTCCCTCAACACATTTTAAGTTTTTACTTGCTGTCCGGGTTACCATGGTTTGATCCGGGCCTTGTTTCCTTCTCTCATACGCCAATCCACGTGGAGGCTAATCATTACGTTGTCTTATTTTAAGGGCCTGCACAGTAACCGCCGCAGTAATTGTCGAAGCACTTTCAGCGAGGGTCACATCACGCCTGCCTCCTCGTTTACCGCATCGTATGCGTCCGCCACGGATCGCTTGCTCGGGCTCTCTGTGTGGCTCCTCTACGATTGGCTGAGGCGTGTGATACACAGCCACACCATGTTGCTTATTGGCAGGGCGCGATCCCACTCACCCTCTCAGGGGGTGGTTAAGTAGCGAAGGGGCGCACCCTTTAGAATTTTTCCCTCTTCTGCGCCCCTCTGCCCGTTGCTCTTCTTCTTCATCTTCCTCGCGACCGCGCCGCCGCCAGTGCTCCTAGCAGTAGCGCCGCCGCCGCACTTTTCCCCATGCCTCTACGTCATAGACACCGCTACGCAACTTCCTCGCCACGGGTCCTCACCAATCCAGGCCTCAGATCCCCGCCGCCGATAGCGCCAGCGAGGATAGCGAGTATGAGATGACGGAGGAGGAGCTCGTCGTCGTCGAGCAAGAAATGGAGGAGGACGCCGCTGCGGCGGACCGTGGCGCATGGGCCGGGTCATGGGTCTATCAAGATGACCTTGACTGGCTCTACCGGACCATACACATTCCTACCAGCGTCGCCGCTCGTCTCCCCTTCGCCGAACTGGCCCCCTCACCCAATCCGGGTGAGTTCGTTGTGTTCTTGTCCCACTTTCAACAGGTATTTGGCCTGCCGGTGAGCGATTTTTTCCGGGATTGGCTTAGCACCTACCACCTGCAGCCGCACCATCTTCCAGCCAATGCTATTACCTCTCTCTCTGCCTACGATCGAAGGCTACACCGGACTATGGCCCATGAAGGAGCTGTGGATCCGGTTCTTCGGCCTTCGTCGTAACGTCATCCCCAATATCCAAGTTGAATCTGAGGACAAGCAGCTTACCCAATTTGGAGCTGCATCCATCTCACCCCGGAGGACTTCCGTTTCCCCCCGGGTCACCGGGCTTGACTCCTGCAAAGGATGGGCCCGGACCTTCTTCTATGTCCAGAACTCGGGCACTGAAGATTTGATTCGGTAAATTCTCTTCTCTTAGAGACTGGCCTGATGATGAGGATGACTCGGATGTCGACGTGATTGAACCTGTTGAGGCTGTCCCTCTTTCTTTTGCCTTTCCGGCATCAGCTAACCCCGGTGGGCATATCCACGAGGATCCTCCACTTGCTACGGGCGAGCCAGTTCCGGTGGTATCAAAGAAGAAACGCGGAGCCGCACCAAGTTCCTCCTCCGAACCTTCTCAGCCCACAAAAAGGCGAAAGAAGGCCGGGGACAAGGCTGCCTCCAAGCCGGCAGGCAAAGCCCCTACACGAAGGGCCCGGAAACCTAAGGAGGCCGAAACCTCGGATGCGTAAGTCATTTTTCGTTGCGTAACTCACTTCTCCTTGCATCGTGGTAATTTCTCTTCTGACATTATTCTCTTCTTCAGGGCTCCGGTGGAGGTCCCTCAGAGCGGATCAAGCATCTCTTCACCACTTCGATCTGGCCCTTCTCCTCCTCGTGACGACGAGTCACGTCCGCTGAGCCCTATTCCAGAGGGTTCTGCGGCTGCTCCGGGGTCCGCACTACCTCGCCGAGAGGAACGCGACCTCGGAGCGGGAGGGGTCGGTCCAGCCGAGGCGACGGCATCCACCAGTTCGGCATCGCTGCAACCAGCAGCCACCGAGTCTATCTCAACACCAGCACCAGCAGCAGTTCTAGTACCAGTGACCGAACCAGCACCAGCACCAGCACCTGTTTCGGCACCAAGAAAACCAACAACAGCTCCAAGTCCAGCTACAAGAGCTCCAGCACCTAGTTCTTCCGCCTCGTCCGAGTCATCTCAACCACGGCGAGGAACTACTCCAGCAGCTTCTAAGGGGAAATCCACTGCAGTTACTTCTTCCCAGCAAGCTAAGGGCAAAAAGGCTCCGGATGCTACCAAGTCTGCATCCGTCGAGGCTAGGCAGCGAACCCTAGCGTCGATGCTTCCCAAGAAAGCTCCAGCAGCGAAGGATGCTCCTGCCGAGCCAACTGATGCGCAGCAGATGGTTCTGCATACCAGCCCAGCCCTTGCCTTGATTGAGAGGAAAGAAGCGAACGTGAAGGGCTTGGTGGCACCCCATATGCCCACCGGTGAGCGGTACCCTCCGAACCTGATTGAGTTTGTCATGAACTGGAACAAGGCGGAGTTCGTCCACAACGACGATCTCCCGGAAAAGTTCGGCCTCGCAGAATTTTCCGCCCAAATGAATACTGCCGCTAAGGCAATCAACCTCGCGGGGCGGATGATGGAGGTATGTCGTTTCTCCTTTACATGCTGTAGATAATAACCATTAGTCCCCGAGCCTCCGGTGGAGTAACTTGTTACTATGCCGGATGCTCATTAGAAAACTCACGTAGCTCCATGTGAACTTCGAATATGCACACACCTAGAGCCGGGTTAAGTTCCACTTGGCCCGGATCTTGTACACTTCGAATATGCACACACCTAGAGCCGGGTTAAGTTCCACTTGTCCCGGATCTTGTACACTTCGAATATGCACACACCTAGAGCCGGGTTAAGTTCCACTTGGCCCGGATCTTGTACACTTCGAATATGCACACACCTAGAGTCGGGTTAAGTTCCACTTGGCCCGGATCTTGTACACTTCGAATATGCACACACCTAGAGCCGGGTTAAGTTCCACTTGGCCCGGATCTTGTACACTTCGAATATGCACACACCTAGAGCTGGGTTAAGTTCCACTTGGCCTAGATCTTGTACACTTCGAATATGCACACACCTAGAGTCGGGTTAAGTTCCAGTTGGCCCGGATCTTGTACACTTCGAATATGCACCAAGCTAATTTTATGCTTCTGAACTTCTTTTAGGTAACCACCAATCGCCGGAGTGCTGAATTCCAACGCCTGCTGGACACCCACAAGATGCTACGCGCAAAACACGTTGCACTTGTTGCCGAACATGAAAAAAGGGGTAAGTTTCTCCCTTGGCACTTCTCCGTTTTTCTTTACCTTCCTCTCCCGAACTAATCTCCTCATTCGGTTTCTGCAGCTGGGGTGGAGGCTGAGAACAAGATCATGCGGAAGAACTTGGAGGAAATCAAGGGTATGTCCTTTTTTGTCCGACCTTGTAGTGTTTTCCATTTCCTTTTCTCCTTGGCTCGGCAAACATTCACTCCTTGGCTCTGTCGGGTCAACACACTATTTCAGCATCGCTCGAGGATAGTGTGCCCGTGCCTGCTATGATGCTGCATTTTCTCGAACAAGCAGGGCAACATCAAGCCAAGCTGAAGAAAAAAGATGATGAGCTCGCTCTCCTCCGGACTAAGGACAACGAGATTGCCAGGCTCAAGGCTGAGATGGAGAAGATGAAGGCCCAACACCAAACCGAACTCCAAAAGGTTGGCCAGAACTTCACAGAAGAGCGCGAGCGCCTTACTCTCCAGATCTCCAAGGACCAGGACCTGCTCAAAGAATCCGACATCCAGCTTGGATCGGCAATCGCTGAGCTTGAGCAACTTCGCAAAAGACGCGATAACTGCATCAAAGAGTTGACTCGGATTCATAGCCACATTTCACGTAAGTTCCATTCCCTTATCCGACATAATTCTCCGGGTTGCTTCATATGTCTTTTCTTTACCTTCTTCCCTTGTCTCGCTTCTAGGCAAATTTCCTGAGAGCACCACTATTGCAAGCGCAGCAGTTGCAGATTTTCGCCAAGCGAGGGGTACTCCTGCCGCTCCTGCTGGTGAGGAGGTTCCTTACGACATGGAGGACCTGTTGGTCAACTTGTCATCTCGCGTGGAGATCATCAAGAATTACGGCAAGGATATCCTCGACGTTGCAGTTCACATTTTCAACACGTTCTGGCCCGGAGAAGGTAGTCCGGAGACCACCGCGATTCTCGTCGAGAAGCTAATGGAGGTTGAGACCTAGCTCGATCTCTAGAGAGAGTCCGCTGGGCGTGCCGCAGCTGATACTATCCTTCACCACATACTCACGTGGTATGAGAAGATCGACCTCAGCCTCCTTACACGTCGGCGCACCGGATCCAGATGGACTGATGACCCGGAGTGGGTAGCTCGGCGCTAGGCTTGCGCCTACAGCCTCGTCGAATATTCTCCTATCCATGACTGGGTTGAAGGACCAAGCTTCCTGGAATCCGCTAGAGACGAGAACGCTGAGAACGCTGAAGACGGGTCGGATGAGGACGAAGAAGGTGATGCCTCAGATATTGAAGACAGCGACGACGACACCGGACTTCCTCCTCCTGTTGCTCCTTAGGTTAAAAAACTTGAAAATTTATCAGATCCCCGGTATGCCGGGTGCAACTGTATGCTGTATATGTGATATTTTGCTACTACGTTTCTATGCCGGATTAACTTGGGCGTAGTCCCCGAGTTTCATTTTCTTGTTCGTCCAATCCTCTGGCTCGGTCCGTGTCTACCTTGATTCGGTTTTACGACTTACGAATCCGATCTTCAAAAATTGTTTTAACAATACTTAGAAACTTTTAGGCTTAGCTCAAAATAATTCAGCATAATAACTTGAAAATAAATACAGGGTTAGTCCGAAAAACAAACGTTAGCTCGAATAAATTTGTTTCCTTAGTCGTTTTTCATGTGCTATGCAATTCCAAACCTGTTCTCTTGCTTTCCATGAAGCCAATTCTTGTTGGACAGCAGCAAGTCGAAGAGTTGGGTTTTTGGTGCTCACACATTACTAATCCGGGTTAAGTAGAACAACTTATTCCAGCTAACATACGAGAGATAACAACAATAATTATTAAGGCAGTCCCCGAGTTACTGCTCGAGGCGCTGCTATTTCATTGATAAGCTCATTGTCGACATACATACCGACATATGAGACGACTCGGATACATACATGTCTTAGCTAAGAGTAGAAGGGACGAAGTAGTGCTACATTCCACAGTCGCTTAGATTCCTCTCCGGACCTATCCGCCTTGTTCTTTTCCCGTGGCTTTGCATCTATAAGATAGTAAGAATCATTGTGCAATGCTTTGCTCACAATGAATGGCCCTTCCCATGGGGGGGATAACTTATGCATTCCAGTAGTACGTTGTACCAACCGGAGCACCAGATCGCCTTCCTGAAAGACCCGAGGGCACACTTTCCGGCTATGGCAGCGTCGGAGATTTTGCTGATATATGGCGGATCTGGACAGTGCCAGTTCTCTCGCTTCTTCCAGCAGATCAACATCATTTTGCCGGGCTTCTTGTACTTCGGCTTCTGTGTATTGGGTGACCCTAGGCGAATCATGCTCTATGTCGGCTGGTAATACAGCTTCTGCCCCATATACCGTAAAAAGCGATAGCCGTTGATCGATTCGAGTTGTTCTTAAACTCCACAAGATCACCGGTAGTTCTTCTATCCAGCACCCCGCTGATCTTTGCAGCGGCTCAATGAGCCGGGGTTTTATCCCGGATAATACTAATCCGTTGGATCTTTCCACTTGTCCGTTCGATGCGGGGTGGGCTACCGAGGCTACGTCCAGCCGGATCTTCTTATCTCGGCAGAATCGTGCAAATGCTCCTTCAGCAAAATTTGTGCCGTTATCAGTTATGATACTGTGAGGATAACCGTATCTCAAGATGATGTCTTTGAGGAATGTTACGGCCATAACTCCATCACATTTTCTTATAGGCTTCACTTCAATCCATTTTGTAAACTTATCCACCATGACCAAAATGTGTGTCATGTTTCCCCTTGCTGGTTTGAACGGGCCAACCATATCCAAGCACCATACGGCAAATGGCCACGTAATTGGTATGGTCTTGAGTTCCGACATTGGCATATGTGTCTTAGTAGCATATCTTTGACAACCATTGCATTTTCTCACCAGATCTTCTGCTTGTTCTAAGGCACTTGGCCAGTAGAACCCATGCCGGAATGCTTTTGCCACTAAGGCTCTAGATGACGCATGATGCCCGCACTCTCCTTGGTGTATATCTCGGAGGATGTCAAGCCCTTCTTCCGGGTCAACGCATCGCTGGAGGACGTTGGTTACACTCCGTTTGTACAGCTCGGAATTGATAATTGTGTATGCTTTGCTCTCCTTTGAGTTTGCCTGGCTAACACCTCCTCAGTGGGAATGTTCCATCTTTCAGGAATTGGAAAATAGACAATGCCCAAGCTGGTATCGCTCGTGCAGGAACACGTCCTCATCAATTTCCATCTGATCTACCAGCATAACTTCAACCGGATCCCGCTGAGCAGTCCCTGGGTCAAGCGAGGTAGTCCCCGGGTTTGCTGAGGCAGTCCCCGGGTTTGCTGATGTACTCCCCGAGTTTGCTGATGCAGTCCCCGGGTCTCGCGTACTACCTCCCATGTCAATGTCCATGGGCTCAGCTCCGATTCCGTATTTTCCGGGACATAGATCGAGTCAGTTCCTGGGGATGGCCTGATAGATGGTTTTCTGAGGTGTTCCAATGCTACACCTGGTGGAATTGCCTGTCGGGTTGATCCGAGCTTCGATAGCATGTCGGCAGCTCGTTTTCCACTCGGGGTACATGGTGAAATTCACACCCCTCGAAGTAACCAGATATCTTCTGCACATGAAACTTGTACAGTGCCATGTTTGGATCCAGGGCGTCCCACACTCCGGACACTTGCTGCACCACCAAATCCGAGTCGCCAAAGCATATTATCCGACGTATGCCAATCTCTTTTGCCACTTTGAGCCCATGCACAAGAGCCTCGCACTCAGCGACATTGTTCGATGCCGCGAAGTGGATCTGCAATACGTATTTTAGCTGGTCCTTCTTTGGCGAGGTAAGCACAACCCCGGCGCCTAATCCGGTTTTGGTTTTCGAACCGTCAAAGTGCATCCTCCAGTAGTCCGGATCTGGTGGCGGTGGTTCGTATTGTACCTCGGCCCAATCTACAAAAAAGTCCGCCACAGCCTGAGACTTGATTGCTTCTTCTCATTGTATTAGCGCATAAGGGGCTAGCTCAATTGCCCATTTTGCGATCCTGCCACTCGCATCCTTGTTACCCATTATCTTGGATATGGGATCTTCACATATCACTTTGATGGGGTGCTCCTCAAAGTAATGCTTTAATTTCTTTGCCGCCATATAGACACCATATGCCACCTTTTGAAAGTGCGGGTAGTTCTGTTTTGAGGCAGACAATACCTTGCTCAAGTAATACACTGGCCTCTGCACCGACTTACCCTCTTCATTATGCTCTACTACAATCACTGCACTTACAACTCGGTTGGTTGCGGCTATGTAGAGCAACATTGGCTCCTTTGATAATGGAGAGGCTAACACAGGTGCAGTGGCCAACATCTTTTTTAAGTGGCCAAAGGCTTCATCGGCCTGTGGTGTCCAAACGAATTTATCCGACTTTTTCATGAGTTGATAGAGAGGCAATGCCTTTTCTCCCAACCGACATACAAACCGACTCAACGATGCTAGGCACCCAGTGAACTTCTGGACATCGTTAAGACACTTTGGCAGCTCCATTCGCTCAATGGCCTAAATCTTAGTTGGATTAACCTCGATACCTACCGAGACGAAATCCGAGTAATTTTCCAGCCGGGACACCGAAGGTACATTTTTCCGGGTTAAGCTTCATCCGGAACCTTCTCAAGTTCACGAATGTCTGCCTGATGTTGTGAAGGAGAGTTTTGCTTTCCTTGGTCTTGATAACCACATCATCCACGTATACTTGTATGTTTTGACCTATTTGGTTGTGCAAACATTTTTGCATACATCTTTGGTACGTTGCACCTGCATTACGCAAACCAAATGGCATAGTGTGATAGCAATAAGCCCCGTACGGGGTGATAAACGCGGTCTTTATTTGATCATCCGGGTTCAGAGGTATCTGGTGGAAACCAAAATATGCATCAATGAACGACAACAGTTCACATCCCGCGGTTGAGTCTATGATCTGATCTATCCTCGGCAGTGGAAATGGATCTTTTGGACACGCCTTGTTCAGGTTCGTGTAATCGATACACATACGCCAAACCACTGCCACGTTCGGATCATCCTTCTTCTTTTCTACCAGCACCGGATTAGAGAGCCAATCCGGATCCAGCACCTCCATGATAAATCCTGCTGCTAGTAACCGAGCTATCTCGTCTCCAATGACTTTTCTCCTATCCTCGGCGAACCGGCGGAGAGGTTGCTTCACCGGCCTTGCTCCGGGTCTTACGTTCAAAGAGTGCTCGGCCAACTCCCTTGGAACACCTTGCAAATCCTGTGTGGACCAAGCAAAAATGTCCCGATTCTCATGAAGGAAGTTGACGAGCTCGCTTTCCTATTTGTTAGTTAACCCTGCACCAATTGTTACGGTGCGCTCCGAGAACATGTCATCAACTGGAACCTTCTTGGTGTCCTTTGCGGCTTGGAATGAAACGCTACCATGTGGGTTACTCAACGCCGGCATATACTGCTGCGCGGACTGAGCTAATGCCGCCACCTCTTGGATTTTTCTTTTCTCTTGCGCAATCACGAGTGACTCGGCTAGGTTAGACCCGGCTGAGGCACACTCGATGGAACGTCGGAAATCTCCAGCAATGGTAATCACTCCATTTGGCCCGAGCAACTTCATCTTCAGATAACTAATGTGGCAGCTTGCCATGAACTTGTTCAATGCTGGTCTTTCGAGTAACGCGGGATACGCACTTTCCAAGTTCACCACCTCAAACTCCAGATTATCAGTTCGGCAATTATCCCTTGTGCCGAATAGCACGTCGACCTGGATTTTGCCTATGGGCTCACAAGAAATGCCTGGTACAATGCCATGGAAAGTTGTCCTTGTAGCCTGGAGCATGTTCTCCGAGATACCCAACTTGCGCATTCTATCCGCATACATGATGTTAATGCTACTGCCATTGTCAATCAGTACCTTGGAGAACCTCACATTGATGTTTGGTCCAATGAATGTCAGATCTAGCACTAGCGCATACGAACCTGGACTCGGCATAAGCTTAGGATGATCTTTGATGTTCCAGGTGATTTCCTGGTCCGACCAAGGCATGTACCTCGTCACTGCAAGCTCTTTCTATCTGTTTCCTCAGTTGTGAATACACAATAGCTCTGGTGGTGTTCTTTGTAATCATTCCTCCCCTCGTTTCCGGGGTACCTCTGATCCGGTTGTTGTTGATTTTCCACCTGATGCACTGCATCCCTCCTCTCATTGTTGTCGTACCTCGGCGGAGGGGGAGGCAACATTAGTTGTTGCGTGTTCGCTCTGGAGAGCAATTGTTGCCGGGGTAACTCCTGCCCAGGTTGATCATTCCGGGGTGCCTGAGCATTCCCCGAACCACCTTGTTCTATCTTACGCATCCACTCACATTGCCTCGTTGTGTGACCCGCCGGGCTATTCGGATTTGGCGTGTGAAACTTACACGACTGATCCAACATCGACTCATAGGTATACCTCGGATGATCTTTCCTTTCTTGCCACTGTTTCTTTTGCTCCGGGGTCCATGTTTTCTTACCATCGTTTCTCGGAGTCCATTGCCCTCCCGTTTTCTGGCGTTGGTTGCTCCCTGCTCCGGGTTGATCTTGATTCATAGCTGCAACTTGTTGCGAACCGTAGCGATGATCCGGTCTATCATCTCTTCTTTTCCTCTGTAATCGTTCCTCCGAGATGACCCGGTTCCATCCCTCTGATAGTATTCCTCGTTTGACTCGTTTGACGCGAGCCTAGGTTGAGTCGGATCACCCAAAGCATACGAATCTGCAATCCGGATCATCTCTGCCAACGTAATTGGCATTTTCCTTTGCAACTTCATCCATAGTTCGCTGCCATATCTGCACCCTTGCGCAAACCATGCTATGTCCTGTGACTCTATGACACCCTCACACGAGTTTCTCACGGTACACCACCTGGTCAGGAATTTGCGGTTCGTCTCATTAGGTCTTTGCTTGCACATTGCTAGGGTCTGCGGCCTGTTCGGCCTCTAATATGTACTTGAGAAGTTGCTGATAAACATTTCTTCAAAATCTATCAAGCAGTTGATACTTCCGGGTGGTAAATTATTCAGCCATACTCTAGCCGGACCTTCCAACATCTGGGCACGTACCGTACAACCCATCTCAAGTTGCTAGTGGCAATTTTCACAGCCTAGCATAGTTTATCAGCCAATCCTCCGGCTTGGTGCTGCCATCATACGTCTTCGTGCCTCTGGGCAGCTGGAAGTTGGGTACCGGTGGCTCCTTCATGATCCGGGGTCCAAAGCACGCTGGACCCGGGGGACCTTGACATTCGATTTGTTCCGACCTATACAGGCGATCCAGTTTCAACCTGGCATCATCCGGCATTAAATCCCTGCTTCCCAACCTTGACCCTATCACATGATAGTCCTGTCTCGGGTACCCCACGTTCACCATCTCCAAATCACCGTCATTGTATCGGTTTTGCAGTTGGGGCGCACCTTTCTGTTGCATACCTCGGCCGGCGCTTTGCTCTTGCCTTGGTATGTTCCGCTGCTGCGATTGCCCTGCTCCTGCCGAGTTTCGCTGTCCGACATTGCCATTGACAACGTTCCCTTGACCGGCATTGCCTTGGTCGTGGTTACCTTGGCCAGCTTCACCTCGGCTCACACTTCGTCGATCATCATTTTTCCGTGCCTCTTTACCTTTTCCTGCCCGCGTTGGGTCGTACGGGACAATCTGTTTGTTCCGTCTGGCCGAGGTTACTACCTCTTCTCTCCTGGGACCACCATGAGGTGACGATGCGGCTCCAGCGGATTTCTCCGGGTTACCCATCGCCGAATAGACGATTTTGGAAGCTCCAGCTCTCTCTGGGTTAGCTCTGAGTAGCTCTTCGTTCTGTCTGTTCGCGATCCGAACTAACTCGTTAACCCTATCTTGTTGTCTTTGACGGGCCTCACCCATCAGACCCTCTAACTCGGATGTAGCCGCATCCGCTGCTCTGAGGTTCTTCGCCGGGGTACTATACCTCGGCAACCCCATAGACAAATAGTTTTCCGATCCCTCAGCTCCATCATCACCTTCTCTGTTCATCTCGCTCATGAGATTTCTCCCTTTTACTTTTACCGTATCAACTTTGTTTGCCTTTGCATACTCACGCAGCATCATGTTCAACGACTGCTGAGCCGCGGCTATTTTCTTTGCGCCCTCTAGTATCTTTTGCCTAGTTTCCTCTAGCTCGGCCTGTGCCTGAGCCGGATCTACCACTGCTGCTACCGAGTTAGCCAAGCTATCCATAGCTTCTCTCAGTACGTTCTCAGGCCTCTCTAGTGGTGGCCTTCTACCTTTCCTCGGTGCCTTAGGTGTTACCTCCGGGTCCGGTGCTGGATCCTTGCTCGTGCCTGCCCCTGGCGCAGTCATCATCACTTCAGCACGATCCGGGGAGCGAGTGATATGCGCCCCGTGAACCATGCTAAGGGGTGGTTCCCCTGCCTCGACGACGCGCTGCGGATGAACGCACGATACGTCCATAGCAACATAGACCTTGTGTGCTCCCAGCTTGACGAAGAGGCCGTTGCGCGGAAGTGGGCGCGTGCCGAAGCAGCCAGCGTTGTTGCTGACAAAATCCAGCACTCCAAAGCGCTGAACGAGCTCGGAGATGATGCGTTCGCCGGTGCCGATGAGGTTTCCCGTCCGGATCTTCACCCCTGCTAGCGCTGCTAGCCCCACGGTGGGCGCCAACTGTCGTGGTGGTGTCACGGCAGATGCCATGGATAGGCTAAAGGTGGGGACTAATACACGCTAGGGGAATCTAGGGAGGGATAGTGGAGTGATTCTCCACACAGAAGATTGTATTCCTTTCAAGTTTACAAGTGCTCCTAGAGCTGTATTGGCGAGAGGAGGAAGAAGAAGCTCTCTTACTCTCAACTACAATTCACTCCGAGAACCTTAGCCAAATCTGTCTTGAAGAAAGACCAACCAAACTAGCGCTCAACCCTTCTACTGAAACCCTAGCCCCCCTTATATAGAGGGGGCTCGGTCTCTGCCTAGGGCATACGTGGAGGCTCAAAGTAGTAACCCGACCGGGGTGCTTTTCCCCCGCGTCATACATGCTTTAGCTACGTGAGCCTCTGTGGCACCCGCGTCAGCCGACACGGGCGTCGTCACCCTTGTCGTCTATGACCCGGTGGTCCTGCCCTTGCTTGCTTCGCTCATGCAGTGCGTACCGGGCCTTCTTTTTTACCAGAGAGATTCATTCCTTCTCCTAGAAGCTAAACGGGACCCGGATCATGGTAGATCCGGCCACACCTGTTCCTGCATATAAGTTAGACAAGCACTTCCGACTTACTCCTTAAGTCGGTTGAGACAATGTTAGGCGACCCTCCCTGGTCCGGGTTACTCTGTGATCCGGCCTGCCTTGAGGTGACCCAGCCAGCATTCGCTTTGACCTTGCCGAACCTCGGCTAACTCGGCCCTTATACCCCGGAGTGACCCTACCCGGGGGTATCCCCCCAACACTCCTTGTGGCCGAGGCAAACAAGCGGAATGGTTTTATGTCTTGTCCATGTGGTGTCTATCGGAATCATAAGGAATACTCTTCCTCAAGAGTCCTTCACAGCCACCTATTTCGGTCCGATTTCATGACCGGCTATAATTGTTGGACCAAGCACAAAGAAAGAGGGGTTATGATGGAAGACAACGAAGAAGAAGAGAATGATAACGACTACCCTACTATGTCCCTTGAATACGATTGTACTACAATGGAAGACATTGATGAAGAAAAAGATGAAGAACGGGCATCAGATCTGCCCGATGATGATCTTAGTCGGGCCATTGTAGATGCCTAGGAAGAATGCATAACTGAAAGGGAGAGGTTAAAGTTCAAGCAGATGTTAGAGGATCACAACAAATTGTTGTACCCAAATTGTGAAGATGGGCACAAAACTGGGTAGCAATGGAAGGCAGAGAACGGTGTGACTGACAAAGGATTTGAAAAGTTGCTGAAAATAATGAAGAAGTTGCCAAAGGATAACGAATCGCCTGCACCACTTACCTAAAGAAGGTTATGCGCCTCTAGGATTAGAGGTGCGAAGATACATGCATGCATCCTCTACATCTGCGAAGTCACGAGAATTTGGATGCATGCCCAGTATGCACTGCATTGCGGTATAAGATAAGAGGAGATGACCCTGGTGATGTTGAGGGTGAGCGCCGCATGAAGAGGGTTCCTGCCAAGGTGATGTGGTATGCTCCTATAATACCACGGTTGAAACGTTTATTCAGGAACAAAGAGCATGTCAAGTTATTGCGATGGCACATGGAAGACTGTAAGAAAGACGAGATGTTGAGACACCCCGCTGATGGGTTGTAGTGGAGAAAAATCGAGAGAGAGTTTTCGGACTTTGCATGTGATGCGAGGAACTTATGGTTTGGTCTAAGTACAGATGGCAAGAATCCTTTTGGGGAGCAGAGCTGCAGTCATAGCACCTGGCATGTGACTCTGTGTATCTATAACCTTCCTCCTTGGTTGTGCATGAAGCGGAAGTTCATTATAATGCCAGTGCTCATCCAAGGCCCGAAGCAACCCGACAATGACATTGATGTGTACCTAAGGCCATTAGTTGAAGAACTCTTATAGTTGTGGCACATACAAGGTGTACGTGTGTGGGATGAGAACAAGAAGGAGGATTTTGACCTACGAGAATTGTTGTTCATAACAATCAATGATTGGCCTGCTCTTAGTAACATTTTAGGACAGACAAACACGGGATACAAAATGCATGCACACACTGTTTAAATGAGACTGAAAGTATATATTTGGATAAATGTAAGAAGAATGTGTACCCGGGGAATCGTCATTTTCTTCCGCCCACGCACACCCTAAGAAAGAAAGGTAAGCATTTCAATGGTGAGGCAGACAGCCGGTGTAAGCCTATCCGCCGTACTGGTGATGATGTATTTGATATGGTGAAGGATTTAAAAGTAATGTTTGGAAAGGGTCCTGGTAGACAATCTGTTCCGAAGGACGATGTCGGACACACATCCATGTGGAAAAAGAAATCTATATTTTGGGAGCTACCCTATTGGAAAGTCCTAAAGGTCCGCTCTGCAATTGACATGATGCACCTGACGAAGAATCTTTGCGTGACGCTGCTAGGCTTCTTGGGCATGTATGGGAAGAGCAAAGGTACACGTGAAGCACGACAGGACCAACAACGTATGCAAGACCGAGATGGCATGCATCCAGAGCTGTTTGAAGGTACTGCTAGCTACGCTCTTACCAAAGAAGAGAAGGAAATCTTTTTTTAAGTCCTTTACAGTATCAAGGTACCGTCTGGTTTCTCGTCGAACATAAAGGGAATAATAAATATGGCAGAGAAAAAATTTCAAAACCTAAAGTCTTATGACTTCCACGTGCTTATGACCCAGCTGCTTCCAATTGCATTGAGGGGACTCCTGCCGGAAAATGTTCGAGTACCCATTGTGAAGCTATGTGCATTTCTCAATGCAATTTCTTAGAAGGTAATCAGTCTAGATAGTCTACCAAGGTTACAGAAAGATGTGGTCCAATGTCTTGTCAGCTTCGAGTTGGTGTTCCCACCATCCTTCTTCAATATTATGACGCACCTCCTAGTTCACATAGTCGAAGAGATTAACATTCTCGGTCCTGTATTTCTACACAATATGTTCCCCTTTGAGAGGTTCATGGGAGTGTTAAAGAAATATGTTTATAACCGTGCTAGGCCAAAAGGAAGCATCTCAAAGGGATTGGAACAGAGGAGGTCATTAAGTTTTGTGTTGACTTTATTCCTGACCTTAAGCCCATCGGTGTTCCTGAATCACGGGCATGAGGGTAGACTTAGTGGAAAAGGCACGCTAGGAAAGAAAGCAAGGATATGTATGGACGGACATTCTATCACTAAAGCACACTACACAGTTCTGCAAAGTTCCACCTTGGTGGCTCTGTATATCGAGGAACACAAGAATATTGTACACTCCAACAACCCGAGGAAGCCTGGCTCCTGGATTAGAGATGAACACATGAGGACTTTCGGCGGTTGGCTGCAGACACATCTCATGAATGACATAAATGTTGGAGAGCAGTTGTACTTGTTGGCCAGGTCACCATCTTCGACTATATTGACTTTCCAAGGGTACGAAATAAATGGGAATACATTTTACACGATCGCCCAAGATAAAAAGAGCACCAATCAAAACAGTGGTATCTGATTTGATGCAACAGACGAGAATGGGCAAAAGGATACATATTATGGTTACATAGAGGAGATATGGGAACTTGACTATGGACCTTAATTTAAGGTCCCTTTGTTTCGGTGCAAATGGGTCAAGCTGACAGGAGGCGGGGTTGAGGTAGACAAGAAATACGGAATGACAAAAGTGGATCTCAACAACCTTGCGTATAGAAATGAACCATTTGTCCTAGCCAATGATGTGGCTCGGGTTTTTTATGTGAAGGGTATGTCTACCAAACCGAGAAAAAGGAAAGATAAGCAAAAGAATACAGCATACGATGAGCCAAAGCGCCACATAGTTATTTCAGGAAAAAGAAACATCATGGGGTGCAGGATAAGACAGACATGTCAGAAGATTATGATAAGTTTCACGAAATTCTGCCCTTCACTGTGAAGGATGACCCAAGCATCCCATTAAGGAAGATGCTCCATGGTTACGGATTAGAAGAAAACCCTAACAATAGAGATGTGTGGATGTTGGTGATGTACAATATTATTAAACCTTTATTTTGAATGATATGCTTATATATATGGATATGACCTATCTCGATCTCAATTGTATTGCAACTTGCTGTGGCCAGACATTTATTAATATTAAAACGTAAAAATTAGTCATAATCATATCTAGCCCTGTAGTACACAGCTTCAGGGTCATCTTCAGAATCGTCATCGTCATCATCGTCGCTCGTAGCACGCGGCTGGATCCTCAGCCCTTCCCCAGCTTGTGCACGGGGGAACGGGAGAGGGGGCACCTGCCACTCTGGCCTTGGATTCACGACACGCTTGGGAGGAGGCTCCCGAATGACGACCCCGGTACGCCCTAGGCCTTCACCACCACCATTCTTGTGGCTATGCGGCTGGTGAAAGTGCGAGTACCTCAGGCGAGGATGGTCTCCCATGGTGATGTAGCGCATCACGCCGGTGATAGTCCGATTCGCCCACCACAGGCGACCACCGGCCTCGTTGTGGTTCACTGGGGGCAGGCCATCACCCTCATACCTGGCGAGCTCCCTTTCCTGCTGGTTTGCGAAGAAGGCATTCCAGGTGTCGAGGTTGTCGGGATCCCAATGGGGATCCATCCGCTGCCCGGCGTGAGCTCGAGGTAGAAGTGGTTCGTGATGGCCGCCTGGCGGGCCAAACCTTGAGGCACAGGAGGAATAGGAACCCTCGGCCAGATCCACCGGGCGGCATGGGTAGCTGGAGGCGCACAACGGCTTGGTCTCCTCGAGCGTCAGAAAGGCCCAGTAAGAGGTGTCCATTGTTGTGAGAGAGAAGGTGTGGATGTGTGGATGGACATGGCGGTCGTCCTAGATATAGAGGGAAATGGCGGGAGAACATGGCGGGAAGCGGGGGAAATGGCAGGAAAACATGGCGGGAAGCGGGGAAAATGGCAGGAAATATATTTTAGTCCTAGTTACTAGTTTTAGTATTAAATATTATATTTCTAATGAGTATGTTATTTTTTGTGAATATTTTGGTATATTATATGTATTTTTCTATTTTTAAATAACAAACTATATTTTTTTCCAACATTTGTACTAAATATAATACTTGTTAAACAATAGATAATTTCATTTAAGTTGTATAATAAAGTATGATAATAGATTTAAATTATAGATCTTCTTTTTCTGAAAATTTTGATATATAATACATAATTATCTGAAAACTATAAACCATTTTTCTTTTTGGCGCCAAAAACCACCTTTAACCCCGGGTTGTAAGACAAACCGGGACTAAAGGTCCCCGTTTAGCCCCGGTTTCTATTACAAACCGGGGCTAAAAGGTGTACGTCTGCGGGAAGATCGGCGGGCGAAAACACCTTTAGCCCCGGGTTGTAATACAAACCGGGGCTAAAGGGGGGGTATAGATACCCCCACCCCCACCCCGAGGCGTGCCATGACCCGGAGAGCCCGATTTCACCTTCTTCCCAAAGGATCGCCACCACGCCATCAAATCCCGCCGCGCCATGGAGAGGAGCTCACGCCCGCCGTCTCACGCCGCTCACTTGGCCATGTTGCTCGCCATGCAGTCTCCTCAACTGTCTTGCCCTTACTGCAAATCTCTGCCTGCCATCTCACGCCGCCTCCTCTGTGGTCGCAATGTGACCCAGATTAATTTTGGTTAATTAGGGTTAGTTAATTTTGGTTAGTAGTAGTGTTAGTGTTATTGTTAATTGGTAGTATTAGTATTTAGTTAGTGTTAGTAGTATTAGTATTTAGTTAGTGTTAGTGTTAGTGTTATTAGTAGTATTAGTATTTAGTTAGTGTTAGTGTTAGTATTTAGTTAGTGTTAGTGTTAGTATTTAGTTAGTGTTAGTATTAGTTAGTGTTAATGTTAGTAGTATTAGTATTTAG
This sequence comes from Avena insularis, assembly GCA_023614405.1. NCBI lineage: Eukaryota > Viridiplantae > Streptophyta > Magnoliopsida > Poales > Poaceae > Avena > Avena insularis. Next base: position 462,743,340 of record CM042691.1, on the reverse strand, counting down.
TTAGTGTTAGTAGTATTAGTATTTTGGTTAGTGTTAGTGTTAGTAGTATTAGTATTTAGTTAGTGTTAGTAGTATTAGTATTTAGTTAGTATTAGTATTTATCTAGGGTTAGTTAGGGTTAGTTAGAATACTTAGTTAATTAGGTTTAGTTTAGTTAGTGTTAGGTTTATGGTTAGTGTTAGTAGTATTAGTATTTAATTAGTATTAGTATTAGTATTTATCTAGGGTTAGTTAGGGTTAGTTAGAATACTTAGTTAATTAGGTTTAGTTTAGTTACTATTAGGTTTAGGGTTAGTGTTCTTAGGGTAATACTTAGTGATTTAGTTACCATTTATGTTGTACGATTGTTTATTGCTATTATTTAGTTATGTCATGTCCTCCTCGTCCAAGCCTACTAGACTCCGTCGGTTCCGGGGATGTCCGAGCCTGGGCTCCGCCGGGTTGGCACTGTGAGGTGCTACCTGTCGGGAATCGTACCTTGGTGAGGAATCCGGGTATCATCGTCGACCTGGAGCTTCTTTGGTGGCGTCGATGAGGTCCAGGAGCGGTGCAGAGGGAGCCCCCCCCCCGAGGAGGTGGTACGTCGTCGTATCAGGGAGGAGGACCTTCTTGTCCATGGGCTATCGGGTTTCCCGAGGACATTGACACGTACAGGAGCCGATCGATAAAAACAAAGCGGAAAAAAGAGGGGGATGTAGAGCGGTTCACGAGGTTTGAAGCCATGTTGCAGGAGCATCGCTAGGAGCTTAATAAACTTAAAGGACTCCGATAGCAAGATCCTGCACCAGACAGTACGGTCAACCCATCGCAATGTAAAAGTAGCGTGGCTTCCACGGCCACGGTAATGATGCAACGATGGATGTGTACCCCGTGGATACAATTAAGGAGAAGACTAGTTGTGAGCTGCATGTTGAACTGAAGAACATATCAATGAAGGTGACGGTCGGCTTTGCTTTACCTTCTTCACCGGGAGCGACCTACCATTGCAATCTGATTCCAGTTGGCTATTCTCGTGTCGGTGTGGATGAAGTTCAACCGATGTGTCAGTCACTACAGCTTGACATCCCTGGAGGTGAAGGGGAGACGACACTGGGAGAGGTCACGAGTGGCTTCATTCTTTGGAAAAAAGAATACATCAAGTTTCCAGGCTCGACACCAAGGCCACCTTCTCCACCGAGAAATAATCCATCACCTCCAAGGCCACCGTCTCCTCCCAGTAAAATTCCACCTCCAAGTCCACCTCCAAGGGCACCGTCTCCTCCCAGTAAAAGTCCACCACCTCCAAGTCCAATCCATGACCCCAACATGAGTCCATCTTAATCTACGCAGCCGCCTCCACCCACTAAGGGCCAAAAGCGGAAGAATAGCACCGCTCCGTCGAGCGAGAACCGACGCCCAAAGTGACAGTTCTCACCCCTCCCAAGAGTACTGCCAGTTCCTCCCAAGAGGGCTTACGACCTGACCGATGAGGAGACCGATGCGGTCGTACGGGCCGAAGTGGATGCTCAATTTAAAAAGAAACAACCTGAGCTAGAGGTCCAAATAAAGCCGGAAACCAAGGAGCACTTTAGGAAATTACTTACGCAGCCATCCCAAGCTCAGTTAAATGCGCCAGATGACTATACACGATCTCTTCAGAAGGCACTGAAACAGAAGAGATCAAGCTGTAGAGGAAGCATCACAAAAGAGGTTCCCCAGCAGGGGGAACAAGCAAAACAATCGACTGGTAGCGGAAGCATCAGAGCGGACATCCCCTAGCTGGGGAAACAAGCAAAACAATCGAGTGGTAGCCGAAGAACCAAAAGACACGTTCCCCATCTAGGGAAACAAGCAAATCAATCACTCCCCCCACTCCAGGTGCACATACCCGAACCTCAGCTATATGACGGAGAACCTATGGACCCGGAAACGACTAAGATATTGGCCGAGCAATGTAATATGTCTATTCATGACATTATTCATGGCGATATGCCCAAGGCTAAGGTAGCACCAAAATTTGTTCACGGGGAGCCTCTGGTCAGTTCTGAGAGGCTTCAGGATATGCCAACAAAAATGCGACGATTCCATGAATGGTACATGAAAGCATCAAAAGAAGAGCGATATTGGCTCAGGCTGAAAGTTCGAAAATCGCATTACTTCGCTGAAGACGAGGTCCCTGTTGAATTTATATAATTATTTCAGTTATTCAATCTAAAGGAACTTGACAAATCTATCCTCAGTTGCTTTTGTCTATAAGTGAATACTTTATTTATGTAATTAAGTCTCTATCTCAGCTTGTTCAATTCATTGCCGGTAAGTATACTCACTATATTCTTTTGTACACTATATATAATGATGCAGAATGAAGATTCTCGAATGTAAAAGAAAGGCTATCAATGGATTTGGGTTCATTGACCCACATCGAGTTAATGGAGCTATGCTAAAGGATAAGCCACTGGATACCGAGCAAAACTTGCTCCGGTTTCTCACGAACCAGCATTTCTGTAATAAAATACTATTTCTTTACCACGACGGCAAGTGAGTTCTTGTACACATTAACTTTTGCTTACTCGATGTTCAGTGTAAATGATGAGTTACTAACGTATGTAAACCTTGCGTAGGTACCACTAGATTCTTCTAAGCATTTCAGTTGACTTGGGAAGAGTTCACATCATGGACTCACTAAACAAAGACATTGAAGACTACCACGACATTATCGATATGATCCGGAGGTAATTTCAACCATTATCGCACTATATCGGTTTCTTTCGTTCATTTTCTAGGATATCAAGTAGTTATTAACTCATACATTCATTTTGTTTGTCGGGTAGGGTTTGGACACGGTTCAAGAACAAGGTCCGTGGTTAATGTCGTGAGGAGCTATTTTTTAAATCGGTCTCGGTAAGTAGTACGAGCTAAGTCTGCGCATCTATTTAATTCTAGTTTATGTGCATTTATCATGCTAGAGTTATTATTTGATTGAATTCTATTCTTGTAAAGTGCGCGAGGCATCCACGGGGGACTAATCTATGTGGATTCTACGTGTGCGAGTTCATTCGCATCACTACTGAGAAGCCATTGGAAAATGTTCGAGTAAGTAAACAATATATTCACCCATTATTTTTATTACAAAAAGTTGTGTTGAGTCTAATTCATACGATCTCCTTCTTTATATAGTTGGACGTGATGCGGGACAAGCTCCTACCAGAGAACCGCCTAATAGCAATCCAAGAGGAATTTGCTGGATTTTTTGTCGAGGAGGTCATAGACCCACGCGGAGAATACTCTCTAGATAGACCCTAAAGCATCCATGCAATGATCTCCATATAATCAAATAGACAGGCTCTGGACCCGGTTGGGACTCCATGTATGCTTGTAAGAGAAATTATATTATATATTGCATAAATGTGTACAAGTACTGTGTAGTAGCGTTCTGTATCTATATGAAAACTTGTTTCTAATGAAAACATAGAATGAAAAATAATTGAACACAAAACACAAAATGAAAAGAAAAACACAAAACCCTAAAACCCATCTGCTGCCGCAGCAGCCAAATGGCCCAAAACGCTGTCGCGGCAGGGGGACTAAATGTCCTCCAGCCTAGCGCGGCTCGCGGGGCCACGTGGTGGACCTCTAGTCCCGGTTCGTAACAGAACCGGGACTAAAGGCAGGACCTTTAGTCCCGCTTTGGCAGCCCCGGTTCAAATTCCAGGACTAAAGGTTCTTACGAACCGGGGCTAATAGCCTGGTTTCTACTAGTGGTACGATCCTCGTAGGACTGAGTTCCTGAAGTTTTGACAAAAAAGAGCACCTACCCCAGTGAATTGTCAAAATAAACCAACTGTGAGAAAAATTGTTAAAAAAGACCAAGCATGCGTGGCGGCGGGGCTGGCTAGGCAACACGTGGCACCTGCCACCATACACAGAGGCGGAAGGGCGCTCCCGTAGGCCCAGATGACATGTCAGACGAGAGCACAACAACACACATGTTAACGACGCAGTGGGCCATGCCACCTTGGCTAGTGGCGGCACAAGGATGAGTTTAATATCCCATGGAATTTTTTTAAAACAGGCCATGCTTCTCGACCAGAAATATAAGAGCACCTCCACTCGCATTCCTGGGAGGGCTTCTCTAGGCCTTTATTCATCCAGACGTATAATTTTTGCCCAGTCGCGTTTCTAGGACCTCGTTTTTATCGGGTTTGGCCCAATTTTCATCCAGCATTCCTAGGCCGAACCCGGCACGTCAGGTGTCGCCTGGGAACACTAGATGAAGAAAAAAATGGTGGCCATCCCTATTGGCGAGATATACCGTTTTCCAACCGCAATTCGGCTCCACACGGCACAGAGCCTTTTCCCCAAGACTGGGAGCGACAAACTAAGAGAGCAATAATGGCCATAATCATACAGAGTGACAAAACATCATTGATCAAAGCATAAAGTGATACTACAAGTTGAAAACTAAAGAATCATAAAGGCTATGGTGACAGAGATAGTCATAACATAGTGTGAGCATGCGCCAAGTCAACCCAAATAAAGCATCAAAGGAGAATACTATTATACTATGCTTTAATATGCCAAAACAACGCATGATTCATCCAAGGCACATTAAGCAATCTCAATTGTTTATAATAAGTCATGCTACAACAAAGAATACTAAGCATAAAGCCAAAACAGTATCAAACATGGCATGACAGAGCATAGGCCACAGTCAAAAACAAGCTCTTTTTACCACATAAGTATGAACTTTCCTACTCTTTTCCAAACCAAACCAAACTATTTGCAAACCAATGTATGAAAGAGGGGGGTCCAACCAATTTATTCATAAAACTAAGCAAACAAAAGCAAACAAAAAACCAAAACGAAAAAGAAGACGCTCCAAGAAACACACAACTGTGCATGAAACAATAAAAATGAAGCGTTTGGAAGAAACCTGGAATTTTTATTGATGAAGAAGGGGATGGCTTGGGCATCCCCAAGCTTTGACGCTTGTACTTCTTGGATATTTCTTGGGGTGACACGCTTGGCATCCCCAAGCTTGAGATTTAGTCCATCCTTCATCTCATTACTCATTCCTTCCATACACCTAAAATTTTTCCTTCATACAAAACTTCACACAATCTTTATTAGAAACATTAGTGCACTCAAGCTAAATAAGTCTTAAGGTTCAGTTCCAACACCAATAAACTTCCATTAAAACACAGGCTACTGAAGCACTTCCCTCAAAAAGCTCAATTCCCCAAAAGAACTCAAAAAGGAACCAACAAGAAGCAAATGCAGAAAATGGCAGAAATCTATCAAAACAGACCAGCAGGTAAAGACGAATTTTTTAGATGACCTTATGTTGCTCAAATTAAAAAGTGTTGAACTAAGGAAACTTAGATAACAACCTGGGTAAGAAGCACAAAAAATCACGCCTCACAAAGAGGTTCATATATTTTACACGAATTTTTATGGTGAAGCACAAAAATCTGTTTCAGGACAGCAACTTTCCCAATCATTACTTCTCTCTCATTAGAGGTTACTCTTGGCACAAAAAGCAAATAAAAAGGATAAGGAGAGGTTATTACAGAGGTAATAACTTCCAAGACTCATCTAAAACTTTTGGGTTATCTCCCAATAAGTACTTTTCTTTAACGCCTTTAAGTTAGGCATAAGAAGCAAGAAAGAATCAAGTGTTCTCAAATGAAGAAGCATTAAGATCAATACCAGAATTTTTTTCAACAAGGCAAGGTATATCCTCCAAATAAGTTCTAGAGGATCCTCTCTTAATACTCTTAGGTTCACTATTCTCATCAAAAGGGTTTGCAGGAACAATCCAATCAACATTCTTTTCTATGGCATCATGTATTGCTACTACTTTGAAGGGTATTGGTATCTTAGGTTCCTCCCCATTAGGTTCAGTTTTGTTCATCTTTTCTCGTGTACCAACAACATCTACACATGAGCCTAGCATATTGAAACGTTCGAACACTTTCCTAGCTTCCTTGGCAACATCATAGAACTCCTTAAATAAAGTTTCTTGAATAAAATCCCTCTTTTTAGGGTCCTCAATTTATTTAAGCTTAAGAAACATTATTTGCATTGAGGGGTTGAGGTTAACAAACCTAGCTTCTAACATGTGAATTAAAGAAGCTGCGGCAATCTCATAGTTTGGAGCAAGTTCTACAAGGGATCTATCCTCAGTATCCTCATGTTTGCTAACATGATTAAAGAATTCTTCAATATTATCTTTCCCAATTATAGAACCACTACCAATTGAAAGGTCTTTCAGGGTGAAAGTAGGGATCAACATGGTGAGCTAAGGAAGAGGTGACAACTAAAGGAGACTTAATTTTTTGTGTGTTTTTGATAAAGAAAGCAAACTAGTAATTTTTTTGTGTGTTTTTTATAACAAAACGAGCAAACAAAGAAAAAAGAAACTAAGCAAAACAAAAACAACAAAGTAAAGAGATTGGTGATGAGGGACTCCCCTTGTGAAGATGTCCTTGACTCCCCGGCAACGGTGCTAGAAAAATGCTTGATGGCTTTGTGTATGGCGCCAGAAAAGTGCTGGTGCGATGTTGATGTAGAGCTCATTGGGAACCCCAAGGGGAAGGTATGATGAGCACAGCAGCAAGTTTCCCTCAGTATGAAACCAAGGTTTAATCGAACCAGTAGGAGCAAGGAAACACCCCAAAGGTGTTACTAGCTGAGCTTTGGCAGGGCGCACTACCGGTGCTAGTAGCAACGTGGAGACCTGCACAACACAACCACAGAACTTTGTCCCCAACTTGCGATGAGGTTGTCAATCTCACTGTGTTTTGCGGAGAACAAAGGATTAAACGTATCGAATGGAAAACAGTAATAGTTTGTAGAAAGTAAACACAAAACAGTAAACAGTTTGTAGATTGAATGTAAAAGACAAGGACCGGGATCCATAGTTCACTAGAGGTGGCTCTCCTTAAGATAGATAACATGCTGGGTGAACAAATTACAGTGGGGCAATTGACAAACATCGAGAAAGAAATACATGCATATACTAATCATCTTGACTCCTTTGGAACTTGATTGGGCATTACAACATTATACATAGACCGCCATCCAACTGCATCTATGACTAATAATCCACCTTGAGGTTATCATCCGAACCCCCTCCAGTATCTTGACCTCGTTGCCATGTCACCTACGGCGATGCCCCGTGCCGCCCCGCCAAATCCACACCAATAGAAAGGTCCATCATCGCCGCCGCATCCCCTCCCCTTGCTGCTAGCCTTATTTCACCTTCTCGTGGCGTCGTCGGCAGCACGGCTCTATTCTGAGCTCTCCCACAACACGCCCGCGAAGTGTTCGACATTTTTCCTACTCGGCCATGGACTCTGGCGACTAGGAGGAGATGTTCGCCATATTGTTGGAGGAAGAGACCACCGCAACCACAGAAGATGAAGAGCATATGCAGCTCCTCCGCTCTCTGGCCAGACAGTACGCGCAGACTGTAGCGCCGAAGCGTGGAGGCTCGGAGAAGGGTCACCGGAAGTGCAAAGCAAGGCAGCGGATGGAGGGATATTGCATGATGTATGCCAACTACTTCGCCGACAACCCGCTACACGAAGAGGTCATGTTTCGGCACCATTTTAGGATGAGCCGAAAACTCTTCCTCGAAATTGTGTATGCCATATGGGAGTTTGAGCCCTACTTCATATGCAAGAAGGACTGCACCGACATGGTAGGGTTTTGCTCATTGCAAAAGTGCACAATGGTGATGAGGTTACTGGCATACGGAGTTCTGGGTGACAATGCTGATGACTATCTTCGCATGGCCGAGTCCACCGCTATTGATTGTTTGTACAGGTTCTACTGGGCAGCGATTCCAGTGTTTGGGCCACTATACTTGAGATCAGCCACTGCTGAAAACACTGCTCGGATCCTCGTAGTCAATGGAAGTAGAGGATTTCCTGGGATGCTTGGAAGTATTTGATTGCAGACATTGGTAACAGATGAACTGTCCATTTTCTTGGTAGGGAATGTACAAAAGCCATAAAGGAGGTTAAAGTATGATACTCGAGGAATTTGCTACACATGATCTCTGGATTTGGCACTCCTTCTTTGCCATGGAAAATCGAACAATGACATCAATGTCCTCTAGTCCTCTACTATCTTCGCTAAGCCTGTTGAGGCTCATGCTCCCCCGGTGGACTTTCAGATCAAAGGGCACCACTACAATAAGGGATACTATCTTGAAGATGGTATCTACTCAAGATGGTCAACATTTGTGAAGAATATCTCAAGCCCCATGCTCCCCAAGCATGCCCAGTTTGCCAAGGAACAAGAAGCTTGGAGGAAGGGCGTGGAGCGGGCATTTGGTGAACTCCAATAGAGATTTGCAGTTGTTAGGTTCTCTACTATTACTTGGTCGAAAGATCGTATGTTCGAAGTGATGAACTGTTATGTGATGTTCCACAACATGATCATTGAGGACAAGCGGAAGCATCCAATTGATTTGGTCAAGCAGGAGGACCCATACTACAGACAGGGGCCTCTTGCAGATCCTGATCATGAGGTGTCATCATCATGGGCTGCCTTCATCGCCATGCGTCAGGAGATCCGAGACCTGATGGTGCATCAACAACTACATGATGATCTAGTCGATCACATATGGATAGGTAGAGGCAACACATAGCTGCTATGCTGAATATGATCTGACCGAACTAGGCTAAACTATGTTTTGTTTAATTTCATGTCGAACAATGCTTTGTATTCATATTTATGCTAAACTGTGTGAATTTGAGCCGAATTGTGGTGAAATATCGCCAAATTTGTCGAAAACTCACCTTCCTGGTAACCCCCACCTAGGAACACGAGTGGGAATTCTGCCGTTCTCAGGCCGAGAAGTCCATCCATCCGGCGCTAAATAGCGCTGGATTTTAGCCTAGGAACGCCCAACAAGTGGAGGTGCTCTAAGCGGAGGGAATTCCGCATGCCAATCGAGATACACCCAAGGCATTTGGCTTGGATTAATAATGTGCATGTGTCCATCGCTTGCCCGTTTTACTTTGCCTCACTCGGTCTTTTAATTTCTTCTTACGGTACAACTCACCCAAGCGACGGCATGCGCCATGACGTTATCGTGCCGCCACCAGCCAAGGCGGCATGGCCCACTGCGCCATTAATGCCCGTGCGACTGTTGTGTCGCCCGACGTGCCGCATTTTCCTATGGCGGTAGCACCGTACCGCCTCTGCCCATAGCGGCACGTGCCACGTGCTACCTGGTTGCACCTGATGCCACTAACAAGTAGTCTTTTTTGACAATTTTTCTAGGACATGGTCATTTTGGTAATTCAGTAGGCTAGGTGGTCTTTTGTGTCAAAAAAAACTGGGTTCCTATGGGATATTTCCTATCAATGTTCTTTGATTCATAGGAAAAGACCTCTAGGGATCACTTCTATGGAGCTATCCCTAGTCTATTCCAAAGGAAAATTTCCATTAGGTTTGAGCTCTTAGAAAAATTCCTATGACTAGCTTAGTGAGTAAAGGCTACTTGTTTGAAAGCTCAGACTTCATATCACAATATTATAATGTTTTAGATTCATATGGTTTTCCTACACTACCATGAAACACCCACTTGTGCCAATTCTCATGGTTTTCATTCCCATGGTATTTCAATGAGGCATGCCACACCAATTGTCCATTTTTCCTAACCCTTCATTTTCTTGTTGCATTCTTGGATCCTAGGCCTCTCGGAGCCGGCTGAGGGTCACGACCCCTGCGTAGTGTCCTCATGGGAACTTGATCGGGGTATCCCCTCAGGGCTCCGGACCGAGCGTTCTGTGGGGGTGCGATATCGGCATCCCTAAGAACCCGCCCGAGAAGAGTATACGGGTACAGTGTTCAAGGGTGGGGTGCCGACGGCTACCCTAGAGATGGAATGACAATTGGTCGACTATGGCTGACCTAGGGAACAGACTTCCCTCTAGCGATGCTTCGACTGGCCCACCATGGACATAGAAAACACAACTGCGCCATGTTGCAACCATGGATGTCATCCAACTCGCGGGGTCCCTGTTGAGACTAGGGGATGTTCGCTCGGGGAGCCAGCCCCTTGGAAGATCTAGCCCCTAGGAAGATCTAGACTAACGGGACAGGCACTAGTGTTAGACTGATCGGTGCAGGAAGTGAGAGACACACGATATGGTGGCAGGAGCGCACAACCATGTTCAGGGCATGCACTCTATTCCCACACCGTGTGGTGACCGATCCTTGTGGTGTCCCCTTGCCTTTATAAAAGGAGGCCCAGGTCAGTTGAGGGAGGGGAGATGATTCTCTAGCTTTACACTTTCCTAGGAAGGAACCATTTTATTTATGATTATTCACTAGATAGTTGATAGTTGTGTGTGTGTTCGTCTAACTCATCACCGAGGACATAGGGCTACACACATCACATACCTAAACCTTGGTAAAAACCCTTGTCTATATATAAATATGTGTGTGTGTGTTCGTCTAACTCGTCGGGGCATCCCTGGCTGAACTAACAAAGGGGATCCCCATCCTCGGTGTTGAAAATCAAGACATGACATCGGGCGCGCCAGGTAGGGGGCGCATCTAAGGTGATCCTCGTCGGATTATCATCAACAAGTGTCCATGCTTGGGCATGGTGAACAAGGCAAGGCTTACGGTGGCCTCGAGCGAGTAGGAGACTTGCCAGAGGATCGGTGGAAGTTCTCAGTTTGTGGATTTCCCTAGCTCCGCTAGGGGAAGTAGGAGCACGGCCGGAGGTGTAGTTGCACGCGAGTGCAGACCCAGCCAGTGCCTCTAGCCCGCTAGGTTGTGTTCTCCTAGGGATTCCCGTCACCTGCATGGTTACACTCCCTCGGAGCAGAACGTGGCTACCCAGGCGGTAGTGTCGCCTAGGACGCATCAGCAACCTTAGCAAGCTTCATCAATGGTCAGGTGAATGCCTCTGAGATTACTGTTGGAAATATGCCCTAGAGACAAATAGTAGTAAGGACTATTATCATATTTCATATACTTTATGATTAAGTTTTATATCATGCTATAACTGTATTGAGTGGAAACATCAATACACGTGTGATATACAAACAACCAGGGGTTCCCGGTGAAACTCTAGTCACTGGTTCATTGGTCAACAGATGATCATGTTTCCTGATCATGTGGCATTTATGCCAGTTGGAAATGAGGTCATCTCGTTCTGAGAATGAGATGATGAACCAATATCCAACCTAAACATCATGACCCGATCATGTCTTGAAGTTCAGGTTACGATGATTAGAAATGGATCCTCGTAGACTATTCCTTAGACCCTGAGGCTATATCAATCACTGTCTCCCGAGAGTGCTTAGATAGCATCAAACGCCATCTGGTAATACGGTGGTTATAAATGTGTGTTCAGGTACTCGGAGGATACCATAGAGGCAATATATGTCAAGAGCGGGATTTGTCCGTCGATGTGACGGGAAGATACTCAAGGGTCGACTCGGAGAAGTTATATCAAATAGGTGCGCAGCGTGTGATTTGATCACGGGGATATCGCTTGTCGGAATGAGTCAAGTAGTATTGTTCAGTAACGAGATTGAACACGACATGGTGATGTCATTGATCAGATCTCAGGCAATGCAAGCATCGAGTCACAAAGGGAATAAGACACGTCTGTCCCGGTTCAAACAACGAAAGATCTTCGTGGAACGCACAGGGGTCACATGGCCATCTAGGTCCCTCTATCGATCATTGGTGTGGGAGTGTCCCGACCATGTCTGGAGTGTTCCCGAACCATGGGGTATCACGCTTAAGGGCTTGATGATGCTTAGAGAGTGTTTATAGGATCAGTAGAATCGTCGAAGAATAGTAGAGAGAAAACCGGAAGGGTTTCGGTAAGTCCGGAGGATGTCCGGAGTGGAGGTGGAAGTGTTCCATAACCACGAAGGTTGAATAATATGTGAATGAATGTTAAATATTGATTTAATCATTTATTCATATTTATTTAATAAAGAGAAAAATCAATTTAATGGTCAAAGGCTTAATGGGCCAATTTCCGGAGGGAGAGGCCCATTAGGGGAAAGGAGAGATGGAGAAGGGGCCAGGGGGAGGCCGGCTGGGCCTAGTCCCCCCGGTTGGGGCCCACTAGGGTTGCCGATGGCCACCCCTCTCCCCTCCTTTCTTCTAGTCCCACCCCGGGACTTTGAGGGAGGTAGTACCTCCCCTCCCCCTATATATAGTGGGGGTATTTGGCCAAATTAAATACACCAATAATCAATAAAGGTGTCCCACTTTTGGGAGGACCTCCAGTTGATATTTTCTCTCTCCCCCTCTCTCTCTCTCTCTCGTGACCGTGGTGCCAAGTCTGGACTACGTGAGCGAGAGATATCTTCACCGCGGAGCGCCGTCGTGCTGCGGGATTTGGATCTGGGAGCTCTACTTCCACAACTGCTGCTGGATCGGGGAAGCGGGAGTCATCGTCAGGCACCGAACGTGTGTAACTCCCCACAAGGTGTCTCACTTGAGGCACTCAAGTTGTTGGAGCCAAGGAGCGCAAGGACTTCATCACGACCTTGAGGTCGGCTTCGGCTCGTCTAGATCAACCACGCTCTCCTGAGCGTTGACAACGCTTTTCGGTCTTCAAGGGTAAGTTCTCGAAAAGCCCATCCTTTTATGGTATTGCTAATAGATAGGTCTGGGCAGCTTCAGGAATTCAGGGGCATAGGGTAAAATTTTATTGTTTTCATACGCGGAACCCCTATAGTGGTATCAGAGCTAGATCTATGCGTAGTAATGCTAGTACGTGTTGGGTCCGCAGCATAAAAAACAAAAAAAATCCTATGATGAGAACTATACGCCAAGATCTATATACTAGATACAGAGCAGCGGGTGGACATACATCCATGGAGAACTTACCCTCGAAGACAACGAGTTTTGTTAACGAGTAGGAACTCGTGGTTGATGTAGTCGTACGCTTGCCGATCTCAAGATCATGTGGAAGTCCGAGCGCCACAAGTCAGCAGCGCATCCGTCCTCGCACACACGTTCAAGCCACCGGACAACCTCCACCTCCTCGCTCCAGCGATGCAGCGGAAGCAGCAACTCCTTCTAGATGAAATGCCACTGGGAACATGTATCTTGCTAATCCGAGACCATGGGGAAATAATTCTAGAGGGGGAGAGAGATCCTTCACGAGGAGGTGTGAGGAAGAAGGAGGAAGAGGAGGGTACCCCCTCTATGGTCGGCGCCTCATTGAGGTGACCCCTCACCTCCTCCATTCATGTGGTGGTAACTCCCTCCACATTAAAATGCCTCTTCACATTCTCTTTTAAAGTCTCCACTTTAAATGCATTAAAATTCTCTAAGTTTAATGATCTATCATTTAATAAAATTCTTTTATTAAATTTATTCAGAATTTTGTTAATTACTTTAATTAACAAACATTCACATAAAACCCTTGCAACATTTCAATATCACATGCAGAACCACTTTCTGCAATTTCACCCGAAACAATTCCGGTTTCTATCGAAACAATTCCTGCGCTTTGCAATTCTTTTGTCTAAAACATATGTGCTCCAAAAATGGTGTTTGGCAACCCTTAAGTGTGTCACCCTACGGTTCGCGAATAATGCAGACATGATTGAGACTCCTCTCAGATCAATAATCAGAAGCGGGACCTAGAGATCCATACTAACTCCTGCACATTCAACGATGACTTCTGTGATCGTGAGAACTTTTAACGCTAGTAACTTAATCCCTTTGCCTCATGATATAATACATGTCCGAGATTCGATCATCGGTATCCAAATACCTAGTTTGATCTCGTTACCGCATGCACTCTTTTCTCATTCCCGTGATATAACATTCTAGTGATCACATCACTTGCTTGCAAGCTATCTTAATGTGATTTCACCGAGAGGGCCCAGAGTATATCTATCTGTCATCGGGATGGACAAATCCCACTCTTGATGCATGAGCCTCAACATAACACCTTCGTAGCACTGAACCCACCTTTATAGTCACCTTGTTACGGTGTGACGTTTGATGTTATAGCAATATAAACATAATGACTTGATCTCATGGTCTAAGGATAAAGATTACTTCGTATGATGTTATAGCAACATAAACATAATGACTTGATCGTAATGCTATACTTCGGATGAATGTTCATCACATCATTTTACAAATGTTGTGACCTTGTTATTAACAACATCCAATGTCCATGATCAGGAAACCTTGATCATATTGTTAATCAACAAGCTAGTCTATAAGAGAGGTATAACTAGGAACCCTTTTTGTTTATTAAACACACATGTATTGACGTTTCCGATCAATAGAATTATAGCATGCAAAATAAATCTATCATATACAAGGAATACATAATAACAACTTTATTATTGCCTCTCAGGGCATATTTCCTTCAGTCTCCCACTTGCACTAGAGACCATAATCTAGTTTACATAGTGATAAATCTAACACCCATGGAGTTCTGGTGTTGATCATGTTTTGCCCTAGGGAGAGCTATAGTCAACGGATCTACTACATTTAGGTCCGTGTGTACTTTACAAATCTTTATATCTCCATCCTTGACATGCTCGCGGATGGAGTGAAACTGGCGCTTAATATGCTTGGAATTCTTGTGAGACCTCGGTTCCTTGGTGTTGGCTATGGCTCCATTGTTGTCACAATAGATCACCATTGGGTCCAATGCACTAGGAACCACACCTAGTTCCGTTATGAACTCCTTCATCCAAACCGCTTCCACCGCTTCTCAAGCAAAGAACATATTCCGCCTCCGTCGTTGATCCAGCCACCACAGGTTGTTTGGAACTCCTCCAACTAACTATTGCTCCATTCAAGAGAAATACGTATCCGGATTGAGACTTAGAGTCATCCGGATTGGTGTCAAAGCTAGTATCGACATAACAATTAGCGACTAGCTCTTCTTCACCTCTGTATACAAAAAACATATCCCTAGTTCTTCTCAAGTACTTAAGGATATTCTTGATCGCTATCCAGTGTTCCAAACCTGGATCAGATTGGTACCTACTAGTCAAACTAATAGCATGTATAGCATGGCATACATTATAGAGCCTATGGCCGAGGCATAGGGGATCTTATACATTATCTCTCTTTCTTCCGCCGTAGCCGGACTTTGAGTCTTACTCAAAGTCTTGCCTTGCAACATAGGTAAGAACCCCTTCTTACTTCCGTCCATATTAAACTTCTTTAATATCTTATCAAGGTATGTACTCTGCGATAGACCAATTAGGCGCCTTGATCTATCTCTATAGATTTTAATGCCTTATATATATGAAGCTTCACCAAGGTCCTTCATCAAAAATTTGTTGTTTAGATAACTTTTAACACAGTTTAAAATATCTATATCATTTCCAATCAATAATATGTCATCCACATATAATATCAGAAATGCCACATTGCTCCCACTCACTTTCTTGTAAATACAAGCCTCTCCATAAGTTTGGACAAATCCAAACTCTTTGATCACCTCATCAAAGCGGAGATTCCAACTTCAGGATGCTTGCTTCGGTCCATAGATGGATCGCTGAAGCTTGCATACCTTATCAGCATCCTTAGGATCGACAAAACCCTTAGGTTGTATCATATAAAACTCTTGTTCAATATTACCATTGAGGAACGCAGCTTTGACATCCATATTACATATTTCATAATCGAAATATGCAGCAACTGCTAACATAATCCTAACCGACTTTAGCATCGCTACAGGAGAGAATGTCTCATCGTAGTCAACTCCTTGAATTTGTCGAAACCCCTTTGCGACAAGTCGAGCTTTATAGATGGTCACATTACCATTAGCATCAGTTTTTCTTTTGAAAATCCATTTATTCTCAACAAACTTTCGATCGTGAGGTAAGTCCACCAAGGTCCAAACCTGGTTTTCGTACATGGATTCCATCTCGGATTTCATGGCTTCTAGCCATTTGTTGGAATATGGGCTCGTCATCGCTTCTTCATATGTCGCAGGGTCATCCATTTCATCAATTATGAAATTCATAACAGGATTGCCATACAGTTCAGGAGCTACACGTGTCCTGCTTGACCTGTGAGGTTCGGTATTATCCTCTTTCAGAGTTTCATGATCATTGTCATTAGCTCTCTCTTCATCAGGTGAAGTCAACTCCGAAACAACTTCCAGTGCTGCGCTACTCGCCATTTCATGAAGAGAAGGTTCAATAACCTCTTCGAGTTCTACCTTCCGACTACTCACACCTTTCACGAGAAACTCCTTCTCAAGAAAGGATCCATTCTTGGCAATAAAATCCTTGCCCTCGGATCTGTGATAGAAGGTATACCCAATCGTTTCCTTAGGGTATCCTATGAAGACGCATTTTTCCACTTTGGGTTCGAGTTTATCTGGCTGAATTTTCTTCACATAAACATCGCATCCCCAAACTTTAAGAAATGATAGCTTAGGTTTATTTCCAAACCATAATTCATACGGTGTCGTTTCAATGGATTTAGATGGTGCCCAATTTAAAGTGAATGCAGCGGTTTCTAGTTCATAACCCCAAAATGACAGTGGCAAGTCAGTCAGAGACATCATAGACCGAACCATATCCAATAAAGTACGATTACAACATTCCAACACACCATTACGTTGTGGTGTTCCGGCAGGCGTGATTTGTGAAACTATTCCACAGTCTTTCATATGTGTGCTAAACTCGTAACTAAGATACTCTCCTCCATGGTCAGACCGCAGAAAATTGATCTTTCTGTTATGATGATTTTCCACTTCATTCTGAAATTCCTTGAACTTTTCAAAGGTTTCAGTCTTATGTTTCATCAAATAGATATACCCGTATCTACTCAAATAATCCGTGAAAGTAACAAAATAACGATATCCACATCGCGCCGAAACACTCGTTGGTCCACACACATCAGTATGTATGATTTCCAATAAATCTGTCGCCCGTTCCATTGAACCGGAAAACGGCGTTCTAGTCATCTTGCCCATAAGGCACAGCTCACATGTATCAAATGATTCAAAATCAAGTGATTCCAAAAGTCCATCAGAATGGAGTTTCTTCATGCGTTTAACGCCAATATGACCTAGACGGTAGTGCCACATATATGTAGATATATCACTATCAAGTTTAATCCTTTTAGCATCAACATTATGAATATGCATAATACTACTATCGAGATCCAATAGAAATAAACCACTCAACACAGGTGCATGACCATAAAAGATATTGTTTTCAGATTTAAAGGAATAACCACTTTGCATCAAACACGTTCCCGATACAATGTTCATGCTCAGTGCAGGCACCAAATAACAATTATTCAGATTTATAACTAATCTCGATGGCATATGGAGAGGTACCGTCCCGATGGCGATCACATCAACTCTTGAGCCATTGCCGACCCGCATCTTGACCTCATCCCTTGCTAGCTGTCGCTTGTTCCGCAACCCCTAAATCGAGTTACATATATTAGCAACCGATCATGTATCAAATACCCAGGTGCTACTGCGAGTACTAGTCAAGTACACATCAGTAACATGTATATCACATATACCTTTGTTTGCCTTGCTGGCCTTCTTGTCCGCCAAATACTTGAGGCAGTTGCCCTTCCAATGGCCAGTCCCCTTGCAATAGTATCACTCGGTATCAGACTTAGGGCCAGCTCGGGATTTCTTTTCAGGTGCGGCAACATATTGGACACCCTTCTTTCCCTTCTGCTTGCCTTTCTTGTCCTTCTTGAAACCGGTGGTCTTTTTGATCATCAACACTTGATGTTCTTTCCTAATCTCCACTTCTGCAGTCTTAAGCATTGACAAAAGCTCGGGAAGAGACTTCTTCATGCTCTGCATATTATAGTTCATCACGGAGCTCTTGTAGCTAGGTCATAGAGATTGGAGAACACGATGTATGCCTAAGTCAATGGGAATCGTTATTCCCAAGGACACAAGTTTATCGGCGTACCCAGACATTTTGAGTACGTGCTCACTAACGGAGTTGTTCTCCTCCATCGTGCAGCTAAAGAACGTTTCAGAAGCATTATAACTCTCTACGGCAGCATGGGTATCGAAAATCATTTTCAATTCTCCCATGGTATCAAAGGCATTGCCATTTTCGAAACGCTTTCGAAGTTCTGGCTCTAGCCCATACAGTATACCGCAATGAACTAAGTTGTGGTCCTCTTGACGAGTTATATAGACATTCCTTTTCCTCGTAAGGGGCATCAGGAGTTGGTGGGGAGCCTAGCGGCACCTCTAGCACATATTGCTTTTGTGCAGCAGTGAGGAGAATCCTCAAATTCATAGCCCAGTTGGTGAAGTTGCTACCATTCGCAACAAGTTTCTCTTTCTCCATGAACACATTGAAATTAAAAGCAGGTGGTGCCATCTACAACAGAATTTTTAAAGTTTATTTAGACTAAGTTTATGATAGAGTGAGTTCAACTTATCCAAATTACTAATGAACTCCCACTCAAAAACGACATCCCTCATGTCTTTTTGGTGATTACATGAACCAAATCCACTACACCAAGTCCGATCATCACGTGAGTCGGTGTAGCTTCAAAGGCGAGCATCTATATGGGCATCATATCAACTATATGACTCATGCTTAACCTTTCGGTCCGTGTTCCAAGGCCATGTATGTACATGCTAGTCTCACCAAGTAAGAACCTTAGTATTCGCGTGTGTAAAACTATCTTACACCCGTTATATGAAAGCGTAGAGTCGAGTACACCCTATCATCACGTGATGTCTCGAAACACGATCCATAGAACGGTGCATACTTAAGGAAGAACACATTTTATCTTGATATCTAAATGAGGGATCATCTTACAATGCTACAAAAAGCGCCAAACTAGCAGTATAATATGCTAACATCTAATGTGTAAAGTGAGATGATATGGTCCATGCATTTGATCTCTATCATTTGCATCGTGGTATGATCTCTATCATTCCTTTGTGTCTAAGGCCAAGGTCTATGGAACTTACATGTTGAGTGTGTTGAAAGAGTATCTATCATACATCTACTTTCAACAATACCATATCAAGACACTAGCCCAGCAACGATCTAAACTAGACGCCTCTAATTTATCAATTGCATGTTTTACGTGGCTTAGGGCTTTCGGAGATAGAACCGGTCTTACTACGAACATGAACCACAACGAGGATAACCAAGTTATTAGCAACTCATTGTAAATCAGATATTGACTATAGTAGGAGAGACAGACACCCGCCAGCCACTTATGCAAAACAAGTTGCATGTCAGTCGTGGAACCGGTCTCATGTACGATGACATGTAAGGTTGGTCCGGGCCACTTCATCCCACTATGCCACCAATATCCAAAATACATAGAAGATGCAATAATATAATCATCATCACCCACATATAAACATATGTGTACTACTCGTGCAAAGCACCTACACATAGATCAGGCTTTGATACCACTATTGGGTCCGCAACATAGAAAACAAAAAATTTCCTATGATGAGAACTATACGCCAAGATCTATCTACTAGATACAGAGCAACGGGCGGACATACATCCATGGAGAACTTACCCTCGAAGACAACGAGTTTTGTTAACGAGTAGGAACTCATGGTTGATGTAGTCGTACGCTTGCAGATCTCAAGATCGTGTGGAAGTTCGAGCGCCGTAAATCAGCAGCGCATCCGTCCTCGCACACACATTCAAGCCACCGGACAACCTCCACCTCCTCGCTCTAGCGATGTAGCGGAAGCAGCAACTCCTTCCAGACGAAATGCCACCGGGAACATGTACCTCGCTAATCCGAGACCATGGGGAAATAATTCTAGAGGGGGAGAGAGATCCTTCACGAGGAGGTGTGAGGAAGAAGGAGGAAGAGGGGGGCCTTTTATAGGAGGAGGGGGTACCCCCTCCATGGCCGGCGCCTCATGGAGGTGACCCCTCACCTCCTCCATTCATGTGGTGGTAACTCCCTCCACATTAAAATGCCTCTTCACATTCTTTTTTAAAGTCTCCACTTTAAATGCATTAAAATTCTCTAAGTTTAATGCTCTCTCATTTAATAAAACTCTTTTATTAAATTTATTCAGAATTTTGTTAATTACTTTAATTAACAAATATTCACATAAAACCCCTTGCAACATTTCAATATCACATGCAGAACCACTTTCTGCAATTTCACCCGAAACAATTCCGGTTTCTATCGAAACAATTCCTGCTCTTCGCAATTCTTTTATCTGAAACATATGTGCTCCAAAATGGTGTCCGGCAACCCTTAAGTGTGTCACCATACGGTTCGCGAATAATGCAGACATGATTGAGACTCCTCTCAGATTAATAATTAGAAGCGGGACCTGGAGATCCATACTGACTCTTGCACATTCAACGGTGACTTTTGTGATCGTGAGAACATTTAACGCTAGTAACTTAATCCCTTTGTCTCATGATATAATACATGTTCGAGATTCGATCATCGGTATCCAAATACCTAGTTTGATCTCGTTACCGACATGCACTCTTTTCTCGTTCCCGTGATATAACATTCTAGTGATCACATCACTTGCTTGCAAGCTATCTTAATGTGATATCACCGAGAGGGCCCAGAGTATATCTATCCGTCATTGGGATTGACAAATTCCACTCTTGATCCATGAGCCTCAACATAACACCTTCATAGCACTGAACCCATCTTTATAGTCACCCCACGGTGACGTTTGATGTTATCAAGATACTCTTCCAGTGTTAGCAATTAACATGATCTCATGGTCTAAGGATAAAGATTACTTCGTATGATGTTATAGCAATATAAACATAATGACTTGATCGTAATGCTATACTTCGGATGAATGTTCATCACATCATTTCACAAATGTTGTGACCTTGTTATTAACAACATCCAATGTCCATGATCAAGAAACCTTGATCATGATGTTAATCAACAAGCTAGTCTATAAGAGAGGCATAACTAGGAACCCCTTTTGTTTATTAAACACACATGTATTGATGTTTCTGATCAATACAATTATAGCATGCAAAATAAACATCTATCATATGCGAGGAATACATAATAACAACTTTATTATTGCCTCTCAGGACATATTTCCTTCAGTAGGGGTAGAACACACAAGATGTAGTGTGTGGGCGTTGATCTTTTAGTTGTTACCCTCCCACGTGTACTTGTGTATAGCGCAGTAATTCTTGATGAAGCGGCCCCCAACCGACTTTACGCGTTCATTCGCGAGACTGGTCCACGCTTGACATACGGCTTGTATCGTATAAAGTGGCTTAGGGGGGTGTCTGTCTCTCTCGCATTAGTTGGTATGCCATTTGCAACGGAGGGCCCCGAAAGGGGTGTAGTAAAGACAAATACTTGATCAGTGTTGTGCTGAAAGTTCGTAGGTAAAAACGGTTCTTGTGCGAAAGCCCATTCAGCCACATAAAACATGCAAAGATAAAGTAGAGGCGTCTAACTTTGTTTTGCAGGGGGGCGTTGCTTTGTGATATGGTTGTGGCAAAGGTAAAGTGATTACCTTTTGTTGCATAGTAGTAGATAGTCACGGAGGTGATGAACTATCACGCTGAATGACACCGTACCACAATGTGTCTGCACGGTGCCGGAACCCGGTGATGGTGGATGGAGATCACGACGTGAAGGACCATATCACATAGCATTTACATTCAATGTTATTGTTTGTATATCTTATTATGTACTAGTATTAGATACTCGACGGTAGCCTAATAAGATGATCCCTGTTAAAATTACCAACAATTGTGTTCCCCCTTAGTGTGCACCACCAAGAAAGTTCTTCAGTATGAGGTGATCCAGGGTTACAGGCCTGGGTGTCAGCCATATCTATGTTCGCATACAGTGGGTGTAAGCCATGTTGCACATCAAATACACTAAGGTTGAGTTGGCGAGCCTAGCATGTGCAGACATGGCCTCGGAACATGGATGGTCTAAAGATCGAGCAAGAGTCGCATGAATGATGTGACTGACATTTAGCGTCCACCCTTGAACCCACATTGATGGTTGTGACGATTGTGGGAGATGTGGCTGATAGGGGTCATGTTATCACTAGGAACCCTTGTGGGGATAGGTGTTTCTAAGTGGAGTTATTATTAACTCATTTAATTATAAACTTAGTATAAATTATCTTTGCAAATTATAAATGTAGATGGCTCCTTTCGTGTTGACAATTGATTGGTTAGAAGGAGAGAAGCTCAGGTTAGGATCAAACTTCTCCATATGGGTTGCACGTCTCCACGTTCTCCTTAGCGAGAACGACGTGGTCGTCTACATACTCGATGTGATGGATTTGGATCAGCCCACTGACCTAGAGACCCCAGAGGAGCGGAAAGACCGCTATCTCCGTTGTGAGATGGCCTCCTTCATTTCAGTTACCATATGTTTCGGAATGGTGGACGAGCTGTGGCCTTTTGTGGGTGATGTTGACCCTCGTTCGGTGATGCTACAGCTTAGGACACATTTCATGGAGCAGACACACATTTGGGAGCATGAGCTGATGGGAGACTTCCTCTCCATTAAGATGGAGGAGAACTCATCACTAGACGACCACTTGGAGCGCATGCATGATGTGTACATGAGGCATGCATACTTCCTGGACATCTAGATGTCGGGCTCTTTTGCAAACGTCGTTGTGTTGCAGTCATTGCCACCAAGATACCAAGCACAAGTCAGGACTTGTGTTATGAGGGGCGACGCGAAATCAATGGAGTTCCACCGGTTCGTGACACATCTCAGGAATGTGTTGGTTGAACCAGATGTCGCTCAGGTCATCAATGACAAAGGTATATATTTGATATACAGTTTTGTAAATGTTATAATCTTGCAAACACATTGCAGTGTTAAGTATATCTGATACTTGTTCTGTTTTGCTAAAAACTGGTCCTTCTGCATGAGAGGTGCTTGCTGGGGGGGAGGTGATGTTACGTGTTGATGGCGAGCATGATGATGACGGCTGACGACACTCTCCCTTGACATTTATCATTTAGTTTATGTTTTAGGATGATTATTGTAATCAAGAGATTGTGAACTTCTTTAGTGAGTCTCACACTTCGTGAGACAGTTATTCATATCAGTTTGTAACAAACAGTTGTTCCACTTTTATGAATGATTTCTATTCACGTTCATATCTTGTTTGATTACTTGTGAATTATCCTTGTTGTTTTAAACTAATTGATAATGCATGAACATTTGTAAAATATTAAAATGCCTTGTTTAAAATACCCAACTTAATGATATGTTCATTAATAAATGAAAAACCATTGTTTAAATTCAAAGTTATGTGATAATATGTGAAAGTCATTCGATTTCTTATCACATATGAAGCATGCCTAAATCCGGCGAAATAACTTGAACACCGTGTATTACTTGAATACAAAGTGTTTAAAGAATTGTTAAAAGTAAATACATATTCGATGTATTGGGTTTTAACAAAAATGGTAATTATCATTACATGATTGTTCAAATGTGTAAATAAGTTTACCAAAGGAAACATGAATATGAAACCATATGATTTGATCAAAATGTTTCATCAATAAAAGGGTATAAATATAAAAGGGAATCTAATTACTATGATTTGATCAATAGTAATGAAATTCAACTTTATAAGAATGGCATAAAAGAAATTGTGAAATGCAAAGTGTTTTGAAACGTCAAAATGCAAAGCATCACAATGTGATATTAGATATCAAAGGGGGTTGAATAGAAGGCACCAAATAAATCGTTGTAGTGTAGATCTAAAGACCATTAGTTAGAAATAGTTAGCACTCAATTAGAATGTAGTGAACCATTTGAATTCGTGAAAGTTTTGGGGTTGTTCGATATAACCAAAACAATAGCGAATAATTCCTTGTAGCGTATTTATTGGAAACTTTGAATACGAAATCCATAGCGGAAACTAAAAGGAAAGCAAGATTCGTACTGCTTGGATTTTGGTGCATTCTTGAGAAAGCTCACTTCTAGTGATGTTTCTCAATTATGGAGCAAATGGAAAATAGTGTAAAACACGATGAGGATTCAAAACCCTGTCAGAATGTTGAGAAGTGCAACAGATAGTGTTCCTGAACCATTCTCTTAACAGAAGGAAAGAATCAATGATGTTGATCATTGTGTTTTCCCCACTGGTGTTTTCACTACATGAAGTAGGATTCAAAATGTAATCCATATCTTGTATGGAGACATTTGTGAATCATTTGTCATGATTCTTGGAATATGACATACCTATGAACTACTAAGGAAATAATGGTAAACTAGAATTATGAGAAATCCTAAAAGAAAAAATCCCTTGAGATTAGAAAGCAATTCGTTGCTGAATCTCACAAGTAAAAGGAGTTGCTTGAATTTTCCCAAATGACTTCAAAGCCATAGTGGAAAAAGGGGTGAATGACAAAAGCACAATTTGTCAAGTATTGTACAAATTCAAATGAATTTGATTCATGTGTGCTGAATGTCTAGTGGATTTAAAACTAGTAACGGTACTAGTATCCCATAGCAAATCTCCAAGTTTGATGTTTGATCAAAGTTTTTGAAGTTATTCAAAATAGAGAGAAGATATGCAATTTGCATAAAATTGAGTGGGAGCTATGAAATTCTTCCTAAAACAATATGTGATTGACATATTTTTGAGTAGGAGCTTTTAGGAGTAATTCTTAAGTATGTTAAGGATGAAAGCGCAAATACTTATAAATAATGATTTATAAGATGTAGAAGTTGATAATAGGCGTATTATGATATTATGTAGTATTCCTTAAGGGATTCTGAAAAAGGTTTTCAGAATAGAAGTTAATTAAGGAACTGGTCCTTAATAACTCAAGTTAGGAATATATTAAGTTTAACATCAATGGTTGAAAGAAAGAAAAGGATGATCATCATCCACTATGTTGAGACATAGGTTCTATCTTAGTAAACCATGATGATAACTTAGCATAATATGTGATCCAAATAAGGAACGTTTGAAAGTGATTAAGTTTGAATAAGGAAAGTTGAGCTAAGTTTGTCCGCAGTGTCTAGTAGAGAACTGTGGATATATTTTCCAAATCCATAAAGGATGATATATCTTAAATCATAAAGAGTTATGTGATAAGGGAATATGTTGGAAACTCCCATAAATACCGATTAAAGTCAAGTAGGAAGCGAGATGAATGAAAACATCGAAAGTTGCACAGAGTGCACTAGTGTTTTGACGAATACATTTGTAATAATAGATAAGGGTACCATCTAAAGTGTTGTATAATGTTATGGCGGGGCTAGTTCGCTTTTAACGTAGAATGATGTGTCCCAGGGCACAGTGCCCATGAGAAAGCCCTCGAGGTTGATCTAACATCACTGTAGGCTCCTGGAATCAGGCCTCATTCTACTGCCATAGCGACGATCCATACACACAGATGCTATCATGTGATGATAGAGTATTAATGTCAATCAAGGTGACATTAGTAAATTGCAAATGATTTGGAACTGTAAAGTATAGGCCCAAGACTCAACCTCTTCCATGAGCAAGCATGTTCAGGGTACTGGATATATGGTGCCGAAGATTGAGAACAAATGCAGCTAGTGTATTTGTACTCTAGTGCAAGTGGGAGACTGTTGGAAATATGCCCTAGAGACAAATAGTAGTAAGGACTATTATCATATTTCATATAGTTTATGATTAAGTTTTATATCATGCTATAACTGTATTGAGTGGAAACATCAATACACGTGTGATATACAAAAAACCAGGGTATCCGAGTGAAACTCTAGTCACTGGTTCATTGGTCAACAGATGATCATGTTTCCTAATCATGTGGCATTTATGCCAGTTGGAAATGAGGTTATCTCATTCTAAGAATGAGATGATGAACCAATACCCAACCTAAACATCGTGACCCGATCATGTCACGAAGTTCAAGTTATGATGATTAGAAATGGATCCTCGTAGACTATTCCTTAGACCGTGAGGCTATATCAATCACTTTCTCCCGAGAGTGCTTAGATAGCATCAAACGCCATCTGGTAATACAGTGGTTATAAAGGTGTGTTCAGGTACTCGGAGGAAATCGTAGAGGCAATATATGTCAAGAGCGGGATTTGTCCGTCCATGTGACGGGAAGATACTCAACGGTCCACTCGGAGAAGTTATATCCAATAGTTGTGCAACGTGTGATTTAATCACGGGGATATCGCTTGTCGGAACGAGTCAAGTAGCATTGTTCAGTAACGATATTGAACACGACATGGTGATGTCATTTATTAGATCTCGGGCAATGCATGTATCGAGTGACAAAGGGAATAAGACACGACTATCCCGGTTCAGATGATGAAAGATCTTCGTGGAACACACAGGGGTCACATGGCCATCCAGGTCCCTCTGTCGATACTTGGTGCGGGAGTCTCCCGACCATGTCTGGAGTGTTCCCGAACCATGGGGTATCACTCTTAAGGGCTTGATGATGCTTAGAGAGTGTTTATAGGATCGGTAGAATCGCCGAAGAATAGTAGAGAGAAAACCGGAAGGGTTTCGGTAAGTCTGGAGGATGTCCGGAGTGGAGGTGGAAGTGTTCCATAACCACGAAGGTTGAATAATATGTGAATGAATGTTAAATATTTATTTAATCATTTATTCATATTTATTTAATAAAGAGAAAAATCAATTTAATGGTCAAAGGCTTAATGGGCCAATTTAGGAGGGGGGTGCCCATTAGGGGAAAGGATAGAGGGAGAAGGGGCCAAGGGGGAGGCCGACTGGGCCTAGCCCACCCGCGCGGGGCCCACTAGTGTGGCCGGTGTCCACCCCTCTCCCCTCCTCTCCTTTAGTCCCACCCCGGGATTTTGAGGGAGGTAGTACCTCCCCTCCCCCTATATATAGTGGGGGTATTTGGCCAAATTAAATACACCAATAATCAATAAAGGTGTCCCACTTTTGGGAGGACCTCCAGTTGATATTTTCTCTCTCCCCTCTCTCTCTCTCTCTCTCTCGTGACCATGGTCCCAAGTCTGGACTGCGCGAGCGAGAGATATCTTCACCGCGGAGTGTCGTCATGCTGCGGGATTCGGATCCGAGAGCTCTACTTCCGCAACTATTGCTTGATCAGGGAAGCGGGAGTCATCGTCAAGCACCGGACGTGTGTAACTCCTCGCGAGGTGTCGCACTTGGGGCACTCAAGTCGTTGGAGCCAATGAGCGCAAGGACTTTATCACGACCTTGAGGTCGGCTTCGACTCGTCTACATCAACCACGCTCTCCTGAGCGTTGACAACGCTTTTTGGTCTTCAAGGGTAAGTTCTCTAAAAGCCCCTCCCATTACTTTATTACTAATAGATAGGTCCTGGCAGCTTCAGGGGTTCAGGTGCGTAGGGTAAAATTTTATTGTTTTCATACGCGGAACCCCTACAATTACCTGTGTCTCTTCAGTCTGATCCTTGACACCATCAATGATGTGCCCCCATTGCTCCTTATCACATCCCTCCAGTAAGTGACGCAATAGGTGCTCCTATGGAAGGAAATACAATTCAAGCGCATCGATACGTTGTCAGCATTGTTCGACCTGGCAAATATCTGCACAAGAATTGAAGCAGCTGAGCTATCCTTCGTGTGGAGGGAAGGGTGAAGGGGAATGTGACAGTAGGTATGGGGTCTGGGCATGTGTGAAAATAATCCTCTCCTATTTCCTAAGAGAGTAATAATTCTAAACTCGTTGCACTAACCTCTCAATCTTCATTTCTCTTCTCAGCATAAGAGTGAGAAGATATTAAAAAGACCGGTCATGAATTTTCCGCACCGGATAGGGCAATGTACTAGGACAGGTGGGAGACCAAATAAACCGGGTTCCATTTTCACTTCCCCTCCCCTCCCCTCTCACTTTTCATTTTCCACGGGAGTAGAGCGAACAGAGAGATTTCTCTCCCATCCCGCTCTTGCGAGTCAATGATTGACTATCCCACGTCGTGTGCGGCGTTGTTACTACATGTGAGTATATTCTAGCATCATTTATCCTCCGAATGTAGTATCCCCTTCTCGAATCAACAACCATGTTTTTTTAGTAGCAAATGCTCTCATAGATCCTTCCATTAGATTCACTCCTTCTATTTAATTCACTTGTTATTTGCGACAGCATTGGGTTTGAGAAACAAGTGCAACTACAGCGTGTCCCCGTGTTCTTGGCATATAGCCATATGCAGGAGGGTTTTTAGGAGTAGTATGTAAAAATGTGAATTCAGTTCTGCAATTCTAATGAACTCCAGATCTATTAAATAGTTGATATATTTGGAAATGAATGCTTATCTTAGCTATCACATCTTGATTTTATCTTAGATTGACTAAGTTTATGATGAGAGTTGAAGTAGACACCACTAGTTGGTGACAGTGACATTGTCTTCTTGGTATATTGTGACCCTGCTTAGGTTGATGAATGTCTTGTACATTATTAACCTAGATGTCAAATTGTGTTGGGTTCACATCATAGAAAACAAAAAAAATTCCTAGGATGAGAACTATACGCCAAGATCTATCTACTAGATACAGAGCAAGGGGTGGATATACATCCATAGAGAACTTACCCTCGAAGACAATAGAGTTTTGTTAACGAGTTGGAACTCGTGGATGATGTAGTCGTACGCTTGCTGATCTCAAGATCGTGTGGAAGTCCTAGCGCCACAAATCAGCATCCATCCTCGCACACACGTTCAAGCCACCAGACAACCTCCACCTCCTCGCTCCAGCGAATCAGCGGAAGCAGCAACTCCTTCCAGACACAAGGCCACCGGGAACATGTATCTCGCTAATCCGAGACCATGGGGGAATATCTAGAGGGGGAGAGAGATCCTTCACGAGGAGGTGTGCATTTGTGAGGGAGGAGAGGGGGGCTCCTCCCCTACCATGGCCGGCGGCCAAGGGGGGTGCCCCCACCTCTTCCTCATTCATGTGGTGGAAGCTCCACTCACATCAATTCAAGCTCCACACAAAATTCCACTCACATGCATTAAATTTCCACCAAATTTGATGCAACTCTCAATTAATAAAACTCTTTTATTTATTTTATTCAGATTTTTTTAATTACTTTAATTAACTAACATTCACATAAAACCCCTTGCAGCAATTCAATATCACATGTAGAACCACTTTCTGCAATTTCACCCGAAACAATTCCGGTTTCTATCGAAACAATTCCTATGCTTTGCAATTCCTTCGTCTGAAACATATGTGCTCCAACATGGTGTCTGGCAACCCTTAAGTGTGTCACCCTACGGTTCGCGAATAATGCAGGAATGATTGAGACTCCTCTCAGATCAATAATAAGAAGCGGGACCTAGAGATCCATACTGACTCCAGCACATTCAACGATGACTTCTGTTATCGTGAGAACCTTTAACGCTAGTAACTTAATCCCTTTGTCCCATGATATCATACATGTCCGAGATTCGATCATCGGTATCCAAATACCTAGTTTGATCTCGTTACCAACATGCACTCTTTTCTCGTTCCCGTGATATAACATTCTATGATCACATCACTTGCTTGCAAGCTATCTTAATGTGATATCACCGAGAGGGCCCAGAGTATATCTATCCTTCATCGGGATTGACAAATTCCACTCTTGATCCATGAGACTCAACATAACACCTTCGTAGCACTGAACCCACCTTTATAGTCACCCTGTTATGGTGTGACGTTTGATGTTATCAAGATACTCTTCTGGTGTTAGCAATTAACATGATCTCATGGTCTAAGGACTAAGATTACTGCGTATGATGTTATAGCAATATAAACATAATGACTTTGATTGTAATGCTAAACTTCGGATGAATGTTCATCACATCATTTCACAAATGTTGTGACCTCGTTATTAACAACATCCAATGTCCATGATCAGGAAACTTTGATCATCTTGTTAATCAACGAGCTAGTCTATAAGAGAGGCATAACTAGGAACCTTTTTTGTTTATTAAACACACATGTATTGACGTTTCCTATCAATACAATTATAGAATGCAAAATAAACATCTATCATATACAAGGAATACATAATAACGACTTTATTATTGCCTCTTAGGGCATATTTCCTTTAGTATCCCACTTGCACTAGAGACAATAATCTAGTTCACATAGTGATAAATCTAAAACCCATGGAGTTCTGGTGTTGATCATGGTTTGCCCTAGGGAGAACTTTAGTCAATGGATCTGCTACATTTAGGTCCGTGTGTAGTTCACAAATCTTTATATCTCCATCCTTGACATGCTCGCGGATGGAGTGAAACCGGCGGTTAATATGCTTGGAATTCTTGTGAGACCTTGGTTCCTTGGCGTTGGCTATGGCTCCATTGTTGTCATAATAGATCACCATTGGGTCCAATGCACTAGGAACCACACCTAGTTCCGTTATGAACTCTTTCATCCAAACCGCTTCCTGCACCGCTTCTGAAGCAGCAACATATTCCGCCTCCGTCGTTGATCCAGCCACCACAGGTTGTTTGGAAGTCCTCCAACTAACTGCTGCTCCATTCAAGAGAAATACATATCTGGATTGATACTTAGAGTCATCCGGATCAGTGTCAAAGCTAGCATCAACATAACACTTAGCGACTAGCTCTTCTTCACCTCTGTATAGAAGAAACATATCCTTAGTTCTTCTTAAGTACTTAAGGATATTCTTGATCGCTATCTAGTGTTCCGAACCTAGATCATATCGGTACCTACTAGTCAAACTAATAGCATGTGCCACATCCGGTCTTGTACATAGCATGGCGTACATTATAGAGCCTATGGCTGAGGCATAGGGGATCTTATCCATTATCTCTCTTTCTTACCAGTAGCCGGACTTTGAGTCTTACTCAATGTCTTGCCTTGCAACATAGGTAAGAACCCCTTCTTACTTCCGTCCATATTAAACTTCTTTAATATCTTATCAAGGTATGTACTCTGCGATAGACCAATTAGGCGCCTTGATCTATCTCTATAGCTTTTAATGCCTTATATATATGAAGCTTCACCAAGGTCCTTCATCGAAAAATTGTTGTTTAGATAACTTTTAACATAGTTTAAAAGATCTATATCATTTACAATCAATAATATGCCATCCACATATAATATCAGAAATGCCACATTGCTCCCACTCACTTTCTTGTAAATACAAGCCTCTCCATAAGTTTGGACAAATCCAAACTCTTTGATCACCTCATCAAAGCAGAGATTCCAACTTCAGGATGCTTGCTTCGGTCCATAGATGGATCGCTGAAGCTTGCATACCTTATCAGCATCCTTAGGATCGACAAAACCCTTAGATTGTATCATATACAACTCTTCTTCAATATTACCATTGAGGAATGCAGTTTTGACATCCATCTACCATATTTCATAATCGAAATATGCAGCAACTTCTAACATAACCCTAACCGACTTTAGCATCGCTACAGGAGAGAATGTCTCATCGTAGTCAACTCCTTGAATTTGTCGAAACCCCTTTGCGACAAGTCGAGCTTTATAGATGGTCACATTACCATCAGCATCAGTTTTTCTTTTGAAAATCCATTTATTCTCAACGAACTTTCGATCGTGAGGTAAGTCCACCAAGGTCCAAACCTGGTTTTCATACATGGATTCCATCTCGAATTTCATGGCTTCTAGCCATTTGTTGGAATCTGGGCTCATCATCGCTTCTTCATACGTCGCAGGGTCATCCATTTCATCAATCATGAAATTCATAACAGGATTGCCATACAGTTCAGGAGCTGCACGTGTCCTGCTTGACCTGTGAGGTCCGGTATTATCCTCTTTCAGAGTTTCATGATCATTGTCATTAGCTCTCTCTTCATCAGGTGAAGTCAACTCCGAAACAACTTCTGGTGCTGCGCTACTCGCCATTTCATGAAGAGAAGGTTCAATCACCTCTTCGAGTTCTACCTTCTGACTACTCACACCTTTCGCGAGAAACTCCTTCTCAAGAAAGGATCCATTCTTGGCAACAAAAACCTTGCCCTCGGATCTGTGATAGAAGGTATACCCAATCGTTTCCTTAGGTTATCCTATGAATACGCATTTTTCCGCTTTGGATTCGAGTTTATCCGGCTGAAGTTTCTTCACATAAACATCGCATCCCCAAACTTTAAGAAATGACAACTTAGATTTGTTTCCAAACCATAATTCATATGGTGTCATTTCAACGGATTTAGATGGTGCCCGATTTAAAGTGAATGCAGTGGTTTCCAGTGCATAACCCCAAAATGACAGTGGCAAATCAGTCAGAGACATCATATATCGAACCTTATCCAATAAAGTACGATTACGACATTCCGACACACCATTACGTTGTGGTGTTCTGGCAGGCGTGATTTGTGAAACTATTCCACAGTCTTTCATATGTGTGCCAAACTCGTAACTAAGATACTCTCCTCCACGGTCGGACCGCAGAAATTTGATCTTTCTGTTACGATGATTTTCCACCTCATTCTGAAATTCCTTGAACTTTTCAAAGGTTTCAGACTTATGGTTCATCAAATAGATATACCCGTATCTACTTGATGACCCACAAGTATAGGGGTGTATCGCAGTATTTTCGAGGGAAGTGAAACCCAATTTATTGATTCGACACAAGGGGAGCCAAAGAATATTTATAAGCCTTAACAACTAAGTTGTCAATTCAGCTGCACCTTCAAACAATCTTGCTCATAGCAGTTTATCAGTAGCAATAGTTTTGTAGTAGGAAAAGTAAAGTAACAGCAGTAGTAAAGCAAGGACAGTAGTAACAAAAGTAGTAAACAGTGGGATTCGAGTGCGGTAGGCATAGGGATGGATGGACGGGCGTTGCATGGACAAGACAATTCACATAGCAATCAGAACGTAAGGCAATTGCAGATAAATAAGATAAAGCATCTAAGTACTAGACAATCCTAGGCATGTGTTCCATATATAGTCATACGTGCTCGCAATGAGAACTTGCACAACATCTTTTGTCCTGCCAGCCCGTTTGCAACGGGGCCTCTAGGGAACTACTGGCAATTAAGGTGCTCCTTTTAATAGAGCACCGGAGCAAAGCATTAACACTCAGTGAACACATGTGATCCTCACATCAAAGCCTTTCCCTTCCGGTTATCCCGATTTCTATCACTTTGGGGCCATAGGTTCCAGACAACAACATGTGTATACAACTTGTAGATAAGACCAAAAACAATACTATCATAATGAATCAATAATATGTTCAGATTTGCAATCATGGCACTCGGGCCCTAGTGACAAGCATTAAGCACAACAAGTCGCAACAAAGTCATAAAGCACTAATAAAAGATACTAGGCACCATGCCCTAACAATCTGATGCCATTACATGAACGATCTCATCCAATCCCTACCATCCCCATAGCCTACAGCGGGGGACTACTCACTCATAGATGGGGGAAACATGGATGGTCGATGGAGAAGCGATGGTGATGTTGATGGCGATGATCTCCTCCAATTCCCCGTCCCGCAGGTGCGAACGGAGTTTCGGTGCTGTTTTGGAATCTGGTGGTGGCGGCAGTGGAACTCCTTCTGGAAAATGTCGAACCCCCAAGTTTTTAGGTCAAGGCTCCTTATAAGCGAAGAGAGAGGCCGAGGGGGCTGGGGGCCCACACCACCTCGGCGTGGCCTGGCTCACAGCGCCACTGTGTGGTGTGGCCACCCCCTGGCTCTTCTCCGTCTCGTATTCTGGCTCCTGGAGTCTTCGGGCGAAATAGGATTTTTGGCAGTTTTTCTAGGATTTTTCCTGATAGTTGGTTTTCTGCATAAAAAGTAGACACCAAGGCAATTCTGCTGAAAACAGCGTTAGTCCGCATTAGTTGTATCCAAATCACACAAGTATAGAGGAGAAACAATAGCAAAAGTGTTCGGGAAAGTAGATACGTTTTGGACGTATCAACTCCCCCCAAGCTTAGCTTATTGCTTGTCCTCAAGCAATTCAGTTGAAAACTGAGTGTGATAAAAGAATTTTCATGAACACATTTGCTCATAAGATGTAAATATTCTCAGCAATGTGATCAACTACTTAGACAATTCATAATAAAGAATATGCAACCAAGTCTACTTAATAGTCTTTGCAAGCTATGAAGAGATTCCAACTCAAGAATAATAAGTAGCATGAGGCACAAACATAAGCAACATTGCAATGCTCATAGAAAGGTATGATAGAATGGTATCTCGCTTGCCTTTGATTATGAATATCAAGGCACCTCTGAAGTTCAAGTGATGACTAGAAGTAAAGATATCAAGGATACAAGCATCAAAGTCATAACACAAATAATCAAGTAATGGATCAAACACAAAGAATGACAACTATGCTCTCAAGAAGGTGCTCGGAGAATATGTGGAGACTCGACAAGTAGAAGAAAAAGGTTTGAATAATTTGAAAGGCTTCCAAATGCTGAAAGTATGGTACTCATTAGCTTTGAGCTCTCATTGCCCCTATCATAAGCATCTTTAAATGGTCAAGGTTAAAGTGACACAACTAAGAGGATATTCTTGACAAGTTATAAATCGAAGCCTCATGCCCCTTACTTACGAAGACCGATCCTCATGCTACTCAACTTCAGTCACAAGTAAGCTCTTGTTCTTGTAAGTATATACGTATCATAGAGAACCGCCAACGGGGTACCCCTTGCACATGACACGGGAGCTATCCCATAATCAAAATAACAAGGCAAGCAGACAATGAGCATCTTGACGATCTTTTTATTTACTATGTGCATAGATTTTTATTGAGGATGCTTCATAGAATGCTCATTATGGTTATGCTGCAAGTTTCCACCATGATTAGGCATGGCTTAGGCTAGCGGCCCAGGCATTTCTCTAACATACATACAAACTCCATGATCTTACAAGTTCCACTTTTATTTCACACCGTCGGGATCCATAAGCAAAAGAACATCATATCAACTAGGTACAAAGTACCTATGAAGCGTTGAAAGCCGTCCCCGTGATACATGGTTCTGCTAACTTCAACTCATAAAGCGCAAGCATATGTGCAACAAAGAAGGACACAATGGTTCAGGTTTATTAAGTGCAAGAAAATAAAGTGTGCCATCAAGTTTGTGAGAGCTTTATTAACTAACTTTCTCATAACAAGCAAACATTTTATTCGGAAGAAAACAAGGCATATTGAATATGCACGGAGGTAGCAAATGATGCTAATGGGTAGGTATGGTGGACACTTCGGAAATATTTGGTTTAGGGAGTTGGGAACTTGAGTAAAACATACTCAGTGAAAGTGAAGGCTAACAATAGTAAGGGAGCGACAAACGAGAGAGCAATAGCTGTCATTATCATGCTTGCAACAAAACAGGACTACTCATGGCATGAAAGTGATTCAAGATCCTCAAGGCAAAATAATTCATCGAGGCTTAACTGATTATTACAGTCATGTGCATGCGTGAGCATGTGCCAAGTCAATCAAATGCAACATTCAGAGGAGGATACCATGGTGTCATACCAATTTATGAATAGAGCAATGCAAGCAAACATTCATAAGACATGCTACAAACTATTAGTGAGCTGGAGCTAATCATAAGAAAGCAAGAACTACTAAGCATCCAAAGAGAACATACACTCTACATGAATGGACTAAGCATACCCACAGTGATGAGTATATGTACAAAAATGAAAACAAATAGAGTTTGTTACCAGCCTCTTACCACGCCTCAAGTTGTCATTAATCCTCATTATTGTTCTTCACTTGTGTGGCTTGAATAATAATATGAAACCAATATCCACTAAGGACTGCCGAACCCTGTAGCAAACTCGCAAAAACCAAAGAAGAACGACAAATATTTTTGCTGTTTTCGATTTTTAAATAAGAACCAAAAGAGAAAAACAAGCAAAGAAAAATCTTTTTGGGTTTTTCGAATAGTTCAAACAAAGCAAAAGGGAAAAGCAAACCAAGGCAAAAAGAAGAAGCAAACCAAAGAGAAACAACAGAAATATTTTTGGTCTTTTTGTGTTTTTAGAAAGCAAAAGCAAAGAAAGAACAAAAACTAAAAAGAGAACGAAAACATGAATATACAAAGTACCGACGCAACATGATATGGAGATGAGTGCGGTGTCGGCGTACCTCCCCCCAAGTTTAGGCTTTTGGCCTAAGTGGGTATCAATCCATGTATGAATAGGGGTTCCAAGCGAGCGGATCTTGCTAAGAATGGTCGTAGTTGGGCCTATGAGAGGAAGAAGAAGCTCCCCAATCATAAGTGGGCTGTTGATATGAGGATTCTCCCTCATTCGATGGCTGGGCCGAATCATCCGTGACCTCCCTTCTAGTATCATGCTCCTGTTGGGAGAGCTCTCCCAAGTATGTGTCAAGCTCCTCCTCAGTGAGGGACCATCCTTCCCTGTTATCAAGGTTAAACAAAAC
Source organism: Avena insularis (assembly GCA_023614405.1). Classification (NCBI taxonomy): domain Eukaryota; kingdom Viridiplantae; phylum Streptophyta; class Magnoliopsida; order Poales; family Poaceae; genus Avena; species Avena insularis. The sequence goes on along the minus strand of CM042691.1, from coordinate 462,707,038 downwards.
AGGTGTAGGCAAAAGAACAATACGCTTGGACTTGCTCTTTCTCCAACCAGCTTTGAGAAAGGTTATTTCATAAGATAACTCACTCATACTAGCCCACGAGGAAACAAATTTATGTTGTATCATGGAATTAAGATCAAGCCTTTATATGGGAAACGTTAGGTCTAGATGATGAGGCACTAAACAATGCAATGCTAGTAAACGAGAAGCAATGAGGCCTCCACAAATTCCACCTTTCTCGTGGTTAGCAGCAAGACGGAAAGCTATCAAAGCACCCAAGTTGTAAGACCTATCTCGTCTAAGAGCAGCAGAGATAAATGCTAGATCAAATGAAGATAACTTATTAGCAGTTTTCCTAGCAAGAACACACTTGGCAATAAAGTAGGCAAAGTAGCGAATAGAGGGAAGATGAATGTTACGGATTTTTCCACTCTCCTTCGAGAAGCTACTCCCTTGGCAAATTTCTACATATAAATCCATGAGTGGTTCAGGTCTCTCCTTAATCTTTCTACATGATCCCCATTGAGGTACCTTAATAGCTGCACAAAAATCATCAAGAGAAAGGTCGACAGCTATATTGTAAATTTTGTAATGGACCATGGGGTTAGGCAAAGAGTGACTAAATTGGAAGTCCTACACCACGGACATGGTTAGCTTCACAAATTGACAAGGTTCATCTTCCAAAAAGTGCTCTAACCCTGCATTAGAAACCAAAGTGTGGAAATCTTGTATAATTCCTGCAACTCACATGAACTCAGAGCATGGATAAATGGAAGGAAAAAACTTCCTCCTCCCGGTGGACCTTCATGACCTCAGGCACCCAAAGCTCATGTTGGTTTAGGTGGTGTTCACTCATCTTCTATTCTGAAATTTAAACACCTATTAAACAAGTGATTGCAAAGTAAATATAATGAAGGATTCTACTCATAGGGACTTGCAAGAGGCCTAAACATGCATCAAAACTATATCTCTAAGCATCAAACAAGCTTACAAGCTCTCATAACCAGTCACCTACAGCAGCAAAATACTCAATAAATAATCCACTAAACACAAATCTACTTGGACAAGGGGAGGAGTCACATACCAGGGAACAAATGCTCCAAATTTCAGCAAGAAAGATGGGCTGAGCAAGGAGATCGAAAAAATCGAGAGCAAGCACAGCAAAAATGCGATTTTAAGATATGAACTGGAGCTTACTCGGGAGAGAAAAAAAGTGGTAGGTGAGAGAGTTAGTGGGGGGCCTGGGGTGGCCCACACCAAGGCATGGCGCCACCCAAGTCTGGCCACGCCACCATGTGGTGTGCCTTCCTGGTGGGCCCCCCTGGTACCTCCCAGGTACTCCTCTACCCCTTCTTTCACGTAAATTTTTAATATGAATTTTCTGGAATTTTTCGAGACACTTTATTTTTGGGCAATTTTCAGAAATAGAAGAATGATTTTTCTGCCAGACAGATTTTTTTCTTTTGGAAACATGATGCAAGGACAAAACAAGGCTAGAACTACAGAAGTTCTAACATGCAAGCAACTAACAACAAAAAGAAAACTAGACGAAAGCAAAAACTAAAATGCAAAGGATAGAAATAAACGGAGATAATCATAATGAAAACATTGTTTTGTTCAATGGAATCCTTTTGTTAACAAGGTTGATCAAGTCTTGCTACCAAAACAATTGCATATGAGACAAAATTTTGTACTCCACTAATGATTATGTTACCTCAACCTTGATAGCAATGGTCCCAATCATAATAGTTTCAAATTTTTCTCTTGGTATGCGACAATATATTTCTCCAACTTGAATGCCTTCAACATGTTCAATTGAATTCAAACCATAAGTCCTTTCAATCTTCTTGGGGAAATAAACAGTATGTTCCTTGTCATTAACATTGAAGGTCACCTTTCCTTGATTACAATTAATAACAGCTCCTGCAGTATTAAGAAAAGGTCTCCCAAGAATAATAGACATATTATCATCTTCAGGCATTTCAAGCACAACAAAATCAGTTAATATCAAGCAATTATGAGCCACTTGAATAGGTACATCCTCACATATACCCACAGGAATAGTGGTAGATTTATCAGCCATTTGCAAAGATATATCAGTTGGTATTATTTTCAAGCTGAAGCCTCTTATAGAGAGAGAAAGGCATAACACTAACTCTAGCTCCCAAATCACACAAAGTAGTTCTAACATAACTGTTCTTAATAGAGCAAGGGATAGTTAGAATCCCTGGGTCTCCAAGTTTCTTAGGAACCTTACCATTGGAGGAATAATTAGCAAGTAAAGTAGAAATTTCTTCATTAGGGATCTTCCTTTTATTCGAGACAATATCCTTCATATACTTTGAGTAAGGAGGCAATTTAATAGCATCAGTTAAAGGAATTTGCAGGAATAAAGGCTTCATCCACTCACAAAACTTATTATAATGTTCATCTTCCTTTGACTTGTGTTTCTTATTAGGAAAAGACATAGGTTTTTGGACCCAAGGTTCTCTTTCATGACCATGTTTCCTACCAATAAAATCCTCTTTAGTGTATTTAGTATTCTTAGTGTGGTTTTCAGGTTCTTCTTCAACTTTTTCTTCATTAGGAACTTCATTTTCTTCATTACATCTTTTAGTTACAGCATCCGAGATAGATATACTATTAGGATCTATAGTAGGCTTAGAGGGTTCTACAATAGTTTTATGTTTCTTTTTCCTTTTCTTACGAGTAGAACCACTATTTTCAGCTTGTTGAGAATCCTGCTCAATTCTTTTGGGATGCCCCTCAGGATATAGAGGATCCTGGGTAGCAGCACCACTTCTAGTTCTAATTTCATAAGCATGTTTTTCTTTAGCAGCATTAACTAGCAAGTCGTTTTGCACTTTAACAAGTTGATCTATTTGAGTTTGAACCATTTGAAAGTGTTTAACAATCATTTTAACATCGTTAGAGGTTCTTTCCACAATATCTTTCAACTCAACAATAGCTCTAGTGTTTTCCATTAGATGATTTTGCACCCTTTTATTAAAGTTATCTTGCTTAACAATAAAGATATCGAATTCTTCTATGCATTGATCAGGAGGTTTAGAGTAAGGGTATCAACTTCATCAAAGTGTTGGAGAGAGTGTACCTCAATAGTGGATGAGTAGGAAATAGGCTTACATAATTCTTCTATAGGAGGTAAATTCTTGACATCTGTAGCTTTAATTCCCTTCTCCTTAAGACATTTCTTAGCTTCCTTCATCACTTCATCATTTAATGCAATAACTCCCCTCTTCTTTGATGTTGGAATAGGCACGGGAATAGATGGTTTAGGTATAATTACTTCAGGTATAGCTTGTTTAGGAGGAGTCCAATCTTCATAATTCTTGCTTATTTTAGCCATTAACTCCTCAGCTTTCTTAGGACTCCTATTCCTGAAAACACAATCAGCACAACTGTCTAGGTATGTCCTAGATTCTTCGGTTAGTCCATTATAAAATATATCAAGAAGCTCATTCTTAGGTAATGGACTTCCAGCCTGTGCATGAATCAAAGCACAAAACCTTGCCCAAGATTCGGGCAATACCTCTTTTTCTCCCTGTTTAAAATCAAAAAGTTCCTACAAAATAGCATGTCTAGCACTAGGAGGAAAATATTTCTGCAGGAAAGTACTAATCAAGCACTCAGGGCTATCAATAGATCTAGGAGGTAAATTACTAAACCAAGTTTTAGCTTCTCCTTTTAGTGAAAAAGGAAAAATCTTAGCAACAAAGTAAGTACGCATCTTAATATCATCAGAAAACAAGCCACTCATGGTAGAAAGTTCATTCATATGTGCTACTGCACTTTCATTCTTAGTCCCACAAAAAGGTTCTCTCTCGACAATAGCTATGTAAGATAGATCGAGAGAGAAATCATAATCTTCATCTGTAATGTTTATGGGAGAAGCAGCAAACTTAGCAGCAAGAGATAATTTGGGTCTAATAGTACGCCTCTCAAGGAGACTCTTAGCAGCGCTCCTATCATGGGTGTTCTTACATTCTTTAATAAACTCATCGGTCATCTCAACATAACCATCTTCAATATCATAACTCTCACTAGACTCAGGTGAGCTAAGAGGTGTGGTAGTGTCTTCATTAGGATTTTCGGTATTTCCAGCTATAGTTCTAGCAATCGTAGATCTAGGAAAGGACCTAATGAACCACTCTTATCAAGCACAGTAGAAACAGCATCATAAGCATCAGAAGTTTCAGATTCAGCAGTAGTAGCTGTAACACCCTTGCTTGATAAGGCTGAGTTCATGTGTATAGTGCTAATCCCTGGATCGGTTCACTAGCACACACAGTACAAAATGATACCAAATATAACCGTGCATCATGAATATAACGAATATGATCCAGAATTTACATTATATTATAGCGGAAACAATACAAGGTAGGTCTCCATCCTTTAAATGTGCCACAGGCGAACAATTGTTGAGTGGAGTCTCGCGACCTAATACGATCACTAGAATCGGTATAACCTGCAACATAAAACGTAGCAGCCCCGAAGGGTCAATACTTGGAATGTATGGCAAGTAGCGCTAAGGTAAAAGAGACAGTGCATCTAGCATCTACATGCTTATTTGGCTAGTGGAGCTTTGGCTAGCTTGCACTTTTCAAACACATTGATCCTACTTTCGTAAACCATTTAATTCACAGCAACCCATTAAGTTCACCCATCAAGTTTTAGTAATTAGGAAATAAGGATGAGTGAGAATATGTCATAGTCTCAAGATCAAGCAACTCAATCGTCCGTAACCGGGGACACGGCTAAGTACTTAGTTTTTACACCCTGCAGGGGTTGCACACTTTACCCATATGACCCGGTCGACCCGCTCGTACCATGACACGCATATTGAGTCGTGATAGGGAGAAGCCCGAGAAGAGACAATTCGGGAAGTAGCTCCCCAAGCCCATCCACGCACCGTACCAACCTATCACATTCACTACATCTCTGGATACGAAGAGCTCGGGTCACCACGACCTACTAAGTCCATCCAGCCACCCATAACTCACTGGCATATGGTTGTACACGTAAGCTACCAAATCAAGACACTAATCATTTCTCAGAAACCTGGGTGGCCATCCACAAGTGAGCTACTCAGGTAAACCATAGACATGGGCCCGGCATTCACGAACCAAGCAATTACCAATTCCACCCATAGAGTTCATTGATTAAGTTGTTTTAGTTGAGCAAAACATACACGACACCATAGCATGGTGTAAACCCTTCCCTCGTCTAGATAGCATGGCTAAGCACATCTAGCTTACAACGGCTCAACTACAAGTGACTCCTACCAAGATACATAGGACATATCATAGCAATAGTAATTCCTACTCATGCATCTACGAGAAAATACACTACACAATGCAGTAGGGAAAATAGTAGGACAAAATATGACCAAAATAGCATCTACTTGCCTTTGTTGTAGATGTAGTCGATTAGATAATCCTCACAAATATAATGGTTGCACTCGTCGCACTCAAAAGACTTGCAATCACAATGCTCGCAATCATAGCTGTTGCGATCATAGTAATTGCACTCCTCGCAATCTATCGTTCAAAAGCAAAAGCACAACAACATATCATTCAAACATTGCAATCATGCAACAATACAACAATACAATAAAACAATGATGATCAAATGCATGCATGGTGATTTAATATGTCACAATGGTTGTAGTTAGTTATCTAAGCAATACTAGATCACGTGATGTATGTAGAAGTATTTTAATGCAATATAGTATTTGTTATCCAATTTCAATTACCAATAAAGGGGTTTTAACATAACTGTTGTAGCTTTTGTACTAGATGCCGAATTAAATTTAAATCTGAACTGTAATGGATAGAGGGCTTTAATACGAACCAGTAGCAATTGGATTCACCCTAATCGGAGTTATAGATATTTTTCTAGGATTTATTTAGTGTTTAATGGAGTTTAATTAATCTGAACAGATCGTACTGACAATAAACAAAGATAAGTACAGATCTGAAAACTACGCAAGATTATGAACTCAGGGACATATTACTCATATTTTTTGGATCTGTAGATTATTTACTATGAATTTAATGATTTAAAAGGCCAATAATACTAATTAATTATTCGCCAGTAATCCATACAGTAAACATGTAATTTTATTCCAGAATCATGTTCTATACAATTTTGTGAATCCAGGGGTATATCATTTGTATTTTTCTGAGTTGTATTTTATTTTCTGTGAATTAATTGCTCCAAAAAGTGTATTAAACCATTTAAATAATCACGACAAATACTTACAGTAAATGTCTGATACAATTATATATTAATACTCTACACAATTTTGTGATTCCAACAGTATATTATTTGCAATGTTTGGACATAGTATGAATTTTCTATGGATTTTACAAGTTAGATCAATAATCTGAATTTTAAATTCGAACGGAATATTCCAGGGAATATTCCGCTGACTGGACAGGTTGACCGTGCAGGCTGACTGGGACTAGACGCTGATCTGGTGACGACGTGGCGGTGACAAGGCGGCTGACCAGGACGATTGAAACTGGACCGTCGAGATAAGATCCGGTGGTTAGGAGAGAAGTTGGCTCCAAAACAGCTCGATTTTGTCTCGGAAAAGATTAAAAACAGATCTGTGTTAGAGAGACAAATCTGTAGATCAAATCCAAAAACTTTGAACATGAAAGTTGTGGAAGATTATTAGATCTACCTTTTCACCAAAGGAATTTGGATTTTAAGAAACGAGCGCGAGGAGATCTTGGAATTACGCCATCAGATCTAAAGTATTGCGTTGCGAAATTCTCCGGCTGTGGTGGATAAAAAGAGGTGAGGTTTGTTGAAATTGAAAGATTTCGACGAGATCTACAACTTTCGTGTTGAAGCCGAAGGCATCCGACAAAGTTTAGATGGGTTTAGAAGCGAAATACGATTCGGTAGGGTGTAGATTCGGGATTTCGGGAAGGAAAAGTGTTACAGCTGTGGCTCCGAGGGATTATTTAGGCTTTTAGGATGATGGGAAGATAGATCTTTAGGTAGAGGACAAGTAGAAACAAACGGAAGTCAATTCGGAGTCGTAGATAAAAAGTTATAACTGTTTGAATAGAGATAGGTTTAGAAATCAGATTTTCGCACGCTTTTTAAAGCAATCCGTGGGATCCATCCTTTCTCCCGTGCGCGGCTAGCTGCTTTGGTCGGCTGAGTGGGCCGGCCGGGTGGCCCATTTCGTTTTGTTTTTTTTCTTTTTCTTTTTCTTTTTCTATTTTGGTATTTTCTTTATATCTTTTGCATACGAACTCCAAATAACATGATTTTTGTTTCTAAATTTTTCTAAAATTCAGTAGATCATTATAGAATCATATTTGTAACATTTTCACTAGTTTTAAGATGGTGGCTTCACAAATTTCTATATATTTCTTATAGGAACATTTCGGCAAATCAACTATTAGATTTAGATATTAGGATTTCGATTCAATTTTTGGGAACTTTGCATGAATGCAAAGCAATGCTTATGAATGCTTCATGATTTTCATTTTTGCAAACATTCACACAAATCCTAAAACTAAAACTCAATTCACGTATTTTTGCCTATATGGGTACTTAGGTATTATCAAAAGGATATAGGGTTTTATGCATTTGGCCTTATATGGCTACTATGCAATATTTCTAAATAGCTTCTTAGGGTTTTATTTTAACCACTCAACCAAAACACACAATGCCACAAATGCCCAAAACAACAAGTTCAATCATGTAACACGAAGGAACACATTCTTAACATCCCATGAAAATGAAGATGTCATGTTATCTTCTCTCTTTTCAAGCAAGTGGTGAAAAGCATCTAGAATGGTTTCATAAATCGAAGTAGAGACTTAAAGGATCAAATAGGGAAATTAGAATATCACTCCACCATAATTGGGAAAGTAATTTAATTCCCTCTCTTTAATCATCTAAGCATGGTTGGATATTTAAAGAATCAAATGGTTGAAAAGAAAATGAAAACAAGTTGGATAGTCATGTTAATCCAATCTCATACAAGTTTCTGAATTCAAGGAAGGAAAATCATAACAGAAAGTTTTTTTCTTTGAGAAATTTCAACAAATTCAAACAATTCAACCAAGTTATTTTATTAAATTTACATTTCAAAATTAGGAGAATTTTGGGATGTGACAGTAGCAGTGTGTGTAGCATGTGTATGTGGTGGTGTAACGAGCTTACTTATAACAGATGGTGAATCAAGAGCAACAGAGGTGTTCAGAACCGTACCTCTTCTTGTAGTGGATGGCAAAATAGGAACCTTGCCATCACGAGACTTACCCATGATGGATGGATAGCAGCGAACAATAGAGAATCCAAGTGAACTTGATAAATAAAGCTATGGTCCCCGGCAACGGCGCAAGAAAATAGTCTTGATGACCCACAAGTATAGGGGGTGTATCGCAGTATTTTCGAGGGAAGTGAAATCCAATTTATTGATTCGACACAAGGGGAGCCAAAGAATATTTATAAGCCTTAACAACTGAGTTGTCAATTCAGCTGCACCTGGAAACAATCTTGCTCACAGCAGTTTATCAGTAGCAATAGTTTTGTAGTAGGAAAAGTAAAGTAATAGCAGTAGTAAAGCAAGGACAGTAGTAACAAAAGCAGTAAACAGTGGGATTCGAGTGCGGTAGGCATAGGGATGGATGGACGGGCGTTGCATGGACAAGACAATTCACATAGCAATCAGAACGTAGGGCAATTGCAGATAAATAAGATAAAGCATCTAAGTACTAGACAATCCTAGGCATGTGTTCCATATATAGTCATACGTGCTCACAATGAGAACTTGCACAACATCTTTTGTCCTGCCAGCCTATTTGCAGCGGGGCCTCTAGGGAACTACTGGAAATTAAGGTGCTCCTTTTAATAGAGCACCGGAGCAAAGCATTAACACTCCGTGAACACATGTGATCCTCATATCAAAGCCTTTCCCTTCCGGTTATCCCGATTTCTATCACTTCGGGGCCATAGGTTCTGGACAACAACGTGTGTATACAACTTGTAGATAAGACCAAAACCAATACTATCATAATGAATCAATATTATGTTCAGATCTGAAATCATGGCACTCGGGCCCTAGTGACAAGCATTAAGCACAACAAGTCGCAACAAAGTCATAAAGCACTAATAAAAGATACTAGGCACCACGCCCTAACAATCTGATGCCATTACATGAATGATCTCATCCAATCCCTACCATCCCCATAGCCTACAGCGGGAGATTACTCACTCATATATGGGGGAAACATTGATGGTCGATGGAGAAGCGATGGTGATGATGATGGCAATGATCTCCTCCAATTCCCCATCCCGGGAGGGTGCCCGAACAGAGTTTCTAGTGCTGTTTCGTGGAATCTGGTGGTGGCGGCGGAGCAGAACTCCTTCAAGAAAAATGTCGAACCCCCCGAAGTTTTTAGGTCAGAAGGCTCCTTATAGGCGAATAGAGAGGCCGAGGGGGTGCCTAGGGGCCCACACCACCCCCTAGGGTGGCCTGGCCTGGCCCGCGTGACCAGGTGGTGTGGTCACCCCTGGCTCTTCTCCGTCTCGTATTCTGGCTCCTGGAGTCTTAGGGCGAAATAGGATTTTTGGCATATTTTCCAGGATTTTTCCAGATAGTTGGTTTTCTGCACAAAAAGTAGACACCAAGGCAATTCTGCTGAAAACAGCGTCAGTCCGCATTAGTTGTATCCAAATCACACAAGTATAGAGGAGAAACAATAGCAAAAGTGTTCGGAAAAGTAGATACGTTTTGGACGTATCACTACTCAAATCATCCGTGAAAGTAACAAAATAACGATATCCACCTCGCGCCGACACACTCATTGGTCCACACACATCAGTATGTTTGATTTCCAACAAATCTGTCACCCGTTCCATTGAACTGGAAAACGTCATTCTAGTCATCTTGCCCATAAGGCATGGCTCACATGTATCAAATGATTCAAAATCAAGTGATTCCAAAAGTCCATCAGAATGGAGTTTCTTCATACGTTTAACGCCAATATGACCTCGACGGTAGTGCCACATATATGCAGATATATCATTATCAAGTTTAATCCTTTTAGCATCAACATTATGAATATGCGTAATATTACTATCGAGATCCAACAGAAATAAACCATTCAACACAGGTGCATGACCATAAAAGATATCATTCATATAAATCGAACAACCATTGTTTTCAGATTTAAAGGAATAACCACTTCGCATCAAACACGATCTGGATACAATGTTCATGCTCAGTGCAGGCACCAAATAACAATTATTCAGATTTATCACTAATCCCAACAGCATATGGAGAGGCAGCATTCCGACGGCGATCACATCAACTCTTGATCCATTGCCGGCCCATATCGTGACCTCATCCCTTGCTAGCTGTCGCTTGTTCCACAGCCCCTGAATTGAGTTACATATATTAGCAACCGATCCCATATAAAATACCCAGGTGCTACTGCGAGTACTAGTCAAGTACACATCAATAACATGTATATCACATATACCTTTGTTTGCCTTGCCGGCCTTCTTTTCCGCCAAATACTTGGGGCAGTTGCGCTTCCAATGGCCAGTCCCCTTGCAATAGTAGCACACGGTATCAGACTTGGGGCCAGCTCGGGATTTCTTTTCAGGTGCGGCAATAGATTTGCCGCTCTTCTTTCCCTTTTGCTTTCCTTTCTTGTCCTTGTTGAAACCGGTGGTCTTATTGATCATCAACGCTTGATGTTCTTTCCTAATCTCCACTCTGCAGTCTTAAGCATTGATAGAAGCTCGGGAAGAGACTTCTTCATGCCCTGCATGTTATAGTTCATCACGAAGATCTTGTAGCTAGGTGGCAGAGATTGGAGAACACGATGTATGCCTAAGTCAATGGGAATCATTATTCCCAAGGACACAAGCTTATCGGCGTACCTAGACATTTTGAGTACATGCTCACTAACGGAGCTATTCTCCTCCATCATGCAGCTAAAGAACTTTTCAGAAGCATTATAACTCTCTACGGCAGCATGGGTATCGAAAATCATTTTCAATTCTCCCATGGTATAAAAAGCATTGCGATTTTTGAAACGCTTTCGAAGTTCTGGCTCTAGCCCATACAGTATGCCGCAATGAACTAAGTTGTGGTCCTCCTGACGAGTTATATAGACATTCTTTTCCTTGTCAGGGGCATCAGGAGCTGGTGGGGGGCCTAGTGGCGCCTCTAGCACATATTGCTTTTGTGCAGCAGTGAGGAGAATCCTCAAATTCATAGCCCAGTTGGTGAAGTTGCTACCATTCACAGCAAGTTTCTCTTTCTCCATGAACACATTGAAATTAAAAGCAGGTGGTGCCATCTACAACAGAATTTGTAAAGTTTATTTAGACTAAGTTTTTGATAGATTGAGTTCAACTAATCAAAATTACTAATGAACTCCCACTCAAAAAACGACATCCCTCGTGTCTTTTGGGTGATTACATGAACCAAATCCACTACACCAAGTCCGATCATCACGTGAGTCGGTGTAGCTTCAAAGGCGAGCATCTATATGGGCATCATTATCAACTATATGACTCATGATTAACCTTTTGGTCCGTGTTCCGAGGCCATGTCTGTACATGCTAGGCTCACCAAGTAAGAACCTTAGTATTCGCGTGTGTAAAACTGTCTTACACATGTTGTATGAAAGCGTAGAGTCAAGTACACCCGATCATCACGTGATGTCTCGAAACACGATCCATAGAACGGTGCATACTTAAGAAAGAACACATTTTATCTTGATATCTAAATGAGGGATCATCTTAAAATGCTACCAAAAGCGCCAAACTAGCAACATAAGATACAAACATCTAATGTGTAAAGTGAGATGATATGGCCCATGCATTTGATCTCTATCTTTTGCATCGTGGTATGATCTCTATCATTCCTTTGTCTGTAAGGCCAAGGTCTATGGAACTTACATGTTAAGTGTGTTGTAAGAGTATCTATCATACATCTACTTACAACAATACCATATCAAGACACTAGCCCAGCAACGATCTAAATTAGACGCCTCTAATTTATCCATTGCAAGTTTTACGTGGCTTAGGGCTTTCGGAGATAGAACCGTTCTTTCCTACAAACATGGAACCACAACGAGGATAACCAAGTTATTATCAACTCGTTGTAAATCAGATATTGACTATAGTAGGAGAGACAAACACCCGCCAGCCACTTATGCAAAACAAGTTGCATGTCAGTCGTGGAACCGGTCTCATGTGCGATGACATGTAAGGTTGGTCTGGCCGCTTCATCCCACTATGCCATCAATATCCAAAATACATTGAAGATGAAATAACATGATCATCATCGCCCACATATAAACATATGTGTACTACCCGTGCAAAGCACCTACGCATAGATCAGGCTCTGATACCACTGTTGGGTTCGCAGCATAGAAAACAAAAAATCCTACGATGAGAACTATACGCCAAGATCTATCTACTAGATACAGAGCAACGGGTGGATATACATCCATAGAGGACTTATCCTAGAAGACAACAGAGTTTTGTTAACGAGTTAGAACTCGTGGATGATGTAGTCGTACGCTTGCCGATCTCAAGATCGTGTGGAAGTCCTAGCGTTGCAAATCAGCAGCGCATCCGACCTCGCACACACGTTCAAGCCACCGGACAACCTCCACCTCCTCGCTCCAGCGAATCAGCGGAAGCAACAACTCCTTCCAGACGCAAGGCCACCAGGAACATGTATCTCGCTAATCTGAGACCATGGGGGAATATCTAGAGGGGGAGAGATCCTTCACGAGAAGGTGTGCATTTGTGAGGGAGGAGAGGGGGTATTTTTATAGGAGAGGGGGGATCCTCCCGTCCCATGGCCGGCAGCCAAGGGGGTGCCCCCACCTCTTCCTCATTCATGTGGTGGAAGCTCCACTCACATCAATTCAAGCTCCACCCAAAATTCCACTAACGTGCATTAAATTTCGACCAAATTTAATGAAACTCTCAATTAATAAAACTCTTTTATTTTTGTTAATTATTTTAATTAACAAAAATTCACATAAAGCCCTTGCAACATTTCAATATCGCATGCAGAACCACTTTCTGCCATTTCACCCGAAACAATTTCGGTTTCTATCAAAACAATTCCTGTGCTTTGCAATTCTTTCGTCTGAAACATATGTGCTCCAAAATGGTGTCTGGCAACCCTTAAGTGTGTCACCCTATGGTTCGTGAATAATGCAGACATGATTGAGACTCCTCCCAGATCAATAATCAGAAGCGGGACCTGGAGATCCATACTGACTCCTGCACATTCAACGATGACTTCTATGATCGTGAGAACCTTTAACGCTAGTAACTTAATCTCTTTGTCTCATGATAAAATACATGTCCGAGATTCGATCATCGGTATCCAAATACCTAGTTTGATCTCGTTACCAACATGCACTCTTTTCTCGTTCTCGTGATATAACATTCTAGTGATCACATCACTTGCTTGCAAGCTATCTTAATGTGATATCACCGAGAGGGTCCAGAGTATATCTATCTATCATCGGGATTAACAAATTCCACTCTTGATCCATGAGCCTCAACATAACACCTTCGTAGCACTTAACCCACCTTTATAGTCACCTTGTTATGGTGTGATGTTTGATGTTATCAAGATACTCTTCCGGTGTTAGCAATTAACATGATCTCATGGTCTAAGTACTAAGATTACTTCGTATGATGTTATAGAAATATAAACATAATGACTTTGATCGTAATACTATACTTAGGATGAATGTTCATCACATCATTTCACAAATGTTGTGACCTCGTTATTAAGAACATCCAATGTCCATGATCAGGAAAGTTTGATCATTTTGTTAATCAACTAGCTAGTCTATAAGAGAGGCATAACTAGGAACCTTTTTGTTTATTAAACACACATGTATTGACATTTCCTATCAATACAATTATAGCATGCAAAATAAACATCTATCATATACAAGGAATACATAATAACAACTTTATTATTGCCTCTCAGGGCATATTTCCTTCAAATTGCGTATATGCCACTACCATATTTGATGAATTTAGGATGTACCACTAATGCCCATGATGAACTCCATCTATGCCACCCAATTGTTGTTCTGGTTAATGTGGTTGGTTTATGCTTGACAATTGTAGGTGCAATGGAAGGTGAAATGGAATCATACTACTGTCACTCATATGTAGATGTCAACCTTGGATGATGTGATGTGCATAGTACCAATACTTACTCTGGGGGGTCTGATGATGGAATCTGCTTGACTGAGCGGGGCAAGTTATATATGTGTCATATGCCTGAATTCAGATTGAAAAGTAGCAAGTAGTGATTTAACTCAACTATTCTTGGTAAGATGTAGGTACTATTTTTAGGGGGACAACAGATAGGCGATGCTCCCCTAACCCTTCAGAGTGGGAAAGGTGGATCATTTACGGTAATTATGTGAAAATATCACATGAAAGGATTTGCCTCTTGGAAGAGCTTGCCAGTAATAAGGGGCGTGTAATCCTTATCCTTATCTACGTATGCAATGTCACGGAACAAATGGTGATCCGTAGAACATGCACAAGGGTGAGCACTACTTTTTTTACCAAATCACATGTCTTTATAGTCTATGGTATCAAATATCCCTATAGTAACCGTGTGTATCTCTGGTTACACAGCTTATCCCATGAGTATAGTTAGGGATACCTTCTTGAATATCTGCAGCACCCCACTGAAGTGCTGGTCATCAACGATGATCACAAGGTCGAGCATAAAGTGAGGTTCCGGATGGGCAAGGACGGGTGTGTGCGGTCATGACAACCAACTGGCGGAAGATTGTGCACGAGACGGGCATGTGCCAGGGTCAAATGGCCGTGTTTTGGTTCAGCCATGCTAATGATAGTTTGTTCGTCAGCTTCACTAGTGATTTGCTGATAAAGCGCATGAAGAATAAATCTACTTAGTTATGTGGATTTCCTGAACTTGTACTACCTTTTCTCAAGCATTATCATGAACTTGTATGGACAAGTTAAGTATGTATTGACAAGTTACTATTTTAAATTTCTGGTTGTGTTCCTACAATTCTATGAATTTAGTGGCCTAGTAATAATATCCAAGTGAAGTAGTGATCCAGCGAATTCATGTACTCCGTATGACGTTTCTAGTTTATTTGACATTTCTTTAAGCCAGCTTTTGTATGTGCTCAAGCATAATCTGGGAGTATCCATAGTCAGGGATTCTTTTGATCACTGGATTTTCAAATAAAGGAATAAGAAATGCACTGGAATTTTACAAGGTGCAGGTATAAAACATATGTGATTGCAATATTCTATGGGTTGAATTCCTCCCAAAATTCCTTTGAAAATCGTTCAATCCAAAGAGTCCATTACGCTAACAACGTACATAGATTAAATGTATGCTCAAGTGACCATAATCGACTATGCCGCTCCCGCTGTCTTTGTCATCGACGGCGTCCTCCGCATCGCCGTCCACCTCCTCCGCATCGGAATTGATGCCTATATTCCTGGCAGCGTTCCTCCTCAACATGAGTTCTTCACAGTGAGCTACCTCGATATCGGTGGAGATCGTACGCACAGGCAATGCCTAGAAGTGCTTCCTCCCTTTGTGGTTGTGCAGATCTGGGTTGATCTCCTGCCAGTGAGCTCCGCACAGCGAAAGCTCCGCCTCTTTCTCCTTCTTTAACCGCTTTGGCCAGTACGTGCTCATGCGCGATTACTGGGCCATTGCCCTCTTCCACTCCGGCAGATGGCGGTGTCGCTCCTTGATCTACCTCACAACGCGTTGCCATACAAGACCGACGCGATGAGCACCCCAGCGTAGATGAGCTCTAAGCCGGCTAGTAGTCTCGCTCGTGGCGTCACGAATATGTCATAGTGGGCGAACATCTCAGCCTTGTAGAAGCTAATATTGGGCCTCTCCATGGCGATGTGACTTTGGGTATGATTCGCCGCCTGTGTTGACGCGAGTTGCAAGGAAGGAACATGATTTGAGCTTCGCCCCCACAACGTGGGGATAAGGTTAAGGAGGTAGGCTCACTCATGGTTGCGAGTGCCAATCGGGGCGCAGAACACCCTACTCGCAGATCTCCCTTACGAAGGGCGATCCTTATCGTCCATGCTCTCCGATCCAATGGCGCCTAACAATTGGGACACAGAACCAACCTGCCCTCGCAGGGGGCTTCTACAAGACTTGATCTGATGGCTACCATTGAAGCTACATTCTTCCTATGCATTGGAATTTTGTATATGACTAAATCACAGTAAATAGAGGTAGACCAATGCGTAACAACAGTACCTAATTGAAAGCTTTTATTTGGTTGAAAATAAAGAGGGCACTTATCACCTCATCTCTCATACTAATTGCAAGTACTAGAAGAAAAATCAACAATAGAAACATTTAAAGCATGCAAGTTTGCAAAGTTTGGTTTATAAAGAGTATCATTATAGTTATCATGTAATTCATTAGCATGCTTTCCTCTTTAAAAATAGTTGCTGGAATGACTATCAAGTTTAACTTCATGGATGCAACAATTATTTAGAACTAAATATAATTGCAAACCACATAAGTATTTCTCAAAATAAGCATACTTCTCCTCTATGGCGT
Source organism: Avena insularis (assembly GCA_023614405.1). Lineage (NCBI taxonomy): Eukaryota > Viridiplantae > Streptophyta > Magnoliopsida > Poales > Poaceae > Avena > Avena insularis. The sequence continues at coordinate 462,690,396 of CM042691.1, read as the reverse complement.
AATTAGGAGAATTTAAGAATAATGTACGACTCTTACTAATAAGAGTATCGTCATGAACAACAAGTATATAATGTTGTTCACAAAAAAAATGTACGACTCTTACTAATTAGGAGAATGGATCTTGCTAATTACTAATAATAGTATCATCATGAACAATAATGTATGACTCTTACTAATTAGGAGAATTCAATAATAACATGTGACTCTTACTAATAGTTGAGACTTCTCTAATGCAGCAAGTTATATCATGTAGTTCACAAAAATCAATTGTCATACGGTTGAGATGTTTAAGCAATTCATACATTATTTCTCCTTCTTAGATGATCGATATTCATAATAAGCTCCCATAGTTTTGACATAACCTTTAGAAAGTTCCCCCATGGTTTAGCATACATATTAAAGGCTACACTAATTTTTATGGATTTTTATGTATACAAAAAAGGTAAAAAAAGAAAACAAACAAAAGAATAAGTAAAAGACAAAATAAAGTGCTTTGTAAATATAAAAGACATGATAAGCTCATAGTGGTGCAGCTCCTCAAGCTTTGGGTACCTACTGTTAGAAACCGCCATTAACGAGGCCCACCTCAAGAAAAAACAGTCTATGGTTGCACCACGAGACAAATACCCATATCCCAAGAATGGCCATCCATCATGATGTAGCATGTGTGAAAATTGCATCGAGGCATTGGGAGCGCTCAATTCTTGCACCTCCTTTGGAAAAAACAAGAAAAACATGGAAATTTTGGGTTCAGAAAATGGAAAATCAAGATTTTTTGACATAACCTAAAAATCTCTAGTTGAGAGACTTTGTGTGTCTTGTTTATTATTTTTAATGGATAGTGGGTCACATATAAGGACTTCATACGCAAGTTTCTAATTTTTTGATTTTTTTGAATTTTATTTGCCAGGCTTCAAAAAATAGGCCGACCTTGCCGGCATGCGCAACCATGCAAGGATCATTGGATCTTTGATCCTATGCATGGATCCAGCCTAGGTATCCTATGGTGAACCCCAAACCATTTTTTCCGAAATTTGAGTGCATTTCTTAAGGTACCTCTAGTTAGAAACCGCCATTGCCGAGGCCCAACTCAAGAAAAATACAGTATACGGTTGCACCACGAGACAAATACTTGTATCCCGGGAATGGCTATACATCATGATGTAGCATGCATGAAAATTGTATCGGGGAATTGGGCACGCTCAATTCTTGCACCTCTTTTAGAAAAAACAAGCAAAACTAAGGTTTGTTGGATTCAAAAAAATAGAAAACAAAGATTTTTTCACATAACCTAAAAATATCTAGTTGGAGAATTTGTTTGAAATGCCGAGAGGGAGCTATGTGCGAAGTTTGGACTCAATTCATGGAGGGGTGCTTTTTTTTGCACTAAGCCTCCAATCCAAAATAAAATGAACGACACTTATTATGGATAGTAGGGAGTACTAGAAATTACAAACAGATTCACGACGAGCTAGTGATGATTAATACGAGATGTTTTAACTTCTGTGAAAGAAATGCATCTAGACATATTTTATTGTGTAGGTTCGGAGTAAATCTATACTTTAAAAAGCGTCTAGTCGTCTAGATACACCCATTTCATAAAAGGTAAAACATCTTATATTTAATTAAACGGAGGAAGTACATTGTAGAATGAGCGTGCAAAACTTTCGTTGCAGATCATGCATGCGTGCCCGACGCGCGCATTGGTCGGTCGATTCCTGTATCTATCTTTGTTGCGGCCGGTGTGAGCGCGATCACGCGCGCTAGCTGTCGAGTCAACTCTCAATCGAGGAGGCGACAGCAGGGACCAGGAAGGCAGGGGAATTGATTCTGAGCGTGGCGTACGTGGGTTCGACTGTTTCTACGTATACGAGTTGCGAAGACTACAATGGTACGTATATATACGTATCCATGTTAGTCTTTTTCTGACATGCGGCTAGACCATGTTTGTCACCGCTAACGATCGAGACATGATGAAAGGGAAAAGAAAGAGGAAAACAGATCATGCCCTTCCTTTTTTATTTTATTTGACCAATGTAGTATAAAATAGGAATACAATTCGGAAAATATTACTACTAATTTATATTCATGCGTTGCATGTACACGTAGGTGTACACGCGTGGTCTTCATCCCCTATCAAATTAATGGTAGGCGTTTTAATTGCATTCCATATTTATCTGGGAGCACACGGAAGGAAGCTTCTCTGCGCGCGTCTCTCTCGGCACGGAATAAATCTCCGCTGGCCTGCCTTCTGGCTATATATCAGGGAGGGCCTCGACCACACCAGATCGATCACAAACCAGGAAGAGAGAATGGCAATGGAAGAATACGATTTGGGAGATTTCGCCATCGCCTCCCTCATCAGCTGGGCTTCGCCGCCGACGCTCGACGACCTACAGGTCTCTACTTCCTTCTTTCTTTCTCCCGCCTAGGCTGCGCTCTCTTCCCGCCTATTTGAAATAGCTCGTCCTTCTATGCAAGTTCAACCTTCTCTTCTGCTACCGTTTTGTTTCAGATTGCATTTAGAATCCTAGTACTGCTGGTTTATAGCCAGTAGTATTTTTTTCGAGATTATTTTCTACATCCAAGAACACGTACTACCAGTGATCGATATATTTTTCATTACAATCTACAAATGGGCTTTAGATCCAGATTGTTTCTTTAGTGTGAATCGTCATTTCCTCCTTTCATCAACAATTTACCTTTGATTAATCTGTTTCTCTATGATCGATGACAGAGCGAGGAAGAGCTGAAGGAGAGTCTCGCCGTGGACACGGCGGAGCTGCAGGCGGCCACGGAGGTGTGGGGCATCAAGGACCAGAATGTCGCCGCACTGAGGGAGGTCAAGCGCCTGATCCAGGAGGAGCTGCAGGAGATGCATGACCGCGTGCTGGAACTGGAAGCGATGGCATCAAGCAGCAGCGACTTCGGCTGGAGCCCTCTTCTCCCGCTGTCCCCGGTCGCCGTCGAACACCCAGCCATGTTCGCTGTGCCAAGCCCTGCAGCCGTGGTCGCCGACGAGGGCAGAATCGCGGACTCGGCGATTGAGGTGCCGAGCTTTGCAGCCCTCGTCAGCCCTAGATCCGTCGTCGCCGACGAGGGCACGAGCGCGACCGCGGCGCTTCAGGTGCCGACCTTTTCATCAGCCCTCGTGACCGACGAGGGCACGAGCGCGGCCACGGCGCTTGAGGTGCCGATCTTTGCAGCCCTTCTCAGCCCTACATCCATCGTCGCCGACGAGGGCACGAGCGCGGCCCCGGCGCTTCAGGTGCCGACGTTTGCAGCCCTTGTCAGCAGCCCTACTGCAGCCGTGGTCGCAGAAAAGGGCAAGAGCACGGCCGCGGCGCTTCAGGTGCCGACCTATGCTGCTGCCTTGTACGAGCCATCCTCCTCCAGGTCTCAGTACCGCAGCTCACATGTCATGGAGAATAGGAGGGCTGCAGTGGCCGCGGCGGCGGCGAAGCTTGATGTAGAGGCGGGCAAGAGGCCGCTGCCGCAGAAGGGTCGGCTGCTTCAGGCGGTGGCGGAGGCTGGGCCGCTACTGCAAGATCTGATGCTGATAGGGCGGCTGCCACGGTGGCGCAACCCGCCGCCCGCGAGAGCGATGAGGACCGCCATGTTACATCTACGGCCGATGCGAGAGCAGATGTAGCATGGTGATTTATCAATCAAGACCAATAAACACTACTACTAGTAGCTTAAGAGATGTGCCAGAAGTGCGGATGTGCTCATTGCATTGGTATTTGTACTCATTTGTATATACTTCCTCCGTTGTAGTAATTTGGTTTTCTTAGGGACCATTTTCAGCCTCGTTCAAGCTTATTTGTACATTGTGTGGTATGTCAAGTTTTCCAACATTGTCTGATGGTTCTATCAAACGCGTCGCTGCCAGCGCAAATTTGGGCTGATGATATCACATACTATACGCATGTCCAAACTGGTGCATGCCCATGAGTATTTGCCGCGAGTATATACGATAATACGATACGCCCGTGTTAGCAGGGGCCAGCGCACACGACCAAAATTCGACGGTCGTAGACTTTGCGACGTACGGAGCGTCGAAAACTGAGGTGAGGGAGCAAATAATTAAGGACGGAAGGAGATCAGCCAAAGGATCATACGGCCGGATTGCAAAAGCTGGGCATATGCATGCATGGTCTTTCTCTGCTGTCAATCAATTCTATTAATTAGATTGGCACTTTCCCTACATATATTTACACTTTTCTTAAAAAACAGTTAGCTGTTTTACAATTGAGAAACAGTCATATTTTGAATCGTCGGAGATCTGTCTTCATTTCACGAATCTCAGCGCTATGGCCCTTTCCGTCTCATTTTCGTCTTTGTGTCCTTTTGGGCTGAGTCAACGAAGCCTATTTTAGTCTTTTTTTTTTATTTCGTTCAGACTTCAGGAGCCTTCTTCATTTATCGGGAGAGGAGCGGTGACGCTGCAGCCACGGCTAGCGGGAATGGAGATCCGTGGCTCGCGTCCATCCTCGACCTATGGCGAAGAGATCAGCGATTCATCAGACACCAGCGTCCATGGAAACGTCATCGCCTGGCGTTTCTCCCCATTCCACCAAGCTTCTTCTCCACCTCCGGCCGCCGCCGCCAGGCCAGCGTGGTCGCGCGCCACCAAGCCACCACAAGACGGCGCTGCCCCGCACCTCAAACCTGCAGCAGCTCTAGCCTCGGCCCTGTGACGCCTACTGTACCTCTTCATCAATCCTACCAGTGAGGAAGACGATGGCTACTCCCTTCCTCACATCTCCTGCTGCACTGACATGTCTTCCTTGTGCTGCTCCTCTTCACCGGCCTGAAGGTTCTAATCCAATCGATCTCTCCGTCCCTCTCTTAATTTTCTGAAGTTCTTGTGATCTGGTGTTGTGATACGACTTGATCAGTTCAGCTTAGATACATGTGCTTATTTTGTTGATCTGTAAGAACTAGACTGTAGCCTACAACCTTGTTCGTACATGTCTGTGTGCTTGCTAAATCTGCAACTTGTGTGCCGCGTTTGGCGTAGAAGCGTGATTACTTTCTTATTCCTTGTTGTGTATGTGCTTATCAAGTTTTCTGTCACTTGTCCCATATAATTGCTTCTTCACTCTCCTAAATGTTTTATATTTCACAGATCATGTATCATCCATGAGTCTTACTTGGATGCCCATGATTTCTGTTAGTTCTGATAGCTTTTAAGCTTGAAAATAATGCTTATAGATTATCATTTATAATGTGTAATCCAAATTGAAAATTTAAGTAGCAGTGAATCAGTTCTATTTGCATGCCATAAGTTTCTCATACTAGTAATTTTTTTGCATAAAAGCTAGTCATGTTGGTACACCCTGAGAGAGAAAGTTAGTGTGCACGAAATGAAAATAGTACAAATCATCTATCTGTTACAAACACTTTTTTCCCCTTTTGTTTCCTTCCCATCTTCTGAGCTGGTGTAGAATCTCCCAAAGAATGGTGTGTGAACCCTCTTTTCATGCTATCATTTTTCTGTTCCCTTCTTCCCAGCTCTCGTGTGTGATTATGTGATATTTTCAGTCAGAGTCCGCGTGTTCACATCATTGCGTTGAACCTCAACCACCAGGGAATATTGTTGTTTAATATCATGTACTACACTACTACTTCCTTCTAAAATTTGCTTATTTGTTCCGGCAGGTAATTGTGATCCTGCAACTGTCTATATGAAAGCCAAAGCTACCTGGAACTTTGAGTATACCTTGTTGTGAATGTGTACTTTGAGAATATGGTGTAGATGTTGTTTTAGTTTCCTTCTTCATGTAGGTTTTCATTCATTCGTTTTCACTATTCATTCGCTCAGGCAACTGTGTCTTTGTCGGTCATCTTGTATTCTAGTTTTTACTTTGATCAATCATCAGTTTTCAGTCATCATTCTTTAGTTTCCGTCTTCAGTTCTCATTTCCTCATTTTGCTTTATCAAGTATATTTATTTATTTAGTCCTTATTTTATCTCTGTCCTTCTTTCTCTTATTATTTCTGTCCAGTCTCTTTAGTCTCTTAGTCTTGTAGCTCTTATTTGTTCAGTCTCTCATTCCAGTAACTCAGTTTCATAGTTTATCTCTTATTTCTTCAGTTTATCTCGTTTTCAATCTTGTTTGCTCAGTTAGTCTTATCTCAGTCTTACGATTCTTAGTCTCTTAGTGTAGGAAAATTTTGCTCTGTCATATTTCTTCAATTTTATTTCATATTTTTAGTCTTTTTTGCACAGTCAGTCTTAACTCCAGTGCTAAGCATTCTTGAGTTATTAGTCTTTTTTCTAAATTTTCATTTACTATATAATTACTTCATTGTTAAGCTATTAGTTTTATTCCTAAGTTTTCTTTTATTCTTCTATTTATCATTACCTAAGGTTTAGTCTTTTGGTTCAGCTGCTTTTTATCTTAGTTTCTTATTTATTTTTCTTTTAATAACTCAGTTCCTTTAGTGTCTTTGTGTTGATTGGCTCCGGTTTCATTGTGTAGCTTAGATTTAGTTATCATCTCAGCGGTCCTTGTTTTTTCTTGTCTTCAGCTTATCCTTTAGTCTTGATTCTGCCCTCAGTTTCTGTTTAGTCTATTGGTCAATCTCTCTTCCGTTAGTCCCTCAAAATGGAAGCTTTTCACTTTTCTTCAGTCCCTCAAATTCTTGTTCTTCAGTCATCAATTAATGAAATAGTCATTTTTATTTAAGAACTGTATTTCTTTGGTGTTCACGCATGATCAAAATTCATCATCTTCAGTCCTTCATTTGACTTTCTTCTTGGTTTATTTTTTAGTTACTTATTTTTATCACTTTTGGTTGTTATAAATTCTCGTAGAGGATATCAAAGGTGATTACTGAAGCTCTAAATCTCCCTCAAGTGGGAGTCACAGTCTTCTCATTCCAACAGGGACCTCGAATGGAAGCTCACTATGTTCAGCGAGCGCACGAGATGACAAGATTCAGTACTGGCTGGGATGATTTCATTTTTTTATCTTGTGCCTGGACTAGATTTGATGATGTTTTACATGAATGATGTACAGTTAGTCAAAATATTATTCCACAATCTGAGGGACTCTATATTTACACGACTGACAGGCCAAGAATATATCTTTGTGTATTTGCTACTGTTTGTCCTCGGATCAGCTTCTTTCCTAGTTATCCAAATAAGTTAGTTCATGTGGTCGAATTTTGAACTGTTGTTGTATGCTTTTATTTGTGTTTTCGATGTAATGCAACCTTGTGTATTTATTCCATTGGCAATCCAAGGCATGAGTTTACCTATGGTTCTTTCATTTCCTTTTTTGCATTTTTTTTACTGAAAACCTTTCTAAGATTTTTACAGTCGGGAACTGATTCATCCCTATATGTTTTTTCAGTCGGGTAAGTTTCCTGCAGTTCTTATTTTCCTTCTTTTTTGTTCTTCTCCTAGTTTCCTAGATCTAACACAAATTTATGGTACACATTCCAGCAAGTTCAAGAGCATACCTAGAACTACATATTTTCTTTAATTCCAGGTTTGTCCTCTCAAAGAACATGTTTACCCTTCTTTGGTTGTTCTTCTTCTTCTTCTACCATTTTCAGGTTTGAATTATATCTCTCTTTTCTTTCTCTTGTTTTCTTTTGGGAAGATCCTTGGATATTTTGATCCCCCACCCTAAAGCAGCGGCATGTCAGGGTTGAAGCTGGTGGATGTTGCGCCGGAGCTATTTTCCCCATATACAGGATGATACTGACCTATGTCCTCTGACACAATACTTGGTGGAGTTGTTGGGCTTTTTTGTCAGCTGTATTATACGCCTTGTCTACCTACAGGCCGAGGAGTTTGACCTCAAAAACATGGACAACTAAATGAGCCGTTAGAACTCATTGGTGGGCTCATAAATGTGTCTGTTTTCGTTAACTAAAAACAGACAGCTTTCTCTGCATTTTCATTTGGGTTTTTGTATGACAGCTGTCATCTTCCTAATGGTTTAAAAATCTGCATGTTTCTCAATTAGGAAACAGCTAGCTGTTAAATAGTCACTCCCTATATTTACGTTCTTTTTTTAAATACTCCTTCCGATCTATATTAATATTCTCAGATTTGTTCAAATCTAGACAAATCTGACAACATTAATTTGGATCGGAAGTATGAAATATTAACAAAAATGCAACAGAACTCCGGGGACACCCTGACCCTAACGGAACAGGGGAGGAGATTGTCGCATTATCTCTCTGTGGACTGTCCTAAACGGATCAAAACAGATACATTTGATGTACGAAATTGGTAGGCCCGTTGGATGCCCTAAGAACTACTCCCTCCGGTTCAAAATATAAGATGTTGTAGACTTTTCCGATAGCCCATAAAAATAGACTAATGTATAAAACTACTACTCGACTTGTCGAATACAGTTAGAATTTTGAATCAATTGGATGGTCTCCATCCAACACCGTGATGGATGAGCGCGTCGCCTAGCTCCCGGTCTGCGGTGACCCATCATACACTATTGTGTGGTAGTATGCAAGTCATTGATATAATACCAATGAAAACACCGTTCCATCAGTATTACATCCCTGAGAGTGGTACAACAGAAATATCCCGGATCCAAGGTATGACTATAGATTACAACTCAGAGCTTTACAAAACATCTAGAGAGACTCTTCATTAAGTAAAAAGAGGAAGAAAATTCCACTAGTAGAAAAAGGGCCTCTAGATCCGGTTGAGAACAGGCTCTAGTCCCGATTTCCCAACCAGGAATATGAAATCAGGACTAAAGGACCCATCCACGTGGATGCGGTCAGGCGCTGGGCTAGAGGACTAACACCAACCAGGACTAAAGTACTCCACAAGACTGTTGTCGAGCGCTGGGGCTGGAGGCACTTAATCCCGGTTGGTAAGATTTTGTGTTTTAGGGCTTATGGTGGTTAGGGTTTAGGGGTTTAGAGTTTTCTTTTTTCATTTTGTGTTTTTCATTCAATTCTTTTTCATTTCAAATAAGTTTTTGTATACATATTCTACGCTAGAATATACTGCACACGTTAATGCATATATAATATAATTTCTCTTAAGAGCATATATATATATATAATTTGGTGCATATATCCATTTAATTACATGGAGCTCATTAAATTATATGGAGGCATTAGTGGCAATGGTATTCTGTAGTTCTGATATGACCTCCGTAACCAAAAATCCCGCCAACTCCTCTTGAATTGCTAGTAGGCATTCTTTGGTATGAGCTTCTCCGCATTTCTTCGGTTTTTAAAGAAGGATATCAATATAAATATATGAGTTGTGTGTATATATATCAAATCATCATAAAAATAGTGAATGAAACTCAACACAATTGATGGTAATAAAATAAAATTGTGAATAGTGTTTATGTACTTGAAGTTGTCGATGATCTATGCGCCGCTCATTGGTCATCATGTGGATGAACTCGCAAACGTAGTATGCACATAAATTATTTTCCTGTTTCTACCTCAAGCACTTTAAAAAAATAAAATTCAATCAAATAATAATCAAGCATGATAATGATATTGAAACTACAATTAAAAACATGCGCGGACCTAGCTAGCACTACTTAACGGGATCCGTCGAAAACTCATCTTCTCTTTCCATTCACCGACAACCTCCTTGATGAACCGTTTCCAACACCTACCTAGCAAAGAAAATAAATAAATGAGTTATTAATTACTTGATATTAGTAAATGAACGAAAGAGGCCATATAGTGTGGTAATGATTGAAATTACCTCTTGAGTATTGAAACCATTGAGATTTTTATTTAATGATTCCATGATATCAAATCTTCTAACATCAACTTGAATGATTAGCAGAATCCAGTAAAAGTTGTGCACGTTTATATATGCAGGCATGCATAACTCATTAATTACACTTAACATCGGGTAAGCAAAATAGAATGTGTACAAGACAGTAATACTAAATCATTACACTTAACATCGGCTATTTTCTCTTTTTGTCATTTAATATTAGAAAAATTATAACTAAATCATTCTAATTCAGAAAAATACATATAATATATCAAAATTTGCGAAAAAACAAGATCTATCTAAATAAAATAAATAAAAATATTACATATTTTTATTGAAAAAAATATAAAAACATTACATATACTTTTGTATAACACATTTTCTATTTTCCAAGCACAAAAAAGGGGCGTTTTGTGAAGCAACCACCAAACGACAGTTTCTAAATGGTACCATCCTATTTTTCAAAAATATTAGACCACCTTACATGGACAATGTCCCAACCGGGTATTTTAAAACCTTTTCGTCCACCCCTGCTGAAAGGAAAAAGGACGTCGCCTAGAGGGGGGTGAATAGGCGTTTTAAAATTATTACGGTTTAGGCTCTAATAAATGCGGAATAAAACTTAACGTTTAATTTATCAAGGCAAAACCTATATCCACTAGTTTCACTAAGTGCACCAACAACCTATGCTAAGCACGATAAGCAACAAGGTGATAGCAAGATATAGTACTTCAAGCACGATGGCTATCACAATGTAAATTGCATAAGTAAGGGACTCGGTTGAGAGATAACCGATGGATGCGGAGACGATGATTTGTTTCCTGAAGTTCACTTCCAAAGAAGCTACGTCTCTGTTGGAGAGGTCCGGGGGCGCAATGTACTTCGAACGCCACAAGTGGCTCAACTCGAGGTGTGGTGGCTCGATGCTCACCCAACGCCACACAAGGCCTCACCCCAAGATGCGAAGTCACGCAACCTACCGACGCCACAATAGGCTCACCCTATTCTCCCGTGAGCTCGCCATAAAAGGCATACTCACGTTCCACTATGGGACACTTGAGGGCGGTCACCGAACCCGTACAAGGCTTGGGGCAATCTCCACAACTCAATTGGAGGGCTCCCAAGAAACGCCACAAAGGCTCCACAATGCCACAAAAGGCCAACAAGCTTGGGGAACCTCCACAACTCAATTGGAGCCCCAAAAACAATGCCACAAAGGCTACAAAGCCACAAAAGGCAACAAGGCCACAAAAGGCTATAAGACCACAAAAGGTCAACAATCCAACCACACAACCGTCTAGGGTTCCAAGAACCCAAGAGAAACAATCCCAAGGGATTGAACTCACCGAATCTCCGACGAGAACTCAAACCTATACACCAAATGCAAGAGGCAAGTCCTTCACTCTCAAATTCCACCAAAGCTATAAAAGCTATTGAGGGAATAAGGGAGGAAGAACACAAGAGGAGAACACAAAACTCTCCAAGATCTAGATCCCAAGGATTCGTTCACAAAGAAGGGATTTGGCTTGGTGGGACTTGTAGATCTAGATCTCCTCTCTCAAATCCCTCATAGGAGGGGAAAGGGGAGAGGGCAAGCTCTTCAAGGTCAACAATGGAGGAGAGAGAGAAAGCAAGAACCAAGAAAAAGCTAGTTTTGGCCGAAGGGGAAAGGGGAGCTCCTTTTAAAGGGCTCCCCAATCTCCCCGTTACCCACAGAATCGCGCACGGCCAGTAGTACTGGTGGGTGGCCGGTACTACCGGTGGCACTCAGCCAACGGTCCAAAAAACGAGGCGCAAACGAACACAAAAACGAGGCCGGCCGGTACTACCGGTGAGTCACCGGTACTACCGCCTGGGCCGGTACTACCGCCCAAGATTCCAACCGAAGTTCCGACAAATACGCACACCAAGACAGAGAGGGTACTGAACCAAAAATGGGGTTGCCGGAAGTTGGGCCGTAATTTACACCGGTACTACCGGCGGCATTTCTGCCCGAGCGGTACTTCCGACGTCTGGCCGGTACTTCCGGACAGAGAAACTTCAGTACCAAAACTGCAAGAACTTTTGCATCCGAACTCCAAACGAGATGAAACCAATTTTGTTGGAAAGATAACGATGTGTAGAATCACCAAGGGAGAAAATACCATGAATATATATGTGAGATACCTCCCAAGGTGTGGAGCCATAAAACCCGCAAGATCAAAAACGCAATAAGATATGCAAGGGAAATCCGTTTTTGATGAACTAGAGCTTGTTATGGAGATAACCACAAGCTCTAGATCCTCACATGGACAAGAACCAAACAACAACCAAGAAGGATGATGCTATCAATGCAAAGGTTTTAGCTCTCTCCGAAAGATACGAACGAGTCACCCACTCGAAAGCCCCTCTTGATAGTACGGCTATCCATCCTAAACCTGGTCTCCCAACACTACATGAGACCAGTAAAATAGAAACCCTATCAAGATCATACCTTTGCCTTGATCATCCCACTTGAGCTTGATGTAGACGATCTTGTCACCTTTAAGATGGAACACCTTTCTTGATTGCTCTTGCTTTCTCTTGCTTGCTCTTGCTTGCTCTTGCTTGATGAAGACTTGCGAATGGCTCCCCCATACTCCATGGGGAAACCACTTCTTCGAACTTGTCTTCATCATTCTCTTGAGCTTGCACATCAATTCTTGACGATGTCTTGAAGAAAGCCACAAGGAACTCCATCTTCTTCTTCTTCTTCAAGACATACTTGATCTTCTTCTTCTTCTACTTGATTCTAATAGGCACAAAGCCCTTGGACAATGCTTCTTCTTTTTCATCCTTGAAACCAACACATGGTCCAAGCGATGCCAATGGACAAACCTACAGGTGAGACTCAATTTGCATATTAGTTCATAGGGATTGTCATTAATTACCAAAACCACACATGGGGGCATACATGCCCTTTCACCTGCTGAAAAAGACAAATGTCTACCGAATCGGCATGAAGTGGGTCCGATTTTAACTACAGGTGCATGATCTAATGCTCATGATTTTTTTGAAAAAATCATTATTAGACTCATAATATGATGTTTCTTCAAATATCCAATGAAATTTTTAGCGAATCCCATCACATATCTTCATGCCCGTCGTTTTGACTATAGTTTGAAGCGAGGAAATTTTGAAACGGACATAAGAAATTCAAAAATGGTCCGAACAATATCAATCTTTCGCGTGGTGTCATATTATGTGACATAGTTGCAAGGAAAATACCAAAATTGGTAAATTGATTATTTGTCAAAAAAACCTTCACAAAATGACCTATCATGTCCGAGGATTTCTGACTTTCGGGTTAAATGACCCATATTATGGCTAGAATCAGGGCATAGTTTGTGATACTATGCCCATATTGTGCATGCATGTGCATCATGGGATGGCGAACAATGTTGCAGAAGGAAGTTTTTCTTTTCGTCGTACGGAAAAGCCATTTTCTATTTTCCGAACGCAAAAAGCAGGGCATTTTGTGAAGCAACCACCAAATGACAGTTTCTAAATGATACCATCCTATTTTTCAAAAATATTAGACCACCCAAAATGGACAATGTTCCAACCGGATATTTTAAAATCTTTCCGTCCATCCCTGCTGAAAAAGACAAATATTTGTCGAATCGACAGGAAGTGGGTCCGGTTTGAAATATTGGTACATGATCTAATGCTCATGATTTTTTGAAAAATCATTTTTATCACAATATGATATTTCATTAGAGATCCAATGCAAGTTTTAGCGAGGCCATCACATCGGTAAGAATCTTGATGCCCGCCATTTTGACCATTTTTGACTCATAATATAATTTTTTTGAAGATTTGAACACTATTAAATAAATTTTATTTAAAAATACATGATGAATGATTAAAAATATGATATGGATTTCATGGTTGGATTCTTCTCATTTTTCTGATCGACTTAGACATATTATTTATCGGATTTCAATTTACGGATTTAAAGATATGAATTATTCCATATTAAATAGAAAAAGGAAAAATAATATTTATTTTATTGTCATTTGAATTCAAGATTATTATTACTTATTCATTTTTGTTTACTTAAATAATTGTTTGAAATTTTAAAAATAAAGACGTGTGACACTATGGTCGAAGGGTTAATAGGATTGATATGGTAGCAATATCAATAAGGTCTAATTCATTTATCGGAACCTCATCTGGAAGGAACAGAGAAGTTAAGCGTGTTGGGGCAGGGGTAGTGCTAGGATGGGTGAGATTAACAAGTTAAACAATTCAAAAAAATTGGAAAAGAAATTCTAAAGAAAATAAAAAAAATTGTTTTGGAAAAAGAATTAAAAAACTAGGCCGACGGCTAAGCCATCGGCGTATCCTAACGCCCATTAGACATCTAAGTGGGGCCCATCTAAACTATGCCGACGGCTTACGTCAGCGACTTTATTATGCCGACGACATATTAGTCTAGGCCGATGCCGTATTACACCGACGGGGCTACGCCGACGGCCACCATCGTCATAGATCTACGCCGACGATAATTTGGCCTATGCCAACGGGTAAAAGCCGTCGGTGTAGTGACTGTTCCCTGTAGTGTGCTGGCTATAAATCCGGTCCGGCCACACACCACCAGATCAGAATATCGAGCACGAGGAGAGAAGGGCCATGGAAAATGGGTTGGGAGATTTCGCCATCGCCTCCCACCTCATGTGGACTTCGCCGCCGATGCTCGATGACCTCCAATATTACCAGGTCTCTTGTTTCTCCGCCCCCTTTTTCTATCTCCCACCTACACTCTCCATGCATTCCTGCCTCTAGAACAACGAACTAGCTTACCGGGGCGGATTTTGGTCATAGTTGGCACACAGGAAAAACTTCATGCCCATCTCATCAGAGATATCCTCGCTCTCCTTCACCTTGGCAAGATGGCCACACCAACACTGCTTTGCTCTCACACCTGGTGGCAACCTTGCATATTTCATCTTCCTCGGCCTCTAGCCAGGGTCCGAATAAGTCACACTCATGGTGGAATCTCTTGTCGAGAGAAAGAACGGGAACAAATGAACTGGTGAATGAAAACATATCGGCCCCGAGATTTATAGATGCAATCTAAAGAATTGGGGGAGAAAATGGCGGAACGGGATTATGCAGCTAATTTTCTCCTACAAATGAACACAGCATCACGTAAACAATAACATCCTACACATGAACACTATCATACCACCAGCATACACTACTATGTAACATAAACATGGGATAGGGTACAAAATCAACGATCTATCGCTACATCATGCAATTCATGAGCCATACTGCAACAGATCTATCGCAATCTCAAGTCAGATCTACCGACTCTAGGATTAGAAGAACCCTATAGCCTCTTACCTCCTCGTCAACGGATTAGCAAAGCGCGTAGGTAATGAAGATCTCGGAGAAGAGGAAAAAGACCGCACGCCGCTGCCGTCCTACAGTGACCTATGTAGATGCCGCATCTTACCTCTTCATCGGTGAAACTCCTTGTTGGTACGGAGAGCTCGAAGTGGAAGTGAAATGGTGGCACGACATTTGGTATTGAGGCGAGAGGTGCTAAATAGGATGTACGAATTGGCTAGTGGTGATGAAATTTCTCCCGCCGACTTTGGGGGAGGGGGCCGGAGGGGGAGGACACGGGAGCTCGTGCCATCATCGAGCTTGCACGCACGGGGCGCTGCTTTTCCCCCTTTTCGGATGCGTCTGGAGCCTTCCCGTGAAAGAAAACGACCGATTTGATTGGTCTCCCGTGTACAGATAGAAAATGTATTTCCCCTTTGATCCAAATTAGTTGATTTGGATTTTTGTCTAGATTCGGATGTACCTAAACATATATTTAAGTGTAATATATTTTCAAATCTCGATAAATCCGAGTCAATTAATTTAGATAGATAGGAGAGAGTACTTTAAAGAGAGTGTGGAGCAAGAATTTGAGACGAGACAGGCAACCGATCACTCGTTTTCTGAGCGGCTAGATGCGAGAGACACGACATTGTGTGGGCAACTAAACATGTCCCAAGAGAACAAGGAATCTCATCTTTTTATTGTCAAAAAAAAAGCAATCGCCGCGCTTACTATCTGCAAAGGGTTGTTGTTGTACACCATGCGTACCGACGCGCGCATTGATCCGTCGTCCATGGCAGCCGCCCACAGCAGCATGCAGGTTGTAGCATCTTGTTGCGGCCGGTACGGTGTGACCGAGATCACGCGCGCGCGCTAGCTGTCCAGTCAACACTCAATCCAGCAGGCGATCGACAGCAGGGTATTAATTCTCACACACTTGGGGTAGACCTACTTACGTACGGATCGGATGTTAGTACTTGGCACATTGGTAGTACGTACCATTGCAGACCATGTTTGGCGCGGCTGGTACATGTTATGTTAGTCACGCTAGCTAACGTGACATGATTTTTAAAATAAAGGTAAAAGAAAGTCGGAAAAAGAGCATGCCCTCGCTCCCACTTATTCATTTCACCATGCATAAAATAGGGATATATGTACACGTATAGGTACCTACATATACGCCTGGTCTTCGTCCTCTAGTATCAATTAATCGGCTACACAAATATTTTATGCATGGTCGATCTCCTGCCTATCGCTCTCGATCGCCAATAAATCTCCTCGCCCGGCCGCTAGCTTCAGATCAGAAAGCGAGAAGAGAAGAGCAGGAAGAGACAAGGGCCATGGAAGATGGGTTGGGAGATTAATTTCTCATCTCCTCTCTCTCTCTCTCTCACCTACACTCTCCACGCATTCCCGCCCGCGCGCCATGTCTATTTCCACCTGGCAGCGCTCGTCCTTCTATATGCAAGTTCAATCTTCTATTCTGCTGTTTTTTTCTCTTTCAGCTTGCTTTAGGAATTGTTAATTGGTAGTACTACCATCGATCATGCATTCGCATTCCGAGTACTACGTACTTACTTAGATTTTCTACATTACGGGAGATTAATTACCCGTAGTATTTTTCTACATCCAAGATCTAGATCTTTTTTTGTGTGTGAATGAGATAGCAAGATCGAAACAGAGACTCTGCCTTCATCGACTCCACCAGCTCGACCTCACCTTTCAACAACAATTGAATTACTACCTTTAATTAATCTGTTTCCTTATGATCGACGATGACAGGGCGTGGACGAGGTGAAGGCCCAGACGCTTGCCGTGCCCACGGCGGACGAAATGGGCCTGGAGGAGCAGAGTACCGCCGCCCTGGTGAAGTTCATCCACGACACCACCACCGAGACGAGCGACCTGCTCCACGAGGCATCAAGCAGCAGCGATCACTCGGGCTGGAGCCCTCCTCTCCAGTCCCCGGTGCCCGTCGTCCAACACCCGGCCATGTTCAACCCATTCGCTCTGCCAAGCACTGCAGCACCCATGGACATGGTCGACGAGGGCAGGATCGTGGCCGCGCCGCTCGAGGTGCCGAGCTTTGTCAGCCCTACAGCCGTCGTTGCCGACGAGGGCAGGAGCAAGGCCACGGCGATACCGGTGCCGACCTTTGCAGCCCTTGTCAGCTCTACAGCCGTCGAGGGTAGGAGCGCAGCCGCAGCGGTACCGGTCCCAAACTATGCAGCAGCTGCCGTCGGCGAGGACAATTGCGCTGCATCCGTGGTCGCCGACGAGGGCAGTAGCATGGCCGCGGCGCTTCAGGTGCCGACCTTTGCTGCTGCCTTGTACGAGCCGTCCTCCTCCAGGCCTCAGTACCGCAGCGCACACGTCGTGGAGATGGAGAATTGGAGCGCTGCAGCGGCAGTGGCCATGGCGAAGCTTGAGGTGGTGGCGGGCAAGAGGCCGCTGCCGCAGAAGGGGCGGCTGCTGGAGGCGCTGAGGGAGGCTGGGCCGCTCCTGCAGGATCTCATGCTGATAGGGCGCCTGCCACGGTGGCGCAACCCGCCGTCGCCGGCGCGAGCGCGGACGAGCGCCATGTTACACGTACGGCCTATGCGAGAGCGGATATAGCATGGTGATTTCTTGAGATCAACTATAGTAATAAACACTGGTACTCCCCCCGTCCCGGTTTGTGCTGATTGTCTTGGTATTTGTGCTCATTTGTACTATATACTCCCTCCATTGTAGTACTCTCAGCTCTCCTTCACAAATTCAGGGATGGAGGGAGTATATTTTCGTATTCTTAGCGACCATTTTCAGCTTCGCTTCAGTTTATTTGTACATTATGTGGTATGTTTTCGATGTACGTGGTAGGCGCCCAAACATGCGCGGTGCACGCATGCATAATAATGCACGCAAAACGGGTCAAACACGCGCACGTACGTAGGTGCTCGGCAAAACGCGTCGTACGGCCGCGCAAATTCCCTGTTAGCAGCCGGCCGGCCCGGGACACGACAACAATTCGACGGTCGTGGAATTTGCGGCGTACGGAAAGTCGATAGTGAGGGAGGTGAAAGACCCAACGCACATGAGACGATTATAGACGTCAAATACTTTTAGACCTTTTTTATTACCGTTGATGATTATTAATAGATCGGTCTAATGTTCAAAAAAATATTACAAGGACGGAAAGAGATCAGGCCGGATTGCAAAAGATGGGGGGATATGCATGCATGGTATTCCTCCTCTCCCCTCTATCAATGGTATTAATTAAATTGACACTTTCTCTACATATATATACCACCTTTTTTTTTTGAGAAACACAGTACAAACAAAGACGCTCACACGCCTCGCTCGCTATCGACGGAAACGTCGTCTCTCACTGAAAGAATATTTCGTCTTTATGAGACACCAAAACGTTAAACCTAAGGCTTGAACTCTGGTGGGTTGGGAGTATCACTACCTTCCTAACCATCCAAACACGGATTGGTTCTCATATATATACCACTTCTATTTTCAAATATGTAATGTTAAACAAAAAATGCATCGGACCGCTCGATTCATCCCGACCGAAACGGACCAGGGAGGACACAGTCACATTATCTGTTCGCAAGGACACATTTGCTATCTAGAATGGATCGGTCCGTTGTAGATGCCCTAAGCACCAATATAGAAAACGTCATTCATGACATGTCGAAAAAGAGGTTAATTATCTGGCATGATACTAATATCACGCAACTGATACTATCCCTGAATTGATCACTAACTCAATTTGGAAAAATTTAGAAAAACCGCTGATTGCCATTGGAGGTAGCACCTCATTGAGCATCGTGGTGCTCGTGGTAAGAAGATTGGGCTCTGGAGGTACCACCTCGCATGCTAGTTTTGAGTCGAGACTGGATGTTTTTTCAGTGGGCGGCGATTTTACCGTCGATATATATGAGGTTTGTTGTGGTGACTTCCTCAATTTTAGTACTTGCCGGTCCAGTCTATCTGAGGTACTCAAGCTAGGGTAGAATACATGTGCGTGCGTTGATAGAGCTGAGTGTATGTATGTATTTGTGAGCGGTCACGTGTGTGTGTTTTTTCTTTATAAAAAGGAAAATGATGCCATTTCCCCGGACGACCATCGTCCGGGTCGACTCGCGTGCGCTGTTGCTGGCTTGCCGCGCCGTGTTGCTAGACGCGCGCCGCTGGCCGCTGCTCTTCGCTGGCTTGCCGCGCCGCGCCCGCCGCAGGCCCTGCTGGCCGCGTCGCCGCTGCGTGCTGCCGCCGTCACGCCCGCCTGCTGACCGTGCTCGCACGCGTCGCCGTGCGTGCCGCTGTCGCTGGTCGCGTGCCCGCGTATGCTGTTGGCCCTGGTGGCCGGCCGCCGCGCTAGGCCGCCGCCGCGCCTGCCCTGCTGGCTGTGTTGCTGGCTGGCCTCTGCTCCTCTCTGGCGACGAGCCGCCGCTCCTCCACCTCCATGGCCTAGGGTTCCATGGCCGCTGCTGTAATGAAAGACGTCACTACTCCCTGCCACGTTGGCAATTTTTGCTACGTGCGATGGTCAAATTTGCTACATACGGTAGTCGGCGTTGCTATGTATGACGGACTATTTTGATACACAGCATGTGTCTCCGGCGAAGTCGGTTTTTGCTACATTTTTGTTATTTTTTGCTACATTAGAAAAAAAATTTGCTACAACCGTCTTGTGATTTTGCTACATTAGTGTCAGCTATTTGCTACAAGGTCTCCGGCGAGAGTCACCGGCGAGTTTTTTCCGACGATGTCTCCGCCAAAGTCGTTTTTGCTTCATTAGCATAATTTTTTTCCTGCATGGTTTTCGGCAAGGTCTCTGGTGGACGTTCTATTTCTGGAACGAACTTTTTTTGCTTCGAAAGCAAAAGCGGGAACATTTGTAGCAAAAAGGGTGTGTTTTGCAGTAAAACTGAATTTTTTTAAACATTTTGGGAACAAGTGGCGCGTGGTGGAGCAGGACGATGGGAAGCCCATCGTCCGGGGACCTAACGCGATCCATAAAAAAAAAGTATATAACCCGAGAAGAAAAGAGAGGACAGTCATATCCGATGACCAGGCCGACATAATCTGCGCTCATATCCGGTGAGCTGAGTGGATGTCAATAAAAGCTGGCAGACGGTCAACCGCGGCACGTACGTGGTCGGGGAAAACGCGTCGCCGTGTCGTAGACTTTGCGACGTACCGGATGCGATCGACACGAGACATGGAGACGTGAAAATGGTCTCCCAAAAATTACGAGGACGGAAAGAGTAGATCCTACCATCTCAAAATAAAAAGATCCTACGTCCGGATCGCAGAAGAAGAAGGGGATGATATGTACACGTAGTCATCCTGATCTTCTGCCGCCAATCAATCAATCAAACAATTAATTGGCGCATTCCATATATACATTTACCCTTTCCCTTTTTTCTTCCCCTCCATGCCCCATGGCGCGTATACATACACGGAGGAAGGAAGCTTCTCCCCTCTCGCCCTTTGCCTTGGCCGCAGCAGTAAATCTCCCACGCCGTCTCCGCCCCCTCCTATATATCATCGTCAAATCTCTTCCTTCCTTCCTTCGCAACAACGCAATACACACCACCAAGACCATATACCTTATTAGACATCTGTAGATAATATAGATCGGAGCAGACCGGCCCGAGAGCGATGGCGATGGACCCCATGCCCTATGGGTCCGGAGAGTTCTCCTTCACCATGGACACCTCCCTCGCCTACCTCTGGCCTGCAACGGCGGCGTCCACGCCCACGCCGACGACCACGCCGAGGGAGACGCCCGCGCCGACGCCGGTCGCCCAGGACGATGATACCATTTGCCACAAATACAAGGAGGTTTGCTTCCTTTCTCCTGCTTCCTCCTTCCTGGGTCCTTTTTTTTTACTCGGACAGATCGACATTGCGCGTTGTTCATCTGATGTGTAAGTTCATCTTGTTGTACGTGTCTGCTCATTTTCCTTTTACTTTCTATATCAAAAGTGTCAAAAAGTATGGAGTTCCTATCGACACTAGTTCCGGGCGATCATGCATATACATGCTGTCGATCCTGCGTATCCCTGCTTGCTGCTTGTTGATGATTTTTCACTACAGACTAGTCGATCCAGTAGTACAGACTAAAATACAGATCCATTCTTTTAACTAGCTAGGGCATGGATCGATGCAGGCGTGGCATTCTTGCAGTATTACTTCTACTCTGCGACTCCACGATTTGCTTTTCTTCATCATCATGAACGTGCACCCTGCTGAACACTCACTACTATATATTCCGTAATCTGTTGTTGTTATTGTTGTTGTTGTGTGTATTGTATCATGGCATGGCATGGCATGGCAGCGCCTGGCGGAGTTGGAGGAGAGGCTAGCAGGCGCCTCGTCGGAGCTGCGGAGGACCAGGGAGGACGTGCGCCTCAAGCACCACAAAATCGCCTCCCTGGCGGACTTCAGGCGCCGCAACAAGCACGACTGCGACCGACTCCACCAGCGCCACCACCTGCTAACACGCCGGATGGAAGCCATGACGCCCACCGGCGGCGGCGGCGTCTCGGACCAGCTGAGACCTCTCCCGTCCTCGTCCTCGTCCCCGGTGGCCGTCCATCGCCGGCCCATGTTCAATCAATTCGCTCTTCCAAAACCTGCAGCTATCGTCATCGCCGACGAGGGCAGGAGGAGCACGGCAGCGGCGATTCAGGTGCCGAGATTTGCACCCGGTGTTGTCGGCGAAGACAGGAGGGATGTAGCAGCGCCGCAGCTTCAGATAGTGGCGGCCAAGAGCCCTCTCGCGTCCTCCTCGTCCCCGGTGGCCGTCCATCGCCCGCCCATGATCAATCCATTCGCTGTGCCACGCCCTGCAGCCCTCGTCGCCCACGAGGGCACGAGCATGGCCACGGCGATTCAGGTGCCGAGCGAGAACAGGAGCGCTGCATCAGCGCCGCAGCTTCAGCTCCCGGCGACCAAGAGCCCTCTCGCGTCCTCGTCGTCCCGGATGGCCGTGGATCGTTCTGCATTGTTCAAGGTGCCAAGCTCTGCAGTAGCAGCAGCAGCCGTCGTCGAGGAGAGGAGGACGAGCACTACGGCGGCGCAGCTGCCATCCACGAGGCTGTTGGCCCTCGATGGCCGCACAGCCTTGTTCCAGCCATCCACTATGGCTCACAGTGCAGCCGTCAGTGAGCACAGAAGCGCTGCAGCACCGGCGCAGCTTGGGCTGCTGGCGGCCAGCAGGCCGTTAGCCCTCCATGGCCCAGCCTGGTCCGGGCAATCCGCTGTGGTTCGCGGTGCAGCCGTCGTGGCCTACAGGAGCGCCGCTACGGCGGTGCACCTTGAGATGCTGGCGGCCAAGAGGCCTCTGCCGCAGAAGGGGAGGCTGGTGCAGGCGGTGAAGGAGGCCGGGCCTCTGCTGGAGAATCTTATGGTGGGAGACCCACTGCCTCGTTGGCGCAACCCACCTCCGGCGCTGGCCAACGCCATGGCATCGGCTCCATCAAGCTCTGGAGCTCAGATGGGTTTGCCATGGTCGGCTCATTAGCTTTCTCATCCGTCGTCAACATTTTCCGTAGTTCATGCTATTGTGAACCCAGTGTTGTTTTCAAGACTAATTTTCTGTTGGTCATGCTATTGTAAACTCGTCTATTTTCAAGAATAATATTCTGTTGCTCGTACTACTGTAAACACGTGTGTTTTCAAGACTGATTTTCTCTTGCTCATACTATTGTGAACTTGTGGCTTTGACAGCTATTACCAAATGTTGCTCGCTGAAGCAGATTTCACCTTAATTTTGTGATTTTCAATTGAAAATGATTTCTATAGGGTTTTTATCATTTATGTCACTATGACCAACCCAAAACTCAGTTTTAACATTTGACCGATCGAAACTCTAATTCGGGTTTATCATTTTATCATCTTTTCACCGTTAGGTTATAATCAGTTTTGCCATTCTGTCACTCTCCATCGTTAGATCTATTATTTATTAGTACAATTTTTATCATGCCGTTGGTCAGCTTGCAAGAATAGCAAGAGTAACTAGGCATCACACACAATCAACGTGTATTTTTTCCTATCCGCGGGCCGCGTCAACCCCGTGCGGGCGACTGGGTCACCAACCACCCCCTCCGCCTGCCCCTTAATTCCCATCTCCCTCCCTTCCATTACCGGCAGACGCCATGGAGCAAGGCCCGCACGGTGCTAGGGGCGACATGCTCCCGTACTCTACCCTCCCAATGTGGTACGCATGCTAGGCTCCTCGACAACGGGTGGTGCGGATTGGTAAGCTATGGTTTGGCGCGTGGCCGAGGGGCGATGGAGCAGTGGCGCCAACTGTACAGCGCGGCAGCGTGAGGGTGCGGCTGGTCGGCTTTGCCCGCTCTCCCCAGATCTGGGCCATACATGTCCCATCTGGGTGTGTTGTGGGCCGACATGTCCATGATAGCGGAGCTTCCTAGAGACGACGGTCACTGTGCTTGGTGCTGGGGATGGCGGCTGGCCTGTTGCAGCATGGCGATGAGGGATTTATGGGCCCGATCTAGGCCCAACGGACCCTCCTTGGACCAGTGTGCCTCTATGGGGCTTTATGAGCCCGCTCTTGGCCCGGCTGGACCCACCTGGGACTGGTGTGCCCCTGTTGCCCTCGACTACTGCCGAAGGCGGTGGAGGTTGTTCCCTCCCGACGGCCTGCGATGCTACTGCCACCTATTCAAGTTGATTTGTTCGCCTCCATCTTGCAGGCCTCATGATGGTAGCTTTGGTGAGACAACGATCATGGCTTCATGACCATAGTGGCATGTGCGGGTGGGCGGCAAGTTGGTGGTGTTGAGGCTTCCGACGGGATCTCCCGGGATCATGTGCAACGGATCGCCCGGGGGTTGTGGATGGGGGTTTTGGAGAGAAATCCTTGTTAGTTCGTCCGACACCGACGTGGTCCCGCCCTCATGTGGCACCATCCCTTCCTGGAGGCCGTCGTGGCTACACTCAGTCCACTTTCCTCTGTTTGCTAGGGAAACCCAAGCACCAGTGCTGGTTCAGACAGCAGCGACACCGACATCGCTCTCTTTCTTTAAGATGTTGCTTGCTACTTCGATTCGGTACTAGGAGCGTTGTCGAACATCTTCAGAGGGCGCAACGGTTGCATGTCACCTTCGCTTTGTCGATTCGCCATTGTCTTCCTCTGTTTCTTCTTCTTTTCTTTTGGACATATTTGTGCTCCTACCCCGACATTTTCTTCGATTCGAGACTCTCGTTGGTTATATCGTGTGGTTGCTATATTAATATAGCGGGATGCAAGCCTATTTCGAGAGAGAGAGAGAGAGAGAGAGAGAGAGAGAGAGAGAGAGAGAGAAACGGCAACACGACGTGTGCTTCGGGCGTAGAAAGCCGAGCGAACGAAGCAGCAGCCTGTGGCATGCATGTCTTGTGTCTCAGCTAAGGGGAGCTATAACCTTTCTAAGGGGACGTGTGTGTTGGGCACGGACGTGTGTGTTGGGCAAGCACTTGGCACCCGTTACTGATGTCCGTCCAGGCTGAACGAGAGGTCCGATTTTGCTAGAACATCATGTTTCTGTACCATTGGTGCTGAAGCTCAACCATTACTGCCGAACGGATGCGTCCATAGGATCGTTTCGGAGATGGACCTTCATTTGGCATTCCCGTCCTTCATAATAGATGCGTCCATAGGTGGAGATGAATCTTGTTTTTTGTTGCTTGTATGGATATCATCTATGTACTGCTACATCTTTGTATTGCTACCTTTACGAATGCAAGTAATGTACGCCTACAGGCATACATATTCAAACAATAATAATTCACTGTACATGCTCCCGGAGCAAGCATACAAATAAACGAGAACAAGAGCCAGTCACATCAACAAGATACAAAGAAACAAATTATAGGCTTAACATTATCTCGGATCATGATAATTAATAAAAAGTGTTTTGAGAATGTTACAGAGACGAACCTAATCCCTCATATTATCTCCCCAACATTGATGGTATTGCCTGTGTCGGTATAATGAGTACATAAATCATGAAAAAATCGACAAAAGATAACAACAGAGTATACGAATTTACATCAAAGTATCACCAGGCCAGGGTGCTTTCTCCGTATACGAACACTTTGTTTTCTACATCCCTTATCCATTGGCATACCCGGTTGCATATCTTGATGGCTTGAGTCTGCAAAATAAATATACCCGAAGTGAGATTACTGGGTGATACATGATGCATTAGTCCCATCCCTAATGCTACTGAATGTAGCAGATAGCCAGACACCAACCTTGTCAGCCAGAGGATGAAAGGCTGCATACAGCTCAAAATCTTGGGTTATCCAACAAAATAACACTGCCATGGAAGGGAAATTATGTAACATAGAAAATGTACCACATGGGTGAATACAATCATGATACTAAAGATAGCAAATTCAGGTGCATCTTATAACAACAACAATCAAGGGATATTAATGCCACAGAACAGCTAGTCCAGCAAGCAATTACTTAACAGCTAGCAGTTTGCATTCATAGTTTGGGATAGAATCTATATTGGCATAGAGCAAGCAGAATAAAAAGTCGATGGTGTCCAGTTCAACTATATTGGCATAGAATCTATATCACATATTTGGGGAAACACATGTGAAGCTTAATCGAATGTGTTTTTATCTTTCTGTTGATTCATAGTTTTATAGTATTTCTTTTTCACACAAACTGAGTTTATGAGAACATACCTAGAACCCACCAGCAGGTTATCAAAGGAAAATTGGGTATGAGAACTTCTATGCATCATAAAAAAGCTGCAGACAAAATTTACTAAAAACAAATTGCATGTTTTTGCTATTGCTACCTACAAATTATCCAATAAGCACAATAACTAACTTAAAATGTCTCATATGTCAATGTTTTCCAAACACAACAAACGAGTTGTTGAGTGCTGCTACTCATGGGTAACTCACCATAATCTTCATCTCGTCTGAACTGAGTTCTGTGTGGGCCAGTTGCCTTATCATGCATGGAAGCATAGAACTTTTGATAAGCTTTGTACAATCTGCAAACATCAGGTTTTGTCTCAAAGATGGTTAACTAATGCAGAAATAAATACTGTACGGTCATCAGTATTCAATACCTCTTCTGTTCCTTTGGATTTCTTACGGGCAAGGCAAACTCAGATGATACATACTGGTCAAGATAGACACTTTTGTATATAAAATGCCAAAGTCCAGCGGGTCCACCAATTGCTACTTCAGAAGACTGTGCAGGCAGTGTTGTAGATTGAGAAGAAAGCTCAATGGGGACATCTTCAACACGCAGCACATTCTCATGCAAAGACCTTTGAGCTTCAAGAAGGACATTCGATTTCAATAGAACATCCTGAATGCGGGCCCTACACATTGTTCAAAAAGAATAGTTGACTCAGTTCCATATACGTCTTAGGCAGAACACACTCGGCATTTTGTGATATTTTGAGCATGTCTTAGCCATTTCATTGCACAGCTCACCTAGAATCTTTCAAGTCATAAAAGGCATCTGATCTCGGAGTAAGAAGAGTCACATATGTATTTTCCTGCCATGGAGAAAATATTAGTTAACCTGATAGTATTTCCCAGTGCTAAATAAATGAATAAAATTTGACTCTTGCTGCATATAAACTTCTACAAGTTTCCATCTGCACCATAAGACATGCATCATGATGCTCGTAATAAATATATTGTTGAAGTGAGCCGGCATAGTCAGATGCACATATTTTACTCACATCGAAAAAATGAACGTAAGCATATAGGAAGGCCATAGGATTGTATCTTGGCAAGCATATGGGTGAAAAAGACTCCGAAGTCCTGCAATAAACAGATGAAACTTTAAGAGGAGTAGTTCTAGGCCAAGGTTTTTCATTTCAGAGAGCATATCATGATTACCTAAAAGATTCAGAGGACAATATGAAATTTGAAAGAAGTAAAATATCATCAGGATGCAAAGTTGCCTTTTGTGCGCCCACAAGACTAATAACCTGAAATTAACCAATAATACAACTGTCAGAAACATGGAGGCAGAGGACTAAGGAAAATAAATTATGTACATTGAACATATTCAAAGACTAGCAATCACAAGTAGAATATTAGCATGGATAAAGTTATGTGCCTCGTGATGGGATGCCAGAAGCACATATAACAAATGCTAAGTAAGGCTCAATATATAATGGTAATGGTACCCTTTGTCAAGTTACAGAGCACAAAAGTCATTGACTATTGGAGAGAACGTAAATATCTGATAATGTGATACCAAAGAACACGAACTTCAAGGTTGATACAGAAGTTTTCAAAGATGTGGTATGTGACTTTGGATATAGTAAAAGATGCAACTGACTGACGGACAATAAAGTAAGTTTTTATGCCCTTTGTATGAAACCTCTAGAAAGTTCAATTGGGACCTAAAGAGTGTTCAGAAACATAGCACCGATACGGCAAGACGGATACGGCGATACGGACACGGGGACACGGGATACGGCAATTTCTAGAAACAACAGTACGGCGATACGGCCAGCATACGTATAAAAATTAATAAAATGCCATGTGATCTGATGAAGACAAAGAATACTTGAATGCTGATCAAAATACAGCATCAGTGGCCAGTGCCCAGGACCAGCAGCAAGCAACCACACACGCAGCCCGACATAAAGCATGCACGCCCAGCGCAACAGGCGATAGCAACAATGACAGGAGCAGCAAGCACGGGAAACGAGGAGAGCACACGGATTGGAAAGGACGTTTCGTTGCTAGCAGCAGCGGAGGAGAGGATGACTCCAGGCGGTGACGGGGAGGCGATTCCAGATGACGACGAGCGACTCCAGCCAATGACGGCGGCGGTGCGCTTGTGCTGTTGCTCTCGAGGCCTCAATCCAATCTGCTGCCATGGTCAATCGAGCAAATAGATAGAAAGCCCACTGGCTATTAGGGTCAGTAGTGGGCTTCCCGTGTCCCATCGATGACGTCCTAGTGGAGTATCGACATTTTTTTATTTTCTTTTTAAATCAGAAAATTCGATACTGCTGGGATACGTGTATCGCCGGAGTATCAGCGTATCAGAGTATCGGCGGAGTATCATACGCGGACACGGCGGAGTTTGAAGTATCGGTGCTAAGTCAAATGAACTTAGCATCCCATGATCCCACTGGAAATTCTCACAGGAGATTGGACTAACCTTGTGCTCACACATCAGCAGTGCAAATAGAACTCCTGAATCAGCAATGTCCTGCAAGACTGCACTAGCAGCCTGTCTTGTTGCTTGGGCAAGGGGAAGGCATGTGTATGCATGAAGAAATGTAGCAGGATTCCTGTAGAACGGTTTGCATAAAATTTTAAGTTAAGCACTAAAGCCTACATGTATATGGCACAACATTAGTATGATGGGAACAGAATGAAACATACTGACCAGCTGAATGCACGTATAAGAGATAAGAAAACTGCATCGGTGCCACCTAACAGTGGTGCCATGTCAAATTTGGGATTCTTCTCAAAGCACCTGTTGACCGACTTTGTCAAAATAAGCAACATCTGCAGACAGAGAAATCAGGATAAGAATGGATAAAGTAGTCTGTATCACCACAGTAAGAGATTACACACACTACAAATGTGTTAAGATGAATGCAACAGTGGAAGCACCTGACCATACATGAGCTCCAGTTGGCCCCTCAATCCCTCAAACGACTCTTCGGTGCAGCTTATACAAACTAAATAAATTGGACCTTTGACAAGGAAAACTATCTGAAAGGGCAGTGTAAAACAAACTTAGTGCATTATAGCTAGCACATAAAGAGGATTTGTAAATGAAATGTCTAGGTTTGCTGGTGTCCGATTAGTCAGGCCTCAGTGGGCGAAAGCATGCATTCTCCTTCTGAAATTAGATTAAAATAACAGAGTAAATTTTGGACAAGGGCACCTGACCTGATGTTTTCCAGCTCTCACAAATTTGATATGGTCAGCGCTGGATAAACACAAAAAAGATCACCAAGAGGAAAATTTCAGCACAGACCAGATGAAAAGGTCAAGATGGAAAGATCTAATCATTGCAATCATTAAAAACACAACCACATACCTGTTCTCGACAAATGAAACAATTGCTTGCAATGTGGCAGAAAATCCGGCTAACTTGTGCTCATCTCCATACCTGAAAGTTAAACAAGATGATGAATACACAGTGTAATGATTTTGCTTTTGAAAATGCACCTTTCCTGGTAAACTCCAGCATGAATTTCTCTCATAATTTCACTACCTAGAGTATATTGGCTTGCCGGAATTGCTCAAAATGAAGAAATGTTTTTTCCTCTTCCTCCATGAAGCTGAAGCATCATCCTGGAAACATCAAAAGAACACAGTTAGGGTGACACATCACCTACACTTCCAGCAGTCCGGCTACAGCACATTCAAACTTCACAGGAGTGCCACCAATGATACGAAAAAGCAAGCAGATAACGAAGTCGTGGAATATTCTATACAACCAATTTGGTAGTTTTTAGATCTGTAAATACTAAACAGAGTGTGCAGGAGCATCAGTACCCAAATTACATAAAACACAATCGCACTGGTGAATGCAGGCAACATCCTTGTGGGCAAGACAATAAAGAGGAACAGTGCTAGAAAGTGCCAGATGGAGGATGGTTAAAACTCAACGTAGATGCAAGCTACATTTCTGAATCAAATTCTGAGGCTTGGGGTGAAGTCATCTGAGATCATAATGGCCATATCCTCATTTCTGCTAGGGCGACTATCACCAACTGCCAAAGTGCAGAAATGGCTGAGGCTATCTCTTGCCTGGATGGGTTAAGGTTATCAATCCATCGAGTCGATAAACCAATTCACTTAGAAAGTGACTACTCAATAATCAATGAGATTTTGGCGGGCAATACTAGCAGATAGCAGGTATTAGTGGGATTACTAGAAAGATAAGTGTCCTACTTCATGAGCTACCAGGTTTTAAAGCAAGCAAAATTAACAGATCCTGTAACAAAACAGGGGATGACATTTGCTTGTAGAATGTCGAGTTTGGGGGTGTTGCAAGGCTCGGTTCCAGCAATATAGGACATTTTGGCAAGTTAAAACAAGTTGCAAAACGTCTTATTTTGTGGGAACGGAGGTAGTAGTACTTGATATATAATGTCGCTATGTCAGAACTTAGCAAATGACGAATGAACAGAGGGATGAATAATAATTCATATATAGATAGATGGTTGAAGCAGCTTAAGAGACCATGGGAGCAGCACGGAAGAGTGAGCATGATTATGCATCAGAACCAAAGCTACACTTTACTTGCTAATGTTAGGACTGAGTAGGAAAACTACGAATGATGAATGAATTGAGCTGTGAATCAGTGTATGTGTGATGCGTTCGACACACGCAATGGCACGGTTCTGCAGTGTAGCGTAACAGAGGATGAACACGCATCAGTACCCATGCTATGTGCTACTTGATAGATAATGTCACTATGTGAAAGCTCAGAAGGCAGATTAGTAGTGAGAAGAATGCACTGATGGGTTGAGTAACAATTCATATGGTAGATGGTTGAAGCCAGTAAGAGTATGTGTTAGGCGCAAACACAGATAACTGTAATAATAATAGAAGAAAAGAGCGAGCGAACTGAGACGACCTCTTCGACATGTTTCTTGTCGCGCGCCCAGTCCTCGGCGCCGGGGGCGTGGGGCGGGGTGGCAGCGTCGGGCTCCTCCTCCTCCTGGATGCCGCCGCTGGAGGCGAGGCTGCTGCCCCTCTCGCCGGCGTAGCCGCTGCTGCTGGGGCTGGGCGGGCCGGCGTCCCCGTACCCGTCCTCCTCTAGCCCCTCCATCTCCTCCTTCCACGCGGCAGTGCTGCTCCCGCCCCTGGACGCGGCCGTGGCGTACCCCTCGTCGTCGTCTTCCTCGTCGGCGTCGCCGGTCTCGTCGATCTCGGGGGGCGGGTCGGCGGCGAAGTCCGGGGGCAGGTCGCGGAGGGAGAGGGAGGCGAGGGTGGTGCTGACGTCTTCGGCGGCAGGGGCGGGATCGGGGCTCGGATCCGGGTCCATGGCCACGGCGGGCAGGGGAGGGGAGGGGAGAGGAGTGGGAGGCGCTACTGCTGGAGGGGAAGAGGCGAGATCGATCGATCGATCTATCGGCCGGCTCGACTCGGGTTGGTTTGACCGGCTGGTTGCACACGTGGATTTGATATCTGCGTTGGCTGTGCTGTTGGTTGGACACTTGGACTTGAGGCGACCTCCAACGAGACCACCCGCAAATGGGATTTGATATCTGCGTTCGATAAGCCCTAAGATAATTAATTATCTTATTTTTTAAGTGCAATATCTATCAAATTAGCACATTCACTAAGCGAGTAGTAACCTCGACAATATCTATTATTATGGGCTTGGGTTTAGAGAAAAGAGATGTGCTGGTGATTTCGTCAGTTTATCAGACAAACAAGGAAGGAGAGATTTACCAAGGTATAGGCCCTCGCAGAGAAACCCTACTCCTGCTTGGCTGATATTTATTGATGGAGCTATAAAATCGCCGGGTTGCTAGATGTGATCTATCTTGCAGTGGAGTGTTATGACATGGTTACGGTACCCTCTATGTTGGCTTCTTCCGGCCTTTATATGAGATGTCGGGTCTCGGAGTCTAGTTCGGGTCGGTTACTAATTAAAATGTAACTTTATGAATATGTCGGTTATATCTTGGGATTTTGCCTTAATCGTCACATCTGGTCCCTAGGCTTAGCGTGCTTTTAGAACCTTCGGATCCTTATGGGCATCATGGGTCTTGTCCTGAACCTATAACAGGTATACTAACAATGGAGACCCGATGAGTCATACCCATGTCAGTAGCCCCCAAGACTCCACTTGTGTCATAGACTCAGGTGGAGTCTTGATGAGGATATCCCTACTACTGATACATTTGCTACACCTGCAGCACCATTATAGAGACCTCTCACAAGAGCTCGTGCACGTCTACTTAATTATCAGATACTTTTGTTTCTAGAAACTCTTCCTACTATACATGAGAGTATGATGATGCCTAAATCAGATATGTTCATGTTACTTAGGAATGATGGACCTAGCAAGGACAAGAAGGATAATCAATGGAGCATGATCATGCATGGAGACGGAAGCAAACTTGCGAAAATTGAAGATGACGCTACAAGTGAAGATTTCAGAACTTTGAAAAAACACTATAATGAGAGATGAAGAGATGGATGAAACTAAGACAGTGATACTTGATGCGCTCGACTTTCGACGTAGAGCTCGTTGGGAAACCCAAGAGGAAGGTACGATGAATATAGCAGCAAGTTTCCCTCAGTTATGAAACCAAGGTTTAATCGAACCAGTAGGAGTAAGGAAACACCCCAAAGGTGTTACTAGCTGAGCTTTGGCAGGGCGCACTACCGGTGCTAGTAGCAACGTGGAGACCTGCACAACACAACCACAGAACTTTGTCCTCAACTTGCGATGAGGTTGTCAATCTCACCGTGTTTTACGGAAAACAAAGGATTAAACGTATCGAATGGAAAGAAGTAAAAGTTTGCAGAAAGTAAACACAAAGCAGTAAACAGTTTATAGATTGTATGTAAAGTAAAAGGACCGGGATCCATATTTCACTAGAGGTGGCTCTCCTTAAGATAGATAACATGCTGGGTGAACAAATTACAGCGGGGCAATTGACAAACACCGAGAAAGCAATACATGCATATACTAATCATCTTGACTCCTTTGAGACTTGATTGGGCATTACAACATAATACATAGACCGTCATCCAACTGCATCTATGACTAATAGTCCACCTTCAGTTATCATCCTAACCCCTCCAAGATTAAGTTGCAAGCAATGATTATTGCTATTTAACTACATGTAAAGTAAACAATACGATTGTTCTATGAACAAAGGATTGTTGTTTTCTCCCTAGTAGCAACAGACATCTAGTACCTTAGAGATTTTTGTCACTTCCCAGATTACGGAGGCATGAACCCACTATCGAGCATAAATACTAACTCTTGGAGTTGCTAGCATCTACTTGGCCAAGATAGCTACTAACAACGGAAAGCATGCAAGATCTCAAATAACAAAGACATAATAGAATCAATAATCAATCTGAAATAGCATCTCAATATCCATCGGATCCCCGCAAACACAACATGTATGGATTACAAATAGATGATCTTGATCATGAACGGAGCTCACAAGATCTAAACATGAAAGCACAAAGGAGGAGAAACCAGCCATCTAGCTACTACATGGATCCGTAGTCCAAGGATGAACTACTCACGCATCACACCGGAGGCTTGCATGGTGATGAAGAAGGCCTCGTGGTGAATTCCCTCTCCGTGCAGGGTGCGGGAAGAGCTTGCATCCTCCCGATCTAGGGATGGAGATGACGGCCATCTGAACTCTTTCGTGGATTTTTGATCGGGTACTTAGGGTTTTCATCCCGAGGGCAACTTATAGGCGGAAGGAGAGGCCGAGGGGGTGTCGGGAGCCACCACACCACCCCCTGGCGCGAGCCAGGCCTGGCCGCATGGCCAGGTGGTGTGGCTGGCCCCTGGCCCCTCTTCGTCTCGTATTCTGGCACTTGATCACTTCCGGAAAAATAGGCACTTTGGCTTTTGTCCTGTCCAATTCCGAGAATATTCATTTTCTGACTTTCCTGGAACCAAAAACAGTAGAAAACAGGCAGCTGGCACTGTGGCTCTTGTTAATAGGTTAGTCCAAGAAATCATATGAAAAGTACTCCAAAGTTGGAACAAAACACAGGAAAGTGGATAAAACCAAGCATGTGTAACAACCTCGGGCCCTACGCTCTAAGTTCAAGCCTGGATGAACCAAAAGTGGTTAAAGAAGTACAGCGAGGGCCTAGGGCCACCCACGTGTAGGCCCGTCAGCCGCCCTAACCACTTCCAAGAACATCGGGACAAGAGCGAGCGGCGTAGGCAACAGGCGAAGAGATCAAATACATACACAAGTGAGTATGTATGCAAGCTACCTTACAACAGTTCTTAGAGCCATACCATCTAAAAGAAATAGAAATATTGCAACACCATACGGCAAGATCCAAATATCCTAGATAGTTATAATAGTGTAGGATAGTTCCTCATACATCAATCAACAGAGTATCAAGCGGAAGCGGGAAACAAGATCCGAGTACGGATAAGAAGCAAATCGGCATAAGATGCCACATAAATAAGCACATCCCGCCCACAGATCTCACGGATCCCCATCCCCGGAATCTCTACACCGGGTGATCGTTGCCAACATCATCTGTCTCCTCCACCCAGTATCCATCTTGCGAATACACCTGTTCATCTGAATCAAACAATTTATCGTGTGAGACCCTAGGGGTACTCAGCAAGTCTTTATGCCTCTAAAGGGGACATAACCTGGGGTGACGCAATTGCAGCAAAAGATAATAACTAACAAATCTATAGATACTCGCTAACCATCCGCCTAACCAATGATAGACGGATGTTCGTTAATTAGGAACAACAGTTATAACAGTATAAAGTAACAGATCCATCCTCCTTCTCGCTTACCAACGAGAAAGCGAACGAACAACCCATCCATTGGCAGTTTTATTAACCATTCCATGAAGATTGCACCATTTACTAGTCAGGTATTTAGTCAAGTTAAAGACGGTATTTTAGTTATACTTGTCTATGATCGAGAAACTGTGCTCCAAGTCGTCCATAACCGCGAACACGGCTTTCAGAAAGATTTACCCTGCAGGGGTGCACAAATAGCAACACACACACGATCGACCTCGGAAAAACCAAATCAAAACCCAACGAGGCTTTCACGACAAAGCAATCACAGGATTCATAATTCATTTTAGAGGGCCACCCCAATAAGCTACCCGCAACGAAGTTGGCCGGCTCCGAGACGAACCCAGGGTTTGCGAGAACGGCTGTAAACGACTAGGAACCCGAAAATGTGACTGGGCTTGTCGATACCGCGAAATCGTGTCGCGATCCCTAAACAGTACAGGTGCTCCACGCACAATCGTAAATAAAGCGGTAAAACATGGCATAAGTACATGATAGTAATAAAGCCCCAAACTACTTTGTGGCCCCAAGAAATAAAGTACAAATCAAGCTCTGGCAAAGGGGGATTCATAGAGTCTCCCGTATGTGGATAGTGCGAATAGTCAAGGAAGAGGAATCAAGTACTCGGGGTCCTACGGGACACAAGTGAGCATGAAGAACCAGATAACATATATTGCCCACCGGTGTCTCTTTCATTAGTTATCCCACTCAGTTTAAGTTGTTTAGGTACCTCGTTAACTATCAGACTCTCACAAACCCTACACATGCAATTCTACGACTCGCAGGGCTCAAGCAACTCCTGTAGTAATGATTCATAGGATGGAGGAACAAGCTTCGGTGGGGTTTAAAAGTAAAGGCCATGCAATACTTGAGATTCAGTTTAATGCATTCGCGACTCAATGATGAAAGAATAAGATAGAGGCAATAGGTACTATATGTATGCAAGCATGTGGTAGTGCTTGCCTGGCAGCTCAGTTGAAGCGAGAGATGGATCTAGGTAGTGCTCCTAGGATTCCTGATATTTCCCCTGCTCGGCGTCTATTCGAAAGAAGAACCAAACAAACAAGGGCTAACATAAATAAAGTGCACAAGCAGATAAATAAAATGCGACAAGAAAACAAGCATGCCATGATGAATGATGCATAATTTACATGGCAATAATGTAGCATGGAAAGGGTGAGGTGTGGGGACAAGAATAAATCATCTTATTAAGTTTTTAGTCATGTTTTGCTCCCATAACACTTGTTGTCCACTTACTATTTATATGATGCGTGATGCAATTCATAACATGGAATGCATAATCAGAACGGGCTCGTCGCGCTGATCGATTTAGACATATTATTTGCCAAATTTGGAGTTATAGAAAATAAAGTTATTAATTAATTAAGAAAAGGCATTTTATAGCAATTAAACATTTTCGAAAATTTAAATTAGCCAAACATTATTTTGAATGGCAGATTTGAATTCCTCACATTTTTCTGATTCAAAAACATATATCATTTGTATTATTTGGATTTATTAATTAAAAGGTATTAATTTCTGGATTTAAAATCATATTAAACATTTTCTGAAATCGTTTTTATGAAACAGATAAAGGCAGAGACTTTTTGCACATGGGCCTTCGCTACCCAGGTCACCGACAGGTGGGCCAAAGGGCGGGGAGGGACCACGCGCGCGGGCGCTAGCCGTGAGGCGACACGTGGGCAATCCTGCATAAACGCGCAAAACCGCAAAGGACGATCTTGATCAGAAAAATCTCGGGAGAGTGACTGGTGGGCCACGAGGACCGTGGGTGGAGGCGGGAGAACCTTCAGGGGTCTTTTTAAGAAACCGACAAGATCACCTGTCTACTGCTAGAGTTGAGACTGAATTTTGTGCAAAAACCGGCTAGTTGCTCCCTACTTTGATAGCAGATGGTGAGCGAACCACTGCAGTTTTTGCAAAACCGCAAGAATGAAAGTTTGAGAGGCATGTTAGGGCTGCAACTTTTGTTTAGGCAGTTTTGCCGGATCTCGTCTACAACGGCCAGGATCTAGCGAGGAACAGAGGAGAAAAACGAGCGACCGAGACTGACGAAACTGTCCGCCGATTCAGGGAGAAACACTGATCTTCCGCGGGTGATTCCGGGAGATTTGCTACAACGTTTTGATCGAAACTTGCTGGAACAGAAAGATGGTACGACGGTCTGCATCTTTCATCAAGGAAGAACTACTGGAGGGGTGTTGAGGCGTCCGAGAAACGAGGCGGAATAGAGACTTGGTGGCGGTGTCTGTCGCACGGTTGGACGTTGTCCGTCGTGCGCGCGCCTGCATGCTGCGGTGCAGAGGAAGAGCGAGCCAGGTAGAAGGGAGGGTGGCTGGGACGAGGACCTCACCGTGGTGGGGCTGGGGATGGCTGGGGCGCGAGGAGGGAATGACGATGCTGTCGTGCAGTCAGTGATGGTGAGCGCGGGCGCACGGGGACGGAGGCAATCTTCTGCAGAACCTCCTCCTTGCACCTGGTACTAAGCGGCACCAGCAGCTCCCCGCCTCGCTCCTTGTTACAAACATCTTTAGTAGCGTGGCGTGGAGCTACTCCTTGTGGAAGAGGCACGACGACGCCATGATGCAGAGGCGTGGTGGTCTATTGGTGGAGAAGAAGAGACGAGAAAGGGGGGTCTGATCTAGTTGGTGAGGGGATAGGGATGGCAGCTGGCTGGGGCTTGCCTTTTCGCATCGAGAGGGAGGGAGGCGAGCACGACAGCAGTGTGGGCGGCTGTACGGGCGTGTCGAGAAGAGGTACAGGAGAGGGGGTGCGCGGCTGCTGGGGAGAGGGGTGCGGCTGCACCGGGTTTTTGCACAGGGCGCCGGGCTGGGGTGGACAGGGTGCAAAGGGAGGGTTGGCGCCAGGGAGGAAACCCTTCGGTAGGATATGTTTAGGAAAGGTAGAAAGGAGAGAAAGAGAGAGGAGTGTAGGTGATTAGGTCTAGCTTAGGGTTTTGGGTTAGATAGAGAGAGATAGAAGGTTTTGGCTAGGTAAGAGGGTTAGATCTAGCTAGGAAAACAAGAGGAAAGCAAAAGGTTCAAGTAGTTTTGTTTCAAACAAGTTATTTAGATTAGCTTTCGAAGAATATAACTAAAGCAAGGAGAAAAACACAACCCAAAGTAGAAGGAGGTGAGTAGAAAGGTTGCACTAGAGGATTACTTGAAAAGATGCCAAAATATATGAATTTAATTCATACAAGCTTCACCTCACATATACCAAAGAAAAACAAATGAAAGTGGATAGGAGTGGCTTTGCATGGGCCATGCATGTGGTATATATATGCCACCACTAGTAGTGAAAACACTAGAATTCCAAATGGTCATGTTTAACCATGCATGCATTCAAGATATTTGAATAAACCCATACAAAGGAGAAGTTTGCTTGACCAAAATGAATTATTTAGCATATGCACACGGATGAAGTCATATTACCAATCTAGTGTGTATTTTCCCACTAGATTATTTATGGCCAAAATACAT
This sequence comes from Avena insularis, assembly GCA_023614405.1. Taxonomy (NCBI): domain Eukaryota; kingdom Viridiplantae; phylum Streptophyta; class Magnoliopsida; order Poales; family Poaceae; genus Avena; species Avena insularis. The sequence goes on along the minus strand of CM042691.1, from coordinate 462,652,277 downwards.
CCTCGTACATGGGCATATATTGATAGATCCACATGGAAGCTAGAGCAAGTGAAACTAACCACGTGCATGCAAAGGTGGCCATGTGGCTCTCCATATATCAACAATGTGAAATCAACATGAGGCATATATGGGAGCATGTGGAATTAGAAGTGGATCCATCCTAACCCACATGAGCTAGAGGTAAACCCAAATAAAATGCAAAGCTCACATATAGTTGGATGGTGGAATTATGGGGTGGTGACAAAGAAAGGTGGCGGAGTTAAATAAAAGATATGCCCCCAACTCAACTTGGGCATCTAGCATTTATCAAGAACCAAATACAAATTATTAAGAACCAAATACAATTGATAAATGCATATGAGACAAGATCCAAAAGAAAAGGGTTTTATATGATGCTCAAATGCAAGGTGGCATGATGACATGAGCATGATATAATTATGATGCAACAATTATATGTAGGAAGGTAGCATATATATAGACTAGACTAGTAGCATTGCAATTGTTAGACAATTGGGATGCTACAACTCTCCCCCACTAAACAAGAATCTCGCCCCGAGATTCCTAGGAAAAAGAAACCAACACAAGGAGAGGCGGGTGTTCGGAACGAAGGTGACCCTCACGTTCCCGAGTTGATGAACAACGGAATGGTGCGACCACTACACCTTGCAAACTTGCTAGACTTGTTGCGAGTCTTGCATTTTGCTTGAGACACAAAGGGTTAGAAGAATTGAAGGATTGTCGTGAGACAAGAAGGATAGGATGAACACAGCTCCGGTTTTCTCGAGAAACATGATAAAAGAATAGAAATACTTGTTGAAAGAATTAGAAAGAATGATGTATCATGGAGACCGAAAAGGCACACCATTAGAATTAGAGATCAACCGATGCACGAGAAGGTGGATATTTGTCTTGCCGGAAGAAAAGAATGACTTTGGGGAAGTTATCAACCACTATGAAAATAACATTGTATCTTCTCTCGGATTTGAGAAATGAAGTTCGGAAACAATATTGCCTTCAAATAATAGGGTTCCTTGATATCAACGGAAAGATTAGCATTGGGAATTTCTCGGATTAGCTTCTTCTTGCGCCGGTAAGAACCAAAGGATCACGCAATTGAGGTGCACGGATATATCTTCAAGAGAAAGAGGGGAATGCTAGCTTATGGTAGAATCCCGAGAAGAAGTGGAAAGATTTGCGATTGATGGCATCAACCTTAATTGGCTTTACCGGGAGGCAAAAGGATTGACAAAAGGAAGTCAGATATATCTTCCATCCTTCTTGATTGACGATGTGGTGCTCCGGCGGAATGAAGAGTAACCGAAAAGATAAATGCATTTGCTTCCACCAGATGATTTAAGATTTTGCTCCATCTAGAATAGGCATACCACCAACAAGAGATTATTGATTACTTTCTTCGAGAGAGCACTCCGGAGAAACAAGGAAGGAAGTAAAAGTATCGAGGAATAAAGGCCATTTCTACTTCCGTGGAATGAGTTAAATCACATTAATCCACCAATTCAATGTACAAGAGCGAATGATAAGAGTAGTGGTATGGTAGCTACTCCATCCCGCACCCAAAGGATTACTCCGTACATGAATAAGAAAATCATGCAACCCAACTCCCAAAGACAGACTGAAGATCCTGACAAAAAGAACTCGTGGAACTCCGTAAGAAAAATAAAGATATGATGCAAATGATTCGCCGGATCCAAGATAGATAAGGTTGATGATGTTGTCATCGTGTCGAAAGTACCAAGCCATCGGAAAGATATGAAGGAAGGTTACGGAGAATAACTGCAAGATTCAACAGATAAAGAAAAGATAGCCATAACTTGACTAGAAGGATTACAGAAGATCTGAGAAGTCTTCGCGGCCTTCGGTGGATTGAGGATGGAAGATGGAACGAGAGGGTTTCAAAAGATTACTTGATGAGTGGAGATCAACCGAGTTTATCGTCCTTCTTGAGAAAAACAAAGGGAGATTTAGCTGTCTTTAGGGAAACTTCGGCGGAACGACGAATGATAACTTACCAACAAGGAAAAGCTCCGGTTTTGGTTGAAGGTGGAGGATGGAATTAACAATGGACTTGCTGATTCCAGAATTGAAGCGATGTATTTAGCATAAGGACGTGGTCGAGATAGGTGACTTCAAAAAGCCAGAATTCACACTTTGAGAACTTTGCACACAAGCGGTGTTCTCGCAGCTTGAGAGAAAGACACACAAATGATCTTCCATGTTCTTCCATTGATATAGAATAGGCTAGCATATCATCAAGATATACCACCACGGATGAACAAAATCTTCCAAGAATATCAAGATCAAGAGGCGGGAGAACGAACAATGCTCAAAACACTTTCTGAGCTCAACGCTCTTTGAAAGATCGACGTTGCGAGCAAGGATTCATGTTGGAAAGATGCACTGGCAGAATAGATTATCTGGTCCTTCGGAAGAGAACAAGAAATGCCACCTGGTTCACATTGTCAATCGGATCACCGGTTACAAAGATAAAGAGATTTTGGATAAAGGAACGATGATAGCTCATACCTTAAGAAAAGCTATCAGAGACAAAAAGATGCAATTCCCTCGTATCAAAGAGAATTTTGCAGATATGGAGTTCCAAAAAGATGTGAAGCATGATAAATAGATGATAGACCACCGTAGTGCCTTGAGAAAACTCCGAATTGGCAAAGATACTTGAATATGATAAAGATATGATCACGGTATAACTCAAAATCACAGGAGATAACCGCCACCATTTGGAGGATTGTGTCGATAGCATTGACCATACTCCACTCATGATAAGTGTCATATAGCTTTGCCGAGAACCAAATTACGATCACAAGCATCAGATCGACACATGTTATGTATTTAGCCCAGAAGAATTGACGATGAAGTAAAACTCCAGGATTAAGCGCCAGTGACAAAAGAATGGGTTAGCATGGACATGCCGATAAAAGGAAGATAGATAATGTTTCACACACGACCGAAGAGGAGTGTGGAAACACAGATGTATGAAAGAAAAATTTCCGCATTTTTCGGCATTAAAATACCAATAAATGCGCAAAACCACTTAACAGATAGAGATTAGCAACTCCACATTTTGTAAAAGCATGCTGGAAGGAAGAACACCCTTAACAAGATTGCGCCGGTTAACAAGGAGTCGGATAGATCACATCGGTTTACAAAATCCTGTTAGTATGGACTGTACCAACAGTTGATAACCAAAAGCAGATTGCGACAACAAGGTTGGATGCAACAGATAGACAAGGAGATACACACTCACACACACTTTCTATGGTACTACGGAAACCCAGAACACGTGAATCCTAGTTTTAATTTTTAGAAGAGGATTGAAAACGTTACACTTCCTTACCAGATAAGGGTGGGTGGGTGGGTAAGAAGAAAAATGGAAGCAGTCCTACTCTCACGTTTTTGTTTTTCCCTAGTATACATAGCTACCAAAAATATTTGCTAGACTGACAACGACCATTTGGCTCAGACCCTGAAGGGCGGGATGGCTCTGATACCAATTGTAACAACCTCGGGCCCTACGCTCTAAGTTCAAGCCTAGATGAACCAAAAGTGGTTAAAGAAGTACAGCGGGGGCCCAGGGCCACCCACGTGTAGGCCCGTCGGCCGCCCTAACCACTTCCAAGAACATCGGGACAAGAGCGAGCGGCGTAGGCAACAGGCGAAGAGATCAAATACATACACAAGTGAGTATGTATGCAAGCTACCTTACAACAGTTCTCAGAGCCATACCATCTAAAAGAAATAGAAATATTGCAACGCCATACGACAAGATCCAAATATCCTAAATAGTTATAATAGTGTAGGATAGCTCCTCATACATCAATCAATAGAGTATCAAGCGGAAGCGGGAAACAAGATCCGAGTACGGATAAGAAGCAAATCGGCATAAGATGCCACATAAATAAGCACATCCCGCCCACAGATCTCACGGATCCCCATCCCCGGAATCTCTACACCGGGTGATCGTTGCCAACATCATCTGTCTCCTCCACCCAGTATCCATCTTGCGAATACACATGTTCATCTGAATCAAACAATTTATCGTGTGAGACCCTAGGGGTACTCAGCAAGTCTTTATGCCTCTAAAGGGGACATAACCTGGGGTGACGCAATTGCAGCAAAAGATAATAACTAACAAGTCTATAGATACTCGCTAACCATCCGCCTAACCAATGATAGACGAATGTCCGTTAATTAGGAACAACAGTTATAACAGTATAAAGTAACAGATTCATCCTCCTTCTCGCTTACCAACGAGAAAGCGGACGAACAACCCATCCGTTGGCAGTTTTATTAACCATTCCATGAAGATTGCACCATTTACTAGTCAGGTATTTAGTCAAGTTAAAGACGGTACTTTAGTTATACTTGTCTATGATCGAGAAACTGTGCTCCAAGTCATCCATAACCGCGGACACGGCTTTCAAAAAGATTTACCCTGCAGGGGTGCACAAATAGCAACACACACACGATGGACCTCGGAAAAACCAAATCAAAACCCAACGAGGCTTTCACGACAAAGCAATCACAGGATTCATAATTCATTTTAGGGGGCCACCCCAATAAGCTACCCGCAACAAAGTTGACCGGCTCCGAGACGGACCCAGGGTTTGCGAGAACGGTTGTAAACGACTGGGAACCCGAAAATGTGACTGGGCTTGTCGATACCACGAAATCATGCCGCGATCCCTAAACAATACAGGTGCTCCACACACAATCGTAAATAAAGCGGTAAAACATGGCATAAGTACACGATAGTAATAAAGTCCCAAACTACTTTGTGGCCCCAAGAAATAAAGTACAAATCAAGCTCTGGCAAAGGGGGATTCATAGAGTCTCCCGTATGTCGATAGTCCGAATAGTCAAGGAACAGGAATCAAGTACTCGGGGTCCTACGGGACACAAGTGAGCATGAAGAACCAGATAACAGATATTGCCCACTGGTTCCTCTTTCTTTAGTTATCCCATTACTACTCAATTTAAGTTGTTTAGGTATCTCGTTAACCATCAGACTCTCACAAACCCTACACATGCAATTCTACGACTCGCAGGGCTCAAGCAACTCTTGTAGTAATGGTTCATAGGATGGACGAACAAGCTTCGGTGGGGTTTAAAAGTAAAGGCCATGCAATACTTGGGATTCAGTTTAATGCATTCGCGACTCAATGATGCAAGAATAAGATAGAGGCAATAGGTACTATATGTATGCAAGCATGTGGTAGTGCTTTCCTGGCAGCTCAGTTGAAGCGAGAGATAGATCTGGGTAGTACTCCTGGGATTCCTGATATTTCCCCTGCTCGGCGTCTACTCGAAAGAAGAACCAAACAAACAAGGGCTAACATAAATAAAGTGCACAAGCAGATAAATAAAATGCGACAAGCAAACAAGAATGTCATGATGAATGATGCACAATTTACATGGCAATAATGTAGCATGGCAAGGGTGAGGGGTGGGGACAAGAATAAATCATCTTATTAAGTTTTTAGTCATGTTTTGCTCCCATAACACTTGCTGTCCACTTACTATTTATATGATGCGTGATGCAATTCATAACATGGAATGCATAATCAGAACGGGCTCGTCGCGTTGATCGATTTACACATATTATTTGCTAAATTTGGACTTATAGAAAATAAAGTTATTAATTAAATAAGAAAAGGCATTTTTATAGAAATTAAACATTTTCGAAAATTTAAATTAGCCAAACATTATTTTGAATGGCAGATTTGAATTCCTCACATTTTTCTGATTCAAAAACATATATCATTTATTTGGATTTATTAATTAAAAGGTATTAATTTCTGGATTTAAAATCATATTAAACATTTTCTGAAATCGTTTTTATTAAACAGATAAAGGTAGAGACTTTTTGCACACGGGCCTTCGCTACCCAGGTCACCGACAGGTGGGCAAAAGGGAGGGGAGGGACCACGCGCGCGGGCGCTAGCCGTGAGGCGACACGTGGGCAATCCTAGACAAACACAGGCGAAAACTGCAAAGGACGGGTACCGATCTGTAAAAAGCTCGGGAGAGTGACAGGTGGGCCACGAGGACCGCGGGTGGAGGCGGGAGAACCTTCAGGGGTCTTTTTAAGAAACCGACAACATCACCTGTCTACTGCTAGAGTTGAGACTGAATTTTGTGCAAAAACCGGCTAGCTGCTCCCTACTTTGATAGCAGATGGTGAGCGAACCACTGCAGTTTTTGCAAAACCGCAAGAATTAAAGTTTGAGAGGCATGTTAGGGCTGCAACTTTTGTTTAGGCAGTTTTGCCGGATCTCGTCTACAACGGCCAGGATCTAGCGAGGAACAGAGGAGAAAAACGAGCGACCGAGACTGACGAAACTGTCCGCCGATTCAGGGAGAAACACTAATCTTCCGTGGGTGATTCCGGGAGATTTGCTACAATATTTTGATCAAAACTTGCTGGAACGGAAAGAGGGTACGACGGTCTACATCTTTCGTCAAGGAAGAACTACTGGAGGAGTGCTGAGGCGTCCAAGAAACGTGGCGGAACAGAGACTCGGTGGCGGTGTCTGTCGCACGGCTGGACGTTGTCCGTCGTGCGCGTCGCGTCCGCGCAGTGCAGGAAGAGCGAGCTGTAGAGGGAGGTGGCTGGGACGAGGACCTCACCGTGGTGGGGCTAGGGATGGCTGGGGCGTGAGGAGGGGACGATGATGCTACCGTGTAGTCAGTGACGGTGAGCGCGGGCGCACATGGACGGAGGCGATCTTCTGCAGAACCTCCTCCTTGCACCTGGTACTAAGCGGCACCAGCAGCTCCCCGCCTTGCTCCTTGTTACAAACAGCTTCAGTAGCATGGCGTGGAGCTACTCCTTGCGGAAGAGGCATGACGACGGCAAGGTTCCGCAGCGAGGCTCGGTGGACGGCGACGCCATGATGCAGAGGTGTGGTGATCTCTTGGTGGAGAAGAAGAGACGAGAAAGGGGGGATCTGATCTAGTTGGTGAGGGGATAGGGATGGCAGCTGGCTGGGGCTTGCCTTTTCGCATCGAGAGGGAGGGAGGCGAGCATGGCAGCAGCGTGGGCGGCTGTACGGGCGTGTCGAGAAGAGGTACATGAGAGGGGGTGCGCGGCTGCTGGGGAGAGGGGTGCGGCTACACCAGGTTTTTGCACGGGGCGCCGAGCTGGGGTGGACAGGGTGTAGAGGGAGGGTTAGCGCCAGGGAGGAAACCCTTCGGTAGGATATGTTTAGGAAAGGTAGAAAGGAGATAAAGAGAGAGGAGTGTAGGTGATTAGGTCTAGCTTAGGGTTTTGGGTTAGATAGAGAGAGATAGAAGGTTTTGGCTAGGTAAGAGGGTTAGATCTAGCTAGGAAAACAAGAGGAAAGCAAAAGGTTCAAGTAGTTTTGTTTCAAACAAGTTATTTGGATTAGCTTTCGAAGAAGATAACCAAAGCAAGGAGGAAAACACAACCCAAAGTAGAAGGAGGTGAGTAGAAAGGTTACACTAGAGGATTACTTGAAAAGATGCCAAAATATATGAATTTAATTCATACAAGCTTCACCTCACATATACCAAAGAAAAACAAATGAAAGTGGATAGGAGTGGCTTTGCATGGGCCATGCATGTGGTATATATATGCCACCACTAGTAGTGAAAACACTAGAATTCCAAATGGTCATGTTTAACCATGCATGCATTCAAGATATTTGAATAAACCCATACAAAGGAGAAATTTGCTTGACCAAAATGAATTATTTAGCATATGCACATGGATGAAGTCATATTACTAATCTAGTGTGTATTTTCCCACTAGATTATTTATGGCCAAAATACATCCTCATACATGGGCATATATTGATAGATCCACATGGAAGCTAGAGCAAGTGAAACTAACCACATGCATGCAAAGGTGGCCATGTGGCTCTCCATACATCAACAATGTGAAATCAACATGAGGCATATATGAGAGCATGTGGAATTAGAAGTGGATCCATCCCAACCCACATGAGCTAGAGGTAAACCCAAATAAAATGCAAAGCTCACATATAGTTGGATGGTGGAATTATGGGGTGGTGACAAAGAAAGGTGGTGGAGTTAAATAAAAGATATGCCCCCAACTCAACTTGGGCATCAAGCATTTATCAAGAACCAAATACAATTTATTAAGAACCAAATACAATTGATAAATGCATATGAGACAAGATCCAAAAGGAAAGGGTTTTATATGATGCTCAAACGCAAGGTGCATGATGACATGAGCATGATATAATTATGATGCAACAATTATATGTAGGAAGGTAGCATATATATAGACTAGACTAGTAGCATTGCAATTGTTAGACAATTGGGATGCTACAGCATGGAACATCAAAAATTATAGATACATTTGCAATGTATCAACATCCCCAAGCTTAACTCCTGCTCGTCCTCGAGTAGGTAAGTGATAAAAAGAAATAATTTTTGAGGTGACATGCACCATCAAAGACTTGATCAAAGTATTTGCAAAACATTAAGGCTGGGATCATAGTACTTCAATCATAACATTAAAGACAAAGTTCTAGCAATAAGCAAAGAAACTATGATGCAACGTGAAAAGGCACAAACAAAAGATTCATGAATAACATGCTTTGCAAGACGTTTGTTGTTTCACATAAAGAAAACATAGCATAAAAGTATTCAGCTTGTCCCTCAATAGAGTAGCAAATATAAATGCATAGGACACCTTCAAAGTTCATAAGAGTGACTAGATACAATAGTTTCAAACAAGCAATAACAAGTTATGCATTAATCAACTAGTCTTGGGACAATGCACATAGAACTAATAATGGCCACTATGCTCTCAAAGTAGGTGCATAAAGTTAGAAGGTGGAGACTCCATATAATGGTGGAAGAAAGGCCTTTTGTAAAAGGAAGTAGGGATTCAAGTCTCATAAAGAGCTTCCAAAAATTATGGTACTTATAGCTTTCAGCTCTCATTGCCCCTATCATAAACATCTTGAAGTGATTAAGGTTAAAGTGAACAAACTATGGTGTACATGCTTGACGAAGTATAAGTCAGAAATCTCATGTCCCTTGTATACGAGGGCCGCTCCTCATGCTACTCAAGTTTAGTCACCGGTAAGTTCTTGTCATCGTAAGTACATGTGTATCATTGAGAACCGCCAACGGGTACCCTTGCCCGATGATACTAAAGAATCCCCATATCAAAATGACAAGGCAAGGCATAACGAGCATCTCAGCATTCTTCTTATTTACCATGGGAATATGGTGCTTTTTTTCTCTCTTTCCTCTTTTCATAGTATCTTTTTTTTTCTCTTTTTTCTCAATATAGGACTCTTTTTTTATAAGAAGAATGCTTCATAAACAGCTCATTATGGTTACGCTGCAGGTTTCCACCATGTCAGCATGGATTAGACCAATGCCCAAAGGCTTTCTCTAACACATATACATAACTCCATGGACTTACAAGCTCCCTTTCATTTCACAATCATTTACATCCATATACAAAAGAGCATGATATCAACTAGGTACAAGTACCAAGTGCAATGTTGAAAGCGTTCCCCATGAAAGCATGGTTCTGCTAATTCCCAACAAATAAGTGCAAGCATATACAACATAGAAGACACAATGGTTCAAGTTTATTAAAGGCAAGTAAAGTAAAGTGTGCCATCAAGTTCGTGAGAGCTTTAATCACTAGTTTTCTCATAACAAGAGGAAGGTAAACAAAAGCATGAATATACTTGGAATAGCATAAGCTAGTAGGTAGGTATGGTGGACTCTTTGGAATAACTTGGTTTAGGGAGTTGGATGCATGAGTGGAACTTATACTTGGTTGTGGAGGCTAGCAAAAGACTGGGAGCGACAAACTAAGAGAGCAATAATGGCCATAATCATGCAGAGCGACAAAACATCATTGATCAAAGCATAAAGTGATACTACAAGTTGAAAACTAAAGGATCATAAAGGCTATGGTGACTTGAGATAGTCATAACATGGTGTGAGCATGTGCCAAGTCAACCCAAATAAAGCATCAAAGGAGAATACCACTATATTATGCTTTAATATGCTAAAACAACACATGATTCATCCAAGGCACATTAAGCAATCTCAATTGTTTATAACAAGTCATGCTACAACAAGGAATACTAAGCATAAAGCCAAAACAATATCAAGCATGGCATGACAGAGCATAGGCCACAGTCAAAAACGAGCTCTTTTTACCACATAAGCATGAACTTTCCTACTCTTTTCCAAACCAAACCAAACTATTTGAAAACCAATGTATGAAAGAGGGGGGTCCAACCAACTTATTCAGAAAACTAAGCAAACCAAGAAAAATAAAAACCAAAACAAGAACAAAAAAGAAGACGCTCCAAGAAAAACACAATTGTGCATGAAACAATAAAAATGAAGCGTTTGGAAGAAACCTGGAATTTTTATTGATGAAGAAGGGGATGCCTTGGGCATCCCCAAGCTTTGACGCTTGTACTTCTTGGATATTTCTTGGGGTGACACGCATGGCATCCCCAAGCTTGAGCTTTAGTCAATCCTTCATCTCATTACTCATTCCTTCCATACACCTGACATTTTTCCTTCATACAAAACTTCACACAATTTCATTAGCAACATTAGTGCACTTAAGATAAATAAGTCTCAAGGTTAAGTTCTAACACCAAATAAACTTCCATTAGAACACTAGCTACTATAACACTTCCCTCAAAAAGCTCAATTCCCCAAAGGAACTCAAGAAGGAACTAACAAGAAGCAAATGCAGAAAATGGCAGAAATCTGTCAAAACAGACCAGCAGGTAAAGACGAATTTTTTCGAAGACCTTCTGTTGCTCAAATAAAAAAGTGTTGAACTAACGAAAGTTAGATAACAACCTGGGGCAGAAGCACAAACAATTACAACTCAATCCGACGTACAGAGCTCTCTCAGGAATTTGTACGGTGAAGCACAGAAATCTGTTTCGGGACAACAACTTTCCCAATCATTACTTCTCTCTCATTAGAGGTTACTCTTGGCGCAAAAAGCAAATAAAAAGGATAAGGAGAGGTTATTACAGAGGTAATCACTTCCAAGACTCATCTAAAACTCTTGGGTTATCTCCCAACAAGTACTTTTCTTTAACGCCTTTAAGTTAGGCATAAGAAGCAAAGAAAGAATCAAGTGTTCTCAAATGAAGAAGCATTAAGACCAAATTTTGTTTCAATAGGAGAAGCAAAAGAAATATTTTCTCTCTTTTTAGGGAAGTGTTCTATACCTTTCTTGAGTGGGAGTTGATACTTAATGGTGCCTTCTTTCATATCAATGAGGGCACCAACAGTTATAAGAAAAGGTCTTCCCAAAGTAATAGGACAAGAAGCATTGTATTCAACATCCAAAACATAGAAATCAACGGGGACATAGGAATCGTTAACCATAATAAGAACATCATTAAGACTCCCCATGAGTTTCTTTTTAGCATTATCATCAAGTGGGACATTCAAATAGCAATCTTCAAGAGGGGGCAAATCAAGCATATCATAAATCCTTCTAGGCATAATAGAAACACTACTATTAAGATCACACAAAGCTTTGAAATCAAAGTCATTCACTTTCATATTAATGATGGGTTCCCAACCATCTTCTTGTTTTATAGGAATAGAAGCTTTATGTTTCATCTTTTCTTCTTTAATCTTTATGAGAGCATTAGTAATGTGTTTTGTAAAAGCCATGTTCATAGCACTAGCATTAGGACTTTTAGCAAGCTTTTGTAGGAACTTAATAACTTCAGAGATATTGCAACCATCAAGATCAAAATCAACTTTATCATCTAAAGTAGTAGAACTATTACTAGCCTCAACACTAGTGGTGGTAATAGTAGAAACACTAATGTTTCTAGTAATTTCATCTTCTCTTTCCCACTTAGCATGTAATTCAGCTAATAGTCTAACATTTTCATCAATTCTTACTTGTATGGCATTAGTGGCTGCAAAGGGATTCTCATTAGTTTCAGGTTTAGCAGCCATTTTATTCAAAGTAGATTGAGCTTCAGCCAAAGATGCTATACTTCTTTCAGCATTAGAGAGTTTCAATTGTAAACTAGGAATTTCCTTATTCAGAATCTCAAGTTGATGGCTAATGTTCTTCAAAATAATAGATTGTTCCTCCATAGTTTTAGTGAATAGCTTATTTTGCTCATATTGCATTTGCATGAAGTTTTTAGTGGCTCTTTCAACTTCTAAAATTCTTCCTTCACTAGGTAATCCAGGTTTACCATTATAGCCATAAGTATTATTAGGAGGGTAGGGCCTATAATTGTTATTACCATAAGCATTGTTGCCAAAGTTGTTATTTCTTATGAAGTTCACATCAACTTGCTCTTCTTGAGCAACCAAAGAGGCTAAAGGAACATTATTTGGATCAATATGGGCTTTCCCATTAACAAGCATAGACATAATAATATCAATCTTATCACTCAAGGAGGAGGTTTCTTCAACAGAATTTACCTTCTTACCTTGTGGAGCTCTCTCAGTATGCCATTCAGAATAATTAACGATCATATTATCCAATAGTTTTGTTGCAGCACCCAAAGTGATGGTCATAAAGGTACCTCCAGCAGCTGAATCCAATAGGTTCCTTGAAGAATAGTTTAATCCTGCATAAAAAGTTTGGATGATCATCCAAGCAGTCAGTCCATGAGTGGGACAATTCTTTACCAAAGATTTCATTCTTTCCCAAGCTTGAGCAACATGCTCATTATCAAGTTGTTTAAACTTCATTATTTCACTTCTCATGGATATAATCTTAGAAGGAGGATAGTATTTTCCAATAAAAGCATCTTTGCATTTCGTCGAAGAATCAATACTATTCCTAGTTAAGGAATTCAACCATTCTTTAGCTTTTCCTCTCAAAGAGAAAGGAAACAATTTTAGCTTAATAATATCACCATCTATATCCCTATGCTTTTGCATCTCACAAAGTTCAACAAAGTTATTTAAATGGGAAGCAGCATCTTCATTACCAATACCAGAAAATTGTTCTCTCATAACAAGATTGAGCAAAGCAGGTTTTATCTCAAAGAAAGTATTTTCAGCCACAGGTGGAGCAATAGGAGTGCTCATAAAATCATTGTTGTTGGTGCTAGTGAAGTCACACAACTTGGTGTTTTCAAGGGTAGTCATTTTTTGGGTTTTCAAATAAGAAAGCAAACAAGTAAAACTAATTTTTTTGTGTTTTTTGAAGAACAAAACAAGCAAACAAAGAAAAAAGAAAACTAAGCAAAACAAAAACAACAAAGTAAAGAGATTGGTTATGAGGGACTCGCCTTGTGAAGATGTCCTTGACTCAAGACGGGCGCCAGAAAAATCTTGATGCGCTCGACTTTCGACGTAGAGCTCGTTGGGAACCCCAAGAGGACGGTACGATGAATATAGCAGCAAGTTTTCCCTCAGTTATGAAACTAAGGTTTAATCGAACCAGTAGGAGCAAGGAAACACCCCAAAGGTGTTACTAGCTGAGCTTTGGCAGGGCGCACTACCGGTGCTAGTAGCAACGTGGAGACCTGCACAACACAACCACAGAACTTTGTCCCCAACTTGGGATGAGGTTGTCAATCTCACCGTGTTTTGCGGAAAACAAAGGATTAAACGTATCGAATGGAAAGAAGTAAAAGTTTGCAGAAAGTAAACATAAAGCAGTAAACAGTTTATAGATTGTATGTAAAGTAAAAGGACCGGGATCCATAGTTCACTAGAGGTGGCTCTCCTTAACATAGATAACATGCTGGGTGAACAAATTATAGCGGGGCAATTGGCAAACACTGAGAAAGCAATACATGCATATACTAATAATCTTGACTCCTTTGAGACTTGATTGGGCATTACAACATAATACATAAACCGCCATCCAACTGCATCTATGACTAATAATCCACCTTCAGGTTATCATCCGAACCCCCTCTAGTATTAAGTTGCAAGCAACAGATTATTGCTTTACGAACTACGTGTAAAGTAAACAATATGATTGTTCTGTGAACAAAAGATTGTTGTTTTCTCTCTAGTAGCAACGGCACATCTAGTACCTTAGAGATATCTGTCACTTCCCTAGATTACCAGAGGCATGAACCCACTATCGAGCATAAATACTAACTCTTGGATTTTCTAGCATCTACTTGGCCAAGATAGCTACTAACAACGAAAATCATGCAAGATCTCAAATAACAAAGACATGATGGAATCAATAATCAATCTGAAATAGCATCTCAATATCCATTGGATCCACGCAAACACAACATGTATGGATTACAAATAGATGATCCTGATCATGAACGGAGCTCACAAGATCTAAACATGAAAGCACAAAGGAGGAGAAACCAGCCATCTAGCTACTACATGGATCCGTAGTCCAAAGATGAACTACTCATGCATCACACCGGAGGCTTGCATGGTGATGAAGAAGGCCTCCAGGGTGAATTCCCCTCTCCGGTAGGGTGCCGGGAAGAGCTTCAGATCCCTCCCGATCTAGGGATGGACATGACGGCGGCTACAGACTCTTTCGTGGATTTTTGATCGGGTACTTAGGATTTTCGTCCCGAGGGCAACTTATAGGCGGAAGGAGAGGCCGAGGGGGTGCCGGAAGCCACCACACCACCTCGGCGCTGCCAGGCCGGCTGCCAGGTGGTGTGGCCGGCCCCTGGCCCCTCTCCATCTCGTATTCTGGCACTTGATCACTTCCAGAAAAATAGGCACTTTGGCTTTTGTCCCGTCCAATTCCGAGAATATTCATTTTCTGACTTTCCTGGAACGAAAAACAGCAGAAAATGTACCGCATCGTGGCTCTTGTTAATAGGTTAGTCCAAGAAATCATATGAAAAGTACTCCAAAGTTGGAACAAAACACAGGAAAGTGGATAAAACAAGCATGGAACATCAACAATTATAGATACATTTGCAATGTATCAATACTTCATAATTTCGTCCATATAGTCATATGGTGTTGCGCCACCTTTTATTTAAGGGTCAGTCCCATGTAATTTTTGTCTAAATTAATATGCTGGTTTTTGAGAGTCCGTATATGTGGAGGAAACCGACTTAGGAAGGAATTTCGACCGCCTCTCCCAATGCTAATAGCATCCCCCTTTTTCCCTTCATATATACCCCCTTTAGATCATTGTTTAGACTCGGATTTTATTTCGACTAAAAGTTAGCCATTGTTGCAACTACGCCATAGGCTTGAGTGTCGCAGAGGACACTTGTACTGCGCATCTATATAGAATCCCACCTTTTTAATAAAGCTTTCATCTTTATTTGCAATATCTTCATTTACAATATTAATTCTTGTTCTCGATTTTAGGTAGGAATTAAGACCCTCGCTGGTCAGGCTGATCGTCCTTCCACAGGATCGGTAACCACTAGGAGATTGGCCTAGCGATTGCATTGCCGCTCGTGCTCCACCCAAATCGAATTATCACCATCATCGGAAGATCGGACACCTTTTCTCTATCAAGTGGTATCAGATTTCAGATTGCTCGGTGAGATTTATAGTTTTTACTAGACCATGTAGGCGCGCGTTGCAGTGCCCGTCCATTAGGTAAATAAATTTCTACGAAGTTCTACACTTTCTAGAATATGAAAAAGTAATTTGAGAAGTAAACAACATGGTAGGTAATTACTTGTTTGGAGTTTAGATGTGCATTTACCTGAAAGATATTATTTGCTTCCTATTTGAGCTTTACCAGGCCAGCCTAATAACAAATCTGAGCGAAAACTTCATTGTGTAAGAAACCAACCGAAGAAAGACGAATTTTATAGATGGCATTCTAAATCATTTCTTTGATTTTGTGCATGTCCATTCGTAGACATTGATGGACCGTACACCAGAATAATAAAGCTATGTAACTATATAGGTGTTCCCAAATCTTTTTCATATTTGAACAAGCAAATTGTTACCACGTCTTGGAAAAATCAGGGAGCACTATCTAAAGGTTCCAAATAACCGTTAAAAAATGGGAGATCATCATCTACAGACTCTCCATAACAACTGAAAATGCTCCCAGGCATATTGACTGGAGTTTATAGCGCCTATAAGAAACATGCGAAAATATGAACGGTTCAAAGTTCAGAAATCAATATGTTTATGGAATTTCTAAGAATTAGCAAAAAGAGCACTTAATCATAGGTAATTTAATTGGAAGAATGTCCATTGACAATTACTTTTGCAAAAAACATCAACTTCAATGCTACACGTGAGCACAATTTTCGGGAGAATTTCATGTTACTTCAGCAGTAATCTGACCAATCATGGTATTTATGATATGCGAATTCTACACATGGGATTTCAAGTCTAATTCATTTGCTCCATCAAGTTAGTTTCTACGGTTCATTTTATGCTCAATACATGTTTTATGCAGGCTGAGAATTTAGGGAGAGTGATACATTGCAAATGTATCTATAATTTTTGATGTTCCATGCTTGGTTTTATCCACTTTCTTGTGTTTTGTCCACACTTTGGAGTACTTTTCATATGATTTCTTGGACTAACCTATTAACAAGAGTCACAGTGCCAGCTACCTGTTTTCTGCTGTTTTTGGTTCCAGGAAAGTCAGAAAATTAATATTCTCGGAATTGGACGGGACAAAAGCCAAAGTGCCTATTTTTCCGGAAGTCATTAGATGCCAGAGTATGAGACGGAGAGGGGCCAGGGGGCCACCACACCACCTGGCCGCACGGCCCAGCCTGGTCCGTGCTAGGGGGTGGTGTGGCCGCCTCTGGCAGCCCCTCGGCCTCCCCTTCCGCCTATAAGATGCCCTCGGGACGAAAACCCTAAGTACCCGATCAAAAATCCACGAAAGAGTCTGTAGTCGCCGTCATCTCCATCCCTAGATCGGGAGGGATCTAAAGCTCTTCCCGGCACCTTGCCGGAGAGGGGGATTCACCCTGGAGGCCTTCTTCATCACCATGCAAGCCTCCGGTGTGATGCGTGATTAGTTCATCCTTGGACTACGGATCCATGTAGTAGCTAGATGGCTGGTTCTCCTTATTTGTGCTTTCATGTCTAGATCTTATGAGCTCCGTTCATGATCAAGATCATCTATTTGTAATTCTGCATATTGTGTTTGCGGAGATCCGATGGATATTGAGATGCTATTTCAGATTGATTATTGATTCTATCATGTCTTTGTTATTTGTGATCTTGCATGCTTTCCGTTGTTAGTAGCTATCTTGGCCAATAGATGCTAGCAACTCCAAGAGTTAGTATTTATGCTCGATAGTGGGTTCATGCCTCTGGTAATCTGGGGAAGTGACAGAAATCTCTAAGGTACTAGATGTGATGTTGCTACTAGGGAGAAAACAACAATCCTTTGTTCATAGAACAATCGTATTGTTTATTTTACACGCAGTTCGTAAAGCAATAATCTGTTGCTTGCAACTTAATACTGGAGGGGGTTCGGATGATAACCTGAAGGTGGATTATTAGTCATAGGTGCAGTTGGATGGCGGTCTATGTATAATGTTGTAATGCCCAATCAAGCCTCAAAGGAGTCAAGATGATTAGTATATGCATGTATTTCTTTCTCGATGTTTGTCAATTGCCCCGCTGTAATTTGTTCACCCAGCATATTATCTATCATAAGGAGAGCCACCTCTAGTGAACTATGGATCCCGGTCCTTGTCTTTTACATTCAATCTACAATCTTTTACTGCTTTGTGTTTACTTTCTACAAACTATTACTTCTTTACATTCGATACATTTAATCTTTTGTTTTCCACAAAACATGGTGAGATTGACAACCTCATCGCAAGTTGGGGACAAAGTTCTGTGGTTGTGTTGTGCAGGTCTCCACGTTGCTACTAGCACCGGTAGTGCGCCCTGCCAAGGCTCAGCTAGCAACACCTTTGGGGTGTTTCCTTGCTCCTACTGGTTCGATTAAACCTTGGTTTCATAACGGAGGGAAACTTGCTGCTGTGCTCATCATACCTTCCTCTTGGGGTTCCCAATGAGCTCTACATCAATATCGCACCAGCATTTTCCTGGCGCCGAACTGAGCCATCAGAGAGCACCACTAAAACCGATTTGGCTGAGTGCGGAATGAGATGGAGATCCAAACGGTAGAAAACGTACCCAGAGCGCGATCCGATAGCCAGAACATACAGGTTGTGAGAGACCTCTTATTTGTTCAGTTATAATTTGCCTAATACTGTATGAAATAATTACCAATATCATATATCAGAGCAGGAAAATTCTCTAGCTCTGTAGAGAGGTTCTCAATATCAAATGTTCACTCATGTATATACATTTATCAATTGCAGATATAAGCATACAAATCTTTCTAGAGCCGCATAACTGTCTTCAGTAGTGTAATGCCTGAACTTGAATAAATAACAGACCCATTCATGTAGCTAAAAAATGGATAGATACAAAAGGATAAGTTTGTCATATCATTAACCTGATAAGGTACTCCTTGAGTATGTTATAGAAATAAAATCATGTGCATTAATCTTTCTTTTCGTATGATAACGACAATCATCCCAGTAGAACTGGACAAAAAAAATATTAAGTGAACTATAAGAATCCATCTACCTAATCATCTGCCGCCTCATCAGTACGGGTATGGCATTTTCTAGCATCAGCTGGTCATCCTCAGCATGACCCCCTCCCACTCTCGGGTGTGTGTACTCCTCCCTCGGCACCTGCTCCGAGCCTTTAGGTACCGGATTGGTTCCCGGTTGGTACCTTACAGGGAGGTGTTCAGTACCACCGATCAAGACCATCGAAACATGATTGAGGCGGGGCAATTGTTAGCGCGAGACAGAGATCTAGAAGACAATTATCAGGGAGGCGTGAACCCTGAAATAGGCGAACGCGGAGGTTGTCCTGGTTCTCCTCGAGTGGCACGTCCTGATGCGATTGCAATTTTCCAGGCAGGCTGGTGTCGTTCTCGTGCCAATCACCACGTCTGCCTAACCAGTATCAAATCAGATGTGACACCTTCACATAGCAGCTAGCGGCAGCACACCTAGAGAGGTGGAAAGGTGCGACATACCTGGCGTGTGAAGCAGGGGCTGGTCTTGCAGCGCTGAGGGAGAGGAAGCGAGTAGGATGGCATGGATGCGCCACGTAAGGTTCACCCTAAGTCCCTGGAGGTATTCCATCGTGTAGGGAATGTAAGCCCCTGCCCTCGAACAACAGTGTGCCTATATACATCGCCGGTTCTGGTTGCGTCGCCTCAGTGGATCCACCGCTCGAGGTCCAGGTCTATGGAAGGGCGCGACTGCTCTAGATCAAGGTCTGGGTTGTGGAGTCACTGCTGGAGGTCCTGGTCGACGGCGGCGGTGCCGCTAGCGCAAGGGTGACGACACAATATTATTAGCAGAGGAAAGGTCGGGATGGGAGGAGGCACCTCCTCCTATTTCATCGGCCGATGCTTTTTCTCTTATTAGCGGAGCAAATCGATTTTCTAGTGTCGTTCTTACGAACGTGGGCTTTAGTGGGTATTTTTGTTGGAGATATGCCCTAGAGGTAATAATAAATGTAGTTATTATTATATATCTTTGTGTTTATGATAAATGTTTACATTCATGCTATAATAGTATTAACGAGGAAACCATTAATACTTGTGTGATTTGTAAACTTAATTTGAAGTCCCTAGTATGGCCTCTATACTTCACTAGCTTGTTGGTTGATTGATGATGTGGTTTCTTTGTCATGAACATTGAGATGTTATCAACAACAAGATCATATCGTTAGGAGAATGATATGGTGGACATACTCCTATAGACAAGCGTAGCATAAAGATCAAGTCATTTCAATAGTTCAATTGCTATATGCTTTCTGATACATAGTAACCTAATTCCTTCGACCATGAGATCATGCATATTGCCTTTACTGGATGGATGCTTTGATGTCATCAAACACCACACCGTAACAGGGTGGCTATAAAAGTGGCATTGGGTGTTCGGAAAGTATTGGTTGAAACACATGGATCAAGAGTGGGATTTGTCCATCCACATGACGGATAGATATTCTCTCCCTCTCGGTGAAATGTCATCCAATTAGCTTGCAAGCATGTGACTTGGTCACAAGGGATCACATATCACGAACGAGAAAAGAGTACTTATCAAGAACGAGGTTGAACTAGGTATGCGAGATACCGATCATGACCTCGGATAAGTAACATATCGTGAGACAAAGGGAAATTGGTATCGTATGTAAGTGGTTCATTCGATCGCAAAGTAATCGAGAAATATGTGGGAGCCATATGAATTTCCAGATTCCTCTATTGGTTATTGTTCGAGAAGTGTCTCGATCATGTCCGCATAATTCACGAACCGTAGGGAGACACACTTAAGGATTCGACGTTGTTTGAGTAGTTATGGTATTATGAGAAAGAGACCGAATGTTGTTCGAGTCTCGGATGGGATCCGGATATCACGAGGTGATCCGGAATGGTCCGGAGAATAAGATTCATATAAGGAAAGTCCCATTTCGGAGTTGGGGAATGGTTCCTTGTTTTCATCGGAACATTCTAGAAGGTCCTGAATGTCCCAAGACTGGGGAAGGGGTACATGAATGTGTCATTGCAAGATGGAATGATTGCATCATGTACTAAGTGTTCTCGCTGTCCAAAATAAAGGGTTTATTTAATTCCTAAATTGGAAAAAGTCAACCGCCTTTTCGGTCAAACCGCCAGTTTGGAAAGAGGAGAAGTTGAAACCGACTTGGGGAGGAGTCCTCCTCCCAAGCCGGGCGGCCAGCCCTAGGCCGAGTTGGGGAGGGACTCCTCCTCCCCGGCGCGCCAGCCCTCCCACCTATAAAGGAGGGGCAGGGCCTCCCTCTAGAGACACACAAGTTCCTATCCTCTAAACTAGAAACTAGACCTAGACCCCGGTTTAGAGCTGTTTCGCTTAGAGCCTTCTAATTGGTTTAGAGCCTCTAATTGGTGTGTCTAATTACTAGACCACTAATAGCCTCTCTCATAAGCTCCACCATACTGCACCGGCTTAAGGCGAAGCCTCGGGATCTCCCTCTACCTCCGTACCACGCCACAGTCTGCCGAATCGCGAGGAGAGTGCTACAACCTCCGCTGCCTGCTGAACAAGGGAGAGGAAGGTCTTAATCTGGCACCGAACGTGTGACCGATCATGGAGCGCCATGGAACGCTGGCGCCGAAGGATCGCTCACGCGATCTTGAGATCGGAAAGAGTACGACTACATCACCCACGAGAATCGCTCTCGTTAAACACTTTGGAATCTTCGAGGGTGAGTTATTCCATCGACTGCTAAAATCTAGTAGATAGATCTTTGCTTGTTTGTTTGTATGCGATAGAAATTTTTTGTTTTCCATGCTACGAACCCCTACAGTGGTATCAGAGCCGTGTCTATTTGTAGATCTGTTGCACGAGTAGAACACAATGGTCATTGTGGGCGTTGATGCTTTTATTGTAGATTGCTTTTGTGTACTTTGCATCTTGCGGTATGTTGGGATGAAGCGCCCGCTAACCTTACATGACATCGCTCATGAGACTTGCTCCACGCTTAACATGCAACTTGTATTGCATAAGTGGCTTTATGGTGCCTGTTTCTCCTAGCATAGTAAAGATCCAATTTACAACGGTGATCAACAATGCTAGTATCAATGTTGTGGTTCTTGTTCGTAGTTAGAACGACACTTATGGAAAGCCCCAAACCACGTAAAATATGCAAAGAAAGTAGAAGCGCCTAACTTTGTTTTGCAGGGTGTGCAGGATGTGATATGGCCATGATTGTGATTATATTTGATGTATGCAATGTTCCTTATTGTAAGTTGGCAACCGCAGAGCCATATGGTTGTCTTTAATTTCGTTAAGACCGCGTGTCTATTCAAAATAGTTGTAAAAGATGAAGATGGTGTACGACAACCATGAAGAAGCGACAATGACCTTGATGCTATGCCGGAGATGATGGAGATCATGTTCGTGCTTGAAGATGGAGATCGGAAGCACAAAGAAGAAAGGCCATATCATATCACATATTATGAATTGCATGTGATGTTAATCCTTTATGCATCTTGTATTGCTTAGTAGACGACGGTAGCATTATAAGATGATCCTCATGCACATAAATTTCAAGTTCTAAAGTGTTCACCCTTAGTATGCACTGCTGCAAAGCTTGTCGCTCAAGCACCACGTGATGATCGGGTGTCTTTGATTCCGCGGGTGACTACAACGTAAGCAAGCCAGATTTGCTTATGCGGAAGCTAAGGTTTGTCTTGACGAGCCTAGCATGTACAGACATGGCCTCAGGAACACGGATCGCCGAAAGGCAAAGCATGAATCATATAGTAGATATGATGAACATGATGATTGTTCGCCATTGAAACTATATCAACTCTCGTGATGATCGGTGTTGATGTAGTGGTTTTGGTTCGTGTTATAACTACAACTATGTGTGGGATGTTGTTTTGAGTGGGAGTTCACCTAGTTTAATTTCATTAATTAATTTGAACTCATTTTGTCATAAACTTAGTCTAAACTATTGCAAATATGTTGTAGATCAATGGCAGCCCCTACCATCAATTTTAATGCGTTCCTAGAGAAAGAAAAGTTGAAAAACAATGGAAGCAACATGGATTGGTTCCGCAATTTGAGGATTGTCCTCACAATTGGTAATTTGACCTATGTGCTGGATGCACCGCTAGGTGACTCACTCAGCCGATGCTACCGATGAAGTAAAGAATGTTTACCTCGCCTAAGAATCAAGACTCCATAGTTCAGTGTGCTATCTTGTATGGTTTAGAATCGAGCTTCGTAAAAGGTTTGAAGAGTCGACCCATATGATATTGTCGAGGATCTCAAATTAATCTTTGAGACTCATGCGGCAATTGAAAGTTATGAAGCTTCAAAAGTTCTTTAACCGCAAGATGGAAGAGGGTAGTCTGGCCAAGGAGCATGTGCTTAAGATGTCCGGGCACGCAAATAAACTTCAAAGTTTGGGTATAGTGATTCCTAATACTTTGGGGGTTTACCGCATCCTCCAATCACTACCACCAAGTTACAAGAACTTTGTGATGAACTACAACATGCGTAACATGAACAAAGAGTTGCCGTAACTATTTGCTATGTTAAAATCTGCGTAAGTGGAGATCAAGAAAGAGCACCAAGTGTTGATGGTCAATAAGACCACCAAATTCAAGAAAGGCAAGTCTAAGGAAGGGACACTTCAAGAAGGGTGGTAAGAAAGTTACCATACCGACGAAGAGGACCAAGGCTGGACCCAAGCCTGAACCGAGTGCTTTTACTGCTATGGATAAGGTCTCTGGAAGCGGAATTGCACAAAGTACTTGGCAGATTTGAAGAACGGCAACATCAAGAAGAAAGGTATATCTGCTATACATGTTATTGATGTGTATCTCACTAGTATTCGTAGTAGTGCCCGGGTATTTGATACTGGTTCGTTGCTCATATTTGTAACTCAAACAGAGCTACAATAAACGGAAGCTAGTAAAGAACGAGGTGACGCGCGCTGGGAAACGGATCAAAGGTTGATGTGATCGGTCGGCACTACCTCTTCATCTACCATCGGGATTAGTTTTATACTTAAATAATTGTTATTTGGTGCTGCGTTGAGCATGAACATTATATCGGGATCTTGTTTATTGCGAGAGCTTACTTGTTTAAATCCGAGAATAATGGTTGTTCGATTTATATGAGTAATGTGTTTTATGCACATGCACCTTTGATAGATGGTCTATTCATATTGAATCTCGATAGTAGAAATACACATATTAATAACATTGAGGCTAAACGCTTGAAATCAAGCGATAATTTGACCTATATGTGGCAATCGCTGCCTTAGTCACATTGGAGTGAAGCGTATGAAGAAACTCCATTCCGATGGACTTCTTGAATCACTTGATTTTGAATCACTTGAAAGATGCGAAGCATGTCTGATGGGTAAAATGACTAAGACTCCATTTTCTGGTATGATGGAGCGAGCTATGGACTTATTGGAAATCATACATACCGATGTGTGTGGTCCAATGAGTGTAGCATCGCCAAATGGTTATCGTTATGTTCTTACCTTCACGGATGACTTGAGTAGATATGGGTATATCTATTTCATGAAACATAAGTCCAAACTTTCGAGAAGTTTAAGGAGTTTCAAAGTGAGGTAGAGAATCAACGTAACAAGAAGATTAAATTTCTACGCTCGATCGTGGAGGTGAATATCTAAGTTACGAGTTTGGCGAGCATTTGAAGAAATGTGGAATACTTTCAGCTGACACCGCCGGGAACACCACAACAGAATGGTGTGTCTGAACGTCAGAATCGAACTCTCTTAGATATGGTTCGCTCTATGATGTCACTTACAGATTTGCCACTATCATTTTGGGGTTATGCATTAGAAACAGCCGCATTCACTTTAAATAGGGCACCGTCTAAATCCGCTGAAACGACACCGTATGAATTATGGTTTGGGAAGAAACCTAAATTGTCGCTCCTTAAAGTTTGGGGATCACGAGCGGGTCTATGTAAAGAAGTTACAAACGGACAAGCTTGAACCCAAAGCGAAAAATGCGTCTTCATAGGATACCCAAGGAAACTATTGGGTATACCTTCTATCATAGATCCAAGGCAAAATCTTTGTTGCTAAGAATGGATCCTTTCTAGAGAAGGAATTTCTCTCGAAAGAAGTGACTGAAGGAAAGTAGAACTCGACGAGGTTGTCGAACCTTCTCTCGAATTATAGTAGCGCAGACCGAAGAAGTTCCTGGTGCCTGCACCAATAAGAGAGGAAGCTAGTGATGGTGATCATGAAACTTCGTTGAAGTTGCTACAGAGCCTCGGAGGTCAACGAGAAATCGTACCACCTCAGATTGGTATGATTCCGTTATGAATGTCATGTTGGTGGACAACACCGATGACCCCGAGACATATGAGGAAGCAATGATGAGCCCAGATTCCAATAAATGGCAAGAAGCCATGAACCGAGATTGGATCCATGTACGAAATCCAAGTATGGACTTTGGTGGACTTAATGGATTGCCGGATGGCTGTCGATTACAAATTGATTTTCAAGAAGAAAACAGATGCTGATGGTAATGTTACTGTCTATAAAGCTCGACTTGTCGCAAAAGGGTTTCGACAAATTCAAGGAGTTGACTACGATGAGACTTTCTCACCGGTAGCGAAGCTAAAGTCTGTGAGGATTATGTTAGCAATCGCTGCATGTTATGATTATGAGATATGGCAGATGGATGTCAAAACAGCATTCCTCAATGGAGACATTGATGAAGAGTTGTATATGATGCAACCCAAAGGTTTTGTCGATCCTAAAGATGCTAACAAGGTATGCAAACTTCAACGGTCCATCTATGGATTGAAGCAAGCATCCCGAAGTTGGAATCAACGTTTTGATAAGGTAATCAAAAGTTTTGGTTTTATACAAACTTATGGAGAAGCTTGTATTTACAAGAAAGTGAGTGGGAGCTCTGTAGCATTCTTAATACTGTATGTGGATGACATATTGTTGATTGGGAATGATGTAGACCTTCTTAATAGTGTCAAAGAGTATTTGAATAATAGTTTTTCAATGAAGGATCTTTGCTAAGCAGCTTACATATTAGGCATAAAGATTTATAGAGATAGATCGAAACGCCAAATATCATTGTCACAAAGTACATATTTGGACAAAGTTCTAAAGAGGTTTGGAATGGAAGATAGCAAGAAAGGGTTCTTGCCCATGTTGCCCAATACGACGTTGAGTAAAACTCAAAGTCCGACATCGGCAGAAGATAGAGAAAAGATGAGTAAGACTCCCTATGCCTCAGCCATAGGATCTCTTATGTATGCCATGCTATGTACTAGACCCGACATCGCATATGCTGTTAGTCTAACTAGCAGATATCAAAGTGATCCAGGAGTGGATCATTGGACAGCGGTCAAAAACATCCTTAAGTACTTGAGAAGAACTAAGGATATGGTTCTTTCTTATGGAGGTGATGAACAGCTCGTTGTTAATGGTTACACCGATGCTAGTTGGAACACCGATCCGGATGATTCTAAATCACAATCTGGATACGATTTATTTTGAATGGTGCAGCGTTAGGGAGGAGTGCAAAGCAAAGTGTTGTGGCGAGATCTTCAACTGAATCGGAATACATGGTCGCTTCGAGGCTTCACAAGAAGCGATATGGATGAAAGAGTTCATTACAGAGCTGGGTGTGGTTCCTAGTGCTGGACCCAATGTCTATCTACATGTGATAACATGGGCGCCATAGCCAATGCGCAAGAACCAAGGTCACACAAGAAGTGAAGCATATCAAGCTGCGTTTTCACGCTATTCGAGAACATATCCGTGATGGGGATATAAAGATTTGCAAAGTACACACAGATCTGAATGTGGCGGATCCGCTGACTAAACCTCTCCCAAGGGCAAAACATGACCAACACCAAACTGCCATGGGTGTTCGGTATATTACCATGTAATCTAGATTAGATGACTCTAGTGCAAGTGGGAGACTGTTGGAGATATGCCCTAGAGGTAATAATAAATGTAGTTATTATTATATATCTTTGTGTTTATGATAAATGTTTACATTCATGCTATAATAGTATTAACGAGGAAACCATTAATACTTGTGTGATTTGTAAACTTAATTTGAAGTCCCTAGTATGGCCTCTATACTTCACTAGCTTGTTGGTTGATTGATGATGTGGTTTCTTTGTCATGAACATTGAGATGTTATCAACAACAAGATCATATCGTTAGGAGAATGATATGGTGGACATACTCCTATAGACAAGCGTAGCATAAAGATCAAGTCATTTCAATAGTTCAATTGCTATATGCTTTCTGATACATAGTAACCTAATTCCTTCGACCATGAGATCATGCATATTGCCTTTACTGGATGGATGCTTTGATGTCATCAAACACCACACCGTAATGTGGTGGCTATAAAAGTGGCATTGGGTGTTCGGAAAGTATTGGTTGAAACACATGGATCAAGAGTGGGATTTGTCCATCCACATGACGGATAGATATTCTCTGGCCCTCTCGGTGAAATGTCATCCAATTAGCTTGCAAGCATGTGACTTGGTCACAAGGGATCACATATCACGGGAACGAGAAAAGAGTACTTATCAGTAACGAGGTTGAACTAGGTATGCAGAGATACCGACGATCATGACCTCGGATAAGTAAATATATCGTGAGACAAAGGGAAATTGGTATCGTATGTAAGTGGTTCATTCGACGCAAAGTAATCGAGAAATATGTGGGAGCCATATGAATTTCCAGATTCCTCTATTGGTTATTGTTCGGAGAAGTGTCTCGATCATGTCCGCATAATTCACGAACCGTAGGGAGACACACTTAAGGATTCGACGTTGTTTGAGTAGTTATGGTATTATGAGAAAGAGACCGAATGTTGTTCGAGTCTCGGATGGGATCCGGATATCACGAGGTGATCCGGAATGGTCCGGAGAATAAGATTCATATAAGGAAAGTCCCATTTCGAGTTGGGGAATGGTTCCGTGTTTTCATCGGAACATTCTAGAAGGTCCTAATGTCCCACTCGGGGAAGGGGTACATGAATGTGTCATTGCAAGATGGAATGATTGCATCATGTACTAAGTGTTCTCGCTGTCCAAAATAAAGGGTTTATTTAATTCCTAAATTGGAAAAGTCAAACCGCCAGCCGGTCAAACCGCCAGCTGGAAGAGGAGAAGTTGAAATCGACTTGGGGAGGAGTCCTCCTCCCAAGCCGCGGCCAGCCCTAGGCCGAGTTGGGAGGGACTCCCTCCCCTGGCGCCAGCCTCCCACCTATAAAGGAGGGGCAGGGCCTCCTCTAGAGACACACAGTTCCTATCCTCTAAACTAGAAACTAGACCTAGACCCCGGTTTAGAGCTGTTTCGGTTTAGAGCCTTCTAATTGGTTTAGAGCCCTCTAATTGGTGTGTCTAATTACTAGACCACTAATAGCCTCTCTCATAAGCTCCACCATACTCGCACCGGCTTAAGGCGAAGCCCTGCGGGATCTCCCCTCTACCTCCGGTACCACGCCACAGTCCGGAATCGCGAGGAGAGTGCTACAACCTCCGCTGCCTCTTTGGAACAAGGAGAGGAAGGTCTTCGTCAAGCACCGAACGTGTGACCGATCATGGAGCGCTATGGAACGCGGCGCCGGAAGGATCGTCTACGCGATCTTGAGATCGGAAAGAGTACGACTACATCACCCACGAGAATCTGCTCTCGTTAAACACTTTGGAATCTTCGAGGGTGAGTTATTCCATCGACTCGTTGCTACAATCTAGTAGATAGATCTTGGCTTGTTTGTTTGTATGCGATAGAAAATTTTTGTTTTCCATGCTACGAACCCCTACAATTTTCTGGCCCAATTCATAACAGCAGGCTGATTTGACCACCAGAGGAGCATCCCCTAGGGATATTTGGCCCAGTGCAAAATGAGGTAGAGATCCAACGGCAGAAAATGTACGTAGAGCGCGATCCAACGACCAACAACACACAGGTCGTGAGATGCCTCCCTTTTGTCCCGGTTATAATATCCCTAATAGTCTAGATCTATTTTTTACCTATAAACCACGAAAAAGCAAAATACAATTAGAGATTAGATCTATCTATCACATCACCAATCTCCTCCTTGCATTGTGTTTTTAGTTTTGCATCATTGAATCTGTGTTTGCATCGTGGCGTTGAGTTGCTGGTCTTAGTGTCTTGTCCCTTAGAGTTTCGAGTTCTGTTCACATTAGTTACCACTGCCGCACTCGTAGATCATCGCCTTTGCCATACTTCCACCACCACTTCCACCACCATATTGCGCCACCATATACTCTTGTCGCCATAAACCCTAGCCTCCGCCACCGCCTTCCTACCGGGACACGGATCCGATCTGTTTTCCTGGCGCGATATGTGTCCGAGTAGAGTTGTTATTTTCTTTCCTTCCATAGTGTTCCGTGTTGTCATATAATTTTGTGCTGAGTTAAAGTTTCGGCCGCAAGTCAAGGAGAGACAAAAAAGTTTCGGCCGCCCCGACCCCGCGCGTCGCCTTCCTCGACCGAGCTTCGCCGTGGCCCCAGGCTTCCCCTGCTGGCCGCGCCTCCCTCTCCCCGGCCGCTCGTCCTCGGCCTCCTCTCCTTCATCACCGCTCGAGCGCCTCCTCGCTCTCCGCCGTGGGTGCCCTCTATCGCTGTCGTGTCGCCCTCCCTCCTCGCCGGGACCCCCAGGTCGCCTGCCGCCAGTGCCCCTCGATGCGGAGCTCCTCCCCAGCCGCTCCGTTCCACCACACGAGCGCCGCCTCCATCCTTGATGCGCGCGTACTGACCACTCTCTCTGGCCACCGCCGCCTCTCCGCCCTAGCAGGCCGCCGCTGTTGACCTCGCCTCCTCTTCGCCGTGGAGCCCTACTGATGTCTACGCACTTCTATTCTTGTAGACAGTTGTTGGGCCTCCAAGTGCAGAGGTTTGTAGAACAGCAGCAAGTTTTCCCTTAAGTGGATCACCCAAGGTTTATCGAACTCAGGGAGGAAGTGGTCAAAGGTATCCCCTCTCAAGCAACCCTGCAATCAAGATACAAGAAGTCTCTTGTGTCCCCAACACACCCAATACACTTGTCAGGTGTATAGGTGCACTAGTTCGGCGAAGAGATAGTGACATACAAGTGGTATGGATAATTATAAGTGGTAACGGTGATAGAAAATAACTTGATGGCGTGGAAAAGACTAAAGGCAAACTGAAATAAAGATCAAAGCAAGCAAACATGTAACAGATCTAGTAGCAAACGGTGTATCAATGCTTAGAAACAAGGCCTAGGGATCATACTTTCACTAGTGAACACTCTCATATAAATATCTTCTCTTTATGATACTACTCTTAACTACTCTCTGGTTGGACACTCTAATCGATGGTAGGGCTATAACAACACACCTCAAAGTAAGTCTTTCCCATCTAGAAAATCCCACACTGTCACCTTGAGCACTAGATGGTTCCAACAAACACCACAATTTCATAAAGACATCCAACTCCAAATATAACTCATAACAAGTATTTGTAATCTCTAGCCTAAGTGCCACCATGGTGTGCACGCTGTCACTTTCACACACATGGGGAGAGCAGAGATCTATTAAAGCACTTGAGTAGCAAGGTAGATCTTCTTGATTACAAAGCTCATGACCACAACAAGATCATGCATAGATAGAGAGATGAACACATAGCTACCGGTAGAACCCTTAGCCTCGAGAGAGAACTACTCCCTCCTCATCATGGGAATCAGCAATAGTGATGGAGATGGCGGTGGAGATCGATGGAGATGGCTCCGGGGGCACTTCCCCGTCCCAGCAGGGTGCTGGAACAGAGACTTTCTGTCCCCCGAATCTCCCCTTCGGTGGCGGCGGCGCTGCGGAACTTTTCGTGGATTTCTGATTGATGATTTAGGGTTTCTACCTCGGGAGGCTCTTATAGGCGAAAGAGGCAAGGTCGGTGGCCGGCCAGGGGGCCCACACCATGCCCTGGCATGGCCTCGGCTGGCCCGCGCCAAGGAGGGGTGTGGCCACCCTGTGGCCCCTCTCCGACTCTCCTTCTGGCTCCGTGAGTCTTCCGGGAAAATAGTAACTTTGGCTTTTGTCCCGTCCAATTTCGAGAATCTTCATTTTCTAACTTCCTGGAACCAAAAACAGTAGAAAACAGGCAACTGGCACCTATGGCATCTTGTTAATAGGTTAGTCCAAGAAATCATATGAAAAGTACTCCAAAGTTAGAACAAAACACAAGAAAGTAGATAAAACCAAGCATGGAACATCAAAAATTATAGATACATTTGCAATGTATCAACATCCCCAAGCTTAACTCCTGCTCGTCCTCGAGTAGGTAAGTGATAAAAAGAAAGAATAATTTTTGAGGTGACATGCACCATCAAAGACTTGATCAAAGTATTTGTAAAACATTCAAAGCTAGGATCATAGTACTTCAATCATAACATGAAAGACAAAGTTCTAGCAATAAGGCAAAGAAACTATGATGCAACATGAAAAGGCACAAACAAAAGATTCATGAATAACAATGCTTTGCAAGACGTTTATTTGTTTCACATAAAGAAAACATAGCATAATAGTATTCAGCTTGTCCCTCATAGAGTAGCAAATATAAATGCATAGGACACCTTCAAAGTTCATAAGAGTGACTAGATAAAAATAGTTTAAAACAAGAAATATCAAGTTATGCATCAATCAACTAGTCTTGGGACAATGCACATAGAACTAAGAATGGCCACTATGCTCTCAAAGTAGGTGCATAAAGATAAAAGGTGGAGACTCAATATAAAAGTGGAAGAAAGACATTCATAGAAGGAAGCAGGGATTCAAGTCTCATAAAGGGCTTCCAAAAATTATGGTACTTATTAGCTTTCAGCTCTCATTGCCCCTATCATAAGCATCTTGAAGTGATTAAGGTTAAAGTGAACAAACTATGGTGTACATGCTTGACGAAGTATAAGTTAGAAATCTCATGTCCCTTGTATACGAGGGCCGCTCCTCATGCTACTCAAGTTTAGTCACCCGTAAGTTCTTTTCATCGTAAGTACATGTGTATCATAGATAACCGCCAACGGGGTACCCCTTGCCCGATGATACGGAAGAATCCCCATACCAAAATGACAAGGCAAGCAGACAACGAGCATCTCAGCAATCTTCTTATTTACCATGGGAATATGGTGCTTTTTTCTCTCTTTCCTCTTTTCATAATCTTTTTTTCTTTTCTTTTTCTCTTTTTTTAATATAGGACTCTTTTTTATAAGAAGAATGCTTCATAGACAGCTCATTATGGTTACGCTGCAGGTTTCCACCATGTCAACATGGATTAGACCAGACCAGTGCTTTCTAACACATATACATAACTCCATGGACTTACAAGCTCCCCTTTCATTTCACGCCGACGACATCCATATACAAAAGAGCATGATATCAACTAGGTACAAGTACCAAGTGCAATGTTGAAAGCGTTCCCCATGACAGCATGGTTCTGCTAATCCCCAACAAATAAGTGCAAGCATATACAACATAAACGACACAATGGTTCAAGTTTATTAAGGGCAAGTAAAGTAAAGTGTGCCATCAAGTTCGTGAGAGCTTTAACACTAGTTTTCTCATAACAAGTTTAATTTGGAAGGTAAACAAAAACATGAATATACTTGGAATAGCATAAGCTAGTAGGTAGGTATGGTGGACTCTTTGGAATAACTTGGTTTAAGGAGTTGGATGCATGAGTGGAACTCATACTTGGTTGTGGAGGCTAGCAAAAGACTGGGAGCGACAAACTAAGAGAGCAATACTAGCCATAATCATGCAGAGCGACAAAACATCATTGATCAAAGCATAAAGTGAAACTACAAGTTGAAAACTAAAGGATCATAAAGGCTATGGTGACTTGAGATAGTCATAACATGGTGTGAGCATGCGCCAAGTCAACCTAAATAAAGCATCAAAGAAGAATACCACAATACTATGCTTTAATATGCTAAAAAAACGCATGATTCATCCAAGGCACATTAAGCAATCTCAATTATTTATAACAAGTCATGCTACAGCAAAGAATACTAAGCATAAAGCCAAAACAATATCAAGCATGGTATGACGAAGCATAGGCCACAGTCAAAAACAAGCTCTCTTTAACACTTAAGCATGAACTTTCCTACTCTTTTCCAAACCAAACCAAACTATTTGAAAACCAATGCATGAAAGAGGTGGTCCAACCAATTTATTTAGCAAACTAAGAAAACAAAGCAAACGAAAAACCAAAACGAAACAAAAAAGAAGACGCTCCAAGAACAACACAATTGTGCATGAAACAATAAAAATGAAGCGTTTGGAAGAAACCTGGGATTTTTATTGATGAAGAAGGGGATGCCTTGGGCATCCCCAAGCTTTGACGCTTGTACTTCTTGGATATTTCTTGCGGTGACACACGTGGCATCCCCAAGATTGAGCTTTAGTCCATCCTTCATCTCATTACTCATTCCTTCCATACACCTGACATTTTTCCTTCATTCAAAACTTCACACAATCTTTATTACCAACATTAGTGCACTCAAGATAATAGGTCTTAAGATTCAGTTATAACACCAAATAAACTTCCATTAGAACACTAGCTACTGTAGCACTTCCCTCAAAAAGCTCAATTCCCCAAAAGAACTCAAAAAGGAACCAACAAGAAGCCAATGCAGAAAATGGCAGAAATCTGTCAAAATAGACCAGCAGGTAAAGACGAATTTTTTCGAAGACCTTCTGTTGCTTAAATCAAAAAGTGTTGACCTAACGAAAGTTAGATAACAACCTGGGGCAGAAGCAGAAAAATTCACGCCTCAAAAAGAAGTTCAGATATTTTACACGAATATTTAGGGTGAAGCACAAAAATCTGTTTCGGGACAGCAACTTTCCCAATCATTACTCTTCTCTCATTAGAGGTTACTCTTGGCACAAAAAGCAAATAAAAAAGGATAAGGAGCGGTTTTACTAAAGTAATAACTACCAAGACTCATCTAAAACTTTTGGGTTATCTCCCAATAAGTACTTTTCTTTAACGCCTTTAAGTTAGGCATGATAGTTTGAGAAAATGCTCACATAAGAAATATGAATTGAAGTAAAAGAGAGCATCAAGAAGCAAATTCAAAGCACATTTAAGTCTAACCCACTTCCTATGCATAGGAATCTTGTAAAGAAACAAGTCATGAAAGCACAAAGCAACAATCATAGGAAAGCAAAACAAGTGCAACTTCAAGACTTTCAACATAAAGGGGGGAAATTTAATATTATTGATATGCATAAAACCATGTTTCCCTCTCTCATAATAACTTTCAGTAGCATCATGAATAGAAGTAACAATATAACTATCACAAGAAACATTCTTATCATGAGCCACATGCATAAAAGAATTAATACTCTCCACATAAACATAGTCATTCTTATTAATTGAAGTGGGAGCAAATTCAACAAAATAGCTATCATTATTATTTTCATCACCATAATCATCAAATATAGGAGGCATATTGTAGTCATAATTAATTTCCTCCTCAATAGTAGGTGGACTGAAAATATCATATTCATGATTGTAATCATCATAGATTAGAGGCATAGTATCATCAAAGTAAACTTTCTCCTCCATGCATGGGGGACTAAAAATATCATTTTCATCAAAACCAGCTTCCCTAAGCTTAGACTTTTCCATAGCATTAGCAATAATGGTGTTCAAAGAATTCATACTAATAACATTGCTATTAGCATGCAAATAAAGTTCCATAGGTTTTTTAATTTTCTCTTCAAACACTTCATGTCCTAACTCAAGATAAATACTATAAAGCTCTCTAATTTTGTTGTTGTTTTCCATTAAGCCTAACTAGTGAAAACAAGAAACAAAAAGACAAAATTGCAGAATCTAAAGGAAATAACTTCGAGCACTCACACCGGAGGATGTGAGTACCTTTTACCTTACCTCCCCGGCAACGGCGCCAGAAAATAGGCGTTTGCCGTGGGAGGTTCTTCTTCTTTAATCCTCCGGTGTGAATACCTTTTACCTTACCTCCCCGGTGCCAGAAAATAGCTTGATGTTTACGCACTTCTATTCTTGTAGACAGTTGTTGGGCCTCCAAGTGCAGAGGTTTGTAGAACAGCATCAAGTTTTCCCTTAAGTCGATCACCCAAGGTTTATCGAACTCGGAGAGGAAGTGGTCAAAGGTATCCCCTCTCAAGCAACCCTGCAATCAAGATACAAGAAGTCTCTTGTGTCCCCAACACACCCAATACACTTGCCAGGTGTATAGGTGCACTAGTTCGGCGAAGAGATAGTGAAATACAAGTGGTATGGATAATTATAAGTGGTAACGGTGATAGAAAATAACTTGATGGCGTGGAAAAGACTAAAGGCAAACTAAAATAAAGATCAAAGCAAGCAAACATGTAACAGATCTAGTAGCAAGGCCTAGGGATCATACTTTCACTAGTGAACACTCTCATATAAATATCTTCTCTTTATGATACTACTCTTAACTACTCTCCGGTTGGACACTCTAATCGATGATAGGGCTATAAATGCACACCTCAAAGTAAGTCTTTCCCATCTAGAAAACCCCACACTGTCACCTTGAGCACTAGATGGTTCCAACAAACACCACAATTTCATAAAGACATCCAACTCCAAATATAACTCATAACAAGTATTTGTAATCTCTAGCCTAAGTGCCACCATGGTGTGCACGCTGTCACTTTCACACACATGGGGAGAGCAGAGATCTATTAAAGCACTTGAGTAGCAAGATAGATCTACTTGATTACAAAGCTCATGACCACAACAAGATCATGCATAGATAGAGAGATGAACACATAGCTACCGGTAGAACCCTTAACCTCGAGAGAGAACTACCCCCTCCTCATCATGGGAATCAGCAATAGTGATGGAGATGGCGGTGGAGATCGATGGAGATGGCTTCGAGGGCACTTCCCCGTCCTGGCAGGGTGCCGGAACAGAGACTTTCTGTCCCGCGAATCTCCCCTTCGGTGGCAGCGATGCTGCGGAACTTTTCGTGGATTTCTGATTGATGATTTAAGGTTTCTGCCTTGGGAGGCTCTTATAGGCGAAAGAGGCAAGGTCGGTGGCCGGCCAGGGGGCCCACACCATGCCCTGGCGCGGCCTAGGCTGGACCGTGCCAAGGGGGGTGTGGCCACCCTATGTCCCCTCTCTGACTCTCTTTCTGGCTCCATGAGTCTTCCGGGAAAATAGTAACTTTGGCTTTTGTCCCGTCCAATTCCGAGAATATTCATTTTCTAACTTCCTAGAACCAAAAACAGCAGAAAATAGGCAACTAGCACTATGGCATCTTGTTAATAGGTTAGTCCAAGAAATCATATGAAAAGTACTCCAAAGTTGGAATAAAACACCAGAAAGTAGATAAAACCAAGCATGGAACATCAAAAATTATAGATACATTTGCAATGTATCACCTACCGCCGGCCGAGCTCCTCTTGCCCTGCCGTCCTCTGTCCTCATCGTGGGGTGCTTCCTCCCAGCCTTGCCATGGAGCCACCACCAGCTCCTCCTCGCTGGCCCCCACCTCGAGCATCGACCGGTGCCGCTCCGGACACCCCGACCGCGACAGCATCGCCCCTCTACGTGCTCTCGTCACCCTGCTGCCTCCACTCTAGGACCGGACCAGGGAATACTCCCATTATAGAGTTCCTACGTTCGAATGAAGAAGGTAAAGAGGAAGGCATCCTTTCATTTTGGGGTGCTACCAAAGATGTGGTACTGTTGTTTAAATGACCCAGTGTTGAGTTGATAGGAAGGCGTTGATGAGGTGTTGATGGTGTTTTTACTGATGCCAAGGATTTCCAAGTGGACAAGTACCAAAGTCCACCGGTGACACACCTCGACTACTTCCGCTCCGGCGATCGAAGATGTACATGGTGCCACCACTGACGTCGACCCAAGTCTAGCACCGACAACCGATGTCGAACTAAGTTCTCCCGGACCCCACACCCCTTGGATCACCAAGATCTTCTACACGGATCCGAAGACCAACTCGAAGAACCCGAGCCTCGAACCCCAAGATCTTCGACCCTAATGTGTGACCCTTTCCGAGCCCTTATTTTAAATGAAATACAAACTTGTTGCATATTAAATTGTTCATGTCGCCTACATATTTCGTGGGTTTGGGGGCATTATGCCGATTAACTCATAATTAAATATGGAGACTCTATGCGGGCTATTCTAGTCTTATATTGGCTCCATTTAAATTTGTGTAGCGAACCGATGCCATGTTTCGTCTTGTTAAGACAACATTTAAATTATGGGGTACCTAAATAACTTGAACCTTATGTTTAATTGCCGAGATCCCGATTCCGCTTAATATTGCCTAGTTGCATCGCACCTTTGTCATGTCATACATCATACATGCATCATGGCCGATCTTCTGTCGTAGTATTAAATAGTGCATCCGGTGTTTCTTTTAGTACTTTGGTTCTTCACGGATTAGGTCGTTGAGTTGATGCGAGTATCGACAAGTTCTTCGGATAATGAACCTTCAGCAATGTTTCCCATGCGAGCAATCTCCCCCTTCTAACTATTTTGTATTTGTAGTCTTTACTTCCTCATGTTGATCTATTGCTATCCGTGTTGCGTTGCTACAGTTTTTGTTGAAGGGAATATGCCCGAGAGGCAATAATAAAGTGGTTATTATCTTATTCCATGTTTATGATAAATGTTTATTTTGCATGTCATAATTGTATTAATTGGAAACGTTAATACATGTGTGTTTAATAAACAAAATACAAAGTTCCTAGTGATGCCTCTCATATAAACTAGCTCGTTGATTAACACGATGATCAAGGTTTCCTGATCATGGACATTAGATGTTGTTAATAACGAGATCACGACATTGGTGGAATGATGTGATGAACATTCATCCGAAGTATAGCATTATGATCAGAGTCATTATGTTTATATTGCTATAACATCATACGAAGTAATCTTAGTCCTTAGACCATGAGATCATGTTAATTGCTAACACCAGAAGAGTATCTTGATAACATCAAACGTCACACCGTAACAGGGTGACTATAAAGGTGGGTTCAGTGCTACAAAGGTGTTATGTTGAGGCTCATGGATCAAGAGTGGGATTTGTCCATCCGGATGACGGATAGATATACTCTGGGCCCTCTCGGTGATATCACATTGAAATAGCTTGCAAGCAAGTGATGTGATCACTAGAATGTTATATCACGGGAACGAGAAAAGAGTGCATGTCGGTAACGAGATCAAACTAGGTATTTGGATACCGGTGATCGAATCTCGGATATGTAATATATCACGAGACAAAGGGATTTAGTTATGACGTTAAAGGTTCACACGATCACAAGTCATCGTCAAATATGTGGGAGTCAGTACGGATCTCGAGGTCCCGCTGCTGATTATTGATCGGACAAGGGTCTCGATCATGTATGCATTATTCACGAACCGTAGGGTGACACACTTATGGGATACCGACACCATTTGGAGCAAATATGTTTCAGATAAAGATTTAAGAAAGTGCTAGAATTATTTCAATAGACACCGAAACTGTTTCAGGTGAAATTGCTGAAATTGGTTCTGCATGTGATATTGAAATGTTGCAGGGGGTTTTATGTGAATGTTTGTTAATTAAAGTAATTAACAAGATTCTGAATAAAATAAATAAAATAGTTTTATTTAATGAGAGCTTGCATTAAATTTGGTGGAAATTTAATGCATGTGAGTGGAAGTGTGAGTAGAGGCATATTTATGTGAGTGGAGCATCCACCACATGAATGATGGTAGAGGTGGGGGCACCACCATGGCTGCCACGCCATGGCCCTTGGTTGCCCCCGTCTTCCCTATAAAAGGCCCCCCTCTCCTCCTCACAACATACACCTCCTCGTGAAGGATCTCTCTCCCCTCTAGTTATTCCCCATGGTCTCGGATTAGCGAGATACATGTTCTCGATGGCTTTATCTGGAAAGGAGTTGCTGCTTCCGCTGCTTTGCTGGAGTGAGGGATGGAGGTTGTCGAGGTACCGGACGTGTGTGCGATCACGGATGCACCGCTGCTTTGCGGTGCTGGACTTGGTGGTGCTGGACTTGCTGGAGCTGGATCTGTTGGACGTGCTGGAGCCAGAACTGCTGGACTTCATCACGATCTTGAGATTCGGCAAGTGTACGAATACATCATCCACGAGTTCCAACTCGTTAACAAATCTTTGTTGTCTTCGAGGGTAAGTTCTCTATGGATGAATATCCACCCGTTGCTTGTATCTACTAGATAGATCTTGGCGTATAGTTCCCATCGTAGGAATTTTTTTGTTTTCTATGCTGCGAACCCAACAGTGGTATCAGAGCCTGATCTATGCGTAGGTGCTTTGCACGGGTAGTACACATATGTTTATATGTGGGCGATGATGATCATGTTATTGCATCTTTCATGTATTTTGGATATTGGTGGCATAGTGGGATGAAGCGGCCCGGACCAACCTTACATGTCATCGCACATGAGACCGGTTCCACGACTGACATGCAACTAGTTTTGCATAAGTGGCTGGTCAATATCTGATTTACAACGAGTTGCTAATAACTTGGTTATCCTCGTTGTGGTTCCATGTTCGTAGGTAAGACTGGTTCTATCTCCAAAAGCCCTAAGCCACGTAAAACTTGCAATGGATAAATTAGAGGCGTCTAGTTTAGATCGTTGATGGGCTAGTGTCATGATATGGTAATGTTGTAAGTAGATGTATGATAGATACTCTTACAACACACCTAACGTGTAAGTTCCATAGACCTTGGCCTTACACACAAAGGAATGATAGAGATCATACCATGATGCATATGATAGAGATCAAATGCATGGACCATATTATCCCACTTTAACATTAGATGTTTGCATCTTATATTGCTAGTTTGGCGCTTTTAGTAGCATTGTAAGATGATCCCTCATTTAAATATCAAGATAAAATGTGTTCTTCCTTAAGTATGCACCGTTTTGTGGATCGTGTTTCGAGACATCACGTGATGATCGGGTGTACTCGACTCTACACTTTCACACAACGGGTGTAAGACAGTTTTACACACGCGAATACTAAGGTTCTTACTTGGCGAGCCTAGCATGTACAAACATGGCCTCGGAACACGGACCAAAAGGTTAAGCATGAGTCATATAGTTGATGTGATTCCCATATTGATGCTCGCCTTTGAAGCTACACCGACTCACGTGATGATCGGAC
This sequence comes from Avena insularis, assembly GCA_023614405.1. Classification (NCBI taxonomy): domain Eukaryota; kingdom Viridiplantae; phylum Streptophyta; class Magnoliopsida; order Poales; family Poaceae; genus Avena; species Avena insularis. Next base: position 462,612,527 of record CM042691.1, on the reverse strand, counting down.
TTGGTGTAGTGGATTTGGTTCATGTAATCACCAAAAAGGCACAAGGGATGTCGTTTTTGAGTGGGAGTTCATTTCTAATTTGGATTAGTCGAACTCAATTTGTCATAAACTAAATCGAAGTGAATTTGCATAATTTGTTGGAGTCATTGGCATCTGTTCACTACCTTATGCTTAGTTTTAATTGAGATAGTAGAACTATAGAATTCTGGATATTTACTTTACGAACTGGTATCATATTGTTTTGAATATCAATTTAAAGTTTAGAAGTCCTATTGCAAACTTTCAGCAAACTCTATTTACTCCATGAAGTTTAATAAGTAGTATTAAATCAAGAGTAAGAATTCCAATGTTAGTATCTAAAGTATCATGTTTGCCTCCATGATTATTGATATTCAAAAGTTGTTTTAATATCAAGATTATCTAGGAGCTGAAAAAGTGTTTCAGCAACCATCATGTGTGGAAGATATTATGATATCTGAAACAATGTTTTTGGTTGCATTATGATAGAGTATAATTTAGCAAAATACATGTTCTCATATTGTATGAGAATTTGTGAAGGATGGAGATGCTAGGCATCCGGATCTCCCAAAAAGGTTTTGGGAACTAACATTATAATCGCGATTCTTCCTTATAGGCTATAATAGTTTGATCATGAAAGTTGTCATGATAAGGATGAATAGAAGATGTAATTAAAATGTTTACTACACTAATAGATTACTAAAGAATGGATTTTTGAAAGAACACCAAACATTTGATGATGGTGATCCACTTCAAAGTGCAAGTCCAAAGGTATTAGTATTTGACTATATACACTTTGTACTATGTGTCATGTGACTGACACCACTATTTATGTTGATAGATTCTTTTAAAAGAAAAGGAATGGCTGAAAGAGAATTTATAAAATATTTGGCAGAAAAGAAAAGGCTGGAGATGTCCAACTTAGGTATATAGAAGATATACATGTTATGGCTGTATTCCTTGCTTGTTAAACAATGTGGTTCTTAGGTATTGGATACCGAATTGGTTGGTGTGAAGTGTCATACAGAACATCTGTATTCAAGAACTGCAATGGCCAAAGTAACTAGCAAAATAATATGTGATGATGTTCATCGAAAACAAATAAAGTGTTATTGTGTTTTTCGTTGTCGTCAAACCTAGCCTTCAAGATTTTGTTTTAATAATTGTTATTTTGTTCCAGTATTACGAGAACAATGGTTGTTCAAATAATTACCGTATTCCATAAAGGATGGATGAACTTTTACAAGTCTAGTTGGAGAAATCACATCCATAAACATTATTGCTAAAATGTCGTAAGACAAGTGATTGGAAGATCACTTATGAAGTGACATCGCTGTTTGAATTATATTGAAAAGTAAACATGAAGAAACTCCATGTTGATGGATTTTTTGGAGTCTTTTGATTTTGATCCATTGACGCTTGTGAAACTTTCCTCGAGATAATTGAAACTCTGTCCATAGGACAAAGAGGAACGGATGACTAACTTATTGGATATTATGCATGTTGATGTATATAGTCCATTATGTGTAGCCATATGCGATGGATCTTTTTTTGCTTCATATGCTTTATCCAGAAATTTGAGTGAATATATCTATATATTTACTTAATAAGGAAGAAGTATGAAACATTTGAAAATTGTTCAAAGACTTTCAAGATGAAGTGAAAAATCATTGTAACAAGAAAATAAAAGAGTTTATGATTTGACAACAAAGGAAGATATTTGAGTTACAGGTTTAGCAAAACACCTAAGATTTCAGGAAATGTTCCATGAATTTGCATTTCCCGATAAACCACAGGAGTGTGGTATGTTCGAGAGATCAAATCAAACCTTGTTTAACATGGTAAGATCAAAGGTGTCATTTAAAAAACTACCATTATGTTTTAAGGATTAAAGCTTTAGGGACTACCGCTTTTACACTGAAAAGAGCACTATCGTGATCCATTGAAATGACACCATATGAGTTATGGTTTGGGATAAAACCCCGAATTGTCTTTTCTTAAATTTTGGTATGCTATGCATAAGTAAAATGTTTACAACCAAAGTCGGATAAGCACGTCTTTGTAGGTTATCCCAAATAATTTGTTGGGAATTTCTCCATAACACCGAGGACAAAAGAGTTTGTCGCTTGGAACGTCAAGTTTCTTGAGAAGGAATTTTTTGTGAAAAGTTAAGTGGGAGGACAATAGAACTTTGATAAGGTTGTTGAACCTTAGCTATATGTTCTAAGTAGCGCATCATCGGAAAGTGTCCTGGTGGCGGCCACAATGCTTATGGCTCCCGTGATTACAAAGGGTGTGCTCTTGGAGATTAGAGTTCCTATTGAACCATGTGGGTCGGTAAGAATCAAATAGTAAGATTTGAAACAGAAGTCGTTATTGTTTTGACAATGATGAACCGACTGCATGCAAAGAAGCGATGATGGGCCCTGACTCCATAAAATGACTAGAAGTCATAGAATCCATGATAGTATCCATACACGAGAAATCAAGTTTCTGAACTTGGAAGACCCTCCGGAAAGGCGTGAAGCCTATCGGTCATGTTTGGATCTATAAAGAAATAGACATGGATGTTTAACATCTATGAAATAGTCGACATGTCGGAAATAAGTTTACGACAATGTTTAAGGAGTTGACTATGACAAGATTTGATCTTTCATAGCGATATTTAGTCTTGACGGATTAATATAGAAACCACTACATATAATTTGGTATATGGTAGTTGAATAAACAAAACAAGGTTCTTCTAATAAAATGGTTACCTAGGACGTGTACATGACATGGTCCGAAGGGTTTTGTTAATTCAAAGGGTGCTAAAAAGGGCATGCAAACTTCAATAGTTGAAGTGAGCATAGCGGAGTTGGAATCTTCACCATGATGAAAATGTTAAAGGAGTTTAATTTCATCGGAGATGATGAAGATGCTTGCATTTGCGAGAAATTAAGTGGGAGAGCTGAGACATTTTTCTATTACATTATGTAGAGGACATGGTGTTGATTGGAAATGATGTATCTTTTATTGACACAAGTTAAGACTTTCATTAAAATAGGATTTCGATGAAAGACTTGGGCAAAACCGAAATATTCGGCATCAATGTCTATATGGATAGATTGAGCCGCTAATATGGTTGTGCAGACGTACATATATGAGATATTGAAAAGGGTTCAATATGGAAACAACAAGAAAGATTCTTGCTGCATGGAAAGGATTGTATCAAGATTCAAGTGTTTCAACGCTTGGTGAGTAAAATCACATGAATATTTTGATCGATTATACCGTGATATGTATATATCCAGATATGTCCTATGCTCTAAATGTTATGAGCACATACCAGAATGATTCATAAGATGATCATTGGACGATAGTAAAGATATTCTTATGAGCTTTGGAAGAACTAAGAATATATCATGTATATGTGACAAATAGTTGAAGGTAGTTCATTGTAAAGTGTTACATTGATACTAGTTTTGTCACAAGATACAAATTAAATTTATCTCATTTTAGACTATGGGTGGCACAATGTAATGGAAAGGATGTTCCATTATGAATATGGATGAGTTCCAAAGTTGAGACATTATGACGGATACTACAACAAAAGGCTAAGTATATGACTGCTATAGTAGCAGCAAAGGAGGGCATTTGTGTTAAGTAGTTTGTAATCAAACTAGGTGTGGTTCAAAGTGGGCTAATACTATGAAGATATATTGTATGACAATAATATCAACATATTTTAACCTGAACAAACTAAAGGTCTCACCAAAGGACCAAATTTATACAATGTCATCTCATTTGAGAATGAGTGATGCATAGCGACGCAAAGACATGCAAATACACACGGACCTGAAAGTGCTAGATCCGGAGATTATGTTAACCACTAGCAAATGCGTATATTCAACACCTAGGTGTTGTATATACAAGTTTACAAACTAGATTATTGACTCTAGTGCAAGTGGGAGACTGAAGGAAATATGCCCGAGAGGCAATAATAAAGTGGTTATTATCTTACTCCATGTTTATGATAATTTTTTTGCATGCTATAATTGTATTAATTGGAAACGTTAATACATGTGTGTTTAATAAACAAAATACAAAGTTCCTAGTGATGCCTCTCATATAAACTAGCTCGTTGATTAACAAGATGATCAAGGTTTCCTGATCATGGACATTGGATGTTGTTAATAACGAGATCACAACATTGGTGGAATGATGTGATGAACATTCATCCGAAGTATAGCATTATGATCAAAGTCATTCTGTTTATATTGCTATAACATCATACGGAGTAATCTTAGTCCTTAGACCATGAGATCATGTTAATTGCTAACACTGGAAGAGTATCTTGATAACATCAAAAGTCACATCGTAACAGGGTGACTATAAAGGTGGGTTCAGTGCTACGAAGGTGTTATGTTGAGGCTCATGGACCAAGAGTGGGATTTGTCCATCCGGATGACGGATAGATATACTCTGGACCCTCTCGGTGATATCACATTGAAATAGCTTGCAAGCAAGTGATGTGATCACTAGAATGTTATATCACGAGAACGAGAAAAGAGTGCATGTCGGTAACAAGATCAAACTAGGTATTTGGATATCGATGATCGAATCTCGGACATGTAATATATCACGAGACAAAGGGATTTAGTTATGACGTTAAAGGTTCACACGATCACAAGAGTCATCGTCGAATATGTGGGAGTCAGTACGGATCTCCAGGTCCCCCTGCTGATTATTGATCGGAGAAGGGTCTCGATCATGTCTGCATTATTCACGAACCGTAGGGTGACACACTTAAGGGATACTGACACCATTTGGAGCAAATATGCTTCAGATAAAGATTTAAGAAAGCGCTGGAATTATTTCAATAGACAGCGAAACTGTTTCGGGTGAAATTGCTGAAATTGGTTCTGCATGTGATATTGAAATGTTGCAGGGGGTTTTATGTAAAAGTTTGTCAATTAAAGTAATTAACAAGATTCTGAATAAAATAAATAAAATAGTTTTATTTAATGAGAGCTTGCATTAAATTTGGTGGAAATTTAATGCATGTGAGTGGAAGTGTGAGTAGAGGCATATTTATGTGAGTGGAGCATCCACCACGTGAATGATGGAAGAGGAGGGGGCACCACCATGGCTGCCACGCCATGGCCCTTGGTTGCCCCCTCTTCCCTATAAAAGTCCCCTCTCTCCTCCTCACAACATACACCTCCTCGTGAAGGATCTCTCTCCCCCTCTAGTTATTCCCCATGGTCTCGGATTAGCGAGATACATGTTCTCGGTGGCTTTATCTAGAAAGGAGTTGCTGCTTCCGCTGCTTTGCTGGAGCGAGGGACGGAGGTTGTCGGGGTACCGGACGTGTGTGAGATCACGGATGCACCACTGCTTTGCGGTGCTGGACTTAGTGGTGCTGGACTTGTTAGAGCTGGATCTGTTGGACGTGCTGGAGCCGGACCTGCTGGACTTCATCACGATCTTGAGATCGGCAAGTGTACGACTACATCATCCACGAGTTCCAACTCGTTAACAAAGCTTTGTTGTCTTTGAGGGTAAGTTCTCTATGGATGAATATCCACCCGTTGCTTGTATCTACTAGATAGATCTTGGCGTATAGTTCCCATCGTAGGAAATTTTTTGTTTTCTATGCTTCGAACCCAACATTTGTACAATTTATATCCCCTGGAGCCTATATTGCCTTGGACACATTCTATTTGCCTGTTGATTGATAGTCAGTCGGCCTTGCGAGTCGTAGTTGCTTGCTTAGGTGTTGCTTCGCGTCGTTGTTGTTCCACCATTGTTGGAAGGTTGGCACATGCTTAATGGTGGAGATGGTCATGACTTTAATTACAACTTGATAATTAAAATGCTGGGAATAGATATAACTAATGCAGAGGTACCGGTGGGCAATAGCTAATATTTGGTTTTTAACCGCTCAATTGTGTCGCATAGGCCCGAGTACTTGATACCTGTTTCTTGACTATCGCACTATCCGCATGTGGGACCATGAATCCCCTTAGCCAGAGCTTTATTCATTTCTTATTTCTTGGGGCCATAAACTAGTTTGGGGCTTTATTACTATCCTATACTTATGCCATGCTTTACTGCTGTATTTACGATTGTCCGTGGAGCACCTGTACTGTTTAGGATCCCGTGCCACGTTTATGCTGTATCAACAAGCCCAGTCACACTTTCAGGTTCCCAGTCGTTTACCGCCGTCGCAAACCCTGGGTCCGTCTCGAAGCCGGCCAACTTTGTTGCGGGTAGCTTATTAGGGTGGCCCCCTGAAATATTTTATGAATCTTATGATTGCTTTGTCGTGAAAGCCTCGTTGGGTTTTTATTTGGTTTTTCCGAGGTTGATCGTGCATGTGTTGCTATTTGTGCACCCCTGCAGGGTAAATCTTTCTGAAAGCCGTGTCCACAGTTATGGACGACTTGGAGCACAGTATCTCGATCATAGACAACTATAACTAAAGTAGTGCTATAAATTTGATTTTGATATGTCTAGTAATCTGTTTCACTACAACGGAAATGAGTAAATAAAAGTGCCAACAACTACTGATTTTGGGATGTCTCCTGCTAATTGTATCTGACTAGTAAGTATTGCAACTACAACGACATGGTTAACTAAAACTGCCCACTGCTTATGATATCAGGATGACTCATGCTATCTATATCTGACTAGTAAGTGCCGCAACTATAATGGAATGAATAAAACTGCCAACCGTGTGAGTTCCTCGGTTTGACTTCCTTGTTTGGTCTCGAGGGGGAAATGCTAGGATGGGTATGATTGGTGTTAGTATAAGGTTGGATTCGAATAGGTCTTTCTTATCTCTCTCTAATAACCGACAGTTATATCGAGTCTATATAGGTTGTATAGTGCATGCTTCGCTGCCGCTTCAGTCCACCATACCTATGTAGGCTAGAGCCGCTGAATTCTAGACTCGCCGTGTACTGGCCTCAGTACTGACCGCTCTTTTTTTCCTTTGCCCTTTGTCGGCACCCTTTTTGTTTTAGCAGGTTTGAGATCGACGTTGTTAGTAGGGTTACCCTTCCGGCTTGGCCTGGGCAGGGTTATGGACGCCATTGGTTATTCTTTAGGGCTCTTAGCCCCATTTGCTTCTTATTCGTACTCGGATACATATCATTTTCAAGGTGATTTGGATCTTTTTACTATATATCTGTATTCTTGACTCGTTGAGTCGTTGTTGTATATATATGTTCTGTGGGTTCCATCGTGAACTATTGTGTAATGATATTACTTCGTTTTCCACCCGCACTCAAGTGCCTGATGGACATCTTTGAATCGTTTCTATGCGGGTTTGGCGGGAAACGCTAAAACTTGCATAGGGCCGATTCGGGGATGTTACATGGGACCTAAGTATATGTGTGTTAGTGCTGTTACTTGCAAGTTTACAGATTTTGCGTCACTTTGGTGGTCTAAATATAGTTGTGTAAATCCTGCTAATGTTCCTAATACTTGGATTGCTTTAAAAAATGTTTTGCGTGTTCATTTTGTGCCTCCAACTTACCAACGAGATTTGCTAAAGAAATTGACTCCTTTAGAACAAGGGAAATATATTGTAGAAGAATGTTATCAGGAATTGCACATTTCTCGGAGATACGGAACAAATGCTTGCACATTTCTTTAGTGGTTTAAATAAGGATATTCAAAACATCTTAGACTATAATGAATATACTATCATTACTTGTTTGTTTCATCTTGCTTGCAAAGCTGAACGTGAAGTGCATGATCATCAACCACCATGGATAAGGACTAATAATTCTGCAGGTCGTACATCGTTGTGGAAGTCACGATAACTCAGTGCCTTCTTCGTGTGGTATGCCACCAGCACCTACCACGTCCAAAGCCACCACACCTAGATCAAGAACGTCTTTGGCTTCTCCTCCACCATTTCTAATGGTCCTGATCGTAGTTCTTATTCTACGGCCTCCACGGGCAAGACAAAGGATATACATTGTCGCAAATGCTAGGTATATGGTCATTGATGGTTGTGAAAATAGTCATCTTTCTCCATGTTTAAATCGCATTTTTAGTCAAACAATTGACCAAGAATCTCTCCAACCTTGCTACTAATCATTAATTATTGCAAATGTGTGCAATCCTTTGTCTTGAATTGTGTTGTGCAGAAAATCACACTTTTAAGACGAAATCACGAGCATTTACTGAAGATTATGATGTTGCCTACTCAACCAAGCCAACTGGGGTTGAAAATGAACTTACAGAAGGTTTAACGATTTGTGGTACGGGGAAGGCCCGCCCGTACCGTCCACCCATACCATGTGGCAGCGGCTTCGGCTGCCCTAATACTCGTCGTTCTACGTCCATCTTCTATGTCTACCTCGGTGACAACCTCATCACGGCCTACCTCAGATATGTCTGACACCCGATCTTCACGACATGCCTCATAACGGAGAACTTTCTTGGTGATGCACACACAAGGGGAACACTATCATTGGAATTATTTAGGGATTATCTTATTTGCTACCGTTGAGTATCTAATACTAGCATACAATAAGATAAATAAATAGGTATCAACATCACATGTATATTATGATATGATATGGTCCTTCTTCTTGTGCCTTGATCTCCATTGAGCTCTCTGGCATGATCTCCATCTTGCGACCGATTTGACGCCAAGTCCACGACGCCACCAACAAGTCGTCCATTGGAACAATGCCTATTACTATACTACTTAGTAACATAAAAGTAAACTACTTTACCTTCATAAAGACCAATACCATATCATAAACATGCCCTCCTGCAAAACAAACTTAGACGCCTCTACTTTATTTTTTACAAGTTTTACGTGGTTGTTAGGGCCTTCGTAATAGAACCATTTCAAATCTACAAACTTTCCAACCACAACATGGATCCAACAGTTGACTCTACTACACCTCTTTCGAGGCCCTCCGTTGTAAATGCTATATCAACTATTTAGTGAGATACAGACACCCACTAGCCAGTTATACGGTACAAGCCATATGTCGAGTGTGGAACCAGTCTTGCATACGAATACGTGTAAGGTCGGTCCGGTCCGCTTCATCAAACAATACCGCAATATAAACAAGTACACGTTAGAGGGTAACAAATAGAGGATCAATGCACGCACACTACTTGTGCATACTGGTCGTACATCACTCCTATGCATAGATTGACTATAATACCATTGAAGGGGTTCCGTAGCAAAAAACAAAAAATTCCTACGTTAGAACTTCCTAACGTCTAAGATCTATCTATGTAGTAATGCGGTAACGATTAGAGTGTATAGAATACATACCCTTGTAGATTGTACGCGGTTAACATTCTAAGGGGAACATGGTTGTGGTAGTCGAACTTGTAGTCGACCTCAAGGTCGCGAAGCTCCTCGCAGGCCACCCTTGCTCCATCTTCATCGTGTAGCAGCTCTGGCTCACGACATCCAAATTCCCAAGTGTGAGTGATTTCGTACACATACGGTGTACGATGATGACCTCCGATCCCGTAGGGAGGGCGGAAGTATATCTCTGGATAGGAATTTATGCAACACAACGGTGCGCCATGGTAAAGCCTTGTTCGTACAACCCGTACATGGGGCCATGGTCACAAGGTATAGAGAGAGAGGGGGAGAAAGTCAACCAAAAGACTTCTCCAATTGTCGTGTTGGTGTGTCCTCTCCTCCAGGAGGGGGTCCCTTTATATAGGGGTGGAGGGGTGACATAGGTATGACTAGATCATGAATGCGCGCGTTGCCGTGCCCGTCGGTATTAAGGATAAAAAGATTGAGATATAGAGAAAATTGAAATGGTAGGAAAATAATTTGAACTGGAAAATTGCAATGCCTTGGTCTATAACAAATATTAATTCGTCAAGCACTATAATATTATGCAAAAAATAGTGCTATAACAAAATAGCCGGATCCTGAAGCATGTTCCTACCGTCAGGTTGTTCACCAGAATTAACCACATAAAGATAAATAGACAGTGAGAGTAATATGACCCGCTTGTCATTTAGCACTAACTCGTTCAAATCCATAAACTATATCAATATGAGAAGCTAAAAAAACTTAGAATTTCTCTTGGAGCTGTACGTGTGCAACATGCTTTCTTAAAAAAACAAAAACAATGGAAGTTGCAATATAGAACTGCATAATTCTATAATTTGATGACTTACTCCCCCACGCAATTTTAGTGAAACCTGGGCCCTTAATCCCTCAAAGTTGAGCACTATGTGTGTTATAGAGACGATGTTTCCAAATAGAATTGATTAAGCAACATACTTGACCTTCCAAAGAAACTTTTATAGCTTCCCACGACAGCTAAATAGGCTCGTCTTGGATAAATTATATTAATAGGCATATGAGGTATGCTAGCTCACAAATAGAGTAAGATAAGCAATGCAATACCCTAAGCAAATCTCAATTGTGAAGGCTTCCATAATTGGTGAATTCGAAGCTGGAGCCTCAATCCGCACAATGAACAACATCTGCAGAGATGGGAGAAGATTCCAACGATATCGAATGACCCATCAGCTACAATCAATATATATATAGAGTCGCGCTATTTGACTCCCTGGGTGCAGAATATTATTCTGCACCCCGCCCAGCGGTCTCAGCCCGCGCACTCGCTGTGCATACGATGTAAACTCAGGCTGCATGCGACATAAACTTTGCCCGCGTGCTCCCGTACCATGATGCAACTAGACCCGAAATCCAACTGGAGTCGGCCCACGGACATGTATGTGACGTAAAGGGACGTATATCTGAGGTAAGAAAGCTATAGACAGGAGGAATTGACGTAAAAAAATCTACTAGCTCTGTCGAACAACAATTATGAGACCACAAAGTAAACAACCTACTGTACAACTAATTGACATAAGACTTCTGATATAAAATTTGCGTAGCCAAGAACATGGTAGGAGAAAGGTAAAATATGTCACAGCCAAAATCATCGCAGTCATCAGCAAATCAGCCAAAATCAACATTCCATTATTTGCTCATAAAATTGTCACATACGTTCTAAAATAGCATAAAGCTTCAGCATAAGAACTCAGCAAGACTTGATGAATCAATTTAAAAACGAAATTATGGTTGGCATAACAATGTCACATAGAAACATACCAACATGGCGAGACATTTACGCTCAGGGTTTATACTACAAAGCTACACCATATCACATTTACATGGAGATGTATACTGTCACTCTGTCAGGACATAATTCAATTCATACAATCATCTATACAGCTTTAATTAAATCAGCTATAACTCGGCTTGTGCTTCTTGAGTGATAAGAGTGCAGAAGTCATGCTGGTTTGTTCACAATTGTCAGGCAGTTCTCCTCACAATGGTGAGTGTTTTGCTTCTGGTGCCTGAAACGACAGATAATAGTCCATAAGGAGCTTCCCCAAAAGTTTCCAAGTCAAAAAGATACAAGCAGATAAGTATATTACAAAATTATGATTAAAGAAATGGAGCACATAGAGAAAGATATTCATATACCTAAATAGAAGATGTATATTTCAGGTGGGAATAAATGCGTAACCGAAGTAACTACCGGAGATGACATATAGACTAATACTTGAAAACTCCACCAAATACTCTTAGTGCAAATGTACAAGTATTAAGTGGGCATCACCAGCACCGGTTGAGTTCCCATGGCTTTGACGCCAAGCTGGTCATGGAAATTTCTTCAGGTGCCTTGCCAAACTCACACGAGAGAAATGAACATTGGTTGTGTGCTGCATAATTCTCTAGGAGAGACACCCCGCAGATATCGTGACAATTACATGATTAGGAAAGAAACGACAATATTAATAGATCCATGTAAGGCAGCATGAAGAAATTACTAAATGGGAACACCATTGCTACCCGTCGCCAAGGCCAGCCACAAGCTGCAGGATATAGATAATGAATTATCAAGCAATGTTTTGGAACTATTGACTCGCTTATAATACCTTCTAGCACCTGGCAGTCTCACTAGTAGGGATGCATAACTCGTTACATATTCTTAGTGGATCTGTAATGAGAAACTTCAAATGCCAGCATGCTTACCATGATACGACCACAAGAGACTGAACTAGAGCTTTAGGGCTGTCAATAAAGTTAGAGCTCGACAAACTGTTTGAGTTCGGCTTGTTAAACACTCGGTTCGAGCTCGGCTCGAAGTCTTAACAAACCAAACTCAAGCCTGATGTGCAGCTCGCGAGCTGTTCTAGCTCAAGCTCGAATAGTTCGGGAAAGCTCGGTCAATGATGAACCGTGAAGTTCACCATCGCTGAAGCATAAGTCATCCAGCTTGTCTTTTGTGATGCCCAAAACAAGTCTAAGCCCATGTACTTAAGTGATACATGCACAATTCAACAGCCTATAAAGAAACAATTAATATGAGAAATTGCTATTTACTACTACTTGTATCTAGATTACACTGGCACTTAACTCCTTTACGGCCTGAAAAGTACCATTTGTCTGTGCGCACTCTGCAGACTCGATGCCTCATTTTGTACCACCTTGCTTGCGGACGGGAATACCACTCGGAGCAATGGGTATAAAATGGCTGTTGAGGCTATAGTGCTGCTGGAAAAGAGCTTCGTCCGTTGCGACTCGTGATGCGCCGAAATAAAAATTAATTAATTAATTTGTTCGATGTTCGATAGGCTCGCAAGCTCCTGATGAGCCGAACTCAAGCCAGACCATAGGCTCGCTAGCGGAGCTCGAGCTTGCTGCTTGGCTCGAAACATAAAACGATCTCGAGTCGAGCCCACCTGTATTCGCCCGAGCACGGCTCGTTGATAGCCCTATTCGGCTTCCACTTAAATCTGAATTTTTATTACTAAAATACTTCAGCTCTTTAAGTTCACACGGTAACCTTAGCATTCCTTGTAAATTACTCTTTTATAGTAGCATCTCTCAAATATTTACCCATTGATTAATTACTATTCAAATAGCCGTGCATCCACAAAAAGAGTTTATGGCTCTATCCTGGCGGCAATCTACACTAATCAATAACAATCCAAAGTATGACATGTTTCACTGATTAACGTGAGAATTAATAATATATGTAACACAGATGCATAGATCTCTCTGTACAGAACTGGATCTTCGGAACTAGAGATCAAAGTGAAAAAAAGTGGACTAGAGAGATCATGTTTGAGCTATTCCAGCATGCTACTATCAATTGCAGTATCTATCTATCTGTCATTCTGTCTACATATCTGATACAGTACCACCACGCCATAAGAATAAAAAGAGCTGACATATATATACCCGGGAGTAAGAAGTATTTTCATATATAGGACATATTCATACTATATCCGGGTGTAGTTACACCCACGCGTGTTTCACACTATATAGGCAGTATTTACCATACCGGAAGGTATGTACGGGTAGTATAAAGTATATAAGAATATTTGGACAGTATATATACTATTTTATTGGTAATATGTAATTTTTATTCACATACTATATATATATAGTATTTATATATATATATATATATAGGAAAAATACTTCTTACTCCCGGGTGTAACTACACCCACGTCTCATATACTACCTTACGAAAGTATTTATAATACTTATTTATTTGAGTATGTTCATATAAATACTATATATATATAGGAAAAATACTTCTTACTCCCGGGTGTAACTACACCCACGTCTCATATACTACCTTACGAAAGTATTTATAATACTTATTTATTTGAGTATGTTCATATACTATATCTAAGATATTTCATATATATAGGAAAAATACTTCTTACTCCCAGGTGTAACTACACCCACGTCTCATATACTACCTTACGAAAGTATTTATAATACTTATTTATTTGAGTATGTTCATATACTATATCTAAGATATTTCATATATATAGGAAAAATACTTCTTACTCCCGGGTGTAACTACACCCACGTCTCATATACTACCTTACGAAAGTATTTATAATACTTTATTTATTTGAGTATGTTCATATACTATATCTAAGATACTTCAAATCAAGTTACACGAAAAAATTCAAATATAGTCAGAGTTTGCACTATATATCCGAAATATCTTCATATTTGTACGTAAAAAAGAAGAGTATGTGAAAAACTTATACATACTACCTCAAAAGTAGTATATATACTACCAATTAGTCTTATAATACTGCATACTACGTGTAGATACTCTTCGGTATGATAGATACTGCCTAGATAGTGTGAAACATACGTGGGTGTAACTACACCCGGGTGTAGTATATATTTAGCATCCAGGGTACAGAATAGTTATTTTGCACCCTACATATTTTTATGTTCTTACATACATAAATTTATGTTTTGTATACTAATAATTATGTTTATATTCATCAGAAACTAAAAAAATCGACATAAAAATATGATTTATGAGTCATTATAGTGTAAAAAATAGAGAAAATTCGCAATTTACGCCGTATTTTTTTATGGCATATAAACAATTTTTTTACGACATGTCTAAATTTTCTTATGTTCTTCTTAACTTCTGAGGTAAGAGAAAATTTACGTGACGTAAAAATCTTATACGGTTTGAAAGATAGGGGGTGGATGAAGAATAACTATTCTAAACTCAAGATGTCAAATAGCGTCACTCTATATATATATACACACACAGAGCAGTCCTAGAGCAAGATGTCATGTAGGGAAGGGGATAGTAAATCCATCTGTAAATAACAGTAAACTAGACAAGTAGCAATCTATTGTCTCGTGACCACGGAGCCATGCTAAAATCATCTAAACAAGTGAATGAGTTAAAGACAGTGACTGAATCAATCAGACATTATACGATCTCTACCCCGAATTCCAATTGACTTTATTTCCCCTATCCAACTTTATGATCATTGAATAAAAGCTAAAATATGCACAGCACCTGCACATCACCTTGTTCCTGCTCGAACAAGACGAGTACAACCGGAGAAATTCTGGTCGCGGGTGATAGGACCTGTCGCGGGTGGCTTGAGCTCCACTGCGGGTGACTACGAATACCACCGATTTGTTGTACTAAGAACTTAAGTACCCTGTATAATTACTAGAACCACCTCCTTTTGTTCATGCCAATCATCGGAAGAAATGGAACTACTTTCATCGTCAATACTTATCTACGGAAAAATCCAATGGGCTGCACAACCACGTCTAGTTATATATTATGTCTTCTGCCTTTCTATTGCTTAACAACACTGCCATAAATCGTTTACAACAATTGATATGGGTGCAGGGTCATACCTTTTTAGTCTACTTATTATGCAATTGAGTGACATGATGTTTGGTTTGGAGCAATGCCGGTGCCAAAAGGTAGACTGCAAGCAGCATAGTAGAGGACATGTACAGATGAATTCGGCATTCCATTAAATCATAAGCTTCTATTTCTGGATAAATTAAATGATAGGCTTGCAAAGCTACATATAAACTAGAGAGACCTAGAATGAGGTGATACATTGGGGCCTCACCTGGAACTCTACAACAACGAAACTGAGTTAAAGAATCAGCCAGACTTCCATTTGAACAAAGGACATCAATAATCAACGCTAGTTGGAGACAAATACCTATCTTTTGGAATCTAATATTGGTATGTCAATTCCAATCAGGAGAGAGTGGAAGAACTTACCAAGAAATTAGCCAGTACCCAAAACTGCAAGCTGGCGTAAAATTGCAACGGGATAGATGCCCAGTTCGTGGCCAGATGCTAGAGTTGTGGCAGCCGCCGCAGGACGCCGGTCCAATTTCAATTGACCACCTTCGCTTCCACTCTAGGATGCTAGTAAATTAGATTAAAGATCTGGAGTGGAGTAGATCCAATCCATACATACGCTACTACCCACGGGAACACATTAGATCAGATAGAAGGAGGAAGAGCGATGGACCTTCTGCGCATGGCGAGGTGAGCAGAGCAGACTGGAGCAGTTCGGATGCCTACAGCCGGTCACCCTGATAGGGATGGCACCACAACACTGCCTACAGCGACCAGACACCGCGCTGTCCGGCAGCCCTGCAAGACCAGACGCCGCACTGCCCGGCCGATGCCACCACCAGCAGCTTGCCATAATCAGTAGCGGACCGCCGGAATTCCAGCTGCCGCGTCGCCGCCGGCCGCAATCGCAGTCGCTTGCCTCGTCTGGCCTCCGCCGGTGGAAATTCAGGAACCGCACGCACACACGCATTGGTTCTGAGGAAAGTGGGGTTAGCTCGCAGCAACGACCAGAAAAGAAAATAAACCGCCGTTGTAAAAAGAAAACGGAAATTATGTTTAGGTTCGGCCCATCACAGGTTCGTTCGGTAGAGAAGGGATACTCCGTTTCGGACGATCGACCCGGGTGCAGAATAAGCCGGGAGTCTAATAGAGTTTATATAAACATAGAAATGTCGATTGTAAAAATACGATTTATGAGTCATTATAGTGTAAAAACATAGAAAGGTCGCATTTTACGCCTTATTTTTTTAGGCATGTAAATATTTTTTTTTACGATATGTCTAAATTTTTTTATGTTCTTCTTGACTTTCGGTATAAGAGAAAATTTACGTGACGTAAAAATCATGTACGGTTTGAAGGATATGGGGTGGATGAAGAATAACTATTCTACACCCTGAGTGTCAAATAGCGCCAATATATATATATATATATATATATATATATATATATATGTAGTTATTTGGAGTTAATAATGTACCTCGTATGGTGATATTGAAAACTAACAAAAGATCCATGCCAACTTGACATGGATTGTATAACTGAATCAAAAAAATCTGTCCTGGCAAATAGAAAACATACAAAGTAATGAAGCATAGTAATGAGGTACCTTTTAAAAAAAAGTAAGTAAGAGAAACACCCTCACCAGGCTCTTTAGAAAACAAGCTGCAAACTGGAGAGAAAGAAAAATCCCTTTCAATTTAACAAAACAATTCTATAGCACAAATGGTAAAACTAAATAACAGAAGAACATGCAAACGACATGCCAGAAAGTTCCTCCATTTCATGCAATGAAAAGTTTACAAAGTCATAGTAGAACACAAAATTTCAATTTGTTGTTGTATGTATCGATTTGGCAACAAGATAAAAGGGGAGGCCTTGAGGTTGGATAGATCAAACACAAGAATTGTGGATTTCGTTCAAGTAAAATTTGCGAGGAGAATATTATTGTCTCATATATCATCAAAGCATCTAAATTAAAAACTAATTGACAGAAAAAAGTTTAAGTCCACTTCATGGAGCTATATTCACAATTTCCTTATGAATCTCTATTGATTCAATGCACTGTACACTAATCAATTATGCAAGAAAAAAATGGCAAGATGAAAAAAAATACCTTTGAATTGATGCTCTGTATCATTAATAGAATGAATGACCAGATAAAAGAAAGTGTGTTCCCATCCCCTGAGCATAAGAGTTTGCGAGGCCGAAGCGCGCCGAAGCAAAACAAAAGATGTCATACTGGCTCGGAAGGCATGAGGAGAGGAGACTATACCAGTGCAATAAATAAGAAGAAGGTCCAAAGACATGGACAAATTATATGACAAACCTGACAATACTGTACGTGAAGAGTAAAGATCTAGAAATGAGCATCAAAATAGCTTAAAATACAGACCCGGAAGCTACTCTGCCTTTATCCAGTCTGGAGTTCGCGCTCACAGCTTTATAGGATGTTGCAGACACAGCCTGAATAAATCGAAACAATACTAATCAATCACTAAAATCTGACATTTTTTACACACTCCGTGTGTAAGAAATTAGCACCAGAGTTGTTTTTCCGGCCCGTAGTGCACCTGATTGAACACGAAAGCGGCAGAGGAGAGAGAAGACACTCGTGCGCACGTAGCACCATGGCCCATGGGTGAGAAAGGATCCACGGGAGGGGGAAGGAGACTCCATGGCATCTTGGCGCCGTCCGTCGCAGGGGCCATCGTAAGCGAACGGCAGGTTTCGCAAGCACTCACTAAAGCAGAGAGCAGAAGGGGAGTGGCCGGATTGAGGAGGAAGTGTGAGGCGGGTTCTATAGGAAAAGGAGGCAAGGGGGCACGGCCGATCTTCCTTTCTAATCGCTATTAATTAAGAGAGTAATGGAAGGAGACGGCCGAGCTTCTCTGCTCCCCACCACTACGAGGCCGAGGAGCGTTTCTTTGCAACGAAGACTCTTCAGTACAAAGGGCCATCTCCTTGTGGAACACAGCCCACGGTGTGCAGGCCCAGCGAACGAGAAGTAACCGAAGTCGGTCTGCAGAGTAGAAGCCCGGTCACGGTGGGCTGCCCCGTTAACCGCATATCGACCAAGTAATAAAGGAGATTACTAAGTTGATCTAGAACGTTGACTGGACAGATCCGACGGCCTAGGACACCAAATCGCTGTGAGAGGCCCTAGCTAGGTGAGTTTTACTGTTTTTTAATTAGTCGGATACCTATGATTCGCTACCCAGGCTTGCAGAAAGGCGTACGGCCCATGAAGAGTCAAGATGATGGTCTAAAAGAGCAACCGAGAAAGGCTATAGTTGGATTAGGAAAGAGAAAAGGGAACCGACATCGTGTTGGTATTGCAATCATGTATATATAACCTATCCGCATACAACTTTGAGACCCGGCCTATTATATATAGGACGGGAGAAGCTTAGGCGAGATCACCGAACAATCCCCAAGCGATCTATAATGGTGCGATTCACCAAATATTCAGGCGACTTTGACTCCATTGTTCTCCTGATATCCGACGAAATCCCAGCGTTCTCTTTTAAAAAAAAACCCTAAGTCCTTCTATATGAACAATGCCGAGGTTGCCCCTCGTCAATTGGCGCCGTCTGTGGGAAACTTGAACGCTGGAACCATGGATTCGGTGAAACTCTTTTTTCCAAGCAGCGACCCAACAAAAGCAGTTCCACACTCACCCACCCCTGTGATAGTACCCGCCGAATTCAACGGCAGATTTGATCTAATCATCGGAAGCTTCCACTTCCAAGTAGAAGACCCCCAAGAATCACACCCTTCGGCCCTGATTACATCAGAACCGTCGGTGGAAAAGACCGCGGTTACAACGATACCGACATCATCTATCGGATCCTCCATCGAGATCACGGCAGAAATCGAAGCACTAGAAGAAAACAAGCAAGATGAGAAGGATATGGGGGACCTTGATGATCTTTACGACAATCTCTCCTTCGGATCAAATTCTCCACTAACTCCACCATGTGGAACAAGCCCAGCAAACTCTGAACCCGAGGAAAGTAGCGAAAGCTTCAACTTTGGGATAAGGATGGCAGGAATCTACCTAGAACAGAAACTAACGGACTTCACTGGTCCACCCGACAATGTCTCCCTCAATTCAGATGACGACGTCACCAGTTCATATATTACCCAGCACCAAGTATGTGTGATCATCGGAGACGCATCGACTCAGCAAGACTCCAACGATAATCCTATTTTTAACCCTGACGATATCCTATCAAGCGACAATGCAGGAAACCACGCAAACAAAGGGAATCACGGAAACGGGAAAGACCTAGCAAACAACCGCATCACCCCAAGATAGGAGAACCATGCGGAGGCGAGAGGCAAATGATGACTGGATTCCTGCATCAACAACAGGGTTATTGCAGTACCTGTAGATACAAATATTTAATAGTTTGTCCTGATGGGAGATCGTCGAATGGAAATAACACGACCCCGCAGCCAGTTTGTCAATGCGGCCACATTTCGCACCCAAACCATGGTTTGGAAATAGCCTATTCTATAAGTTACTGGTTTGGAAATAGCCTATTCTATAAGTTACTAGAACAGCGATAATTGAGAGAGGTTTAAAATATCTAATAACAAAGAACTTTTAACAAGAACAAAATAAACTAAGACGGAAAGTAAACAGGAATATGAACTGAATTAAAGAGATTGTAGTTGTAGGATTGAATGGAATGAGAGAGGGCTTCTAGGCTTCGGTCTCACTAGTACTAGATGGGCAAATATATGTGTGATCTATAAGAAATTTCTCAGACAAATAAATGTTTCCCAATTGATTACCGGGCTATCAC
The DNA here is from genome assembly GCA_023614405.1 of Avena insularis. Taxonomy (NCBI): domain Eukaryota; kingdom Viridiplantae; phylum Streptophyta; class Magnoliopsida; order Poales; family Poaceae; genus Avena; species Avena insularis. The sequence continues at coordinate 462,592,513 of CM042691.1, read as the reverse complement.
ACTGTGTGCACTATGCATGGTTCTAGCGCGTCACCGCAAGGCAAAAGGCACTTCCGGACCAAAGGATCACATAAACTCATCTTCGATCACAATAGATTCTAACTTAGCGCACTAGATCATACCTTTACCTAGAATTGAATCAATCACTCACACATGGATAAACATCAAAACATATATAAATATATAATGATATCACAACCGTGTTCAATCTTACAATTACTAAACACAAGAGAGAGAGGGAGATGGAGATCGATGCGTGGTGGTGGTGATGTCTTCCTTCTCCCCCCCTTCTTCTTGCTCAGATGCCTTAATGGTGATGGTGTTGAGGGAGATCTAGATCTCGGAGGTGTGGTTGAGGCAGAGCTCCGCCGCAATGGAGATCAGATGGGTGGCGGCGGCGGCAGAGCTCCGCCCTTGAAGGGTTATGGCTTCCTCGCTCTCTCTTGGGTCCTCCCTCCTTTATATAGGCCTCGGGGGTGCCCTAGGGTTCCTCCAATACCATCATATGACTTAGGAAAGGTTCTGGAACTTTTCTAGGGTTAAATCCCGTCGTTTACGACCTTTTTGGCAACTATACGGGCGGAGCTATACGACCAAAAATATAGCTCCGGCCGTATAGTTGCTCGTTAAATTCTCTGCATGCTTTAGTATTTTGTCCGCTATTTCTTCATACGAACTCCGTTTCGGGTGTTCTTAGGCTCGTTGAGTTCGTATCTTAGAGGGATACAACCCTGTGGTCTTGGATATTTATTTTGAGAAGTTGGAAAATTCACTTTTTCAACCTCTCAAATGGCTAAGTCTGGTCCCTGCAGCTCCTCCATACTATGCTCTCTTTGTTTCTTTTGCCTTTGTTTTGTCCATAATATAATCATCATCAACACGTACACACATGTCAAAGACAAGGAAGAGGGATAAAATTATACTTAAACTACTAAATGTCCAAAGCTCATATTGAATTTAATAAAAACAAGCAATCATGCATATCAGGCATAACAATAGTTAGATAGAGCATGATATGATAGGCAAATGACACATTTATATTGATAAAAGTGTTGTATATCATAGCCATCAACTTCCCCAAGCTAGATCTTGCTCATCCTCGAGCAAAAGGGATCGATAACTTAATGGATGTGATCTTGCTTATCATTGGAAATCAATGCATCATATCCTTGTTTTTCCTGCAAGCTCAAAGTAAGAGAGCACATAATCATACAAGGCAATATAAGCTCAGTTATATTATTTCAGCCCACTAGAGATTAGTCAAAAACTTCTTGCCCGTCACTGCAAATAAGGTCCCATGTATTATCGTCATACTCACTTCCATGTCCAAGGAACCAATTTCTTGCCCTCAAATCTCATTCTTCGCGTATTGGTTCCAGAGTGATCCCTTTAGCAAGAAGCTCATTCTCTTTAGCATCCCACTTTGGCATGACAGTCATGTAGCCCCCTGATCCCAGGTGATGGTGATATTTCTTCTTCGCGGCATTTATCTTTTTTTCCCGACTTTTCCTTAGCAGGTTCTGACTCCTTGTACTTCACAAATGCATCTCAGTTAGCCTGCTTCTTCGTTAGATAGCCTTCGAATTTAGGAGGAGTCTTCTTCTTCTGATACTTTTTCCATAATGATTTCTTTCGGTTCTTGAATAGTTCGGCCATCTTTGTAAGAGTCCACTGCTTGACTTTCTTCCTCATTGCAGCTGTGTCAGCATCATCCTCTTATTCTGGCAGGGTGAAATGTGTCATGATGTCATTCCAAAGACCCTATTTGTACCTGTCGGCGACATACTCACCCTCTTCCTCCCCTTTGGTCTTATTCCACTCTCGAACGGTGATCGAGATGCGATCCCTAACCATAACTCCGCATTGTTGTACAAATACACTTTTAGCCTTTTCGGGTTCCAACGGTTCACCCCATGGTGATACCACCATAATTGTATAACGCGTAGATGCGTCCAACTTTTTGGTCGGGCCTCGTTTGGAATATTTTTTGCCCAATGTGGAGGCCTAAGAGAAGAAACATTTGTCAATTTATATATACAACTCAATTAATGCATCTACTGATCACCAGACTTCATATATATATCGCCGGACTTTGTTAAGGGTCCACCGAAGCCGTCGACTTCTCCATCATCGAAGCCGTTGACTTCTCCTTGATCATTTCGGTCGACGTCCTCACCCTCACCGGAGGGGTTCAGATACATCGACAGAGATTCGGGTGGATGAACATGGGGGCACCGTTGATCATATTCTCGAGAATTTCTTCGTGTTCTAGGTCTCTACGGATTGGACTAGGTGGATTCATAGTTTCTGCAAAATGCGAGATGCACACAATATTGTTTCAAAATGCACACAATATTTAAACATAGCAAAAAATTCGAGATCCACATTTCTATAAAATATTTATATTCAATATTTCAATTGCAACACAATATTTCTATACAAATATTTCCTATACAAATATTTTCCTATACAAATATTTCCTAAAATATTTCATATACAAATATTTCCTATACAAATATTTTCCTATACAAATATTTCCTATATATACAATTATTTCCTATACAAATATTTCCTAACATATTTCCTATACAAAAATATTTCCTATATACAAAATTATGTTTCCTATATATAAAATATATTTCCTATATAAAAATATTTCCTATATACAAATATTTCCTATATACAAATATTTCCTATATACAAAAATATATTTTCCTATACAAATATTTCCCAAAAAATTTCCTATATACAAAAAATTAGAAAAAATACCGGCGGTGGCGGTGGCGGCTATCGAGGGGAGGGGAGCGGCCGGGGCGGTGGCGGAGCTCGTGGCGGTGGCGGCCGCGGTGACGGAGCTCGTGGCGGTGGCGGTTGCGGCCGGCGAGGGGAGGGCGCGGGGAGGCGCGACCGGGAAGGGTGGTAGAGGCGCTCGACGGAGGGGCCAGCGGTGGCGGCCGGGGAGGGGCGCGATGGCGATCGACGATTTGGTAGCATGGCGGCACTATGCGTTCTCCTCGTGATGTGCTAGCTTCAAGTTCCGGTCGATGGATTCGACCGGGGAAGAAGCGGCGCTATAAATATCCCCCTTTAGTCCCGATGCGTGGCACCAACCGGGACTTTAGGGAGGTCTTTAGTCCCGGTTGGAGCAACGCACCGGGACTAAAGGGGGGCTGGCTTTTCGGCTATAGAGCCTTTAGTCCCGGCTGATGTTTTGGGCCGAGACCAAAGGCCCAAATTTGCGCACGTTGGGCTGAAGTTAGCGCTTGTTTTTAAAAAAAATTAATTTGCCTACTATTATCTTTTTTAAACATTTGAATTATACAGTTTTTGCATATTTATGAATTTTAGAAAATTTTCAACATGAATTTTTTTTGAATTTGAAATAAGTAATTCAAATCTATTTTCTGTTTTATAAAATAATTATTCTAACTAGTCAAACTATTAACCAGTTTGCCATTTTCAATTTAAAAATATATTAACTATTATATTTTGCATATTTTTTAATCTCACTAAACTTTCCACATAAATACTTGGGATAAGTAATCCAAATCTATTTTCTGTTTTAGAAAATAATTATTCTATCTAGTCAAACTATTAACTATTTTGCCATTTTGATTTAAAAATGCATTAACTATTATATTTTGCATATTTTTTAATCTCAGAAAATTTTCCACCGCTTCCCGCCATGTTTTCCCGTCCTTTCCCTCTAACCCAGGACTTTTAGTCCCGGTTTGGAGCCACTAACCGGGACTAAAGATATTTCCCGCCATTTCCCTCCGCTTCCCACCATATTTTATGGCCTTTTACCTCTATATCTAGGCTGGCCGCCATGGTCATCCACACATCCACATCTTCCTCTCTCACAACAATGGACACCGCATACTGGGCCATTCTGACCCTCGAGGAGACCGAGGCGCTGTGGGCCTCTAGCTACCCAAGCTCGCCAGGCTACCGGCTGCCTGCCAACTGGATGCTGAGCGCTGGAGGAGTTCCTGTCCCTCCTGTGCCTCAAGGTTCCGCCCGCCAGGCGGCCATCACGAACCACTTCTACCTCGAGCTCACGCTAGAGCAGCAGATGGATCCCCATTGGGATCCCGACAACTACGACCCCTGGAATACCTTCTTCGCTAACCGGCGAGAAAGGGAGCTCGCTAGGTACGAGGGTGATGACCCACCCCCGGTGAACCACAACGAAGCCGGTCGCCGCCTGTGGTGGGCAAACCGAACTATCGTTGGTGTGATGCGCTACATCGCCCACGAAGGCGTGTCAGGGAGGAGGACGAGCATGTCCGCCGCTATATGTATGCGTTGGAGGTCAGGTTTTCCAATACCTGGCAGCTTCTTCACGGACCTCACCCGAGCTATGCTCATATGATGGTTTCTTCTCTTTGGGTGACAACCTCCCGTGACTCAGAACCCGGTCGTCAACGTCCAGTTTGATTGAGCAAGATGTATTACATGAAAGGGGGGCATTTATGTCTCAAATAAAAGGTTTAATACATTACATAGATTTATGTCTCAAATAAAAGGTTTAATACATTATTACACATCACCAACATCTAGTGTTGTGGTTTTCTTCTGCACCGTAGCCATGGTGAATCTTCATCATTTAACAGGATGCTTGGGTCAGTTTTCACTTTGAAGGGTGGAATTTCATGAAACTTATTGTAATCTTCTGACATGTCTGTCTTGTCATCCTCCCCCACGATGTTTCTTTTCCTTGAAAGAACTATGTGGCACTTTGGCTCATCGTATTCTATATTCTTTTGCTTATCTTTCCTTTTTCTCGGTTTGGTAGACATATCCTTCACATAGAAAACCTGAGCCACATCATTGGCTAGGACGAATGGTTCATCCATGTACGCAAGATTGTTGAGATCCACTGTTGTCATGCCGTACTTTTGCTCTACATGTACCCCGCCTCCTATCAGCTTGACCCATTTGCACCGAAACAAAGGGACCTTAAAAGTAGGTCCATAGTCAAGTTCCCATATTTCCTCTATGTACCCATAATATGTGTCCTTCTGCCCATTGTCATCTGTTGCATCAAAGCAGACACAACTATTTTGGTTGGTGTTCTTTTTATCTTGGGTGATCGTGTAAAATGTATTCCTATTTATCTCGTACCCTTGGAAAGTACATATGGTCGAAGATGGTAACCTGGCCAATGAGTACAAATGATCTCCAATAGTGGTGTTATTCATGAGATGGGTCTGGAACCAACTGTCGAAATTCTTCTCGTGTTCCCCTTTAATCAAGGAGTCAGGCTTCCCCAGGTTTTCGGAGCATAGAATATTCTTGTGTTTCTCGATATACGGAGCCACCACGATGGAATTGTGTGGAACTTTGTAATGTGCTTGAGTGAAAGAATGCCCGCCCCTACATACCATTGATGTCCTTCCTAGTGTGCCTTTTCCAGTCAGCATCCCCTCATACCGAGATTCAGGAATACCAATCGGCTTAAGGTCAGGAATAAAGTCAACACAAAACTCAATGACCTCCTCTATTCCATAGCCCTTAGAGATGCTTCCTTCTGTCCTAGCACGGTTATGAACATATTTCTTTAAAACTCCCATGAACCTCTCGAAGGGGAACATATTGTGTAGAAACACAGGACCGAGAATTCTAATCTCTTTGACTAGGTGAACTAGGAGGTGCGTCATAATATTGAAGAAGGATGGCGAGAACAACAACTTGAAGCTGACCAGACATTGGACCACATCAATTTTTAACCCTGATAGACTTTCTTGACCGATTACCTTTTGAGAAATTGCATTGAGGAATGCACATACCTTCACAATGGCTAGTCGAACATTTTCTGGTAGAATTCCCCTCAATGCAACATGAAGCAATTACATCATAAGCACATGGCAGTCATGAGAGTTTAGGTTTTGAATTTTTTTCTCTTTCATATTTACTATTTCCTTTAAATTTAACGAGAAGCCAGATGGGACCTTGATACTAAAAAGGACTTCAAAAAAGATTTCCTTCTCTTCTTTGGTAAGAGCGTAGCTGACAAGCCCTTGAAACTGCCCTGGATGCTTGCCGCCTCGTCCTTTATGATGTTGCTGGTCCTCCTGTGCCGCCGGAGTATCTTTTGACTTCCCATACAAGCCTAGGAAGCCTAGAGTATTCACGCAAAGATTCTTCGTCAGGTGCATCACGTCGATTGCAGAGCGGACCTCATGCGCTTTCCAATAGGGTAGCTCCCAAAATATAGATTTCTTCTTCCACATGGGTGCGTGTCCGTCGGCGTCTTTCGGAACAAGTTGTCCTCTAGGACCCTTTCCAAAGATTAAATCTAAATCCTTGACCATACCAAATACATCAGCACCAGTACGGGGGACAGGCTTCGTTCGGGTTTCTGCCCTGCCATTGAAATGCTTGCCTTTCTTCCTTAAGGGATGGTAGAAAAACGATTATGCGGTACACATTCTTCCTACATTTATCCAGATATATACTTTCAGTCTCATCTAAACAGTGCGTGCATGCATTGTATCCTTTGTTCGTCTGTCCTGAAATGTTACTAAGAGCAGGCCAATCATTGATGGTTACGAACAACAATGCTTGTAGGTCAAATTCCTGTTGTTTGTGCCCATCCCACACACATACACCTGGTTTGGCCCACAACTATAAAAGTTCATCAACTAATGGCCTTAGGTACACATCAATGTCCTTGCCGGGTTGCTTCGGGCCTTTGATGAGCACTGGCATCATAATGAACTTCCGCAGAGTCACGGGCCAGGTGCTGTGACTGTAGTTCTGCTCCCAAAAAGGATTCATGCCATCGGTACTTAGACCAAACCATAAGTTTCTTGCATCACCACCAAAGTCCGGGAAGTCTCTCTCGATTTTTCTCCATTACCGAGCATCAGCAGGGTGCCTCAACATCCCGTCCTTTTTACGGTCTTCCATGTGCCATCGCAACAACTTGGCATGCTCTTTGTTTCTGAACAAACGTTTCAATCGTGGTATTATAGGAGCATACCACATCACCCTGGAAGGAACCCTCTTCCTAGGTGGCTCGCCCTCAACATCACTAGGGTCATCTTTTTTGATCTTATACCGCAATGCGGTGCATATCAGGCATTTGTCCACATTCTCGTACTTCTCACCACGGTAGAGGATGCAGTCATTAGGGCATGCATGTATCTTCTGCATGTCTAATCCTAGAGGGCATACAAGCTTCTTTGCTTCGTACGTACTGGAGGGAAATTCATTATTTCTTCGAAGCAGCTTCTTCATTATTACCAACAACTTTTCAAATCCCGAGTTAGTCACACCGGTCTCTGCCTTCCACTTCAGCAATTCCAGTGTGCTACCCAGCTTCTTCTGGCCATCTTCACAAGTTGGGTACAACAATTTTTTGTGGTCCTGTAATATCTGCTCGAACTGCAACCTCTCCTTTTCTGTGTCGTAGTCTCGCTTTGCATCAGAAATGACCCGACCAAGATCATCAGCGGGCTCATCTGGTTCCCGTTCTTCACCCCTTCTTCTTCATTGTCTTCCCTTGCGGTATCAGCATATTTAGGGAACATAGATCGGTAGTTGTCATCATCGTTCTCTTCTTCACCGCCCTCTTCCATCATATCCCCTCTTTCGCCGTGGTTGGTCCAAACATGATAGCCAGACATGAAACCGGACCGAAGCAGGTGACTCTGAATGACTCTTGAGGAAGTGTGAGCCAACTCATTCCGACATTCAACACATGGACAACACATAAAACCATCCCGCCGCTTGTTCGGCTCATCCACTGATGACCCACAAGTATAGGGGTGTATCGCAGTATTTTCGATAAGTAAGAGTGTCGAACCCAAAAAGGAGCAGAAGGTGCTGGCGAGTGGCTAGGAGCATGAATTCTCTGTAAATACTTAGCAAACGGATTATTAAGGTTTTCTGATAATGCAGGTAAATAAAGTATGAGTAAATAAAAGACAATAAGAATAAATGCAGCAAGTGGCCCAATCCTTTCTTTAGCAAAGGACAAGCCGGTTGTATTACTTAAGATGACCAAATGTTCTCGAGGACACATGGGACTATCGTCAAGTGCTTTCAGTTCATGTAGTTGATTAATCTTCTTTAGTTTGCTAAGTGTTTTGTGGGTGAACCTATGCTAATGTACCGACCTTCCTAGGACTAATACATACTTGTGATTAAACCCCTTTCAAGCATCCGCAAGTACAAGAAAGTAATTAAGGTAGAAACCTAACCATAGCTTTAAACTCTAAGACGTTGACGTCCCTTGTGCAATGGTTTCCTAATGGGGGTTCAGGTTTCTGTCACTCTGGCAACCCCTATGATTAGTAGCCAAATACACAATGCATTCCCCTAGGCCCATATAGGTGAAGTGTCATGTAGTCGACGTTCACATGACACCACTAGAAGAAGTACACCACAACTTAAATATCAACCATTGAATCTTTCTCAACACAATTCCACTACTAACAACATGACTTCTCCCATGTCCTCAAGAACAAAACGAACTACTCGCAAGACATCATATGGATCATGATCAGAGTTGAAATAATGATGTGTAACAATCTGAACATAAACGATAATTCAATGGTTCACTCAATAGCATCAACTACAAGGAGTAATCAACACCGAGAAAGTTTCCCCTAAGAACTATGCAAGATTCAACCCAATTGTTACAGAGGTATGAGGTGGTTATGATGGTGCTGGTGGATATGATGGTGGTGATGATGACGATGATGATCCCGATGAAGTCCAACTTGATGGTGGTGTTGATGGCGACGATCTCCCCTCTCCGGGAAGGAATTCCCTTGGCAGAATTCTGTCTGCCGGAGAGATCTTTCTCTCTCGGTGTTTTCCGCCCGTGAGGCGGAATCTTCGTGGTCGATCCCGAGTCTTAGGGTTTCGGAGGATAATATCGCCCGGGAGAGGTGGAGTGGATCAGGCGGCCACACCACACTGGTGGCGCTGGCTGGCCGCCGGTGGTGTGGGCCCCCTATGGCCCATCTCCACTTCCCCTTCTGGCTTTCTTCGTCTTCTAGAAAAATAGGATTTTCCATGTATTTTCCCGGATTTTTTGATCTTCGCGAATTTTGCCTCCAAACAGCACCTTTTCCATCAGAATCCTGACTGCAGCGGTCCATGCTCCAAAAGTCATCAACCATGCAAAAATAGATGAAATAACATAAGTATCATCTCTTAATATAAACTATATCAATGAATAACAGTAAATTATGATATAGAATAATGATGCAAAATGGACATATCAACTCCCCCCAAGCTTAGACTTCGCTTGTCCCCGAGCGAAACTGAGCTCAATAAACATGACCTCAGGTTTATGGAGTGAAGAGTAGATAAAAGAATATGGACAAGAAGCATCACATTCATCAATACATAAGTCATAAAAGAAGACAACTCACTATTATATCACTTTAACTTGCAATAAGTAAAGGAAACATAATAAAGATACATAAAGTAAATCAAAATTGGTAATGGCAAGCTTAGCTCTTAGTCGAAGAATAGTTAACAATTTGTTGGAGTTCACAAATAACTAATTTTCAATGATAGCTTTCAAAGTAGTAGACACTAAGATAAGATCAAAGTGCAAAAACAAGGAACATAAGAACCATGATTGAATAAATCATCATATGAATGAATGAAACACAACAACTCAAAATACTTGCTGAGATAGAAGGGAATAGGTTTACTGACTCAACTAAAGAGTAAAACAAAGGCCCTTCACAGAGGGAAGGGGATTTCAAGTTTCATAAAGAGCTTCCAAAAATTATGGTACTTATTAGCTTTCAACTCTCATTGCCCCTATCATAGGCATCTTTAAGTGATTAAGGTTAAAGTGATTAAATATGAGGATATGCTTGACAAGTTGTAAGTTGAAAATCTCATGTCCCTTGAATATGAGGGGCGCTCCTCATGCTACTCAAGTTTAGTTACCGGTAAGTTCTTGTCATAGTAAGTACATGTGTATCATGGACAACCGCCAACGGGGTACCCCTTTGATACATTGCAAATGTATCTATAATTTTTAATCCTCCATGCTTGGTTTTATCCACTTTCTTGTGTTTTGTCCACACTTTGGAGTACTTTTCATATGATTTCTTGGACTAACCTATTAACAAGAGCCACAGTGCCAGCTGCCTGTTTTATGCTGTTTTTGGTTCCAGGAAAGTCAGAAAATGAATATTCTCGGAACTGGATGGGACAAAAGCCAAAGTGCCTATTTTTCCGGAAGTCATCAGATGCCAGAATACGAGACGGAGAAGGGCTGGGGGTCGGCCACACCACCTGGCCGCGCGGCTAGGCCTGGCCCATGCCAGGGGGTGGTCTGGCCGACCCCAGCACCCCCTCGGGATCTCCTTCCGCGTATATATTGCCCTCAGGACAAAAACCCTAAGTACCCGATCAAAAATCCACGAAAGAGTCTGTAGCCGCCGTCATCTCCATCCCTAGATCGGGAGGGATCTGAAGCTCTTCCCGGCACCCTGCCAGAGAGGGGAATTCACCCTGCAGGCCTTCTTCATCACCATGCAAGCCTCCGGTGTGATGCGTGAGTAGTTCATATTTGGACTACAAGTCCATGTAGTAGCTAGATGGCTGGTTCTCCTCCTTTCTGCTTTCATGTTTAGATCTTGTGAGCTCCGTTCATGATCAAGATCATCTATTTGTAATTCTGCATGTTGTGTTTGCGGGGATCCGATGGATATTGAGATGCTATTTCAGATTCATTAATGATTCTATCATGTATTTGTTATGTGTGATCTTGCATGCTTTCCTTGTTAGTAGCTAGCTTGGCCAAGTAGATGCTAGCAACTCCAAGAGTTAGTATTTAGGATCGATAGTGGGTTCATGCCTCTGGTAATCTGGGGAAGTGATAGAAATCTCTAAGGTACTAGATGTGCTGTTGCTACTAGGGAGAAAACAACAATACTTTGTTCATAGAACAATCGTATTGTTTACTTTACACGCAATTTGTAAAGCAATAATCTGTTACTTGCAACTTAATACTAGAGGGGGTTCGGATGATAACCTGAAGGTGGATTATTAGTCATAGATGCAGTTGGATGGCGGTCTATGTATAATGTTGTAATGCCTAATCAAGTTCCAAAGGAGTCAAGATGATTAGTATATGCATGTATTGCTTTCTCGATGTTTGTCAATTGCCCCGCTGTAATTTGTTCACCCAGCATGTTATCTTATCTTAAGGAGAGACACCTCTAGTGAACTATCGATCCCGGTCCTTTGTATTACATACAATCTACAAACTGTTTACTGCTTTGTGTTTACTTTCTGCAAACTTTTACTTCCTTCCATTCGATACGTTTAATCCTTTGTTTTCAGCAAAACCAATGAGATTGACAACCTCATCGCAAGTTGGGGACAAAGTTCTGTGGTTGTGTTGTGTAGGTCTCCACGTTGCTACTAGCACCGGTAGTGCACCCTACCAAGGCTCAGCTAGCAACACCTTTGGGGTGTTTCCTGGCTCCTACTGGTTCGATTAAACCTTGGTTTCATAACTGAGGGAAACTTGCTGTTGTGCTCATCATACCTTCTTCTTGGGGTTCCCCAACGAGCTCTACATCAACACCGAGCCATCAAGCATTTTTTAGGCGTCGTTGTCGGGGAGTCAAGGACATCTTCATAAGGGGAGTCCCTCATAACCAATCTCTTTACTTTGTTATTTTTGTTTTGCTTAGTTTCTTTTTGCTTTGTTTGCTTGTTTCTTTATAAAAAACACACAAAAAATTAGTTTTACTAGTTTGCTTTCTTATTTGAAAACACAAAAAAATTAAGTCTCCCTTAGTTGTTGCCTCTTCCTTAGCTCACCATGTTGATCCCCAAATTCACCCTGAAAGACCTTTCAATAGGTAGTGGTTCTATAATTGGAAAAGATAATATTGAAGAATTCTTTAACAATGTTAGTAAACATGAGGATATTGAGGATAGATCCCTTGCAGAACTTGCTCCAAATTATGAGATTGCTGCAGCTTCTTTAGTTCACATGCTAGAGGCTAGGTTTGTTAACCTCAACCCCTTAATGCAAGTAATGTTTCTTAAGCTTAAAGAAATTGAGGACCCCGAAAAGAGGGATTTTATTCTAGAAACTTTGCTTAAGGAATTCTATGATGTTGCCAAAGAGGCTAGAAAAGTCTTTGAACGTTTCAATATGCTAGGCTCATGTGTAGATGTTGTTGGTACACAAGAAAAGATGAGTAAAACTGAACCTAATGGGGAGGAAATTAAGATACCAACACCTTTCAAACTAGTAGCAATGCATGAAGCCATAGAAAAGAATCTTGATTGGATCATTCCTGAAAACCCGTTTGATGAAAGTAGTGAACCTAAGAGCACTGAGAGAGGATCCTCTAGAACTTATTTGGATGAGATACCTTGTCTTGTTGAAGATATTTCTGGTATTGATCTTAATGCTTCTTCATTTGAGAACACTTGATTCTTTTTCTTGCTTCTTATGCCTAACTTAAAGGCGTTAAAGAAAAGTACTTATTGGGAGATAACCCAAAAGTTTTAGATGAGTCTTGGAAGTTATTACTTCAGTAATAACCGCTCCTTATCCTTTTTATTTGCTTTTTGTTCCAAGAGTAACCTCTAATGAGAGAGAAGTAATGATTGGGAAAGTTGCTGTCCTGAAACAGATTTCTGTGCTTCACCGTAAAAATTCGTGTAAAATCTCTGGACGTCTTTTGAGGCGTGAAGTTTTGTGCTTCTGCCACAGGTTGTTATCTAAATTTCGTTAGTTCAACACTTTTTGATTTGAGCAACAGAAGGTCTTCGAAAAAATTCGTCTTTACCTGCTGGTCTGTTTTGACAGATTTTAGCCATTTTCTGCATTTGCTTCTTGTTGGTTCCTTTTTGAGTTATTTTGGGGTATTGAGCTTTTTGAGGGAAGTGCTTAAGTAGCTAGTGTTCTAATGGAAGTTTATTGGTGTTAGAACTGAGACTTAAGACTTATTTATCTTGAGTGCACTAATGTTGCTCATAACGATTGTGTGAAGTTTTGTATGAAGAAAAATTTCAGGTGTATGGAAGAATGAGTAATGAGATGAAGGATGGACTAAAGCTCAATCTTGGGGATTCCACGCATGTCACCCCAAGAAATATCCAAGAAGTATAAGCGTCAAAGCTTCGGGATGCCCAAGGCATCCCCTTCTTCATCAATAAAAATTCCAGGTTTCTTCCAAATGCTTCATTTTTATTGCTTCATGCACAGTTGTGTTGTTCTTGGAGCGTCTTCTTTTTCGTTTTCGTTTTGGTTTTCGTTTGCTTTTGTTTGCTTAGTTTTATGAATAAATTTTTTTTACCCCCACTTTCATACATTGGTTTTCAAATAGTTTGGTTTGGTTTGGAAAAGAGTAGGAAAGTTCATGCTTATGTGGTAAAAAGAGCTTGTTTTTGACTGTGGCCTATGCTCTGTCATGCCATGCTTGATATTGTTTTGACTTTATGCTTAGTATTCTTTTCTGTAGCATGACTTGTTATAAACAATTGAGATTGCTTAATGTGGCTTGGATGAATCATGCGTTGTTTTAGCATATTAAAGCATAGTATAGTGGTATTCTCCTTTGATGCTTTATTTGGGTTGACTTGGCGCATGCTAAAACCATGTTATGACTATCTCAAGTCACCTAAGCCTTTATGATCCTTTATTTTTCAACTTGTAGTATAAATGTATGCTTTGATCAATGATTTGTCGCTCTGCATGATTATGGCCATTATTGCTCTCTTAGTTTGTCGCTCCCAGTCTTTTGCTTGCCTCCACAACCAAGTATGAGTTCCACTCATGCATCCAACTCCCTAAACCAAGTTATTCCAAAGAGTCCACCATACCTACCTACTAGCTTATGCTATTCCAAGTATATTCATGCTTTTGTTTACCTTCCAAATTAAAGTTGTTATGATAAAACTAGTGATTAAAGCTCTCACGAACTTGATGGCACACTTTACTTTTCTTGCCCTTAATAAACTTGAACCATTGTGTTGTCTATGTTGTATATGCTTGCACTTATTTGTTGGGAATTAGCAGAACCATGCTGTCATGAGGAACGCTTTCAACATTGCACTTGGTACTTGTACCTAGTTGATATCATGCTATTTTGTATATGGATGTCGTCGGTGTGAAATGAAAGGGGAGCTTGTAAGTCCATGGAGTTATGTATATGTGTTAGAGAAACGCCTGGGCCGCTGGTCTAATCCATGCTGACATGGTGGAAACTGTTGGAGATATGCCCAAGAGGCAATAATAAAGTGGTTATTATTATATCTTTATGTTTATGATAAATGTTTACATCCCATGCTATAATTGTATTAACCGGAAACATTAATACTTGTGTGTTTTGTAAACATAAAAGAGTCCCTAGTAAGCCTCTTGTTAAACTAGCTTGTTGATTAATTGATGATCATGGTTTCCTGATCATGGACATTGGATGTGATTAATAACAAGGTTATATCATTAGGAGAATGATGTGATGGACACACACCCATAGTAAGCGTAGCATAAGATCAAGTCATTAAGTTCGTATTGCTGTAAGCTTTCAAATACATAGTAACCTAATCCTTCGACCATGAGGTTATGTTAATCACCATCACCGGATGGGTACTTTGATGACATCAAACGCCGCTCAGAATCGGGCGGTTATAAAGGTGTCATTGGGTATTCTGAAAGTATGTGTTGAAGCACATAGACCAAGATTGGGATTTGTCCATCCATATGACGGATGGATATACTCTGGGCCCTCTCGGTGGAATGTCATCTAGATAGCTTGCAAGCATGTGGTAGGTCACAAGGGATGACATAACATGGAACGAGTAAAGAGTACTTATCGATGTGAGTTAGAACTAGGTATGGAGATACCGACGATCAAACCTCGGATAAGTAGAATATCGTGTGACAAAGGGACTGGGTTTCGTATGTTCATGGTTCTATCAATCACAAAGTCATCGTGGAGTATGTGGGAGCCGTTATGGATCTCAGATCCGCTGATGGTTATTGATCGGAGAGGTGTCTTCATCATGTTCGCATATTCACGAACCGTAGGGTGACACATAAGGTTCGAAGTTGTTTTAAGTAGATATGGAATATGCGTTGGAGACCGAATGATGTTCGGAGTCTCGGAATGGATCCGGGACATCACGAGGAGATCAGGAATGGTCCAGAGAATAAGATTCATATATTGGGGATCATTTTCTAAGTTAGGAAATATTCCGGAGTGTTTGTATGGAGATTCTAGAAGGTTTCGGAATGTTCTGGAAGGTTCTAGAGGATTTCTTGGAGTTTACTTGAAAACCAAGGAAGGGATCAAGGAGTCCAAGTGGGGCAAGACATGGATTCGTGGGGGAGGAGGACTCCTCCCCCTTCCCACCGCCGGCCCTAGGAGGGGAGTCCTACAAGGACCCCCCTCCCAGCGCCTCCTCCTTAAATAGAAGGGAGGCGCCCCCTCTTGGCCCTCTTACAGAACAATCTCGCCTCTCTCTCCTCCACCTTTCTTACGCACAGCATAGGCGAAGCCCTCAGAATTCTCCACCACCACCACCACCACGCCGTCGTGCTGCTGGGATTCCATGGAGAAGATCTACTACCTCCGCTGCTCGCTGGAACAGGGAGAGGAAGGTCTGCTTCGACTCCGCACGTGTGACCGTCTGCGGAAGCGCTGCCGGAACGCGGCGCCGGAAGGATCGTCCACACGATCTTGAGATCGGCAAGTGATCGACTACATCAACCCCGAGATCTAATCTCGTAACGCTTTCGGTTCTACGAGGGTTAGTACCGATCTATCTCGTTGCTCATGTCTAATAGATTAGATCTTGGATTTTATCTAGATTAGATCTGGGTTTTGTTCGTTCTTGCGGTTGAATTTTTTTGCTTTCCATGCTACGAACCCATCAGTGGTATCAGAGCCTTGTCTATGCGTAGATCTGTTGCACGAGTAGAACACAATGAGGTTGTGGGCGTTGGTGCTCGTGCCGTCTTTTGCTATGTGTGTACTTTGCATCTTGCGGTATGGTGGGATGAAGCGGCTCGGGATAACATTACATGTCATCGTACATGAGACTTGCTCCACGCTTGACGTGCAACTCGTTTTGCACAAGTGGCTTTGCAGGTGTCTGTCTCTCCCATCATAGTATAGATCAAATCTACACTTTGCACTTGATAGCACTTGTATCAACGTTGTGGTTCAGTTTAAGAGGTAAGATCGTTCTTAGTCGAAAGCCCCAAGCCACGTAAAACTTGCAAAGAAAATTAGAGGCGTCTAACTTGTTTTTGCAGGGGTTTTGTGATGTGATATGGCCTACATGTGATTGTGATTGTATTTGATGTATGCAATGATCCTTGTTGTAATATGGCAACCGGCAGGAGCCTAATGGTTGTCTTTAATTCTGTTAAGACCTGCGTGTCTATTCATCTTGTAATAGCCTTGTTCCAAGTAGTTGTAATAGTTGCTAGTGATGATGGACAACCATGAAGCGGCACCACGGACCTTGACGCAATGCTAGTGATGATGGAGATCATGTCCGTGCTTTGGAGATGGAGATCGAAGGCATAAGAAGAAAGGGCCATATCATATCACACTAATTATGAATTGCCTGTGATGTTAATCCTTTATGCATCTTGTATTGCTTATATCACGACGGTAGCATTATAAGATGATCCCTCTCACTAAATATCAAGTAATAAAGTGTTTGTCCTTAGTTGGCACCGTTGCTAAGACTCGTCGTTTCGAAGCATCTCGTGATGATCGGGTGTGATAGACTCTACGTGTGCATACAACGGGTGCAAGCCAAATTTGCACATGCGGAAACTAAGGTTAATCTTGACGAGCCTAGCATGTACAGACATGGTCTCGGAACACGGAATACCGAAAGGTAAAGCATGAGTCATATGGTTGATATGATGAACATGTTGATTGTTTGCCTTTGAAGCTACATCATCTCACGTGATGATTGGACTTGGTGTAGTGGATTTGGTTCGTGTAATCACTAAAACAACTGGAGGGATGTTGTTTTGAGTGGGAGTTCATTTGTAATTTGGATTAGTCAAACTCAATTTATCATAAACACAATCAAAGTGAATTTGCATAGTTTGTTGTAGTCATTGGCATCCGTTCACCACCTTACGCTTAGTTTTAGTTGAGATAGTAGAACTATAGAAATTCTGGATATTTGCTTTACGAACTGGTATCGTATTGTTTTGAGTGTCAATCTAAAGTTTAAAAGTCATATTGCAAACTTTCAGCAAACTCCGTTTACTCTGTGAAGTTTAATAAACAATATTAAATCAAGAGTAACAATTCCAGTGTTAGTATCTAATGTATCGTGTTTGCCTCCATGATTCTTGATACTCAAAAGATTGTTTTTAATATCAAGTTTATCTAAGGGCTGAAAGCGATGTTTCAGAAACCATCATATGTGAAAGGTATTGCGATATCTAAAACAATGTGTTGGTTACAACATGATAGAGTATATGTCCTCATATTTGATGAGAATTTGTGAAGGTTGGAGACGCTTTTCGTCCTAATCCTCCAAAAAGGTTTTGGAAAAGAAACATTATACTCGCAATTCACCTTTATAAACTATAACAGCTTGATCATGAAAGTTGTCATGATAAGGATGAATAGAAGATGTAAGTAAAATGTTTACTACACTAAAAGATTACTAAAGAATGGAATTTTTAAAGAATGCCAAACATTTGATGAAGGTGATCCACTTCAAAGTGCAAGTCCAAAGGTATTAGTATTTGACTATACACACTTTGTACTATGTGTCATGTGAATGACACCACTATTGATGTTGATAGATTCTTTTAAAAGAAAAGGAATTGTTGAAAGAGATTCTATAAAATATTTGGCAGAAAAGAAAAGATTGGAGATGTCCAACTTAGGTATATAGAAGATACATGTTATGGCTGTATTCCTTGGTTGTTAAACAATGTGGTTCTGCGGTATTGGATACCGAATTGGTTGGTATGAAGTGTCATACAGGACAACACAATTCATGAACTACAAAGGCCTAAGTAACTAGCAATAGAATGTGTGATGATGTTCATCAAAAACAAACAAAGGGTTGTTGTGTTACTCGTTAACATCAAAGCTTGCCTTCAAGATTTGTTTCAATAATTGTTATCTTGATCAGGTATTATGACGACAAAAGGTTGTTCAAATAATTGCCGTATTCCATAATAGATGGATGATATACAAGTCTGGTTGGAGAAATAACGACCATAAAACTAATGCTAAAATGTCGCAAGACAAATGATTGAAAGATCACTTGCGAAGTGACATCGCCGTTTAAATTATATTGAAAGGGATACATGAAGAAACTCCATGTTGATGGATTTTTGGAGTCTTTGATTTTTGATCAAATGACGCTTGTGATACTTTCCTGGAGATTATTAAAACTCCGTTAGTAGGCCAAAAGAGGAACGGGCGACTAACTGATTGGAATTTGTACATATTGATGTATATAGTCCATTATGTGTAGTCGTGGGTGATGGATTTCAACTTCATATGCTTTCTCCGAAGATTTGAGTGAGTATATGTATATACTTACTCAATAAGGAAGAAGTATGAAACATTTGAAAATGTTCAAAGACTTTCAAGATGAAGTGATAAATCATTGTAACAAGAAAATAAAAAGTTTATGATTGGATCATAAAGAAAGATGTTTGAGTTACAAGTTTAGCAAAACACCTAAGATTTGAGGAATCATTCCATGGATTTGCATTTCCCAAAACACCATAGGAGTATGGAGTGTTCAAGATATGTAATGAAACCGTGTTTGACATAGTAAGATCAAAGGTGTCATTTATAAAACTGCCATTATATTTTAAAGATTAAAGCTTTAGTGACTACCGCTTTTACACTGAAAAAAGCTCCATCGTGATCCGTTGAAATGACACCATATAAGTCATGGTTTGGGATAAAACCCAGGTTGTCCTTTCTTAAATTTTTGGTATGCTAGGCATAAGTGAAATGTTTACAAGCAAAGTCGGATGAGCATGTCTTTGTAGGTTATTTCGAATAACCATTGGGTATTCCTCCATAACACCGAAGACAAAAGTGTTTGTCGCTTAGAATGTCGAGTTTATTGAGAAGGAATTTTGGTGAAAAGTTAAGTGGGAGGACAATAGAACTTTGACAAGGTTGTTGAACCTTGGCTAATATGTGCTGAGTTGCGCAGCGTCGGTAAGCGTCCCAGAGGCAGCAACAATGCTCATGGCTCACGTGCCTCAAAGGTTGTGGTCACGGAGATCTAAGTTACTATTGAACCAAGTAGGTTGGGTAAGTAATCAAATGCCAAGATTTGAGAGTTAAATCATTGTTGTTTGACAATGATGAACCGACTACATGCAAAGAAGCAATGATGGGCCCTGACTTCGTTAAGTGGCTTGAAGCCATAAAATCCGTGATAATTCCATACACGAGAAATCAAGCTTTGAATTTGAAAGACCCTCGGAAAGGTGCAAGACCTTACGATGATATGGATCTATAAAGAAATAGACATGGATGTTTCACATCTATGAAATAGTCGACATGTCGGAAAGAGTTTACGACAATGTTCAAGGAATTGACTATGATAAGATTTGATCTTTCATAGCGATATTTAGTCTGGACGGATTAATGTAGCAACCACTACATATATTTTGGTATATGGTAGTTGAACAAACAAAACAAGTTCTTCTAATAGAATGGTTACCTAGGATGTGTCCATGACACGATCCAAAGGGTTTTGTTAATTCAAAGGATGCTAAAAGAGTATGCAAAACTTCAATGGTTGAAGTGAGCATCGCGGAGTTGGAATCTTCACCGTGATGAAACCGTTAAAGGTTTAATTTCATCGAGACGATGAAGATGCTTGCATTTTGCAAGAAATTAAGTGGGGCGCTAAGACATATTTCTAATACATTATGTGAAAGACATATCGTTGATTAGAAATGATGTATCTTTATTGACACAAAGTTAAGAATTTCATTTCGATGAAAGACTTAGGCATAACCCAAGAATTAGGCATCAATGTCTATATGGATAGATTGAGGCGCTAATATGGTTTTGCCAAATGTACATAGATAAGATGTTGAATGAGTTCAATATGGAAACAACAAGAAAGGTTCTTGACTCACGGAAAGGACTGAATCAAGATTCAAGTGTATTGACACTAGATTCAAGTGTTTTGACACTTGGTGAAATCACAAGAATATTTTGATCAATCATTCTTTGAGATGTACACATCCATATATGTCCTATGCTCTAAATGTTGTGAGCATATACCAGAATGACTCATAAGATAATCATTGGACAATAGTAGGGATATTCCTATGATCTTTGGAAGAACTAAGAATATATTACTTATATAGTGGTGACAAATAGTTCATTGTAAATTGCTACATTGATACTAGTTTTGTCACAAATTAAGTTTATCTCAATTTAAACTATGGGTGGCACAATGTAATAGAAAGGAAGTTCCATAACGGATTTGGTTGAGTACCAAAGTTAAAACATTGTGACAGATACTACAAAAAAAGGCTAAGTATGTGACTACTATTGTAGTAGCAAATGAGGGCATTTGCGTCAAGTAGTTTGTTATCAAACTAGGTGTGGTTCATAGCGGGATAATACTATGAAGATACATTGTATGACAATTGTATCAACATGATTTAATCCCAAGGAACTAAAGGTCTCACCAAAGGACCAAATTTATACAATGCCATCTCATTGGAGAATGAGTAATGCGTAGAGATGCAAGGACATGCAAATACACACGGACCTGGAAGTGTCGGATCCGAAGATTATGTTCACCACTAGCAATAGTGTCTATACAACACCAGAAAGCCATAGGTGTTGAATGCACAAGTTTTTAACTAGATTATTGACTCTAGTGCAAGTGGGAGACTGTTGGAGATATGCCCAAGAGGCAATAATAAAGTGGTTATTATTATATCTTTATGTTTATGATAAATGTTTACATCCCATGCTATAATTGTATTAACCGGAAACATTAATACTTGTGTGTTTTGTAAACATAAAAGAGTCCCTAGTAAGCCTCTTGTTAAACTAGCTTGTTGATTAATTGATGATCATGGTTTCCTGATCATGGACATTGGATGTGATTAATAACAAGGTTATATCATTAGGAGAATGATGTGATGGACACACACCCATAGTAAGCGTAGCATAATATCAAGTCATTAAGTTCAGTATTGTAAGCTTTCAAATACATAGTAACCTAATCCTTGACCATGAGGTTATGTTAATCACCATCACCGGATGGGTACTTTGATGACATCAAACGCCGCCAGAATCGGGCGGTTGTAAAGGTGTCATTGGGTATTCTGAAAGTATGTGTTGAAGCGCATAGACCAAGATTGGGATTTGTCCATCCATATGACGGATAGATATACTCTGGGCCCTCTCGGTGGAATGTCATCTAGATAGCTTGCAAGCATGTGACTGGGTCACAAGGGATGACATAACATGGAACGAGTAAAGAGTACTTATCAGTAACGAGTTAGAACTAGGTATGGAGATACCGACGATCAAACCTCGGATAAGTAGAATATCGTGTGACAAAGGGAATTGGTTTCGTATGTTAATGGTTCTATCGATCACAAAGTCATCGTTGAGTATGTGGGAGCCGTTATGGATCTCCAGATCCCGCTGATGGTTATTGATCGGAGAGGTGTCTTCATCATGTCTGCATATTCACGAACCGTAGGGTGACACACTTAAGGTTCGAAGTTGTTTTAAGTAGATATGGAATATGCGTTGGAGACCGAATGATGTTCGGAGTCTCGGAATGGATCCGGGACATCACGAGGAGATCCGGAATGGTCTAGAGAATAAGATTCATATATTGGGGATCATTTTCTAAGTTAGGAAATGTTCCGGAGTGTTTGTATGGAGATTCTAGAAGGTTTCGGAATGTTCTGGAAGGTTCTAGAGGATTTCTTGGAGTTTACTTGAAAACCAAGGAAGGGATCAAGGAGTCCAAGTGGGGCAAGACATGGATTCGTGGGGGAGGAGGACTCCTCCCCCCTTCCCACCGCCGGCCCTAGGAGGGGAGTCCTACTAGGACTCCCCCTCCCCAGGCGCGCCTCCCTCCCTTAAATAGAAGGGAGGGGGCGCCCCCTCTTGGCCCTTTTCCGTAACAACCAATCTTTGCCGCCTCTCTCCTCCACCTTTCTTCTGCACAGGCATAGGCGAAGCCCTGCAGAATTCTATACTCCACCACCACCACCACGCCGTCGTGCTGCTGGGATTCCATGGAGAAGATCTACTACCTCCGCTGCTCGCTGGAACAGGGAGAGGAAGGTCTGCTTCGACTCCGCACGTGTGACCGTCTGCGGAAGCGCTGCCGGAACGCGGCGCCGGAAGGATCGTCCACACGATCTTGAGATCGGCAAGTGATCGACTACATCATCCACGATATCTAATCTCGTAACGCTTTCGGTTCTATGAGGGTTAGTACCGATCTATCTCGTTGCTCATGTCTAATAGATTAGATCTTGGCTTTTATCTAGATTAGATCTGGGTTTTGTTTGTTCTTGCGGTAGAATTTTTTTGTTTTCCATGCTACGAACCCACCAGAAACCTGCAGCGTAACCAGAATGAGCTGTCTATGAAGCATTCTTATTATAAAAAAAGAGAGTCATATATTGAGAAAAAAGAGAAAAAGAAAAAAAGAGATTATGAAAAGAGGAAAGAGAGAAAAAAGCACCATATTCCCATGATAAATAAGAAGATTGCTGAGATGCTCATTGTCTGCTTGCCTTGTCATTTTGATATGGGGATTCTTCCGTATCATTGGGCAAGGGGTACCCCGTTGGCGGTTCTCTATGATACACATGTACTTACGATGACAAGAACTTACCGGTGACTAAACTTGAGTAGCATGAGGAGCGACCCTCGTATACAAGGGACATGAGATTTCTAACTTATACTTCGTCAAGCATGTACACCATAGTTTGTTCACTTTAACCTTAATCACTTCAAGATGCTTATGATAGGGGCAATGAGAGCTGAAAGCTATAAGTACCATAATTTTTGGAAGCTCTTTATGAGACTTGAATCCCTACTTCCTTCTATGAAGGCCTTTCTTCCACTTTTATATTGAGTCTCCACCTTCTATCTTTATGCACCTACTTTGAGAGCATAGTGGCCATTCTTAATTCTATGTGCGTTGTCCCAAGACTAGTTGATTGATGCATAACTTGATATTTCTTGTTTTAAACTATTTGTATCTAGTCACTCTTATGAACTTTGAAGGTGTCCTATGCATTTATATTTTCTACTCTATGAGGGACAAGCTGAATACTATTATGCTATGTTTTCTTTATGTGAAACAAACAAACGTCTTGCAAAGCATTGTTATTCATGAATCTTTTGTTTGTGCCTTTTCATGTTGCATCATAGTTTCTTTGTCTTATTGCTAGAACTTTGTCTTTCATGTTATGATTGAAGTACTATGATCCCAGCTTTGAATGTTTTACAAGTACTTTGATCAAGTCTTTGATGGTGCATGTCACCTAAAAAATTATTCTTTCTTTTTATCACTTACCTACTCGAGGACGAGCAGGAGTTAAGCTTGGGGATGTTGATACATTGCAAATGTATCTATAATTTTTGATGTTCCATTCTTGGTTTTATCCACACTTTGGAGTACTTTTCATATGATTTCTTGGACTAACCTATTAACAAGAGCCACAGTGCCAACTGCCTATTTTCTGCTATTTTTGGTTCCCGGAAAGTCAGAAAATGAATATTCTCGGAATTGGACAGGACAAAAGCCAAAGTGCCTATTTTTCTAGAAGTCATCAGATGCCAGAATATGAGAGGCGGAGAGGTGGGGGCCCACACCACCACCTGGCCGGCCAGGCTGGCAGCGCCAAGGGGTGGTCCGCCGACCCAGCACCCTCGGCCTCTCCTTCCGCTATATATTGCCCTCGGACGAAAACCCTAAGTACCCGATCAAAAATCCACGAAAGAGTGCAGAGTCAGCTGTCATCTCCATCCCTAGACGGGAGGGATCTGAGCTCTTCCGGCACCTGCGGAGGGAATTCACCCTGGAGGCCTTCTAAATCACCATGCAAGCCTCCGGTGTGATGCCTGAGTAGTTCATCTTTGGACTACGGGTCCATGTAGTAGCTAGATGGCTGGTTCTCCTCCTTTGTGCTTTCATGTTTAGATCTTGTTAGCTCCGTTCATGATCAAGATCATCTATTTGTAATTTTGCATGTTGTGTTTGCGGGGATCCGATGGATATTGAGATGCTATTTCAGATTGATTAATGATTCTATCATGTCTTTGTTATTTGTGATCTTGCATGCTTTCCGTTGTTAGTAGCTATCTTGGCCAAGTAGATGCTAGCAACTCCAAGAGTTAGTATTTATGCTCGATAGTGGGTTCATGCCTCTGGTAATCTGGGGAAGTGACAGGAATATCTAAGGTACTAGATGTGCTGTTGCTACTAGGCAGAAAACAACAATCCTTTGTTCATAGAACAATCGTATTGTTTACTTTACACGCAATTCGTAAAGCAATAATCTGTTGCTTGCAACTTAATACTAGAGGGGGTTCGGATGATAACTAGTTGGATGGCGGTCTATGTATAATGTTGTAATGCCCAATCAAGTTCCAAATGAGTCAAGATGATTAGTATATGCATGTATTGCTTTCTCGATGTTTGTTAATTGCCCTGCTGTAATTTGTTCACCCAGCATGTTATTTATCTTATGGAGAGCCACCTCTAGTGAACTATGGATCCCGGTCCTTTCTTTTACATACAATCTACAAACTGTTTACTGCTTTGTGTTTACTTTCTGCAAACTTTTACTTCCTTCCATTCGATACATTTAATCCTTTGTTTTCAGCAAAACCGGTGAGATTGACAACCTCATCGCAAGTTGGGGACAAAGTTCTGTGGTTGTGTTGTGCAGGTCTCCACGTTGCTACTAGCACCAGTAGTGCGCCCTGCCAAGGCTCAACTAGCAACACCTTTGGGGTGTTTCCTTGCTCCTAATTTTTCAATTAAACCTTGGTTTCATAACTGAGGGAAACTTGCTGTTGTGCTCATCA
Organism: Avena insularis; assembly: GCA_023614405.1. Taxonomy (NCBI): domain Eukaryota; kingdom Viridiplantae; phylum Streptophyta; class Magnoliopsida; order Poales; family Poaceae; genus Avena; species Avena insularis. Next base: position 462,567,443 of record CM042691.1, on the reverse strand, counting down.
TACCTTCCTCTTGGGGTTCCCCAACGAGCTCTACATCAACACCGAGCCATCACCCTTGCCTGATGATACGGAACAATCCCCATATCAAAATGACAAGGCAAGCAGACAACAAGCATCTCAACAATCTTCTTATTTACCATGGGATATGGTGCTTTTTTCTCTATTTCCTCTTTTCTCATCTTTTTTCCTTTTTTCTTTTCCTCAATCTCGATCTCTTCTCTCTTTTTTATTAGAAGAATGCTTCATAGATGCTCATTATGGTTACGTTGCAGGTTTCCACCATGACAACATGGATTAGACCCGTGGCCTGATGACCCACAAGTATAGGGGGTGTATCACAGTATTTTCGATATGTAAGAGTGTCGAACCCAATGAGGAGCAGAAGGTGCTGGCTAGTGGTATGGATCAGGAATTCTCTGCAAATACTTAGCAAACGGATTTTTAGGGGGTTTTGATAATGCAAGTAAATGAAGTACGAGTAAATAAAATACAGTAGGAATAAATGCAGCAAGTGGCCCAATCCTTTATGCAGCAAAGGACAAGCCGGTTGTATTACTTAAGATGACCAAACGTTCTCGAGGACACATGGGAAGACTGTCAAGTGCTTTCGCTTCATATAGTTGATTAATCTTCTTTAGCTTGCTAAGTGTTGTGTGGGTGAACCTGTGCTAATGTACCGACCTTCCTAGGACTAATACATACTTGTGATTATACCCCTGGCAAACATCTGTAAGTACAAGAAAGTAATTAAGGTAGAAACCTAACCACAGCTTTAAACTCTAAGACCCTGACGTCCCTTGTGCAATGGTTTCCTAACGAGAGTTCAGGTTTCCGTCACTCCGGCAACCCCTACGATTAGTAGCCAAATACACAATGTATTCCCCTAGGCCCATATAGGTGAAGTGTCATGTAGTGAACGTTCACATGATACCACTAGAAGAAGTACACTACAACTTAAATATCAAACTATTGAATCTTTCTCAACACAACTCCACTACTAACAACATGACTTCTCCCATGTCCTCAAGAACAAAACGAACTACTCACAAGACATCATATGGATCATAATCAGAGATGGAATAATGATGTATAACAATCTGAAAATAAACAATAATTCAGTGGTTCACTCATTGCATCAACTACAAAGAGTAATCAACACCGGGAAAGTTTCCCCTAAGAACTATGCAAGATTCAACCCAATTGTTACAGCAATATGGAGATGGTGATGAGGGTGCTGATGGTGCTGATGGTGGTGGTGATGATGATGATGATCCTGATGAAGTCCAGCTTGATGGTGGTGTTGATGGCGACGATCTCCCCTCTTCTAGAAGGAATTCCCCCGGTAGAAATCTGTCTGCCGGAGAGATCTTTCTCCCTCAGTGTTTTCCGCCCCGCAGAGGCGGCAGAATCTTTCTGTGGTCACCCCTCGAGTCTTAGGGTTTCGAGAGGAATATATACACCAGAGGGGAGAGCCAGAGGTGGGCCAAGGTGGCCACACCACCTGGTGGCGCGGCCTAGGGTGGCCCGCGCTAGGGGGTGGTGTGGGCGTCCTATGGCCCATCTCCACTCCATCTTCTGGAAGCCTTCATCTTCTGGTAAAATAGGATTTTCCGTATATTTTCCCGGATTTTCTGATCTTCGTGAATTTTGCCTCCAAATAACACCTTTTCCATCAGAATCCTGACTGCAGCGGTCCATGCTCCAAAAGTCATCAACCATGCAAAAACAGATGAAATAACATAAGTATCACCTCTTAATATGAAATATATCAATGAATAACAGTAAATTATGACATAGAATAGTGATGCAAAATGGACGTATCAACTCCCCCAAGCTTAGACTTCGCTTGTCCCCAAGCAAAACTGAGCTCAATAAACATGGCCTCAGGTTTATGGAGTGAAAAGTCGATAAAAGAATACGGACAAGAAGCATCACATTCATCAATACAAGGAACATAAGAAACATGATTGAATAATTCATCATATGAATGAATGAAACACAATAACTCAAAATACTTGCTGAGATAGAGGGGAATAGGTTTACTGACTCAACTACAAAGTAATAGAAAGGCCCTTCGCAGAGGGAAGCAGCGATTTCAAGTTTCATAAAGAGCTCCCAAAAATTATGGTACTTATTAGCTTCCAGCTCTCATTGCCCCTATCCTAGGCATCTTTAGGTGATTAAGGTTAAAGTGACACAACTAAGAGGATATGCTTGACAAGTTATAAATTGAAGTCCCATGCCCCTTACTTACGAAGACCGAACCTCATTCTACTCAACTTCAGTCACGAGTAAGCTCTTGTCATTGTAAATACATGTGTATCATCGAGAACCGCCAACCGGGTACCCCTTGCACATGACACAGGAGCTATCCCATAATCAAAATGATAAGGCAAGAAGACAGTGAGCATCTCAGCGATCTTTTTATTTGCTATTTGCATAGGTTTTTATTGAGAATGCTTCATAGAATGCTCACTATAGTTATGCTGCAAGTTTCCACCATGATTAGGCATGGCTTAGGCTAGCGGCCCAGGCGTTTCTCTAACACACATATAAACTCCATGATCTTACAAGTTCCACTTTTATTTCACACCGCCGAGATCCATAAGCAAAAGAATCATGATATCAACTAGGTACAAAGTACCAATGAAGTGTTGAAAGCGGTCTCCATGATACATGGTTCTGCTAACTTCAACTTATAAAGCGCAAGCATATACGCAACAAAGAAGGACCCAATGGTTCAAGTTTATTAGATGCAAGAAAAGTAAGGTGTGCCGTCAAGTTCGTGAGAGCTTTAATCACTAATTTTCACATAACAAGTTTAATTTGGAAGATAGACAAAACAAGAATTTACTTGGAATAGAAATAATGCTACTAGGTAGGTATGGTGGACACAAATGGCAGAGGTTTTGGTTTAAGGATTGGATGCACGAGAAGAATTCCCTCTCAGTACAGGTTTTTGCCTAGCAAGGCTGGGTAGCAAGTATAAGAGTTGAAGGAAGCAAACAAACATACAAGTGATAAAAACAAACATGCAATCTTCCTTGGAAGCACAAAAGATCTTAACTAGAGAATACTAAACTTACGAGCAAATCAAGAAAGAAAGATGACGAAATTATATTTCTTAGAGTACTTTAATCTTTTTCATTCAACTCTTAAAAATAGTATTGCTACTGACCGAGCCAGGTTTGCCAAAACCAACTAAATTAATTCAATGATCCCAAAGTACTACCAATACTAACAACAAGATCAATCATATAACCACGAATTGAAAACTAATATAAGCTATGCAAAAGAGTAAATGATAGAACTTCTCATTAATATTCCATAACGGCAACTCACACCAAGGGATACATATCTAATGAGAGAGGGGACACTTCCATAATGCAAACCATCCTACATGATAACTTCTCTATTCATGATATGACTCTACTAAAAAGGTAAAATGATAGAAGATAGTGATGTGATACCGCGACACTCCCCCAAGCTTGGAACAAACCAAGGGGCTGCCAAACCTGATGACGAATTACTCCTTCGGTGGTGGTATTCTCTCGTCATCGTCCGACTTCCAGGGTAAAGGCTCCCCATCAACAAAGGACATTGTAGTCTCCAGCATCCTGAAACTTGCAGCAACACTTATGAGTTTAAATCTAACCTCGTACTCACAGTTTTGATTTTGAACATCGTAGAGCTGTGCTTGCAGTTCATTGGTTGTTTGGCAGAGTGAGAGGACTTCATCCTTGAGCTCAGCAGTCTCCTTTTGGTGCTCGGCGATGAGTTCGGAACAAATCTTATGGATGATTTACACTTCGCGTTCTGCCATCTTCTTGTACCTAAAGACTTCTTGCTCTAGTGCTTCCATCCTGTCCTCCAGACTTCCTTCACCTTTGGGACCTTGAACCTCTTTTATCCGGACTTCCCTATCTTCAAGCAACAACTCCTTGGGATGAATCTTCAACTCTCTCATGTATGGGTTGATGATATCTTCTAAGGAATCTCCCTTGGCTGATCCAGAGGAAGACATTGTGGCTCCAAATCTGGGACTCTACCTGCCAGAAACAGATCAAAACAAAAACACAATATATGAACCTCGAGAGATCCAGGGGATTATATATTACGAAGTTTCAAAACAAAAGGAAGGTACTGGGAGAAAGCGAGTCGGAGACGGAGGCTGAGGTGGCCACACCACCTGGTGGCGCGGCCAGGGGTGGGCCCGCGCCATAGGGTGGTGTGAGCCACCCTGGCTCCGTTTCCGCCCCTCTTTCGCTTCGAAGCTTTCCTTATTGACTAAAAACTGCAAAAATATAGTTGGATAGTATTTTCGTGGAACTTTTATTACCAGAACTATTACCTATTCAAAAACGGAGTCTACAGGTCTCTGAATTTGGTCCTTGATAAATTTTTCCGGAGTTATAACTTGAAAGGCATCAACATCTTCATTGTAAGAATCTCCAGCAATATAGTGCTTGAGTCGCTGCCCATTCACTACTTGTGTATTATTATCTTTTAAAGAAGAAATCTTTATTGCCCCCGAATGGTACACTTCTTCAATAATGAAGGGTCCTTCCCATTTTGACAGTAGCTTTCCTGCAAAAAATCTGAGACGAGACCTATACAATAGAACTTTCTCACCAACATGAAATTCTCTCTTAAGTATTCGCTTGCCATGCCATCTTTTAACTTTTTCTTTAAAGAGCCTAGCATTCTCATAGGCTTCACTCCTCCATTCATCTAAAGAACTTAAGTCAAATAATCTTTTCTCACCAGCGAGCTTACAATCTCTATTGAATTCTTTAACTGCCCAGTAAGCTTTGTGTTCTAATTCTAAAGGTAGGTGACAAGCTTTTCCTTAAACCATTTTATAAGGAGACATCCCCATAGGGTTTTTGTAGGCAGTCCTATAAGCCCATAAAGCATCATTCAACTTATTAGCCCAGTTTTTTCTAGATCTATTAACAGTCTTTTGCAAGATGGATTTAATTTCTCTATTTGACAATTCTACTTGCCCACTAGTTTCGGGGTGATAAGATGAAGCAATTCTATGGTTAACATCATATTTAGCAAGGGTCTTTCTAAAACCACCATGGATGAAATGAGAACCTCCATCAGTCATGAGATACCTAGGCACTCCAAACCTAGGAAAGATAACATCCTTAAGCATTTTTAAAGAAGTCTCCCCTTCAGCACTCTTCGTGGGAATGGCTTCTACCCACTTAGTAACATAATCAACGGCAACAAGAATACGAGTATAACCTTTCGAAGGAGGAAAATGACCTATAAAGTCAAATCCCGAGCAATCAAAGGGTTCAATAACTAGAGAGTAGTTCATAGGCATTTCATTGCGTCTAGAAATATTACCAACATGCTGACACTCATCATAAGATAAAACAAATTTTCTTGCATCTTTAAAAAGGGTAGGCCAGTAGAAACCTGATTGCAGCACCTTTTGCGCAGTTCTATCTCCTGCAAGATGTCCTCCATAAGCACTACCATGACATTTACGCAATATCTCCTGTTGTTCATATTCTAGAACACATCTTCGCATAATACCATCCACTCCTTCTTTATATAAGTGTGGGTCATCCCAAAAGTAATGCCTCAAATCATAAAAGAACTTCCTTCTTTGCTGGGTTGTAAAAGTTGGAGGCAAATACTTGGAGACAATAAAGTTAGCGTAATTAGCGTACCAAGGGCTCCTTCGCGAGTTTACTCCTACCGCAGCCAACTGTTCATTTGGGAAGCTATCATTAACAGGCATAGGATCAAAAGAGATGTTTTCCAATCGAGATAAATTATCAGCTACAGGATTTTCAGCACCTTTCCTATCTACAATATGTAGATCAAACTCTTGTAAAAGCAGCACCCACCTAATAAGCCTAGGCTTAGCATCCTTCTTCGTCATAAGGTACTTAATAGCAGCATGATCAGTATGAATGGTGAATTTTGAGTCCACAATATAAGGTTTAAACTTATCACAAGTAAAAATGACAGCTAGGAATTCTTTTTCAGTAGTAGCATAATTCCTTTGAGTAGCATCAAGAGTCTTACTAGCATAATGAATAACGTTTAGCTTTTTATCAATTCGTTGCCTAGGGACAGCACCTACAGCAAAATCACTAGCATCACACATTATTTCAAAGGTAAACTCCAATCAGGTGGTTGAACGCTAGGAGATATGGTTAAAGCCTTCTTAAGAGTTTCAAATGCTTCCTTACAATCATCATCAAAAACAAAGGGTACATCTTTTTGAAGAAGATTAGTGAGGGGTTTTGATATCCTAGAAAAATCTATAATAAACCTTCTATAGAAACCAGCATGATCAAGGATACTACGAATACCTTTAATGTCTCTTGGACATGGCATTTTCTCAATTGCCTCAACCTTAGCTCTATCAACTTCTATGCCTCTTTCAGAAACCTTATGTCCAAGTACAATACCTTCATTAACCATAAAGCGGCATTTCTCCCAATTAAGAACAAGATTGGTCTCTTCTCACCTCTGCAAAACTTTATCAAGGTTGTGTAGACAATTATCGAAAGAAGTTCCATAGACGGAGAAATCATCCATGAATACTTCCACAATTTCCTCACAAAAACCATGAAAGATAGCAGACATACATCTTTGAAAAGTAGCAGGAGCATTACATAAACCAAAAGGCATACGTCTATAAGCATAGGTTCCGTAAGGGCATGTAAAAGTAGTTTTTTCTTGATCTTGTTGTTTAACAGCAATTTGAGAGAAACCAGAATATCCATCAAGAAAACAAAAATGGGTCTTCTTAGACAACCTTTCTAACATTTGATCAATAAAAGGAAGCGGGTAATGATCTTTCTTAGTAACTTTGTTAACTTTCCTAAAATCAATGCACATCCTATAGCCCACTACTATTCTTTGGGGAATAAGCTCATCATTATCATTAGAAACAACGGTAATTCCTCCTTTTTTAGTTACACAATGAACAGGACTAACCCATCCACTATCAGCACTAGGGTAAATAATACCAGCATCAAGGAGTTTCAATACCTCATTTCTTACCACTTCCTTCATCTTAGGATTTAAACGTCGTTGGTGCTCTACTACTGGCTTTGCATCTGGTTCTATATTGATAGAATGCTGACATATAGTAGGTGAAATCCCTTTTAAATCATCCAGAGTATAGCCCATAGCCCCTCGGTGTTTCTTCAAAACCTCCAATAACCTTTCTTCTTCCTTCCCTGAAAGTTTAGAGCTAATAATAACAGGATATATCTTTGTATCATCAATGTAAGCATATTTAAGATCGTCAGGGAGAGGTTTTAGATCGAAGACCGGATCCTTTTTAGGTGGCAGCGTGGTACCCAAGTCTTCTATAGGCAAGTTATGCTTAAGCATATTAGGCTGATTACGGAGAATCTCGTCAATCTCATTCCTTTCTTCCATGAAGATTTCACTTTCATGATCTTCCATAAATTGCTGCAAAGCATTGTTAGGAGCAAGAGAAATAGAAGCAAGTTGTTCACCTCTAAAATCCTCATTATGGGTTTCCTCTTCACAAGGTTCTTTAGTAAATTTCGAAAAATTAAACTCATAAGATTCCCCATCAAACATAGTCAAGATTTTCTCCCTTTTGCAATCAATAATAGCTCCACAAGTACTCAAGAAAGGTCTACCAAAAATGATAGGATAAGTTTTACTAGCAGCTGAACCAAGTACTAGAAAATCAGCAGGATACTTAATCTTACCACAAAGAACTTCCACATCCCGTACAATACCAATTGGAGAGATGGTCTCTCTATTAGTAAGGTGAATAACCACATCAATCTCTTCCAATTCGCAGGGACTGATTTCATGCATAATTTCTCTGTAAAGATCATAAGGAATAGCACTGGAACTCGCACCAATATCACATAAACCATAATAGCAATGATCACCAATTCTAACAGAAAGCACATGGACACTAGCTTTTTTAGTTCTATTAGGATGCAAAACAATATTAGAAGCATCCTCACAAAAGACTATGTGTCCATCTTCTACACTTTTAGTGACAAGGTCTTTCACAATTGCTACAACAGGTTCAATGTTTATTTGTTCATCAGGTTTTACAGTTCTGTTTGAACTTTTAGTGATTACACTAGTTATCATAGGATGGTCCTTTACCTTATCCGGGAAGGGTTTCTCGATATAAAGTTCAGGTAAGATGTGATCAATAGTGTAAAACTCAGTACTCCCAACAAGAACGCAGTCAACAATATCTTTATAAGGTGCATGGTACTTGTTCCATCGCCTTTTTGGAATTTCAATATAAGAAGCAAAAGCCTTAAAGCAATTTGCAATAACTTGTAAATCAAGACCATAAGCATCACTAATATTTTGAAAGTCATCAGTTCCCATAAAAGATTCAAGGCATTCATAATCATAATTTATACCTGACTTTCTTCCTTTGTCATTCTCCCATGCTTCATCATTATCTTGAATACGGTCCATAAGATCCCATTTAGCTTCTTCTTCCATGCGAGTGAATGATCTAGCACAAGAAGCATACAATAAATCCTTATCATGTAGAGGAAGCCTTGCATAAAAGTTATTGATAATAATATTGTTGGGGAGCTCATGAATGGGACATTTGAGCATTAGTAACTTCAATCTCCCCCAAGCTTGAACTGTACTCTCTCCATCAAGAGACCAAAAGTTGTATATTTGATTCTGATCTTTATGAATCTCACTTAGAGGATAAAACTTTGAATAAAAGAGAGGCACTATTTCCTCCCATTCCAGAGCTTGACCATTCTTCAACAGCTTATACCATTCTTCAGTTCTTCCTTTCAGCGATAATGAAAATAACTTCTTCTTGACTTGATTTGTAGTAATACCTGCATACTTGAACAACCCGCATAATTCGTGTATAAAGAGCAAATGATCACCGGGATGGACAGTTCCATCCACAACATAGTACTTATCCATAACACGATCAATAATTCTTGTAGGTATTTTAAAAGCATCACTCTCAGCAGGTGGTGGTTCATCTACTACCTTAGCAGTGGTAGTAGCATTACCAAATAAGAAACTCAGCGAATTATCCATAATGAAAATAAAGCAACTAACAGAAATAAACAATACTCACAGAAGAAGTTTCCTTTACCAATTCCACTCTCCAATAGCGCTTCCCTCCCCGGCAACGGCGCCAGAAAATAGTCTTGATGACCCACAAGTATAGGGGGTGTATCGGAGTATTTTCGATAAGTAAGAGTGTCAAACCCAACGAGGAGCAGAAGGTGCTGGCTAGTGGTATGGATCAGGAATTCTCTTCAAATACTTAGCAAACGGATTTTTAGGGGTTTTTGATAATGCAAGTAAACGAAGTACGAGTAAATAAAATACAGTAGGAATAAATGCAACAAGTGGCCCAATCCTTTATGTAGCAAAGGACAAGTCGGTTGTATTACTTAAGATGACCAAATGTTCTCGAGGACACATGGGAAGACTGTGAAGTGCTTTCGCTTCATATAGTTGATTAATCTTCTTTAGCTTGCTAAGTGTTGTGTGGGTGAACCTGTGCTAATGTACCGACCTTCCTAGGACTAATACATACTTGTGATTATACCCCTTGCAAACATCGGTAAGTACAAGAAAGTAATTAAGGTAGAAACCTAACCACAACTTTAAACTCTAAGACCCTGACGTCCCTTGTGCAATGGTTTCCCAACGAGGGTTCAGGTTTCCGTCACTCCGGCAACCCCTACGATTAGTAGCCAAATACACAATGTATTCCCCTAGGCCCATATAGGTGAAGTGTCATGTAGTCGACGTTCACATGATACCACTAGAAGAAGTACACCACAACTTAAATATCAAACTATTGAATATTTCTCAACACAACTCCACTACTAACAACATGACTTCTCCCATGTCCTCAAGAACAAAATGAACTGCTCACAAGACATCATATGGATCATAATCAGAGATGGAATAATGATGTATAACAATCTGAAAATAAACAATAATTCAATGGTTCACTCAATAGCATCAACTACAAAGAGTAATCAACACCGGGAAAGTTTCCCCTAAGAACTATGCAAGATTCAACCAAATTGTTACAGCAATATGGAGATGGTGATGAGGGTGCTGATGGTGCTGATGTTGGTGGTGATGATGATGATGATCCTGATGAAGTCCAGCTTGATGGTGGTGTTGATGGAGACGATCTCCCCTCTTCTGGAAGGAATTCCCCTGGTAGAAATCTGTCTACCGGAGAGATCTTTCTCCCTCAGTGTTTTCCGCCCCGCAGAGGCAGCAGAATCTTTCTGTGGTCACCCCTCGAGTCTTAGGGTTTCGAGAGGAATATATACACCAGAGGGGAGAGCCAGAGGTGGGCCAAGGTGGCCACACCACCTGGTGGCGCGGCCTAGGGTGGCCCGCGCTAGGGGGTGGTGTGGGCGTCCTATGGCCCATCTCCACTCCATCTTCTGGTAAAATAGGATTTTCCGTATATTTTCCCGGATTTTCTGATCTTCGTGAATTTTGCCTCCAAACAACACCTTTTCCATCAGAATCCTGACTGCAGCGGTCCATGCTCCAAAAGTCATCAACCATGCAAAAACAGATGAAATAACATAAGTATCACCTCTTAATATGAAATATATCAATGAATAACAGTAAATTATGACATAGAATAGTGATGCAAAATGGACGTATCAACTCCCCAAGCTTAGACTTCGCTTGTCCCTGTTTAAACGAGCTCAATAAACATGGCCTCAGGTTTATGGAGTGAAAAGTCGATAAAAGAATACGGACTAGAAGCATCACATTCATCAATACATAGATCATAGTAGAAGACAACTCACTATTATACAACTTAACTTGCAATAAGTAAAGGAAACACAATCAAGATACATAAAGTGAATCATAATTGGTAATGGCAAACTTAGCTCTTGGTCGAAGAATAGTTGATAATTTGCTGGAGTTCACAAATAACTGGTTATCAATAATAGCTTTCAAAGTAGTAGACACCAAGATAAGAGCAAAGTGCAAAACAAGGAACATAAGAAACATGATTGAATAAATCATCATATGAATGAATGAAACACAATAACTCAAAATACTTGCTGAGATAGAGGGGAATAGGTTTACTGACTCAACTACAAAGTAACAGAAAGGCCCTTCGCAGAGGGAAGCAGGGATTTCAAGTTTCATAAAGAGCTCCCAAAAATTATGGTACTTATTAGCTTTCAGATCTCATTTCCCCTATCCTAGGCATCTTTAGGTGATTAAGGTTAAAGTGACACAACTAAGATGATATGCTTGACAAGTTATAAATTGAAGTCCCATGCCCCTTACTTACGAAGACCGAACCTCATGCTACTCAACTTCAGTCACGAGTAAGCTCTTGTCATTGTAAATACATGTGTATCATCGAGAACCGCCAACGGGGTACCCCTTGCACATGACACAGGAGCTATCCCATAATCAAAATGATAAGGCAAGCAGACAGTGAGCATCTTAGCGATCTTTTTATTTGCTATTTGCATAGGTTTTTATTGAGAATGCTTCATAGAATGCTCACTATAGTTATGCTGCAAGTTTCCACCATGATTAGGCATGGCTTAGGCTAGCGGCCCAGGCGTTTCTCTAACACACATATAAACTCCATGATCTTACAAGTTCCACTTTTATTTCACACCGCCGGGATCCATAAGCAAAAGAATCATGATATCAACTAGGTACAAAGTACCAATGCAGTGTTGAAAGCGGTCCCCATGATACATGGTTCTGCTAACTTCAACTCATAAAGCGCAAGCATATAAGCAACAAAGAAGGACCCAATGGTTCAAGTTTATTAGATGCAAGAAAAGTAAGGTGTACCGTCAAGTTCGTGAGAGCTTTAATCACTAATTTTCACATAACAAGTTTAATTTGGAAGGTAGACAAAGCAAGAATTTACTTGGAATAGCAATAATGCTACTAGGTAGGTATGGTGGACACAAATGGCAGAGGTTTTGGTTTAAGGATTGGATGCACGAGAAGAATTCCCTCTCAGTACAGGTTTCTGGCTAGCAAGGCTGGGCAGCAAGTATAAGAGTTGAAGGAAGCAAACAAACATACAAGTGATAAAAACAAACATGCAATCTTCCTTGGAAGCACAAAAGATCTTAACTAGAGAATACTAAACTTATGAGCAAATCAAGAAAGAAAGATGACGAAATTATATTTCTTAGAGTACTTTAATATTTTTCATTCAACTCTTAAAAATAGTGTTGCTACTGACCGAGCCAGGTTTGCCAAAACCATCAACAAAGGACATTGTGGTCTCCAGCATCCTGAAACTTGCAGCAGCACTTATGCGTTTAAATCTAACCTCGTACTCACAGTTTTGATTTTGAACATCGTAGAGCTGTGCTTGCAGTTCAGTGGTTGTTTGGCGGAGTGAGAGGACTTCATCCTTGAGCTCAGCAGTCTCCTTTTGGTGCTCGGCGATGAGTTCGGAACAAATCTTATGGATGATTTCCACTTCGCGTTCCGCCATCTTCTTGTACCTAAAGACTTCTTGCTCTAGTGCTTCCATCCTGTCCTCCAAACTTCCTTCACCTTTGGGGCCTTGAACCTCTTTTATCCGGACTTCCCTATCTTCAAGCAACAACTCCTTGGGATGAATCTTCAACTCTCTCATGTATGGGTTGATGATATCTTCTAAGGAATCTCCCTTGGCTGATCCAGAGGAAGACATTGTGGCTCCAAATCTGGGACTCTACCTGTCAGAAACAGATCGAAACAAAAACACGATATACGAACCTCGGGAGATCCGGGGGATTATATATTACGAAGTTTCAAAACAAAAGGAAGGTACTGGGAGAAAGCGAGTCGGAGACGGAGGCTGAGGTGGCCCCACCACCTGGTGGCGCGGCCAGGGGTGGGCCCGCGCCATAGGGTGGTGTGAGCCACCCTAGCTCCGTTTCCGCCCCTCTTTCGCTTCGTAGCTTTCCTTATTTACTAAAAACTGCAAAAATATAGTTGGATACTATTTTCGTGGAACTTTTATTACCAGAACTATTACCTATTCAAAAACAGAGTCTGCAGGTCTCTGAATTTGGTCCTTGATAAATTTTTCCGGAGTTATAACTTGAAAGGCATCAACATCTTCATTGTAAGAATCTCCAGCAATATAGTGCTTGAGTCGCTGCCCATTCACTACTTGTGTATTATTATCTTTTAAAGAAGAACTTTTTATTGCTCCTGAATGGTACACTTCTTAAATAATGAAGGGTCCTTCCCATTTTGACAGTAGCTTTCCTGCAAAAAATCTGAGACGAGACCTATACAATAGAACTTTCTCACCAACATGAAATTCTCTCTTAAGTATTCGCTTGTCATGCCATTTTTTAACTTTTTCTTTAAAGAGCCTAGCATTCTCATAGGCTTCACTCCTCCATTCATCTAAAGAACTTAAGTCAAATAATCTTTTCTCACCAGCGAGCTTACAATCTCTATTGAGTTCTTTAACTGCCCAATAAGCTTTGTGTTCTAATTCTAAAGGTAGGTGACAAGATTTTCCATAAACCATTTTATAAGGAGACATCCCCATAGGGTTTTTGTAGGCAGTCCTATAAGCCCATAAAGCATCATTCAACTTATTAGCCTAGTTTTTTCTAGATCTATTAACAGTCTTTTGCAAGATGGATTTAATTTCTCTATTTGACAATGAAGGGAATATGCCCGAGAGGCAATAATAAAGTGGTTATTATCTTATTCCATGTTTATGATAAATGTTTATTTTACATGCTAGAATTGTATTGATCGGAAACATCAATACATGTGTGTTTAATCAACAAAAAGGGTTCCTAGTTATGCCTCTCTTATAGACTAGCTTGTTGATTAACAAGATGATCAAGGTTTCCTGATCATGGACATTGGATGTTGTTAATAACAAGGTCACACCATTGGTGGAATGATGTGATGAACATTCATCCGAAGTATATCATTACGATCAAAGTCATTATGTTTATATTGCTATAATATCATACGAAGTAATCTTTATCCTTAGACCATGAGATCATGTTAATTGCTAACACCGGAAGAGTATCTTGATAACATCAAACTTCACACCGTAACAGGGTGACTATAAAGGTGGGTTTAGTGCTACGAAGGTGTTATGTTGAGGCTCATGGATCAAGAGTGGGATTTGTCCATCCCGATGACGGATAGATATACTCTAGGCCCTCTCGGTGATATCACATTGAAATAGCTTGCAAGCAAGTGATGTGATCACTAGAATGTTATATCACGGGAACGAAAAAGAGTGCATGTCGAATCTAGATCAAACTAGGTATGGAGATACCGATGATCGAATCTCGGACATGTAATATATCGCGGGACAAAGGGATTTAGTTACCAGCGTTAAATGTTCTCACGATCACAGAAGTCATCGTTGAATGTGTAGGAGTTAGTATGGATCTCCAGGTCCCGCTGCTGATTATTGATCGGAGAGGGGTCTCAATCATGTCTGCATTATTCGCGAACCGTAGGGTGACACACTTAAGGGATACCGACACCATTTGGAGCAAATATATTCTAAATAAAGATTTAAGAAAGCGCTGGAATTATTTCAATAGACACCGAAACTGTTTCGGGTGAAAATGCTGAAATTGGTTCTGCATGTAATATTGAAATGTTGTAGGGGGTTTTATGTGAATGTTTGTTAATTAAAGTAATTAACAAAATTCTGAATAAAAATAATAAAAGAGTTTTATTAAATGAGAGAGCATTAAATTTGGAGAAATTTAATGCATTTAAAGTGGAGACTTTAAAAGAGAATGAGAACGGGCATTTTAATGTGGAGGGGTTACCACCACATGAATGGAGGAGGTGAAGGGTCACCCCCTCCATGCGCCGGCCATGAAGGAGGGGCACCCCCCTCCTCCTATAAAAGGCCACCCCCTCCTCACTTCTCACACACACCTCCTTGTGAAGGATCTCTGTCCCCCTCTAGTATTATTCCCCCATGGTCTCGGATTAGCGAGATACATGTTCCCGGTGGCTTTATCTGGAAAGGAGTTGCTGCTTCCGCTGCTTTGCTGGAGCGAGGGACGGAGGTTGTCGGGGTACCGGACGTGTGTGCGATCACGGATGCACAGCTGCTGGACTTGGTGGTGCTGGAGCTGGATCTGATGGACGTGCTGGAGCCGGACCTGCTGGACTTCATCACGATCTTGAGATCGGCAAGTGTACGACTACATCAATCACGAGTTCCTACTCGTTAACAAAGCTCGTTGTCTACGAGGGTAAGTTCTCGTTGGATGTATGTCCACCCGTTGCCTTGTACCTAGTAGATAGATCTTGGCGTGTAGTTCACACCGTAGGAAATTTTTTGTTTTCTATGCTGCGGACCCAACAGACAATTCTACTTGCCCACTAGTTTGGGGGTGATAAGATGAAGCAATTCTATGGTTAACATCATATTTAGCAAGGGTCTTTCTAAAACCACCATGGATGAAATGAGAACCTCCATCAGTCATGAGATACCTAGGCACTCCAAAGCTAGGAAAGATAACATCCTTAAGCATTTTTAGAGAAGTCTCCCCGTCAGCACTCTTCGTGGTAATGGCTTCTACCCACTTAGTAACATAATCAACGGCAACAAGAATATGAGTATAACCTTTTGAAGGAGGAAAAGGACCCATAAAGTCAAATCCCGAGAAATCAAAGGGTTCAATAACTAGAGAGTAGTTCATAGGAATTTCATTGCGTCTAGAAATATTACCAACACACTGACACTCATCACAAGATAAAACAAATTTTCTTGCATCTTGAAAAAGGGTAGGCCAGTAGAAACCTGATTGAACACCTTTTGCGCAGTTCTATCTCCTGCATGATGTCCTCCATAAGCACTACCATGACATTTACTCAATATCTCCTGTTGTTCATATTCTGGAACACATCTTCGCATAATACCATCCACTCCTTCTTTATATAAGTGTGGGTCATCCCAAAAGTAATGCCTCAAATCATAAAAGAACTTCCTTCTTTGCTGGGCTGTAAAAGTTGGAGGCAAATACTTGGAGGCAATAAAGTTAGCGTAATAAGCGTACCAAGGGCTCCTTCGCGAGTTTACTCCTACCGCAGCCAACTGTTCATTTGGGAAGCTATCATTAACAGGCATAGGATCAAAAGAGATGTTTTCCAATCGAGATAAATTATCAGCTACAGGATTTTCAGCACCTTTCCTATCTACAATATGTAGATCAAACTCTTGTAAAAGCAGCACCCACCTAATAAGCCTAGGCTTAGCATCCTTCTTCGTCATAAGGTACTTAATAGCAGCATGATCAGTATGAATGGTGAATTTTGAGTCCACAATATAAGGTCTAAACTTATCATAAGTAAAAACGACAACTAGGAATTCTTTTTTAGTAGTAGCATAATTCCTTTGAGTAGCATCAAGAGTCTTACTAGCATAATGAATAACATTTAGCTTTTTATCAATTCATTGCCCAGGGACAGCACCTACAGCAAAATCACTAGCATCACACATTATTTCAAAGGGTAAACTGCAATCAGGTGGTTGAACGATAGGAGCTGTGGTTAAAGCCTTCTTAAGAGTTTCAAAAGCTTCCTTACAATCATTATCAAAAACAAAGGGTACATCTTTTTGAAGAAGATTAGTGAGGGGTTTTGATATCTTAGAAAAATCTATAATAAACCTTCTATAGAAACCAGCATGACCAAGGATACTACGAATACCTTTAATGTCTCTTGGACATGGCATTTTCTAAATTGCCTCAACCTTAGATCTATCAACTTCTATGCCTCTTTCAGAAACCTTATGTCCAAGTACAATACCTTCATTAACCATAAAGCGGCATTTCTCCCAATTAAGAACAAGATTGGTCTCTTCACACCTCTGCAAAACTTTATCAAGGTTGTGTAGACAATTATCGAAAGAAGTTCCATAGACGGAGAAATCATCCATGAATACTTCCACAATTTCCTCACAAAAACCATGAAAGATAGCAGACATACATCTTTGAAAAGTAGCAGGAGCATTACATAAACCAAAAGGCATACGTCTATAAGCATAGGTTCCGTAAGGGCATGTAAAAGTAGTTTTTTCTTGATCTTGTTGTTTAACAGCAATTTGAGAGAAACCAGAATATCCATCAAGAAAACAAAAATGGGTCTTCTTAGACAACCTTTCTAACATTTGATCAATAAAAGGAAGCGGGTAATGATCTTTCTTAGTAACTTTGTTAACTTTCCTAAAATCAATGCACATCCTATAGCCCACTACTATTCTTTGGGGAATAAGCTCATCATTATCATTAGGAACAACGGTAATTCCTCCTTTTTTTAGTTACACAATGAACAGGACTAACCCATCCACTATCAGCACTAGGGTAAATAATACCAGCATCAAGGAGTTTCAATACCTCATTTCTTACCACTTCCTTCATCTTAGGATTTAAACATCGTTGGTGCTCTACTACTGGCTTTGCATCTGGTTCTATATTGATAGAATGCTGACATATAGTAGGTGAAATCCCTTTTAAATCATCCAGAGTATAGCCCATAGCCCCTCAGTGTTTCTTCAAAACCTCCAATAACCTTTCTTCTTCCTTCCCTGAAAGTTTAGAGCTAATAATAACAGGATATATCTTTGTATCATCAATGTAAGCATATTTAAGATCGTCAGGGAGAGGTTTTAGATCGAAGACTAGATCCTTTTTAGGTGGCAGCGTGGTACCCAAGTCTTCTACAGGCAAGTTATGCTTAAGCATATTAGGCTGATTACGGAGAATCTCGTCAATCTCATTCCTTTCTTCCATGAAGATTTCACTTTCATGATCTTCCATAAATTGCTGCAAAGCATTGTTAGGAGCAAGAGAAATAGAAGCAAGTTGTTCACCTCTAAAATCCTCATTATGGGTTTCCTCTTCACAAGGTTCTTTAGTAAATTTCGAAAAATTAAACTCATAAGATTCCCCATCAAACTTAGTCAAGATTTTCTCCCTTTTGCAATCAATAATAGCTCCACAAGTACTCAAGAAAGGTCTACCAAAAATGATAGGATAAGTTTTACTAGCAGCTGAACCAAGTACTAGAAAATCAGCAGGATACTTAATCTTACCACAAAGAACTTCCACATCCCGTACAATATCAATTGGAGAGATGGTCTCTCTATTAGCAAGGTGAATAACCACATCAATCTCTTCCAATTCGCAGGGACTGATTTCATGCATAATTTCTCTGTAAAGATCATAAGGAATAGCACTGGAACTCGCACCAATATCACATAAACCATAATAGCAATGATCACCAATTCTAACAGAAAGCACATGGACACTAGCTTTTTTAGTTCTATTAGGATGCGAAACAATATTAGAAGCATCCTCACAAAAGACTATGTGTCCATCTTCTACACTTTTAGTGACAAGGTCTTTCACAATTGCTACAATAGGTTCAATGTTTATTTGTTCATCAGGTTTTACAGTTCTGTTTGCACTTTTAGTGATTACACTAGTTATCACAGGATGGTCCTTTACCTTATCCGGGAAGGGTTTCTCGATATAAAGTTCAGGTAAGATGTGATCAATAGTGTAAAACTCAGTACTCCCAACAGGAACGCAGTCAACAATATCTTTATAAGGTGCATGGTACGTGTTCCATCCCCTTTTTGGAATTTCAATATAAGAAGCAAAAGCCTTAAAGCAATTTGCAATAACTTGTAAATCAAGACCATAAGCATCACTAATATTTTGAAAGTCATCAGTTCCCATAAAAGATTCAATGCATTCATAATCATAATTTATACCTGACTTTCTTCCTTTGTCATTCTCCCATGCTTCATCATTATCTTGAATACGGTCCATAAGATCCCATTTAGCTTCTTCTTCCATGCGAGTGAATGATCTAGCACAAGAAGCATACAATAAATCCTTATCATGTAGAGGGAGCCTTGCATAAAAGTTATTGATAATAATATTGTTGGGGAGCTCATGAATGGGACATTTGAGCATTAGTAACTTCAATCTCCCCCAAGCTTGAACTGTACTCTCTCCATCAAGAGACCAAAAGTTGTATATTTGATTCTGATCTTTATGAATCTCACTTAGAGGATAAAACTTTGAATAAAAGAGAGGCACTATTTCCTCCCATTCCAGAGCTTGACCATTCCTCAACAGCTTATACCATTCTTCAGTTCTTCCTTTCAGCGATAATGAAAATAACTTCTTCTTGACTTGATTTGTAGTAATACCTGCATACTTGAACAACCCGCATAATTCGTGTATAAAGAGCAAATGATCACCGGGATTTTTAGGGGTTTTTGATAATGCAAGTAAACGAAGTACGAGTAAATAAAAGACAATAGGAATAAATGCAGCAAGTGGCTCAATCCTTTATGCAGCAAAGGACAAGTCGGTTGTATTACTTAAGATGACCAAACATTCTCGAGGACACATGGGAAAACTGTCAAGTGCTTTAGCTTCATATAGTTGATTAATCTTCTTTAGCTTGGTAAGTGTTGTGTGGGTGAACCTGTGCTAATGTACCAACCTTCCTCGGACTAATACATACTTGTGATTATACCCCTTGCAAACATCCGTAAGTACAAGAAAGTAATTAAGGTAGAAACCTAACCACAACTTTAAACTCGAAGACCCTGACATCCCTTGTGCAATGGTTTCCTAACGGGGGTTCAACTTTCTGTCACTCCGGCAACCCCTACGATTAGTAGCCAAATACACAATGCATTCCCCTAGGCCCATATAGGTGAAGTGCCATGTAGTCGACGTTCACATGACACCACTAGAAGAAGTACACCACAACTTAAATATCAAACTATTGAATCTTTCTCAACACAACTCCACTACTAACAACATGACTTCTCCCATGTCCTCAAGAACAAAACGAACTACTCAAAAGACATCATATGGATCATAATCAGAGATGGAATAAAGATGTATAACAATCTGAACATAAACAATAATTCAATGGTTCACTCAATAGCATCAACTACAAAGAGTAATCAACACCAGGAAAGTTTCCCCTAAGAACTATGCAAGATTCAACCCAATTGTTACAGCAATATGGAGATGGTGATGAGGGTGCTGATGGTGATGATGGTGGTGGTGATAATGATGATGATCCCGATGTAGTCCAGCTTGATGGTGGTGTTGATGACGACGATCTCCCCTCTTCGGGAAGGAATTCCCCCGATAGAAATCTGTCTGCCAGAGAGATCTTTCTCCCTCGGTGTTTTCCGGCCCGCAGAGGCGGCGGAATCTTTCTATGGTCGGCCCCGAGTCTTAGGGTTTCGAGAGGAATATATACGCTAGAGGGGAGAGCCAGAGGTGGGCTAGGGCGGCCACACCACCTGGTGGCGCGACCTAGGGTGGCCCGCGCCGGGGGGTGGTTTGGGCCCCCTGTGGCCCATCTCCACTCCCTCTTCTAGTAGCCTTCGTCTTCTGGAAAAATTGGATTTTCCGTATATTTTCCCGGATTTTCTGATCTTCGCGAATTTTGCCTCCAAACAGCACTTTTCCATCAGAATCCTGACTGCAGCGGTCCATGCTCCAAAAGTCATCAACCATGCAAAAACAGATGAAATAACATAAGTATCACCTCTTAATATGAAATATATCAATGAATAACAGTAAATTATGACATAGAATAGTGATGCAAAATGGATGTATCACGGCCCAGGCGTTTCTCTAACACACATACATAACTCCATGGACTTACAAGCTCCCATTTCATTTTACACCGATGACATCCATAGACAAAATAACATGATATCAACTAGGTACAAAGTACCGGTGCAATGTTGAAAGCGTTCCCCATGACAACATGGTTCTGCTAATTCACAACTTACAAAGCGCAAGCATATACGCAACATAGCTGGGCACAATGGTTCAAGTTTATTAAGTGCAAGAAAGTAAAGTGTGCCATCAAGTTCGTGAGAGCTTTAATCACTAATTTTCACATAACAAGTTTAATTTGGAAGGTAGATAAAAACATGAATTTACTTGGAATAGCAATAGTGCTAATAGGTAGGTATGGTGGACACAAATGGCGTAGGTTTTGGTTTAAGGATTGGATGCACGAGAAGCATTCCCTCTTAGTACATGTTTTTGGCTAGCAAGGCTGGGTAGCAAGCATAAGAGTTGAAGGAAACAAACAAACATACAGGTGATAAAAACAAACATGCAATCTTCCTTGAAAGCACAAAAGATCTTAACTAGAGAATACTAAACTTATGAGCAAATCAAGAAAGAAAGATGATGAAATTATATTTCTTTAGAGTACTTTTTATCTTTTTCATTCAAATCTCAAAAATAGTGTTGCTACTGACCGAGCTAGGTTTGCCAAAACCAACTAAATTAACTCAATGATCCCAAAGTGATATCAATACTAACGACAAGATCAATCATATAACCGTGAATTGAAAACTAATAAAAGATATGCAAAAGAGTAAATGATAGAACTTCTCATTAATATTCCATAACGGCAACTCACACCAAGGGATACATAGATATCTCACGAGAGGGGGGACACTTCCATAATGCAAACCATCCTACATGATAACTTCTCTGTTCATGATATGATTCTACTAAAAAGGTAAAATGATAGAAGATAGTGATGTGATACCGCGACACTCCCCCAAGCTTGGAACAAACCAAGGGGATGCCAAAACCTGATGACGAATTACTCCTTCGGTGGTGGTGGTATTCTCTCGTCATCGTCCGACTTCCAAGGTAAGGGCTCCCCATCAACGAAGGACATCGTGGTCTCCAGCATCCTGAAACTTGCATCAGCACTTATGCGTTTAAACCTAACCTCGTACTCATAGTTTTGATTTTCAACGTCGTAGAGTTGTGCTTGCAGTTGGTTGGTTGCTTGATGGAGTGAGAGAATTTCATCCTTAAGTTCGGCAGTCTCCTTTTGGTGCTCGTCGATGAGTTCAGAACAAATCTTGTGGATGATATCCACTTCGCGTTCCGCCATCTTCTTGTACCTAAAGACTTCTTGCTCCAGTGCTTCCATCCTGTCCTCCAGGCTTACTTCACCTTTAGGGCCTTGAACCTCTTTTATCCGTACCTCCCCATCTTCAAGCAACAACTCCTTGGGGTGAATCTTCAACTCTCGCATGTATGGGTTGATGATATCCGCTGAGGAATCTTCCTTGGCTGATCCAGAGGAAGACATTGTGGCTCCAAATCTGGGACTCTATCTGTCAGAAACAGATCAAAACAAAAACACGATGAGAACACGATATACGAACCTCGGGGGATCCGGGGGATTATATATTACGAAGTTTTACAACAAAAGGAAGGTACTGGGAGAAAATGGGTCGAAGATGGAGTCCGGGGCGGCCACACCACCTGGCGGCACGACCAGGGGTGGGCCCGTGCCATAGGGTGTTGTGAGCCACCCAGGGTCTGTTTTCGTCCCTCTTTCGCTTTGTAGGTTTCCTTGTTGGATAAAAATTCCAAAAATATAACTGGACATAATTTCCGTGGAACTTTTCTTACCAGAATTGTTACCTATTTCAAAACGGACTCTGCAGGTCTCTGAATTTGGCATTTAACAGATCCATCCGGAGTCACCACTTGAATAACATCAATATCTTCATCTTTATACTCATATTGCTCGAGTCATGAAACCTTTCTCTTTCTCAATACACCATTTTCTCCAATAACCTAAAAATTTCTTTCACACAAAATTTCACATAATTCTCATTAGCAACATTAGTGTAAGCGAGGTAATAAAACTTTTTATGTCTAATTTCAACTGAAATCCATCAAAACATAAGCTACTGTAGCAACTCCTTCCGAAAACCCAAAAGGAATTCAAAAAGGAAATCGATTAAAGAACCAAATGCAAGAGTGGCAAAATCTGTCAAAGCAGACCAGCAGGTAAAGATCAATTTTTCGAAAATCTTCTGTTGCTCAAATCAAAAAGTGCAAAACTAACGAAAGTTAAATAACAACCTGGGGGCAGAAGAACAAAAAATTATAGCTCAATCCGACATACAGAGATCTCTCACAAATTTTTACGGTGAAGCACAAAAATCTGTTTTGGGACAGGAACTTCCCCAAATCTTACTTCTCTCTCATTAGAGGTTGACCTTGACACAATAACCAAACAAAAAGGATAAGGAGAGGTTATTACCGAAGTAATAACTTCCAAGACTCAAAGAAACAAAAACAAACTGAAATCAAGAATAAATTGGATTGTCTCCCAAAAAGCTCTTTCTTTATAGCCATTAAGATGGGCATGATAATTTCAATGATGCTCACATAAGAATATGAATTGAAGTGAAAGAGAGCATTAAGAAGCAAAAATACACATGTTTAAGTCTAACCCACTTCCTATGCAAGGGAATTTTGTAAACAAACAAGTTGTTGAAACCAGAGGCTACAAGCATAGGAAGGTAGAACAAGTGCAACATAAAGATTTTAAGCATAAAACAAGGAAACTTGATATTTTTGAGATGCATAAGAACAGTCTTCCTTCTCTCATAATAACTTTCAGTATCATGCATAAACTTAATGATATAGCTATCACAAGAACCATTGTAGCAATGATCGCTTATCCTAACAGAAAACACAGGGACACTAACTGTCCTAACACTACTTTGTGAAGCAATATTAGGGATAGCCTTACAGAGGATAGCGTGTCCATCTTCCACATATTTAGTGACAAAGTCTTTCACATTTGCTATTATAGGTTCATCATTTTGTTCATCAGGCTCAACAACTTTACTTGTACTTTCATTAACCATACTAGCTATCATAGAGTGTTCCTTTATCTTAACTAGGAAAGGCATTTTCTCAATGTAAGGTTCAGGTAAAGCATGATTAGCAGTATAAACTTCAGTATTTCTTGCAGGAACACACTTAGCAACAAATTTATATGGTTCATGATACTTATTCCACTTCTTTATAGGAACTTCAATGTAGGAAGCAAAAGCCTTAAAATAAGTTGCAATAGCTTGAGAGTCTAGACCATAAGCATTTTTAATATTTTGAAAGTCATCAGTTCCCATAAAATATTCAATGCATTCATAATCATAATTTATACCTGACTTTCTTCCTTTGTCATTCTCCCAAGCTTCAGCATTGTCTTGAATACGGTCCATAAGATCCCATTTAGCTTCTTCTTCCATGCGTGTAAATGATCCAGCACAAGAGGCATCCAATAAATCCTTATCATGAAGAGAAAGCCTTGCATAAAAGTTATTGATAATAATATTGTTGGGGAGCTCATGAATGGGACATTTGAGCATTAGTGACTTCAATCTCCCCCAAGCTTGAGCTGTACTCTCTCCATCAAGATGCCAAAAGTTGTATATTTGATTCCGATCTTTATGAATCTCACTAGGAGGATAAAACTTTGAATAAAAGAGAGGTACTATTTCCTCCCATTCAAGAGCTTGACCATTCTTCAGCAGCTTGTACCATTCCTCAGCTCTTCCTTTCAGTGATAATGAGAATAACTTCTTCTTAACTTGATCTGTAGTAATACCTACACACTTGAACAACCCGCATAATTCGGGTATAAAGAGCAAATGATCACCAGGATGGACAGTTCCATCTCCAACATAATAGTTATACATAACACGATCAATAATTCTTGTAGGTATTTTAAAAGTATCATTCTCAGCAGGTGGTGGTTCATCTACTACTTTAGCAGTGGTAGTAGCATTACGAATAAGAAACTCAGGGAATTATCCATAATGAAAATAAAGCAACTAACAGAAATAAACAATACTCACAGTAGAAGTTTCCTTTACCAGTTCCACTTTCCAATAGCACTTCACTCCCCGACAACGGCGCCAGAAAATAGTCTTGATGACCCACAAGTATAGGGGGTGTATCGCAGTATTTTCGATAAGTAAGAGTGTTGAACCCAATGAGGAGCAAAAGGTGCTGGCGAGTGGCTAGGAGCAGAAATTCTCTGTAAATACTTAGCAAATGGATTTTTAGGGGGTTTTGATAATGCAGGTAAATAAAGTACGAGTAAATAAAAGACAATAAGAATAAATTCAGCAAGTGGCCCAATCCTTTCTTTAGCAAATGACAAGCCGGTTGTATTACTTAAGATGACCAAACGTTCTCAAGGACACATGGGACTATCGTCAAGTGCTTTCGCTTCATATAGTTGATTAATCTTCTTTAGTTTGCTAAGTGTTGTGTGGGTGAACTTGTGCTAATGTACCGACCTTCCTAGGACTAATACATACTTGTGATTAAACCCCTTACAAGAATCCACAAGTACAAGAAAGTAATTAAGGTAGAAACCTAACCACAACTTTAAACTCTAAGACCCTGACGTCCCTTGTGCAATGGTTTCCTAACGGGGGTTTAGGTTTCTGTCACTCCGGTAACCCCTACAATTAGTAGCCAAATACACAATGCATTCCCCTAGGCCTATATAGGTGAAGTGTCATGTAGTCGACATTCACATGGCACCACTAGAAGAAGTGCACCACAACTTAAATATCAAACCATTGAATCTTTCTCAACACAATTCCACTACTAATAACATGACTTCTCCCATGTCCTCAAGAACAAAACGAACTACTCACAAGATATCATATGGATCATGATCAGAGATGAAATAATGATGTGTAACAATCTGAACATAAAGGATAATTCAATGGTTCACTCAATAGCATCAACTACAAGGAGTAATCAACACCGGTAAATTTTCCCCTAAGAACTATGCAAGATTCAACCCAATTGTTATAGCGGTATGAGGTGGTGATGATGGTGCTGGTGGAGATGATGGTGGTGATGATGACGATGATGATCCCGATGAAGTCCAATTTGATGGCGGTGTTGATGGCGACGATCTCCCCTCTCCGGGAAGGAATTCCCCCGGCAGAATTCTGTCTGCCGGAGAGATCTTTCTCACTTGGTGTTTTCCGCCCCGCAGAGGCGGCGGAATCTTTCTGTGGTTGCTCCCCGAGTTTTAGGGTTTCGGGAGGATAATATATGCCAGAGGGGAGAGGCTGGAGTGGACCAGGGCGGCCACACCACCTGGTGGCGTGGCCTGGGGTGGCCCGTGCCAGGGGGTGGTGTGGGCCCCCTGTGGCCCAACTCCACTTCCCCTTCTGGCTTTTTTTGTCTTCTGGAAAAATATAATTTTCCATGTATTTTCCCGGATTTTCTGATCTTCTCGAATTTTGCCTCCAAACAGCACCTTTTCCATCAGAATTCTGACTACAATGGTCCATGCTCCAAAAGTCATCAATCATGCAAAAATAGATGAAATAACATAAGTATCATCTCTTAATATGAAATATATCGATGAATAACAGTAAATTATGATATAGAATAGTGATGCAAAATGGACGTATCAGCCACAAGGCAAAAAGAACGTACGCCTTCCCTGTAAGTGTTAGAGCGTCGGTCACCGTACATCCATGGATGGCTCATCTGCATTATACAACCATATATATGAAACGGTGCTTAAATTAGTACCGCGCGGTCTAAACGAGAAAATAGTTGCTAACCTTTTAGGACACATCGAAACAAAGAGGAGAAACCTTAAGTGTGGCTCAGGCACCTCATATCATGTTTGTCTTGTGTGAACTCAAGTGGCACCACTCTCACAGGCATTTCATCGAGCACCTCTAGTACATAAGAGAAAAACCTAACACAAACTTTGCCACACCTTCCCCCATGAAAACATAGAGGACAGCTGTGCCATATATATAACCCAGCCCATTGGTCCCGGTTTGAGATACAAACCGAGACTAATGGGTGTGCCAGGACCGCGCAGCAGGCACCAGACCCTTTAGTCCCGGTTTGTATCTCAAACCGGGACAAAAGGTCTCTTACGGGCCGGGACAAATGATTTCAAGGGATTCTGGCCGTCCGGTTCGGCCCATTAGTCCCGGCCCCAGCCACGGCAGTGCACATACACCTCCTCAAAATACTTCCAAGATTTTGAATTCTCAGCTCCGCTTGTTTCCTTCTTTCTTTTATTCTTTCCTTTTACTCTTCCATCATATTCTCCCGAACTAATATCAATACTTGGTGGCTCTACTTAATCGGTTCGAGGAATACCATGAACATCCTCCTCGGACATGTCATCATTATTGTCATAAGAGGTTTTCTCATCTTCATATCCATCATGATTGGGAACATACAAATCTTCTTGATCCTTCTCACAAACTTCTGGATCCTCCTCTTCCTCTTCCATCTCCTCTATCTCTTCCTATACCAAAAAATTAAAATAGAACATCACTACTTATGCATACAACAAATAAATATTTTCATACAAGAAACAAATACTTGCATACATTAAATATATTCCATTTGCATCGTACATTTGCATCATTTAACCACATTTGCATACACCAAGAAATTAAAATAGAACATCACTACTTATGCATACAACAAATAAATATTTGCATACAATAAACAAATACTTGCATAAAAGAAACAAATACTTGCATACACCACAATTGCATACACCAAAAAAATAGCTCACCACCTAGTTTAGGTGTCGTCGAGGACTTGTTGTCGCCAGCAGCACTCCCGACAGCGGCTATGTGGGCAAGGAGACGACGAGGCGGATGTGCGTGTCGTCTTAGCAGAGACACAATGCCTGGGTTATCATCCGAGCTCAAGCTTACATGGGTGCACATCTTCTTCTTCACATGTGCCGTCGGGTTCCCATACAGAGAGGACAGAGGGTTTTGCTTCTTTGGATCCATGGTGCTGCTTGGAAGCTAGGAGGGCGCCGATGGATCGACGAGCATGGACCGAGATGTGGTGTAGCGAATGCGGAGGGGCGCAGCTCGGGGCAGCGAACTTGGGGGCGCGTGGGCAGAAGAGCTGGCGGCGGCTAGAAGGGGGCAGAACAACTCAAGGGGGCCGCGGCGGCGACATCTGGCGCCGGCGTCGCGAGGGGACGGGATGGGACTCGGGAGGGGTCGAGCGAGTGTGCCCTATCGGGCTGAAATGTGTAAATGGCAAAAGCCCAACTCCCCTCTCTCCTTGTGCTACCTGGCTAGACCGAGCCGACCAGTGCGATCTGTTGGCTCGCCATGGCCCCACTTTTTGGGCTTGACTCGGTCCCCATCCTTCATGGGCCGAGCCCAGCTCGGGGCGAGCAGCCTCTAGACCAGGCCGAGCCAAAAGATCGCCGGCTCTTGTCCAGCGTTACCACCGATGCATAGAAGAAGCTGGACCTGCCACCGCTGGTTCGCTCGGGCTTTGCCTGGCGGATATCCCTAGCGACCGGAAGAGGAGGTGGTGCGTTCCGGTGGTGGTTCCAGCCGCCGCTCCTATCGCTGCCCGTGTCGCCCTAGGAGGGAGTGACGTGAGGGCCTTTCCTCTATTCTACAACTAATGTGCCTTGAAAACTTATTTATAAAGAGGCTCAAAATGAGCAGCTCTGCATTGGCTTCACACATATTGAACAAATTGAATGCAGATTTCTCAAGACGTTTCATGACAGGGTATGCTACATCAAAATTTCACATATAATTTGGTAACATCTTTTTGCCATCAAAGAATGTATGACGAACAAGAACTTCGACATGCATTTGAATAAATTTCAATTTACCTAACTACTTGTTCGAAATAGTGTAAACCGCAAAAAAATACAAAGAGGAATAAAATCCGCAAAAAACAAAACAAAGAGGAAGGGACTTTCTACACAGCGACCGGTCTGAAAAAATAAAAACCTCGCAGTCATTCGGATAGAAGGAATTGCATGCACCGTATCTTTCTAAGCACAAAATGCCAAGATTTTTTATTAGGCAGCTCATTTCAAAAACGAAAAATTAAAATGTTTTCTAGGTCAAACCATTTGTCCGATTGAAAATCCGTTTTTACCGTTAGGCTAGTCGTGACGAGATATTCGAAACTAGATCCCATATTAATAAGTTTTGGAATTTTTCGGACGGGTCGCTAAGTAGATTTTCCTTTTTTTTTCGCGAACATGTAAACCGCCATGTAGGAACACATGTAAACGGACTTTTTTTTTGCGAGGAGATCATGAACGGATTAGTTCAGCTAGCCTATGTTTGTGTTGATCGGAAACGGACTTGTCCAGGTAGTTAGGACAGGTTAGAGTTGGAGTCGGAAACCACGAAATAGGTGTAAATCCCAGCCGTACGTGCGTATACACATAGAGCCCTAGGTGCAGGAGAAGATCGATGGAAGAAGTGGCCATGGCGGTCTCGCTCCCGGACGATATCCTCCTTGAGATCTTGGTCCGCTTGAGGGACGACGCGGCCGCCCTGTTTCGTTGTGCCAGCACATGCAAAGGGTGGTGTCATCTAGTCCTCGATCGCTCCTTCCTCCGGCGATGCTGGCCGGAGGACGGACGCCACTCGTCCTTCTCCTTGGTTGGCTTCCTCACCAAGGACGACCGCCGCAAGGAAAAAGGTTGGCTGGTACTCCTGGCACCGCGGTCACCTCTAGGCCGCGGTTGTCGTCCCCTTGGATCCTTCTTTCCTGCTGCTTCCGCCGACCTCTTAGACGGTGCAAGGCCGCTCGTCTCGCATCATGGGCTCCTTCTCCTCAGCCTCGCCGGAAACTCTAAGCTTGTCCAACTGGCAGTGTGCAACTTGCTGCTCGGAACATGCCATGTGCTTCCTCCTCTACACATTGTGTTCTCTTCTGGTGATGACAATGTCTACTCTGTTCTAACCGCTGCGGATTGTGCGTCCAACCAAATGCCGACGTCGAGCAACTCGCAGACGTTCTTCAAAATGTTAATCCTTAGCAGCAGGGATGATGGTGACCATGATGAACTCAAGTACAATCTCCACACGTTCGTGTCCGATAAAGCCACATGGGGCGTGTCTACTGGTTGTTTCGACATTATTACAGATGGGGATGGCCCCTACAAGATGAGCAGAGATTCCATCGTGCACGGTGGTAAGGTAAAGAGGATTTTTTGTGATTTGGGGGAATTGTGCTTCTATGTCCTCAATCTTGACGCCCATACCTACCACATCTCCCTCACAAAGCTCCCTTTCATGTTAAATCATCGCGAAAGTAACTATCCATGCCTTCACCAAACCGTTGGTGGCACTGCAGCACTGCTTTGGATGCAACAAAAAGGTTCGCAACTAGAAATCTGGGGACAACAGAGGGACCAACAAAATACTTCACAATGGATCTGCACTCGAATTGTCAAGCTAAAACAAGCTACAATGGAAGAGCCTGAAGATAGAGACTTACGTATAATCGGCGGGAAGTGTAGAACATTGTTTGTAACCGATAATCATAACTGTGTGTACACAGCTGAACTAGAAACCGGGACAATGAAGGAGGTGGTTGAATGGCCTCACATTGGCCATCTTGCCCCCGGGGTGTTCGTTCCCTTAGAGTTAGACTGGCCCACAATATTCCTTTCTCAGATAAGACAGTATATAGGTTGATTAAAGTGTGTTATGTTAGTCAAAACTTTGTCGTTCTGCAAAATATATATGGATGCTGATTTGAATTCATGATATGACTGTCATCAATATCGTCTGAGAATTCCTTGAATTTGAATTTGCACAGAAGCTAAGTTGTTCCTTTATGTACATACATATATAATAAAAAAGTATTGAATGCTAAAGATATAGAACTTTTAGATTATGCAGTGTGAGGTTTTGTAAATAAATCTTCTTTTTCATAGTGTATTGATGTTTCTTCAACGAAAGTGCACAGAAAAAACTTTGGATATAAGTTTTCTGAATATATGTAACATTTTAAATACTTTTTGGTATGTAATCAATTCGAGAGATTTGGCATACCTTCTTGTGAGACTCGTCAATTACTCTATATATGTATGTACATAAATATGTGGGCAGCAACTGTTTTGTGTCTATTGCTATCATTGATTTGTTTCGTATGCCGATGATTATAATGTCAGACAATACATTTATAGGGAGGGGTGGGAGAGGGAGATAGAACTCGGAAGCTCTTCTGTGATGGCAATGAAGATCTCCATGTGACGACAAAGACAACGGCATGAGAAGAAGAAGGAGGGCACTGAGATGATGCCACGGATGGCGACAGAGGAGGACGACGGCGGCGGGCGGTGTGGGGCTGGGTGTGCTCGCGTGAAAACTTGTTTCTTGGCCTTGCCTTGTAGGACTCCATTTTTCCTCTATCTCTCTCAAGACCAAAGGGAAGGGGAGTTGGAGTCAAAACCCAACTCTCTCCTCTCCCTCTCCCATGGTCGTCCTAGAGGCAGGGTTGGGGTCCATCTTGGACCCCTCCCCTCCCTCCCCAACGCGCCATGTCAAAGGGGCCCATGAGCCCCTTTAGCCCATGGTGCCACCTAGGGATTTTACCTTTATTAATTATTCTGAATACTCCAAAAAATCTCGAATACTTCCGAATTGTTCTGGAACATTCCTCAATTAATCTGATGCATTCCTTCAGTGTGCGGAACTATTCCAAACACCTCTCGGCAATATCGCAGACTCCTCCGAGTATATCCTAGAACCTTCCTAACTGATGTTGGAATCACTTCAGTCGCAAATCTTTAATCACACTCATATTCTAAATGTCGTATACTCTTAAGTGTGTGACCCTATGGGTTCTCGTATATGTGGACATGTTTGGGAACTCCGTTCCTCTACAATGATCACCATCGGTAACTTGATGCACATAGTGATCCCGCATATATACATGATGTTCTTTTTATTGTGTGAACCTTTATAGTGATCCCCTCTAACTAGGTTTTCACTGGATACCAAGCACCGGATGGCTGGAATTCCTCAAAAACTTGTATGTGTGCCTTTTATGTGCATACAAGTTTGGTGGGATGTACAAATATCAAAAACACACACCCAGGGTGTGAGCATCTTCTCATACTTGCGGTAACACTTCGGAAAGTTCTAGACCTACAGATCGAAACTCTTGATTCGGGTGAACTAGGGTGAATCCGTTGAAATCATGGGCTCAAACTTGATTTTCCATGTTGATACTGGAGGTTGGGGCCTTGTGTGCCACCCCCTCTATATATGGGGTGACCGCCGGCCACCCTTGCCACCTCTACAGGGGGAGGTCGAGTTCTACTAGGACTCCACCAAACCTCCATAGAGAGAACACAAGGGGAGGGTCGAGTCCTAGATGGACTCCCCATCCCATTCCGAGTTGGGGGGACGCCATCTTGCTCTCCTCCACCCGTGCGGCCATGGGGGTAGCCCTGGCTGACTCGGCCATGGTTTCCCCCTCTCATGTGTTCGGCCTAGTAGGCCCATCTGGCCGTCTGGCCCATGGTGCCTACTCTGGCCCTCTGGCCCATGGTGCCTACTAGGTATATTACATATAAATAATTTTTCCAAAGTCCGGAAAATTATGGACATCTCCAAGTTGTTCCAGAACATTCCTAAATCATTCTGACACCTTCTATATTATGCCCAGAACCATTTTGTTCATTTCTTGGTGATACTTCGGACACCTCCGTCATATTCTGAGGCTCTCCAAACTTACTTCACGCACATATCTTATATCAAACTCACATTCTATAAGCCGCTAATCACTTAAGTGTGTGAACCTATGGGTTCGAATGTGAGTGGACTTTTCTATACTTATTGATCCATGTCGTATTGCACCTTGATACTTGACATAGTCCGAGGTGCAAAGGTAGGTTATACTCGTTACCCAAGTATGTACTATTTTACTCATTTTGTATTATCGATGTTCCTGTGATGAACATTTTGACTACTTGTCCCGCTAGATGATGAAGAAAACATCATAAGTCATTAATAGCAATGCTAGAAAGATACTTCATCAATTAGTTGACAAATATCGGAAGCTCTAAACGAAGGTTCCCTCGGGATTTCCTGAAAGAATCATATATATGCTTTTCAGGTTCGACCTTATGTCTATCAGGACGATGGATGTTTTCAGATTTCACTTTTACATTTGGAGGTGCCTTCGGATTCTTCATCTCTTTCTTTTTCTGATGCTTCTTCGATTGCTTTATTTTACTTTACTATTATTGCCTCTTCTTTTTGTTCATGACAAAGTTCATCTTGTTCGCTTGGATCAACTATCCCATCATTAGAATCATAAGTGCCATAGCGGCGGTAGAGGACGATTCGGCGAGTTACAAGTTTCTTCAAGGGTGGATTTTTAATTTTACTTGTGGGGTTCTTTGTGCAAAATTGTGTGACAAGCATGATTATCTCAGATAGTGACCATATATGTAATCTTTGTAAACAGATTGTTTAATGAAATATATGATTACTTAAAAAAGGTCTTCGGAACACTCGCCAATACTCCTGAGCACTACGCAAAAGAGTCACAGGGTTTCTGCATTTTGCACAGGAATGTGCTTTCGTTCGTACTCAAGTAAGAACATGAGTATCTGTAAAAAAAAAAGTAAGAACATGAGTATATTATTTTATTTATGACTATTAACTAACTTACCACTTTATTACAGTTAAGGAAGGAATCTAGCGGGACCCAAGCAAGCATTCCTTTAACCAAAAGCGACAAGTCATACATTGTCATTGGAATCTTTGGCCGCCCGTGACATTCTACCCCATCGAGGACCCTTCCATTAGCACATCTCCACCGGGCCGACCCAAACGCATGACCACAACGGTCCGTTTCTGTCCGTTTGGGTCAGTACGCGGTCATTTTGGGGTCGCGGTCCGGCCTGTCAGGCCAACCGCGCTCAGAGGCGCGAACCAAATATTCACTCCTGCAAAAGGCCCGTTACCAACGCCAGTGCCGGTGTATGTCCAGTTCGTTCCCGCTGCGCCGCAGCCTGCCGGCTTTCTTCTAGTCATTTCCCGTGTCTTCCCCGCCAATTCCCGCCTCTTCTAGGCGTTTCCCGCCGTATCCAGGCGCGTCCATAAAAAGGGGAGGCAAGCCGATGTAGGCACAAATCAGAAACCCTACCTCGACACGCCTGGGCGTCCTCTTCGCCGATCTGGCAGCTATGACAATCGCCCAGAAATCCCCCCCAGAGAGCCCGCGCGAGTGGTGGCGTTCAGAGCCGCCGGAGAAACCGGACGTGTTGCCGTCTCCGATCTCGGGGCGCCCCCAGATATACAGGCTGCGCACCGGGCTGCCTCCGATCCCGGGGCGCCCGGATCGGTTTGCCGGGGTGGAGGCCAAAGAGATGGCATCGAAGCGTCTAGTCGACCAGTGTGACGTCTCGTCGCCATTGATGGCGCAGGCTGCCGCCGGTCAGCCTTCTGCCAGCGACTCTGAATCGCTGCCGCGGCCTTTGCGTCTAAATGTCTTACCTCCCATAATTGGCTTCTTTCCCTTGCTTTCTCTTTCACCAACCTCTTTTGCAAACTCTTTTGTTTACAAGACGAGGAGGATTCATCGTGGTGGTTGCTTGTTGGTGAGGGTTCTTTCGAGGAGGATACCGCGACTAGCCTGCCGTATCTCGAGGGCTACCCATCTCGGTCTATCAAGCGGGAAGAATCTTAGAGTGTTTCTATGCTTAATATCGACCCAAAGCGCTTGCGAGGCCGGGTTTCTCTGGATGTCACTTTAGTGGTACGTCGTGCCTTCTCTCTCTCTTTCCTTTTGGCTCCTTAGTATTAGGAAAAAGTCCATTTTAAACCTTGAACTCGTAGAGGTTAGCTCAACAGAACCCTGAACTCACGATCCCTATAATTGGCACTCCCACTTCCCTAATCTCGGTCCAATTTGAACCCTGAGACGATTTGGGCTGGAAAACGGTGACGTGGCTGGGATTTCTGTCAGACGTGGGCCATGACGTGTGGTAGCGACCCGATGACTTAACGGCCTCGTTGGCTGGAACCGTTACCCGCGGTGAGATAGAGAGAAAGTGGGGGACGAAATTAGGGTTCGTCGGGGCGGAGAGAAATTGTGAGCAGGGCGGCAGGGCGGCGGACCGAGGCGGCACGGGAGAGGGAAATGTCTTGGTCGTCCGGTGCATCTTCCGCTCCTGGCTTTCGAGGTGCCGCAGGACGAAGGAGGGGCGCTGAAGGGAGGTCGCCTGTGCCATATCGTGAGAATCCAATGGCGTACGAGCCTGCGAGGATGTGCGGCTGCAATCCGCCGCGGAAGGCGCCTAGGTGGATATCGTGGAGTGCCCAGAATCCAGGAAGAAGGTACTATGCATGCGTAGATGCAATGGTGAGTTGAATTTCGTTTGTTTTTTGTTAGAGTTTTCCCTCTGTTAAATCATTCTTTTTTGTTTTGGTTTATCCGCAGAATGGAAGAGGTTGTGGGTACATGGAGTGGCATGATGATCCTCTGCCAAAATTCTTTAGTGATTTGCTTGACGATCTGCGAGATGGGGTGTGGAGGCAGCAAGCTGAAGGTACCGTCATGGTCGCTGAAGGAGGAGGCACAGAGGAAAAGTTGAAATTTGTTGAAGATCATCTCAAAGTGAAGACTGCAGAGTTAGAAGCAATGAAGGGAAAATATGAATATCTACTGTTTATTTTCATTGTTTTTGTGTTAGGTTTAGTTGCTAGTAAGATCTTTATGCAGTAATGGGTTGTGTTAGTTGTGATGTGTTGAGTTTGTTGTACTCAATGTAATGTACTGCTGGTAAGTATGCTTGTACAATGTAATGAATCCTTCAAATAATTTGGAATTCAAATTTCTGTCCATGTGCAATTGACTGAACGAATGATGTACTAAGTCCAACATCACATTAATCACATGACAAAGGAATTAGGACATATGCAACTGTACATTAGCAGCATTAGACATCACATTAATCATTTGTTTCCATCTCAACCACTGCCCATGCCACTGGATACATTTGGTTATTGGCATCTCTAGCAATAGCACATAGCAGCTCACCCTTGACAACTCCCTTGAAGAAACACCCATCTAATACAATTAATTTCCTACAGCCAGCCTTGAAACCTTTCTTCAATGCATCAAAGCAAACATAGAAGCTCTGAAATATGTTTTGGTGCTCAGTACTTGGATCCAAACAGACTGCAACTGTGGTGCCAGGGTTGCTTCTCAGTAATTCAAGCTGGTAGTCAAACACCCTTGTGTATTCATTTTTCATTCCAGTCATTAACTTGTCCATGACTAGCTTCTTAGCATGCTTGCATTTGGATGTAGATACATCAGCAAACATATCCTGCAGAACTGTTGCCTTCATGCTCTCTATCTTCCACATAGGATTTGCCAATATAAAATGCTCATATCTTTGAGCAATTACTTTAGCAGTGATTAGTTTGTTTTCTCTGTTCTGTGCACAATGGTGAGTGTCATAAAATGTGATAACCTGAAACCTACAAGACCTAGATGTCTTTGCAGCATATAACACCCATGGACACCCTTCCATCCACACTTTTCCCTAACCCTGTCAACCTCTGATTTCACAAAGGATATGCTTCTCTTGGTCACAATGCTATATCTCTTTAATGCTTTCACTAACTGGTTCTTGCTTCTAAAGACCATTGACAAGAGGAAATGTGGTACTTCTGTCTCAGGATTGTACTTTGGGAACTTTGTCTTCCTCCTTATAGAGTTTCCATCAGAGTCTTCATCATATGAGAAATCTTAATTAGATGAATCATATCCCCAGTCCTTCTCCTCTTCATCTATCTGTTCTTCCATGTTGGCAATCAGTTCAAAAGGGACAGCACAAGTTGAATCTGTGGCTATCCAACTCTTTGTATCTTTCATCTTCTTCTTAAACTTCCTAGCATGTTACCTAAGCTCCACTACCTCAGAATTCTCCCCACTATCCTCACTATGTGGCAGGTATTCTTGGTCTTCACCTGAGTCACTAGCAGAATCATTGCTGTCCTTAGGATCTTCCGGTAGGTACTGTAGGCAGTTCTCTGTAACATCTGCTTGCAGTTGCTCTGTCCCTTCTTCTGCTTGCTCCAGAACTGATGCTGCTTGCTCTGTCCTTTGGTCTGCAGTTGCTCTGTCCCTTCCTCTGCTTGCTCTTGCACAATTTTTCTTCAATGGACTACGAATTACTTGAGTGATCACTCCTATGTCATCAGGTACCAGAACATTATCCAGGATTTGCACTTCTTCTTCTGATCTTTCAGCAGGCTCTACAGATATGACAACACCAGGTGCATCATCATGAGATAATTGCATGATTTCATCTTCAAAGTCACTCCCAGAGCTGATGTATTTGTCACTGTCCTCCTCCCCATGGTACTCTACATAAATTTCAGCTACTCCACCAACACACACATAGTCTGCCATCTTCACACAAGCCATGTCATTAACTAAGAAAACCAACCCATCTACTAGTTCTTTACCAGGCAAAAGAAAATAAAGCTTCATGGATTCCTTCAACTTCACATGATCTTTCAGAAAGCCTCTGACTTCCTGCAAGGACAACTTGTCCCTCTCGATCTCTGACATCTCCTCATCACCACCCACATGCTGCAATCTTGAACCAGTGCGCATGAACTCGCCCCCAATGTAGAACCGAACATTCAAAATCTCTGTTGGATCCATGACTAAACTGCAAAAAAACAACCGAATGTCACTCCACCTTACTCATACGAGCTGATTCAACGCTAAAAAACACCCAAATCCAACAAAAAAACAGGCCTTTACTACCACTGAAACCCCCTTTTTCCCGCTCAAAACCCTAACCCTGCCAAATGCGCACAGGCGATAACTACATGGGGTAGAGGCGGAGGATGAGCAAGACATTACCGGTGATGACGCTCCTCGCGTGCCGCTGCGATCTTCGCCGCTGCCGCTGATCAACCGCCGGTCGCCATGGCAGTCGCAGGAGCAGGGGAAGGAATGCCAGGAGATGCCTCAAGAATGGACTAGGTGGGCTTCGTGGCGGAGGAGGCGATGAGGACGATGAGAACTAGGTGGGCTGAACAGGATGGGCTAGCTGGGCTAAATGCGACACAAACCGGCCTTTTTGCCTCGCCAACATCACAATCCCGGCCACCCGCTGCCACGTCATCGAATCCCAGTTTGGCTAGGACGCTAGGGTTCAAATTGGACCGGGATTAGGGAAGTGGGAGTGCCAATTACAGGGATCGTGAGTTCAGGGTTCTGTTTAGCTAACCTCTACGAGTTCAAGGTTTAAAATGGACTTTTTCCTTAGTATTATTGCCCAAGCTCCTTTAGCCCCCGAGCCCAAGGTGGCCATTTCGTTTGCCTGCTGGAGGGCTCACGAAATTGGTCTTGACTAACTTATTTGTTTTAGTGTGAGGGCGAGGAGGCACGAGCGGCAGCAGAGGCGGCCGTCATGCGGATCACCGGTTTGGAAAAGGCGCTTCCTAAGGCCGAGCATCCCGCGATGGCGGAGATGGCCGAGGCACTACGGGTGGTCGAGGAGAGGATTTTCTCCTAGGAGGACCATCTCTCTGCCTTCAAGGCGAGCAGGAGCATTTTCAAGCCTGTGTGGAAGGTTTGGATACCTTATGTTTTCAATGACGCGAACACCTTGAAGCCGCCTTGAAGGACCGCGAGGCTTTGGAGCTCCACTTCATAGAAGCTAGAAAGGAGTCGCAGGACATGACTCAACAACTATACTTGATCATTCGAGCCGCTACTGGTGTGATAACTGTATGCTAGCTAGAGATCTTAAACCGGTGGGGAGAAGGTTGCAGGAAATAGAGAGGATAGGAAAGGGAAAGGCCATGAAAGAGAGAGAGGGCGGGAACTACTGTAGGAAAAAAGGCATGTACACGCAAGGTGAGGCAAAACATGAAGTTTGTGCTTGGTAAGCAATGTTGGTGAAGACTGCAACAAAGATAGTCCGAAGTCTCTACGGCAGATACCACCAACCTATCGAAATAAAGTCATGCAATAGTAGTAGTTGATGAAGGTTCTCACGAGGGGCCAAAAAAGTCCGTGGTAGAAGACTATATGGGGATGTCAATGCTCTTGGTTATATCAGTGACAACTCCAGATTTTTGCTGGTAGCCGCTTCAGTGCCGCATATATCGTTGTGTCTAGGTTGATATGCGTTACTAAGTATTGACATAACTGTGACGGTGTGTCTTATGGAAATATCATTGGATTGTGGTTGTAAGTAGCTTCATGGTGTGGCGTTACAAAGTATGACTATTTCAGCATAATGAATCTGGATAGTTATGCAAAATTGTCCCCACCCCCACGAGAGCTGCTAATTAAATGGTTGTCTAGTCATTTTTTTAATTACCTCACTAAACTGAAGTCACTAACAAAGACAATAGGAAGAGCCAAGTCAAGGAAGATCCGCAACAGATTAATTTTTGATATTTTCTTGTACCATATAATCCCATCATGAGAACCAATCAATCTAAGTGCAACAATAATTATATTTGTCTTCACACAGTTTCAGACTGTAATTAAATAAAAAGCAGTTTGGAGCCCAGGGACAGTCCTTGGCAGAGGTCATGTTAATCTTCAGGTGGCTACATCGATCACACATTGCACCGATCTTGTTTATTATGTGAAGCAAATCACTGCCCACCGCTGCTAGTGGAGCTTTGTTTGCTCCTTGGTTAAATTGCATGAACGGAACTGGGAGGAAACAAATAAGTCCGTCAAAACAAAACTAGGGAATGATACTAGAGTGCACCAAGTAGTGATGCTTGAACTGCACTGTTGTCGTCCTCGCGCAAAACTATTATTTAGTCTAATATAATCGTACGCCTACTTTTTCCCCGACTAGTTGGAGTTGCATGATGATATTTACTTTGAGGGGTGGTGGGGATTTTTATTGGTTGGTAGCGAGCGGTAAAGATTGAATTCCGGCCGGTTCGGTCTGACATACCAATTTTTTTTGGTTGCCACTATGATTGTCGATGGATTTCTGGGAACGATAACCTTTGTCTCGGGTTCGGCTACGTGTTAAATAGGCCACCATCGGCAGGATTACAGGGAATCGCTTTTACAACCCACGCTACAAGAAAGGGAGGATATCGTCGATCTAATCTTTATCAATCAGATTAGATCGTTTACATAAATATATCTCGTCTAACTAACAACCTCCAATTCTATCTCTAACGTACACAGCGTATAGTTGTTAACGTGTCAACAATATTGTTCTGCTAACACTCCTCCTCGATCACAACCTTCTTTTAGGTTGAGATTGTACTTAAACTCCTCAAGTTGCCGAGTTGGTAAAGCCTTGGTGAATCCATCTGCCACCTGGTCCTTTGAGAAAATAAATCTGATTTCTAGCTGTTTATTTGCTACTCTTTCTCTAACAAAGTGAAAATCAATTTCAATATGTTTGGTTCTTGCATGGAATATAGGATTAGCTGAAAGATAAGTTGCTCCCATATTATCACACCACAAACATGGAGTTTCATCTCTTTTGACTCCAAGTTCTCCCAATAGAGATTCAATCCATATAATTTCTGCAGTAGCATTTGCTAGAGACTTATATTCTGCTTCAGTACTTGATCTTGACACTGTTGCTTGTTTCCTAGCACTCCAAGAGATTAAATTAGGACCAAAATATACAGCAAAACCTCCTGTTGATCTTCTGTCATCCACACAACCTGCCCAATCAGCATCTGAGAAGGCACTTACTAATGTAGATGATGATTTCTTGAAGGTTAGTCCAAGACTTACAGTTCCACTGACATATCTCAAGATACTTTTTACAGCTGTCCAGTGTACAGTAGTGGGTGCATGAAGGAACTGGCATACCTTGTTTACTGAAAAAGCAATGTCTGGTCTGGTGAGTGTCAGGTACTAAAGAGCTCCAACTATACTCCTGTACCTTGTACCATCTTCTGGTCCCAAAGGTTCTCCTTCTGTGACTGAGAGTTTCTCTGATGCTGATAGTGGTGTTGGCAAAGGTTTACATCCCTTCAGTCCTACCCTGCTAAGCAAGTCTGAAGCATATTTCTCTTGAGTTAGCACAATATCTTGTTCATATTTTTTTACCTCAATCCCCAAGAAGAAACTCAAGTCACCAAGATCTTTCAATGCAAATGCTGAACTAAGATCTTGAAGAAGTGCAGTTATTGCCTTGTTGGAGGAGCTAGTAACAATGATGTCATCAACATACACTAGTAAATAAATAGTTATACCTGACTTGTTATATATAAAAAGTGATGTGTCTGCTTTGGATGCCAGAAAACCAAACTCTTGTAACTTTGAGCTTAGCTTGGAAAACCATGCCCACGGCGCCTATTTGAGCCCATATAGTGACTTGTCAAGTTTGCACACATGAAGTGGTGCATTAGGATCCTCATACCCAGGTGGCTTCTTCATATAGACATCTTCTTCCAGAACACCATGAAGAAACGCGTTCTTCATATCTAGTTGCCTCAAACTCCATCCTTTTGAAACTGAAATAGCTAGAACAAGTCTGATAGTAGCAGCTTTAACAACTGGACTGAAAGTATCTTCATAGTCTATGCCATATCTTTGTTTAAACCCTTTTGCTACTAGTCTAGCTTTATATCTATCAATAGTACCATCGGCTTTTCTTTTAATTCTATAGACCCATTTGCAATCTATAATATTTCTACCTTGCTTATGTGGTACTAGGTGCCATGTTTTATTTTCCATTAAGGCCCTATACTCATCATTCATTGCCATTTTCCATTTTTTATCTTTTAAGGCTGCCTGAAGATTTTCAGGTTCACTAGTCGAACAAGATAAACCGTAACGGACTGTACCATCTTTGTAAATCTTGGGTTTAGAGTTACCAGTTTTTGCCCTTGTTCTGTAGATAGTTGGTGCAGCTTGAGCTACAGGGTAGGAATTCTCAGAAGATCTGAGTTCGTCTGGCTCAGCATCCTCTGTTCCCTCGCTCTGTACATCTCCCTGTGCGGACGCGCCTGGCGAATCGGGGAACGTCTTACTGGGCGAGCTGGGCCCGGTCGGAGAGGCTGTCCCCCACACGGGACTTGGAGCTGAAGGCGCGCGCGACGAGGAGTTCCCGCTGCTGCTGATTGATGCGTCCCGTCCGTGGTCTGCACGGGACCGGGTCGCTGTCGTGGGCCCAGGCGATGGAGCGCGTTGACGCTGGCGCGCACATGTACGCGACCGTGATTCTCGTGCGGGCCCGCTGCGCGACGTGGTGAGCTGCTGCTGGTGCGTACGTGCCCGAGGCGGATCGCCTGGTGATCCCGATGCGCTTGACGATCCCGACGCGAATCCGCCGCCAGGTTCGACCGAATCATCTTCGTTTGCTGCGCCATTTGCATGCGATAATGCACCATTTGCACTTGTTTCTTCACTGACTTGTACAGAATTTTGCACTGCTTCTTGCTGAACCTGAGAGACATCAACAGTACCAGGATTTACAGAAGCATTAGGTGTTAGATCAGCACAATTGTTTTCTCCCTCTTGAGATGACACCGATGAGTTTTGGAGAAATTCGGGTAGGAGAAGAATTTCTTGCCAAAGAAGGGAGCCTGCGTTGGGATGAAGTTCAGCAAAGGGGAACACCGTTTCATCGAAGACAACATCACGGGAGATGTAGACTCGACCGGATTTAATATCAAGGCATTTTACTCCTTTATGCATATGGCTATAGCCGAGAAATACACAACGCGTAGAGCGAAAAGCAAACTTATGTTCGTCGTATGGTCGAAGGTTGGGCCAACAGGCACAACCAAAAACACGGAGGGATGCATAATCTGGAGTTTTGTGAAAAAGGCGTTCCATGGGAGATTCATTGTTAATGACCTTGGAAGGTAGCAAATTAATGAGATAAGTCGCAGTCAAGAATGCTTTATCCCAAAATTTTAGTGGCATGGATGCATTTGCAAGAAGTGCAAGTCCTACTTCTACAATGTGGCGATGCTTGCGTTCGGCTGATCCATTTTGTTGATGTGCATGAGGACAAGATACATGATGATCTATGCCGATTTTCTGAAAAAAAGAATTGAGTTTCTCATATTCTCCACCCCAATCGGATTGAAGAGCAAGGATCTTTTTATCAAATTGGCGTTCAACAAGGTTTTGGAAATTATGAAAGACTTGAAAAACATCAGACTTTTTCTTGAGAAGGTAAATCCACACAAATTTACTGAAGTCATCAATGAAGCTTACATAGTAAGTTTTTCTCCCTACAGAGGATGGTGCGGGACCCCAAACATCAGAGAATACAAGTTGCAAAGGGGCAGTGGAAACA
Source organism: Avena insularis (assembly GCA_023614405.1). Classification (NCBI taxonomy): domain Eukaryota; kingdom Viridiplantae; phylum Streptophyta; class Magnoliopsida; order Poales; family Poaceae; genus Avena; species Avena insularis. The sequence continues at coordinate 462,524,459 of CM042691.1, read as the reverse complement.
CTATTGGATCTTCCATAAGGCAATTGATGACGTTTTGCTTTTTGACAGGAGTCACAAATAGACTCACTACTAGATTTATTCAAACAAGGAAGCTAGTGTTTACTAATAATTTGTTGAACAATGCGAGACGAAGGATGTCCTAGTCAGCTATGCCATTCCGAAGCTGAAGGCTTGATGGCACTAAAAGCTCGTTTATTCTTGGATGATGATGAAGAAATCATGGGGTAGAGGCCTTTGAAGCATCTACCTTTGAGAAGTACCTTCGTCGTGGCTCGATCCTTGACATAAAAATACCATGGGTGAAATTCAATAAAGACATCATTATCTTTGGTAAATTGATGAACATAAACAAGATTTTTGGTGGCTTGTGGAATATGTAGGACATTTTTAAGATGCAATTGTTGTGAGGGAGTATTAACAATGGCATGACCAACATGACTAATGCTCATACCTTGGCCATTGGCCGTGTGAACTTGCTCACAGCCATGGTACTTCTCCTTCATGGTGAGCTTGTTGAGCTCACCGGTGATGTGGTCGGTGGCACCGGTGTCGTAGCACCAGTTGGTGTCCACATGATCGCCCTTCTCCTCCTCTTCTTCATCGTCGGAGTAGCGGTGCCAGCACTTCCAGGCTTCATGACCTGGTTTGCCACATATCTGGCAGACGATGGCGTCGCGGTCCTTGCCGCCGCCACGTCCTCCTCCACGGCGACCACCGCCGCCGTTGTTGCCGCGTCCACCACGACCATTGCCACGGCCGTTGCTACGGCCACCACCGCGACGTCCTCCATGGTTGCCACGTCCACGCGGTCCTCCTTGTCCACGGAAAGCTCCATTGGCGGAGGAGCTGCCACCGTAGTCCTGAAGGAGCTCCATGCGATTGTCATAGGCAACGACATGTGCATAGAGATCGCTCACCGTGAGGTCCTTGCCGCTGCCGTTGACGCCGATGGTGGCGACGAGGGGGTTGTAGCTGTCATCGAGGCCGGCCAGGAGGTACTCAACGAGCTCCTCCTCCTCGATCTCACGGTCTGCTGCTGCAAGCTCGTCGGCGAGGCCCTTCATCCTTGCGAAGAACTGGGGCGTCGTCATGTTCTCCTTCCTCGTCTTGGCGAGGGCGACACGTAGGTTTGACACCCGCGTCTTGGATTTGGAGGCAAACATAGTTTTGATGGCCCCCCATACTTCAGCCGAAGTCTCCATCCCGATGGTGTTGACGAGGATCTCCTTGGAGAGGGAGTTGACGAGGAACGTGAGGACCTGCTGGTCCTTCTCCAGCCATGCATCATACGCGGGGTTCATCTCCTCCGTCTTCTTGCCGTCCTTCTCCACCACCAGGATCTCGGGCGGCACCTCCATGTCGTTGTCGAGGAAGTTCAGGAGGCGAGCCCCCTGATCGGCGGGAGCACCTGGGATTGCCATAGAAGATAATTTTCCCGGGTGAGCTTCTCGAAAACGCTTTGGCCGGCTAGTGGATTGGTCATGGTGGATGGAGGAGCGAGGCACATATAGATGCGTTTTTTTAGGAAGAAGGTGACTCTGATACCATATGATTGTCGATGGATTTCTGGGAACGATACCCTTTGTCTCGGGTTCGGCTACGTGTTAAATAGGCCACCATCGGCAGGATTACAGGGAATCGGTTTTACAACCCACGCTACAAGAAAGAGAGGATATCATCGATCTAATCTTTATCAATCAGATTAGATCGTTTACATAAATATCTCGTCTAACTAACAACCTCCAATTCTATCTCTAACGTACACAGCGTATAGTTGTTAACGTGTCAACAATATTGTTCTGCTAACAGCCACTTCTTGTCCACCTAAACCATTGCGCGTGTTAGATAGGATCTGAAATCTTCTTCTAAGAATTCAAGGTTAGTTTCTGAAGAAACAGAACTTTTAGGAAAACCTCAATAGACTAGGGATGAAAAGTTGACTTCCAAACCCTAATATGTGCAGACAGCTCGATGTGCAATTGTACAATCTCAACCACACCTAAAAGTTTGGGCGTACTCCAAAATCAAGCAAATACTTTGCTTGGGGGGTCGGGAATAATTTTCCATTCGTTTGCGATGGAGCTCCGAGAACCATGAGTACTTCACAAATATAATTTAGGCCAAAACATGCATTATAATTCACTATTTCTAAAAATAATGTACTCCCTTCGATCTAAATTAATGGACTCAGTTTTATCCAGATTCGGATGTATCTAGCACTAAAACATGTTTAGATTTATCCGAATCTAGACAAATCTGAGTCAACTAATTTGGGTCGGATGGAGTATTACAATTCAATTCACACACAGGTCACAAAAGAGTTATTTTCTAAACGTTTACAGCTCATAACTTTCTAGGAGTGTACTAGGATTGTTGGAGTAATCAGTACGTGCACAAACGGCCTGAAAATAAATTCCTTGGGCCATACTCTACTCTATAGCTAGCTATTGATAAATTGGTAAAAGAAAAAGTCAAAGTCGTCTGGTGGGTTGTCCTGCTGGACGTAGCCTCGCTCGGAGAGTTCTCTGCGGATGCGGGCCTGCCGCCGCAATAAGAAGTCGCCGAACCTCTCCTTGAGCTCGACGGGGATGCCATCGGGGTCGGGGTCGGGGTCGGGGTCGTGGACGGGCGCCGCCGCTGTGCTCCTCGTGGTTAGTGACAGGAAGAACCTCACTTCTTCCTCGGACTTACGGTGCTTCGTCTTCTCCTCGTTCCCTCCCTCGGCCGTCGTCTCCGCCTTGTCCAGAAGGCGCCTCAGGAACTCCGCGTCGCGGTTCATCTCGGTCTCACTCAAGTCGATCTTGTTTTTCTGACTGTGGCTCGCTCGATCTCCCCCTTCTTCAGATGTTTATACGCAGCCGTAGCCTAGGACTAACCGTCGTTGGAGTCAGAGTCGGACTTGACTCGACTCCGTCGTCACAGTCGGAGGCGGACCGGGATCGATTCAACTAGGCCAAGCCTACCTATTCTATCCTATATAGATGGATCAAGATCGAGCCGTCGCCGGATCCGAGTCACTCAATCCACCGGACAGGAGAAGCAATCGGTCGGCGAGTGGAGGAGCTAGCTAGCGATGGCCAGTTTTGACGAGATCCGGCGGAGGGGTTGCCGGAGGAGGGTTCCGGCAAGCGGGGGTCGGCGGGCGAGCTCGTGTTCGCCACCGAGGTCAATAATACATCGGAGGTGGAGGCGGTCCTGGATGAGATGCGGAAAGTAATCATGGACAAGGCCAAGCTCCTTGCGGACGGTCACAGGTTCTGGGTCGGCATCTCCAAAGTAGACGACATCTACAAGGCCCCGGTGGAGACAGCAGGGAAGGCAGCGGCCGAGGCCGCAGGGAAGCACCAAACCTGGAGTGGCAATGAATTCAAGGACCGAGATTACACTAGCTGGTATTGATCAATCACGATGAGCCAGCAGAGTGGTATTGATCATTATGAGCCAGCAGAAAGGCCCATAACCCATATCTAGCCGGCAGTCTATCAATGTCAACAATGTTTACTGAACCAATCCATTTATCCATTTGTGTTATTGCACCTCCAACACTCGACTCTGTCCCTGATCAGTTATATATTTGCTCTTGACATGTCATAGGTGAAATTCATATGCATTGGGGGACCAAGTTACCAATGTGATGTATGCTTTTTGGTCCGTTGATGTTTTTGGTCTCTCAACATCTTATGCTAAACGATACGTTGCTCCATGGGATGCATGTTTCTATATACATATATAGTCTATCAGAAGAAAGTAACCTTTGCATTGCACTGAAGCGTGCCTCCGCTGGTACCCAACAACGATCTTCTACTCCCTCAGATTCCCCCAGACTTAATGCTTTCGGAGTAAATATGTCGTGCTTGTGCGATTACTATCTCACACAATCAAGAGTAGGTTTTATCAGCCTTCTTTTTCTGAGAAAAATGTGCTGTTTTACCAAGTTAACTAGTTGTGTGAACAGTTCCACACTGCAGTGGAAAGGTACTAGTTTATTTGTTTGAAGCTCAGAGTACGGCCCTGGCAGAGGTGCACGTTAATCTTCAGCAGGTCACAAACTAGCAAACATCACACATTGGACACATCTTGTTTATTATGTGATGCACGTCAATAGCCTAGGGGAGTCTATCTATCTATTATATACTAAAAGCAATATAAGGATGTTTTTCGAGGCACTAGGTTGATCCACATCATCTAAATTATTTAGACTGTTGGATCTATAATTAATGGATGAGATTAAAAGATATAAAAGTTATGTACATACAAATATATAGTCCGGTTCATGTCAGGCACCCTACACCCAACCACATCACGTGTTACCGAATAGATTAGTTTGATCTACACAATTAACGGATGATATTAAAAGTTCTAGAAGTTACATATATGCAAATATAGTCCGGTTCATGCCTTGCGTCTTACACCCGACCACATCACGTATTATCGAATGTAACTTGCCCAGATTTAATATTAACAGAAAAAATATACGTGTGAGAAGAGATTGGAAATGACGGCAACGTGTTGCAGCCTTTCCTAGAAGAAGACCAGGTGCAACACGAAACGGGTGGGTTGGCATGCACGTGCTGACATCATCAACGACATCAGCAGACTAATGCAATCAGCAGATTAATGCAATGGTACTCAGTTAAATTGTTTCCTATCGGCAATCTTTAATTTTTTTTGTTTCCTACCGGTGACTTCTGAAATTATTCTTGTATTCAAAAAAAAAACACGTGTATATAAAGGATTCTTCTATGAACCTCTAATCATTTTAAGAGCCTTTTGCTAACGTGTTTCTTCGTAAAATTATATAATATGTCTAACATGGGATTTGATCGTTGACAAATGATGATTTAGAGACCACCCAAAAGAAATGGTTGGGATCTAGAGATAAAAAATAATGGCTGAGATTTTAGTCATGGATGAATAATGAATAAAATACGGATAATCGCATGGAAAGATAGCCCATGATTATTTTTAAAATGTTCATGTCGTAGCCGTTACTTTTTTATAAGACGTAACACATGGAAGCTGCAACCATGCAAATTCTTTTAAATTCAATCCCCAGATTATCAGAGGCATGAACCCACTATCGAGCATAAATACTAACTCTTGGAGTTGCTAGCATCTACTTGGCCAAGATAGCTACTAACAAGGGAAAACATGCAAGATCACAAATAACAAAGACATGATAGAATCAATAATTAATCTGAAATAGCATCTCAATATCCATCGGATCCCCGCAAACACAACATGCAGAATTACAAATAGATGATCTTGATCATGAACGGAGCTCACAAGATCTAGACACGAAAGCACAAAGGAGGAGAACCAGCCATCTAGCTACTACATGGACCCGTAGTCCAGAGATGAACTGATCACGCATCACACCGGAGGCTTGCTTGATGATGAAGAAGGCCTCCAGGGTGAATTCCCCTCTCCGGTAGGGTGCCGGGAAGAGCTTCAGATCCCTCGCGATCTAGGGATGGAGATGACGGAGGCTACAGACTCTTTTGTGGAATTTTGATCGGGTACTTAGGGTTTCCGTATCAGAGGCAATATATAGGCAGAAGGAGAGGCCGAGGGGGTGCCTAGGGCGGCCAGACCACCCCGTGGCGCTGGCCAGGCCTGGCCGCATGGCCAGGTGGTGTGGTCAGGCCCCAGCCCCTCTCCGTCTCGTATTCTGGCTCCAGGTGTCTCCCGACAAAATAGTAACTTTGGCTTTTGTCCCGTCCAATTCCGAGAATATTCATTTTCTGACTTCCTGGAACCAAAAACAGCAGAAAACAGGCAGGTGGCACTGTGGCTCTTGTTAATAGGTTAGTCTAAGAAATCATATGGAAAGTACTCCAAAGTGTGGACAAAACACAAGAAAGTAGATAAAACCAAGCATGGAACATCAAAAATTATAGATACATTTGGAATGTATCAACATCCCCAAGATTAACTCCTGCTCGTCCTCGAGTCGGTAAGTGATGAAAAGAAAGAATAATTTTTGAGGTGACATGCACCATCATAAGCTTGATCAAAGTATTTGTAAAACATTCGAAGCTGGGATCATAGTACTTCAATCATAACATGAAAGACAAAGTTCTAGCAATAAGACAAAGTAACTATGTTGCAACATGAAAAGGCACAAACAAAAGATTCATAAATAACAATGCTTTGCAAGACGTTTGTTTGTTTCACATAAAGAAAACATAGCATATTAGTATTCATCTTGTCCCTCATAGAGTAGCAAATATAAATGCATAGGACACCTTCAAAGTTCATAAGAGTGACTAGATACGAATAGTTTAAACAAGCAATATCAAGTTATGCATCAATCAACTAGTCTTGGGACAATGCACATAGAACTAAGAATGGCCACTATGCTCTCAAAGTGGGTGCATAAAGGTAGAAGGTGGAGACTCAATATATAAGTGGAAGAAAGGCCTTCATAGAAGGAAGCAGAGATTCAAGTTTCATAAAGAGCTTCCAAAAATTATGGTACTTATAGCTTTCAGCTCTCATTGCCCCTATCATAAGCATCTTGAAGTGATTATTGTTAAAGTGAACAAACTATGGTGTACATGCCTGACTAAGTATAAGTTAGAAATCTCATGTCCCTTGAATATGAGGGACGCTCCTCATTCTACTCAAGTTTAGTCACCGGTAAGTTCTTGTCATCGTAAGTACATGTGTATTATAGAGAACCACCAACGAGGTGGGGTTGTTCGTCTGCGGTACCAAAGTTGGCAGGCCAGCGCATGGCGGTACCTAAGTTGCCTGAAATTACCGCATTTCGAAAAGTTGGGCCACCAACTACTGAGAGGGGCCATTTCGAGGCAAACTCATCTCATCCCTGCCAAATTCAAACATTCCATTAAACTGCCCCGTGAAGTAGACGGTTGGGACCCTCATGTCGGTCATCTGTCCGTGACGCGGGCGCCGACGCGGCAACCTCTTTGGAAAATCGAGCAGCTAAGTGGATTGGATGCGTTGACCAATTTCACAAATCCATTCCCAACTTTCCCCTAGCACCGGCGGCGTCGGAATCCACCCTCCAGGCAGGACGATCCCTTCGAACATTTGAATTCCGACGCCAAGTTGCTGTGCCCAGTTGCTGCGCCCAGTCGCTGATCCCGAGCTCCAATGGCGCATGCCGTAGCCGCCGTTGCGAGGCTCTAGCCCGCCTCCGCCGCCGACGAGCCGAGCAGCTCGGAGGATGGCAGATCCTACTATCAAGAAAGAAGAAGTTCTGTCTACAAGCGAGTGATCTACGCTTCTCTTTGCTATTCGCACCAGTTACAACTGCTAGCTGGCTACTGAACCTCAAATTGTTTGTTAGCCCAATGATGACAAACATATTTTGTCCACAGTTTTCTGTCAAGTGGGATCTGCGCGGACCCTCCTTACTTGGTTACGGAAGTCCTCTATAGGTACGACTCTAAGGGCAAGTGGTATGGAAGCCATTGTTTCACGATGGAAGAAGCGCCTGTGCAGATCTACACTATATTTGGCATGGTGCTGCTCTGCGTAATCATGTTGAATTATGGCCGAAGCAGACAACAAAGTTCAGCTTCATGGATGAACGTGGCATCATGGTTCCTATAATGTGTGACAGTTAGCTAATTGGGTTGATGAAAAGGTATGCTTCGGCAGCCATGTTTGACCTAAAATGTCATGTACTGGATGTGGAAGCTGCTGCAACTAGGAGTCGCCCTTCTATTCTTGAAGAGGGTGGTTGCTCGAACCCAATTAGCTCCTGGTAAGCAAAGGTCTCTTGGGGTTCGCATGTTTGTGCTGAATTGTAATTTTTGTTTTATTTACTCTGTAGATATTGGGCAGTTATGCAACAGTCTTGTTTCTTTGACAGAAAGCGCCGCAAGGTTAGAAACATGACTGCCGGGTCAGTCATTTTGCTGCCCGAAGAAATTAAAAACAAGTGGAAAGATGTCATTTTGCTGCCTGAAGAAATTAAGAACGAGTGGAAAGATGATGCTCGACACGATTCTGGTGCCCATTGTCCCGGCGATGCAGAGTATGTGAAGCTAAGAAAATTGGCACCGAGGAAGAGGAAGAAGGCAGGAAATGAAGAAGCCATTAGACGTGAAGGCTTGGCACCCAGGCTGCGGAAGAAGGCTGCTGGCAATGAAGATGCATAGTGATGTGTTAAACTTGAACCTATATATGTGATTCTGTTAAATTCTGATCGCTCTGTGTGTGGCACGTTGCTAGGCGAAACAATCTATCCACGTTCTCTGAGTAAAATGTACCATGATTTAGGGTTTGGAAACTCCCGAGTCAGTAGTTGAATCCGAAATTGTGATTGTGCCACTGCTATCTGAAAACAAGGATCCACCGGTTCCACGATTGCTGAGGGACAAGAGGTCTCCAAATACGACGGAATGTAATTGGCACATAAATAAATTATTTAAGCTGCCACACTCCACGAAGCAGCAACTTATTTCAGATACTGCACAATGACGTGGCAACATAAACAGCAATCTTCTCACCGATAATGCCCAGATAAGGAGGAAATGGGTACCACTTTCTGGCCTAATCTTGAGCCCGTCTGTCTCACCGTCTCTCTGCTCCTGCATCCCCTGCATCTGGCGAAGCTCCCGGATCTCCAGTAACCGGGTGTACGTGCTTCCACTTTATAAATTGTGGTTGTGCCATTTGCATGCGGCACAATCCACGTAGATTACGTTTAAACAAACCACCAATGTCAGAATACACTAGTAGAAAAGGTGTCTTTGGTCCACGGTCACGTTCCCAATCCGGGACAGAGATCTAAATCGAGGCAGAAATTGATCTAAATCACAAATTCTTCCACAAATTAATCGAGACAGAGATCTAAGTCGAGGCATTTCATTACTTCAACCACAAATTCTTCTAAACAAAGGTGCGATTTCACATCCTACATTAATTCAACCACTAGTCAACAATTTCACTTCTGCTGCCACTGTCCTCCGAGCCACCGGCTTCCTCGTCGCTGTCGGACGAAACCTCCACAATGTTCGCATTGTTCGCGAGACGGAGCACCTCTTCGCGTCGAGCGGCGGCGATGACGGTGTACTTGGTCTGTCTAGGGACGGACCAGAACCTCTCCCGCCCTTCTCGGTTGCGGAGATCCTGGTGCACCACGCGCCCGTCAACGATGCGGTTGCCAATCTTGGCCTTCCGCTCATTCTTGAACAGCGCCGGCCAGTACGGGCTGGCCGCCGCGTACCGGGGCAACGCCCTCTTCCACGCAGGCATCTGGCGGCGGCACGCCGCAATTTCGCTCTCTATCTCGGCTCGGCCAGGTAGCGGAGCCACCGGCACCCCCACAGAGCTGATGCGCCATCCATGGGGCACCTTCGCGGCTGGCGGCGCGAGGATGTCGAAGTTCGCGAACATCACCGCCTTGTACAAGTTCAGATCGGGCATCTCCATGGCGCAGCGATGGAGATTGGAAGACGAGGGATGGACGACGAGCGGCGCTGTGGTGGCGCCTATTTGTACACGAGGACGACGAAGCGACAGTCAGACAAAAGAAGTAATGCAGGGTCAGACAAAAGAAGTAATGCAGGGTCAGAGCAATTTTTTTCCTCCCTGGAATCCGGGACCAATAGTTCAGACCACTAGGTCAACAAGTACAAATATTACAACTTAAAAAGGCACGGAGCTTAAGCTAAATAGAACTAGTTATCACACATCTCCTTGATCTTCCTAATCTTGGCCTGATGCGCATCTTCCTGCGAGAACAAGGATCGAATTGTCTGCTCCTTCCTTTTAGCATCTTCCTTGCACAACTTCAATTGTTTCTCTTCATTTTTCCTCATGCACTTGTCAATACTCATAGTTGTGTACTGCAGGACTTTGGCCTGGTGGAGGTCATTCCTTGCTTGAGTCAGTTCTTGCTCTGCTTTAGCCTTCAGGGCCAACGCCGTGTCCCTCTCCTTCTCTACTTTGATAACCTTGTCTTGCAACCACCTGAGATCTCGCTTATGCTTGGTCGTGTCAACTGGTTCCCATAGCTTCGTCTCAACACTGTCAAGAAGTGAGCTGAATACGGATTCTTTCAACTCGACAGTCATTTCCCATAGTTTGTCCAACGTTTTCTGCATCGATTTGGGCCACTCTAGATCTACCCATTTGACAACACCGCAACTTCTGCCTTGCATCATTGCACGATGTCCTTGACACCGTAGAAACCTCCTGCCTGCGTTTTGTCCTTCGAAGGCTACAAATTTAGCGGGCACATATCCATGTTTACATACCAGAGGACTGTCTTCATCCTCTAAACTGTGATAGTCGGAGTCATACACCGTCTGGTTGGCCTAACACATCATACGCGCATGAGTGAACAGATTAGATCTAGCTCAAACAATAGATAACTGGCCACAGATGATAGAAATAGAGATGAGACGACTCACATCGAAATCACCGTCCCTGTCGTCTTGAAGCGTTTCCTCGCCGTCTCCCCTTGAACCCATGGTGAGAGGGGGGGTGGCTGCCGGAGAGGGGATTGGGATGGTGGCGCCGTCGGCTTGAGGCTACGGCAGGATGGTAGTGAAGTGGGGAAAGTGGCTTCGAGGGTAAGGAAGAGAAGTACGGGGAGGAAGAGAAGTAATGGGGACGTGACACTGGGATGTGGCCCACTGAACTCATGAGACGTGACACTCGCAATAGGGGAGCGCCCGGTGTTGCTAGTTTGTCCAGAGCAAGCGTGGCCAATCATGCCACAGAACAGCCTACTCGCAGATCGCTCTCACGAAGACCATCCCAATCGTCCAAGCCCCAATCGAACGGTATGTAACAATCGTCAAGCAGAATAACTGTGTTAGGGCGTTTAACACCCTCGAATCGGCCCTATGCAAGTTTCAGCGATTCCGCCCAAACCCGCATAAAGCGATTCAAAGGTGCCCACCGAGCACTTTAGTGCGGGTGCAATACGAAGTAATACCATGCCACAATAGTCCACGATGGGACCCACAGAACAGATATATATACAACAGCGACTCAAAGAGTCAAGAATACAAATATAATATACAAAGATCCAAATCACCTTGAAAATGATAGAGCGTCCGACTACGGACAAGACGCAAATGGGGCTAAGAGCCCTGAAGAATAACCAATGGCGTCCATAACCACCGGAGCCAAGCGTAAGGGTAACCACCTAACGGCAGCGATCTCAAACCTGCTAAAACAAAGGGGTGCCAACAAAGGGCAAAGGAAAAAAGAGGCGTCGATCGAGGCGAAGACAGCGAGGCTAGAATTGGCGGCTCTCGCCTACATAGGTAGGGTGGATCAAGCGGCGCAGCGCAGCATGCACTAAACAACCTATAGAGACTGAGATAACCATCGGCTATCGAGAGAGGATAAGAAAGACCTATTCGGAACCATCCTGATACTACCACCAAACATACCCATCCTGGTATTTCCCCCTCGACACCAAACGAGGAAGTCAACCGAGGAACTCACACGATTGGCGATTTTATTTATTCATTATCGTTGCAGCAATTACTAGTCAAGTATAGATAGTCATCCTGATAAAATAAGCAGTGGGCAGTTTTATTTAACCATTTCGTTATAGTTGCGACCTTACTAGTCAAATACAATTAGCATGAGATATCCCAAAACCCAGCAGTTGTTGGTACTTTTATTTAGCCATTCCGTTGTAGTTGAGCTGATTACTAGTCACATCGGATACAAGTCAAATTATAACAAAACTTTAGTTATAGTTGTCTATGATCGAGAACTGTGCTCCAAGTCGTCCATAACCGCGGACACGGCTTTTCGAAAAGATTTAACCCTGCAGGGGTGCACCAAAGTATCCACACGCACTTCGACCCTTTTTTCCAGATCAATTAACATACACCCATCGGTATGTCGGCGGGGCCTAAGTCATGATGTTTCCCAGACCCAAAGCAAGTACATGGGGGCCACCCCACTAAGTCTACCATAACAAAGTCGGCGGTCTCGAGACGGACTCAGGGTTTTGTGTAGCCAGTAAAAAACATTCGGGAACCGAAAATGTGGATGGGCTTGTCGATACAGCAGAAACGGTCACGGTCCTAACAGATGCAAGATACCTGCACAATTTAAATAAGCGATAAAGCATGGCATAAGTACAGAATAGTAAATAAAACCTCAAACTAGTTGTGGCCCCAGACAATACTTTGAAATCAGGTACTAATCGATGGGGTGCCCACACATCCCACATGTGGTTAGCGCTCGATCTCTAACAGTGTCAAGAACTCGGGGTCCTACGGGACACCAGTGAGCGGTCGGAAACCAAATATTGTCTATCACCCACCGGTGCCTCTGCATTTACCTACTTCAATTTTAGTTATTAAACAGTAATTAAAGCCATGATCATCTCCAACATTAAACATGCGGCAACACTCCAACAACTGTGGTAATGGGCGACGCAGCAACAGCACTAGAGCAAGCAGCGACTTAAGTCCAACTATCTACCAACAACAGGTAATAGGATGTGTCCAAGGCAATATAAGGCTGCAAGGGATATCACGGGTACGAAAACTATAGCATCGCAACACAGATAGCAATAGATCAACAGGAGGAAATAAAGACTATAAAAGTAAGATAGGTAGAAAGGGGGAGGTGCTCGCCTGAAAAACATTGTCGAAGGTTCATCCGAAGATCGGATCGACACTCGCATCAACTCAACGGCCTTATCCGCGAAGATCCAAAACACTAGAAGAAACACCGGATGCACTATTTATTACTATGGCAAAAGATCGGCATGATGCATGTATGATGTATGCCATGGCAGAGGTGCGATGCAACTAGGTCATATTAAGCGGAACCGGAGTCCCGATAATTAATTATATGGTTCAAGTTATTTAGATACCCCGCAATTTAGATGTTGTATTAACAGGGCAAGATAAGTTACCGGTTCGCTCCACAAATTTAAATGGGACCAATATAAGACTAGATTTGCCCGAGTATGGGCCCCATATTTAATTTAGGTGAATCGGCATAAGGCCCCCAAACCACATGATATGCATGCGAGATGAACAATTTAATATGCGACAGACGATAATGTCATATTATAAAAATAATGGGGGTCTCGGATAGGGAATCACATTAGGGTTCGGCGAACTTGGGCTCCGAGGGGTTCGGGGTCGGTCTCAGGGTCCGGATCTGGGGTTCGGTCTCGGCGGGATTGTTCTCGGATAACAGAGTAGATCTTGGCGTTCCGTGAAGAAGGACTTGGTTGGCGTCAGGGGCACATCGGATCCGCCCTGGTCGGTGCCGATCTTGGCGTCGATGGCGAACTTGAGTGGACCGGGTACCGGGGTCTTCGGATCCGTGAAGTAGATCTTGTCGCACGGTGTCCGGGGTAGACGAACCTGGCGTATTCGCATCGGCGATCTTGGCGTTCGGGTTCTCGACTTCGCATCCGGGACGAAGGTCTTGTCGCACAGGGTATCTTGCACAACCGCCTCAGAACAACCACATCTTGTCACCAGGGAGTCACATACAGAGCACTTGCCTCGAGATGGCCCTGAACACGCAGACACGCACGGGGATATCAACTCCACACACGCGCGGGGGAGGACGCGGACCGCGTTGCCGGGCGACTCCAGCGGAGGGCGGCGCTAGCGGAGAGCGGCGACGGCCGGGAGATGTTGAGGAAGGCCGGAGGCAGAGGAGATCGCGGAGGCCCGCGTGGCCCAGGCGAGGCCGGGCTCGGTGGCGGTCGGGGGAAGCAGAGGACGGCGGCAGGGTTGGTGGTGACGGAGAGGGCCGGCTCGGCCGGAGCGGAGCGAGCCTGAGGCGGTCGTCGGGGTGGAGATGGAGCTCGGTACGGGGAGAAGGTCGACGCCGACGATGGCCAGGTGGCCGCGGGAGGAGGACGCAGGCGACTGAGAGCCTCGCTGGCGACGGCGGCTACGAGGAGGCGGTGGAGCACCGCGAGAGGGGCGGCCTGAGCGGAGGCGGATGCTCGCGATGGCGGAGGCGGCGACGGGGCGGCAGAGGGCCGGTGGAGGGGAGATGCGCTCGGAAGGAGGCGGGAGGACGATGCGGGCGACGCACGGGAACCGGGCGGCGGGGTCGATGGAGGTCGGCGCGCCAGCTCTGGCGAGGGCAGGCGTAGAAGCAGCCGGGTGGGATGGCTGCCGTGGCGACCGGAGAGCGCAGGCCGGATGCAGCGATGAGGTGGGGGGTCCGCGGTGAAAGCGGAGTGGGCGGAAGAAGCGCGTCCGCCACCGGGGATGGCGAGGGCGGCGGCCCGAGGCGGCGCTCCGCGAGGTGGAGAAGGGGCCGCGCTCGCAAAGGAGAGAGAGGGGTCGGGAACGCGGGCGCGAGGTGGGCCAGGAGCGGGGCCGGGGGTGCGGCACGGGGGAGAGAGAGAGGGAGAGGACGGGGTCGCGGGGATTGCGGGATGGTGGGCGGTGGGACCGGAGGAGTGGGGATGGGCGGTTGGTGGACGTGCCGATGTGGTGGTGGGGCCGCGCGGGGGAGATCCCGAGGCGGTCGGCCTGTCGGGCGGGGGTGGCGTGCCCAGGAGGGCGGGAGCGGGGCTGGTGCATGTGCAGCTGCGTGTGTGTGCGTGTGTGTGTTGGGTGGACAGGGGGAGTGGGCCAGGGGTGGTTAGGTGGCGGGCTGGGATTAGTGAGGAGATGTGGAGGGGATGAGGTGGCGGTTTGCGATAGGACGGGGTGAGGTGGAGGCAGGGTGGGTAGATAAGGATTGGGTAGTTTTAGGAATTTTGGAGGTGGCCGGTCAGGCTTTCGGGCCTGGCGAGCTGCCTCCTAAAAATAAAAGAGATATATTATTATTTGAAACGGGGCTTTTGAAAACCGTTGGCAGACAAAACAAAATATTCCGGAGACCAGGATTTTGGTTTTGAAATAAAGGCGGGGAATTTAGAAAACAAAAATATGTTTTTCGAAAATAGTTTCAGTCAAAAAAATGCATGATGATGACGATGCTCAAATGCAATGTGGCATGATGGCATGAGCATGCGGTCATGATGATGCAATGCACAAAAACAACGCGATTTTCTAGTAGTGGTTTTTGCGGGGCGCCACAACTGCCTTCTAGAAGACTCGGTCTAACGGCTACCCATGCAATGACACTAGTGTATCCATGTGTGGTTTGTGAAAAGAAGAGACATGCAATCACACTAGGTGGATCCATATGTGGTTTATGGAAGTAACAGACATGCAATCACACTAGGTGGATCCATATGTGGTTTATGGAAGTAATAGACATGCAATGACTCGAGCTGTGATTCATGAAAAGAACATACATGCAATGACACTGGTGGATCCATGTGTGGTTCATGAAAAGAACAGACATGCAATGACACTGGTAGATCCTTATGTGGTTCATGAAAAGAATAGACATGCACTAACACTGGTGGATCCATATGTGGTTTGTCAGAAGAACACACATGCAATGACATTGGGTGTGGTTCATGAAAAGAACAGACATGCAATGACACTGGTCGATCCTTATGTGGGTCATGAAAAGAATAGACATGCAATGACATTGGGTGTGGTTCATGAAAAGAACAGACATGCAATGACACTGGTGGATCCTTATGTGCGGTTCATGAAAAGAACAGACATGCAATGACACTGGTGGATCCTTATGTGGTTTGTTTAGAAGAACACACATGCAATGACACTGGGTGTGGTTCATGAAAAGAACATACATTCAATAACACTGGTGGATCCTTATGTGGTTTGTTTAGAGGAACACACATGCAATGACATTGGGTGTGGTTCATGAAAAGAACAGACATGCAATGACACTCGTGGATCCTTATGTATGGTTCATGAAAAGAACAGACATTCAATGACACTGGTGGATCCTTATGTGGTTTGTTTAGAAGAACACACATGCAATGACACTGGGTATGGTTCATGAAAAGAACACACATCCAATGACACTGGTAGATCCTTATGTGGTTTATGAAAAGAACAGACATGTAGTGACACCAGGTGTGGTTCATGAAAAGAACAAACATGCAATATCACTGGGTGTGGTACATGAAAAGAATAGACATCTAATGACTCTAGCTGTGGTTCATGAAAAGAACATACATGCAATGACACTGGGTGTGGTTCATGAAAAGAACAGACATGCAATGACACTAGTGGATCCTTATGTGTGGTTCGTGAAAAGAACATACATGCAATGACACTGGTGGATCCTTATGTGGTTTGTTTAGAAGAACACACATGCAATGACACTGGGTGTGGTTCATGAAAAGAACAGACATGCAATGACACTCGTGGATCCTTATGTGGTTTGTTTAGAAGAACACACATGCAATTGCAATGACACTGGGTGTGGTTCATGAAAAGAACACACATTAAATGACACTGGTGGATCCTTATGTGGTTTGTTTAGAGGAACACACATGCAATGACATTGGGTGGATCCACGTGTGGTTCATGAGAAGAACACACATCCAATGACACTCGTAGATCCTTATGTGATTCATGAGAAGAACAGACATGCAGTGACACCGTGTGTGGTTCATGAAAAGAACAGACATGCAATGACACTGGGTGTGGTTCATGAAAAGAATAGACATCCAAGGACTTTAGCTGTGGTTCATGAAATGAATAGACATGGAATGACATTGGGTGTGGTTCATGAAAAGAACAGACACGCAATGACACTGGTGGATCCTTATGTGTGGTTCGTGAAAAGAACATACATGCAATGACACTTGTGGATCCTTATGTGGTTTGTTTAGAGGAACAAACATGCAATGACACTGGTGGATCCATGTGTGGTTCATGACAAGAACACACATCCAATGACACTGGTGGATCCTTATGTGGTTCGTTTAGAGGAACAAACATGCAATCACACTAGGTGGATCCATATGTGGTTTATGGAAGTATCAGACATGCAATGACTCTTGCTATGATTCATGAAAATAACATACATGCAATGACACTGGTGGATCCATGTGTGGTTCATGAAAAGAACAGACATGCAATGACACTGGTAGATCCTTATGTGGTTCATGAAAAGAACAGACATGCACTAACACTGGTGGATCCATATGTGGTTTGTCAGAAGAACACACATGCAATGACATTGGGTATGGTTCATGAAAAGAACAGACATGCAATGACACTGGTCGATCCTTATGTGGTTCATGAAAAGAATAGACATGCAATGACATTGGGTGTGGTTCATGAAAAGAACAGACATGCAATGACACTGGTGGATCCTTATGTGTGGTTCATGAAAAGAACAGACATGCAATG
Organism: Avena insularis; assembly: GCA_023614405.1. Taxonomy (NCBI): domain Eukaryota; kingdom Viridiplantae; phylum Streptophyta; class Magnoliopsida; order Poales; family Poaceae; genus Avena; species Avena insularis. The sequence continues at coordinate 462,507,231 of CM042691.1, read as the reverse complement.
ACACTGGTGAATCCTTATGTGGTTTGTTTAGAGGAACACACATGCAATGACATTGGGTGGATCCACGTGTGGTTCATGAGAAGAACACACATCCAATGACACTGGTAGATCCTTATGTGATTCGTGGAAAGAACAGACATGCAGTGATACCGGGTGTGGTTCATGAAAAGAACAGACATGCAATGACACTGGGTGTGGTTTATGAAAAGAATAGACATCCAATTACTTTAGCTGTGGTTCATGAAATGAACAGACATGCAATGACATTGGGTGTTGTTCATGAAAAGAACAGACACGCAATGACACTAGTGGATCCTTATGTGTGGTTCGTGAAAAGAACATACATGCAATGACACTTGTGGATCCTTATGTGGTTTGTTTAGAGGAACAAACATGCAATGCCACTGGTGGATCCATGTGTGGTTCATGACAAGAACACACATCCAATGACACTGGTGGATCCTTATGTGGTTCGTTTAGAGCAACACACATGTAATCACACTAGGTGGATCCATATGTGGTTTATGGAAGTACCAGACATGCAATGACTCTAGCTGTGATTCATGAAAACAACATACATGCAATGACAGTGGTGGATCCATGTGTGGTTCATGAAAAGAACAGACATGCAATGACACTGGTAGATCCTTATGTGGTTCATGAAAATAACAGACATGCACTAACACTGGTGGATCCATATGTGGTTTGTCTGGAGAACACACCTGCAGTGACACCGGGAGTGGTTCATGAAAAGAACAGACATGCAATGACACTGGTCGATCCTTATGTGGTTTATGAAAAGAATAGACAGGCAATGACATTGGTTGTGGTTCATGAAAAGAACAGACATGCAATGACACTGGTGGATCCTTATGTGTGGTTCATGAAAAGAACAGACATGCAATGACACTGGTGGATCCTTATGTGGTTTGTTTAGAGGAACACACATGCAATGACATTGGGTGGATCCACGTATGGTTCATGAGAAGAACACACATCCAATGACACTGGTAGATCCTTATGTGATTCATGAAAAGAACGGACATGCAGTGACACCGGGTGTGGTTCATGAAAAGAACAGACATGCAATGACACAGGGTGTGGATCATGAAAAGAATAGACATCCAATGACTTTAGCTGTGGTTCATGAAATGAACAGACACGCAATGCCATTGTGTGTGGTTCATGAAAAGAACAGACACTAGTGGATCCTTATGTGTGGTTCGTGAAAAGAACATACATGCAATGACACTTGTGGATCCTTACGTGGTTTGTTTAGAGGAACAAACATCCAATGACACTGGTGCATCCATATGTGGTTCATGACAAGAACACACATCCAATGACACTGGTGGATCCTTATGTGGTTCGTTTAGAGGAACAAACATGCAATCACACTAGGTGGATCCATATGTGGTTTATGGAAGTAACAGACATGCAATGACTCTAGCTGTGATTCATAAAAAGAACATACATGCAATGACACTGGTGGATCCATGTGTGGTTCATGAAAAGAACAAACACGCAATGATAATGGTGGATCCTTATGTGTGGTTCATGAAAAGAACATATATGCAATGACACTGGTGGATCCATATGTGGTTTGTCTAGAGAACACACATGCAATGACATTGGGTGTGGTTCATGAAAAGAACAGACATGCAATGACACTGGTCGATCCTTATGTGGTTCATGAAAAGAACAGACATGCAATGACATTGGGTGTGGTTCATGAAAAGAACAGATATGTAATGACACTGGTGGATCCTTATGTGTGGTTCATGAAAAGAACAGACATGCAATGACACTGGTGGATCCTTATGTGGTTTGTTTAGAAGAACACACATGCAATGACACTGGGTGTGGTTCATGAAAAGAACAGACATTCAATAATACTGGTAGATCCTTATGTGGTTTGTTTAAAGGAACACACATGCGATGACATTGGGTGTGGTTCATGAAAAGAACAGACATGCAATAACACTCGTGGATCCATATGTGTGGTTCATGAAAAGAACATACATTCAATGACACTGGTGGATCCTTACGTGGTTTGTTTAGAAGAACACACATGCAATGACACTGGGTATGGTTCATGAAAAGAACACACATCCAATGACATTGGTGGATCCTTATGTTGTTTGTTTAGAGGAACAAACATGCAATGACAACGATGGATCCACGTGTGGTTCATGAGAAGAACACACATCCAATGACACTGGTAGATCCTTATGTGGTTCATGAAAAGAACAGACATGCAGTGACACCAGGTGTGGTTCATGAAAAGAACAAACATGCAATAACACTGGGTGTGGTTCATGAAAAGAATATAGATCTAATGACTCTAGCTATGGTTCATGAAAAGAACACACATGCAATGGCACTTGGTGTGGTTCATGAAAAGAACAGACATGCAATGACACTAGTGGATCCGTATGTGTGGTTCGTGAAAAGAACATACATGCAATGACACTAGTGGATCCTTATGTGGTTTGTTTAGAAGAACACACATGCAATGACACTGGGTGTGGTTCATGAAAATAACAGACATGCAATGACACTCGTGGATCCTTATGTGGTTTGCTTAGAAGAACACACATGCAATGACACTGGGTGTGGTTCATGAAAAGAACACACATCCAATGACACTGGTGGATCCTTACGTGGTTTGTTTAGAGGAACACACATGCAATGACATTGGGTGGATCCACGTGGGGTTCATGAGAAGAACAGACATCCAATGACACTGGTAGATCCTTATGTGATTCATGAAAAGAAAAGACATGTAGTGACACCGGGTGTGGTTCATGAAAAGAACAGACATGCAATGACACTGGGTGTGGTTAATGAAAAGAATAGACATCCAATGACTTTAGCTGTTGTTCATGAAATGAACAGACATGCAATGACATTGGGTGTGGTTCATGAAATGAACAGACACGCAATGACACTGGTGGATCCTTATGTGTGGTTCATGACAAGGACATACATGCAATGACACTGGTGGATCCATATGTGGTTTGTCTGGAGAACACACATGCAATGACATTGGGTGTGTTTCATGAAAAGAACTGACATGCAATGACACTGGTAGATCCTTATGTGGTTCATGAAAAGAACACACATGCAATGACACTGGGTGCGGTTCATGAAAAGAACAGACATGCAATGACACTGATGGATCCTTCTGTGTGGTTCATGAAAAGAACAGACATGCAATGACACTGGTGGATCCATATGTGGTTTCTCAGGAGAACACACATGCAATGACATTGGGTGTGGTTCATGAAAAGAACAAACATGCAATGACACTAGTAGATCCTTATGTGTGGTTAATGAAAAGAACAGACATGCAATGACATTGGATGTGGTTCATGAAAAGAACAGACATGCAATGACACTAGTGGATCCTTATGTGTGGTTCATGAAAAGAACAGACATGCAATGACACTGGTGGATCCATATGTGGTTTGTCAGGAGAACACACATGCAATGACATTGGGTGTGGTTCATGAAAAGAACAAACATGCAATGACACTAGTAGATCCTTATGTGGTTCATGAAAAGAACACACATGCAATGACACTGGGTGTGGTTCATGAAAAGAACAGACATGCAATGACACTGGTGGATCCTTATGCGTGGTTCATGAAAAGAACATACATGCAATGACACTGGTGGATCCTTATGTGTGGTTCATTAAAATAACAAACATGCAATGACACTGGTGGATCCTTATGTGGTTTGTTTAGAAGAATAGCCATGCAATGACACTGGGTGTGGTTCATGAAAAGAACAGACATGCAATGACACTGGTGGATCCTGATGTGGTTTGTTTAGAAGAACACACATGCAATGACACTGGGTGTGGTTCATGAAAAGAACAGACATCCAATGACACTGGTGGATGCTTATGTGGTTTGTTTAGAGGAACACACATGCAATGACATTGGGTGGATCCACGTGTGGTTCATGAGAAGAACACACATCCAATGACACTGGTAGATCCTTATGTGATTCATGAAAAGAACAGACATGCAGTGACACCGGGTGTGGTTCATGAAAAGAATAGACATGCAATGACACTGGGTGTGGTTCATGAAAAGAATAAACATCCAATGACTTTAGTTGTGGTTCATGAAATGAACAGACATGCAATGACACTTGGTGTGGTTCATGAAAAGAACAGACATCCAATGACACTGGTCGATCCTTATGTGGTTCATTAAAAGAATAGACATGCAATGACATTGGGTGTGGTTCATGAAAAGAACAGACATGCAATGACACTGGTGGATCCTTATGTGTGGTTCATGAAAAGAACAGACATGCAATGACACTGGTGGATCCTTATGTGGTTTGTTTAGAAGAACACACATACAATGACACTGGGTGTGGTTCATGAAAAGAACATACATTCAATAACACTGGTAGATCCTTATGTGGTTTGTTTAGAGGAACACACATGCAATGACATTGGGTGTGGTTCATGAAAAGAACAGACATGCAATGACACTCGTGGATCCTTATGTGTGGTTCATGAAAAGAACATACATTCAATGACACTGGTGGATCGTTATGTGGTTTTCTTAGAAGAACACACATGCAATGACACTGGGTATGGTTCATGAAAAGAACACACATTCAATGACACCGGTGGATCCTTATGTGGTTTGTTGAGAGGAACATACATGCAATGACACCGGTGGATCCACGTGTGGTTCATGAGAAGAACACACATCCAATGACACTAGTAGATCCTTATGTGGTTCATGAAAAGAACAGACATGCAGTGACACCAGGTGTGGTTCATGAAAATAACAGACATGCAATGACACTGGGTGTGGTTCATGAAAAGAATAGAAATCTAATGACTCTAGCTGTGGTTCATGAAAAGAACACACATGCAATGACACTGGGTGTGGTTCATGAAAAGAACAGACATGCAATAACACAAGTCGATCCTTATGTGTGGTTCGTGAAAAGAAAATACATGCAATGACACTGGTGGATCCTTATGTGGTTTGTTTAGAAGAACACACATGCAATGACACTGGGTGTGGTTCATGAAAAGAACAGACATGCAATGACACTCGTGGATCCTTATGTGGTTTGTTTAGAAGAACACACATGCAATGACACTGGGTGTGGTTCATGAAAAGAACACACATCTAATGACACTGGTGGATCCTTATATGGTTTGTTTAGAGGAACACACATGCAATGACATTGGGTGGATCCACGTGTGGTTCATGAGAAGAACACACATCCAATGACACTGGTAGATCCTTATGTGATTCATGAAAAGAAAAGACATGATGTGACACCGGGTGTGGTTCATGAAAAGAACAGACATGCAATGACACTGGGTGTGGTTCATGAAAAGAATAGACATCCAATGACTTTAGCTGTGGATCATGAAATGAGCAGACATGTAATGACATTGGGTGTGGTTCATGAAAAGAACAGACACGCAATGACACTGATGGATCCTTATGTGTGGTTCATGAAAAGAACATACATGCAATGACACTGGTGGATCCATATGTGGTTTGTCAGGAGAACACACATGTAATGACATTGGGTGTTGTTCATGAAAAGAACTGACATGCAATGACACTGGTAGATCCTTATGTGGTTCATGAAAAGAACACACATGCAATGACACTAGGTGTGGTTCATGAAAAGAATAGACATGCAATGACACTGGTGGATCCATATGTGGTTTGTCAGGAGAACACACATGCAATGACATTAGGTGTGGTTCACGAAAAGAACAAACATGCAATGACACTAGTAGATCCTTATGTGTGGTTAATGAAAAGAACAGACATGCAATGCCATTGGATGTGGTTCATGAAAAGAACAGACATGCAATGACACTAGTGGATCCTTATGTGTGGTTCATGAAAAGAACAGACATGCAATGACACTGGTGGATCCATATGTGGTTTGTCAGGAGAACACACATGCAATGACATTGGGTGTGGTTCATGAAAAGAACAAACATGCAATGACACTGGTAGATCCTTATGTGGTTCATGAAAAGAACACACATGCAATGACACTGGGTGTGGTTCATGAAAAGAACAGACATGCAATGACACTGGTGGATCCTTATGCGTGGTTCATGAAAACAACATACATGCAATGACACTGGTGGATCCTTATGTGTGGTTCATTAAAATAACAGACATGCAATGACACTGGTGGATCCTTATATGGTTTGTTTAGAAGAACAAACATGCAATGACACTGGGTGTGGTTCATGAAAAGAACAGACATGCAATGACACTGGTGGATCCTTATGTGGTTTGTTTAGAAGAACACACATGCAATGACACTGGGTGTGGTTCATGAAAAGAACACACATCCAATGACACTGGTGGATCCGTATGTAGTTTGTTTAGAGGAACACACATGCAAAGACATTGGGTGGATACACGTGTGGTTCATGAGAAGAACACACATCCAATGACACTGGTAGATCCTTATGTGATTCATGAAAAGAATAGACATGCAATGATACCGGGTGTGGTTCATGAAAAGAACAGACATGCAATGACACTGGGTGTAGTTCATGAAAAGAATAGACATCCAATGACTCTAGCTATGGTTCATGAAAAGAACATACATGCAATGACACTTGGTGTGGTTCATGAAAAGAACACACATGCAATGACACTGGTGGATCCTTATGTGTGGTTCATGACAAGAACAGACATGCAATGACACAGGTGGATCCATATGTGGTTTGTCAGGAGAACACACATGCAATGACATTGGGTGTGGTTGATGAAAAGAACAGACATGCAATGACACTAGTAGATCCTTATGTGTGGTTCATGAAAAGAACAGACATGCAATGACACTGGGTGTGGTTCATGAAAAGAACAGACATGCAATGACACTGGTGGATCCTTATGTGTGGTTCATGAAAAGAACAGACATGCAATGACACTGGTGGATCCTTATGTGGTTTGTCAGGAGAACACACATGCAATGACATTGGGTGTGGTTCATGAAAAGAACAGGCATGCAATGACACTAGTAGATCCTTATGTGTGGTTCTTGAATAGAACAGACATGCAATGACATTGGGTGTGGTTCGTGAAAATAACAAACATGCAATGACACTGGTGGATCCTTATGTGTGGTTCATAAAAAGAACAGACATGCAATGACACTGGTGGATCCATATGTGGTTTGTTAGGAGAACACACATGCAATGACATTGGGTGTGGTTCATGAAAAGAACGTATATGCAATGACACTAGTAGATCCTTATGTGTTCATGAAAGAAAACGGACATGCAATGACACTGGTGGATCCATATGTGGTTTGTCAGGAGAACACACATGTAATGACATTGGGTGTGGTTCATGAACAGAACAAACATGCAATGACACTGGTAGATCCTTATGTGTGGTTAATGAAAAGAACAGACATGCAATGCCATTGGATGTGGTTCATGAAAAGAACAGACATGCAATAACACTAGTGGATCCTTATGTGTGGTTCATGAAAAGAACATACATGCAATGACACTGGTGGATCCTTATGTGTGGTTCATTAAAATAACAGACATGCAATGACACTGGTGGATCCTTATGTGGTTTGTTTAGAAGAACAGACATGCAATGACACTGGGTGTGGTTCATGAAAAGAACAGACATGCAATGACACTGGTGGATCCTTATGTGGTTTGTTTAGAAGAACACACATGCAATGACACTGGGTGTGGTTCATGAAAAGAACACACATCCAATGACACTGGTGGATCCTTATGTGGTTTGTTTAGAGGAACACACATGCAAAGACATTGGTGGATACACGTGTGGTTCATGAGAATAACACACATCCAATGACACTGGTAGATCCTTATGTGATTCATGAAAAGAATAGACATGCAATGACACCGGGTGTGGTTCATGAAAAGAACAGACATGCAATGACACTAGGTGTAGTTCATGAAAAGAATAGACATCCAATGACTCTAGCTATGGTTCATGAAAAGAACAGACATGCAATCACACTTGGTGTGGTTCATGAAAAGAACAGACATGCAATGACACTGGTGGATCCTTATGTGTGGTTCATGAAAATAACAGACATGCAATGACACAGGTGGATCCATATGTGGTTTGTCAGGAGAACACACATGCAATGACATTGGGTGTGGTTGATGAAAACAACAGACATGCAATGACACTAGTAGATTCTTATGTGTGGTTCATGAAAAGAACAGACATGCAATGACACTGGGTGTGGTTCATGAAAAGAACAGACATGCAATGACACTGGTGGATCCATATGTGGTTTGTCACGAGAACACACATGCAATGACATTGGGTGTGGTTCATGAAAAGAACAGACATGCAATGACACTAGTAGATTCTTATGTGTGGTTCATGAAAAGAACAGACATGCAATGACATTGGTTGTGGTTCATGAAAATAACAGACATGCAATGACACTGGTGGATCCTTATGTGTGGTTCATAAAAAGAACAGACATGCAATGACACTGGTGGATCCATATGTGGTTTGTCAGGAGAACACACATGCAATGACATTGGGTGTGGTTCATGAAAAGAACAGACATGCAATGACACTAGTAGATCCTTATGTGTTCATGAAAAGAACAGACATGCAATGACACTGGGTGTGGTTCATGAAAAGAACAAACATCCAATGACACTGGTGGATCCTTATGTGTGGTTCATGAAAACAACAGACATGCAATGACACTGCTGGATCCTTAAGTGGTTTGTTTAGAAGAACAGACATGCAATGACACTGGGTGTGGTTCATGAAAAGAACAGACCTGCAATGACACTGGTGGATCCTTATGTGTGGTTCATAAAAAGAACATACATGCAATGACACTGGTGGATCCATATGTGGTTTGTCAGGAGAACACACATGCAATGACATTGGGTGTGGTTCATGAAAACAACAGACATGCAATGACACTAGTAGATCCTTATGTGTTCATGAAAAGAACAGACATGCAATGACACTGGGTGTGGTTCATGAAAAGAACAGACATCCAATGACACTGGTGGATCCTTATGTGGTTCATGAAAACAACAGACATAATGAAATGATGCTGGATCCTTATGTGGTTTGTTTAGAAGAACAGACATGCAATGACACTGGGTGTGGTTCATGAAAAGAACAGACATGCAATGACACTGGTGGATCCTTATGTGGTTTGTTTAGAAGAACACACATGCAATGACACTGGGTGTGGTTCATGAAAAGAACACACATCCAATGACACTGGTGGATCCTTATGTGGTTTGTTTAGAGGAACACACATGCAAAGACATTGGGTGGATACACGTGTGGTTCATGAGAAGAACACACATCCAATGACACTGGTAGATCCTTATGTGATTCATGAAAAGAATAGACATGCAATGACACCGGGTGTGGTTCATGAAAAGAACAGACATGCAATGACACTAGGTGTAGTTCATGAAAAGAATAGACATCCAATGACTCTAGCTATGGTTCATGAAAAGAACAGACATGCAATGACACTTGGTGTGGTTCATGAAAAGAACAGACATGCAATGACACTGGTGGATCCTTATGTGTGGTTCATGAAAATAACAGACATGCAATAACATAGGTGGATCCATATGTGGTTTGTCAGGAGAACACACATGCAATGACATTGGGTGTGGTTGATGAAAACAACAGACATGCAATGACACTAGTAGATTCTTATGTGTGGTTCATGAAAAGAACAGACATGCAATGACACTAGGTGTGGTTCATGAAAAGAACAGACATGCAATGACACTCGTGGATCCTTATGTGTGGTTCATGAAAAGAACATACATTCAATGACACTGGTGGATCCTTATGTGGTTTTTTTAGAAGAACACACATGCAATGACACTGGGTATGGTTCATGAAAAGAACACACATCCAATGACACTGGTGGATCCTTATGTGGTTTGTTTAGAGGAACATACATGCAATGACACCGGTGGATCCACGTGTGGTTCATGAGAAGAACACACATCCAATGACACTAGTAGATCCTTATGTGGTTCATGAAAAGAACAGACATGCAGTGACACCAGGTGTGGTTCATGAAAAGAACAGACATGCAATGACACTGAGTGTGGTTCATGAAAAGAATATAAATCTAATGACTCTACCTGTGGTTCATGAAAAGAACACACACGCAATGACACTGGGTGTGGTTCATGAAAAGAACAGACATGCAATGACACAAGTGGATCCTTATGTGTGGTTCGTGAAAAGAACATACATGCAATGACACTGGTGGATCCTTATGTGGTTTGTTTAGAAGAACACACATGCAATGACACTGGGTGTGGTTCATGAAAAGAACAGACATGCAATGACACTCGTGGATCCTTATGTGGTTTGTTTAGAAGAACACACATGCAATGACACTGGGTGTGGTTCATGAAAAGAACACACATCTAATGACACTAGTGGATCCTTATATGGTTTGTTTAGAGGAACACACATGCAATGACATTGGGTGGATCCACGTGTGGTTCATGAGAAGAACACACATCCAATGACACTAGTAGATCCTTATGTGATTCATGAAAAGAAAAGACATGCTGTGACACCGGGTGTGGTTCATGAAAAGAACAGACATGCAATGACACTGGGTGTGGTTCATGAAAAGAATAGACATCCAATGATTTAGCTGTGGTTCATGAAATGAGCAGACATGTAATGACATTGGGTGTGGTTCATGAAAAGAACAGACACACAATGACACTGATGGATCCTTATGTGTGGTTCATGAAAAGAACATACATGCAATGACACTGGTGGATCCATATGTGGTTTGTCAGGAGAACACACATGCAATGACATTGGCTGTGGTTCATGAAAAGAACTGACATGCAATGACACTGGTAGATCCTTATGTGGTTCATGAAAATAACACACATGCAATGACACTAGGTGTGGTTCATGAAAAGAACAGACATGCAATGACACTGGTGGATCCATATGTGGTTTGTCAGGAGAACACACATGCAATGACATTGGGTGTGGTTCATGAAAAGAACAAACATGCAATGACACTAGTAGATCCTTATGTGTGGTTAATGAAAAGAACAGACATGCAATGCCATTGGATGTGGTTCATGAAAACAACAGACATGCAATGACACTAGTGGATCCTTATGTGTGGTTCATGAAAAGAACAGACATGCAATGACACTGGTGGATCCATATGCGGTTTGTCAGGAGAACACACATGCAATGACATTGGGTGTGGTTCATGAAAAGAACAAACATGCAATGACACTGGTAGATCCTTATGTGGTTCATGAAAAGAACACACATGCAATGACACTGGGTGTGGTTCATGAAAAGAACAGACATGCAATGACACTGGTGGATCCTTATGTGTGGTTCATGACAAGAACAGACATGCAATGACACAGGTGGATCCATATGTGGTTTGTCAGGAGAACACACATGCAATGACATTGGGTGTGGTTGATGAAAAGAACAGACATGCAATGACACTAGTAGATCCTTATGTGTGGTTCATGAAAAGAACAGACATGCAATGACACTGGGTGTGGTTCATGAAAAGAACAGACATGCAATGACACTGGTGGATCCTTATGTGTGGTTCATGAAAAGAACAGACATGCAATGACACTGGTGGATCCTTATGTGGTTTGTCAGGAGAACACACATGCAATGACATTGGGTGTGGTTCATGAAAAGAACAGGCATGCAATGACACTAGTAGATCCTTATGTGTGGTTCATGAAAAGAACAGACATGCAATGACATTGGGTGGTGTTCGTGAAAATAACAAACATGCAATGACACTGGTGGATCCTTATGTGTGGTTCATAAAAAGAACAGACATGCAATGACACTGGTGGATCCATATGTGGTTTGTTAGGAGAACACACATGCAATGACATTGGGTGTGGTTCATGAAAAGAACAGACATGCAATGACACTAGTAGATCCTTATGTGTTCATGAAAAGAACACACATGCAATGACATTGGGTGGATCCACGTGTGGTTCATGAGAAGAACACACATCCAATGACACTGGTAGATCCTTATGTGATTCATGAAAAGAAAAGACATGCTGTGACACCGGGTGTGGTTCATGAAAAGAACAGACATGCAATGACACTGGGTGTGGTTCATGAAAAGAATAGACATCCAATGACTTTAGCTGTGGTTCATGAAATGAGCAGACATGTAATGACATTGGGTGTGGTTCATGAAAAGAACAGACACACAATGACACTGATGGATCCTTATGTGTGGTTCATGACAAGAACAGACATGCAATGACACAGGTGGATCCATATGTAGTTTGTCAGGAGAACACACATGCAATGACATTGGGTGTGGTTGATGAAAAGAACAGACATGCAATGACACTAGTAGATCCTTATGTGTGGTTCATGAAAAGAACAGACATGCAATGACACTGGGTGTGGTTCATGAAAAGAACAGACATGCAATGACACTGGTGGATCCTTATGTGTGGTTCATGAAAAGAACAGACATGCAATGACACTGGTGGATCCTTATGTGGTTTGTCAGGAGAACACACATGCAATGACATTGGGTGTGGTTCATGAAAAGAACAGGCATGCAATGACACTAGTAGATCCTTATGTGTGGTTCATGAAAAGAACAGACATGCAATGACATTGGGTGTGGTTCGTAAAAATAACAAACATGCAATGACACTGGTGGATCCTTATGTGTGGTTCATAAAAAGAACAGACATGCAATGACACTGGTGGATCCATATGTGGTTTGTTAGGAGAACACACATGCAATGACATTGGGTGTGGTTCATGAAAAGAACAGACATGCAATGACACTAGTAGATCCTTATGTGTTCATGAAAAGAACAGACATGCAATGACACTGGTGGATCCATATGTGGTTTGTCAGGAGAACACACATGTAATGACATTGGGTGTGGTTCATGAACAGAACAAACATGCAATGACACTGGTAGATCCTTATGTGTGGTTAATGAAAAGAACAGACATGCAATGCCATTGGATGTGGTTCATGAAAAGAACAGACATGCAATGACACTAGTGGATCCTTATGTGTGGTTCATGAAAAGAACATACATGCAATGACACTGGTGGATCCTTATGTGTGGTTCATTAAAATAACAGACATGCAATGACACTGGTGGATCCTTATGTGGTTTGTTTAGAAGAACAGACATGCAATGACACTGGGTGTGGTTCATGAAAAGAACAGACATGCAATGACACTGGTGGATCCTTATGTGGTTTGTTTAGAGGAACACACATGCAAAGACATTGGGTGGATACACGTGTGGTTCATGAGAAGAACACACATCCAATGACACTGGTAGATCCTTATGTGATTCATGAAAAGAATAGACATGAAATGACACCGGGTGTGGTTCATGAAAAGAACAGACATGCAATGACACTAGGTGTAGTTCATGAAAAGAATAGACATCCAATGACTCTAGCTATGGTTCATGAAAAGAACAGACATGCAATGACACTTGGTGTGGTTCATGAAAAGAACAGACATGCAATGACATTGGTGGATCCTTATGTGTGGTTCATGAAAATAACAGACATGCAATGACACAGGTGGATCCATATGTCGTTTGTCAGGAGAACACACATGCAATGATATTGGGTGTGGTTGATGAAAACAACAGACATGCAATGACACTAGTAGATTCTTATGTGTGGTTCATGAAAAGAACAGACATGCAATGACACTGGGTGTGGTTCATGAAAAGAACAGACATGCAATGACACTGGTGGATCCATATGTGGTTTGTCACGAGAACGCACATGCAATGACATTGGGTGTGGTTCATGAAAAGAACAGACATGCAATGACACTAGTAGATCCTTATGTGTGGTTCATGAAAAGAACAGACATGCAATGACATTGGGTGTGGTTCATGAAAATAACAGACATGCAATGACACTGGTGGATCCTTATGTGTGGTTCATAAAAAGAACAGACATGCAATGACACTGGTGGATCCATATGTGGTTTGTCAGGAGAACACACATGCAATGACATTGGGTGTGGTTCATGAAAAGAACAGACATGCAATGACACTAGTAGATCCTAATGTGTTCATGAAAAGAACAGACATGCAATGACATTGGGTGTGGTTCATGAAAAGAACAAACATCCAATGACACTGGTGGATCCTTATGTGTGGTTCATGAAAACAACAGACATGCAATGACACTGCTGGATCCTTATGTGGTTTGTCAGGAGAACACACATGCAATGACATTGGGTGTGGTTCATGAAAAGAACAGGCATGCAATGACACTAGTAGATCCTTATGTGTTCATGAAAAGAACAGACATGCAATGACACTGGGTGTGGTTCATGAAAAGAACGTATATGCAATGACACTGTGGATCCTTATGTGTGGTTCATAAAAAGAACAGACATGCAATGACACTGGTGGATCCATATGTGGTTTGTCAGGAGAACACACATGCAATGACATTGGGTGTGGTTCATGAAAAGAACAGACATGCAATGACACTAGTAGATCCTTATGTGTTCATGAAAAGAACAGACATGCAATGACACTGGGTGTGGTTCATGAAAAGAACAGACATCCAATGACACTGGTGGATCCTTATGTGTGGTTCATGAAAACAACAGACACGCAATGACACTTCTGGATCCTTATGTGGTTTGTTTAGAAGAACAGACATGCAATGACACTGGGTGTGGTTCATGAAAAGAACAGACATGCAATGACACTGGTGGATCCTTATGTGGTTTGTTTAGAAGAACACACATGCAATGACACTGGGTGTGGTTCATGAAAAGAACACACATCCAATGACACTAGTGGATCCTTATGTGGTTTGTTTAGAGGAACACATATGCAAAGACATTGGGTGGATACACGTGTGGTTCATGAGAAGAACACACATCCAATGACACTGGTAGATCCTTATGTGATTCATGAAAAGAATAGACATGCAATGAGACCGGGTGTGGTTCATGAAAAGAACAGACATGCAATGACACTAGGTGTAGTTCATGAAAAGAATAGACATCCAATGACTCTAGCTATGGTTCATGAAAAGAACAGACATGCAATGACACTTGGTGTGGTTCATGAAAAGAACAGACATGCAATGACACTGGTGGATCCTTATGTGTGGTTCATGAAAATAACAGACATATAATGACACAGGTGGATCCATATGTGGTTTGTCAGGAGAACACACATGCAATGACATTGGGTGTGGTTGATGAAAACAACAGACATGCAATGACACTAGTAGATTCTTATGTGTGGTTCATGAAAAGAACAGACATGCAATGACACTGGTGGATCCATATGTGGTTTGTCAGGAGAACACACATGCAATGACATTGGGTGTGGTTCATGAAAAGAACAGACATGCAATGACACTAGTAGAACCTTATGTGTGGTTCATGAAAAGAACAGACATGCAATGACATTGGGTGTGGTTCATGAAAATAACAGACATGCAATGACACTGGTGGATCCTTATGTGTGGTTCATAAAAAGAACAGACATGCAATGACACTGGTGGATCCATATGTGGTTTGTCAGGAGAACACACATGCAATGACATTGGGTGTGGTTCATGAAAAGAACAGACATGCAATGACACTAGTAGATCCTTATGTGTTCATGAAAGAAATGTACATGCAATGACACTGGGTGTGGTTCATGAAAAGAACAAACATCCAATGACACTGGTGGATCCTTATGTGTGGTTCATGAAAACAACAGACATGCAATGACACTGCTGGATCCTTATGTGGTTTGTTTAGAAGAACAGACATGCAATGACACTGGGTGTGGTTCATGAAAAGAACAGACATGCAATGACACTGGTGGATCCTTATGTGTGGTTCATAAAAAGAACAGACATGCAATGACACTGGTGGATCCATATGTGGTTTGTCAGGAGAACACACATGCAATGACATTGGGTGTGGTTCATGAAAAGAACAGACATGCAATGACACTAGTAGATCCTTATGTGTTCATGAAAAGAACAGACATGCAATGACACTGGGTGTGGTTCATGAAAAGAACAGAAATCCAATGACACTGGTGGATCCTTATGTGTGGTTCATGAAAACAACAGACACGCAATGACACTGCTGGATCCTTATGTGGTTTGTTTAGAAGAACATACATGCAATGACACTGTGTGTGGTTCATGAAAAGAACAGACATGCAATGACACTGGTGGATCCTTATGTGGTTTGTTTAGAAGAACACACATGCAATGACACTGTGTGTGGTTCATGAAAAGAACACACATCCAATGACACTGGTGGATCCTTATTGGTTTGTTTAGAGGAACACACATGCAAAGACATTGGGTGGATCCACGTGTGGTTCATGAGAAGAACACACATCCAATGACATCGGTAGATCCTTATGTGATTCATGAAAAGAACATACATGCAGTGACACCGGGTGTGGTTCATGAAAAGAACATACATGCAATGACACTGGGTGTGGTTCATGAAAAGAATAGACATCCAATGACTCTAGCTGTGGTTCATGAAAATAACAGACATGCAATGACATTGGGTGTGGTTCATGAAAAGAATAGACATGCAATGACACTGGTGGATCCTTATGTGTGGTTCATGAAAAGAACAGACATGCAATGACACCGGTGGATCCATATGTGGTTTGTCAGGAGAACACACATGCAATGACATTGGGTGTGGTTCATGAAAAGAACAGACAAGCAATAACACTGGTAGATCCTTATGTGGTTCATGAAAAGAACACAAATGCAATGACACTTGGTGTGGTTCATGAAAAGAACAGACATGCAATGACACTGGTGGATCCTTATGTGTGGTTCATGACAAGAACAGACATGCAATGACACAGGTGGATCCATATGTGGTTTGTCAGGAGAACACACATGCAATGACATTGGGTGTGGTTGATGAAAAGAACAGACATGCAATGACACTAGTAGATCCTTATGTGTGGTTCATGAAAAGAACAGACATGCAATGACACTGGGTGTGGTTCATGAAAAGAACAGACATGCAATGACACTGGTGGATCCTTATGTGTTCATGAAAAGAATGTATATGCAATGACACTGGTGGATCCTTATGTGGTTTGTCAGGAGAACACACATGCAATGACATTGGGTGTGGTTCATGAAAAGAACAGGCATGCAATGACACTAGTAGATCCTTATGTGTGGTTCATGAAAAGAACAGACATGCAATGACATTGGGTGTGGTTCGTGAAAATAACAAACATGCAATGACACTGGTGGATCCTTATGTGTGGTTCATAAAAGAATGTACATGCAATGACACTGGTGGATCCATATGTGGTTTGTTAGGAGAACACACATGCAATGACATTGGGTGTGGTTCATGAAAAGAACAGACATGCAATGACACTAGTAGATCCTTATGTGTTCATGAAAAGAACACACATGCAATGACATTGGGTGGATCCACGTGTGGTTCATGAGAAGAACACACATCCAATGACACTGGTAGATCCTTATGTGATTCATGAAAAGAAAAGACATGCTGTGACACCGGGTGTGGTTCATGAAAAGAACAGACATGCAATGATACTGGGTGTGGTTCATGAAAAGAATAGACATCCAATGACTTTAGCTGTGGTTCATGAAATGAGCAGACATGTAATGACATTGGGTGTGGTTCATGAAAAGAACAGACACACAATGACACTGATGGATCCTTATGTGTGGTTCATGACAAGAACAGACATGCAATGACACAGGTGGATCCATATGTGGTTTGTCAGGAGAACACACATGCAATGACATTGGGTGTGGTTGATGAAAAGAATAGACATGCAATGACACTAGTAGATCCTTATGTGTGGTTCATGAAAAGAACAGACATGCAATGACACTGGGTGTGGTTCATGAAAAGAACAGACATGCAATGACACTGGTGGATCCTTATGTGGTTTGTCAGGAGAACACACATGCAATGACATTGGGTGTGGTTCATGAAAAGAACAGGCATGCAATGACACTAGTAGATCCTTATGTGTGGTTCATGAAAATAACAGACATGCAATGACATTGGGTGTGGTTCGTAAAAATAACAAACATGCAATGACACTGGTGGATCCTTATGTGTGGTTCATAAAAACAGACATATGCAATGACACTGGTGGATCCATATGTGGTTTGTTAGGAGAACACATGCAATGACATTGGGTGTGGTTCATGAAAAGAATGTATATGCAATGACACTAGTAGATCCTTATGTGTTCATGAAAAGAATGTACATGCAATGACACCGGTGGATCCATATGTGGTTTGTCAGAGAACACACATGTAATGACATTGGGTGTGGTTCATGAACAGAACAAACATGCAATGACACCTGTAGATCCTTATGTGGTTAATGAAAAGAACAGACATGCAATGCCATTGGATGTGGTTCATGAAAAAGAACATGCAATGACACTAGTGGAACCTTATGTGTGGTTCATGAAAAGAACATACATGCAATGACACTGGTGGATCCTTATGTGTGGTTCATTAAAATAACAGACATGCAATGACACTGGTGGATCCTTATGTGGTTTGTTTAGAAGAACAGACATGCAATGACACTGGGTGTGGTTCATGAAAAGAACAGACATGCAATGACACTGGTGGATCCTTATGTGGTTTGTTTAGAGGAACACACATGCAAAGACATTGGGTGGATACACGTGTGGTTCATGAGAAGAACACACATCCAATGACAATGGTAGATCCTTATGTGATTCATGAAAAGAATAGACATGCAATGACACCGGGTGTGGTTCATGAAAAGAACAGACATGCAATGACACTCGGTGTAGTTCATGAAAAGAATAGACATGCAATGACACCGGGTGTGGTTCATGAAAAGAACAGACATGCAATGACACTTGGTGTGGTTCATGAAAAGAACAGACATGCAATGACACTGGTGGATCCTTATGTGTGGTTCATGAAAATAACAGACATGCAATGACACAGGTGGATCCATATGTGGTTTGTCAGGAGAACACACATGCAATGACATTGGGTGTGGTTGATGAAAACAACAGACATGCAATGACACTAGTAGATTCTTATGTGTGGTTCATGAAAAGAACAGACATGCAATGACACTGGGTGTGGTTCTTGAAAAGAACAGACATGCAATGACACTGGTGGATCCATATGTGGTTTGTCACGAGAACGCACATGCAATGACATTGGGTGTGGTTCATGAAAAAATGTACATGCAATGACACTAGTAGATCCTTATGTGGTTCATGAAAAGAAACAGACATGCAATGACATTGGGTGTGGTTCATGAAAATAAGACATGCAATGACACCGTGGATCCTTATGTGGTTCATAAAAGAAGACATGCAATGACACTGTGGATCCATATGTGGTTTGTCAGAGAACACACATGCAATGACATTGGGTGTGGTTCATGAAAAGAATGTATATGCAATGACACTAGTAGATCCTAATGTGTTCATGAAAAGAACAGACATGCAATGACATTGGGTGTGGTTCATGAAAAGAACAAACATCCAATGACACTGGTGGATCCTTATGTGGTTCATGAAAACATGTATATGCAATGACAACCTGGATCCTTAAGTGGTTTGTTTAGAAGAACAGACATGCAATGACACTGGTGTGGTTCATGAAAAGAATGACATGCAATGACACTGTGGATCCTTATGTGGTTCATAAAAGAATGTACATGCAATGACACTGGTGGATCCATATGTGGTTTGTCAGGAGAACACACATGCAATGACATTGGGTGTGGTTCATGAAAAGAACAGACATGCAATGACACTAGTAGATCCTTATGTGTTCATGAAAAGAACAGACATGCAATGACACTGGGTGTGGTTCATGAAAAGAACAGACATCCAATGACACTGGTGGATCCTTATGTGTGGTTCATGAAAACAACAGACACGCAATGACAGTGCTGGATCCTTATGTGGTTTGTTTAGAAGAACAGACATGCAATGACACTGGGTGTGGTTCATGAAAAGAACAGACATGCAATGACACTGGTGGATCCTTATGTGGTTTGTTTAGAAGAACACACATGCAATGACACTGGGTGTGGTTCATGAAAAGAACACACATCCAATGACACTGGTGGATCCTTATGTGGTTTGTTTAGAGGAACACACATGCAAAGACATTGGGTGGATACACGTGTGGTTCATGAGAAGAACACACATCCAATGACACTGGTAGATCCTTATGTGATTCATGAAAAGAATAGACATGCAATGAGACCGGGTGTGGTTCATGAAAAGAACAGACATGCAATGACACTAGGTGTAGTTCATGAAAAGAATAGACATCCAATGACTCTAGCTATGGTTCATGAAAAGAACAGACATGCAATGACACTTGGTGTGGTTCATGAAAAGAATAGACATGCAATGACACTGGTGGATCCTTATGTGTGGTTCATGAAAATAACAGACATGCAATGACACAGGTGGATCCATATGTGGTTTGTCAGGAGAACACACATGCAATGACATTGGGTGTGGTTGATGAAAACAACAGACATGCAATGACACTAGTAGATTCTTATGTGTGGTTCATGAAAAGAACAGACATGCAATGACACTGGGTGTGGTTCATGAAAAGAACAGACATGCGATGACACTGGTGGATCCATATGTGGTTTGTCAGGAGAACACACATGCAATGACATTGGGTGTGGTTCATGAAAAGAACAGACATGCAATGACACTAGTAGAACCTTATGTGTGGTTCATGAAAAGAATGTATATGCAATGACATTGGGTGTGGTTCATGAAAATAACAGACATGCAATGACACTGTGGATCCTTATGTGGTTCATAAAAAGAATGTATATGCAATGACACCGGTGGATCCATATGTGGTTTGTCAGAGAACACACATGCAATGACATTGGGTGTGGTTCATGAAAAGAAACAGTATATGCAATGACACTAGTAGATCCTTATGTGTTCATGAAAAGAATGTATATGCAATGACACTGGGTGTGGTTCATGAAAAGAACAAACATCCAATGACACTGTGGATCCTTATGTGGTTCATGAAAACAATGTACATGCAATGACACCGCTGGATCCTTATGTGGTTTGTTTAGAAGAATGTATATGCAATGACACCGGGTGTGGTTCATGAAAAGAAATGACATGCAATGACACCGGTGGATCCTTATGTGGTTCATAAAAAGAATGTATATGCAATGACACCGTGGATCCATATGTGGTTTGTCAGAGAACACACATGCAATGACATTGGGTGTGGTTCATGAAAAGAATGTATATGCAATGACACTAGTAGATCCTTATGTGTTCATGAAAAGAATGTATATGCAATGACACCGGGTGTGGTTCATGAAAAGAACAAATCAATGACACTGGTGGATCCTTATGTGTGGTTCATGAAAACAACAGACACGCAATGACACTGCTGGATCCTTATGTGGTTTGTTTAGAAGAACAGACATGCAATGACACTGTGTGTGGTTCATGAAAAGAACAGACATGCAATGACACTGGTGGATCCTTATGTGGTTTGTTTAGAAGAACACACATGCAATGACACTGTGTGTGGTTCATGAAAAGAACACACATCCAATGACACTGGTGGATCGTTATTGGTTTTTTTAGAGGAACACACATGCAAAGACATTGGGTGGATCCACGTGTGGTTCATGAGAAGAACACACATCCAATGACATCGGTAGATCCTTATGTGATTCATGAAAAGAACATACATGCAGTGACACCGGGTGTGGTTCATGAAAAGAACATACATGCAATGACACTGGGTGTGGTTCATGAAAAGAATAGACATCCAATGACTCTAGCTGTGGTTCATGAAAATAACAGACATGCAATGACACTGGTGGATCCTTATGTGTGGTTCATGAAAAGAACAGACATGCAATGACACCGGTGGATCCATATGTGGTTTGTCAGGAGAACACACATGCAATGACATTGGGTGTGGTTCATGAAAAGAGCAGACAAGCAATAACACTGGTAGATCCTTATGTGGTTCATGAAAAGAACACAAATGCAATGACACTGGGTGTGGTTCATGAAAAGAACAGACATGCAATGACACTGGTGGATCCTGATGTGTGGTTCATGAAAAGAACAGACATGCAATGACACTAGTGGATCCATATGTGGTTTGTCAGGAGAACACACATGCCATGACACTGGTGTTTCCATGTGTTGTTCATGGGAAGAACACACATCCAATGACACTGGTGGACTCTAGCTGTGGTTTGTTTAGAATAACACACATGCAATGACACTGGTGGATCCATGTGTGGTTTATGAGAAGAACACACATCCAATGAACTCTAGTGGACCTATCTTGGCATAATTTGATGTATTCCATGATGTATTTCATTGTACAATACACTTTCCATTTTTATACTACTTAGTTTTGCCCTCTCTATCTTTCGTAGAAGCCCAAACCTGTGCTCACCCTGTCTGCTACTCCCTGATTGGTTGTCACAGTTGTCACGCGGATCGTGCGCACCAACCGTAGATTCTATGCGATCCAACGATGATCGCGTGGCACGCCCTTCCTTCACAAAGACAGCGTGAGACAACACGGACGTCTCCCTCAGCGAGACTTCTACAGGAAGGAACACGATGCCGTCCATGGAAAAAGTCGTCGGGCGGTCATGTCAAGTTTAATCAAGTCTGAAAAGCCTACTACTGCTACTACAACTCATGCACAGGGCAACGGGGTCATCGAGTGCACGGTTGTCGACAGGACGCTGCAATTTATTGCCACTTGATTTTAATAAGACATATCCCATTTTTACGCAGCGCTCTCAATCTCACTTCCAACTGGGCCCTACCGCTAGTAACTTCCATGAGTCAATCCCCCCCCCTCGAGTAGATCTAACGTTGCTAGAAATTAGTTCCGTGCCACTTGCATGCAGTGGAATCGAGGTCTGCCATGAGCGTGTTTTCAATGCAGCTCTAAAGTGGAGACCGTGGCTATTTCCAAAAAAAAGGGAACCGAAAAAAAGGGTGGAGATTGTGGCAGCCCCTGCCCCCCCCGCCCACCACACGTGTCCACTCAAGGACTACAAACGGTCCGGTGTTTATAACACCCCTCGACCTTCTTCTTCCATGAGCTTGTGTCATTTCCCCCCAGTCTGTCTAGTCCCAAGACCCCAATATACACCTGCCGCACGCACCGAAGCTCCCTCGTTTGCACAACCTCCGTCCCTTGGTACGCCATGAAGCGTACGCGTGGAGACGATCCGGAGGTGAAGCCAGTTGAAGGCGCAGCAGCAGATGGCTCGTTCGTCGCCAAGCAGGCGGAGGCGTCTTTTCCGGGCACGAACGCCGCTCGTCGCCATGCCGTCGAGGGTGCGATCTCATCCGTCCAGCCAATAGCCGTCGCCGCCGAGCAGCAGGTGGTATCCATCGCCGCTTAGCAGCAGGTAGTAGCCGTCGCGGCCGAGTAGCAGGTGGCCGACAACGTCTTGGCCGACAACGTCGTGGTGCCAGCGGAAGATCTGGATGGGGGGCAGGCGATAGGCGGAGGCAATCCGGTGATCTACATCGACGACCCCATCGCTGTTCAAGAAATCATCGACGCAATCGCGGAGAATGATGAGTTCGAGGAGGAGGTCCCTGATGAGGAGTCCGAGGTACTACATTGCTAGCTTCTCTAGTTGCAACCGCAGTTTTCACTGTTCATACATAGGATTTGCTCAATCGTGTACAGATTATTTTGCTCTTGAAGTAGGGTAGTATATATATGATTCGATTGGTTGATTGATGCATCTTCCATCTAGTCACAAAACCCCAATCCGTTTAGTCACAAAATCCCAATCTGCTCATCTGCCATCTAGTTGAGTTTGCTAGTTGAATGTTGATTTCGATACACAGCAGGCCTATAACATTACATTTCAATTCCTTACTGAGCCCAATGATTCAATTTTTCCCCAAAATAGTGCAAGGGCATCTGATGGTCTCGTTTTCTTAGGGATGGTTAGTGGCCCTGAGGCAGAAATGCACATAAATAATATAGGTTGTGCTGTTGGTATTTTGGTTCTCCGACTCCATCGCTGAAAAAAATGAGGCCCTAAATTTTTCTCTCATATGGAACCTAAATATATAATATTTGAATTGTTTTTGATCTATGAATGCATTGTATGATGCATTTGTATATCCCTGAATATTGTTTTGTACGATTACATTTCAATTTCTTATTGTGGCCAATGATTCAAATTTTCCCCAAAGAGAGGCAGACACATTGGTGTCAAATTTTTACAGGGATGAGTGAGCGAACCTGGGGCCATGTACAAGATCAATATAAGATGTGCAATTGTTACTTGGTTCGCTTACGCCATCTCTGTAGAAACTTATGAGGCTGCAATCTTTATTCTACATTCTTAGAACTATGATATTTGAATTATATATTCCATGCATTCATAGTGTATAAGAATTACATTTTAGTTTGTCACCGAGGCCGATGATTGAAATTTTCCCCAAAAGAGTTCAAGGGGAGACACGTATGATGGTGTCGTGTTTTAGGGATGGGTTGGTGAACCCGAGGCAGCAATGCACACAAACAATATAGGTTGTGCTGTTGGTACTTTGGTTCCCCAACTCCATCTTTGAAACAAATTATGAGGCCCTTGATTTATTCTCATATGGAACTACATATATGATCCTTGAATTGTTTTTGATCTTTTAATGATTGGTATGATGCATATGTATATGAATGGTTTTGATCATAAGTATTTTTAACATGTACCTGAAGATTAATTGTTTGGTTTTTTTTATAACTACAATATTTGGGCTTGTTTTTGTACCTGACTATGTATATCCCTCAATAATGTTTTGTACGATTACATTTCAATTTCTTATTGTGGCCAATGATTCAAATTTGCCCCAAAAGAGAGGCAGACACATTGGTGTCAGA
The DNA here is from genome assembly GCA_023614405.1 of Avena insularis. Lineage (NCBI taxonomy): Eukaryota > Viridiplantae > Streptophyta > Magnoliopsida > Poales > Poaceae > Avena > Avena insularis. The sequence continues at coordinate 462,482,197 of CM042691.1, read as the reverse complement.
TTTTTTTAGGGACGAGTTAGTGAACCTAGGGCGATGTACAAGAACAATATAGGCTGTGCAATTGTTACTTGGTTCACTTACGCCGTCCCTGTAGAAACTTATGAGGCCTTAATCTTTATTCTACATTCATAGAACTATGATATTCGAATTACCTATTCCATGCATTCAGTGTATAAGAATTACATTTTAGTTTGTCACCGAGGCCGATGATTGAAATTTGCCCCAAAAGAGTTCAAGGGGAGACACGTATGACGGTGTCATGTTTTAGGGATGGGTTGGTGAACCTGAGGCAGCAATGCACAAAAACAATATAGGTTGTGCTGTTGGTACTTTGGTTCTCCAACTCCATCTCTGAAACAAATTTTGAGGCCCTAGATTTATTCTCATATGGAACTACATATATGATCCTTGAATTGTTTTTGATCTTTTAATGATTGGTATGATGCATATGTATATGAATGGTTTTGATCATAAGTATTTTTAACATGCACCTGAAGATTAATTGTTTGGTTTTTTATTTATAATTACAATATTTAGGCTTGTTTTTGTACCTGACTATGTATATCCCTGGATAATGTTTTGTACGATTACATTTTAATTTCTTATTGTGGCCAATCATTCAAATTTGCCCCAAAAGAGACGCAGACACATTGGTGTCAGATTTTTTCAGGGACGAGTTAGTGAACCTGGGGCGATGTACAACAACAATATAGACTGTGCAATTGTTACTTGGTTCACTCACGCCATCCCTGAATAAACTTATGAGGCCGCAATCTTTATTCTACATTCATAGAACTATGATATTTGAACTATCTATTCCATGCATTCATAGTGTATAAGAATTATATTTTATTTTGTCACCGAGGCCGATGATTGAAATTAGCCCCAAAAGAGTATGTATGATGGTGTCGTGTTTTAGGGATGGGTTGGTGAACCCGAGGCAGCAATGCACACAAAAAATATAGGTTGTGCTGTTGGTACTTTGGTTCGCCAACTCCATCTGTGAAACAAATTATGAGGCCCTAAATTTATTCTCATATGGAACTACATATATGATCCTTGAATTGTTTCTGATCTTTTAATGATTGGTATGATGCATATGTATATGAATGGTTTTGATCATAAGTATTTTTAACATGCACCTGAAGATTAATTATTTGGTTTTTATTTATAATTACAATATTGAGGCTTGTTTTTGTACCTAACTATGTATATCCCTGAATAATGTTTTGTACGATTACATTTCAATTTCTTATTATGGCCAATGATTCAAATTTGTCCCAAAAGAGAGGCAGACACATTGGTGTCAGATTTTTTCAGGGATGAGTTAGTGAACCTGGGGCGATGCACAACAACATTACAGGTTGTGCAATTGTTACTTGGTTCGCTGACTCCTTTCCTTGAAGAAACTTATGAGGCCGCAATCTTTATCCTACATTCACTCTGATGCAATTATTTGTCATTGTGTTGAGATGAAATGATATATGAACCGATCAAACTATTGCTGAGATGTTTTATCTTTGATATCCACGGATATATTGTCTTACATATACATGTTGTCAACTCTTGAGTTGTAATACAATTCAATCATATGTATGAGTTCTAAGTTATGTTCTTAAAAATCAACATGAGGATGATGATGAAGTGGACGATAGCAAGGTATCCAGGGACAACAAGAGCCGCTACGTGCTGAGGAGGTTACGGTGTGGGCTAATCCGTTTCCACCGTAGGGGGAGACTATTTTGCCCATTCTGTGGCAAAGCAATCAACGTGGACCTCAACAACATGATCCAGCATGCGGAGGGCGTTGGCAGAGGCGGAGGCAGAAGGCATAGGCCGATTACCTTGGCGCGGCATGCAGGCTATGGCAAATTCCTCCGGGAGTATGTTAGGACTGGCCTATATCCCATCGACTAGGCTGTCGCTGCCTCCTGCTGATAAACCCCTGCCCAGCTAGGCGTCTCCGTGTCCCGGCCTCCTGCTACAGCCCCTGCTTTTATTTTGTTCTAGTTAATTATTACCTGTGTGTGGCATGCAAGACAATATATCCGTGGTGTCTCTGGTGAACCTTCTATATTAATCTACTCCTTTATATGGAGTGCCTTAAAGTTTCTAGTGTTCAATTATATTTTTACTGATCATGCTCATGCACACTACAAAATATTTCTAGTGCTCGATTATATTATAATTGTCAAGAAATACATCAACAAGTTAAATTGGTCGAAATTTTGTATTGAAGTAACTAAATGTATCACACGCATAATAAACTATAAACTAAAATCTAGTTCAAACACATAATGTATCACCACCACTTGTTGTCGTCCTTGACTTGCTTCCCCTTCAGCCGCTTGATGTCGCCACCGTCCCAAGATCCCCGCCGTCACGAAACCGTCATCCTCCTCACGCTTCTTCTCCTAGGCTAGCTTGCAACAGGGCATAGCTCTCTCATGAAAACCCCGCCTTTAACCATCCCATCTTTCATAGTAACGAGCTTATCAGACAACTGTGACGCCATGTAGGCGTCTCTGTTGCATACCGGCACTGGCTCATCGCCTTCCACTCCCAGTAGTCGTGATCGAGTCGCTTCAATTTCTTCAGTTTTTCATAGGATTTATCGATGATTTCCGCTGCCAGATCACCCATGCCATCCTTCGCTGGGTATGATTTGATCTTGTACAGATTTTGGATGTCGATGTGGTGCCCCTCCGGGATTTTTATCAACACACGATAAAGCATAATTGTGTCATTTGTGATATCCACGCTAGTGAAAGTTATCCCTTTCCTACACAAGAACTCGACCAGAGCCGGACAACGCATCTCAGTTGGTTTACTCCTTCAGTTAGATGGTTCTAGGGATGTAAGGGAGCAAGGGATGCAAAAGTGGTGATCTCAAATTTAAATTTCACATACCTGCAGAAGTGGTAAACGAGGACCTCCTCATGTATGGCGATTTGCACGACAGCGATCTCTTGTGGAGGATTTTTTTGCTTATTTGCACGGGTGTACTCCAACTCTAGCCCCACAAACTTGTTCTTCTCTTTCTCAAGCAATTGCTCAAACCTGGCGAGAGTTGTCTCCACAGTCGCTTCATCATTTGTGTACATCACTGTCAAAGTCGTGGTGCCATGGGAAGGGACCAAGTGGGTCTTTGTTGTGCGTTTCCAATCGTCCATGCCTGCAAGGAAATGGGTGAAAGGAAATGCCTACAAGGAACTGCCTGCGAGAGGAAGAAGAAGATGAACCGACGGTTCCAGAACAGAGGAAGAAGAAGCGCCCAGGAAAAACTGCAGAGGAATGACTGAGGAAGAGGAATGACTGCAGAAGAAACGTGGTAACTGCAACTTTCGGTTCGAGAACTCACCGTGGTTACGTGGAGATCGTGGCAGTGCCGCCGGTTCAACAAGCGGGGCCAGTTCCTGCGAGAATATGAAATTAGCTATGCATTTTTCTATGCGAGAAATTGAGAGAAGTCATTTATATTTTGTCTTTCATAATTAAACACAATGAAGTTGGTACATCCCAAGAGATTTGAACAAAAGAGATTTTCTAGTTTAACATACAAAAACACTTACAGGCCCAACATGGCGTAACTTGGAGAGCCCTGCACTTGAGCTACCATAGAGACCTCGGCGGAGGTGGCAGAATTGAAAGGGTGCAACCACATGACAATGGTAGCTCGGATTCTAGAGGAGGAAAACAGAACCGAGCATGGTCGACAAGGTGATAGATCTCACCGGGAACCAATTCTCGTCCCCGACCGTGCCATGGGTGCGTCCACGGTGAGGGCGAGATCCGACTCGGGATGGGGAGGAGAGCGGTGATGCGCTCGACGATCGAAGTAGAGCTCGTTGGGAGCCCCAAGAGGAAGGTATGATGAGCACAGCAGCAAGTTTTCCCTCAGTTATGAAACCAAGGTTTAATCGAACCAGTAGGAGCAAGGAAACACCCCAAAGGTGTTACTAGAAGGCTAAGGTGGCGCACTACCGTGCTAGTAGCAACGTGGAGACCTGCAACACAACCACAAAACTTTGTCCCCAACTTGCGATGAGGTTGTCAATCTCACCGTGTTTATGGAAAACAAAGGATTACACGATCGAATGGAAAGAAGTAAAAGTTTGCAGAAAGTAAACACAAAGCAAAGAAGGATTATAGATTGTATGTAAAGACAAGGACCGGGATCCATAGTTCACTAGAGGTGGCTCTCCTTAAGATAGAAAACATCCGGGTGAACAAATTACAGCGGGCAATTGATAAACACAGAAAGCAATACATGCATATACTAATCATCTTGACTCCTTTGAGACTTGATTGGGCATTACAACATAATACATGAATCGCCATCCAACTGCATCTATGACTAATAATCCTCCTTCAGGTTATCATCCAACCCCTCCAAGATAAGTTGCAAGCAACAGATTATTGCTTTACGAACTGCGTGTAAAGTAAACAATACGATTGTTCTATGAACAAAGGATTGATGATTTCTCCCTAGTAGCAACAACACATCTAGTACCTTAGAGATTTCTGTCACTTCCCCAGATTACCAGAGGCATGAACCCACTATCGAGCATAAATACCAACTCTTGGAGTTGCTAGCATCTACTTGGCCAAGATAGCTACTAACAACGGAAAGCATGCAAGATCTCAAATAACAAAGACATGATAGAATCAATAATCAATCTGAAATAGCATCTCAATATCCATCGGATCCCCGCAAACACAACATGTATGGATTACAAATAGATGATCTTGATCATGAACGGAGCTCACAAGATCTAAACATGAAAGCACAAAGGAGGAGAAACCAGCCATCTAGCTACTACATGGATCCGTAGTCCAAGTATGAACTACTCACGCATCACACCGGAGGCTTGTATGGTGATGAAGAAGGACTCCAGGGTGAATTCCCCTCTCCGGTAGGGTGCTGGGAAGAGCTTCAGATCCCTCCCGATCTAGGGATGGAGATGACAGCGGCTATAGACTCTTTCGTGGATTTTTGATGGGGTACTTAGGGTTTTTGTCCCGAGGGCAACTTATAGGCGGAAGGAGAGGCCAAGGGGGTGCCAGGAGCCACCGCACCACCCCCTGGCGCGGGCCAGGCCTAGCCGCGCGGCCAGGTGGTGTGGCCGGCCCCTGGCCCCTCTCCGTCTCGTATTCTGGCACTTGATCCCTTCCGAAAAAATAGGCACTTTGGCTTTTGTCCCGTCTAATTCCGAGAATATTCATTTTCTGACTTTCCTGGAACCAAAAACAGCAGAAAATAGGCAGCTGGCACTGTGGCTCTTGTTAATAGGTTAGTCCAAGAAATCATATGAAAAGTACTCCAAAGTTGGAACAAAACACAAGAAAGTGGATAAAACCAAGCATGGAACATCAAAAATTATAGATACATTTGCAATGTATCAACATCCCCAAGCTTAACTCCAGCTCGTCCTCGAGTAGGTAAGTGATAAAAAGAAAGAATTTTTGAGGTGACATGCACCATCAAAGACTTGATCAAAGTATTTGCAAAACATTCAAGGCTGGGATCATATTACTTCAATCATAGCATGAAAGACAAAGTTCTTGCAATAGGCAAATAGACTATGATGCAATATGAGAAGGCACAAACAAAAGATTCATGAATAACATGCTTTGCAAGATGTTTTTTTGTTTCACATAAAGAAAACATAGCATAATAGTATTCATCTTGTCCCTCAATAGAGTTGCAAATATAAATGCATAGGACACCTTCAAAGTTCATAAGAGTGACTAGATACAATAGTTTCAAACAAGCAATAGCAAGTTATGCATCAATCAACTAGTCTTAGGACAATGCACATAGAACTAAGAATGGCCACTATGCTCTCAAAGTAGTGCATAAAGATAGAAGGTGGAGACTCAATATAATGGTGGAAGAAAGGCCTTTTGTAAAAGGAAGTAGGGATTGAAGTCTCATAAAGAGCTTCCAAAAATTATGGTACTTATAGCATTCAGCTCTCATTGCCCCTATCATAAGCATCTTGAAGGTGATTAAGGTTAAAGTGACACAGCTAAGCTTGACAAGTTATAAACCGAAATCTCATGCCCCTTACTTACGACGACCGATCCTCATGCTACTCAACTTTAGTCACGAGTAAGCTCTTGTCATTGAGTATATGCGTATCATTAAGAACCGCCAACGGGGTACCCCTTGCACATGATACGGGATCTTTCCCATAATCAAAATGACAAGGCAATCAGACAATGAGCATCTCAACGATCTTTTTATTTGCTATTTGCATAGGTTTTTATTGAGGATGCTTCATAGAGTGCTCATTATGGTGATGCTGCAAGTTTCCACCATGATTAGGCATGGCTTAGGCTAGCGGCCCAGGCGTTTCTCTAACACACATACAAACACCATGATCTTACAAGTTCCACTTTTATTTCACACCGCCAGGATCCGTAAGCAAAAGAACATGATATCAACGGGGTACAAAGTACAAGTGCAATGTTGAAAGCGTTCCCCATGATACATGGTTCTGCTAATTTCAACTAATAAAGCGCAAGCATATACACAACAAAGAAGGACCCAATGGTTCAAGTTTATTAGAGGCAAAAAAGTAAAGTGTGCCATCAAGTTCGTGAGAGCTTTAATCACTAGTTTTCTCATAACAAGTGAAAGGTAGACAAAAGCATGAATATACTTGGAATAGCATAAGCTAGTAGGTAGGTATGGTGGAATATTTGGAAAATCTTGGTTTAGGGAGTTGGATGCATGAGTGGAACTCATACTTGGTGGTGGAGGCTAGCAAAAGACTGGGAGCGACAAACTAAGAGAGCAATAATGGCCATAATCATGCAGAACGACAAAACATCATTGATCAAAGCATAAAGTGATACTACAAGTTGAAAACTAAAGGATCATAAAGGCTATGGTGACTTGAAACAGTCATAACATGGTGTGAGCATGCGCCAAGTCAACCCAAATAAAGCATCAAAGGATAATACCACTATACTATGGTTTAATATGCTAAAACAACGCATGATTCATCCAAGGAACATTAAGCAATCTCAATTGTTTATAACAAGTCATGCTACAGAAAAGAATACTAAGCATAAAGCCAAAACAATATCAAGCATGGCATGACAAAGCATAGGCCACAGTCAAAAACGAGCTCTTTTTACCACATAAGCATGAACTTTCCTACTCTTTTCCAAACCAAACCAAACCATTTGCAAACCAATGTATGAAAGAGGGGGTCCAACCAACTTATTCAGAAAACTAAGAAAACCAAGCAAACTAAAAACCAAAACGAAAACGAAAAAGAAGACGCTTCAAGAAAAACACAACTGTGCATGAAACAATAAAAATGAAGCGTTTGGAAGAAACCTGAGATTTTTATTGATGAAGAAGGGGATGCCTTGGGCATCCCCAAGCTTTGACATTTATACTTCTTGGATATTTCTTGGGGTGACACACGTGGCATCCCCAAGCTTGAGCTTTATTCCATCCTTCATCTCATTACTCATTCCTTCCATACACCTGAAAAATTTTCTTCATACAAAACTTCACACGATCTTTATTAGCAACATTAGTGCACTCAAGATAAATAAGTCTTAAGGTTCAGTTCTAACACCAAATAAACTTCCATTAGAACACTAGCTACTGTATCACTTCCCTCAAAAAGCTCAATTCCCCAAAAGAACTCAAGAACGAACCAACAAGAAGCAAATGCAGAAAATGGTAGAAATCTATCAAAACAGACCAGCAGGTAAATACGAATTTTTTCGAAGACCTTCTGTTGCTCAAATCAAAAAGTGTTGAACTAACGAAAGTTATATAACAATCTGGGGCAGAAGCGCAAAAAATTACAGCTCAAGCCGACATACAGATCTCTCTCAGGAATTTTTACGGTGAAGCACAAAAATCTGTTTCGGGACAGCAACTTTCCCAATCATTACTTCACTCTCATTAGAGGTTACTCTTGGCACAAAAAGCAAATAAAAAGGATAAGGAGCGGTTATTATAGAGGTAATAACTTCCAAGACTCTTCTAAAACTCTTGGGTTATCTCCCAACAAGTACTTTTCTTTAACGCCTTTAAGTTAGGCATGAAAATTTGAGAAGATGCTCTCATAGGAAATATGAATTGAAGTAAAAGAGAGCATCAAGAAGCAAATTCAAAACACATTTAAGTCTAACCCACTTCCTATGCATAGGAATCTTGTATGCAAATAAATGCACAAAGAGCAAAGTGACAGGCATAGGAAGATAAAACAAAAGTAACTTCAAAACTTTCAGCACATAGAGAGGTGTTTCATTACCATAAAAACTTCTACAACCATATTTTCCTCTCTCATAATAATTTTCAGTAGCCTCATGAATAAACTCAACAATATGACTATCACATAAGGCATGCTTTTCATGATCTACAAGCACCAGAGCTTTATTATAAACATTTTCAAAAGAATCCTCGGGAACATAACATTCACCCTCCTTTGATAGGCATGGGGGACAATAAAATAATGTAAGGGATAAAGAGTTACTCTCATTAGAAGGTAGGAATGGGTAGATCCATTCTTACTCCTTTTGTCCATCACTCTACTCCTCTTTTTCATCTAATGAGCTTTTAGGTTCAGCAGTTTCTTCTTCCATGGAGGTTCTAGCAGGCGGTGGTTCACCTATTACCTTAGCAGTCATAATACTGTTCCCAAATAGGAAACTGAGTGAGCTATCCATAATGAAATAGTGATTGGAGCAGAGCTAGTCATAAAGGAAACTTAAGAAAGGAACTAATTTTTTTTGTTTTTCCAATAAGAAAGCAAACTAGTAAAACTAATTTTTTTTGTGTTTTTGAAAGAACAAAACAAACAAACAAAGCAAAAAGAAACTAAGCAAAACAAAAACAACAAAGTAAAGAGATTGGTTATGAGGGACTCCCCTCGTGAAGATGTCCTTGACTCCCCGGCAACAGCGCCAGAAAACGTCTTGATGCGCTCGACGATCGACGTAGATCTCGTTGGGAACCCCAAGAGGAAGGTACGATGAGCACATCAGCAAGTTTTCCCTCAGTTATGAAACCAAGGTTTAATCGAACCAGTAGGAGCAAGGAAACACCCCAAAGGTGTTACGAGCTGAGCTTTGGCAGGGCGCACTACCGGTGCTAGTAGCAACGTGGAGACCTGCACAACACAACAACATAACTTTGTCCCCAACTTGCGATGAGGTTGTCAATCTCACCGTGTTTTGCGGAAAACAAAGGATTAAACGTATCGAATGGAAAGAAGTAAAAGTTTACAGAAAGTAAACACAAAGCAGTAAAGGATTGTAGATTGTATGTAAAAGACAAGGACCGGGATCCATAGTTCAGTTAGAGGTGGCTCTCCTTAAGATAGAAAACATGCTGGGTGAACAAATTACAGCGGGGCAATTGACAAACACCGAGAAAGCAATACATGCATATACTAATCATCTTGACTCCTTTGAGACTTGATTGAGCATTACAACATAATACATAGACTGCCATCCAACTACATCTATGACTAATAATCCACCTTTAGGTTATCATCCGAACCCCCTCCAGTATTAAGTTGCAAGCAACAGCTTATTGCTTTATGAACTGCGTGTAAAGTAAACAATACGATTGTTCTATGAACAAAGGATTTTTGTTTTCTCCCTAGTAGCAACAACACATCTAGTACCTTAGAGATTTCTATCACTTCCCCAGATTACCAGAGGCATGAACCCACTATCGAGCATAAATACTAACTCTTGGAGTTGCTAGCATCTACTTGGCCAAGATAGCTACTAACAACGGAAAGCATGCAAGATCTCAAATAACAAAGACATGATAGAATCAATAATCAGTCTGACATAGCATCTCAATATCCATCGGATCCCCGCAAACACAACATGTATGGATTACAAATAGATGATCTTGATCATGAACGGAGCTCAGAAGATCTAAACATGAAAGCACAAAGGAGGAGAAACCAGCCATCTAGCTACTACATGGATCCGTAGTCCAAGTATGAACTACTCACACATCACACCAGAGGCTTGTATGGTGATGAAGAAGGACTCCAGGGTGAATTCCCCTCTCCGGTAGGGTGCTGGGAAGAGCTTCAGATCCCTCCCGATCTAGGGATGGAGATGACGGCGGCTATAGACTCTTTCGTGGATTTTTGATCGGGTACTTAGGGTTTTCGTCCCGAGGGCAACTTATAGGCGGAAGGAGAGGCCGAGGGGGTGCCGGGAGCCACCACACCACCTCGGCGCTGCGGGCCAGGTTGTGTGGCTGGCCCCTGGCCCCTCTCCGTCTCCTATTCTGGCACTTGATCCCTTCCAGAAAAATAGGCACTTTGGCTTTTGTCCCATCCAATTCCAAGAATATTCATTTTCTGACTTTCCTGGAACCAAAAACAGCAGAAAGCAGGCAGCTGGCACTGTGGCTCTTGTTAATAGGTTAGTCCAAGAAATCATATGAAAAGTACTCCAAAGTTGGAACAAAACACAAGAAAATGGATAAAACCAAGCATGGAACATCAAAAATTATAGATACATTTGCAATGTATTAAGCGGGGCCGAGAAGCTTTGTCACTTCCCAGCTCTGCGCCATGACCGCGACCACAGATTGCCGCTCCGGGGTAGATGACGCGTAATGGATGCAGACGCCAACGCTGCAAGCCTATAGGGAGGAGAGCTGGGCCGAGCAGGTTCGTCCATGTCCCAGCTCCGCGCCATGGCTGCGACGCCCCATAGATTGCTGCTCCGGGGAAGAAGAAGACGCGTAATGGATGCAGGCGCCAACGCTGCAAGCCTAATTGACACCTAAGCGACGGGAGCGACCAGAGCGACATAACGGCGAGAACTAACAGGGGGGCCCAACTATACGGCCGTTAGTCTGATTTTTTGTATTGAAACGTAAAGTTGAATTCGTGCCGAAAAAGACCCTCTGAGTATTTGGCACACCTACTGTAGTCATCGCGGATGATTTCAGGGAACTCGGGTACCGCGTTGCCTGGACACCCCAACTTTCTGGCCGCAAAATGATATTCTCCAACGGGGTACCCCTTGCCCGATGATACAGAAGAATCCCCATATCAAAATGACAAGACAAGCAGACAACGAGCATCTCAACAATCTTCTTATTTACCATGGGAATATGGTGCCTTTTTCTCTCTTTCCTCTTTTCATAATCGTTTTTTTTTTCTCAATATAGGACTCTTTTTTATAAGAAGAATGCTTCATAGATAACTCATTATGGTTACGCTGCAGGTTTCCTCCATGTCAGCATGGATTAGACCAGCGGCCCAGGCGTTTATCTAACACATATAAATAACTCCATGGACTTACAAGCTCCCCTTTCATTTCACACCGACGACATCCATAGACAAAAGAGCATGATATCAACTAGGTACAAAGTACCAGTGCAATGTTAAAAGCGTTCCCCATGACAACATGGTTCTGCTAATCTCCAACAAATAAGTGCAAGCATATACAACATAGACGACACAATGGTTCAAGTTTATTAAGGGAGAGAAAATTAAAGTGTGCCATCAAATTCGTGAGAGCTTTAATCACTAGTTTTCTCATAACTAGTTTAATTTGGAAGGTAAACAAAAGCATGAATATACTTGGAATAGCGTATGCTAGTAGGTAGGTATGATGGAATCTTTGGAATAACTTGGTTTAGGGAGTTAGATGCATGAGTGGAACTCATACTTGGTTGTGGAGGCTAGCAAAAGACTGGGAGCGACAAACTAAGAGAGCAATAATTGCCATAATCATGCAGAGCGACAAAACATCATTGATCAAAGCATAAAGTGATACTACAAGAAGAAAACTAAAGGATCATAAAGGCTATGGTGACTTTGGATAGTCATAACATGGTGTGAGCATGCGCCAAGTCAACCCAAATAAAGCATCAAAGGAGAATACCACAATACTAAGCTTTAATATGATAAAACAACACATGATTCATCCAAGGCACATTAAGCAATCTCAATTGTTTATAACAAGTCATGCTACAGCAAAGAATACTAAGCATAAAGCCAAAACAATATCAAGCATGGCATGACAAAGCATATGCCATAGTCAAAAACAAGCTCTCTTTACCACTTAAGCATGAACTTTCCTACTCTTTTCCAAACCAAACCAAACTATTTGAAAACCAATGTATGAAAGAGGGGGTCCAACCAATTTATTCAGCAAACTAAGCAAACCAAGCAAACGAAAAACCAAAACAAAAACAAAAAAGAAGATGTTCCAAGAACAACACAACTGTGCATGAAACACTAAAAATAAAGCGTTTGGAAGAAACCTGAGATTTTTATTGATGAAGAAGGGGATGCCTTGGGCATCCCCAAGCTTTGACGCTTGTACTTCTTGGATATTTCTTGGGGTGACACGCATGGCATCCCGCAGCTTGATCTTTAGTCCATCCTTCATCTCACTACTCATTCCTTCCATACACCTGAAATTTTTCCTTCATACAAAACTTCACACAATCTTTATTAGCAACATGAGTGCACTCAAGATAATAAGTCTTTAGGTTCAGTTACAACACCAATAAAACTTTCATTAAAACACTAGCTACTGTATCACTTCCCTCAAAAAGCTCAATTCCCCAAAAGAACTCAAAAAGGAAAAAACAAGAAGCAAATGCAGAAAATGGCAGAAATCTGTCAAAACTGACCAGCAGGTAAAGACGAATTTTTTCGAAGATCTTCTGTTGCTCAAATCAAAAAGTGTTGAACTAACGAAAGTTAGGTAACAACCTGGGGCGGAATCACAAAAATTCACGCCTCAAAAGTACGTACAGGGATTTTACACGAATTTTTACGGTGAAGCACAATTTTTTTTTCGGGACAGCAACTTTTCCAATCATTACTTCTCTCTCATTAGAGGTTACTCTTGGTACAAAAAGCAAATAAAAAGGATAAGGAGCGGTTATTACGGAAGTAATAACCTCCAAGACTCATCTAAAACTTTTGGATTATCTCCCAATAAGTACTTTTCTTTAACACCTTTAAGTTATGCATGATAGTTTGAGAAGATGCTCACATAAGAAATATAAATTGAAGTAAAAGAGAGCATCAAGAAGCAAATTCAAAACACATTTAAGTCTAACCCATTTCCTATGCATAGGAATCTTGTATGCAAATAAATTCACAAAGAACAAAGTGACAGGCATAGGAAGATAAAACAAGACTGACTTCAAAACTTTCAGCACATAGAGAGGTGTTTCAGTGCCATGAAAACTTTTACAACCATATTTTCCTCTCTCATAATAATTTTCAGTAGCCTCGTGAATAAACTCAACAATATAACTATCATATAAAGCATGCTTTTCATGATCTACAAACACTAGAGCTTTATTATAAACATTTTCAAAAGAATCCCGAGGAACATGACATTCGTCCTCCTTTGGTAAGCATGGGGGACAATCAAATAATGTAAGGGGTAAAGAGTTACTCTCATTAGAAGGTAGGGATGGGTAGATCCCTTCTTCCTCCTCTTGATCATCACTCTCCTTCTCTTTTTCATCCAATGAGCTTCCAGTTTCAGCAATCTCTTCTTCCATAGGGTCCTGCAAGACATTAGTCTCTTCCATTGGTGGAGAGCATCAATTGAGATATGCAAGAATATAGCCATTTTCTACCTTATAATTATCAAAGAAAAATATAAGTATATCATAAACCTCATATTTATAAGGTGAATCATCAGTATTTTCAAGCAAACTAGCAAGTTCAAATGCACCATTCCAAGCAATAAATTCTTCAATTTGTTCCACATCATAAAAGTCATAGTTTCCCTTAACATAAGAAGATATGGTAACATCATCATTATACTCACATTAAAAAGGGAGGTGTTTATACCTCCTACGGCAACAAGATTTATCAAAGCAATAAGTAACATTATAAGTAGAGCGCACGTTTATAGCAATGGTATACAATTTATCAATTTGTTCCCATAAGTGTTTCCTTTTTTGTGATAAGCGGTGTTCCTTATAATAATATATTTGTTCTTCCATGAACCCACCTTGACAATAAGATTAAATTTCAAAGAAACCAACCATTGATAGAAAGCATGATAACGCAAGGCAATAATAGACCAACAACTATAGTAGGAACTAATTTTTTTTGTGTTTTTGATAAAGAAACAAGCAAACAAAACAAAAGTAAACTAAGCAAAAAAAATAACAAAGTAAAGAGATTGGTTATGAGGAACTCCCCTCGTGAAGATGTCCTTGACTCCCCAGCAACGGCGCCAGAAAAATACTTGATGGCGCGTGGTTGACGTGGGAGCTTCTTCTTCTTTAGTCCCCGACAATGGCGCCAGAAAATTACTTGTTGACTCGTGTATTAACAAGCTCGTTGGGGAACCCCAAGAGGAAGGTATGATGAGCACAGCAGTAAGTTTCCCTAAGTTATGAAACCAAGGTTATCAATCCAGTAGGAGCAAGGAAACACTCCAAAGGAGTATCTAGCTGAACTTTGGCAGGGCGCACTACCGGTGCCAGCAGCAACGTGGAGACCTGCACAACACAACCACACAACTCTGTCCCCAACTTGCGATGACATTGTCAATCTCACCGGTTTTGCTGAAAACAAAGGATTAAACGTATCGAATGGAAGGAAGTAATAGTTTGCAGAAAGTAAACACAAAGCAGTAAATAGTTTGATTGTAGATTGAATATAAAAGAAACGACCAGGGTCCATAGTTCACTAGAGGTGGCTCTCCTTAAGATAGATAACATGCTGGGTGAACAAATTACAGCGGGGCAATTGACAAACATCGAGAAAGCAATACATGCATATACTAATCATCTTGACTCCTTTGAGACTTGATTGGGCATTACAACATTATACATAGACCGCCATCCAACTGCAACTATGACTAATAATCCACCTTCAGGTTATCATCCGAATCCCCTCCAGTATTAAGTTGCAAGCAACAGATTATTGCTTTACGAATTGCGTGTAAAGTAAACAATATGATTGTTCTATGAACAAAGGATTGTTGTTTTCTCCCTAGTAGCAACAACACATCTAGTACCTTAGAGATTTCTGTCTCTTCCCCAGATTACTAGAGGCATGAATCCACTATCGAGCATAAATACTAACTCTTGGAGTTGCTAGCATCTACTCGGCCAAGATAGCTACTAACAACGGAAAGCATGCAAGATCACAAATAACAAAGACATGATAGAATCAATAATCAATCTGAAATAGCATCTCAATATCCATCAGATCCCCGCAAACACAACATGCAGAATTACAAATAGATGATCTTGATCATGAACGGAGCTCACAAGATCTAGACATGAAAGCACAAAGGAGGAGAACCAGCCATCTAGCTACTACATGGACCCGTAGTCCAGAGATGAACTACTCACGCATCACACCGGAGGCTTGCATGATGATGAAGAAGGCCTCGTGGTGAATTCCCTCCAAATAGGGTGCCGGGAAGAGCTTCAGATCCCTCCCGATCTAGGGATGGAGATGACGGCGGCTACAGACTCTTTCGTGGAATTTTGATCGGGTACTTAGGGTTTCCGTATCAGAGGCAATATATAGGCGGAAGGAGAGGCCAAGGGGGTGCCTAGGGCGGCCAGACCACCCACTGGCGTGGGCCAGGACTGGCCGCGTGGCCAGGTGGTGTGGCCAGGCCCCAGTCCCTCTCCGTCTCGTATTCTGGTTCCAGATGTCTCCCGGTAAAATAGTAACTTCGGCTTTTGTCCCGTCCAATTCCGAGAATATTCATTTTGTGATTTCCTGGAACCAAAAACAGCAGAAAACAGGCAGCTGGTACTGTGGCTCTTATTAATAGGTTAGTCCAAGAAATCATATGAAAAGTACTCCAAAGTGTGGACAAAACACAAGAAAGTAGATAAAACGAAGCATGAAACATCAAAAATTATAGATACATTTGCAATGTATCACTTTACCAAGTTAACTAGTTGTGTGAACAGTTTCACACTGCAGTTGAAAGGGGTACTAGTTTATCTGCTTGAAGCTCAGAGTTAGGCCTTCAGCAGGTCGCAAACTAGCAAACATCACACATTGGACACATCTTGTTTATTATGTGATGCACGTCAATAGACCACAGCTTCTAAGGGAGTTTAAATTCTAACAACGTAAATCAACAAGCAAGAGATTTTGGTGTTCACTAAATCTTGAAATATGACCGTTAGCACTGATAGCTCTCGCGACTCGGTTGGTGACGCTGGCGAGCAGTGCGCCGCCCCTCTCATCTGTTTTCCCATTGCCAATGTTAGATAATTATTTTTAGACCGTCACGTTGATTGGTCATGTGACGTGTGGTGTAACCTCCCTCCCTTATATCCTCTAGCGATGTGTACGTCAGTAGGATGGAGTAGTACCCCACCTAATGTACGGCTGCCTCTTGTCCTACACCACAAACTACAAATTATCAGTGTAAACTTAGAATAAAGTCTAGGTCTTGTCTCATAATATTGAACTTGGCACATCAGTTGCACACTAAAAAGGAACATGACACATGAGCTAGATAGCATAAGAAGTAGCACATCCAAATTAAAATTCTAATGAAACATCATAAGTAGCACAAACTAAGTCCTCATTGTCATCACCAAACATCTGGCTCTAAAGAAAGACCCTACCAATCAATGCCGTCCTAGAAATCGCTGCCTCCAGAGTCGTCATTGTCTCAAGAGTCATCAGAACACCAGTAAGCCTTCTAGGGCCCGGCGGAGGGGCCAGCCTTCTGGTTGTGCCGCTGGGCTGCAGCGGAGGAGCCAGCCGCCTGGCCGTGCTGCTGGCCTTCGTAGTAAGCACACTGCTCCACCATCAATTGAGGGTCCTGACAGAGAGCTTCCAACAACGTATACCCCTCCTGCTCCTGGTGGCACTTGAGCGCTAACAGTGTCCTTTGGCCTGTCAGTGCTCTATCTCCTGCGTCGTCGTGCTGATCTGCATGTCACCGGACGCCCTTCGCTATGCGGTGGCTTGATACCAGGGGAAGTTGAACCTCGCCCTATCCCTGTAGTGCAATATTGCCGCCCAATCGTAGGCGCGCGCCACAGTCTCCTGGTCCCTCGAAATGCCAAGGAGGTGCTTGACGCTGAAGGCCGCTGCCCACATGGTAACCTTTCTCTTCTTCATGTAAATGCCATGATAACGACATGACTCATCTGGTATGCTACGCACAAGCGATCTGACAAATAGCAAATGCAAACTAATTATTATATTTATCCATATATGTTAAAAACAAGACTTTTGATATAAATAAAGCATATTGAGTGCGCCCTATTTGTCGAAATGGAAATTAATCGACGTTTTAGAAAAAAATTGCAACGATGTAAGTTTCACGTAAATAATTATTAGATAACATCTATCTAAATCATCTTATAAACTACACAAAAAATGTATCTGAATCACCTAGTAAAGTACTTACAAATGTACCTAAATCACCTATCTACATTCATATACAACACAAACTAAGACTATATTTTTATCTAAATAAACTACCTAAATCATCTACGATCTCCAAATTACTTACACCATCTAAATAAACAACCTAGATCCTCTACACTATCTGAATCATGGAACATTTTAATGTAAATAAACTAAACAAATTCATTGAAAACAAAAAGAGTAAGTTGGGGCCCTCACCTTTTGTTGAGGTAGAGGGGCGGTGGCAGTGGCTCTGGATTGAGAGAGAGAGGTGATGGAGGCAGCGGCGATACTAGGTCGATGTGACGGTGGCAGTGGCGGAAGGTGGCTCTGATCGCATATAGCGGCGGACATCTCGGGTTGAAGAAGGGGAGAGGGAGAGGGACGGATCGGCGGTGGCGATGGCGGTGCGATGCAGCGGCAACTAGCAGCGCAAGGAGAGAGAATGAGAGGGAACGATGTGAGATGCCATCGAGTGAGGGGCACAGGCTGGCGCATGCTGGTCAAAGCGTCTACCAAGTAATGGTAGCGTGTGTGGTGCGTCGCGCGCTTCCAGTATTCATATACCAGTAGCGTTCGGCCAATACCACATGCTACACGTAAGAGGGGTCCGTGAAGACATGTGGGCCCCACTTACTAGTAGCATACGCCTTCAGACCAAACACTACAAGGGTAGTATTCTTCCCCTTTAGTGAATGCTACTAATATTTTTATTAGCGTTAAATTTTTCAGCTGCGCCACTAGTTGGTTTGCGCATATAGACATTTTCCTACTATTATCGGCTGATATATACGAGACGAGATCGTCTGAGAAGAGAGACCGTCCCATTAGCCAGCCTTATCCACAGCTTCGCTAGATTTCTTTAATCTCATGCATTTGCAATGTGGTGCTCATAATTTCCCCAAGAGGTTGCTATGGATTGGAGACTCATTAGGTCTAACGGTCTTTCGTCCTTCGACTCCTATAGGCGGATTCGCTCTCGCTCCTGACTTAGTATAGAAACCGTTCGCCGAACATAGATGACTAGGGTCGCGAATGATGGAACTCGCTTCGATAGGTGTGGTGGGGTCGTGTGATTTTTTCCGGGTGCTATACCTTCATGGTATGCATACATAGGGTCATAAGGGGCTTGGATATGGGCTTCATGGGTCAAACGGAAAAAGAATAGCCGGGCCAAACTTAACCCTTCAAGTTCGCGCTAGGGAGGAGCACCAAAGTAAGCCTCAACTATTACTAAATTGATCATCAACCTACAAGCAGGAGCTTAAGCGTAAATCTTTCCTCTGGTCCTAAATGGATG
Source organism: Avena insularis (assembly GCA_023614405.1). Taxonomy (NCBI): domain Eukaryota; kingdom Viridiplantae; phylum Streptophyta; class Magnoliopsida; order Poales; family Poaceae; genus Avena; species Avena insularis. The sequence continues at coordinate 462,463,495 of CM042691.1, read as the reverse complement.
ATTGTTTTCTAAACAAAACAAACAATAGCGGTGCTCGCCAAATTAAAGTATCACATCTCTGTATATAAGATTTCAAAGCTCAACTCTTGTGATTACGCTATCATACTATATAGCTTCTTGATCGACAGCCAGCTAAGCCATCACAATATAGGCCGTGTGATGTGATCCAAATAATTTGATACTTATAGTATGTTAAGAGATGCACTAGAAAGATTGTCAGATACATATGATGTCACTGTTGAAAATATAAGCAATAATCCATATGATTTAATCCGATTAACAAAGTAGATTAACAGATTACATCTAAATAAGATAAACCTATCACATCTACACCGAACACTAGAATAAGGAACTCTAGCAGAATCTGAAATAAGAAGTTCAGTATTACGTACGGTAGAGTAGCGGCAGCAGCGGCCGTGGCGGTAGCTAGCAGCGTCGTCAGCCATGTCGTCGATATAGAGGCTGCCGATGTCCGGGAAGAAGTCCTCGTCGGGGAAGTAGTCGTCCGTGATGACGTCAGTAGTCGCGCGGAAGCGCTCCCCAAAAACCTGATCGCTCCTCACCCGTACAGGTTCACAAGAAGGCGGGGTTCCGGAGGCCTACTGTCCCGATCTGTGGTGCACGCCGCAAGCTGGGATGGGGAAGACGAAGGCGGCGGCACAATAGACTGGAAGGAGACACGTGTGGTAAGCGATGCCGATTAGGTTTAGCGCGGAGGCTTATATAGCGCAGGTCGGGGAGACCGTGGGACTCAGCCCACGTCCGAGTCGGTAACAGCCCACGTCCCAGAAAGATTGGAAACGGCTGACTCATTAACGCGTCCGTTAATTACCCATAATTAATCCAAGATTAATTTTCCCAACTAGCAAAAAATAAACCTCGGCTCGACGAGATTCCCGCAACCCGCGGCGTGCGCGTCGTGACGAGGCGAGGCGAGGCGAGGCGGGCGGCGTCGGAGGAGGAGTGCGCGAGAGCTGCTCTTCTTGTCACACCTTACTGAGTGGTGGAACAACCTAGTATGTAAGGAGGTGTAACTCTCACTCAACTAGCAGTGTGGGACTAAACTTTCACACCACTTGCACAGTCATATGCTGCCATGCACAAATGGGCCAAAAAGAATTTCAAAATTTGTCTAATGGAACAACAGCCCAAAACTCACCAAATTCCAACAATCTCCCACAAAGTCTCATTGGCACATCACCTCATTTCCATTCCAAAATATTGTTATATATACCGGTGTGTAGTGGAGGCTGTTAAGTTGAACTTCCACGTTAAACTTCATGCTACACTAGCGAGCAACTTGAATAGTGGACTATGCCTTAAACTACAAGTTTTCTGCACACTAGTTTCACACAAAATCTAGACCAGTACAGGTTTGCCGCAGGGCTTCCCCGCTGTTTGGAGCTTATGCGTCATACTTCAGGGCCTTTCATGAGTTTATTAGAGAGCACCCAACTCTCACGGACTGCGACGTTTAACATTCAGACTCATATAGGTGTGTTTCTCAATAGATGTTCTGCAGGACAATATCTCTGCTTAGAAAAGCCACTTAGAACACATTAAGAGAAATATCAACCTGCCATGCAGAATAAGAGAGTATTGCTTCTTTATGGAGATGTAAATATAATATGGGCATACTCTCCTCTCGGCTGATCAACAGCTTGTCTCCCAGCTCTAATTCACGGGATCTCCGATCACATAGAGTGGGTTGCCACTGCGAACAACTCATTGTGTGGGTCTCAAACCCATCTCCCTCGATGCATTATGTATCACATTACGTGATAGGCCCTTTGTGAAGGGATCTACCAAGTTCTTAGATGTTTGGATATAATCCAACGCAATAACTCTGGAGTTTCTCAGTTTCCTGACAGGTTTCAATCTCCTCTTCACATGCCTTGATGACTTCATATTATCCTTAGAACTGTTTACTTTGACAATCACAGTTTGATTTTCACAGTTCATCGGGATAGCGGGTATTGGTTTTTCAACCACAGGTAAGTCCATCAAGAGCTCACGAAGCCACTCTGCTTCAACAGTGGTTGTGTCTAATGCTGTGAGTTCTGCTTCCATAGTTGACCTTGTTAAGATGGTCTGCTTGCATCAGATATCAGCGCCACCACCAAGTGTAAACAAATAACCACTTGTGGCCTTAATCTCATCAGCATCAGATATCCAATTTGAATCACTATACCCCTCAAGTACTCGAGGATACCCAGTATAGTGAATACCATAACTCGCAGTGCCTTTCAAATAGCGCAAAACTCTCTCAAGAGCATGCCAATGATCATCTCCAGGATTTGACACAAATCGACTTAGTTTGCTTACAACAAAGGAGGTGTCAGGCCTCGTAGCACTGGCTAAATACATGAGCGAGCCAATGATTTGAGAATATCTCAATTGATCTTTAGCATTCCTTCGATTCTTTCGAAGTAGCACACTCATATCATAAGGCGTTGGAGAAGACTTGCAGTCGCTATACCCAAAGCGACTCAATATCTTTTCCACATAGTGGGACTGAAGTAGTGTAATCCCACCATTGTCATCCTTCAGTAGCTTGATGTTTAAGATTACATCAGCCACTCCCAAGTCCTTCATCTCAAAGCAGCGAGATAGGAACTCTTTGACCTCCTCTATAACAGCGAGGTTGGTCCCGAATATCAATATATCATCGACATAGAGACACATAATAACTCCCTCGCCCCCACCATGGCGATAGTACACACACTTATCAGCTTCGTTTACAACAAAGCCTTCAGCGGTTAAAGTTCTTTCAAACTTCTCGTGCCATTGCTTAGGAGCTTGCTTAAGACCATATAAAGACTTCACTAACTTACACACCTTTCCTTCTTGACCATTTATTACAAATCCATCAAGCTTCTCCATATAAATTTCCTCATCTAGCTCTCCATTTAGAAAAGCTGTCTTAACGTCCATTTGATGAACGAGAAGACCATGTGAGGCAGCCAAGGATAGTAGTACTCGAATAGTGGTCAATCTGGCAACAGGTGAGTAGGTTGTAGGGGTTCGTAGCATGGAAAACAAAATTTTCTATCGCATACAAACAAACAAGCCAAGATCTATCTACTAGATTGTAGCAACGAGTCGATAGTGGAACTCACCCTCGAAGATTCCAAAGCGGTTAACGAGAGCAGATTCTCGTGGGTGATGTAGTCGTACTCTTTCCGATCTCAAGATCGCGTAGACGATCCTTCCAAATACCACGTTCAGCAGCGCTCCCGCATCGGTCACACGTTCGGATTCCGAAGACCTTCCTCTCCTTGTTCCAGCAGGCAGCGGAGGTTGTAGCACTCTCCTCGCGATTCCGGCAGCACTGGCAGTAATGGGAAGTAGAGGGAGATCCGCAGGGTCAGCCTTTTAAGCAGTATGGTGGAGCTTATGAGAGAGGCTATTAGTGGTCTAGTAATTAGACACACCAATTAGAAGGCTCTAAACCAATTAGAAGGCTCTAAACCGAAATAGCTCTAAACCGGGGTTTAGATCTAGGGTTTAGTTTAGAGGATAGGAACTTGTGTGTTTGTGGAGGGGAGCCCTGCCCCTCCTTATATAGGTGGGAGGGGGCTGGCGCGCCAGGGGGAGGGAGTGGAGTCCCTCCCCAACTCGGCTTGGGTGGTGGCCCGGTTGGAGGAGGTCTCCTCCCCAACACGGTTACATACTCCTCCTCTATTCCCACTTCCCAAAATTGCCTTATGACTTTAAAACAAGCCGTTAGACTTTTCAAAATAGGATTTAAATAAACACTTTAATTTGGACAGAGAGAACACTTAGTACATGATGCAATCATTCCAACTTACAATGACACATTCATGTACCCTTCCCCTCCGAGTTCGGACATTCCGGACCTTCTAGAATGTTCCGATGAAAACACGGAACCATTCCCCAACTCCGAAATGGGACTTTCCTTATATGAATCTTATTCTCGGACCATTCCGGATCTCCTCGTGATATCCGGATCCCATCGAGACTCGAACAACATTCGTCTCTTTCTCATAATACCATAACTACTCAAACAACGTCGAATCCTTACGTGTGTCTCCCTACGGTTCGTGAATTATGCGGACATGATCGAGACACTTCTCCGAACAATAACCAATAGAGGAATCTGGATATTCATATGGCTCCCACATATTTCTCACGATTACTTTGCATCGAAAGAACCACTTACATACGATACCAATTTCCCTTTGTCTCACGATATATTACTTATCCGAGGTTATGATCGTCAGATCTCTGCATACCTAGTTCAACCTCGTTCTTGATAAGTACTCTTTTCTCGCTCCCTGATATGTGATCCCTTGTGACCAAGTCACATGCTTGCAAGCTAATTGGATGACATTTCACCGAGAGGGCCAGAGAATATCTATCCGTCATGTGGATGGACAAATCCACTCTTGATCCATGTGTTTCAACCAATACTTTCCTAACACTCAATGCCACCTTTATAGCCACCTGTTACGGTGTGGTGTTTGATGACATCAAAGCATCCATCCGTAAAGGTGATATGCATGATCTCATGGTCGAAGGAATTAGGTTACTATGTATCGTAAAGCATATAGCAATTGAACTATTGAAATGACTTGATCTTTATGCTACGCTTGTCTATAGGAGTATGTCCACCATATCATTCTCCTAACGAGATGATCTTGTTGTTGATAACATCTCAATGTTCATGATATGGAAACCACAATCATCAATCAACCAACAAGCTAGTGAAGTATAGAGGCTATACTAGGGACTTCAAATTAAGTTTACAAATCACACAAGTATTAATGGTTTCCTTGTTAATACTATTATAGCATGAATGTAAACATTTATCATAAGTATGAAGATATGATAATAACCTACTTTATTATTGCCTCTTGGGCATATCTCCAACAGTCTCCCACTTGCACTAGAGTCAATAATCTAGTTTCAAACCTTTGTGGTTTCAACACCTATGGCTTTCTGGTGTTGTATGTACACGATTGCTAGTGGTTAACTGATCTCCGGATCTGACACTTCCAGGTCCGTGTGTAATTGCATGTCTTTGCGTCTCTACGCATCACTCATTCTCTAATGAGATGGCTTCGTACAAATTTGGTCCTTTGGTGTGACCTTTAGTTCTTTGGGGTTAAAACATGTTGATAATATTGTCGTACAATATATCTTCATAGTACTATCCCACTGTGAACTACACCTAGTTTGATAACAAACTACTTGACACAAATGCCCTCTTTTGCTGCTATAATAGCAGTCATATACTTAGCCTTTTGTTGTAGTATCTGTCACAATGTCTTAACTTTGGAACTCATCCAAATCCATTATGGAACTCACTTTCCATTATATTGTGCCACCCTTAGTTTAGATTGAGATAAACTAAATTTGTACTTTGTGACAAAGCTAGTATCAATGTAGTACTTTTACAATGAACTAACCATCTATTTGTCACTTCTACAAATAATATACTCTTAGTTCTTCCAAAAGATCATAAGAATATCCTTACTATCGTCCAATAATCATCTTACAAATCATTCTGGTATATGCTCACAACATTTTAGAGCATAGGACATATCTGGATTTGTACATATCACAGTATGATTGATATAAATACTCTTTGTGATTTCATACATCAAGTATCAATCTATACTTGAATCTTTGTTTCACTTACCAAATGTCAATACACTTGAATATATCATCAACATTGAACTCTTTCAATCCTTTCTGTGCAACAAGAACCTTTCTTGTAGTTTCTATATTGAATTCATTCAATATCTCGTCTATGTACTTCTGGCACAACCATATTAGCGTCTATTGATGCCAAATATTTGGGTTTTGCCTAAGTCTTTCATCGGGATGAAATTCTTAATATGTGTTAATAAAAGATACATTATTTCCAATCAACAATATGTCTTCCACATAATGTATTAGAAACATGTCTTAGCGCTCCCACTTAATTTCTTGCAAATGCAAGCATCTTCATTGTCTCCGATGAAATTAAACTCTTTTAACAGTTTCATCATAGTGAAGATTCCAACTCCGCTATGCTTACTTCAACCATTGAAGTTTGCATATGCTTTTAGCATCCTTTGAATTAACAAAACCCTTTGGACCGTGTCATGCACACGTCCTAGGTAACCATTCTATTAGAAGAACTTGTTTTGTTTATTCAACTACCATATAACAAATTTATATGTAGTGGTTGCTATATTAATCCGTCTAGACTAAATATCACTATGAAAGATCAAATCTTGTCATAGTCAACCTTTGAACATTGCTGTGAACTTTTTCCCAACATGTCGACTATTTCATAGATGTGAAACATCCATATCTACTTCTTTATAGATCCAAACACAACTGCAAGGTCTTACACCTTTTTCGAGGGTCCTTCAAGTTCAAAACTTGATTTCTCGTGTATGGAACTATCACGGATTATATGGCTTCAAGCCATTTGACGGAGTCAGGGCCCATCATCGCTTCTTTGCATGTAGTAGGTTCATTATTCTCAAATAATGATTCAACCCTCAAATCTTGGTATTTGATTGTTCATCCGACCTACTTGTTTCAATAGAAACTTAGATCTCCGTGACCACAACCTTTGAGGCACGTGAGCCATGAGCATTGTTGCTGCCTCCTAACACTTTTCGGCGCCGCGCACTTTGCACATATAGCTAAGGTTCTTTTAACCTTATCAAAGTTCTATTGTCCTCCCACTTAACTTTTCACGAAAAATTCCTTTCTCAAAGAAACTTGACGTTCTAAGCGACAAACACTTTTGTCTCCGTGTTTATGGAGGAATACTTAACAAGAATACAAAGACAGGTTTATCCGACTTTGGTTGCAAACATCTTTCTTATGCATAGCATACCAATGTTTAAGAAAGGACTACTTGGGTTTTATCCCAAACCATAACCTTATACGGTGTCATTTCAGCGGATTATGATGGAGCTCTTTTAGTGGAAAAGCGGTAGTCTCTAAAGCTTTTAATCTTTAAAATATAATAGCAGTTTTATAAATTATACCTTCGATCTTACCATGTCAAACAAGGTTCAATTACATATCTCGAACGCTCCATACTCTTATGGTGTTTCGGGAAATGCAAATCCACGGACCGATTCCTTAAATCTTAGGTATTATGCTAAACTTGTAACTTAAATATCTTCCTTTATGATCTTATCATAAACTATTTATATTCTTGTTACAATGATTTTGCACTTCATCTTGAAAATCTTTCGAACTTTTCAAATATTTCACACTTCATCCTTATTAAGTAAATATTCACATATTCACTCAAATTTTCGGAGAAAGCATATGAAGTTGAAATCCATCGCTCTTGACTACACATAATGGAGTTCGTACAACAATATGCACAAGTTCCAATAAGCTAGTCATTCATTCCCTTTTGGCCTATGAACGAAGTTTTAATTATCTCTAGGAAAGTTTCACAAACGTCATTTGATCAAAAATCAAAAGACTCCAAAATTCCATCCACATGGAGTTTCTTCATGTTTTCTTTCCAATATAATTTAAACGGCGATGTCACTTCCTAAGTGATCTTTCAATCAATTTTTAGCACTAGTTTTATGGATGTGATTTCTCCAACGAGATTTGTGAATCATCCATCTTTTATGGATTACGGCAATTATTTGAACAACCCTTTTGTTCTCATAATACCTGATAAAACAAATCCTGAAGGCAAGCTTTGATGTTTAACGAGCAACACAATAACCCTTTATTTGTTTTCGATGAACATCATCACATATTCTTTTGCTAGTTACTTAGGCCATTGTAGTTCATGAATTGTGTTGTTTCGTATGACGATTCACACCAACAAATTCAGTATCAAATACTTAAGAACCACTTTGTTTAATAAGCAAAGAATATAGCCATAACATGTATATCATCTATATACTTTAAGCTGAACAATTCTAGTCTTTTCTTTTCTGCCACATATTTATGAGATTCTCTTTCAGTATTTCCTTTTCTGTTTGAAAGAATCTATCAATCATCAATAGTGGAGTCATACATATGACACATAGTCCAAAGCGTGTATAGTCAAATACCAATGTCTTTGGACTTGCACTTTGAAGTAGATCACCATCATCAAATGTTTGGTGTTCTTTCAAATTCCTTTCTTTAGTAATCTCTTGGCGTAGTAAACATTTTACCTACATCAAATATTCACCTTCATCATGGAATCGTCCATGACCAAGCTACTTTTAGCTTATAACGGTGAATCACGAGTATAATGTTGCTCTCCAAAACCTTTTGGAAGATTAGGACAACTAGTGTCTCCAACCTTTTGCAAATTCTCATCAAATATGAGAACATGACTTTTGCCATATTATACTCTATCATGTTGCAACCAAAACTTCGTTTCAGATATCTCAATATCTTCCACACATCATGGTTTCTGAAACAACTCTTTCAGATCCTAGATTACCTTGATATTAAGACAATTCTTTGAATATCAAGAATCATGGAGATAAACATGATACTTATATACTAACACTGGAATTATTACTCTTGATTTAATACCAACTATTAAACTTCATGGAGTAACCGGAACTTACTGAAAGTTTGCAATAGGACTTTTAAACTTTAGATTAACACTTCAAAACAATACGATACCAGTTCGTAAAGTAACTAACCAGAATTCTATAGTTCTATCATCTCAATTATAACTAAGCGCAAGGTGGTAAACGGATGCCAATGACTACAACAACTATGCAAATTCACTTTGATTTAGTTTATGATAAATTGAGTTCTAATTAATAATTAAATTAATCTAGGTGAACTCCCACTCAAAACAACATCCCTCACATTGTTTTAGTGATCACACGAACCAAATCCACTACATCAAAACCGATCATCACGAGAGTTGATATAGCTTCAATGGCGAACAATCAACATGTTCATCATATCTACTATATGACTCATGCTCTACCTTTCGTAATCCGTGTTCCCGAGGCCATGTCTGCATGCTAGGCTCACAAGATCAAACCTTAGCTACCGTGATAAGCAAATCTGGCTTGCTTACGCTTGTATTCACCGCTGAATCAAAGACACCCGATCATCACGTGGTGCTTCAAGCAAGCTTTGGCAACGGTGCATACTAAGGGTGAACACTTTAGAACTTGAAATTTATGTGCATGAGGGATCATCTTATAATGCTACCGTTGTCTACTAAGCAATACAAGATGCATAAAGGATTAACATCACATGCAATTCATAATATGTGATATGATATGGCCTTTCTTCTTTGTACTTTCGATCTCCATCTTCAAGCACGAACGTTATCTCCATCATCACCGGCATAGCATCAAGGTCAATGACGCTTCTTCATGGTTGTCGTCCACCAGCTTCAACTATTACAACTATTTTGAATAGACACGCAGGTCTTAACAGAAATTAAAGACAACCATATGGCTCCTGCCGGTTGCCAACTTACAATAAGGAACATTGCATACATCAAATATAATCACAATCATGGCCATATCACATCATCAGACACCCCGCAAAACAAAGTTAGACGCCTCTACTTTCTTTGCATATTTTACGTGGTTTGGGGCTTTCAATAAGTGTCGTTCTAACTTACGAACAAGAACCACAACATTGATACTAGCATTGTTGATTACCCGTTGTAAATTGGATCTTAACTATGCTAGGAGAAACAGGCACCCGCAGAGCCACTTATGCAATACAAGTTGCATGTCAAACGTGGAGCAAGTCTCATGAACGATGTCATGTAAGGTTAGCCCGGCCGCTTCATCCCAACATACCGCAAGATGCAAAGTACACAAAAGCAATCTACAATAAAAGCATCAACGCCCACAATGACCATTGTGTTCTACTCGCAACAGATCTACATATAGACACGGCTCGATACCACTGTAGGGTTCGTAGTATGGAAAACAAAATTTTCTATCGTGATACAAACAAACAAGCCAAGATCTATCTACTAGATTGTAGCAACGAAGTCGATAGTGGAACTCACCTCAAGATTCCAAAGCGTTAACGAGAGCAGATTCTCGTGGGTGATGTAGTCGCATTCTTCCGATCTCAAGATCGCGAGACGATCCTTCCAGCCACGCCCAGCAGCGCCTCAGTCGGTCACATCGTTCGGTACTGACGAAGACCTTCCTCTCCCTTGTTCCAAAGAAAATGGAGGTTGTAGCACTTCTCGCGATTCCGGCAAGACAACCATGGTACCGAAGTAGAGGGAGATCCCAGGCTTCGCTTAAGCCAAAGTAGTATGGTGGAGCTTATGAGAGAGGCTATTAGTGGTCTAGTAATTAGACACACCAATTAGAAGGCTCTAAACCAATTAGAAGGCTCTAAACCGAAATAGCTCTAAACCGGGGTTTAGATCTAGGGTTTAGTTTAGAGGATAGGAACTTGTGTGTTTGTGGAGGGGAGCCCTGCCTCCTTATATAGGTGGGAGGGGCTGGCTGCCAGGGGGAGGGAGGAGTCCTCCCCAACTCGGCTTGGGTGGTGGCGGCCGGTTGGAGTTGGTCTCCATCGCATACTGGGTTTCATACTCCTCCTCTTTTACCACTTCCCAAAATTGTTGCTTGACTTTCAAACTAGCCGCTTGACTTTTCAATTTAGGATTTAAATAAACCCTTTATTTTGGACAGTGAGAACACTTAGTACATGATGCAATCATTCCAACTTACAATGACACATTCATGTACCCTTCCCCCTCCGGAGTTCCGGACATTCCGGGACCTTCTAGAATGTTCCCGATGAAAACACCGGAACCATTCCCCAACTCGAAATGGGACTTTCCTTATATGAATCTTATTCTCCGACCATTCCGGATCTCCTCGTGATATCCCGGATCCCATCCGAGACCAACAACATTCGGTCTCTTTCTCATAATACCATAACTACTCAAACAACGTCAATCCTTAATGTGTCTCCACGGTTCGTGAATTATGCGGACATGATTGAGACACTTCTCCGATCAATAACCAATAGAGGAATCTGAAATTCATATGGCTCCTACATATTTCTCACGATTACTTTGATCGAAAGAACCACTTACATACGATACCAATTTCCCTTTGTCTCACGATATGTTACTTATCCGAGGTTATGATCGCCAGATCTCTGCATACCTAGTTCAACCTCATATCGATAAGTACTCTTTTCTCGCTCCCGTGATATGTGATCCCTTGTGACCAAGTCACATGCTTGCAAGCTAATTGGATGACATTTCACCGAGAGGGCCCAGAATATCTATCCATGTGGATGGACAAATCCCACTCTTGATCCATGTGTTTCAACCAATACTTTCCTAACACTCAATGCCACCTTTATAGCCACCCTGTTACGGTGGTGTTTGATGACATCAAAGCATCCATCCGTAAAGGTGATATGCATGATCTCATGGTCGAAGGAATTAGGTTACTATGTATCAGAAAGCATATAGCAATTGAACTATTGAAATGACTTGATCTTTATGCTACGCTTGTCTATAGGAGTATGTCCACCATATCATTCTCCTAACGATATGATCTTGTTGTTGATAACATCTCAATGTTCATGATATGGAAACCACAATCATCAATCAACCAACAAGCTAGTGAAGTATAGAGGCTATACTAGGGACTTCAAATTAAGTTTACAAATCACACAAGTATTAATGGTTTCCTTGTTAATACTATTATAGCATGAATGTAAACATTTATCATAAGTATGAAGATATGATAATAACCTACTTTATTATTGCCTCTTGGGCATATCTCCAACATAGGTATCGAAGAAGTCTTCACCTTCTTTCTGGGTATAACCCTTGGCCACAAGACGTAGCTTGTACTTTTCAATAGTACCATCAGGTCTTAGCTTTTTCTTGAACACCCACTTACATCCTACAGGTTTGCACCCATAAGGACGATCAGTGACCTCCCAAGTTCCATTAGCTAAGATGGAATCCATCTCACTACGGACAACTTCTTTCCAGTAGTCAGCATCTTGAGATGCATAGGCTTCTGAAATAGAGGTGGGAGTATCATCCACAAGGTACACAAAAAAATCATCATCAAATTACTTTGTAGTCCTTTGTCTCTTGCTCCTTTTAGAAACTTCATTGTCGTCCTCCACAGGATCATCATAGTGTTCTATCGGCATAGTGGGTTCAGGAATTATAACAAATTTCTGACTAGATGAACTAGTCATCTCCTGATTTGATGAGCTAGACATACCTTTTATGGGAAAGATGTCCTCAAAGAAAGTCACATCATTCGACTCCATAATCGTACCAACATGCATGTCGGATATCTCAGATTTTACTATCAAAAATCTATAGCCAATGCTGTGAAAAGCATATCCCAGAAAAACACAATCCACAGTTTTTGGTCCAAGCTTTTGCTTCTTGGGTATTGAAATATTGACTTTCGCCAAACATCCCCAAGTTCGTAAGTAAGAGAGTTTAAGCCTTTTCTTCTCCCATTCCTCAAATGGAGTCATGGTTTTATCCTTTACGGGAACACGGTTTAGGACATGACATGCAGTCATTAGCGCCTCCCCCCACCATTCCTTGGAAAGACCCGATGTATTTAACATGGCGTTAACCAAATTAGTTAGAGTGTGGTTCTTTCTTTCGGCCACCCCATTTGACTGAGGTGAGTAGGGAGGCGTCCTCTCATGGATAATGCCATGTTCCGTACAGAATATGTCAAATTCATTTGAAAAGTACTCTCCACCATGATCCGACCTTAACAGCTTGATTTTAAGATCAAGTTGGTTTTCTGCTTCAGCTTTATAGTTTTTGAAGTAACTCAAAGCTTCATCTTTTGATTTCAGAAGATAAACATAGCAGCATCTAGTGGAGTCATCAATCAACGTCATAAAGTATCTTTTTCCACCTCATGTCAACACACCATTCATGTCACAAAGATCTGAATGTATAAGTTCTAGAGGTGCTAAGTTTTTCGGTTCCGCAGCCGTATGAGACTTGCGGGGTTGCTTTGCTTGCACACAAACTTGGCACTTAGAACCTTTGACAGTGGTAAATTTTGGAATTAAACTCATATTGGCTAGCCGCGTCATGCAACCAAAGTTAATATGACAAAGTCGTGAATGCCAAATATTGGACTCATTATCATTGCAAACATGGTTAATAACTTTAGTACATGAGTCTGACAAAGATAAGCGGAATAGACCTCCGCACTCATAACCCTTTCCAACAAATTGTACATACTTAGAAATTACAACTTTATTCGACTGAAACACCAACTTAAAACCATCTCGACATAGAAGCGATCCGCTGACGAGATTCTTATTGATGAAGGGAACTTGCTGCACATTCTTCAGCTGTACGGTCTTCTCTGAAGTAAACTTTAGATTTACCGTACCAACACCATGAACAGAAGCACGTGAGCCGTTTCCCATCAGCACGGAGAAAGTCCTTGCGACCTGATAAGAAGAGAACGTGGATATATCAGAACATACATGTGTATTAGCACCCGTGTCAATCCACCAATTAGGAGAATGACATACTGAAAGGATAGTAGGTAAAATACCGTACCCGACGTCCTTCATCTCAGTATCGCTAATAACAATATTAGCGGTCTTGCCGCTGTTCCCATGTTCCCGCTTGTCAAAGCGATTAGGACAGCTAGGAGCCCAATGATCAGGATCACCACATACGTGGCAAGAGTCTTTCTTCTTATCATTCTTCCTCTTAAAGTTGGTGAAGTGAGTGACCTTGTTCTTGCCATCAAACTTCCCTTTGCCATCAGATTTGTTCTTATTCTTGAACTTGTGGGATTGAAAGTTTTTCTTCTGTACCACATTGGCACTAGAAGCTCCCTCAAAACCTCGAGTACGTGTGTCCTTTGCTCTCGCCTTCTCTTCCACATGAGATCCGTAACGGAAAACTCTTGTCTCTTATGTTTCAGAGAGGTAGCAAAACTCCTCTACATGGGAGGAAGCTTGGCAATAATGCCTCCAGCCACAAACTTGTACAGTAAGGTACACTTGAACTGCTTAAGTTCTTTGGGAAGTGATTGTATCTCATGATCGTGCTCAACGATGGAGCGCTCATCAACCATCTTGTAGTTATAGAATTGCTCCATGACATACAACTCGGTGCCAGCGTCCGAGACCCCAAACTTGGCCTCGAGCGCATCCCACGCGTCTTTTCCATTATCAAATGACATATATGGGTCAACAATGTTGTCCCCAAGAACACTTAACTGAGCCGCCATAAACATGGTATCGGCTTTCTTAAAGGCCGCTTCCTGCTCAGCAGAAAGATCTCCTCCAGGTTTGCCAAGAGTGGCGCTATAGCAGTTTAGGTTTTTAAACCATAGAATTGCTCTCGCGCGTCATCTCTTATAGTGCATACCATCAAACGAAGGGGGCCTTGTAGCCGCGGCTACACCAATGGAATTTAGTTGCCTATAATCATGTTTTTGAATTGTTGAAAATATAAGCAATAATCCATATGATTTAATCTGAATAATAAACTGATAAAGCGTGATCATACAGACAGTACTAAAACTAATCATGCAGATCAACAAAGTAGATGGACAAATTATATCTAAATAAGATAAACCTATCACATCTACACCGAACGTTAGAATAAGGAACTCTAGCAGAATCTGAAATAACAAGTTCAGTATTACGTACGTAGAGCAGCGGCAGCAGCGGCCGCGGCGGTAGCAGCAACAGTAGCTGCAGTAGTGGTAGTAGCGTCGTCAACCATGTCGTCGATGTAGAGACTGCCGATGTCCGGGCAGAAGTCCTCGTCAGGGAAGTAGTCGTCTGTGATGGCGTCAGTAGTCGCGCGGAAGCGCTCCCCAAAAACCTGATCGTCCCTCACCCGTACAGGTTCACAAGAAGGCGGGGTTCCGGAGGCCTACTGTCCCGATCTGCGGTGCATTCCGCAAGCCGGGATGGAGAAGACGTAGGCGGCGGCGCAATAGACAGGAAGGAGACGTGTGTGGTAAGCGATGCCGATTAGGTTTAGCGCGGAGGCTTATATAGCGCAGGTCAGGGAGACCGTGGGACTCAGCCCACGTCTTCAAGATTATTTTTTCCAACACCCGCAACACGCGGCGCGCACACGCGTCATGACGAGGCGAGGCGAGGCGAGGCGGGCGGCGTCGGAGGAGGAGTGCGCGAGAGCTGTTCTTCTTCTCACACCTTAGTGAGTGGTGGAATAGCCTAGTATATAAGGAGGTGTAACTCTCACTCAACTAGCAGTGTGGGATTAAACTTGGACACCACTTGCACAGCCATATGCTGCCATGCACAAATGGGCCAAAGAGAATTTCAGAATTTGTCTAATGGGCCAATAGCCCAATCACATGCAGAGCATATCATATCAGTATACCCGAAGGATTGACGTACCTAATATATACATGACATACCAGAATGTTTAGCTATATATGGGTGACCACCCAAGTCGAGGGAGAATAAAAAGTTTATAGGAAGTTTGATCTGTTGATCCATCACATTAACCTTTGCTTGCTTGCCCTGATGAATTAGCTGGGACTTGCATCCCCATGTTCATAAATTAATGGGGCTATTTTATGTCCACACTTGCGTTCCCTCAAATACAATAGGCTATCATCTCTGCATACATGATCTATATAGCTCTTGTTGTTTTCCGAATAGGACTATTAAAAAACAATGAACAAAACAAAGCAGCTCAATAAAAATGAAAATTACATCAAAATCCTCTAGGAACCCTTCATCTTCAACCTCGAGACCGTGTCAATGGCGCACCGCCGCTGCCGCTCCTCCCTGAGTTGTCCTAACATTGTTGGTTGTAGACGGAAGATGCCGAACGGGTCAAAAAGAGCACATTCTTCCCAGAGACAAAGAAGAAGGATGAAATGCCGATGACGTTTCTTGACGATCTGAAGATCCCACAGCCAGAAGAAGTCATTGATGATCACACCACTCCCACAAGCTCCTCGACGTCACTATCGATATGGGGCTGAAGCCGGGGAGAGCTTATTGAAAGAAACATCGCCACCACCACCTGAGCGCCGCCCCACCAAACTTGAACCCTAAAAACTGGAAAATGGAGCCCTCCCACCAGCAGGGGCCTAGATCCACCCCGCCTCCATGGCCCGAAGGCTACAAAAGGGAGGAAGATCGGCGACGGTGCCAATGGGAGGTGACAAAATCCTAGCCTCCTTTGCATGGAGGAGGAGAGGGAGGGGAGCGGACGCAACCTATCATATAACTCTTGTTACGTCAAGCTAGATCAGATCAGAATCACAAGCATTGATTGTATATGTTAGCAAGTTGACTTCCTCATGGAGTTCCAGGATCAGCTTAGTCTGCATCGCACCACGTAAGAATCACAAGCGCTCATTGTAGAAGTTGGTAAGTTGGGAAGCTGACAAGACGCAGATCTGATCTCTGCCTTGCTAGCACCAGATCCAGATAAAGAGTAGATTTTTACCATTGGCAATTTTACAATCTGAACATGGTCGTATACCACATATTTGAAGTTATCTAAAAATCTGTAGAGTCTAATTTTCTTCATACTGGCTGCACATATTATTTGTCTAGTAACAATGAGGTCAGAATCCCACTTGTAAATAAATTCTAGCCTTTGGAAAGTTGGCAACATGAGCCGACTGGGATTGATCTCTGCATAGTTGATCTCTGCATACTTACTTAACATCTTATTTGTCTAGCTAGCATCGAATCCGTATCAAGATTAAGTAGTAGCCATTGGCAACTTTGCAACCTAAGTAGAGTCAGATACCGCATATTCGACGTTGTCTAGTTTCTTCCTATTAGCTGCACATATTATTAGTCTAATTAGAATCTCAAGCATAAATAAATTGTAGCCATTGGCAAGTTGGCAACATGAGCGACTCGGATACCACACATTTGTGCTCCCTAAAAAACAACGGTCTCTCGTCTCTGTGTACTCTACTGCATCTCTTATTTGTTTAGCCACTGGGATGTTGACTACCGCGTGGAGTTCGATGATCAAAGTAGACTACTTGGCATCAGATCAGAATCGCAGTGACCAGATCAGGATCAAGTTATTTATATTTGTTTAGTATATCTCATCGCTTGGAATGCAAAGCATGATCGGACATTCCACTTTTGTTACATACAAGAAAATTACAGCAGAAACATTTCGTTTCATGCCTACATATCAGCATTTACCGAACACTATTACTAAATTAACCATCATCCTAGAGGCGAAAAAAATGGAGGATGATTTGCTGATCTAAAGCCATAATGATGAATCAATATCCATCTCACATGCACGCCATGTGATGTGATCGGAATAATATGATACTTGTAGTATTTTAAATGATACTTGTGATCGGATGGATGTGTGGCCTTGGCTACGCCTTTGTGTCAGATGCATATCATATCGTATCCTTAGCATATCATATCAGTATACCCGAGGGATTAAGGTACCTAATATAGGCAAGACAGATCCGGATGTTTAGCTATATATAGGTGACCACTCAACCCAAGGGAGAATAAAAACTTCATAGCAACTTTCATTCCTGGGTCCATCACATTAAGCTCTGCTTTTGGTCCGATGGATCATCTAGGACTATCCTCCTCGTGTTTAGGTTTAGCCTTGATGGGGCTATTTCCGGTGCTAGCCTTCATCGTCATTATGTTTAGTCCCAAGAGCAACATCATGAGGGGTGGTCTCCCTCCGGGCCCTGCATTATCCTGGCCTGTTGTTGGCAACCTGCCGGAGATGATGCTCAACAAGCCGGCGTTCCGGTGGATCCACTTGATGATGAAGGAAATGGGCACCGACATCGCCTGCATCCGCCTAGGTGGCGTCTTCGTTGTACCAATCACATGCCCGAAGATCGCTCGTGAGGTACTCAAGAAGCAGGACGCCAACTTCGCCTCCCGCCCGCTCACCTTCGCCTCATCGGCATTTAGTGGCGGGTACAAGAACGCAGTGCTCTCCCCCTTCGGCGACCAATGGAGAAAGATGCGGCGCGTACTCACCTCAGAAATAATATGCCCCTCCTGGCACTGGTGGCTCCACGACAAGCGCGCCCAAGAGGCCGACAATCTCACGAGCTACGTCTACACCCTCGCGACTACATCATCCTCGGCCGTCGACGTGAGGCATGTCGCAAGGCATTACTGTGGCAACGTCATCCGGAGGCTTGTCTTTGGCCGGCGGTACTTTGGCGAGCCTCGGCCGGATGGCGGTCCGGGCGCGATGGAAGTGGAGCACATGGACGCCGTGTTCACCTCACTAGGGCTCCTCTACGCGTTCTGCGTCTCCGACTACCTCCCGTGGCTGCGCGGCCTCAACATTGACGGACACGAAAAAATTGTCAAGGAGGCCAATGCAACGATCAACCGGCTGCATGACACGGTAATTGATGAGAGGTGGCGGCAATGGAAGTCCGGCCATAGGGAGGAGGTCGAGGACTTTCTCGATGTGCTCATCACGCTCAAGGACGCAGAAGGGAGCTCTCTTCTCACCATCGAGGAGGTCAAAGCACAATCGCAGGTACATACTACTATGTAAACACTTACACTTAGATACACGGAATTCATGCGTGCAAGGACACACACATAACTAATCTACATTGGATGTTGCTGTAGGACATAATATTTGCTGCGGTGGACAACCCATCAAATATTGTGGAGTGGGCGCTCGCGGAGATGGCCAACATGCCCGAGGTGATGCAGAAGGCGGTGGAGGAAATAGACCGGGTGGTGGGCCGAGAGCGTCTGGTGCAAGAGTCAGACATTCCACACCTTCGTTACGTCAAGGCATGCATTCGTGAGACATTCCGTCTACACCCTGTCGCGCCCTTCAATGTGCCCCACGTCGCGCTGGCTGACACCGAGGTCGCCGGCTACCGCGTTCCCAAAGGAAGCCATGTCATCCTTAGCCGTAGGGGACTCGGCCGGAACGCAGCAGTCTGGGACGATCCACTTCGCTTCAAGCCAGAGCGCCATATTAATATTGAAGGAGACAAGGACGTGGTTCTCACCGAGAATGACCTGCGGTTCATATCTTTCAGCACCGGCCGTCGTGGGTGCGTGGCGGCATCACTTGGGACGGCCATGTGCGTAATGCTTTTCGGACGGCTACTGCAGGGATTCACGTGGGGCAATCCAGCGGGTGTGGTGCCCATCGATCTAAGCGAGTCTGAGCACGATTTGTTTCTAGCCAAACCGCTGGTGCTACACGCCAAACCTCGCCTGGTGGGACATCTCTATGCTTCTGTCCAAAGTTGAACAAGTTAAAATCTTATTGCCAATAAGCGAGCTACATCGAAGTCCCCAACCTGTTGCAATTATTATTTTATTATTCTTTTCCTTTAAATTTTTAGAAAGCTTTGATGTAAAGCAGAGCATTGCATTATCTGGAACTCAATAAAAGTTTATGACATGATCTGAGTACTTGATGAGTATTTGGTAACTATCTAGTGTCTTTGTAGATCATTTTGTCATTACAAAGGATAGCCGTGACATGTCTCTTTTCATGTTTGATGTATTCTCTTTTGAAGAACATATGATCTGATCCAAGTATGATCTGATCTAATTATGCTTGTGATAACAGCACATGAAAGCCTCGCTTGGTTCTCCTCTTGTAAAGTTAGATGCAGTGGTTGTTTCATCTTTTTGTTTTTGCATTGCATCATAGAAATGTCAATTATAACCAGAAGTGTTTGGGTTTGTTAGAAACTACATTCACTTCCGACTTCAGTTCGGCGTCATGTGCCGATACGTTCCGTGGAGTATGAGTAGAATACACGCGCGTGTATATGAGTTGGGTTTAGCTTCCGTGTCATTGTAGTAGTTCGAGATGGTCAACTAGTCTTGGCATATATATATGTATGTACCCAGGTCCTTGTAAGCTACCGTGAAGTCGAAATAATAATAAAAAGTTAGTAGCAGATATATACAGACCATTTCCAACCATAACCCTAGTGCAGCGATGCCCCGCCGCACAGGGGAAACCACCGCCGCCTCTCCCCCAACCTATTCTCGCCCTCTCCACCACCACTGGAGTTGTCACCAGGAAAAGCCAGCAAGGCACGGCGGCGAGGAGCTCGAGCTGGCTGTGACCTTGGGGTATGACAGCGGCACCCGGTCTTTCTTCCATGGCTGCAGTGGTTCAAGGCGGCGGCAGCCGGAGTGCTGCTAGGTGGCGGGAAGTCTGCGGTGGCGGTGTGGTGTTGTGCATATTATGGGCCTGTCGGGGGCTGGAGGGCTGCGGTACGCTTGTTTGCCTGCTTCGGCTCGTTTTAGTGGTCGGCAACCAACTTATCTGCTCGTACTACATGGGCGCCGGGATGGTGGTCCTGGGCATGGCGACGGTCGCCTCCTCCTGCTGGAGGTGGACGGCCAGGTTGGGCCTAGTTCGGGGGATTTTGGGATCCCACACCGAGGTCCAGCGGTGATGATCTAGTCGACGACAAGTCCGGGGTGATGTGGAAACTGGTGAAAACCGAGCCTCGATCTTCGTATCGCTGCCTTGTTGAAGGCATCGTCTTCTCTAGTGTCGTCACTTCACTCGGCTTGTTCCAGGGGAAACCCTAGATCTACTCTACTAGATCAGACGATGCAGGAATTAGCGCCATTACCCCTAATGAGAGCATTGTTTTTGGAGAAGATGCAGGACTTGGCGCCATTACCCCTATTGACGGCACCACCCAAGGTCTAGGCGGGAATGGCTATGGCGAGGTTGGAGTGTGGGGCGTTGCATAGCCAGAGGATGGGGAGGTGGGAGGTTGGGGATGCTGCATAGCCGGGCAGCGCGACAGCACTCTAATCCACATCTTCTCGCGTGTTTGGCGCCCATCGACAGAGAAGCGAGCTTGTGATACTTCCGAACTGGTGGCAGTGCTCCTAATACTTCCGAAATTGTGAGGGCAAAACAGTCTTTTTTGGACAGACGAAACGCAGAAACGCTCCTTGCTTTATTATTACCAAGGCCGTGCACAGCTTCTCCTTATTCTTCGCACCTCCCATCAGATCTCTCTCTCCATCTAGTAGAATCCTCCAGCTCCAAGTAGTAGTAGTCCAGAGCTCAGACAATCAAGGAATCATCCACCAAATGACCTCCTATTTCCGAGCAGCACCACGGTTCCTTTCATTGATGAGTCGCTCCCTAAATTAGACGGCCGGAGGTCCCCATCAGCCAAAATCTGGAAGAAGACCTATCAATGCCGCCCTCGGTCGGCATCAGGGAGGGGGTCAACAACATCGCACAGGGCGTGGACTGCCCCGACAGTGCGTTGTGGCTAAACACAGCGGCCAATGGAAGTGTAGTGTAGTGGTGGACGCATGTCTCGACGGCAGGTGGATTCTACTGACAATTTTGGTTAGGGCGAGTTCGGCCGCTTCCCTTGCTGCTCCCTCCGATTTGATCGGGCCGACGAGCCCCAAGCGCTTGTGTCGCGGCTCTTCCGCTGCTGATCTTGGTCGGGGCAGAGAGGTCACGGATGGCAAGCTGGGAGGGTGGGGGCACGGCTGGCCGACCGAACGGAAGGTGACAATCACCTAGTTTTTCTGCTCTTTTAATCCTGCGTGATGCTCATGTCTGTTTGCCTATTTGAGGCAATAATTTCTTTGCCTATGAAATTGCTTGTTTGTGAGGTTCATCATTATCCTGCTCATGTTTGCTATAGGACAATCAACACCATACGTTATATTTTGTTTAATTGCCTATTTAATTTGTAGCTTACTTGAATTTCTTTATTATTGCTAGAATCTGAAATGCATCCCATGGAAGAAAGTTGGCTGAAAAACATCATGAGAAACAATGAGTGGTTGCAACAGCTAAGTGTTATGCCCTTTGCAAGAATTTTCACATCGCCAACTGTATTCTCTCCTAAAAAGAACAAAAATGAATGCTCTGGATCTGACTATGATCCTCAAGAGGAGGAAAATATCACTGAAGAAGATATCCATGATGTTAGTGAGGAGGATGAGTTGCAGGTCAACCCCTTGACTTCTTACTCATCTTGTGTTGAATTGTTTGGTAACTGATTATTCCATATATCTAATGCTTCTTTATTATCCCGAATTGGCCGGTACAAATGAAATTTGTAGCTTGAGAAGGGAAAAGGCAAGAATAAAGCTACCATCAGGACAAAGTTGGATCGTGCTAGTGTAGCAACTGATCTCAAGCGTGTTTTGGCAGGCCTAGGTGTCGGCATAGATATTTCGAGAAAAATCGGGTCCACGGGGAAGCAACCAGCTGCCCAAGGCGGTCAGGCAGCTCCACAAGCCGAGCACACACCTCTCTAAGGCCAGCAGCCAGGTCCCTGCCTTCCGCGGGCACATCTCGAAGGCTAGCAGCCATTTCCCTACCTTCCGCAGGCACCTCCCCAAGGCCAGCAACCAGGTCCCTACCGTTTGCGGGCACCTCCCTGTGGCCAGCACCAATCCCCGCCCTGCCATGCACGGGCGCCTCTCCAAACCAACCGTATACCTGATGGTTCAGCTACCCAAGGTGAGGGGTAGATGTTTGTCATGATGGATGGTTCTTTGACCGTTTTGATTGGGATCAAGAAGATCGCGTGTTAAACAAAATGATTGCTCTACATTAACCCATTCACATTATATTGTGTGAATCATAAATTTCATTTTACTGTTTTAGAACACTAGCTAACTCATACCCAATATATTATTGTAGATGAATTTGTCCATAATCATTCTGAAGACACTGTTATGCATGATCATCATCAGTTCATGGTTGACAAGATGCCCACAAAAGGAAAACTTCAAATTGTTATTCCTGCAGAAAGAACTAGACTACTGTCACCAATGATTGCTACAAAGTTTGCCACTAAGTGTGTAGGAACAGTCAGGTCTAAGGTGTCTATTTTCCCCAAGTGGAAAGAGTACAGGGAGAGATCGGATGTTAGAGCTGAATTATATTGCAAAGTTTCATATGTTCTATAACACCCAACTCTCCCTTTCTTCCATTGTTATTAATACAAAGGCTAATGATCCTTGTTTTATTTTAGCAAAAGTTTGTCATGGACCCCTTTCTACCCGATGTGTAGTTTTCTTGCAACAAGCAATTCATGAGGCACATAAGAAATCAATGACATTATCTAAAGAAAGAGTTTTTTTGACCCCTTCCCAGCGAATGAAGTTATAAGGATATCTCATGTAGAATACATGAGCAATGAGGACTGGTGCAAGCTTGTTGATTTTTTGTCTGACCCCAAGAACTATGTCACGTCTTATTTACCTACCCAACTTTCCTCATATTTGAATTGTTTAAGATGGACTAACTGTATGCTCCCTATTTATGTAGGCTTTGTCTGAAAAAACAAGGCGAGCAGAAAGCGTGTCAAGTACCCACGTGCCACTAGTGCCCACAGCTACGAGGTTTTGTTCGACATGGAGGAAGATTCCATTGAACTGCCTGAGAATGGCTTGACTGACAATGTGGAAGGAGCAACTGTGAGTCCTCTATCATACTTTCCATCTTCTTAAAATTCAATGACCTTTCCTTCCCTCAGACGTATACGATGTGCTTACAATATGCTCGTTAGGTTTCTCATATTCTCTTCTATTCATAAAACTGGTAGGCAATCATGAAAAGCAAGATGGTGCCATCTGCTTCAACAGATGGCACATAGGATGAACCCATTCCTTCCGCCGACGCCATGCACTTTGTGTTGTCGTATGACAAGAGAAAGCCAACTATGATGAAGACCATCGGTATCCATGTAAGTACTTCAAGACCAACCAGCTCTCAACTAGAAGTGCAACTCGAGGCTCAGAGAGCAGGTAATGTGTAACTGGGCTCTACCATTGAGGAGTTATAGAAGGCAAACAAATCTGGCGAGGCAGAGAGGCTGAAGCATTTGGAAGACCTACAAGCAATACTGAAGAAATAAGAAGACCCAAGGAAGAAACAAGAAGAGGCAAATGCATTAATTCAAAAAGTTTTGGCTCAACTGTCTAAACCTGAACATGCAATTTGGTAAGTGAACTGGTGGTGTGAAGCTTGTGGTCAATCTGTGGAAATTTCTAAGGCATTTGGCCAAGAAACTGCTCTGAATAGTTTGACAGTCTTATGATGTTGAACCTTTTATGTGAGTTTGATTGAGGCTGGTATTCACTTCTGTGAAGTGAAACATTTGTTCTAATTTTTTTTGTCAAATTTTGTATTCTAAGTGTAAACGCCATGGTTGTTTCTTTACGAAATATTTCATCATGCATAGCCATCTATGTGGCGCGCGTAGGCTGGTTAACCTCCATGACAAAATAATAACGTCACGAAAATGATGACGCGTCACTTCTACCTAGACGATATAGGGACCTATCTGTGTCTCACCCTGATTGGTCCATGTGTTCTCCTACCAGTAACCCATGCTTTATCATTTTAATGGACTACATGTCTATCTGCTGGCGGTAGGACGCAACGAAAGAAAATTCATCATGGCTGGGATGATGTCATAAATAACATCATGACATAAGGAAGCGGCGGTAACAGAATCAAGACGTGACGAAATAAACTGACACGGTGGTGATAACATCATTGATGGCCACCATGACGTCACCAGGCATCGCTAATGGCAGCTCATGGTGTCGTCTGCCACATGGCATCTTGTATGATGAAAAAACGTCACGGCTGATTGGGCCTGGATCTGGCCGGTCCTGTTGACCACAACGAAATTGCAGAAACGTCTCGGACGAAATATATGACGTTCGTCATAGAAGTCTTCACAGATGACCATCTATGATGTTTTGCCTCTAATTCATGACAAAATCAGAACGTCATGTACCGTCTAGATTCTTATAGTGTGGTTTTGAAAGCGAGAAAATTGAGAAAAGGAATTGGAAAAGTTTCTGCTAAAAACGAGAATCACAACCACTCTACGCTGTAGCCCAACTCCATCTCTCTCCCTTCCTTCTTTTCCCGCACATAGCTGCCAGTAGCAGCCTGCATAGGCCCATCCGTGGCCCACCTCGGCCTCCTTTCTCCTTCTTCTTCCTCACCGGTGGATCGAGGGAGCATCTCGCTATCGACCGCACCGTTATCCGGTCGCACCAAGATCCGTGCCGCCTCTCTTGGTCGCCTACAAGTACCCCTAGATGCTGCCAAGAGGTACCAGAAGGGGACACAGTCACTGTCCCTAGGTGCTGGTCACGATCATCAGAGACGCAGTTAATGATGACAAGGAGGAAAAGACGACAGACTTCAATTCCAGTCTCAATCGTCCGCTTCTCTCATGCTACGACTAAGGGGGAATGTTGGGATACGTATATGACTAATAGATAGATTAGGACTCTACATCTTGTACTCCAAGTGTCTCCTCCCGTGTACTTCTATATATAGGCCATGAGGGCCAAGGCAATAAACACAACAAATATTAGTGATTTTATATTTTCCATAATTTCCTCTGCACACTTGCATTCCCACAAAAAACAATAGGCTGTCATCTCTACATACATGATCTATACAGTTCCCGTTACGTCAAGATAGAATCAGATCAGAATCACAAGCATTGATTATATATGTTGGAAAGTTGAATTCCGTATGTTGACCAGGATCACTGTAATCTGCATGGCACCATATCAGAATCACAAGCGCTCATTGTAGAATCACCAGATCAGAATCACATGCTGACTAGACTCAGATCCGATCAGTGCGTTCATGAAAGAACAAGTCAATAGTCTCTGATCTCTATGTTTACTGGTTGGATTTTTTTTTTTGAGGGACTGGTTGGATATATTATTTGCCTTGCTAGCACCAGATTAAAATAAAGAGTACATTGTAGCCATTGGCAATTTCACAATCTCAACATGGTCGTATGCCACATATTTGATGTTATCTAAAAAATAGTCTGATTTTCTTCATACTGGCTGCGTAAATAAATTGTAGCTTTTCGAAAGTTGGCAACATGAGCCGACCAGGATACCGGAAATTTGTGTTCCCTCAAAAAATAGGCTCTCATATCTGTATAGTTGATCTTTCTATGCTCGCTTAACATCTAATTTTCTAGCTAGCACCGGATCAGTATCAAGATTAGGTAGAAGCCACTGGCAACTTTGCAACCTGAGCATAGTCGGATAGCTAGAATAAGATCAGAATCCTAAGCGTAAATAAATTGTAGCCATTAGCAAGTTGGCAACATGAGGTGTCCCAGATACCGCACATTTGTTTTCCCTAAAAAAAATAACATCCTCTCGTCTCCGTGTCCTCTGCTGTGCATGCACCTCTTATTTGTCTAGCCGCTGGGATGTTAACTACCGCGTGAAGTTCCATGATCAAAGTAAACGACTTGGTATCAGATCACAATCGCAGTGACAAGAGCAGAATCAAGTTGTTTATATTTGTTTAGTATATCTCATCGCTGGATCGGCAAGTTAGCATGCTATGATGTAATAGAAAATATCAATTGTTATCATGATCTGACATTTAACTTTTGTTGTGTACATGAAAATTATAGCAGAAATATTTCATTGCATACTTACATATCATCAATTACAAACTCTATTACTAAATTAATCATGAGCCTACCAGCGAACAAAAAATCGATTATGAATTCCCAAGAAAAAATGATGCCTTGAAATTAATGTATTGCACCTCGGTATGTAAGTTTTAAACCTGCATCTATTATATACTAAAAGAAATATAAGGTGCTATTTCGAGGCACCATGTTATTTCATATATATGCTAAAATAATATAAGCCGGTAATTTTAATCTCAACGGCTGAGATTAAAAGATAAAAAAGTGTTACGTAAAACTTATAGCACATAAGCCACGTGGCTACATACGTTTTCCTCAGATCAAAAGTGAAACACGGACCCGGCAATGATACCCAAGAGCGAGGATCGATATGCAGAATTAATGCCAAAAAACACAGTTTTTTTTTTTAAATACTGGGCAACTTCAGAGTATAAGGATATATATTGTGCACATGCGGATATATATGGTGTCACGTACTTGCATATATGTGTTGGATGGACAGGCTCAATAACTTGCAGTATAACACTCGACAAGAAACATACATCCGGCCTCTACAAGCGTACGATGCCATCAGTTGCCGATTATGGAATCCTATAGTAGCATAATTCTGTTTCATATGCATATCTTGGATCTCACCCGTACATGTAAGATATTCATCTCTCCCCTTACATAGCCGAAGATGGCAGAAAATGGACCCCATGCCTTGCCTAGGACGTGTGTGATATTAACAAGTGATTACCAACTCGAAACATCAAGTTGTCGAAATAAAAGTTTAGTGCTTTCAAGGTATCATAGATCTATTATATATACTCCTCTAATCTAGCTGAAAACAAAATAAAGTTCATGCGTTGTGAACCAAAAAAATGTTCTAGATGCACCTATTATGAAGAACTATTTTTAATGTATTTTGAAATGTAAAAAAAGTTTAAAAACAATTACGTGGTACATGTCCAAACATTCTATGTTCTCACAAAAAATTGTCGGGAAAAGACATTTTTGTGGAAGGTGTACAAAAGACAAAAAGTGGTCTCTTGAAAGTTATTTTAGAGCCCGGAAAATTGCCTTTTCCATACAATCCACAACAAATATCATTTTTGCGAAACACAATGTGCGAACATAGAATTTATGGACTTACACCTCCATATTTTTTAAACATTTTGAAATACCTTTTTGTGCAACACCATGAGCCTAAGTGGATTTGCAAATTAGTAGCTACTATCACCAACAGACTAAATTCCTTAAATGGAATACGCTAAAAACTTTTCAGGAGCAACAACATGAACATAAAGGAAGGATGATGTAACATGATATTTTATTTAAAAATAGATAGATCCAGTTGTACAAGCAAACGAGAATCTCAACATAAGCTTAATTCTTTTACCGATGAAAATAGAAACATGCAGAATAAATTGCAATTTATATACATGCACGACGGACCACAGATATGTGCACAACTGCTCACCAACTCTAACGAGCACATGAGAATTGATCTAGCGGACCTACGTGTTGTGAATTATTTTTCTTGGTGTCTGACTATATACACAGGATATCTAGAAAATTATTATTACTGATAGATATCATTTTTAGAAACACAGTGTGCGAACAAAGAATTCATGGACCTACACCTCCATATTTTTGTGCAACATTATGAGCCGAAGTGGAATTCCAAATTACTAGCTACTATCACCAACAGACAAAATTCCTTTGAACTGTTTAGGATCAACAACATGAACATCAAGGAAGGATGATGTAACATGATATTTTATTTAAAAATAGGTAGATCCAGTTGTAGAAGCAAGCAAGAATCTCAACATAAGCTTAATTCCTTTACCGATGAGAATAGGAATATGCAGAATAAATTGCAATTTATATACATGCACAACCAACAGATATCTGCACAACTGCACAATTGTTGACCAACTCTAATGAGCACATGATAATTGATCTAGCGGACCTACGTGTCTTGAATTATTTTTGTTGGTGTCTGACTATATACACGGGGTATCGAGAAAATAATCATTTTTGACAGATTTTCAAAAAGAACATTTCAAAATTGTTTTTTCTTATTGTTTTAAATACATAATCTCAAATAAATCAAAGACTACAAAATACTTAAATAAGAGAAATACATGTTTACAGAAGATTATGAAGTACTTACAAGTTCCAACACAGTAAATATTTTGCCCTCACATTTGCGACGGCCATCTTTCTAGTTCTTTTAATTATATTTCCCATCGAAAGCCATCATGATGAATGGATATCCATCACATGTAGGCCACATGATGTGGAATAATTTAACACTTGTAGTATTTTAAGAGATGTACTAGAAGGATGTATAGCCTTGCTTACGCCGTTGTGTCAGATGCATATCATATCATATCGTATCCTGAGCATATCATATCAGTATACCAGAGTGATTAATGTACCTGATATACCAGGATTGACTAAGGGTAACCTCGACAATGTCCATAGTTATGGATTTGGATTTGATGAAAACAAAAGCTGGTGATTGTCGGCCTGTCAGAAAAACAAGGAAGTCGAATCTTGTATGAGCTTTATATTAAAGAAATGTTTACAAAGTCGCTGATCCGGTAGATGTAGTCTAACTCACGGCGGGTTGTGTCTACTCAAGCTACGGTGTTCTCTCCGTTCGCTCCTCCCAGACCTTATATGAGAGGCTGTGTCTCAGAGTCTAATCTGACTCAGTTATAAGTTTAATTATAGCTACTCGACTATGTCAGTTTGTATTTCTATTCTTGATCAACATAACTGGTTCTGGACTTCGGATGCTTCCCCGCAACATTGTTGGAACAAGCCTATATTGCAGAAGCGTTCAACTTAGGATTTCCCCACAACGTTGCCTTTGGGAGTTTTCATACAATTCATTAGCCCGTTTCACACACCGAAACCTTTTCACCACGCAATCTTTTTGGAATCTTTGAGATTTTAGGCGGTTTCGTGTCGATTTAGCAGAAAAGGGGTGAAAATTGAACTTCGGTTGCTCTATAGCTTGCTCCTTATTTTTCATTAAAATCGTTTTTAGATTCATGAGTTGTCATTTTATCACAGATACACTGATGGTTCCACCAGATGTTAGCTATTTTTGCGAAAAATTAAGGAAGAAAAAGGATTAGGAAAAACGTTTACCTAGTGTATTGCACATGACAAAAATGGAGCACTTCTTTGCCATGTATGGTTGCACACGGCAAAGATGTGGGACTCATTTGGTCAACGTGGGGGGAGTACTGGCGGAAAAGGATGAAATCGTTGCCTAGTGTAAACCCAAAATATGCACGGCAGAGTTTCATTCTGGCTTGATGCCGTTAGGTGCGCAGAGAAGGCACCTGTTCTCGATCTTTTGCCGAGTAATTTTTTTTGCCGTGTGCATTTTGGTTTTATTTGACGTGTACTTTTTTTAGATCAAAAGGGATTTAGGTTTTACAGCCCAAATAGAACTTAAAATATAGGTCCCAGAACTGGACAGCTAAAGGGGAGTTACCCAACCAAACATCCTCCCAGAATTTAATTTTCCTACCATTACCCACTTACCACTTATAACCAACTTTAACTGCTCTACTTGCCCACGACACCCCTTTCCAAAAGGTGGAGGGATGGATCTCAGGACAAGAAAGAATGTTAGGATTCCTAGTCTCATATTTTGCATCAATTACTCTTCTCCCAAAGCCCCCTCACCTTGAATATATCTTTTAACCCAGGACCCAATCAGACTGTTTAGATCCTGCAGATTAGGAATACCCATGCCCCCATAATCCTTTTTCATACAGATAGATGGCCAGTTAGCTAGATGTATTTTATGGTTCCCCTCTTCACCATTCCACATAAAGTTGGCCAACTGGGAGTTTAGCAGATTCAAGGCCCACTTTCGAAACATAAAGAAGGACAAAAGATATACAGGAATATCTGCTAGGACTGCTTGGATGAGGGTTCTCTTAGCAGCTGAAGACACCAATCTCCCTTTCCATCCAGTCATCCCAGAAAGAATACTCTCAAAAAGAGGTTGCAAATCCTCCCCGCGAAGCCTATCAAAATGCAAAGGGATCTCCAAATATTTAACAGGGAAATCTCCTGCCACACATTGGAAGATTTCTAGAAAAGGAGCCAAATCCTCAGAGGCCAAATTAATTGGGAGTAATTCACTTTTATGAAAATTAATCCTCATACCAGAGAGTTGCTCAAAACAAGTTAAAATCCACTTTAGGTTCCTAGCTACATTAATATCATTTTCTAAGAAAAGAAGGGTATCATCAGCATATTGCAGACTAATAACCCCACCAGGAATAAAGTTAGGGCACAACCCTCTAATCAAATTATGCTATGCCCCTTTAATAATCATCCTGGAGAAAACATCCACCACAGAGTTGAAAAGCAGGGGGCAGTAGGGTCCCCCTGTTTCAACCCCTTACCAGTAAGAAAAAACTCACTCTCTACATCATTAATCTTCACACCCACTGAACCACCAGTGGTAACCTTCCTAATCATCCTAATAAACTTTGGATCAAAACCCCTACACACTAGGATCTCATAAATAAAATCTAGGTTAACTCTATCATAAGCTTTCGCATAATCTATTTTCAGAACTAGGCCTTGATTCTTCTTCCTATGTACTTCATGGATAATCTCATGAGCTGCCACTACACTCTAATAAAGGCAGATTGATAAGGGGATATTAATATCCAATAATCTTAGCATATCTATTAGTTAGGACCTTAGTAAAAATGTTAAAAGAACAATTTAGTAAGCTAATAGGTCTGAATTTCCTCATTACTCTAGCATCATTCTCCTTAGGGATAAGAGTGACCATAGCAAAATTGAGCCTATAGATATCTAATCTATCATGATACCAAGCCTCAAACATATTAACCAGGTCATTTTTCACAACATCCCAAAAATGCTGGTAAAACATAAAAGAAAGACCATCTGGCCCAGGAGCTCCATCTGAGTACGAATTAAAAACAACATTTTTCATTTCCTCCTCAGAGAAAGGGCCCCCTAGGGCACAGTTTTCATCTGTTCTAATTTTTTCATCTTCCGAAAAGAAATCTGTCCTAAGATTAATATCAGCCCTAGGTTGAAAACCAAAAAGATTCCTATAGTAATCTACTAGTATCTTCAGCATGTCCTTTGTCTCGATCCACAGGCCCTTTAGGACCATCAAGGACAGGGATCATCATTTTCCTCCTTCTCTAGTTTGCGATAGCATGAAATTATGATGTATTCCTATCTCCTTCTAAAATTTTCCTATCTCTAGATCTCTATCTAGCTTTGGTTTCCTCCATAATCCAATAGCTATTTAAATCTCTAATGATGAAATCAAACCTACCTCTCTCTTCATCACTCAAAGGAGTAGACTCAGATTTAATGTTAAGAATGTCATATTCTTTCATCAAATCTTTCTTCTCTTTTCTAACAGCAGCTTCTAAGTTAGCACTCCACCCTTTAGCCAGCTTCCTAAAATATCTGACCTTGGATTGCAAAATATCTACCACATCTGCACTATTTCCCACAATATTCCAAGCCTTAACTACCACACTTCTGAAGTCAGGTCTAGCCAACCACCATTTTCAAATTTAAATCTAAACTTCTTTGGAATTTTGATTCCCAGACTCCCAGATAATAGGAGTATGGTCACTTCCAATCCTAGCTAAAGTTCTAGCACTAGACAAAGGAAACATACTCGCAAAGTTAGTGGAACAAAAAATTCTATCAATCTTAGTCGTAATGAGGTTTTCCTGATTATTACCCCAAGTGTTGGCCCTACCAGCCAAATTTATTTCCATAAGAGCACATATTGTTGGGTCCGCAGCATAGAAAACAAAAATTTCTCGATGAGAACTATCGCCAAGATCTATCTACTAGATACGAACAGCGGGTGGACATACATCCATGGAGAACTTACCCTCGAAGACAACGAGTTTTGTTAATGAGTAGGAACTCGTGGTTGATGTAGTAAATGCGCTTGCCGATCTCAAGATCGTGTGGATGTCCGGCGCCGCAAATCTGCGCATCCGTCGCCATCGCACACGTTCAAGCCACCAGACAACCTCCACCTCCTCTCTCCAGCGAATCAGCAGAAGCAGCAACTCCTTCTAGACGCAAGGCCACCGGGAACATGTATCTCGCTAATCCGAGACCATGGTGGAATATCTAGAGGGGGAGAGAGATCCTTCACGAGGAGGTGTAGTTTGTGAGAGGGGAGAGGGGGGCTTTATATAGGACGGAGGAGACCCTCCTCCCATAGCCCGGCGCATGAGGGGGGGGGACTCCTCCCCTCCTTCATTCATGTGGTGAACCTCCACTCACATAAACATGGCCTCCACTCAAAATCCCACTCACATGTATTTAATTTCCACCAAATTAAATGCAACTCTCAATTAATAAAACTCTTTTATTTATTTTATTCAAAATTTTGTTAATTACTTTAAATAACAAAAATTCACATAAAGCCCCTTGAAACATTTCAATATCACATGCAGAACCACTTTCTGCAATTTCACCCGAAACAATTCCGGTTTCTATCGAAACAATTCTTGTTTCTATCGAAACATTTCTTGCGCTTTGCAAACCTTTTTATGCAGAACATATGTGCTCCTAAATGGTGTCCGGCAACCTTTAAGTGTGTCACCCTACGGTTCGCGAATAATGCAGACATGATTGAGACTCCTCTCAGATCAATAGTCAGAAGCGGGACCTGGAGATCCATACTAACTCCTGCATATTCAACGATGACTTCTGTGATCGTGAGAACCTTTAACGTCCGCAATTTAATCCCTTTGTGTCATGATATAATACATGTCCGAGATTCGATCATCGGTATCCAAATACCTAGTTTGATCTCGTTACCGACATGCACTCTTTTCTCGTTCCCATGATATAACATTCTAGTGATCACATCACTTGCTTGCAAGCTATCTTAATGTGATATCACCGAGAGGACCCAGAGTATATCTATCCGTCATCGGGATTGACAAATTCCACTCTTGATCCATGAGCCTCAACATAACACCTTCATAGCCTTGAACCCACCTTTATGGTCACCCTGTTACGGTGTGACGTTTGATGTTATCAAGATACTCTTCCGGTGTTACCAATTAACATGATCTCATGGTCTAAGGACTAAGACTACTTTGTATGATGTTATAGCAATATAAACATAATGACTTGATCGTAATGCTATACTTCGGATGAATGTTCATCACATCATTTCACAAATGCTGTGACCTTGTTATTAACAACATCCAATGTCCATGATTAGGAAACTTTGATCATCTTGTTAATCAACAAGTTAGTCTATAAGAGAGGCATAACTAGGAACCCTTTTTGTTTATTAAACACACATGTATTGATGTTCCCTATCAATACAATTATAGCATGCAAAATAAACATCTATTATATACAAGGAATACATAATAACAACTTTATTATTGCCTCTTAGGGCATATTTCCTTCAGTTTCCCACTTGGACTAGAGACAATAATCTAGTTTATATAGTGATAAATCTAACACCCATGGAGTTCTGGTGTTGATCATGTTTTGCCCTAGGGAGTACTTTAGTCAACGGATCTGCTACATCCGATTCGTGTGCACTTTACAAATCTTTATATCTCCATCCTTGACATGCTAGCGGAGGAGTGAAACCGGCGCTTAATATGCTTGGAATTCTTGTGAGACCTTGGTTCCTTGGCGTTGGCTATGGCTCCATTATTGTCACAATAGATCACCATTGGGTCCAACGCACTAGGAACCACACCTAGTTCCGTTATGAAATCCTTCATCCAAACCGTTTCCTGCGCCGCTTCTGAAGCAACAACATATTCCGCCTCCGTCATTGATCCAGCCACCACAGGTTGTTTGGAGCTCCTCCAACTAACTGCTTCTCTGTTCAAGAGAAATACGTATCCGGATTGAGACTTAGAATCATCCGGATCAGTGTCAAAGCTAGCATCGACATAACACTTAGCGACTAGCTCTTCTTCACCTCATTATACAAGAAACAGATCCTTAGTTCTTCTCAAGTACTTAAGGATATTCTTGACCGCTATCCAGTGTTCCGAACCTGGATCAGATTGGTACCTACTAGTCAAACTAATAGCATGTGCCACATCCGGTCTTGTACATAGCATGGCATACATTATAGAGCCTATGGCTGAGGCATAGGGGATCTTATCCATTATCTCTCTTTCTTCCATGTGGCCGGACTTTGAGTCTTACTCAATGTCTTGCCTTGCAACATAGGTAAGTACCCCTTCTTACTTCCATCCATATTAAACTTCTTTAATATCTTATCAAGGTATGTACTCTGCGATAGCCTAATTAGGCGTCTTGATCTATCTCTATAGATTTTAATGCCTAATATATATGAAGCTTCACCAAGGTCCTTCATCGAAAATTTGCTATTTAGATAACTTTTACCACTGTTTAAAGATCTATATCATTTCAATCAATAATATATCGTCCACATATAATATTAGAAATGCCACGTTGCTCCCACTCACTTTCTTGTAAATGCAAGCCTCTCCATAAGTTTGGACAAATCCAAACTCTTTGATCACCTCATCAAGCGGAGATTCCAACTCCGGGATGCTTGCTTGATCCATAGATCGATCGCTGAAGTTTTCACACCTTATCGGCATCCTTAAGATCGACAAAACCCTTAGGTTATATCATATACAACTCTTCTTCAATATTACCATTGAGGCGTAGTTTTGACATCCATCTGCCATATTTCATAATCGAAATATGCAACAATTGCTAACATAATCCTAACCGACTTAAGCATCGCTACGGGAGAGCATGTCTCATCGTAGTCAACTCCTTGAATTTGTCAAAACCCCTTTGCGACAAGTCGAGCCTTATAGATGGTTACATTACCATCAGCATCAGTTTTTCTTTTGGAAATCCATTTATTCTCAACGGCCTTTCGATCGTGAGGTAAGTCCACCAAGGTCCAAACCTGGTTTTCGTACATGGATTCCATCTCGGATTTCATGGCTTCTAGCCATTTGTTGGAATCAGGGCTCATCATTACTTCTTCATACATCGCAGGGTCATCTATTTCATCAATCATGAAATTCATAACAGGATTGCAGTACGATTCGGGGCTGCGTGTCACCTTGACACAGGAGGTTCGGTAGTGTCCTCTTTCGAGTTTCATGATCAATATCATTAGCTCTCTCTTCATTAGGTGAAGTCAACTCGAAACAACTTCGGTGCTGCTACTCGCCATTTCATGAAGAGAAGGTTCAATAACCTCTTCGAGTTCTACCATCCGACTACTCACATCTTTCGCGAGAAACTCCTTCTCAAGAAAGGATCCATTCTTGGCAACAAAGACCTTTCCCTCGAATCTGTGATAGAAGGTATACCCAATCGTTTCCTTAGGGTATCCTATGAAGACGCATTTTTCCGCTTTGGGTTCGAGTTTATCCGGTTGAAGTTTCTTCACATAAACATTGCATCCCCAAACTTTAAGAAAAACGACTTAAGTTTGTTTCCAAACCATAATTCATACGGTGTCTTTTCAGCAGTTTAGATGGTGCCCTATTTAAAGCGAATGAAGCGGTTTCCAGTGCATAACCCCAAAATGACAGTGGCAAGTCAGTCAGAGACATCATAGATCAAACCATATCCAATAAAGTATGATTACGACGTTTTGACACACAATTACGTTATGGTGTTCCGGCAGGCGTGAGTTGTGAAACTAGTCCACAGTCTTTCATATATGTGCTAAACTCGTAACTAAGATACTCTCCTCCACGGTCGGACCGCAGAAATTTGATCTTTCTGTTACGATGATTTTCCACTTCATTCTGAAATTCTTTGAACTTTTCAAAGGTTTCAGACTTATGTTTCATCAAATAGATATACCCATATCTACTCAAATCATCCGTGAAAGTAACAAAATAACGATATCCACCTCGCGCCGACACACTCATTGGTCCACACATCAGTATGTATGATTTCCAATAAATCTGTCGCCCGTTCCATTGAACCGGAAAACGACGTTCTAGTCATCTTGCCCATAAGGCATGGTTCACATGTATCAAATGATTCAACATCAAGTGATTCGAAAAGTCCATCAGAATGGAGTTTCTTCATGCATTTAACACCAATATGACCTAGACGGCAGTGCCACATATATGCAGAGATATCATTATCAAGTTTAATCCTTTTAGCATCAACATTATGAATATGCGTAATACCACTATTGGGATCCAACAGAAATAAACCATTCAACACAGGTGCATGACCATAAAAGATATTATTCATATAAATCAAACAACCATTGTTTTCAGACTTAAACGAATAACCACTTTGCATCAAACACGATCCGGATACAATGTTCATGCTCGGTCGAGCACCAAATAACAATTATTCAGGTTTATAACTAATCCCGATGGCATATGGAGGCAGCGGCATTAAATGGCGATCACATCAACTCTTGATCCATTGCCGACCGCATCGTGACCTCATCCCTTGCTAGTTGTAAACGTTACGCAGCCCTGAACCGAGTTACATATATTAGCAACCGATCCGTATCAAATACCAGTGCTACTGCGGTACTAGTCAAGTACACATCAATAACATGTATATCACATATACCTTTGTTTGCCTTGCCGGCCTTCTTGTCCGCCAAATACTTGGGGCGATTCGCTTCAATGGCGATCCTTGCAATAGTAGCACTCGGTGTTAGACTTAGGGCCAGCTCGGTGTTTCTTTTCAGGCGCGGCAACAGATTTGCCGCCCTTCTTTCCCTTCTGATTGCCTTTCTGGTCCTTCTTGAAACCGGTGGTCTTATTGATCATCAACACTTGATGTTCTTTCCTAATCTCCACTTCTGCAGTCTTAAGCATTGACAGAAGCTCGGGAAGAGACTTCTTCATGCCCTGCATATTATAGTTCATCACGAAGCTCTTGTAGCTAGGTGGCAGAGATTGGAGAACACGATGTATGCCTAAGTCAATGGGAATCGTTATTCCCGGACAAGCTGTCGGCGTACCCAGACATTTTGAGTACATGCTCACTAGCAGACTGTTCTCTTCCATCATGCAGCTAAAGAACTTTTGAAGCATTATAACTCTCTCTGGCGGCATGGGTATCGAAAATCGTTTTCAATTCTCCCATGGTATCAAAGGCATTACCATTTTCGAAACGTTTTCGAAGTTCTGGCTCTAGCCCATACAGTATGCCGCAATGAACTAGGTTGTGGTCCTCCTGACGAGTTATATAGACGTTCTTTTACTCGTCAGGGGCATCAGGAGCTGGTGGGGGCCTAGCAGACCTCTAGCACATATTGCTTTTGTCCGGTGTGAGGAGAATTTTCAAATTCATAGCCGGATGGTGAAGTTGCTACAATTAAGCAAGCTTCTATTTCTCCATGAACATATTGAAATTAAAAGAAGGTGGTGCCATCTACAACAGAATTTGTAAAATATATTTAGACTAAGTTTATGATAGATTGAGTTCAACTAATCCAAATTACTAATGAACTCCCACTCAAAAACGACATCTCTCGTGTCCTTTTGGTGATTACATGAACCAAATCCACTACACCAAGTCCGATCATCACGTGAGTCGATTGTAGCTTCAAAAGCGAGCATCTATATGGGCATCATATCAACTATATGACTCATGCTTAACCTTTAGTTCCGTGTTCGAGGCCATATGCATACATGCTAGGCTCGTCAAGTAAGAACCTTAGTATTCACGTGTGTAAAACTGTCTTACACCCGTTGTATGAAAGCGTGAAGTCGAGAACACCCGATCATCACGTGATGCGTCAAAACACGATTCACAAAGCGGTGCATACTTAAGGAAGAACACATTTTATCTTGATATCTAAATGAGGGATCATCTTATAATGCTACCAAAAGCGCCAAACTAGCAATATAAGATGCTAACATCTAATATGTGAAGTGAGGTGATATGGTCCATGCATTTGATCTCTATCATTTGCATCGTGGTATGATCTCTATGATTCCTTTGTGTGTAAGGCCAAGGTCTATGGAACTTACACGTTAAGTGAGTTGTAAGAGTATCTATCATACATCTACTTACAACAATACCATATCAAGACACTAGCCCAGCAACGATCTAAACTAGACGCCTCTAATTTATCAATTGCAAGTTTTACGTGGCTTAGGCCTTTCGGAGATAGAACCGGTCTTACCTACGAACATGAACCACAGCGAGGATAACCAAGTTATTAGAAACTCGTTGTAAATCAGATATTGACTATAGTAGGAGAGGCGGACACCCGCCACTTATGCAAAACTAGTTGCATGTCAGTCGTGGAACCGGTCTCATGTACGATGACATGTAAGGTTGGTCCGGGCCGCTTCATCCCACTATGCCACCAATATCCAAAGTACATAGAAGATGCAATAACATGATCATCATCGCACACATATAAGCATATGTGTACTACCCGTGCAAAGCACCTACGCTTAGACCAGGCTCTGATACCACTGTTGGGTCCGCAACATAGAAAACAAAAAATTTCCTACGATGAGAACTATACGCCAAGATCTATCTACTAGATACAGAGCAACGGGTGGACATACATCCATGAAGAACTTACCATCGAAGACAACGAGTTTTGTTAACGAGTAGGAACTCGTGGTTGATGTAGTCATACGCTTGCCGATCTCAAGATCGTGTGGAAGTCCGCCGCAAATCAGCAGCGCATCCGTCCTCGCACACACGTTCAAGCCACCGGACAACCTCCACCTCCTCGCTCCAGCGAATCAGCGGAAGCAGCAACTCCTTCAGGGCCTTAAGGCCACCAAGAACATGTATCGCTAATCCGAGACCATGGGGAATATCTAGAGGGGGAGAGAGATCCTTCACGAGGAGGTGTAGTTGGTGAGAGGGGAGAGGGGGGTTTTATATAGGAGGGAGGGAGACCCCTCCCCTCCCATAGCCGGCGCATGAGGGGGGGGGGGGGAATCCTCCCCTCCTTCCTTCATGTGGTGAACCTCCACTCACATAAACATGGCCTCCACCCAAAATCCCACTCACATGTATTTAATTTCCACCAAATTAAATGCAACTCTCAATTAATAAAACTATTTTATTTATTTTATTCAGAATTTTGTTAATTATTTTAATTAACAAACATTCACATAAAACCCCTTGCAACATTTCAATATCACATGCAGAACCACTTTCTGCAATTTCACCCGAAACAATTCCGGTTTCTATCAAAACAATTCCTGTTTCTATCGAAACATTTCCTGCGCTTTGCAAACCTTTTGTATGGAACATATGTGCTCCTAAATGGTGTCCGGCAACCCTTAAGTGTGTCACCCTACGGTTCGCGAATAATGCAGACATGATTGAGACTCCTCTCAGATCAATAATCAGAAGCGGGACCTGGAGATCCATACTGACTCCTGCTGATTCAACGATGACTTCTGTGATCGTGAGAACCTTTAACGTCAGCAATTTAATCCCTTTGTGTCATGATATAATACATGTACGAGATTCGATCATCGGTATCCAAATACCTAGTTTGATCTCGTTACCGACATGCACTCTTTTCTCGTTCCCGTGATATAACATTCTAGTGATCACATCACTTGCTTGCAAGCTATCTTAATGTGATATCACCGAGAGGGCCCAGAGTATATCTATCCGTCATCGGGGTTGACAAATTCAACTCTTGATCCATGAACCTCAACATAACACCTTCATAGCACTTAACCCACCTTTATGGTCACCCTGTTATGGTGTGACGTTTGATGTTATCAAGATACTCTTCCAGTGTTAGCAATTAACATGATCTCATGGTTTAAGGACTAAGACTACTTTGTATGATGTTATAGCAATATAAACATAATGACTTGATCGTAATGCTATACTTCGGATGAATGTTCATCACATCATTTCACAAATGCTGTGACCTTGTTATTAACAACATCCAATGTCCATGATCAGGAAACTTTGATCATCTTGTTAATCAACAAGCTAGTCTATAAGAGAGGCATAACTAGGAACCCTTTTTGTTTATTAAACACACATGTA
This sequence comes from Avena insularis, assembly GCA_023614405.1. NCBI lineage: Eukaryota > Viridiplantae > Streptophyta > Magnoliopsida > Poales > Poaceae > Avena > Avena insularis. The sequence goes on along the minus strand of CM042691.1, from coordinate 462,423,026 downwards.
TTGATGTTTCCTATCAATACAATTATAGCATGCAAAATAAACATCTATCATATACAAGGAATACATAATAACAACTTTATTATTGCCTCTCAGGGCATATTTCCTTCACATATCTCCACCCATTCATTAAACTTATCTATCCATCTATAATCTATATTACCACTACTTTTATCCTCAGGAGATATAATTAAATTGAAATACCCCAATCATGGCAGGACCATCCCAACTGATAAAAAGATCATGCAATTCAGAAATAAAAGCTTGTTTCTTATCATCATAAGATGGACCATACACAGTAGTAATCCTAATATTAGCACCAGAAATCTTTTTCTAATAACGGTACTAATAGAAAACTCCTAATATCCCATGCTACAACATCAAATTTATCATCGTTCCTATCGAATACCACTGCAGTACCTATAGCAGGTAAGTAATCCCAAACAAAATTCCTTTTACCTAAAAGAGATTTCAGGAAGGTGTTACTAAACTTCTCCTTCTTTGTCTCTTAGAAACCAATGTAATCTACATTTAGAGGAAGTAAATTATCATCTATAAACTTTTCCTACCAGGAGTAGAGATGCTCCTACTATTCCAGAAAGCACATATCATTGAAACTTTTTCTTGGGGTGCTTGCCCCGAGATTTATTGACTACCTCTACCCTTTCATCTGCTATATCATCAATATCCTCACTACCTAATAAAGGAGCTGAAGGCATATCAATGCTAACACTAGATATCAAATCTACAGTATCACTAAGATTCTCATGTATTTCAATACCTACATTCAAAGCCATATCTTCTAATTCATCTACATGTAGAACATTAAAAGGATTAGTATTTATTATACCTTTCATTTTTGGTTTCTCCAAATTGATCACTTTCTTCCTTTCCATAGCCTTACCCAACACCTTATGAGATCTGTCAATTCTGTGACTCTGTCTTGTGGACTGGATAGGGCCCCACACCTTTTGCTTCTTGCCTCTAGCACACCCAGCACCCATGGAATCAGCAGGCTATTTCTTGGTTGGTAAGATACGCTCAGGCAACACCAAGTCCACCACTGCTGCAGCTGACTTGTTATCTTGGAAACTCCCTTGTTCCTCAAACTAGAACCCAAATACATGATCAGCACTTTTGATAGGCATAGGGGATTTGTCCCAGACAAAACCACCAGACTCATCAACAAGCCCTTTCTCCTCTAAGATCTGTAACATCCTAGCTGCATTGATAGAACCCTCACCATCACCAGTTCCACAAGCTGCCATCCTGGTCTTAAAGCTATTATTCTGCCCTTGCACATTGGTATTCGGTGTACTGTTGTTCCCTCTATCTTGAATGTCAGAAGGCTTATCAGGCTCCATTCCCCCTGTTTCTGGTTGCCCTCACCTTTCTTACTCTAATCCAGCTCATCTCCTAGTAAATCCTCAGCCTCATAATCCTCCACAGGAAATTCAGCAGTGAAACCCAGCTGGAATAGACCACCATAAAAATTGAACAGCCTACTACCTGGGATTTTGAGTGGATCCCTACACTTGATTTTTATCCTAACACATTTTGCATTATCCTTAAACACACTCAACCAGTCCACATCTTGCATGATCCCACACACAGAACTGACTTGGTCCAACACATTCCACTCACACCATTTTGATTGCAGGCCAGAAATTTTGATCCAAGTGGTGACTAGGGATTCCACAGGCTCTGGATCATCACTCCAAGCCTCAACCTTGACCCAAACACCTTCCTTAGCGAAACCAAATCTAGTATAACCAATCACTTGATCAACCATGATGTGTGGTGGGAATCTGACTAGATAAACACCTGGGTGACCTAATTCTCTGATCTGCCATGGCTAGTTGGTCTTGTAAATCTTGGAGAACTCCACAGCTAACTTAGCACTAGTAATTTTACCTCCTTCCACTACCACCAAAGCATAGTTCTTAGTGGAAGCAACAGGGTTGGTGGTTACCTCAGGAGTTTCAATATGATAGAAACCCAAACAAGTGGCAGCATTACCCACATACCTAGCTATCTTATGTGGCCTTCTCTTAACTGGACAATCCTCAGCCTTGTGGCTAGTAGCCTTGCAGATGAAGCAGACAGACTATTTATCACAGACAGTTTGGTGGTGGCCTGGTTCCCCACAGCACATGCAGATAGAACTTGTATAGTTCATCTGAGTAAGAACATCAGAGCCAACACTGGCTTGCTCCTTTAGAGGCACTAACTTCTTATTAGCTTTCCTTGGGCCTTAGCTTTACGGTTATCTCCACTACTACGAGATTGCTTTGTTGTTGAGAACCCCTTGCTGAGAAGCCACCCATTGGTTTGATTGTAGCCCAAACTAGGGGTTAGGTGGATATGGAGGAAAAGGACCAGAAACCCCATGGAGGAGGGATGTTGCCAGGCATGAATCCATAAGGAGGAGGGTGTTGAAATCCATAAGAAGGAGGGGGCATCTGACCATAATCATACCCTTGCATCTCCTGCTGCTGTTGCATCTAAGAATGCATCTAAGGATGATGCATCTGTTGTTGCTGCCAGGACTCAGCTCCCCCTCTCCCTTGCTTCATACTGCCTCCAGCCATGGTCCAGTCTATAGCAAAATTCCTCTGCTCTCTAGCTTCTTCCTCTTCAACTCCTAAAATTTGCAGACTAGTTTCCTTCGCCGCCACTTTTGGGAGGAGGGGGTAAACCCTAGGAGGCTGGAGGGGTCTAGTTTTATAGGATGCGACAAGTACTTGCCTAGGATGCTCTGGAATATGCCAAAGCTGGTGGAAAAGGGACTCCACCTCTCTATCACCATTGACCAAGCTTCCTTCCCCATCTTTTCTCCTGACATCTGGACCCCACCATAGACAAGATCATCCTCTAGCTTCACCGTTTCCTTGAAAATTCAAATCCCGCTCCCTCTAAAACACAAGCCACACAGGTCCTCCAGAACAAGGATATCTCTGAACTTAGCCGCTACACTGTCAGAAGCTACATTTGCTCGAGAACCTCCAACAATGCTCTGTCCTGGCTCAGAAGGAGCAACTCTTGCACAGCCGCCATCTCGAGTTGACACCCCTTCGTCTCCAGAGTAGCACAAACTGCAAACCCTTCCATGGATCCCTTTCAGCGAAGCAGATCCAAAGGCTCCTGCAAGCTCAACAGATTTTTCTGTAACCGATCCAGGACCTCTGTCAGACTTGCATAGTTCAACCCCTGCATGGCCTCCCGCTTCGACTGCACAGGAAGTGCTAGGACCCCCTGCTCCCTGCCAGCCAAATCCAATGGATCCGATGCAGAGCTTGCCCGACCTAGTGGAAGTGGCGGCTGCAGAAGCCTCAGATTCGAGCGAGGCGCCCTAGACCCCCATGATGAAAGCCCTCTCCAATTTGCCCCCTTCTCCGCCTTCCCTCCCCAGGCCCCAGCAGGTGCTTCCCCTTCATCACCTCCAATCCCCGACTCCTTTCGCGCGAAAGTCGGTTCGTAGCACGGCTCATCCTATCCTCCATCCTCCAGAATCGTCAGCGTGAAACAATGAGATCTATCCCACCGACGACACGGAGACGATGATGAAAGAGCATTGGAGTGGGAAAGCCTAAGGCTCAGAGGTGGAAGGAGTACTAGAGAGGGTACCCGAGGCGGAGGTCCTCCCTCCGACCCGCCAAATCCAGGGATCGGGCGCCCGCCATGAATAGGGAACCCGGGAGGAACAGTGGCGAGAGACGACATCCCTCGACGGGAAAATTGTTGATTTTACCAAGTAGGTTATCTTTACCATGTGCCATACCAAACTTTGCCGTATTTTGAATCTTTGCCGAGTGCTATACACGACACGGTGAAACTTGGGGATGTTCCCGGAAAAAGCACGCTGCAAAGACCAAAACACTAACCAAAAATTTAGTTTCCGGTAGTGTGGCCTGGAGCTCGTTGAGGCATCGAGGGACATAAGGAGTTCTAGCCCCAGATTTAATGGTGCCACGATTGGTCTCCCTGCTACGGGATGACCATAGTCTATTCTTCCATACACGGGATGCGGCCGGTGTTGTCGCCATCTAGGAGCTAGGGAGAGGGTCCTGAGAGGTGTTGAGAGGTCGCTGTGGTGGAGGAAATATATATAGGAGGCAAAAAAATTACTAGTACAATCTCTCTCAGCTAGCCACCAACGATTTGCCCAGCCAGCTGCTGCCCCTACTAGCAACTGGCTATCACACCTAATCCCCCCCACATGAATCCCCGGATGCCCTCCTCTATACACGCCCTCCTCTCCCCCAACTGCATCCCCCATGGGACACGATAATTGTGGCCTGCCTACCAACCCTGACGACGATGTGGGACCTGGCGAGGAGCCAACAATGCTAGATCCTATCTCTTTGTGTGGGCTGGAGTGTACCTCACCACGGCCATGAGCAGGTGCAGCAGTCGGACACCCTTCTTGGGGCTGCACTCTTGCTGCAGGTCGTTGAGTTGCACATGAGCATGCCCTGGTTCGTCGTGGTGGTGGTGCTCTAATCCGGTAGAGGTGGTGCAGTAGCATCCGCCGGCGGGGATCCACAGGGGGTGACGAGGAGGGCGCAATAGAATATGGTACCCGGCATGTGGTGGATATCACGATGGGAGGCGCTCGGGGTAGGGCAAAGCGGGGCTGGATAGTGGAGACTCGTTCCGTATGTTGTTGCGGACACATGTCAGGCGGGTGCACACCTATCCCCTAGTTAGCAAGTGATTTTCATATTATTTAATTAGTAATGTTAACTGAATTAAGTTTGTCGATCTGATTTTTTAGTGAAAAATTATAAACTAAAATTAGCAAAATAGTAATATGATAATAAAAAATTCCAAAAGTGCCAATTCTAGGAATCTGATATGATTAAAACTTAAATAACAAAATGTTTATATTAGTTGAGTATGATAATAATTCCTAGGGAATTATTTAAGAATATATTTACCAATTTATAAAGATATGCATAAAAACAGTTGTTGCACAACATGGGGTAAAAATAATAGAAAATTGATATTTATTTGATTCATGCCACCTGTGGTGAGCAATGGAGAAGAGGGCCGAGTGGAGACATGCACAACAATGTGGTTTTAGGCTTAGTTGAAGTAAGATGGATGTAAAAGGTAACAAACTTTATGTAGAAGCCATACAAAGCATGAAAACATTTCTACCAAATTTTAATTATATTCTCGCAAGATCTATTTAAACTACGTTCTTCTATTAATGTTCTACGCTGGGAACAAATCAAAAAGTACTTGACCATACGATTAAATAACCATGCTAGTTCTGTGGGCACCCTTTAGTAATACTGCCCAGACGCAAAAAAAAAAAAAAAAAAAAAATGGTTGGGCGAGCCAGGTATAGCTGGCGTTACCCAAAACGAATGCAATAAAAGAGGGCCCGTGGGTGGAAGCAGAAGCAGAAGCGGGCAAGTAGCCACCACCAAGGAAATGGCGATGCTCCTGGCGCTTCCCAAGAATGGCAATGGCAGTGGCAGCTCCTCCTCGCATTTCTTGCTGTGGTTTTCCTTGTTGCCACTGCGAGGGGCTCGTCCAAGAAAGGGCTCAAGCTTCCTCCGGGCCCGATGATGCTGCCGGTGCTCGGCAACCTGCACCAGGTGGGCGAGCTTCCGCACCGGAGCCTGCGGGAGCTAGCTCGGCGGCAGGGGCCGGTGATGCTGCTGCGTCTGGGCACGGTGAGGACGTTGGTGGTGTCTTCGGCGGAGGCTGCGAAGGAGGTGATGAAGACACACGACGTGGAGTGCTGCAGCCGGCCGGCGTCCCCAGGACCGAAGCTTCTGAGCTACGACCTCAAGAACCTGGGCTTCGCGCCCTACGGGGAGGACTGGCGCGAGATGCGGAGGCTCGTCGGGGTGGAGCTCCTTAGCATGCGCCGCGTGACGGCGGCGGCGTACGCACGGGAGCAGCAGGTCGCCCAGCGTATCCGCAACCTGAGCCGCCTCGGCGAAGCCGGTGGTCCTGAACGAGCACATCTTTGGCCTCACGGACGGCATCATCGGCACGGTGGCGTTCGGCAACGTCTACGGGGCGGACCAGTTCCCGCACAAGGGGCGGTTCCAGGAGGTGCTGGACGAGGCCATGGAGATGATGGCCAGCTTCTCTGCGGAGGACTTCTTCCCCGGCGCCGGCGTACCTGGTGGACCGCGTAACAGGTCTCCTGGGCCGTCGCGAGCAGGTCTTCAAGGAGCTGGACGCCTTCTTCGAGGTTATCATTGAGCAGCACCTAGACCCGCGCGCCCCAAGCCGGACAACGGTGGGGACCTGGTGGACGTCCTCATCGGCCTCTGGAAGGAGCAGCGTGCCACACTGTGCTTCACCAAGGATCACGTCAAGGCCATCATCCTGGTAATTTATACTGTTATAATTCTAGTACGACAGCTGCACATTGAGTCTGTAGTACTCGCTCCGATTCATAAATATAAAATGTTTTAGCTTTATAAATTGAATGTGTATATATATATATATATATATATATATGTATGTATTTTAGTGTATAGATTCGTAGAGGTTCTGAGTGAACATATATACACTAAAAAGCGTCTAGATACATTCGGTTTACAAAGCTAAAACGTCTTATATTTCTGAATGGAGGGAGTACATATACATGTGTTAATTCTGGTATGTGCAGGACACATTTATTGGCGCCATCGACACGAGCTCGGTGACAATGTTGTGGGCAATGTCCGAGCTGATACGGAAGCCGCGGGTACTACGCAAGGTGCAAGACGAGATAAGAGCAATGGTGGGCCACAACCATTTAGGGAGGGTGCAAGAAGACGACATCCCCAACCTCGCCTACCTCAAGATGGTGGTCAAGGAGACTCTACGACTGCACCCTCCGGCCACCCTTCTTGTGCCCAGGGAGACCATCCAGTCCGTCCACATCGGGGCTCTGACGTGCCAGCCAAGGCGGGTCCTTGTCAATGCATGGGCCATCGGCGCGATCCAGCGAGCTGGGGAGCCGACTCGAGGAGTTCAACCGGACAGGTTCCAAGGCAGTGACATCGACTTCAGCGGTGCACACTTTCAGCTCCTACCCTTGGCGCGGCGGAGGATATGCCCAACCTGGCCATGGGGTCATGAGCGTGGAGTTCACGCTTCGCCAACCTGCTCTACTGCCGACTGGGCACTCCCGGAGGAATGGCGCCCGACGATGTGAGCATGGAGGAGGCAGCGCACTTATTTTCATGAAAGGCATCGCTGGTGGTGGTGCCCACGCCGCGGGGGTGACACTTTCACAAGGATGCATATCACATCTATAGCTCCGTGTTTTTACTTATTGTTGCTAATGCATGGTCCACTTAATATTTGCAGCCATGTATATTAGATTCAATTATTGGTGCTTCATCTGGTTTGTACCGGGGAAAACAAGAGATGAAATGTATATTCATTTTACGTGGAGAGATGAAATGTTTTTATAGTTCATATATGTTACTGGGTGCATTATCCACTACTCAAGCCACCCAAAACCTTTTAGGCTGGCCCTTGTAATCAGTGCAGATTTATACATATGGCAAGACATGCCGCATCATTTATCGGTTCACCTCCCCTCTCCTTGTATCCTCTAGGAAACCAAAACTCTTCAATCCTAGCACATGTTCCCACCACGTATCTAACTCTTGTACTCGCTCAGTGACATGGCCTACCAAAAGTTGGAATCCAATGCACCTGGCGAGCCACTACATGAAACATGTAAATGCCGACAACTAAAGCTATGCCAACGTCCATTTCACGGGGCTGTCGGCATAGGTCTGGTCAAAATAAACCGTCAACACATCGGCTTCACCGGGTATACGCCCACGGCCACCGTCCGCATATCGGGACTGTCGCCTTCTCTTGTGCTATGCTGAGGGCCACTATCGGAATACAGCAGTCTTCTGCAAAGATGCCTGCCACGTGTTTCGGGCGAGACCCCATGCGACGGCTGCGGGGCGGTTACACCTAATCCGACGGCCAAAGGGAGGGCCGTCGGCATAGCTCGTGTGAAAGCTATGTCGATGGCTTTGTCGTAGCCATAGCCCTTTTGTACTTTTAATTAGTTTCTGAGCATTACTGAAAGAAACCAGAGTTTAATTAGTTGCAGCGGCCTTGCTTCCTCTCAGCTTCCCTGCTGCCATTGTCTCCCCATTTCTCTTCATTCAGTTTGGTTGTTATCTATAGATCCGGATATCCTTTGACCCCATTCATCACACCCCTCTCAGTTTAGTTATACAGCTTTCTGAAATACTAGGAGACTAGCTTGAAACTATATAAACTTGATATACAAGAAAAGTTGGCAAGCTGACTGGAATCGGATATGATCTATGGGTTCCTTAGAAACAACCCAATAGGTCATGATCTCTGCATACTAGCTGCACATGCTATCTGTCTACCTAGCATCGAATCTGAATCAAGAGTTGATTATAGACATTGGCAATTTTGCAACGTGAACGGAGTCAGGTATGGTGTATTCGACGTTCTCTAATTTCTTCATAATGGTTGTACATATTATAAGTCTAGTTACAATAATATCAGAATCCCAGGCATAAATAATTTGTAGACATAGAAAAGTTCGCACACTCGCGTTCTCTCAAAGACAACAAAGGCAATAGGCTCTCACCTATACATACATGATCTCTACACCTCTTGTTACGTCAAGCAAGAATCAGATCAGAATCACAAGCATTGATTGTAGCCGTTGGCAAGTCTACTTATGCAAGGATTTTCAGGATACGTGTAGTCATGCATGCCACCAGATCAGAATCAGAAGCGTTGATTGTAGAAGTTGGTAAGTTGGGAAGCTTCCTAGACTCCGATCTGATCAATAAGTTTCTTGAAAACAAGGCAATAGTGTCTGATCTCTTCATACTTGAAGGACATATTATTTGCCTTGTAAGCACCAGTTCCAAATAAAGAGTAGATTGTAGCCATTAACAATTTTGCAACGTGAACAGAGTCGTACACCGCGTATTTGAAGTTATCTAAAAACCAATATATTCTGATTTTCTTCATACTGATTATCTAAAAACCAAATCAAGTTAGAATGAGATAAGAGACCCATGCGTAAATAAATTGTAGCCTCTGAAAAGTACGTTTGCAACATGAGCCGACTCGCATATGGCACATTTGTGTTCCCTAATAACAATCTGCTCTCATCTATGCATACTTGATCTCTGTGCATCTTATTTGTCATGCTAGATTCCTATCAGGGTCATAATGCTAGCCATAGTGCTAGTATCATACATGACATCAGATCAGAATCACAAGCAATGTTTGTAGAAGTTAGCAAGTCGCGAAGCTCTGCTGTACTCGGATTTGATCTGATCTCCGAGTTCCTAGAAATCAACGTAATAGGCTCTGATCTCATCACAATCGCTTAACGCATTACTTGTTAGCGTTGGCACAAGTTGATTGTCCCGTGGAGTTGCAGGACCAATGTAGTCTATATGACATCAGATTAGAATTACAAGCGTTAATTGTGGAAGTTGGCAAGCCAACAAGCCCGACTGGGCTCTGATTTGATCAGATATATGAATTGCTAAAAAGTAATCCAATAGTCTCCGATCTCTGCATACTCGTTTAAAATATTATGTTTCTAGCTAGAATCGGATCCGTATAAAAAGTAGATAGTAGTCGTTGACAACTTTGCAACCTAAGTGGAGTCATGTATATTGGACGTTGTCTAATTTCTTCATATTAGTTGCACATATTATTAATCTAATTATAATGAGATTGGAATCCTAAGCATAAAAAATTGTACCCGCATGTTGGGAACATGAGGTGTCTCAGATACAGCACATTTGCGGTCTCTCCAAAGCAACAGGCTCGCATCTCCGCGTACACTGCTGACATCTTATTTATCTACTAGCAAGAATCAAATCAGGATGAGAAGCATTAATTGTAGCAAGTAGGATGTTGACTGCCACATAGATTTCTATATCATACTAGTAGACTAAATGGAATCAGATCAGGATCGCCGTGAACAGGACAGAATAAAGTTGTTTATATTTGTTTAGTATATCTCATCGCTTGGTGTGCTACTATGTAGTAGGAAATCTCACTTGTTGTCATCATCTGACACTTGTCTTTTGTTCCTCGCATGAAAATTAGAGCAGAAACATTTCATTTCACACTTATATATCAGCAACTACAAACACTATTACTAAATTAACCATCAGCCTACAAGCGAACAAACAATGGAGGATGATTTCCTGAACAAAAAAATAAAGTATTGCTCTCCATAAGTATGTTTTCCAACCTCAACTCCTCTAATTATCTTCCGGATTGAAAGCCATCATGATGAATCGATATTCATCACATGCAGGACATGTGATGTGATCGGAATAATTTTATAATTATAGTATTTTAAGAGATGCACTAGAATGATGTGTGGCCTTGGTTACGCCGTTGCGATAGATCCGTATCATATTGTATCCTGAGCATATCGACAGATTCGACTGGGCACTCCCGGAGGGGATTATGCCCGACGATATGGGCATGGAGGAGGCCGGCGCACACATTTTCCGCCGAAAGGCATCGCTGGTGGTGGTGCCTACGCCGAGGGGGTGACACTTTCACAAGGATGCATATCACATCTATAGCTCTGTGTTTACTTATTGTTGGTCATGCATGTTCCACTTAATATTTGCAGCCATGTATCTCAAATTCAATTATTTCGTGCTTCATCTGGTTTGTACCTACAAAAACGGGAGATGAAATGTATTCATTTTATATGGAGCGATGAAATGTTTTTATAGTTCATATAAGTTATTGGGTGCGTTATCCACTACTCAAGCGGCCCAAAACCTTTTAGGCTGGACCTTGTAATCAGTGCAGATTTATACATATGGCAAGACATGCCGCATCATTTAGGTTCACCATTATTCCCTTTCTTCCACTGCATATATGGACTCGGTGACCTCCCCTCTCGTTGTATCCTCTAGGAAACCCAAACTCTTCAATCCTAGCCCATGTTCCCACCACGTATCTAACTCTTGTCCTCGCTCAGTGACATGGCCTACCAAAAGTTGGAATCCAAGATTCCTCTTCTCTTAACCCGCAGCTGGCGAGCGCACTACATGAAACATGTAAATGCCGACCACTAAAGCTATGCCGACGTCCATTTTCACGGAGCCGTCGGCATAGGTCCGGTCAGAATAAACCGTCGACACATTGGCTTCGTCGGGTCAGAATATAGCGGTCTTTTGCATTTTTTTTGGAAAGGAGTATATATTAATATCACAAGATACCAATTACACCCAACCTTTGCGACAACGCATCGCCCTAGCGGTCATATGGATGCACACAGCCAAAAAAGAAAGAAAAATTAGAAAAAAAAGTCCCGCTACAATGACCCATTCGTTGAAACAGCGGTACTACCACCACCAAGACAATATCAGAAGTCCAGTTTCTTCAAAAGCGACGCCTCCAATAAGGGAACAGTGCACAAACACCATCATCGCCCGATCATAGACCATAGGTTTTCACCTTGAAAAAAGTTCGGGCTCTCAAAACATTACCTTCAACAAGGCCATTGCCAGGCATAACCAATTAAGAGCAGACCCTGGGTTTTCACCCTGAAAGGTAGGACTGTGAACCTCTCGTGTGCAGCCGCCCCCACTTACATGCCACTGCTCCAAGTCACTAGTCACCAAGCCAATTCCTCATCACCACTCAGACTCGAACCACTATTGTCCGTCCTCAGATCCCGGTCTCCATGAAAATCTCCGTCAGCATCATGGACCGAGAACATGCCCCATGATATTAATAACCAACAGAGCTTCGAAGCCACTAGTGGAGAATTGCTTATCAGTGGAGCATATTTTTTGCTATCAGTGGCGCATATCGAATGCGCCACTACTGTTGCGCCACTGATAATTAAGTACCAATGGCGCATATCAAATATGCGCCACTGATAATTAGACAACCAGTGGCGCATCTTTAATATGCGCCATTGATATTTTACTAGTGGAGCATTTCTACATAATGCGCCACTGATACTAGATGCGCCACTGGCTGAATAAAAGATGCGCCACTGATGTTTCTTACAGGTATACATAATACAGGGCTCTCAGGTATTTATACCCAAACAGATAAAAACCTTTTAGGTTAGACCTTGGAGTCACACAATCAGTTACGTTCCGAGTTTCGGTTTCACCACTCCCTTTCTTCCGATGTATATATTGACTCGGTCACCTCCCCTCTCCTTGTATCCTCTAGGAAACCAAAACTCTTCAATCTCAGCCTATGTCCCTACGTATCCAGCTCTTGTCCTTAATCAATAACATGGCCTACCAAAAGTTCAAATCCAAGATTCCTCTTCTCTCATCCACTCATGTCTAGTAACCAGCAGCGAGCCACTACTAGAAACGTATAAATGCCGACGGTTAAAACTATGTCGACGGCCATTTCACGCGGGACAGTCGATGGGTATAGGTTCTATATATGCCCAAGGCCAAAATAAACCGTCAACAAAAATAGGTCATCGGCCTTGCGGTATCATGCTTGAACGCCGTCGGCACATCAAGACTGTCGCCTTCTCTTGCGTGATGCCTACCACGTGTCTCGGGCGAGACCCCATGCAACAGCTGTTGGACGGCAGCCCAACGTAGGGCCATCATCATAGCTGTTTTTTAGCCGTACAGAGAGAAACCTGAGTTTAATTAATTAGTTGCAGCGGCCTTGCCTCCTGCTGTTATTCTCTCCGCTTTTTTCTTCATTCAATTTGGTTCTGATCTATGGACGCGAATATTCTTTGACCCCGTTCAGCACACCTCTCTGTTTTGTTATACAGAATTCTGAAATACTAGGAGACCAGCTTGAAACTACCTAAACTTGATATACAAGAAAATTTGGGAGCAGAATCGGCTCAGCATTTATCTAAGGCTTCAAGTTGTGTTACCCAAATTTGTTTAGTAGGCCCATCTTTAAGTACAAGAAACAAAGATCATAATGTATTGTTCTAGGACTTTATAAACTTGCCTTCTATGGCTTGCCCTGTAAACCCTACCGGTTCCCTATATAAAGTTGTCCTATAGGCGCCCTTAGGGAACAATCTTTTCTCTCTCTGTAACCTATACGCACATTTTCCAACTGTAACTTATAGCAGGAGTGGGGTTGCCTCTACCGTAAAGGCCCCTAACCAGGTAAATCTTGTGTACAATCTTGAACCCATAATATTCGTAGTATTACACCCCTTCTCTCGCCTCTTCGTGAGCAACCCTACATAGCTACCGTGTCGACCATTCCATGTCAATCTCACCATATATTTCCACACAAAGAAAAATAATAGCCACACCATGTACATGCCCATCAGCATGTAACACAGTTCGGTCTTTTGGAAGGCGAGGGATATGAACTCTAGTTTCCCCAAATAACAATAGGATCTGTTCTCTGTGAGTATTATTTGTGTAGCTATAATCACATCAAACTCACAAGCATTGACTTGGGTTTATTTTGAATCACTTAAACCACTTAATAAAGCAGGTTGTGTGCATCTGTTGATGCAGAGGCCGGGGTCTCACCTCCATTTCGAAAAAAAAACTGGACTCGGATTCCTAAAAAACAACTTGCACTCGAATACTAGCTGTGCATGTTATCTAACGCTATGCATGTTATTTGTGTACCTAGCATCGATTCTGAATCAATATTAGATTATAGACATTGGCAATTTTTCTACCTGAACGGAGTCATGTATGGTGTATTCGAGGTTCTCTAATTTCTTCGGAATGGTTGTACATATTATAAGTCTAGTTAGAATGAGATCAAAATCCCAGGCATAAATAATTTGAAGACGTAGGAAACTTGGCAGCATAAGCCCACTCGGATAACACACACTTGCACTCCCTCAAAGACAAGAGGCTCTGATTTCTACATACATGATCTCTGCATCTCTTGTTACGTCCAGCTAGAATCATATCAAAATCACAAGCATTGGTTGTTGCCGTTGGCAAGCCTACTTCTCCAACGGGTTCTTGGATCAGCACAGCCTGCATGGCACCAGATCAGAATCAGAATAGCTGATTGTAGAAGTTGGTAAGTTGGGGCGCTGATTATACTCAGATCTGCTCAATATGTTTCTTAAAAAGCAAGCCAGTAGTCTATGATCTCTGCATACTTTCTAGCCATATTATTTGCCTTGCAAGCACCAGATCCAAATGAAGAGTAGATTGCAGCCATTGGCCATTTTACAAGGTGAACGGAGTCGTCTAACACGTATTTAAAGTTATCTAAAAACCAAGATGTTTGCAGGATGGAGTTGCAGGATCAATGTAGTCTACATGAAATCAGATCAGAATCCCAAGCGTTGATGGTGGAAGTTGGCAAGTTGCGAAGCTCTGCTGTACACGGATTTGATCTGATCTCGTTGTTCCTAAAAATTCACGCAATAGGCCCCGATCTTTGCATAATCGCTTAACGTAGTACTTGTAGCCATTGGCAATTTGATTGCCCCATGGAGTTGCAGGATCAATGTAGTCTACATGACATCATATTTGAACTACAAGCGTTGATGGGTGAAGTTGGCAAGTCAAGAAGCTCGACTGAACTCGGATTTGATCTGATTTATAAATTCCTAAAAAGTAACCCAATAGTTTCGTATCTCTGCATAATGGATTAAAATATTATATTTGTAGCTAGCATCAGATCAGTATCAAGAGTAGATAGTAGCCATTGACAACGTTGCAACCTGAGTGGAGTCAGATATATTCGACGTTCTCTAATTTCTTCATACTAATTGCACATATTATTAATCTCGTTATAGTGAGATCAGAATCCTAGATCTAAATAAATTGTAGCCGCAAGCTGGGAACATGAGGTGTTTCGGATACCGCACATTTGCCTTCCCTGGAAAGCAAAATGCTCTCGTCTCCGTTTACACTGCTCCACATCTTGTTTTTGTAGCATGAATCAGATCAGGATCAGAAGGTTTGTAGCCCGTGGGATGTTGACTGCCGCAGAGAGTTCTGCATATATCATAGTTCTAGCTAGCATCAGATCCGTATCAAGATTAGGTAGTAGCCATTGGCAACTATGCAACATGAGCAGAGTCAGATGCAGCGAAGTATACAACGTTGTCTAGTTTCTTCCTACTACTTGCACATATTATTAGTCTAGTTAGAATGGGACCAGAATCGCAAGACTAAATAAACTGTAGCCATTCGCAAGTTGGCAACATGAGACAACTCGGATACCGCACATTTGCGTTCCCTAAATAACAATAGCCTCTCGCCTCCGTGTACTCTGCTGCACCTCTTATGTGTCTTGCCATTGGGATGTTGACTGCCGCGTGGAGTTCCATGATCAAAGTAGACTACTTGGCATCAGATCAGAATCGCTGTGAAGAGGCAAAAATAGAGTTGTTTATATTTGTTTAGTATATCTCATCGCTTGTTCTGCAAGTTAGCATGCTACCATGTTGTGGGAAATCTCAATTGTTATCAAGATCTCACAAGAAAAGGACAGTAGAAACATTTCATTTCACACTTACATATCGGCAATTACAAACACTATTACTAAACTAACCATCAGCCTACAAGCGAACAAAAAATGGAGTATGATTTCCTGAACAAAAAATAAATAATATTATGCGCAAAATTAAAGTATTCATCTCCATATGTATGTCTTCCAACATCAGTTCTTCTAATTATCTTTCGGATTGAAAGCCAGTGATGGTGATCGGAATAATTTGATAATTATAGTATTTGAAGAGATGTACTAGAAGGATGTGTGGCCTTGGTTAAGCCACTGTGTCAGATGATATCGTATCCTGATTATACAATATCAATATACATGAGGAATTAACGTACCTAATACAGGCATGACAGTCATGGATGTTTAACTATATACGGGTGACAACCCAACCCGAGGGGTAATAAAAACTTCATAGAAAGTTTCATTTGTGCGTCCATCACATTAAAGTACAGTTTTGTTCAGATGGATCAACTAGGACTAGCCTATTCGTGTTTAATTTTAGCCTTTGATGGGGTTATTTCCTGTGGTAGCCTTTATTGTCCTTATGTGTAGGCCCAATAGCATGATCATGACACTAGTAGGAAAAGGCTTAGTGGCCGAGTTCGGAAAAGGGGGTTCGTGGCATTTAAACTGCATGCCACTAACCTCGCGCCACTGGTAGGTCCTAGTGGTGGCGTCTCCACCGAACGCCACTGGTAGATTCAGATCAGTGTCACAAACATTGATTAGCCGTTGGCAAGTTGATTGCAGGATCAATGTAGTCTACATGAAATCAGATCAGAATCCCATGCGTGGATTGTGGAAGTTGGCAAGTTGCGAAGCTCTGTTGTACATGGATTTGATCTGATCTCGTTGTTCCTAAAAATTCACGCAATAGGCTCCGATCTTTGCATAATCGCTTAACGTAGTACTTGTAGTCGTTCGCAATTTGATTGCCCCATGGAGTTGCAGGATCAATGTAGTCTACATGACATCATATTTGAATTACAAGCGTTGATGGGTGAAGTTGGCAAGTCAAGAAGCTCGACTGAACTCAGATTTGATCCGATTTATAAATTCCTAAAAAGTAACCCAATAGTTTCGTATCTCCGCATAATGGATTAAAATATTTTTTTTGTAGCTATGATCAGATCAGTATCAAGAGTAGGTAGTAGCCATTGACAACGTTGTAACCTGAGTGGAGTCAGATATATTCGATTTCTTCATACTAATTGCACATATTATTAATCTCGTTATAGTGAGATCAGAATCCCAGACCTAAATAAATTGTAGCCTCAAGCTGGGAATGAGGTGTTTCGGATACCGCACATTTTCCTTCCCTGGAAAGCAAAATGCTCTCGTCTCCGTCTACACTGCTCCACATCTTATTTTTGTAGCATGAATCAGATCAGGATCAGAAGCTTTGTAGCCAGTGGGATGTTGACTTCCGCAGAGAGTTCTGCGTATATCATAGTTCTAGCTAGCATCAGATCCATATCAAGACAAGGTAGTAGCCATTGGCAACTATGCAACCTGAGCAGAGTCGGATACAGCGAGTATACGACGTTTTCTAGTTTCTTCGTACTAGTTGCACATATTATTAGTCTAGTTAGAATGGGATAAATTGTAAATAAATTGTAGCCATTAGCAAGTTGGCAACATGAGACAACAACAGCCATGCGCCTCCGTGTACTCTGCTGCACCTCTTATTTGTCTAGCCATTGGGATGTTGACTGCCCCGTGGAGTTCCATGATCAAAGTAGACTACTTGGCATCAGATCAGAATCGCTGTGAAGAGGAAAAAATAGAGTTGTTTATATTTTTTTAGTGTATCTCATCGCTTGTTCTGCAAGTTAGCATGCTACCATGTTGTGGGAAATCTCACATGTTATCAAGGTCTCACAAGAAAAGGACAGTAGAAACATTTCATTTCACACTTATACATCGGCAATTACAAACACTATTACTAAACTAACCATCAGCTTACAAGCGAACAAAAAATGGAGTATGATTTCCTGAACAAAAAATAAATAATATGATGCGCGCAAAATTAAAGTATTCATCTCCATATGTATGTCTTCCAACCTCGGTTCTTCTAATTATCTTTCGGATTGAAAGCCATCGTGATGAATTGATATCCATCACGGGCAGGACATGTGATGTTGATTGGAATAATTTGATAATTATAGTATTTAAAGAGATGAACTAGAAGGATGTGTGGCCTTAGTTATGCCGTTGTGTCAGATGATATCGTATCCTGATCATACGATATCAATATACATGACAGTCATGGGTGTTATCTATATATGGGTGACAACCCAACCCGAGGGATAATAAAAACTGCGTAGAATGTTTGATTTGTGCGTCCATCACATTATGCTACGGTTTTGTTCCTATGGATCAACTAGGACTAGCCTGTTCATGTTTAATTTTAGCCTTGATGGGGCTATTTCCGGTGGTAGCCTTTATCGTCCTTATGTGTAGGTCCAATAGCATGATCAAGAGCGGTGATCTCCCTCCGACCATTTCGTAAAACACTTCTCAGCAACAACCGAAACATGAGGATTACGACTGGAAAAACATACCCCAAACTTCGAACCCTAGGTCACCAACAAGAGAGAGCAAGGAATTACTAGGGAACCACCTCCATTAACGATGACCACCAGATCTTGCAAAGAGCAGCCACCACCGTCCGTGATCGTCTAGACCCTCGTGATAGGGATTGGAAGGAGCTTCCGATGACCTGAGAAGCCGACATGGATCGGAACGTGCCACTGGTAGAAAACATGCCTCTAGTCCCGGTTCGTAAGGGCCTTTAGTCCCGGTTGCACAATCGGGACTGCCGAATCGGGACTAGAGATCCGACCTTTAGTTCCAGTTCTGTTACGAACCGGGACTAGAGGGCCTCCATGTGGCCCCGTGTAGTGCGGTGGGCTGGAGGACGTTTAGTGAACATGAACTGGGACTAAAACTTTTCCTGCCACGGCAGAGATTCATGTGTTTCTCTGCCATGACACGATTTTCTGTTTTCCTTTTTATTTTGTTTTTTCATTTCGTTCTTTTTTCAATTTGTGTTTTATTATAATTTTCAAACATATTTCCGTACACATATTTTACGCTACTACATACACAGTACACGTTGATGCATATATAATTAATATTCGATCTCTTGTGAGCATACATATACAATTTGATATATACAACTATTTAATTATATGGAGATCACTAAATCATATTGAGTTCCTCGTCCTCCACATAATGTTCTCCCCTTTCATCAATGACCTCATTCGTC
The DNA here is from genome assembly GCA_023614405.1 of Avena insularis. Taxonomy (NCBI): domain Eukaryota; kingdom Viridiplantae; phylum Streptophyta; class Magnoliopsida; order Poales; family Poaceae; genus Avena; species Avena insularis. The sequence continues at coordinate 462,404,296 of CM042691.1, read as the reverse complement.
AGAAATCCCGCCGTTAACGGAGCCGTACAACAACGGCTAGGGTTGTGAACGATGGGGCTCGCATCAGTAGGTGGGACGTCGTGGGGCATTGTTATTTTTTCCGTGTCCTATACCTGTACGGTATGCATACACAGGATAATATGGGGCTTGGATCTGAGCTTCGCGGGCCAAACCACGGTTGCGAGGAGAACTGAAGCACGCCTCAACTATTACTAAATTGACCATCATCCTACAAGCAGGAGCTTAAGCGGAAATCTTTCTTTTGGTCTAAAATGGATGATTGTTTACTGAACAAAACAAACAATACAAATGATCGCCAAATTAAAGTATCTCGTCTCCGTATATAACGTTTCAAAGTGCAACTCTTGTGATTACGCTATCAAATTATATAGCGTCCGTGATGAATTAGCTGGCACTAGCATCCTGATGTTTAGGTTCAGCCTTGATGGGACTATTTCCTGTGCACATTGCCTTCCCTAAAACACAATAGGCTGTCATCTCTTCATACATGATCTATACAACACTCGTTACGTCAAGCTAGAATCAGATCAGAATCACAAGCATTTGATTGTATATGTTGGAAAGTTGACTTCTGTATGGAGTTCCAGTATCAGCATAGTCTGCATGGTACCAGATCAGAATCACAAGCGCTCATTGTAGAAGTTGATAAGTTTGAGAGCTGACTAGACTCGTCTAATCAGTTCGTTCATCAAAGAACAAGTCAGTAGTCTCTGATCTCTCTCCATACTCGTTTGACATATTATTTGCCTTAGTAGAACCTGATCCAGTTAAAGAGTAGATTGTAGCAATTGGCAATTTTACAAACTGAACATTGTCGTATACCACATATTTCAAGTTATCTAAAAACCAACAGAGTCTAATTTTCTTCATACTTGCTGCACATATCATTAGTCTAGTTACAGAGAGATGAGAATCCTAGGCGTAAATAAATTGTAGCTTTTGGATAGTTGGCAACATGAGCCGACTAGGATAGCGGACATTTGCGTTCCCTCAGAAAATAGGGTCTCATATCTGCATAGTTGATATCTGCATGGTCGCTTAACATATAATTTCTAGCTAGCATCGATCCGTATCAAGATTAGGTAGTAGCCATTGGCAACTTTGCAACCTTTTTTTCGAGGAAGACGACCGGGGGGGGGGGGGGGGGGCAAGAGAAGTTTAGCACAAATAGCATTTACACAGCGAGAGAGAATAGGAGAGAGCAGAAGGAGTCGTAACGCTCCCGTTCAGCGACCGGGAGCCGCCAACGCCAGGTAGCCATGTCATCACATGCACGAACTTTGCAACCTGAGTAGAGTCGGATACTGCGTATTCAACGTTGTCTAGTTTCTTCCTACTAGTTGCAGATATTTTTAGTCTAGTTAGAATCAGATCAGAATTCTAAACATAAATAAATTGTAGCCATGGGCAAGTTGGCAACATTAGGCGACTCGGATACCGCACATTTGTGTTTCCTAAAAAACTACAGTCTCTCCTCTCCGTGTACTCTACTGGACCTCTTATTTGTCTAGCCGCTGGGATGTTGACTACCGCGTGGAGTTCCATGATCAACGTAGGCTACTTGGCATCAGACCAGAATCGCAGTGACCAGATCAGAATCAAGATATTTATATTTTTTAGTATATCTCATAGCTTGGAATGCAAGTTAGCATGCTACGATGTAGTGGGAAATATCAGTTGTTATCTTGATCTGACATTTTACTTTTGTTGCGTACAAGAAAATTACAGCAGAAACATTTCATTTCATGGCTACATATCAGCACTTACGAACACTATTACTATATTCACCATCAGCCTAAAGGCGAAACAAATGGAGGATGATTTCCCGAACAAAAAAATAAATAATATGATACGTGTGAAATTAAAGTATTGCATCTCCATATGTAAGTTTTCAAGAATCAATTCTTCTAATTATCTTCCTGATGGAAAGCCATCATGATGAATCCATATCCATCACATCCACGCCATGTGATGTGATCGGAATAATATGATACTTGTAGTATTTTAAGAGATGCACTACAAAGATGTGTGGCCTTGGTTACGCCCTTGTGTCAGATGCATATCATATCATATCGTCTCCCGAGCATATCATATCAGTATACCTGAGGGATTGCCGTACCTAATATAGGCCTGCCAGACCAGTATGTTTAGCTATATATGGCTGATCACCCCACCTAAGGGAGAATCAAAACTTCAGAGCAAGTTTGATCCGTGGGCGCATCACATTAAGCTCTGCTTTTGCCCCTATGGATCAGCTAGGACTATCCTCCTCGTGTTTAGGTTTAGCCTTGATGGGGCTATTGCCGGTGCTAGCCTTCATCGTCCTTATGTTTAGGTCCAAGAGCAAGATCATGAGGGGTGATCTTCCTCCGGGCCCTAGGTTATGCTGGCCTATTGTTGGCAACCTACCGGAGATGATGCTCAACAAGCCGGCGTTCCGGTGGATCCACTTGATGATGAAGGAAATGGGCACCGACATCGCCTGCATCCGCCTAGGTAGCGTCTTCGTTATACCAATCACATGCCCGAAGATCGCTCGTGAGGTACTCCAGAAGCAGGACGCCAACTTCGCCTCCCGCCCGCTCACCTTCGCCTCATCGGCGTTTAGTGGAGGGTACAAGAACGCAGTGCTCTCCCCCTTCGGCGACCAATGGAGAAAGATGCGGCGCGTGCTCACCTCAGAAATAATATGCCCCTCCCGGCACCGGTGGCTCCACGATCAGCGCGCCCAAGAGGCCGACAACCTCATGAGCTACGTCTACACCCTCGCCACTTCATCATCATCGGCCGTCGATGTGAGGCACGTCGCGAGGCATTACTGTGGCAACGTCATCCGGAGGCTTGTATTTGGTCGGCGGTACTTTGGAGAGCCTCGGCCGGATGGCGGTCCGGGCGCGATGGAAGTGGAGCACATGGACGCAGTGTTCAGCTCACTAGGGCTCCTCTACGCGTTCTGCATCTCCGACTACCTCCCGTGGCTGCGCGGCCTCAACCTCGACGGACACGAAAAAATTGTCAAGGAGGCCAATGCGACGGTCAACCGGTTGCACGACACGATAATCGATGAGAGGTGGCGGCAATGGAAGTCTGGCCATAGGGAGGATCTCGAGGACTTTCTCGATGTGCTCATCACGCTCAAGGACGCAGAAGGGAGCTCTCTTCTCACCATCGAGGAGGTCAAAGCACAATCGCAGGTACATACTACTATGTAAACACTTACACTTAGATACACGGAATTCATGCGTGCAAGGACACACACATAACTAATCTACATTGGATGTTGCTGTAGGACATAATATTTGCTGCGGTGGACAACCCATCAAATATTGTGGAGTGGGCGCTCGCGGAGATGGCCAACATGCCCGAGGTGATGCAGAAGGCGGTGGAGGAAATAGACCGGGTGGTGGGCCGAGAGCGTCTGGTGCAAGAGTCAGACATTCCACACCTTCGTTACGTCAAGGCATGCATTCGTGAGACATTCCGTCTACACCCTGTCGCGCCCTTCAATGTGCCCCACGTCGCGCTGGCTGACACCGAGGTCGCCGGCTACCGCGTTCCCAAAGGAAGCCATGTCATCCTTAGCCGTAGGGGACTCGGCCGGAACGCAGCAGTCTGGGACGATCCACTTCGCTTCAAGCCAGAGCGCCATATTAATATTGAAGGAGACAAGGACGTGGTTCTCACCGAGAATGACCTGCGGTTCATATCTTTCAGCACCGGCCGTCGTGGGTGCGTGGCGGCATCACTTGGGACGGCCATGTGCGTAATGCTTTTCGGACGGCTACTGCAGGGATTCACGTGGGGCAATCCAGCGGGTGTGGTGCCCATCGATCTAAGCGAGTCTGAGCACGATTTGTTTCTAGCCAAACCGCTGGTGCTACACGCCAAACCTCGCCTGGTGGGACATCTCTATGCTTCTGTCCAAAGTTGAACAAGTTAAAATCTTATTGCCAATAAGCGAGCTACATCGAAGTCCCCAACCTGTTGCAATTATTATTTTATTATTCTTTTCCTTTAAATTTTTAGAAAGCTTTGATGTAAAGCAGAGCATTGCATTATCTGGAACTCAATAAAAGTTTATGACATGATCTGAGTACTTGATGAGTATTTGGTAACTATCTAGTGTCTTTGTAGATCATTTTGTCATTACAAAGGATAGCCGTGACATGTCTCTTTTCATGTTTGATGTATTCTCTTTTGAAGAACATATGATCTGATCCAAGTATGATCTGATCTAATTATGCTTGTGATAACAGCACATGAAAGCCTCGCTTGGTTCTCCTCTTGTAAAGTTAGATGCAGTGGTTGTTTCATCTTTTTGTTTTTGCATTGCATCATAGAAATGTCAATTATAACCAGAAGTGTTTGGGTTTGTTAGAAACTACATTCACTTCCGACTTCAGTTCGGCGTCATGTGCCGATACGTTCCGTGGAGTATGAGTAGAATACACGCGCGTGTATATGAGTTGGGTTTAGCTTCCGTGTCATTGTAGTAGTTCGAGATGGTCAACTAGTCTTGGCATATATATATGTATGTACCCAGGTCCTTGTAAGCTACCGTGAAGTCGAAATAATAATAAAAAGTTAGTAGCAGATATATACAGACCATTTCCAACCATAACCCTAGTGCAGCGATGCCCCGCCGCACAGGGGAAACCACCGCCGCCTCTCCCCCAACCTATTCTCGCCCTCTCCACCACCACTGGAGTTGTCACCAGGAAAAGCCAGCAAGGCACGGCGGCGAGGAGCTCGAGCTGGCTGTGACCTTGGGGTATGACAGCGGCACCCGGTCTTTCTTCCATGGCTGCAGTGGTTCAAGGCGGCGGCAGCCGGAGTGCTGCTAGGTGGCGGGAAGTCTGCGGTGGCGGTGTGGTGTTGTGCATATTATGGGCCTGTCGGGGGCTGGAGGGCTGCGGTACGCTTGTTTGCCTGCTTCGGCTCGTTTTAGTGGTCGGCAACCAACTTATCTGCTCGTACTACATGGGCGCCGGGATGGTGGTCCTGGGCATGGCGACGGTCGCCTCCTCCTGCTGGAGGTGGACGGCCAGGTTGGGCCTAGTTCGGGGGATTTTGGGATCCCACACCGAGGTCCAGCGGTGATGATCTAGTCGACGACAAGTCCGGGGTGATGTGGAAACTGGTGAAAACCGAGCCTCGATCTTCGTATCGCTGCCTTGTTGAAGGCATCGTCTTCTCTAGTGTCGTCACTTCACTCGGCTTGTTCCAGGGGAAACCCTAGATCTACTCTACTAGATCAGACGATGCAGGAATTAGCGCCATTACCCCTAATGAGAGCATTGTTTTTGGAGAAGATGCAGGACTTGGCGCCATTACCCCTATTGACGGCACCACCCAAGGTCTAGGCGGGAATGGCTATGGCGAGGTTGGAGTGTGGGGCGTTGCATAGCCAGAGGATGGGGAGGTGGGAGGTTGGGGATGCTGCATAGCCGGGCAGCGCGACAGCACTCTAATCCCCATCTTCTCGCGTGTTTGGCGCCCATCGACAGAGAAGCGAGCTTGTGATACTTCCGAACTGGTGGCAGTGCTCCTAATACTACCGAAATTGTGAGGGCAAAACAGTCTTTTTTGGATGGACGAAACGCAGAAACGCTCCTTGCTTTATTATTACCAAGGCCGTGCACAGCTTCTCCTTATTCTTCACACCTCCCATCAGATCTCTCTCTCCATCTAGTATAATCCACCAGCTCCAAGTAGTAGTAGTCCAGCGCTCAGACAATCAAGGAATCATCCACCAAATGACCTCCTGTTTCCGAGCAGCACCACGGTTCCTTTCATTGATGAGTTGCTCCCTAAATTAGACGGCCGGAGGTCCCCATCAGCCAAAATCTGGAAGAAGACCTATCAATGCCGCCCTCGGTCGGCATCAGGGAGGGGGTCAACAACATCGCACAGGGCGTGGACTGCCCCGACAGTGCGTTGTGGCTAAACACAGCGGCCAATGGAAGTGTAGTGTAGTGGTGGACGCATGTCTCGACGGTAGGTGGATTCTACTGAAAATTTTGGTTAGGGCGAGTTCGGCCGCTTCCCTTGCTGCTCCCTCCGATTTGATCGGGCCGACGAGCCCCAAGCGCTTGTGTCGTGGCTCTTCCGCTGCTGATCTTGGTCGGGGCAGAGAGGTCACGGATGGCAAGCTGGGAGGGTGGGGGCACGGCTGGCCGACCGAACGGAAGGTGACAATCACCTAGTTTTTCTGCTCTTTTAATCCCGCGTGATGCTCATGTCTGTTTGCCTATTTGAGGCAATAATTTCTTTGCCTATGAAATTGCTTGTTTGTGAGGTTCATCATTATCCTGCTCATGTTTGCTATAGGACAATCAACACCATACGTTATATTTTGTTTAATTGCCTATTTAATTTGTAGCTTACTTGAATTTCTTTATTATTGCTAGAATCTGAAATGCATCCCATGGAAGAAAGTTGGCTGAAAAACATCATGAGAAACAATGAGTGGTTGCAACAACTAGGTGTTATGCCCTTTGCAAGAATTTTCACATCGCCAACTGTATTCTCTCCTAAAAAGAACAAAAATGAATGCTCTGGATCTGACTATGATCCTCAAGAGGAGGAAAATATCACTGAAGAAGATATCCATGATGTTAGTGAGGAGGATGAGTTGCAGGTCAACCCCTTGACTTCTTACTCATCTTGTGTTGAATTGTTTGGTAACTGATTATTCCATATATCTAATGCTTCTTTATTATCCCGAATTGGCCGGTACAAATGAAATTTGTAGCTTGAGAAGGGAAAAGGCAAGAATAAAGCTACCATCAGGACAAAGTTGGATCGTGCTAGTGTAGCAACTGATCTCAAGCGTGTTTTGGCAGGCCTAGGTGTCGGCATAGATATTTCGAGAAAAATCGGGTCCACGGGGAAGCAACCACCTGCCCAAGGCGGTCAGGCAGCTCCACAAGCCGAGCACACACCTCTCTAAGGCCAGCAGCCAGGTCCCTGCCTTCCGCGGGCACATCTCGAAGGCTAGCAGGAATTTCCCTACCTTCCGCAGGCACCTCCCCAAGGCCAGCAACCAGGTCCCTACCGTTTGCGGGCACCTCCCTGTGGCCAGCACCAATCCCCGCCCTGCCATGCACGGGCGCCTCTCCAAACCAACCGTATACCTGATGGTTCAGCTACCCAAGGTGAGGGGTAGATGTTTGTCATGATGGATGGTTCTTTGACCGTTTTGATTGGGATCAAGAAGATCGCGTGTTAAACAAAATGATTGCTCTACATTAACCCATTCACATTATATTGTGTGAATCATAAATTTCATTTTACTGTTTTAGAACACTAGCTAACTCATACCCAATATATTATTGTAGATGAATTTGTCCATAATCATTCTGAAGACACTGTTATGCATGATCATCATCAGTTCATGGTTGACAAGATGCCCACAAAAGGAAAACTTCAAATTGTTATTCCTGCAGGAAGAACTAGACTACTGTCACCAATGATTGGTACAAAGTTTGCCACTAAGTGTGTAGGAACAATCAGGTCTAAGGTGTCTATCTTCCCCAAGTGGAAAGAGTACAGGGAGAGATCGGATGTTAGAGCTGAATTATATTGCAAAGTTTCGTATGTTCTATAACACCCAACTCTCCCTTTCTTCCATTGTTATTAATACAAAGGCTAATGATCCTTGTTTTATTTTAGCAAAAGTTTGTCATGGACCCCTTTCTACCCGATGTGTAGTTTTCTTGCAACAAGCAATTCATGAGGCACATAAGAAATCAATGACATTATCTAAAGAAAGAGTTTTTTGACCCCTTCCCAGCGAATGAAGTTATAAGGATATCTCATGTAGAATACATGAGCAATGAGGACTGGTGCAAGCTTGTTGATTTTTTGTCTGACCCCAAGAACTATGTCACGTCTTATTTACCTACCCAACTTTCCTCATATTTGAATTGTTTAAGATGGACTAACTGTATGCTCCCTATTTATGTAGGCTTTGTCTGAAAAAACAGTTGGAGATATGCCCTAGAAGCAATAATAAATGTAGTTATTATTATATCTTTGTGTTTATGATAAATGTTTACATTCATGCTATAATAGTATTAACAAGGAAACATTAATACTTGTGTGATTTGTAAACTTAATTTGAAGTCCCTAGTAAAGCCTCTATATAATACTATCTTGTTGGTTAATAGATGATTGTGGTTTCCCTATCATGAACATTGAGATGTTATTAACAACAAGATCATATCGTTAGGAGAATGATCTAGTGGACATACTCCTATAGATAAGCGTAGCATAAAGATCAAGTCATTTTAATAGTTCAATTGCTATATGCTTTCTGATACATAGTTATCTGATTCCTTCGACCATAAGATCATGCATATCACCTTTACCGGATGGATGCTTTGATAACATCAAACACCACACCGTAACTGGGTGGCTATAAAGGTGGCATTGAGTGTTCAGAAAGTATTGGTTGAAACACATGGATCAAGAGTTGGATTTGTCCATCCATATGACGGATAGATATACTCTGGGCCCTCTCGGTGGAATGTCATCCAATTAGCTTGCAAGCATGTGACTGGCTCACAAGGGATCACATATCACGGGAACGAGAAAAGAGTACTTGTCGATGCGAGGTTGAACGGGTATGCGGAGATACAAGCGATCATAACCTCGGATAAGTAAACTATCGTGAGACAAAGGGAAATTGATATCGTATGTAAGTGGTTCATTCGATCGCAAAGTAATCGTAGAAATATGTGGGAGCCATATGAATTTCCAGATTCCTCTATTGGTTATTGTTCGGAGAAGTGTCTCGATCATGTCTTCATAATTCACGAACCGTAGGGAGACACACTTAAGGATTCGACGTTGTTTGAGTAGTTATGGAATGATGAGAAAGAGTCCGAATGTTGTTCGGAGTCTCGAATGGGATTCGGGATATCACGAGGAGATCCGGAATGGTCCAGAGAATAAGATTCATATAAGGAAAGTCCCGTTTCGGAGTTGGGGAATGGTTCCGGGGTTTTCATCGGGAACATTCTAGAAGGTCCCGGAATGTCCGGCACTCCGGGGAGGAAGGGTACATGAATGTGTCATTGTAAGTTGGAATGATTGCATCATGTACTAGGTGTCATTGCTGTCCAAAATAAAGGGTTTATTTAAATCCTAGTTTGAAAGTCAAACGGCAAGTTTTTGGAAAGAGGAGGAGAAGTGGAAACCGAGTTGGGGAGGGATTCCCTCCTCCCCAAGCCGGCGCCCCATCCAAGCCGAGTTGGGGAGGGACTCCACTCCCTCCCCTTGGCCGCCGGCCCTCCCACCTATAAAGGGACGGGCAGGGCTGCCCCTCCTAACACACAAGTCCCTCTCCTCTAAACCTAAACCCTAGCCACAGCCTAGGGATTTCTTCCAAGCCGTCAAGTTAGAGCTTCTAATTGCCCTAGCCTCCGGTTTAGAGCCTTCTAATTGGTGTGTCTAAACCCTAGATCACCGAAGCTCTCTCATACTCCACCATACTCGCTCCGGCTTAAGGCGAAGCCCTGCGAGATCTCCCCTCTACTTCCGGTACCACGCCACGTTGTCTTTGGAATCGCGAGAGAGTGCTACAACCTCCAGCTCTTTGGAACAAGGAGAGGAAGGTCTTACGTCAGTACGAGCGTGTGACCGACATTGGGAGCGCTTGGGAGCATGGCGCCGGAAGGATCGTCTGCGATCTTGAGATCGGAAAGAATACTACATCACCCACGAGAATCTGCTCTCGTTAAACACTTTGGAATCTTCGAGGGTGAGTTATTCCATCGACTCGTTGCTACAATCTAGTAGATAGATCTTGGCTTGTTTGTTTGTACGCGGTAGAAATTTTTTGTTTTCCATGCTACGAAACCCTACAGTGGTATCAGAGCCGTGTCTATATGTAGATCTGTTGCACGAGTAGAACATAATGGTCATTGTGGGCGTTGATGCTTTTATTGTCGATTGCTTCTTGTGTACTTTGCATCTTGCAGGATATTGGGATGAAGCGGCCCGGGCTAACCTTACATGACATCGTTCATGAGACTTGCTCCACGCTTGACATGCAACTTGTATTGCATAAGTGGCTTTGCGGGTGCCTATTTCTCCCAGCATAGTGGAGATCCAATTTACAACGGGTGATTAACAATACTAGTATCAATGTTGTGGTTCTTGTTCGTAAGTTAGAACGACACTTATTGAAAGCCCCAAACCACGTAAAATATGCAAAGAAAGTAGAGGCGTCTAACTTTGTTTTGCAGGGGTGTGCAGTGATGTGATATGGCCATGATTGTGATTATATTTGATGTATGCAATGTTCCTTATTGTAAGTTGGCAACCGGCTGGAGCCATATGGTTCTCTTTATTTTCTTTTGTTAAGACCCGCGTGTCTATTCAAAGTAGTTGTAATAGTTGAAGCCGGTGGACGACAACCATGGAGAAGCGTCATTGACCTTGATGCAATGCCGGTGATGATGGAGATCATGTTCGTGCTTGAAGATGGAGATCAGAAGCACAAAGAAGAAAGGCCATATCATATCACATATTATGAATTGCATGTGATGTTAATCCTTTATGCATCTTGTATGGCTTAGTAGACGACGGTAGCATTATAAGATGATCCCTCATGCACATAAATTTCAAGTTCTAAAGTGTTCACCCTTAGTATGCACCGTTGCCAAAGCTTGTTGTTTCGAAGCACCACGTGATGATCGGGTGTGTTAGATTCCGCGGGTGAATACAACGTAAGCAAGCCAGATTTGCTTATGCGGTAGCTAAGGTTTGATCTTGACGAGCCTAGCATGTACAGACATGGTCTCAGGAACACGGATCACCGAAAGGTAAAGCATGAATCATATAGTAGATATGATGAACATGTCGATTGTTCGCCATTGAAACTATATCAACTCTCGTGATGATCGGTTTTGATATGGTGGATTTGGTTCGTGTGATCACTAAAACAATGTGAGGGATGTTGTTTTGAGTGGGAGTTCACCTAGATTAAACTTTATTATTAATTTGAACTCAATTTGTCATAAACTTAGTCTAAACTATTGCAAATATGTTGTAGATCAATGGCAGCCCCTACCATCAATTTTAATGCGTTCCTAGAGAAAGAAAAGTTGAAAAACAATGGAAGCAACTTCGCGGATTGGTTCCGCAATTTGAGGATTGTCCTCACAGCTGGTAATTTGACCTATGTGCTGGATGCACCGCTGGGTGACCCACCTGCAGCTGATGCTACCGATGAAGTAAAGAATGTTTACCTTGCTCGGAAGAATCAGTACTCCATAGTTCAGTGTGCTATCTTGTATGGTTTAGAATCGGAGCTTCAGAAAAGGTTTGAGAATTCAGACCCACATGATATTGTCCGTGATCTCAAATTGATCTTTGAGACTCACGCGGCGATTGAGAGTTATGAGGCTTCTGAAAAGTTCTTTAACTGCAAGATGGAAGAGGGAAGCTCCGTCAGTAAGCATGTGCTTAAGATGTGCAGCACGCATAAACAAACTTCAAAGCTTGGGTATAGTGATTCCTAATGCTTTGGGGATTTACCGTGTCCTCCAATCACTACCACCAAGTTACAAGAACTTTGTAATGAACTACAACATGCAGAACATGAACAAGCAGTTGCCATAACTGTTTGCTATGTTAAAGTCTGCAGAAGTGGAGATCAAGAAAGAGCACCAAGTGTTGTTGGTCAATAAGACCACCAAATTCAAGAAAGGCAAGTCTAAGCAGAAGGGACACTTCAAGAAGGGTGGTAAGAAAGTTACCACACCAACGAAGAAGACCAAGGCTGGACCCAAGCCTGATACTGAGTGCTTTTACTTCAAAGGAGAGGGTCACTGGAAGCGGAATTGCCCAAAGTACTTGGCGGATTTGAAGAACGGCAACATCAAAAAGAAAGGTATATCTGATATACATGTTATTGATGTGTATCTCACTAGTATTCGTAGTAGTGCCTGGGTATTTGATACTGGTTCGGTTGCTCATATTTGTAACTCGAAACAGGAGCTGCAGAATAAACGAAAGCTAGTGAAGAACGAGGTGACGATGCGCGTGGGAAACGGATCAAAGGTTGATGTGATCGCGGTCGGCACGCTACCCCTTCATCTACCATCGGGATTAGTTTTATACTTAAATAATTGTTATTTGGTGCCTGCGTTAAGCATGAACATTATATCAGGATCTTGTTTATTGCGAGACGGTTACTTGTTTAAATCCGAGAATAATGGTTGTTCGATTTATATGAGTAATATGTTTTATGCACATGCACCTTTGATAGATGGTCTATTCTTGTTGAATCTCGATAGTAGAAATACACATATTAATAACATTAAGGCTAAACGTTTGAAATCGAGCGATAACTCGACCTATATGTGGCACTGTCGTCTTGGTCACATTGGAGTGAAGCGTATGAAGAAACTCCATTCCGATGGACTTCTTGAATCACTTGATTTTGAATCACTTGAAAGATGCGAAGCATGTCTGATGGGTAAAATGACTAAGAATCCATTTTCTGGTATGATGGAGCGAGCTACGGACTTGTTGGAAATCATACATACCGATGTGTGTGGTCCAATGAGTGTAGCATCGCGCGGTGGTTATCGTTATGTTCTTATCTTCACGGATGACTTGAGTAGATATGGGTATATCTATTTCATGAAACATAAGTCCGAAACTTTTGAGAAGTTTAAGGAATTTCAAAGTGAGGTAGAGAATCAACGTAACAAGAAGATTAAATTTCTACGTTACGATGGAGGTGAATATCTAAATTACGAGTTTGGCGAGCATTTGAAGAAATGCGAATACTTTTAGATTGACACCGCCGGGAACACCACAGCGTAATGGTGTGTCCGAACGTCGTAATCGAACTCTCTTAGATATGGTTCGTTCTATGATGTCACTTACAAATTTACCGCTATCATTTTGGGGTTATGCATTAGAAACAGTCGCATTCACTTTAAATAGGGCACCGTCTAAATCCGTTGAAACGACACCGTATGAATTATGGTTTGGGAAGAAACCTAAATTGTCGTTCCTTAAAGTTTGGGGATGCGAAGCTTATGTAAAGAAGTTACAGCCGGACAAGCTTGAACCCAAAGCGGAAAAATGCGTCTTCATAGGATACCCGAAGGAAACTATTGGGTATACTTTCTATCATAGATTCGAAGGCAAAATCTTCGTTGCCAAGAATGGATCCTTTCTAGAGAAGGAATTTCTCTCGAAAGAAGTGACTGGAAGGAAAGTAGAACTCGACGAGGTTGTCGAACCTTCTCTCGAAATTGCGAGTAGCGCAGCGCCGGAAGAAATTCCTGTGGTGCCTGCACCAATTAGAGAGGAAGCTAATGATGATGATCATGAAACTTCGGTCGAAGTTGCTACAGAGCCTCGCAGGTCAACGAGAACTCGTACCACTCCAGATTGGTATGATCCCGTTATGAGTGTCATGTTGGTGGACAACACCGATGACCCCGAGACATATGAGGAAGCAATGATGAGCCCAGATTCCAATAAATGGCAGGAAGCCATGAAATCCGAGATTGGATCCATGTACGAAAACCAAGTATGGACTTTGGTGGACTTACCGGATGGCCGGAAGGCTGTCGAGAACAAATGGATCTTCAAGAAGAAAACAGATGCTGATGGTAACGTTACTGTCTATAAAGCTCGACTTGTCGCAAAAGGGTTTCGACAAATTCAAGGAGTTGACTACGATGAGACTTTCTCACCCGTAGCGAAGCTAAAGTCTGTGAGGATTATGTTAGCAATCGCTGCATATTACGATTATGAGATATGGCAGATGGATGTCAAAACAACATTCCTCAATGGTGACATTGATGAAGAGTTGTATATGATGCAACCCAAAGGTTTTGTCGATCCTAAAGATGCTAACAAGGTATGCAAACTTCAACGGTCCATCTATGGATTGAAGCAAGCATCCCGAAGTTGGAATCAATGTTTTGATAAGGTAATCAAAAGTTTTGGTTTCATACAAACTTATGGAGAAGCTTGTATTTACAAGAAAGTGAGTGGGAGCTCTGTAGCATTCTTAATACTATATGTGGATGACATATTGTTGATTGGGAATGATGTAGACCTTCTTAATAGTGTCAAAGAATATTTGAATAATAGTTTTTCAATGAAGGATCTTGGCGAAGCAGCTTACATATTAGGCATAAAGATTTATAGAGATAGATCGAAACGCCAAATATCATTGTCACAAAGTACATATTTGGACAAAGTTCTAAAGAGGTTTGGAATGGAAGATAGCAAGAAAGGGTTCTTGCCCATGTTGCTAATCGACCTTGAGTAAAACTCAAAGTCCGACATCGGCAGAAGATAGAGAAAGGATGAGTAAGACTCCTATGCCTCAGCCATAGGATCTCTAATGTATGCCATGCTATGTACTAGACCCGACATCGCATATCTTTGTTAGTCTAACTAGCAGATATCAAAGTGATCCAGAGTGGATCATTGGACAACGTTCAAAATCATCCTTAAGTACTTGAGAAGAACTAAGGATATGGTTCTTTCTTATGGAGGTGATGAACAGCTCGTTGTTAATGGTTACACCGACGCTAGTTGGAACACCGATCCGGATGATTCTAAATCACAATCTGGATACGTATTTATTTTGAATGGTGCAGCAGTTAGCTGGAGGAGTGCAAAGCAAAGCTTTGTGGCGAGATCTTCAACTGAATCGGAATACATGGCTGCTTCAGAGGCTTCACAAGAAGCAATATGGATGAAAGAGTTCATTACAGAGCTGGGTGTGGTTCCTAGTGCGCTGGACCCAATGTCTATCTACTGTGATAACATGGGCGCCATAGCCAATGCGCAAGAACCAAGGTCACACAAGAAGCTGAAGCACATCAAGCTATGTTTTCACGCTATTCGGGAACATATCCAAGATGGGGATATAAAGATTTGCAAAGTACACACAAATCTGAATGTGGCGGATCCGTTGACTAAACCTCTCCCGAGGGCAAAACATGACCAGCACCAAACTGCCATGGGTGTTCGGTATATTACCATGTAATCTAGATTAGATGACTCTAGTGCAAGTGGGAGACTGTTGGAGATATGCCCTAGAGGCAATAATAAATGTAGTTATTATTATATCTTTGTGTTTATGATAAATGTTTACATTCATGCTATAATAGTATTAACAAGGAAACATTAATACTTGTGTGATTTGTAAACTTAATTTGAAGTCCCTAGTAAAGCCTCTATATAATACTATCTTGTTGGTTAATAGATGATTGTGGTTTCCCTATCATGAACATTGAGATGTTATTAACAACAAGATCATATCGTTAGGAGAATGATATGGTGGACATACTCCTATAGATAAGCGTAGCATAAAGATCAAGTCATTTTAATAGTTCAATTGCTATATGCTTTCTGATACATAGTTATCTGATTCCTTCGACCATGAGATCATGCATATCACCTTTACCGGATGGATGCTTTGATAACATCAAACACCACACCGTAACTGGGTGGCTATAAAGGTGGCATTGAGTGTTCAGAAAGTATTGGTTGAAACACATGGATCAAGAGTGGGATTTGTCCATCCATATGACGGATAGATATACTCTGGGCCCTCTCGGTGGAATGTCATCCAATTAGCTTGCAAGCATGTGACTGGCTCACAAGGGATCACATATCACGGGAACGAGAAAAGAGTACTTGTCAGTAACGAGGTTGAACTGGGTATGCAGAGATACCGACGATCATAACCTCGGATAAGTAAACTATCGTGAGACAAAGGGAAATTGATATCGTATGTAAGTGGTTCAATCGATCGCAAAGTAATCGTAGAAATATGTGGGAGCCATATGAATTTCCAGATTCCTCTATTGGTTATTGTTCGGAGAAGTGTCTCGATCATGTCTGCATAATTCACGAACCGTAGGGAGACACACTTAAGGATTCGACGTTGTTTGAGTAGTTATGGAATGATGAGAAAGAGTCCGAATGTTGTTCGGAGTCTCGAATGGGATTCGGGATATCACGAGGAGATCCGGAATGGTCCGGAGAATAAGATTCATATAAGGAAAGTCCCGTTTTGGAGTTGGGGAATGGTTCTGGTGTTTTCATCGGGAACATTCTAGAAGGTCCCGGAATGTCCGGCACTCCGGGGGGGGGGGGGGCAGGGTACATGAATGTGTCATTGTAAGTTGGAATGATTGCATCATGTACTAGGTGTCATTGCTGTCCAAAATAAAGGGTTTATTTAAATCCTAAATTGAAAAGTCAAACGACTAGTTTGAAAGTCAAACGGCAAGTTTTTGGAAAGAGGAGGAGAAGTGGAAACCGAGTTGGGGAGGGATTCCCTCCTCCCCAAGCCGGCGCCCCATCCAAGCCGAGTTGGGGAGGGACTCCACTCCCTCCCCTTGGCCGCCGGCCCTCCCACCTATAAAGGGAGGGGCAGGGCTGCCCCTCCTAACACACAAGTCCCTCTCCTCTAAACCTAAACCCTAGCCACAGCCTAGGGATTTCTTCCAAGCCGTCAAGTTAGAGCTTCTAATTGCCCTAGCCTCCGGTTTAGAGCCTTCTAATTGGTGTGTCTAAACCCTAGATCACCAAAGCTCTCTCATACTCCACCATACTCGCTCCGGCTTAAGCCTGCGAGATCTCCCTCTACTTCGGTACCACGCCACGTTGTCTTTGGAATCGCGAGGAGAGTGCTACAACCTCCGCTGCCCCATTTTCTTTGGAACAAGGAGAGGAAGGTCTTACGTCGAGTACGAGCGATGTGACCCATTTGCTGCACGCAGCCGGAAGAAGGATCGTCTACGCGATCTTGAGATCGGAAAGAGTACGACTACATCACCCACGAGAATCTGCTCTCGTTAAACACTTTGGAATCTTCGAGGGTGAGTTATTCCATCGACTCGTTGCTACAATCTAGTAGATAGATCTTGGCTTGTTTGTTTGTACGCGGTAGAAAATTTTTGTTTTCCATGCTACGAAACCCTACAAAAACAAGGCGAGCAGAAAGCGTGTCAAGTACCCATGTGCCACTAGTGCTCACAGCTACGAGGTTTTGTTCGACATGGAGGAAGATTCCATTGAACTGCCTGAGAATGGCTTGACTGACAATGTGAAAGGAGCAACTGTGAGTCCTCTCTCATACTTTCCATCTTCTTAAAATTCAATGACCTTTCCTTCCCTCAGATGTATACGATGTGCTTACAATATGCTCGTTAGGTTTCTCATATTCTCTTCTATTCATAAAACTGGTAGGCAATCATGAAAAGCAAGATGGTGCCATCTGCTTCAACAGATGGCACATAGGATGAACCCATTCCTTCCGCCGACGCCATGCACTTTGTGTTGTCGTATGGCAAGAGAAAGCCAACTATGCTGAAGACCATCGGTATCCATGTAAGTACTTCAAGACCAACCAGCTCTCAACTAGAAGTGCAACTCGAGGCTCAGAGAGCAGGTAATGTGTAACTGGGCTCTACCATTGAGGAGTTATAGAAGGCAAACGAATCTGGCGAGGCAGAGAGGCTGAAGCATTTAGAAGACCTACAAGCAATACTGAAGAAATAAGAAGACCCAAGGAAGAAACAAGAAGAAGCAAATGCATTAATTCAAAAAGTTTTGGCTCAACTGTCTAAACCAGAACATGCAATTTGGTAAGTGAACTGGTGGTGTGAAGCTTGTGGTCAATCTGTGGAAATTTCTAAGGCATTTGGCCAAGAAACTGCTCTGAATAGTTTGACAGTCTTATGATGTTGAACCTTTTATGTGAGTTTGATTGAGGCTGGTATTCACTTCTATGAAGTGAAACATTTGTTCTAATTTTTTTTTGTCAAATTTTGTATTCTAAGTGTAAACGCCATGGTTGTTTCTTTACGAAATATTTCATCATGCATAGCCATCTATGTGGCGCGCGTAGGCTGGTTAACCTCCATGACAAAATAATAACGTCACGAAAATGATGACGCGTCACTTCTACCTAGACGATATAGGGTCCTATCTGTGTCTCACCCTGATTGGTCCATGTGTTCTCCTACCAGTAACCCATGCTTTATCATTTTAATGTACCACATGTCTATCTGCTGGCGGTAGGACGCAACGAAAGAAAATTCATCATGGCTAGGATGATGTCATAAATAACATCATGACATAAGGAAGCGGCGGTAACAGAATCAAGACGTGACGAAATAAACTGACACGGTGGTGATAACATCATTGATGGCCACCATGACGTCACCAGGCATCGCTAATGGCAGCTCATGGTGTCGTCTGCCACATGGCATCTTGTATGATGAAAAAACGTCACGGCTGATTGGGCCTAGATCTGGCCGGTCCTGTTGACCACAACGAAATTGCAGAAACGTCTCGGACGAAATATATGACGTTCGTCGTAGAAGTCTTCACAGATGACCATCTATGATGTTTTGCCTCTAATTCATGACAAAATCAGAACGTCATGTACCGTCTAGATTCTTATAGTGTGGTTTTGAAAGCGAGAAAATTGAGAAAAGGAATTGGAAAAGTTTCTGCTAAAAACGAGAATCACAACCACTCTACGCTGTAGCCCAACTCCATCTCTCTCCCTTCCTTCTTTTCCCGCACATAGCTGCCAGTAGCAGCCTGCATAGGCCCATCCGTGGCCCACCTCGGCCTCCTTTCTCCTTCTTCTTCCTCACCGGTGGATCGAGGGAGCATCTCGCTATCGACCGCACCGTTATCCGGTCGCACCAAGATCCGTGCCGCCTCTCTTGGTCGCCTACAAGTACCCCTAGATGCTGCCAAGAGGTACCAGAAGGGGACACAGTCACTGTCCCTAGGTGCTGGTCACGATCATCAGAGACGCAGTTAATGATGACAAGGAGGAAAAGACGACAGACTTCAATTCCAGTCTCAATCGTCCGCTTCTCTCATGCTACGACTAAGGGGGAATGTTGGGATACGTATATGACTAATAGATAGATTAGGACTCTACATCTTGTACTCCAAGTGTCTCCTCCCGTGTACTTCTATATATAGGCCATGAGGGCCAAGGCAATAAACACAACAAATATTAGTGATTTTATATTTTCCATAATTTCCTCTGCACACTTGCATTCCCACAAAAAACAATAGGCTGTCATCTCTACATACATGATCTATACAGTTCCCGTTACGTCAAGATAGAATCAGATCAGAATCACAAGCATTGATTATATATGTTGGAAAGTTGAATTCCGTATGTTGACCAGGATCACTGTAATCTGCATGGCACCATATCAGAATCACAAGCGCTCATTGTAGAATCACCAGATCAGAATCACATGCTGACTAGACTCAGATCCGATCAGTGCGTTCATGAAAGAACAAGTCAATAGTCTCTGATCTCTATGTTTACTGGTTGGATTTTTTTTTTGAGGGACTGGTTGGATATATTATTTGCCTTGCTAGCACCAGATTAAAATAAAGAGTACATTGTAGCCATTGGCAATTTCACAATCTCAACATGGTCGTATGCCACATATTTGATGTTATCTAAAAAATAGTCTGATTTTCTTCATACTGGCTGCGTAAATAAATTGTAGCTTTTCGAAAGTTGGCAACATGAGCCGACCAGGATACCGGAAATTTGTGTTCCCTCAAAAAATAGGCTCTCATATCTGTATAGTTGATCTTTCTATGCTCGCTTAACATCTAATTTTCTAGCTAGCACCGGATCAGTATCAAGATTAGGTAGAAGCCACTGGCAACTTTGCAACCTGAGCATAGTCGGATAGCTAGAATAAGATCAGAATCCTAAGCGTAAATAAATTGTAGCCATTAGCAAGTTGGCAACATGAGGTGTCCCAGATACCGCACATTTGTTTTCCCTAAAAAAAATAACATCCTCTCGTCTCCGTGTCCTCTGCTGTGCATGCACCTCTTATTTGTCTAGCCGCTGGGATGTTAACTACCGCGTGAAGTTCCATGATCAAAGTAAACGACTTGGTATCAGATCACAATCGCAGTGACAAGAGCAGAATCAAGTTGTTTATATTTGTTTAGTATATCTCATCGCTGGATCGGCAAGTTAGCATGCTATGATGTAATAGAAAATATCAATTGTTATCATGATCTGACATTTAACTTTTGTTGTGTACATGAAAATTATAGCAGAAATATTTCATTGCATACTTACATATCATCAATTACAAACTCTATTACTAAATTAATCATGAGCCTACCAGCGAACAAAAAATCGATTATGAATTCCCAAGAAAAAAATGATGCACGCGAAATTAATGTATTGCACCTCGGTATGTAAGTTTTAAACCTGCATCTATTATATACTAAAAGAAATATAAGGTGCTATTTCGAGGCACCATGTTATTTCATATATATGCTAAAATAATATAAGCCGGTAATTTTAATCTCAACGGCTGAGATTAAAAGATAAAAAAGTGTTACGTAAAACTTATAGCACATAAGCCACGTGGCTACATACGTTTTCCTCAGATCAAAAGTGAAACACGGACCCGGCAATGATACCCAAGAGCGAGGATCGATATGCAGAATTAATGCCAAAAAACACAGTTTTTTTTTTTAAATACTGGGCAACTTCAGAGTATAAGGATATATATTGTGCACATGCGGATATATATGGTGTCACGTACTTGCATATATGTGTTGGATGGACAGGCTCAATAACTTGCAGTATAACACTCGACAAGAAACATACATCCGGCCTCTACAAGCGTACGATGCCATCAGTTGCCGATTATGGAATCCTATAGTAGCATAATTCTGTTTCATATGCATATCTTGGATCTCACCCGTACATGTAAGATATTCATCTCTCCCCTTACATAGCCGAAGATGGCAGAAAATGGACCCCATGCCTTGCCTAGGACGTGTGTGATATTAACAAGTGATTACCAACTCGAAACATCAAGTTGTCGAAATAAAAGTTTAGTGCTTTCAAGGTATCATAGATCTATTATATATACTCCTCTAATCTAGCTGAAAACAAAATAAAGTTCATGCGTTGTGAACCAAAAAAATGTTCTAGATGCACCTATTATGAAGAACTATTTTTAATGTATTTTGAAATGTAAAAAAAGTTTAAAAACAATTACGTGGTACATGTCCAAACATTCTATGTTCTCACAAAAAATTGTCGGGAAAAGACATTTTTGTGGAAGGTGTACAAAAGACAAAAAGTGGTCTCTTGAAAGTTATTTTAGAGCCCGGAAAATTGCCTTTTCCATACAATCCACAACAAATATCATTTTTGCGAAACACAATGTGCGAACATAGAATTTATGGACTTACACCTCCATATTTTTTAAACATTTTGAAATACCTTTTTGTGCAACACCATGAGCCTAAGTGGATTTGCAAATTAGTAGCTACTATCACCAACAGACTAAATTCCTTAAATGGAATACGCTAAAAACTTTTCAGGAGCAACAACATGAACATAAAGGAAGGATGATGTAACATGATATTTTATTTAAAAATAGATAGATCCAGTTGTACAAGCAAACGAGAATCTCAACATAAGCTTAATTCTTTTACCGATGAAAATAGAAACATGCAGAATAAATTGCAATTTATATACATGCACGACGGACCACAGATATGTGCACAACTGCTCACCAACTCTAACGAGCACATGAGAATTGATCTAGCGGACCTACGTGTTGTGAATTATTTTTCTTGGTGTCTGACTATATACACAGGATATCTAGAAAATTATTATTACTGATAGATATCATTTTTAGAAACACAGTGTGCGAACAAAGAATTCATGGACCTACACCTCCATATTTTTGTGCAACATTATGAGCCGAAGTGGAATTCCAAATTACTAGCTACTATCACCAACAGACAAAATTCCTTTGAACTGTTTAGGATCAACAACATGAACATCAAGGAAGGATGATGTAACATGATATTTTATTTAAAAATAGGTAGATCCAGTTGTAGAAGCAAGCAAGAATCTCAACATAAGCTTAATTCCTTTACCGATGAGAATAGGAATATGCAGAATAAATTGCAATTTATATACATGCACAACCAACAGATATCTGCACAACTGCACAATTGTTGACCAACTCTAATGAGCACATGATAATTGATCTAGCGGACCTACGTGTCTTGAATTATTTTTGTTGGTGTCTGACTATATACACGGGGTATCGAGAAAATAATCATTTTTGACAGATTTTCAAAAAGAACATTTCAAAATTGTTTTTTCTTATTGTTTTAAATACATAATCTCAAATAAATCAAAGACTACAAAATACTTAAATAAGAGAAATACATGTTTACAGAAGATTATGAAGTACTTACAAGTTCCAACACAGTAAATATTTTGCCCTCACATTTGCGACGGCCATCTTTCTAGTTCTTTTAATTATATTTCCCATCGAAAGCCATCATGATGAATGGATATCCATCACATGTAGGCCACATGATGTGGAATAATTTAACACTTGTAGTATTTTAAGAGATGTACTAGAAGGATGTATAGCCTTGCTTACGCCGTTGTGTCAGATGCATATCATATCATATCGTATCCTGAGCATATCATATCAGTATACCAGAGTGATTAATGTACCTGATATACCAGGATTGACTAAGGGTAACCTCGACAATGTCCATAGTTATGGATTTGGATTTGATGAAAACAAAAACGCTGGTGATTGTCGGCCTGTCAGAAAAACAAGGAAGTCGAATCTTGTATGAGCTTTATATTAAAGAAATGTTTACAAAGTCGCTGATCCGGTAGATGTAGTCTAACTCACGGCGGGTTGTGTCTACTCCAAGCTACGGTGTTCTCTCCGTTCGCTCCTCCCAGACCTTATATGAGAGGCTGTGTCTCAGAGTCTAATACGACTCAGTTATAAGTTTAATTATAGCTACTCGACTATGTCAGTTTGTATTTCTATTCTTGATCAACATAACTGGTTCTGGACTTCGGATGCTTCCCCGCAACATTGTTGGAACAAGCCTATATTGCAGAAGCGTTCAACTTAGGATTTCCCCACAACGTTGCCTTTGGGAGTTTTCATACAATTCATTAGCCCGTTTCACACACCGAAACCTTTTCACCACGCAATCTTTTTGGAATCTTTGAGATTTTAGGCGGTTTCGTGTCGATTTAGCAGAAAAGGGGTGAAAATTGAACTTCGGTTGCTCTATAGCTTGCTCCTTATTTTTCATTAAAATCGTTTTTAGATTCATGAGTTGTCATTTTATCACAGATACACTGATGGTTCCACCAGATGTTAGCTATTTTTGCGAAAAATTAAGGAAGAAAAAGGATTAGGAAAAACGTTTACCTAGTGTATTGCACATGACAAAAATGGAGCACTTCTTTGCCATGTATGGTTGCACACGGCAAAGATGTGGGACTCATTTGGTCAACGTGGGGGGAGTACTGGCGGAAAAGGATGAAATCGTTGCCTAGTGTAAACCCAAAATATGCACGGCAGAGTTTCATTCTGGCTTGATGCCGTTAGGTGCGCAGAGAAGGCACCTGTTCTCGATCTTTTGCCGAGTAATTTTTTTTGCCGTGTGCATTTTGGTTTTATTTGACGTGTACTTTTTTTAGATCAAAAGGGATTTAGGTTTTACAGCCCAAATAGAACTTAAAATATAGGTCCCAGAACTGGACAGCTAAAGGGGAGTTACCCAACCAAACATCCTCCCAGAATTTAATTTTCCTACCATTACCCACTTACCACTTATAACCAACTTTAACTGCTCTACTTGCCCACGACACCCCTTTCCAAAAGGTGGAGGGATGGATCTCAGGACAAGAAAGAATGTTAGGATTCCTAGTCTCATATTTTGCATCAATTACTCTTCTCCCAAAGCCCCCTCACCTTGAATATATCTTTTAACCCAGGACCCAATCAGACTGTTTAGATCCTGCAGATTAGGAATACCCATGCCCCCATAATCCTTTTTCATACAGATAGATGGCCAGTTAGCTAGATGTATTTTATGGTTCCCCTCTTCACCATTCCACATAAAGTTGGCCAACTGGGAGTTTAGCAGATTCAAGGCCCACTTTCGAAACATAAAGAAGGACAAAAGATATACAGGAATATCTGCTAGGACTGCTTGGATGAGGGTTCTCTTAGCAGCTGAAGACACCAATCTCCCTTTCCATCCAGTCATCCCAGAAAGAATACTCTCAAAAAGAGGTTGCAAATCCTCCCCGCGAAGCCTATCAAAATGCAAAGGGATCTCCAAATATTTAACAGGGAAATCTCCTGCCACACATTGGAAGATTTCTAGAAAAGGAGCCAAATCCTCAGAGGCCAAATTAATTGGGAGTAATTCACTTTTATGAAAATTAATCCTCATACCAGAGAGTTGCTCAAAACAAGTTAAAATCCACTTTAGGTTCCTAGCTACATTAATATCATTTTCTAAGAAAAGAAGGGTATCATCAGCATATTGCAGACTAATAACCCCACCAGGAATAAAGTTAGGGCACAACCCTCTAATCAAATTATGCTATGCCCCTTTAATAATCATCCTGGAGAAAACATCCACCACAGAGTTGAAAAGCAGGGGGCAGTAGGGTCCCCCTGTTTCAACCCCTTACCAGTAAGAAAAAACTCACTCTCTACATCATTAATCTTCACACCCACTGAACCACCAGTGGTAACCTTCCTAATCATCCTAATAAACTTTGGATCAAAACCCCTACACACTAGGATCTCATAAATAAAATCTAGGTTAACTCTATCATAAGCTTTCGCATAATCTATTTTCAGAACTAGGCCTTGATTCTTCTTCCTATGTACTTCATGGATAATCTCATGAGCTGCCACTACACTCTAATAAAGGCAGATTGATAAGGGGATATTAATATCCAATAATCTTAGCATATCTATTAGTTAGGACCTTAGTAAAAATGTTAAAAGAACAATTTAGTAAGCTAATAGGTCTGAATTTCCTCATTACTCTAGCATCATTCTCCTTAGGGATAAGAGTGACCATAGCAAAATTGAGCCTATAGATATCTAATCTATCATGATACCAAGCCTCAAACATATTAACCAGGTCATTTTTCACAACATCCCAAAAATGCTGGTAAAACATAAAAGAAAGACCATCTGGCCCAGGAGCTCCATCTGAGTACGAATTAAAAACAACATTTTTCATTTCCTCCTCAGAGAAAGGGCCCCCTAGGGCACAGTTTTCATCTGTTCTAATTTTTTCATCTTCCGAAAAGAAATCTGTCCTAAGATTAATATCAGCCCTAGGTTGAAAACCAAAAAGATTCCTATAGTAATCTACTAGTATCTTCAGCATGTCCTTTGTCTCAGTCACAGGCCCTTTAGGACCATCAAGGACAGGGATCATCATTTTCCTCCTTCTCTAGTTTGCGATAGCATGAAATTATGATGTATTCCTATCTCCTTCTAAAATTTTCCTATCTCTAGATCTCTATCTAGCTTTGGTTTCCTCCATAATCCAATAGCTATTTAAATCTCTAATGATGAAATCAAACCTACCTCTCTCTTCATCACTCAAAGGAGTAGACTCAGATTTAATGTTAAGAATGTCATATTCTTTCATCAAATCTTTCTTCTCTTTTCTAACAGCAGCTTCTAAGTTAGCACTCCACCCTTTAGCCAGCTTCCTAAAATATCTGACCTTGGATTGCAAAATATCTACCACATCTGCACTATTTCCCACAATATTCCAAGCCTTAACTACCACACTTCTGAAGTCAGGTCTAGCCAACCACCATTTTTCAAATTTAAATCTAAACTTCTTTGGAATTTTTGATTCCCCAGACTCCCAGATAATAGGAGTATGGTCACTTCCAATCCTAGCTAAAGTTCTAGCACTAGACAAAGGAAACATACTCGCAAAGTTAGTGGAACAAAAAATTCTATCAATCTTAGTCGTAATGAGGTTTTCCTGATTATTACCCCAAGTGTTGGCCCTACCAGCCAAATTTATTTCCATAAGAGCACATATTGTTGGGTCCGCAGCATAGAAAACAAAAAATTTCCTACGATGAGAACTATACGCCAAGATCTATCTACTAGATACAGAGCAACGGGTGGACATACATCCATGGAGAACTTACCCTCGAAGACAACGAGTTTTGTTAATGAGTAGGAACTCGTGGTTGATGTAGTCGTACGCTTGCCGATCTCAAGATCGTGTGGATGTCCGAGCGCCGCAAATCTGCAGCGCATCCGTCATCGCACACACGTTCAAGCCACCGGACAACCTCCACCTCCTCGCTCCAGCGAATCAGCGGAAGCAGCAACTCCTTCTAGACGCAAGGCCACCGGGAACATGTATCTCGCTAATCCGAGACCATGGGGGAATATCTAGAGGGGGAGAGAGATCCTTCACGAGGAGGTGTAGTTTGTGAGAGGGGAGAGGGGGGCTTTATATAGGACGGAGGGAGACCCCTCCCCTCCCATAGCCGGCGCATGAGGGGGGGGGGACTCCTCCCCTCCTTCATTCATGTGGTGAACCTCCACTCACATAAACATGGCCTCCACTCAAAATCCCACTCACATGTATTTAATTTCCACCAAATTAAATGCAACTCTCAATTAATAAAACTCTTTTATTTATTTTATTCAGAATTTTGTTAATTACTTTAAATAACAAAAATTCACATAAAGCCCCTTGAAACATTTCAATATCACATGCAGAACCACTTTCTGCAATTTCACCCGAAACAATTCCGGTTTCTATCGAAACAATTCTTGTTTCTATCGAAACATTTCTTGCGCTTTGCAAACCTTTTGTCTGGAACATATGTGATCCTAAATGGTGTCCGGCAACCTTTAAGTGTGTCACCCTACAGTTCGCGAATAATGCAGACATGATTGAGACTCCTCTCAGATCAATAGTCAGAAGCGGGACCTGGAGATCCATACTAACTCCTGCATATTCAACGATGACTTCTGTGATCGTGAGAACCTTTAACGTCCGCAATTTAATCCCTTTGTGTCATGATATAATACATGTCCGAGATTCGATCATCGGTATCCAAATACCTAGTTTGATCTCGTTACCGACATGCACTCTTTTCTCGTTCCCATGATATAACATTCTAGTGATCACATCACTTGCTTGCAAGCTATCTTAATGTGATATCACCGAGAGGACCCAGAGTATATCTATCCGTCATCGGGATTGACAAATTCCACTCTTGATCCATGAGCCTCAACATAACACCTTCATAGCACTGAACCCACCTTTATGGTCACCCTGTTACGGTGTGACGTTTGATGTTATCAAGATACTCTTCCGGTGTTACCAATTAACATGATCTCATGGTCTAAGGACTAAGACTACTTTGTATGATGTTATAGCAATATAAACATAATGACTTGATCGTAATGCTATACTTCGGATGAATGTTCATCACATCATTTCACAAATGCTGTGACCTTGTTATTAACAACATCCAATGTCCATGATTAGGAAACTTTGATCATCTTGTTAATCAACAAGTTAGTCTATAAGAGAGGCATAACTAGGAACCCTTTTTGTTTATTAAACACACATGTATTGATGTTCCCTATCAATACAATTATAGCATGCAAAATAAACATCTATTATATACAAGGAATACATAATAACAACTTTATTATTGCCTCTTAGGGCATATTTCCTTCAGTTTCCCACTTGGACTAGAGACAATAATCTAGTTTATATAGTGATAAATCTAACACCCATGGAGTTCTGGTGTTGATCATGTTTTGCCCTAGGGAGTACTTTAGTCAACGGATCTGCTACATCCAGTTCCGTGTGCACTTTACAAATCTTTATATCTCCATCCTTGACATGCTAGCGGAGGAGTGAAACCGGCGCTTAATATGCTTGGAATTCTTGTGAGACCTTGGTTCCTTGGCGTTGGCTATGGCTCCATTATTGTCACAATAGATCACCATTGGGTCCAACGCACTAGGAACCACACCTAGTTCCGTTATGAAATCCTTCATCCAAACCGTTTCCTGCGCCGCTTCTGAAGCAACAACATATTCCGCCTCCGTCATTGATCCAGCCACCACAGGTTGTTTGGAGCTCCTCCAACTAACTGCTTCTCTGTTCAAGAGAAATACGTATCCGGATTGAGACTTAGAATCATCCGGATCAGTGTCAAAGCTAGCATCGACATAACACTTAGCGACTAGCTCTTCTTCACCTCCGTATACAAGAAACAGATCCTTAGTTCTTCTCAAGTACTTAAGGATATTCTTGACCGCTATCCAGTGTTCCGAACCTGGATCAGATTGGTACCTACTAGTCAAACTAATAGCATGTGCCACATCCGGTCTTGTACATAGCATGGCATACATTATAGAGCCTATGGCTGAGGCATAGGGGATCTTATCCATTATCTCTCTTTCTTCCGCCGTAGCCGGACTTTGAGTCTTACTCAATGTCTTGCCTTGCAACATAGGTAAGTACCCCTTCTTACTTCCATCCATATTAAACTTCTTTAATATCTTATCAAGGTATGTACTCTGCGATAGCCTAATTAGGCGTCTTGATCTATCTCTATAGATTTTAATGCCTAATATATATGAAGCTTCACCAAGGTCCTTCATCGAAAATTTGCTATTTAGATAACTTTTAACACTGTTTAAAAGATCTATATCATTTCCAATCAATAATATGTCGTCCACATATAATATTAGAAATGCCACGTTGCTCCCACTCACTTTCTTGTAAATGCAAGCCTCTCCATAAGTTTGGACAAATCCAAACTCTTTGATCACCTCATCAAAGCGGAGATTCCAACTCCGGGATGCTTGCTTCAGTCCATAGATCGATCGCTGAAGTTTTCACACCTTATCAGCATCCTTAAGATCGACAAAACCCTTAGGTTATATCATATACAACTCTTCTTCAATATTACCATTGAGGAACGTAGTTTTGACATCCATCTGCCATATTTCATAATCGAAATATGCAACAATTGCTAACATAATCCTAACCGACTTAAGCATCGCTACGGGAGAGCATGTCTCATCGTAGTCAACTCCTTGAATTTGTCAAAACCCCTTTGCGACAAGTCGAGCCTTATAGATGGTTACATTACCATCAGCATCAGTTTTTCTTTTGGAAATCCATTTATTCTCAACGGCCTTTCGATCGTGAGGTAAGTCCACCAAGGTCCAAACCTGGTTTTCGTACATGGATTCCATCTCGGATTTCATGGCTTCTAGCCATTTGTTGGAATCAGGGCTCATCATTACTTCTTCATACATCGCAGGGTCATCTATTTCATCAATCATGAAATTCATAACAGGATTGCCGTACAGTTCAGGAGCTGCACGTGTCCTGCTTGACCTGGGAGGTTCGGTAGTGTCCTCTTTCAGAGTTTCATGATCAATATCATTAGCTCTCTCTTCATTAGGTGAAGTCAACTCCGAAACAACTTCCGGTGCTGTGCTACTCGCCATTTCATGAAGAGAAGGTTCAATAACCTCTTCGAGTTCTACCATCCGACTACTCACATCTTTCGCGAGAAACTCCTTCTCAAGAAAGGATCCATTCTTGGCAACAAAGACCTTTCCCTCGAATCTGTGATAGAAGGTATACCCAATCGTTTCCTTAGGGTATCCTATGAAGACGCATTTTTCCGCTTTGGGTTCGAGTTTATCCGGTTGAAGTTTCTTCACATAAACATTGCATCCCCAAACTTTAAGAAACGACAGCTTAAGTTTGTTTCCAAACCATAATTCATACGGTGTCTTTTCAACGGATTTAGATGGTGCCCTATTTAAAGTGAATGAAGCGGTTTCCAGTGCATAACCCCAAAATGACAGTGGCAAGTCAGTCAGAGACATCATAGATCAAACCATATCCAATAAAG
The DNA here is from genome assembly GCA_023614405.1 of Avena insularis. Lineage (NCBI taxonomy): Eukaryota > Viridiplantae > Streptophyta > Magnoliopsida > Poales > Poaceae > Avena > Avena insularis. Next base: position 462,374,442 of record CM042691.1, on the reverse strand, counting down.
TATGATTACGACGTTTTGACACACAATTACGTTATGGTGTTCCGGCAGGCGTGAGTTGTGAAACTAGTCCACAGTCTTTCATATATGTGCTAAACTCGTAACTAAGATACTCTCCTCCACGGTCGGACCGCAGAAATTTGATCTTTCTGTTACGATGATTTTCCACTTCATTCTGAAATTCTTTGAACTTTTCAAAGGTTTCAGACTTATGTTTCATCAAATAGATATACCCATATCTACTCAAATCATCCGTGAAAGTAACAAAATAACGATATCCACCTCGCGCCGACACACTCATTGGTCCACACACATCAGTATGTATGATTTCCAATAAATCTGTCGCCCGTTCCATTGAACCGGAAAACGACGTTCTAGTCATCTTGCCCATAAGGCATGGTTCACATGTATCAAATGATTCAACATCAAGTGATTCGAAAAGTCCATCAGAATGGAGTTTCTTCATGCATTTAACACCAATATGACCTAGACGGCAGTGCCACATATATGCAGAGATATCATTATCAAGTTTAATCCTTTTAGCATCAACATTATGAATATGCGTAATACCACTATTGGGATCCAACAGAAATAAACCATTCAACACAGGTGCATGACCATAAAAGATATTATTCATATAAATCAAACAACCATTGTTTTCAGACTTAAACGAATAACCACTTTGCATCAAACACGATCCGGATACAATGTTCATGCTCAGTGCAGGCACCAAATAACAATTATTCAGGTTTATAACTAATCCCGATGGCATATGGAGAGGCAGCATTCCGACGGCGATCACATCAACTCTTGATCCATTGCCGACACGCATCGTGACCTCATCCCTTGCTAGTTGTCGCTTGTTCTGCAGCCCCTGAACCGAGTTACATATATTAGCAACCGATCCCGTATCAAATACCCAGGTGCTACTGCGAGTACTAGTCAAGTACACATCAATAACATGTATATCACATATACCTTTGTTTGCCTTGCCGGCCTTCTTGTCCGCCAAATACTTGGGGCAGTTGCGCTTCCAATGGCCAGTCCCCTTGCAATAGTAGCACTCGGTGTTAGACTTAGGGCCAGCTCGGTGTTTCTTTTCAGGCGCGGCAACAGATTTGCCGCCCTTCTTTCCCTTCTGATTGCCTTTCTGGTCCTTCTTGAAACCGGTGGTCTTATTGATCATCAACACTTGATGTTCTTTCCTAATCTCCACTTCTGCAGTCTTAAGCATTGACAGAAGCTCGGGAAGAGACTTCTTCATGCCCTGCATATTATAGTTCATCACGAAGCTCTTGTAGCTAGGTGGCAGAGATTGGAGAACACGATGTATGCCTAAGTCAATGGGAATCGTTATTCCCAGGGACAAGCTTATCGGCGTACCCAGACATTTTGAGTACATGCTCACTAACGGAGCTGTTCTCTTCCATCATGCAGCTAAAGAACTTTTCAGAAGCATTATAACTCTCTACGGCAGCATGGGTATCGAAAATCGTTTTCAATTCTCCCATGGTATCAAAGGCATTACCATTTTCGAAACGTTTTCGAAGTTCTGGCTCTAGCCCATACAGTATGCCGCAATGAACTAGGTTGTGGTCCTCCTGACGAGTTATATAGACGTTCTTTTACTCGTCAGGGGCATCAGGAGCTGGTGGGGGGCCTAGCGGAGCCTCTAGCACATATTGCTTTTGTCCAGCTGTGAGGAGAATTTTCAAATTCATAGCCCAGATGGTGAAGTTGCTACAATTCGCAGCAAGCTTCTATTTCTCCATGAACATATTGAAATTAAAAGAAGGTGGTGCCATCTACAACAGAATTTGTAAAATATATTTAGACTAAGTTTATGATAGATTGAGTTCAACTAATCCAAATTACTAATGAACTCCCACTCAAAAACGACATCTCTCGTGTCCTTTTGGTGATTACATGAACCAAATCCACTACACCAAGTCCGATCATCACGTGAGTCGGTGTAGCTTCAAAGGCGAGCATCTATATGGGCATCATATCAACTATATGACTCATGCTTAACCTTTCGTTCCGTGTTCCGAGGCCATGTCTGTACATGCTAGGCTCGTCAAGTAAGAACCTTAGTATTCACGTGTGTAAAACTGTCTTACACCCGTTGTATGAAAGCGTAGAGTCGAGAACACCCGATCATCACGTGATGCGTCAAAACACGATTCACAAAACGGTGCATACTTAAGGAAGAACACATTTTATCTTGATATCTAAATGAGGGATCATCTTATAATGCTACCAAAAGCGCCAAACTAGCAATATAAGATGCTAACATCTAATATGTGAAGTGAGGTGATATGGTCCATGCATTTGATCTCTATCATTTGCATCGTGGTATGATCTCTATGATTCCTTTGTGTGTAAGGCCAAGGTCTATGGAACTTACACGTTAAGTGAGTTGTAAGAGTATCTATCATACATCTACTTACAACAATACCATATCAAGACACTAGCCCAGCAACGATCTAAACTAGACGCCTCTAATTTATCAATTGCAAGTTTTACGTGGCTTAGGCCTTTCGGAGATAGAACCGGTCTTACCTACGAACATGAACCACAACGAGGATAACCAAGTTATTAGAAACTCGTTGTAAATCAGATATTGACTATAGTAGGAGAGACAGACACCCGCTAGCCACTTATGCAAAACTAGTTGCATGTCAGTCGTGGAACCGGTCTCATGTACGATGACATGTAAGGTTGGTCCGGGCCGCTTCATCCCACTATGCCACCAATATCCAAAGTACATAGAAGATGCAATAACATGATCATCATCGCACACATATAAGCATATGTGTACTACCCGTGCAAAGCACCTACGCTTAGACCAGGCTCTGATACCACTGTTGGGTCCGCAACATAGAAAACAAAAAATTTCCTACGATGAGAACTATACGCCAAGATCTATCTACTAGATACAGAGCAACGGGTGGACATACATCCATGAAGAACTTACCATCGAAGACAACGAGTTTTGTTAACGAGTAGGAACTCGTGGTTGATGTAGTCATACGCTTGCCGATCTCAAGATCGTGTGGAAGTCCGCCGCAAATCAGCAGCGCATCCGTCCTCGCACACACGTTCAAGCCACCGGACAACCTCCACCTCCTCGCTCCAGCGAATCAGCGGAAGCAGCAACTCCTTCCAGACGCAAGGCCACCAAGAACATGTATCTCGCTAATCCGAGACCATGGGGGAATATCTAGAGGGGGAGAGAGATCCTTCACGAGGAGGTGTAGTTGGTGAGAGGGGAGAGGGGGGTTTTATATAGGAGGGAGGGAGACCCCTCCCCTCCCATAGCCGGCGCATGAGGGGGGGGGGAATCCTCCCCTCCTTCCTTCATGTGGTGAACCTCCACTCACATAAACATGGCCTCCACCCAAAATCCCACTCACATGTATTTAATTTCCACCAAATTAAATGCAACTCTCAATTAATAAAACTATTTTATTTATTTTATTCAGAATTTTGTTAATTATTTTAATTAACAAACATTCACATAAAACCCCTTGCAACATTTCAATATCACATGCAGAACCACTTTCTGCAATTTCACCCGAAACAATTCCGGTTTCTATCAAAACAATTCCTGTTTCTATCGAAACATTTCCTGCGCTTTGCAAACCTTTTGTATGGAACATATGTGCTCCTAAATGGTGTCCGGCAACCCTTAAGTGTGTCACCCTACGGTTCGCGAATAATGCAGACATGATTGAGACTCCTCTCAGATCAATAATCAGAAGCGGGACCTGGAGATCCATACTGACTCCTGCTGATTCAACGATGACTTCTGTGATCGTGAGAACCTTTAACGTCAGCAATTTAATCCCTTTGTGTCATGATATAATACATGTACGAGATTCGATCATCGGTATCCAAATACCTAGTTTGATCTCGTTACCGACATGCACTCTTTTCTCGTTCCCGTGATATAACATTCTAGTGATCACATCACTTGCTTGCAAGCTATCTTAATGTGATATCACCGAGAGGGCCCAGTATATCTATCCGCCTCGCGGGTTGACAAATTCAACTCTTGATCCATGAACCTCAACATAACACCTTCATAGCACTTAACCCACCTTTATGGTCACCCTGTTATGGTGTGACGTTTGATGTTATCAAGATACTCTTCCAGTGTTAGCAATTAACATGATCTCATGGTTTAAGGACTAAGACTACTTTGTATGATGTTATAGCAATATAAACATAATGACTTGATCGTAATGCTATACTTCGGATGAATGTTCATCACATCATTTCACAAATGCTGTGACCTTGTTATTAACAACATCCAATGTCCATGATCAGGAAACTTTGATCATCTTGTTAATCAACAAGCTAGTCTATAAGAGAGGCATAACTAGGAACCCTTTTTGTTTATTAAACACACATGTATTGATGTTTCCTATCAATACAATTATAGCATGCAAAATAAACATCTATCATATACAAGGAATACATAATAACAACTTTATTATTGCCTCTCAGGGCATATTTCCTTCACATATCTCCACCCATTCATTAAACTTATCTATCCATCTATAATCTATATTACCACTACTTTTATCCTCAGGAGATATAATTAAATTGAAATACCCCAATCATGGCAGGACCATCCCAACTGATAAAAAGATCATGCAATTCAGAAATAAAAGCTTGTTTCTTATCATCATAAGATGGACCATACACAGTAGTAATCCTAATATTAGCACCAGAAATCTTTTTTCTAATAACAGTACTAATAGAAAACTCCCTAATATCCCATGCTACAACATCAAATTTATCATCGTTCCTATCAGAATACCACCTGCAGTACCTATAGCAGGTAAGTAATCCCAAACAAAATTCCTTTTACCTAAAAGAGATTTCAGGAAGGTGTTACTAAACTTCTCCTTCTTTGTCTCTTAGAAACCAATGTAATCTACATTTAGAGGAAGTAAATTATCATCTATAAACTTTTCCTACCAGGAGTAGAGATGCTCCTACTATTCCAGAAAGCACATATCATTGAAACTTTTTCTTGGGGTGCTTGCCCCGAGATTTATTGACTACCTCTACCCTTTCATCTGCTATATCATCAATATCCTCACTACCTAATAAAGGAGCTGAAGGCATATCAATGCTAACACTAGATATCAAATCTACAGTATCACTAAGATTCTCATGTATTTCAATACCTACATTCAAAGCCATATCTTCTAATTCATCTACATGTAGAACATTAAAAGGATTAGTATTTATTATACCTTTCATTTTTGGTTTCTCCAAATTGATCACTTTCTTCCTTTCCATAGCCTTACCCAACACCTTATGAGATCTGTCAATTCTGTGACTCTGTCTTGTGGACTGGATAGGGCCCCACACCTTTTGCTTCTTGCCTCTAGCACACCCAGCACCCATGGAATCAGCAGGCTATTTCTTGGTTGGTAAGATACGCTCAGGCAACACCAAGTCCACCACTGCTGCAGCTGACTTGTTATCTTGGAAACTCCCTTGTTCCTCAAACTAGAACCCAAATACATGATCAGCACTTTTGATAGGCATAGGGGATTTGTCCCAGACAAAACCACCAGACTCATCAACAAGCCCTTTCTCCTCTAAGATCTGTAACATCCTAGCTGCATTGATAGAACCCTCACCATCACCAGTTCCACAAGCTGCCATCCTGGTCTTAAAGCTATTATTCGCCCTTGCACATTGGTATTCGTGTCTCGTTGTTCCTCTATCTTGAATGTCAGAAGGCTTATCAGGCTCCATTCCCCCTGTTTCTGGTTGCCCTCACCTTTCTTACTCTAATCCAGCTCATCTCCTAGTAAATCCTCAGCCTCATAATCCTCCACAGGAAATTCAGCAGTGAAACCCAGCTGGAATAGACCACCATAAAAATTGAACAGCCTACTACCTGGGATTTTGAGTGGATCCCTACACTTGATTTTTATCCTAACACATTTTGCATTATCCTTAAACACACTCAACCAGTCCACATCTTGCATGATCCCACACACAGAACTGACTTGGTCCAACACATTCCACTCACACCATTTTGATTGCAGGCCAGAAATTTTGATCCAAGTGGTGACTAGGGATTCCACAGGCTCTGGATCATCACTCCAAGCCTCAACCTTGACCCAAACACCTTCCTTAGCGAAACCAAATCTAGTATAACCAATCACTTGATCAACCATGATGTGTGGTGGGAATCTGACTAGATAAACACCTGGGTGACCTAATTCTCTGATCTGCCATGGCTAGTTGGTCTTGTAAATCTTGGAGAACTCCACAGCTAACTTAGCACTAGTAATTTTACCTCCTTCCACTACCACCAAAGCATAGTTCTTAGTGGAAGCAACAGGGTTGGTGGTTACCTCAGGAGTTTCAATATGATAGAAACCCAAACAAGTGGCAGCATTACCCACATACCTAGCTATCTTATGTGGCCTTCTCTTAACTGGACAATCCTCAGCCTTGTGGCTAGTAGCCTTGCAGATGAAGCAGACAGACTATTTATCACAGACAGTTTGGTGGTGGCCTGGTTCCCCACAGCACATGCAGATAGAACTTGTATAGTTCATCTGAGTAAGAACATCAGAGCCAACACTGGCTTGCTCCTTTAGAGGCACTAACTTCTTATTAGCTTTCCCTTGGGCCTTAGCTTTCTGGTTATCTCCACTACTCTGAGATTGCTGCTGTTGTTGAGAACCCCCTTGCTGAGAAGCCACCCATTGGTTTGATTGTAGCCCAAACTAGGGGTTAGGTGGATATGGAGGAAAAGGACCAGGAAACCCCCATGGAGGAGGGATGTTGCCAGGCATGAATCCATAAGGAGGAGGGTGTTGAAATCCATAAGAAGGAGGGGGCATCTGACCATAATCATACCCTTGCATCTCCTGCTGCTGTTGCATCTAAGAATGCATCTAAGGATGATGCATCTGTTGTTGCTGCCAGGACTCAGCTCCCCCTCTCCCTTGCTTCATACTGCCTCCAGCCATGGTCCAGTCTATAGCAAAATTCCTCTGCTCTCTAGCTTCTTCCTCTTCAACTCCTAAAATTTGCAGACTAGTTTCCTTCGCCGCCACTTTTGGGAGGAGGGGGTAAACCCTAGGAGGCTGGAGGGGTCTAGTTTTATAGGATGCGACAAGTACTTGCCTAGGATGCTCTGGAATATGCCAAAGCTGGTGGAAAAGGGACTCCACCTCTCTATCACCATTGACCAAGCTTCCTTCCCCATCTTTTCTCCTGACATCTGGACCCCACCATAGACAAGATCATCCTCTAGCTTCACCGTTTCCTTGAAAATTCAAATCCCGCTCCCTCTAAAACCTGAAGCCACCTGAGTCCTCCAGAACAAGGATATCTCTGAACTTAGCCGCTACACTGTCAGAAGCTACATTTGCTCGAGAACCTCCAACAATGCTCTGTCCTGGCTCAGAAGGAGCAACTCTTGCACAGCCGCCATCTCGAGTTGACACCCCTTCGTCTCCAGAGTAGCACAAACTGCAAACCCTTCCATGGATCCCTTTCAGCGAAGCAGATCCAAAGGCTCCTGCAAGCTCAACAGATTTTTCTGTAACCGATCCAGGACCTCTGTCAGACTTGCATAGTTCAACCCCTGCATGGCCTCCCGCTTCGACTGCACAGGAAGTGCTAGGACCCCCTGCTCCCTGCCAGCCAAATCCAATGGATCCGATGCAGAGCTTGCCCGACCTAGTGGAAGTGGCGGCTGCAGAAGCCTCAGATTCGAGCGAGGCGCCCTAGACCCCCATGATGAAAGCCCTCTCCAATTTGCCCCCTTCTCCGCCTTCCCTCCCCAGGCCCCAGCAGGTGCTTCCCCTTCATCACCTCCAATCCCCGACTCCTTTCGCGCGAAAGTCGGTTCGTAGCACGGCTCATCCTATCCTCCATCCTCCAGAATCGTCAGCGTGAAACAATGAGATCTATCCCACCGACGACACGGAGACGATGATGAAAGAGCATTGGAGTGGGAAAGCCTAAGGCTCAGAGGTGGAAGGAGTACTAGAGAGGGTACCCGAGGCGGAGGTCCTCCCTCCGACCCGCCAAATCCAGGGATCGGGCGCCCGCCATGAATAGGGAACCCGGGAGGAACAGTGGCGAGAGACGACATCCCTCGACGGGAAAATTGTTGATTTTACCAAGTAGGTTATCTTTACCATGTGCCATACCAAACTTTGCCGTATTTTGAATCTTTGCCGAGTGCTATACACGACACAGTGAAACTTGGGGATGTTCCCGGAAAAAGCACGCTGCAAAGACCAAAACACTAACCAAAAATTTAGTTTCCGGTAGTGTGGCCTGGAGCTCGTTGAGGCATCGAGGGACATAAGGAGTTCTAGCCCCAGATTTAATGGTGCCACGATTGGTCTCCCTGCTACGGGATGACCATAGTCTATTCTTCCATACACGGGATGCGGCCGGTGTTGTCGCCATCTAGGAGCTAGGGAGAGGGTCCTGAGAGGTGTTGAGAGGTCGCTGTGGTGGAGGAAATATATATAGGAGGCAAAAAAATTACTAGTACAATCTCTCTCAGCTAGCCACCAACGATTTGCCCAGCCAGCTGCTGCCCCTACTAGCAACTGGCTATCACACCTAATCCCCCCCACACCGCGAATCCCCCAGATGCCCTCCTCTATACACCGCCCCTCCTCTCCCCCAACTGCATCCCCCATGGGACACGATAATTGTGGCCTGCCTACCAACCCTGACGACGATGTGGGACCTGGCGAGGAGCCAACAATGCTAGATCCTATCTCTTTGTGTGGGCTGGAGTGTACCTCACCACGGCCATGAGCAGGTGCAGCAGTCGGACACCCTTCTTGGGGCTGCACTCTTGCTGCAGGTCGTTGAGTTGCACATGAGCATGCCCTGGTTCGTCGTGGTGGTGGTGCTCTAATCCGGTAGAGGTGGTGCAGTAGCATCCGCCGGCGGGGATCCACGGGGGTGACGAGGGAGGGGGAGGCGCAATAGAATATGGTACCAAGTGCATGTGGTGGATATGGCGGGAGGCGCCGGGTAGGGCAAAGCGGGGCGGGATAGTGGAGACTCGTTCCGTATGTTGTTGCGGACACATGTCAGGCGGGTGCACACCTATCCCCTAGTTAGCAAGTGATTTTCATATTATTTAATTAGTAATGTTAACTGAATTAAGTTTGTCGATCTGATTTTTTAGTGAAAAATTATAAACTAAAATTAGCAAAATAGTAATATGATAATAAAAATTCCAAAAGTGCCAATTCTAGGAATCTGATATGATTAAAACTTAAATAACAAAATGTTTATATTAGTTGAGTATGATAATAATTCCTAGGGAATTATTTAAGAATATATTTACCAATTTATAAAGATATGCATAAAAAACAGTTGTTGCACAACATGGGGTAAAAATAATAGAAAATTGATATTTATTTGATTCATGCCACCTGTGGTGAGCAATGGAGAAGAGGGCCGAGTGGAGACATGCACAACAATGTGGTTTTAGGCTTAGTTGAAGTAAGATGGATGTAAAAGGTAACAAACTTTATGTAGAAGCCATACAAAGCATGAAAACATTTCTACCAAATTTTAATTATATTCTCGCAAGATCTATTTAAACTACGTTCTTCTATTAATGTTCTACGCTGGGAACAAATCAAAAAGTACTTGACCATACGATTAAATAACCATGCTAGTTCTGTGGGCACCCTTTAGTAATACTGCCCAGACGCAAAAAAAAAAAAAAAAAAAATGGTTGGGCGAGCCAGGTATAGCTGGCGTTACCCAAAACGAATGCAATAAAAAGAGGGCCCGTGGGTGGAAGCAGAAGCAGAAGCGGGCAAGTAGCCACCACCAAGGAAATGGCGATGCTCCTGGCGCTTCCCCAAGAATGGCAATGGCAGTGGCAGCTCCTCCTCGCATTTCTTGCTGTGGTTTTCCTTGTTGCCACTGCGAGGGGCTCGTCCAAGAAAGGGCTCAAGCTTCCTCCGGGCCCGATGATGCTGCCGGTGCTCGGCAACCTGCACCAGGTGGGCGAGCTTCCGCACCGGAGCCTGCGGGAGCTAGCTCGGCGGCAGGGGCCGGTGATGCTGCTGCGTCTGGGCACGGTGAGGACGTTGGTGGTGTCTTCGGCGGAGGCTGCGAAGGAGGTGATGAAGACACACGACGTGGAGTGCTGCAGCCGGCCGGCGTCCCCGGGACCGAAGCTTCTGAGCTACGACCTCAAGAACCTGGGATTCGCGCCCTACGGGGAGTACTGGCGCGAGATGCGGAGGCTCTTCGTGGTGGAGCTCCTTAGCATGCGCCGCGTGAAGGCGGCGGCGTACGCACGGGAGCAGCAGGTCGCCAAGCTTATCCGCAACCTGAGCCGCCTCGGCGGGAAGCCGGTGGTCCTGAACGAGCACATCTTTGGCCTCACGGACGGCATCATCGGCACGGTGGCGTTCGGCAACGTCTACGGGGCGGACCAGTTCCCGCACAAGGGGCGGTTCCAGGAGGTGCTGGACGAGGCCATGGAGATGATGGCCAGCTTCTCTGCGGAGGACTTCTTCCCCGGCGCCGGCGGCCACCTGGTGGACCGCGTAACAGGTCTCCTGGGCCGTCGCGAGCGGGTCTTCAAGGAGCTGGACGCCTTCTTCGAGGTTATCATTGAGCAGCACCTAGACCCCGCGCGCCCCAAGCCGGACAACGGTGGGGACCTGGTGGACGTCCTCATCGGCCTCTGGAAGGAGCAGCGTGCCACACTGTGCTTCACCAAGGATCACGTCAAGGCCATCATCCTGGTAATTTATACTGTTATAATTCTAGTACGACAGCTGCACATTGAGTCTGTAGTACTCGCTCCGATTCATAAATATAAAATGTTTTAGCTTTATAAATTGAATGTGTATATATATATATATATATATATATATGTATTTTAGTGTATAGATTCGTAGAGGTTCTGAGTGAACATATATACACTAAAAAGCGTCTAGATACATTCGGTTTACAAAGCTAAAACGTCTTATATTTCTGAATGGAGGGAGTACATATACATGTGTTAATTCTGGTATGTGCAGGACACATTTATTGGCGCCATCGACACGAGCTCGGTGACAATGTTGTGGGCAATGTCCGAGCTGATACGGAAGCCGCGGGTACTACGCAAGGTGCAAGACGAGATAAGAGCAATGGTGGGCCACAACCATTTAGGGAGGGTGCAAGAAGACGACATCCCCAACCTCGCCTACCTCAAGATGGTGGTCAAGGAGACTCTACGACTGCACCCTCCGGCCACCCTTCTTGTGCCCAGGGAGACCATCCAGTCCGTCCACATCGGGGGCTACGACGTGCCAGCCAAGACGCGGGTCCTTGTCAATGCATGGGCCATCGGCCGCGATCCAGCGAGCTGGGGAGCCGACTCCGAGGAGTTCAACCCGGACAGGTTCCAAGGCAGTGACATCGACTTCAACGGTGCACACTTTCAGCTCCTACCCTTCGGCGCCGGCCGGAGGATATGCCCCGGCCTGGCCATGGGGGTCATGAACGTGGAGTTCACGCTCGCCAACCTGCTCTACTGCTTCGACTGGGCACTCCCGGAGGGGATGACGCCCGACGATGTGAGCATGGAGGAGGCCGGCGCACTTATTTTCCGCAGAAAGGCATCGCTGGTGGTGGTGCCCACGCCGCGGGGGTGACACTTTCACAAGGATGCATATCACATCTATAGCTCCGTGTTTTTACTTATTGTTGCTAATGCATGGTCCACTTAATATTTGCAGCCATGTATATTAGATTCAATTATTGGTGCTTCATCTGGTTTGTACCGGGGAAAACAAGAGATGAAATGTATATTCATTTTACGTGGAGAGATGAAATGTTTTTATAGTTCATATATGTTACTGGGTGCATTATCCACTACTCAAGCCACCCAAAACCTTTTAGGCTGGCCCTTGTAATCAGTGCAGATTTATACATATGGCAAGACATGCCGCATCATTTATCGGTTCACCTCCCCTCTCCTTGTATCCTCTAGGAAACCAAAACTCTTCAATCCTAGCACATGTTCCCACCACGTATCTAACTCTTGTACTCGCTCAGTGACATGGCCTACCAAAAGTTGGAATCCAATGCACCTGGCGAGCCACTACATGAAACATGTAAATGCCGACAACTAAAGCTATGCCAACGTCCATTTCACGGGGCTGTCGGCATAGGTCTGGTCAAAATAAACCGTCAACACATCGGCTTCACCGGGTATACGCCCACGGCCACCGTCCGCATATCGGGACTGTCGCCTTCTCTTGTGCTATGCTGAGGGCCACTATCGGAATACAGCAGTCTTCTGCAAAGATGCCTGCCACGTGTTTCGGGCGAGACCCCATGCGACGGCTGCGGGGCGGTTACACCTAATCCGACGGCCAAAGGGAGGGCCGTCGGCATAGCTCGTGTGAAAGCTATGTCGATGGCTTTGTCGTAGCCATAGCCCTTTTGTACTTTTAATTAGTTTCTGAGCATTACTGAAAGAAACCAGAGTTTAATTAGTTGCAGCGGCCTTGCTTCCTCTCAGCTTCCCTGCTGCCATTGTCTCCCCATTTCTCTTCATTCAGTTTGGTTGTTATCTATAGATCCGGATATCCTTTGACCCCATTCATCACACCCCTCTCAGTTTAGTTATACAGCTTTCTGAAATACTAGGAGACTAGCTTGAAACTATATAAACTTGATATACAAGAAAAGTTGGCAAGCTGACTGGAATCGGATATGATCTATGGGTTCCTTAGAAACAACCCAATAGGTCATGATCTCTGCATACTAGCTGCACATGCTATCTGTCTACCTAGCATCGAATCTGAATCAAGAGTTGATTATAGACATTGGCAATTTTGCAACGTGAACGGAGTCAGGTATGGTGTATTCGACGTTCTCTAATTTCTTCATAATGGTTGTACATATTATAAGTCTAGTTACAATAATATCAGAATCCCAGGCATAAATAATTTGTAGACATAGAAAAGTTCGCACACTCGCGTTCTCTCAAAGACAACAAAGGCAATAGGCTCTCACCTATACATACATGATCTCTACACCTCTTGTTACGTCAAGCAAGAATCAGATCAGAATCACAAGCATTGATTGTAGCCGTTGGCAAGTCTACTTATGCAAGGATTTTCAGGATACGTGTAGTCATGCATGCCACCAGATCAGAATCAGAAGCGTTGATTGTAGAAGTTGGTAAGTTGGGAAGCTTCCTAGACTCCGATCTGATCAATAAGTTTCTTGAAAACAAGGCAATAGTGTCTGATCTCTTCATACTTGAAGGACATATTATTTGCCTTGTAAGCACCAGTTCCAAATAAAGAGTAGATTGTAGCCATTAACAATTTTGCAACGTGAACAGAGTCGCATACACGCGATTTGAAGTTATCTAAAAACCAATATATTCTGATTTTCTTCATACTGATTATCTAAAAACCAAATCAAGTTAGAATGAGATAAGAGACCCATGCGTAAATAAATTGTAGCCTCTGAAAAGTACGTTTGCAACATGAGCCGACTCGCATATGGCACATTTGTGTTCCCTAATAACAATCTGCTCTCATCTATGCATACTTGATCTCTGTGCATCTTATTTGTCATGCTAGATTCCTATCAGGGTCATAATGCTAGCCATAGTGCTAGTATCATACATGACATCAGATCAGAATCACAAGCAATGTTTGTAGAAGTTAGCAAGTCGCGAAGCTCTGCTGTACTCGGATTTGATCTGATCTCCGAGTTCCTAGAAATCAACGTAATAGGCTCTGATCTCATCACAATCGCTTAACGCATTACTTGTTAGCGTTGGCACAAGTTGATTGTCCCGTGGAGTTGCAGGACCAATGTAGTCTATATGACATCAGATTAGAATTACAAGCGTTAATTGTGGAAGTTGGCAAGCCAACAAGCCCGACTGGGCTCTGATTTGATCAGATATATGAATTGCTAAAAAGTAATCCAATAGTCTCCGATCTCTGCATACTCGTTTAAAATATTATGTTTCTAGCTAGAATCGGATCCGTATAAAAAGTAGATAGTAGTCGTTGACAACTTTGCAACCTAAGTGGAGTCATGTATATTGGACGTTGTCTAATTTCTTCATATTAGTTGCACATATTATTAATCTAATTATAATGAGATTGGAATCCTAAGCATAAAAAATTGTACCCGCATGTTGGGAACATGAGGTGTCTCAGATACAGCACATTTGCGGTCTCTCCAAAGCAACAGGCTCGCATCTCCGCGTACACTGCTGACATCTTATTTATCTACTAGCAAGAATCAAATCAGGATGAGAAGCATTAATTGTAGCAAGTAGGATGTTGACTGCCACATAGATTTCTATATCATACTAGTAGACTAAATGGAATCAGATCAGGATCGCCGTGAACAGGACAGAATAAAGTTGTTTATATTTGTTTAGTATATCTCATCGCTTGGTGTGCTACTATGTAGTAGGAAATCTCACTTGTTGTCATCATCTGACACTTGTCTTTTGTTCCTCGCATGAAAATTAGAGCAGAAACATTTCATTTCACACTTATATATCAGCAACTACAAACACTATTACTAAATTAACCATCAGCCTACAAGCGAACAAACAATGGAGGATGATTTCCTGAACAAAAAAATAAAGTATTGCTCTCCATAAGTATGTTTTCCAACCTCAACTCCTCTAATTATCTTCCGGATTGAAAGCCATCATGATGAATCGATATTCATCACATGCAGGACATGTGATGTGATCGGAATAATTTTATAATTATAGTATTTTAAGAGATGCACTAGAATGATGTGTGGCCTTGGTTACGCCGTTGCGATAGATCCGTATCATATTGTATCCTGAGCATATCGACAGATTCGACTGGGCACTCCCGGAGGGGATTATGCCCGACGATATGGGCATGGAGGAGGCCGGCGCACACATTTTCCGCCGAAAGGCATCGCTGGTGGTGGTGCCTACGCCGAGGGGGTGACACTTTCACAAGGATGCATATCACATCTATAGCTCTGTGTTTACTTATTGTTGGTCATGCATGTTCCACTTAATATTTGCAGCCATGTATCTTAAATTCAATTATTTCGTGCTTCATCTGGTTTGTACCTACAAAAACGGGAGATGAAATGTATTCATTTTATATGGAGCGATGAAATGTTTTTATAGTTCATATAAGTTATTGGGTGCGTTATCCACTACTCAAGCGGCCCAAAACCTTTTAGGCTGGACCTTGTAATCAGTGCAGATTTATACATATGGCAAGACATGCCGCATCATTTAGGTTCACCATTATTCCCTTTCTTCCACTGCATATATGGACTCGGTGACCTCCCCTCTCGTTGTATCCTCTAGGAAACCCAAACTCTTCAATCCTAGCCCATGTTCCCACCACGTATCTAACTCTTGTCCTCGCTCAGTGACATGGCCTACCAAAAGTTGGAATCCAAGATTCCTCTTCTCTTAACCCGCAGCTGGCGAGCGCACTACATGAAACATGTAAATGCCGACCACTAAAGCTATGCCGACGTCCATTTTCACGGAGCCGTCGGCATAGGTCCGGTCAGAATAAACCGTCGACACATTGGCTTCGTCGGGTCAGAATATAGCGGTCTTTTGCATTTTTTTTGGAAAGGAGTATATATTAATATCACAAGATACCAATTACACCCAACCTTTGCGACAACGCATCGCCCTAGCGGTCATATGGATGCACACAGCCAAAAAAGAAAGAAAAATTAGAAAAAAAAGTCCCGCTACAATGACCCATTCGTTGAAACAGCGGTACTACCACCACCAAGACAATATCAGAAGTCCAGTTTCTTCAAAAGCGACGCCTCCAATAAGGGAACAGTGCACAAACACCATCATCGCCCGATCATAGACCATAGGTTTTCACCTTGAAAAAAGTTCGGGCTCTCAAAACATTACCTTCAACAAGGCCATTGCCAGGCATAACCAATTAAGAGCAGACCCTGGGTTTTCACCCTGAAAGGTAGGACTGTGAACCTCTCGTGTGCAGCCGCCCCCACTTACATGCCACTGCTCCAAGTCACTAGTCACCAAGCCAATTCCTCATCACCACTCAGACTCGAACCACTATTGTCCGTCCTCAGATCCCGGTCTCCATGAAAATCTCCGTCAGCATCATGGACCGAGAACATGCCCCATGATATTAATAACCAACAGAGCTTCGAAGCCACTAGTGGAGAATTGCTTATCAGTGGAGCATATTTTTTGCTATCAGTGGCGCATATCGAATGCGCCACTACTGTTGCGCCACTGATAATTAAGTACCAATGGCGCATATCAAATATGCGCCACTGATAATTAGACAACCAGTGGCGCATCTTTAATATGCGCCATTGATATTTTACTAGTGGAGCATTTCTACATAATGCGCCACTGATACTAGATGCGCCACTGGCTGAATAAAAGATGCGCCACTGATGTTTCTTACAGGTATACATAATACAGGGCTCTCAGGTATTTATACCCAAACAGATAAAAACCTTTTAGGTTAGACCTTGGAGTCACACAATCAGTTACGTTCCGAGTTTCGGTTTCACCACTCCCTTTCTTCCGATGTATATATTGACTCGGTCACCTCCCCTCTCCTTGTATCCTCTAGGAAACCAAAACTCTTCAATCTCAGCCTATGTCCCTACGTATCCAGCTCTTGTCCTTAATCAATAACATGGCCTACCAAAAGTTCAAATCCAAGATTCCTCTTCTCTCATCCACTCATGTCTAGTAACCAGCAGCGAGCCACTACTAGAAACGTATAAATGCCGACGGTTAAAACTATGTCGACGGCCATTTCACGCGGGACAGTCGATGGGTATAGGTTCTATATATGCCCAAGGCCAAAATAAACCGTCAACAAAAATAGGTCATCGGCCTTGCCGGGTATACGCTAACGGCCGCCGTCGGCACATCAAGACTGTCGCCTTCTCTTGCGTGATGCCTACCACGTGTCTCGGGCGAGACCCCATGCAACAGCTGTTGGACGGCAGCCCAACGTAGGGCCATCATCATAGCTGTTTTTTAGCCGTACAGAGAGAAACCTGAGTTTAATTAATTAGTTGCAGCGGCCTTGCCTCCTGCTGTTATTCTCTCCGCTTTTTTCTTCATTCAATTTGGTTCTGATCTATGGACGCGAATATTCTTTGACCCCGTTCAGCACACCTCTCTGTTTTGTTATACAGAATTCTGAAATACTAGGAGACCAGCTTGAAACTACCTAAACTTGATATACAAGAAAATTTGGGAGCAGAATCGGCTCAGCATTTATCTAAGGCTTCAAGTTGTGTTACCCAAATTTGTTTAGTAGGCCCATCTTTAAGTACAAGAAACAAAGATCATAATGTATTGTTCTAGGACTTTATAAACTTGCCTTCTATGGCTTGCCCTGTAAACCCTACCGGTTCCCTATATAAAGTTGTCCTATAGGCGCCCTTAGGGAACAATCTTTTCTCTCTCTGTAACCTATACGCACATTTTCCAACTGTAACTTATAGCAGGAGTGGGGTTGCCTCTACCGTAAAGGCCCCTAACCAGGTAAATCTTGTGTACAATCTTGAACCCATAATATTCGTAGTATTACACCCCTTCTCTCGCCTCTTCGTGAGCAACCCTACATAGCTACCGTGTCGACCATTCCATGTCAATCTCACCATATATTTCCACACAAAGAAAAATAATAGCCACACCATGTACATGCCCATCAGCATGTAACACAGTTCGGTCTTTTGGAAGGCGAGGGATATGAACTCTAGTTTCCCCAAATAACAATAGGATCTGTTCTCTGTGAGTATTATTTGTGTAGCTATAATCACATCAAACTCACAAGCATTGACTTGGGTTTATTTTGAATCACTTAAACCACTTAATAAAGCAGGTTGTGTGCATCTGTTGATGCAGAGGCCGGGGTCTCACCTCCATTTCGAAAAAAAAACTGGACTCGGATTCCTAAAAAACAACTTGCACTCGAATACTAGCTGTGCATGTTATCTAACGCTATGCATGTTATTTGTGTACCTAGCATCGATTCTGAATCAATATTAGATTATAGACATTGGCAATTTTTCTACCTGAACGGAGTCATGTATGGTGTATTCGAGGTTCTCTAATTTCTTCGGAATGGTTGTACATATTATAAGTCTAGTTAGAATGAGATCAAAATCCCAGGCATAAATAATTTGAAGACGTAGGAAACTTGGCAGCATAAGCCCACTCGGATAACACACACTTGCACTCCCTCAAAGACAAGAGGCTCTGATTTCTACATACATGATCTCTGCATCTCTTGTTACGTCCAGCTAGAATCATATCAAAATCACAAGCATTGGTTGTTGCCGTTGGCAAGCCTACTTCTCCAACGGGTTCTTGGATCAGCACAGCCTGCATGGCACCAGATCAGAATCAGAATAGCTGATTGTAGAAGTTGGTAAGTTGGGGCGCTGATTATACTCAGATCTGCTCAATATGTTTCTTAAAAAGCAAGCCAGTAGTCTATGATCTCTGCATACTTTCTAGCCATATTATTTGCCTTGCAAGCACCAGATCCAAATGAAGAGTAGATTGCAGCCATTGGCCATTTTACAAGGTGAACGGAGTCGTCTAACACGTATTTAAAGTTATCTAAAAACCAAGATGTTTGCAGGATGGAGTTGCAGGATCAATGTAGTCTACATGAAATCAGATCAGAATCCCAAGCGTTGATGGTGGAAGTTGGCAAGTTGCGAAGCTCTGCTGTACACGGATTTGATCTGATCTCGTTGTTCCTAAAAATTCACGCAATAGGCCCCGATCTTTGCATAATCGCTTAACGTAGTACTTGTAGCCATTGGCAATTTGATTGCCCCATGGAGTTGCAGGATCAATGTAGTCTACATGACATCATATTTGAACTACAAGCGTTGATGGGTGAAGTTGGCAAGTCAAGAAGCTCGACTGAACTCGGATTTGATCTGATTTATAAATTCCTAAAAAGTAACCCAATAGTTTCGTATCTCTGCATAATGGATTAAAATATTATATTTGTAGCTAGCATCAGATCAGTATCAAGAGTAGATAGTAGCCATTGACAACGTTGCAACCTGAGTGGAGTCAGATATATTCGACGTTCTCTAATTTCTTCATACTAATTGCACATATTATTAATCTCGTTATAGTGAGATCAGAATCCTAGATCTAAATAAATTGTAGCCGCAAGCTGGGAACATGAGGTGTTTCGGATACCGCACATTTGCCTTCCCTGGAAAGCAAAATGCTCTCGTCTCCGTTTACACTGCTCCACATCTTGTTTTTGTAGCATGAATCAGATCAGGATCAGAAGGTTTGTAGCCCGTGGGATGTTGACTGCCGCAGAGAGTTCTGCATATATCATAGTTCTAGCTAGCATCAGATCCGTATCAAGATTAGGTAGTAGCCATTGGCAACTATGCAACATGAGCAGAGTCAGATGCAGCGAAGTATACAACGTTGTCTAGTTTCTTCCTACTACTTGCACATATTATTAGTCTAGTTAGAATGGGACCAGAATCGCAAGACTAAATAAACTGTAGCCATTCGCAAGTTGGCAACATGAGACAACTCGGATACCGCACATTTGCGTTCCCTAAATAACAATAGCCTCTCGCCTCCGTGTACTCTGCTGCACCTCTTATGTGTCTTGCCATTGGGATGTTGACTGCCGCGTGGAGTTCCATGATCAAAGTAGACTACTTGGCATCAGATCAGAATCGCTGTGAAGAGGCAAAAATAGAGTTGTTTATATTTGTTTAGTATATCTCATCGCTTGTTCTGCAAGTTAGCATGCTACCATGTTGTGGGAAATCTCAATTGTTATCAAGATCTCACAAGAAAAGGACAGTAGAAACATTTCATTTCACACTTACATATCGGCAATTACAAACACTATTACTAAACTAACCATCAGCCTACAAGCGAACAAAAAATGGAGTATGATTTCCTGAACAAAAAATAAATAATATTATGCGCAAAATTAAAGTATTCATCTCCATATGTATGTCTTCCAACATCAGTTCTTCTAATTATCTTTCGGATTGAAAGCCAGTGATGGTGATCGGAATAATTTGATAATTATAGTATTTGAAGAGATGTACTAGAAGGATGTGTGGCCTTGGTTAAGCCACTGTGTCAGATGATATCGTATCCTGATTATACAATATCAATATACATGAGGAATTAACGTACCTAATACAGGCATGACAGTCATGGATGTTTAACTATATACGGGTGACAACCCAACCCGAGGGGTAATAAAAACTTCATAGAAAGTTTCATTTGTGCGTCCATCACATTAAAGTACAGTTTTGTTCAGATGGATCAACTAGGACTAGCCTATTCGTGTTTAATTTTAGCCTTTGATGGGGTTATTTCCTGTGGTAGCCTTTATTGTCCTTATGTGTAGGCCCAATAGCATGATCATGACACTAGTAGGAAAAGGCTTAGTGGCCGAGTTCGGAAAAGGGGGTTCGTGGCATTTAAACTGCATGCCACTAACCTCGCGCCACTGGTAGGTCCTAGTGGTGGCGTCTCCACCGAACGCCACTGGTAGATTCAGATCAGTGTCACAAACATTGATTAGCCGTTGGCAAGTTGATTGCAGGATCAATGTAGTCTACATGAAATCAGATCAGAATCCCATGCGTGGATTGTGGAAGTTGGCAAGTTGCGAAGCTCTGTTGTACATGGATTTGATCTGATCTCGTTGTTCCTAAAAATTCACGCAATAGGCTCCGATCTTTGCATAATCGCTTAACGTAGTACTTGTAGTCGTTCGCAATTTGATTGCCCCATGGAGTTGCAGGATCAATGTAGTCTACATGACATCATATTTGAATTACAAGCGTTGATGGGTGAAGTTGGCAAGTCAAGAAGCTCGACTGAACTCAGATTTGATCCGATTTATAAATTCCTAAAAAGTAACCCAATAGTTTCGTATCTCCGCATAATGGATTAAAATATTTTTTTTGTAGCTATGATCAGATCAGTATCAAGAGTAGGTAGTAGCCATTGACAACGTTGTAACCTGAGTGGAGTCAGATATATTCGATTTCTTCATACTAATTGCACATATTATTAATCTCGTTATAGTGAGATCAGAATCCCAGACCTAAATAAATTGTAGCCTCAAGCTGGGAATGAGGTGTTTCGGATACCGCACATTTTCCTTCCCTGGAAAGCAAAATGCTCTCGTCTCCGTCTACACTGCTCCACATCTTATTTTTGTAGCATGAATCAGATCAGGATCAGAAGCTTTGTAGCCAGTGGGATGTTGACTTCCGCAGAGAGTTCTGCGTATATCATAGTTCTAGCTAGCATCAGATCCATATCAAGACAAGGTAGTAGCCATTGGCAACTATGCAACCTGAGCAGAGTCGGATACAGCGAGTATACGACGTTTTCTAGTTTCTTCGTACTAGTTGCACATATTATTAGTCTAGTTAGAATGGGATAAATTGTAAATAAATTGTAGCCATTAGCAAGTTGGCAACATGAGACAACAACAGCCATGCGCCTCCGTGTACTCTGCTGCACCTCTTATTTGTCTAGCCATTGGGATGTTGACTGCCCCGTGGAGTTCCATGATCAAAGTAGACTACTTGGCATCAGATCAGAATCGCTGTGAAGAGGAAAAAATAGAGTTGTTTATATTTTTTTAGTGTATCTCATCGCTTGTTCTGCAAGTTAGCATGCTACCATGTTGTGGGAAATCTCACATGTTATCAAGGTCTCACAAGAAAAGGACAGTAGAAACATTTCATTTCACACTTATACATCGGCAATTACAAACACTATTACTAAACTAACCATCAGCTTACAAGTTTAACAAAAAATGGAGTATGATTTCCTGAACAAAAAATAAATAATATGATGCGCGCAAAATTAAAGTATTCATCTCCATATGTATGTCTTCCAACCTCGGTTCTTCTAATTATCTTTCGGATTGAAAGCCATCGTGATGAATTGATATCCATCACGGGCAGGACATGTGATGTTGATTGGAATAATTTGATAATTATAGTATTTAAAGAGATGAACTAGAAGGATGTGTGGCCTTAGTTATGCCGTTGTGTCAGATGATATCGTATCCTGATCATACGATATCAATATACATGACAGTCATGGGTGTTATCTATATATGGGTGACAACCCAACCCGAGGGATAATAAAAACTGCGTAGAATGTTTGATTTGTGCGTCCATCACATTATGCTACGGTTTTGTTCCTATGGATCAACTAGGACTAGCCTGTTCATGTTTAATTTTAGCCTTGATGGGGCTATTTCCGGTGGTAGCCTTTATCGTCCTTATGTGTAGGTCCAATAGCATGATCAAGAGCGGTGATCTCCCTCCGACCATTTCGTAAAACACTTCTCAGCAACAACCGAAACATGAGGATTACGACTGGAAAAACATACCCCAAACTTCGAACCCTAGGTCACCAACAAGAGAGAGCAAGGAATTACTAGGAACCACCTCCATTAACGATGACCACCAGATCTTGCAAAGAGCAGCCACCACCGTCTGTGATCGCTCAGACCCTCGTGATAGGGATTGGAAGGAGCTTCGATGACCTGAGAAGCCGACATGGATCGGAACGTACCTGGTAGAAAACATGCCTCTAGTCCCGGTTCGTAAGGGCCTTTAGTCCCGGTTGCACAATCGGGACTGCCGAATCGGGACTAGAGATCCGACCTTTAGTTCCAGTTCTGTTACGAACCGGGACTAGAGGGCCTCCATGTGGCCCCGCAGAAAAGTGCGGTGGGCTGGAGGACGTTTAGTGAACATGAACTGGGACTAAAACTTTTCCTACCACGGCAGAGATTCATGTGTTTCTCTGCCATGACACGATTTTCTGTTTTCCTTTTTATTTTGTTTTTTCATTTCGTTCTTTTTTCAATTTGTGTTTTATTATAATTTTCAAACATATTTCCGTACACATATTTTACGCTACTACATACACAGTACACGTTGATGCATATATAATTAATATTCGATCTCTTGTGAGCATACATATACAATTTGATATATACAACTATTTAATTATATGGAGATCACTAAATCATATTGAGTTCCTCGTCCTCCACATAATGTTCTCCCCTTTCATCAATGACCTCATTCGTCAGAAATCCCGCATAACGGAGCCGCATAACAACGGCGAGGGTTGTGAACGATGGGGCTCGCATCAGTAGGTGGGACGTCGTGGGGCATTGTTATTTTTTCCGTGTCCTATACCTGTACGGTATGCATACACAGGATAATATGGGGCTTGGATCTGAGCTTCGCGGGCCAAACCACGGTTGCGAGGAGAACTGAAGCACGCCTCAACTATTACTAAATTGACCATCATCCTACAAGCAGGAGCTTAAGCGGAAATCTTTCTTTTGGTCTAAAATGGATGATTGTTTACTGAACAAAACAAACAATACAAATGATCGCCAAATTAAAGTATCTCGCTCCGTATATAACGCTTCAAAGTGCAACTCTTGTGATTACGCTATCAAATTATATAGCGTCCGTGATGAATTAGCTGGCACTAGCATCCTGATGTTTAGGTTCAGCCTTGATGGGACTATTTCCTGTGCACATTGCCTTCCCTAAAACACAATAGGCTGTCATCTCTTCATACATGATCTATACAACACTCGTTACGTCAAGCTAGAATCAGATCAGAATCACAAGCATTTGATTGTATATGTTGGAAAGTTGACTTCTGTATGGAGTTCCAGTATCAGCATAGTCTGCATGGTACCAGATCAGAATCACAAGCGCTCATTGTAGAAGTTGATAAGTTTGAGAGCTGACTAGACTCGTCTAATCAGTTCGTTCATCAAAGAACAAGTCAGTAGTCTCTGATCTCTCTCCATACTCGTTTGACATATTATTTGCCTTAGTAGAACCTGATCCAGTTAAAGAGTAGATTGTAGCAATTGGCAATTTTACAAACTGAACATTGTCGTATACCACATATTTCAAGTTATCTAAAAACCAACAGAGTCTAATTTTCTTCATACTTGCTGCACATATCATTAGTCTAGTTACAGAGAGATGAGAATCCTAGGCGTAAATAAATTGTAGCTTTTGGATAGTTGGCAACATGAGCCGACTAGGATAGCGGACATTTGCGTTCCCTCAGAAAATAGGGTCTCATATCTGCATAGTTGATATCTGCATGGTCGCTTAACATATAATTTCTAGCTAGCATCGATCCGTATCAAGATTAGGTAGTAGCCATTGGCAACTTTGCAACCTTTTTTTCGAGGAAGACGACCGGGGGGGGGGGGGGGGGGCAAGAGAAGTTTAGCACAAATAACAATTACACAGCGAGAGAAGAGGAGAGAGCAGAAGGAGTCGTAACGCTCCCGTTCAGCGACCGGGAGCCGCCAACGCCAGGTAGCCATGTCATCACATGCACGAACTTTGCAACCTGAGTAGAGTCGGATACTGCGTATTCAACGTTGTCTAGTTTCTTCCTACTAGTTGCAGATATTTTTAGTCTAGTTAGAATCAGATCAGAATTCTAAACATAAATAAATTGTAGCCATGGGCAAGTTGGCAACATTAGGCGACTCGGATACCGCACATTTGTGTTTCCTAAAAAACTACAGTCTCCTCTCCGTGTACTCTACTGGACCTCTTATTTGTCTAGCCGCTGGGATGTTGACTACCGCGTGGAGTTCCATGATCAACGTAGGCTACTTGGCATCAGACCAGAATCGCAGTGACCAGATCAGAATCAAGATATTTATATTTTTTAGTATATCTCATAGCTTGGAATGCAAGTTAGCATGCTACGATGTAGTGGGAAATATCAGTTGTTATCTTGATCTGACATTTTACTTTTGTTGCGTACAAGAAAATTACAGCAGAAACATTTCATTTCATGGCTACATATCAGCACTTACGAACACTATTACTATATTCACCATCAGCCTAAAGGCGAAACAAATGGAGGATGATTTCCCGAACAAAAAAATAAATAATATGATACGTGTGAAATTAAAGTATTGCATCTCCATATGTAAGTTTTCAAGAATCAATTCTTCTAATTATCTTCCTGATGGAAAGCCATCATGATGAATCCATATCCATCACATCCACGCCATGTGATGTGATCGGAATAATATGATACTTGTAGTATTTTAAGAGATGCACTACAAAGATGTGTGGCCTTGGTTACGCCCTTGTGTCAGATGCATATCATATCATATCGTCTCCCGAGCATATCATATCAGTATACCTGAGGGATTGCCGTACCTAATATAGGCCTGCCAGACCAGTATGTTTAGCTATATATGGCTGATCACCCCACCTAAGGGAGAATCAAAACTTCAGAGCAAGTTTGATCCGTGGGCGCATCACATTAAGCTCTGCTTTTGCCCCTATGGATCAGCTAGGACTATCCTCCTCGTGTTTAGGTTTAGCCTTGATGGGGCTATTGCCGGTGCTAGCCTTCATCGTCCTTATGTTTAGGTCCAAGAGCAAGATCATGAGGGGTGATCTTCCTCCGGGCCCTAGGTTATGCTGGCCTATTGTTGGCAACCTACCGGAGATGATGCTCAACAAGCCGGCGTTCCGGTGGATCCACTTGATGATGAAGGAAATGGGCACCGACATCGCCTGCATCCGCCTAGGTAGCGTCTTCGTTATACCAATCACATGCCCGAAGATCGCTCGTGAGGTACTCCAGAAGCAGGACGCCAACTTCGCCTCCCGCCCGCTCACCTTCGCCATCGGGCGCTTAGTGGAGGGTACAAGAACGCAGTGCTCTCCCCTTCGCCACCAATGGAGAAAGATGCGCGCGTGCTCACCTCAGAAATAATATGCCCTCCCGCACCGGTGGCTCCACGATCAGCGCGCCCAAGAGGCCGACAACCTCATGAGCTACGTCTACACCCTCGCCACTTCATCATCATCGGCCGTCGATGTGAGGCACGTCGCGAGGCATTACTGTGGCAACGTCATCCGGAGGCTTGTATTTGGTCGGCGGTACTTTGGAGAGCCTCGGCCGGATGGCGGTCCGGGCGCGATGGAAGTGGAGCACATGGACGCAGTGTTCAGCTCACTAGGGCTCCTCTACGCGTTCTGCATCTCCGACTACCTCCCGTGGCTGCGCGGCCTCAACCTCGACGGACACGAAAAAATTGTCAAGGAGGCCAATGCGACGGTCAACCGGTTGCACGACACGATAATCGATGAGAGGTGGCGGCAATGGAAGTCTGGCCATAGGGAGGATCTCGAGGACTTTCTCGATGTGCTCATCACGCTCAAGGACGCAGAAGGGAGCTCTCTTCTCACCATCGAGGAGGTCAAAGCACAATCGCAGGTACATACTACTATGTAAACACTTACACTTAGATACACGGAATTCATGCGTGCAAGGACACACACATAACTAATCTACATTGGATGTTGCTGTAGGACATAATATTTGCTGCGGTGGACAACCCATCAAATATTGTGGAGTGGGCGCTCGCGGAGATGGCCAACATGCCCGAGGTGATGCAGAAGGCGGTGGAGGAAATAGACCGGGTGGTGGGCCGAGAGCGTCTGGTGCAAGAGTCAGACATTCCACACCTTCGTTACGTCAAGGCATGCATTCGTGAGACATTCCGTCTACACCCTGTCGCGCCCTTCAATGTGCCCCACGTCGCGCTGGCTGACACCGAGGTCGCCGGCTACCGCGTTCCCAAAGGAAGCCATGTCATCCTTAGCCGTAGGGGACTCGGCCGGAACGCAGCAGTCTGGGACGATCCACTTCGCTTCAAGCCAGAGCGCCATATTAATATTGAAGGAGACAAGGACGTGGTTCTCACCGAGAATGACCTGCGGTTCATATCTTTCAGCACCGGCCGTCGTGGGTGCGTGGCGGCATCACTTGGGACGGCCATGTGCGTAATGCTTTTCGGACGGCTACTGCAGGGATTCACGTGGGGCAATCCAGCGGGTGTGGTGCCCATCGATCTAAGCGAGTCTGAGCACGATTTGTTTCTAGCCAAACCGCTGGTGCTACACGCCAAACCTCGCCTGGTGGGACATCTCTATGCTTCTGTCCAAAGTTGAACAAGTTAAAATCTTATTGCCAATAAGCGAGCTACATCGAAGTCCCCAACCTGTTGCAATTATTATTTTATTATTCTTTTCCTTTAAATTTTTAGAAAGCTTTGATGTAAAGCAGAGCATTGCATTATCTGGAACTCAATAAAAGTTTATGACATGATCTGAGTACTTGATGAGTATTTGGTAACTATCTAGTGTCTTTGTAGATCATTTTGTCATTACAAAGGATAGCCGTGACATGTCTCTTTTCATGTTTGATGTATTCTCTTTTGAAGAACATATGATCTGATCCAAGTATGATCTGATCTAATTATGCTTGTGATAACAGCACATGAAAGCCTCGCTTGGTTCTCCTCTTGTAAAGTTAGATGCAGTGGTTGTTTCATCTTTTTGTTTTTGCATTGCATCATAGAAATGTCAATTATAACCAGAAGTGTTTGGGTTTGTTAGAAACTACATTCACTTCCGACTTCAGTTCGGCGTCATGTGCCGATACGTTCCGTGGAGTATGAGTAGAATACACGCGCGTGTATATGAGTTGGGTTTAGCTTCCGTGTCATTGTAGTAGTTCGAGATGGTCAACTAGTCTTGGCATATATATATGTATGTACCCAGGTCCTTGTAAGCTACCGTGAAGTCGAAATAATAATAAAAAGTTAGTAGCAGATATATACAGACCATTTCCAACCATAACCCTAGTGCAGCGATGCCCCGCCGCACAGGGGAAACCACCGCCGCCTCTCCCCCAACCTATTCTCGCCCTCTCCACCACCACTGGAGTTGTCACCAGGAAAAGCCAGCAAGGCACGGCGGCGAGGAGCTCGAGCTGGCTGTGACCTTGGGGTATGACAGCGGCACCCGGTCTTTCTTCCATGGCTGCAGTGGTTCAAGGCGGCGGCAGCCGGAGTGCTGCTAGGTGGCGGGAAGTCTGCGGTGGCGGTGTGGTGTTGTGCATATTATGGGCCTGTCGGGGGCTGGAGGGCTGCGGTACGCTTGTTTGCCTGCTTCGGCTCGTTTTAGTGGTCGGCAACCAACTTATCTGCTCGTACTACATGGGCGCCGGGATGGTGGTCCTGGGCATGGCGACGGTCGCCTCCTCCTGCTGGAGGTGGACGGCCAGGTTGGGCCTAGTTCGGGGGATTTTGGGATCCCACACCGAGGTCCAGCGGTGATGATCTAGTCGACGACAAGTCCGGGGTGATGTGGAAACTGGTGAAAACCGAGCCTCGATCTTCGTATCGCTGCCTTGTTGAAGGCATCGTCTTCTCTAGTGTCGTCACTTCACTCGGCTTGTTCCAGGGGAAACCCTAGATCTACTCTACTAGATCAGACGATGCAGGAATTAGCGCCATTACCCCTAATGAGAGCATTGTTTTTGGAGAAGATGCAGGACTTGGCGCCATTACCCCTATTGACGGCACCACCCAAGGTCTAGGCGGGAATGGCTATGGCGAGGTTGGAGTGTGGGGCGTTGCATAGCCAGAGGATGGGGAGGTGGGAGGTTGGGGATGCTGCATAGCCGGCAGCGACAGCACTCTAATCCCCATCTTCTCGCGTGTTTGGCGCCCATCGACAGAGAAGCGAGCTTGTGATACTTCCGAACTGGTGGCAGTGCTCCTAATACTACCGAAATTGTGAGGGCAAAACAGTCTTTTTTGGATGGACGAAACGCAGAAACGCTCCTTGCTTTATTATTACCAAGGCCGTGCACAGCTTCTCCTTATTCTTCACACCTCCCATCAGATCTCTCTCTCCATCTAGTATAATCCACCAGCTCCAAGTAGTAGTAGTCCAGCGCTCAGACAATCAAGGAATCATCCACCAAATGACCTCCTGTTTCCGAGCAGCACCACGGTTCCTTTCATTGATGAGTTGCTCCCTAAATTAGACGGCCGGAGGTCCCCATCAGCCAAAATCTGGAAGAAGACCTATCAATGCCGCCCTCGGTCGGCATCAGGGAGGGGGTCAACAACATCGCACAGGGCGTGGACTGCCCCGACAGTGCGTTGTGGCTAAACACAGCGGCCAATGGAAGTGTAGTGTAGTGGTGGACGCATGTCTCGACGGTAGGTGGATTCTACTGAAAATTTTGGTTAGGGCGAGTTCGGCCGCTTCCCTTGCTGCTCCCTCCGATTTGATCGGGCCGACGAGCCCCAAGCGCTTGTGTCGTGGCTCTTCCGCTGCTGATCTTGGTCGGGGCAGAGAGGTCACGGATGGCAAGCTGGGAGGGTGGGGGCACGGCTGGCCGACCGAACGGAAGGTGACAATCACCTAGTTTTTCTGCTCTTTTAATCCCGCGTGATGCTCATGTCTGTTTGCCTATTTGAGGCAATAATTTCTTTGCCTATGAAATTGCTTGTTTGTGAGGTTCATCATTATCCTGCTCATGTTTGCTATAGGACAATCAACACCATACGTTATATTTTGTTTAATTGCCTATTTAATTTGTAGCTTACTTGAATTTCTTTATTATTGCTAGAATCTGAAATGCATCCCATGGAAGAAAGTTGGCTGAAAAACATCATGAGAAACAATGAGTGGTTGCAACAACTAGGTGTTATGCCCTTTGCAAGAATTTTCACATCGCCAACTGTATTCTCCTAAAAAGAACAAAAATGAATGCTCGATCTGACTATGATCCTCAAGAGGAGGAAAATATCACTGAAGAAGATATCCATGATGTTAGTGAGGAGGATGAGTTGCAGGTCAACCCCTTGACTTCTTACTCATCTTGTGTTGAATTGTTTGGTAACTGATTATTCCATATATCTAATGCTTCTTTATTATCCCGAATTGGCCGGTACAAATGAAATTTGTAGCTTGAGAAGGAAAAGGCAAGAATAAAGCTACCATCAGACAAAGTTGGATCGTGCTAGTGTAGCAACTGATCTCAAGCGTGTTTTGGCAGGCCTAGGTGTCGGCATAGATATTTCGAGAAAAATCGGGTCCACGGGGAAGCAACCACCTGCCCAAGGCGGTCAGGCAGCTCCACAAGCCGAGCACACCTCTCTAAGGCCAGCAGCCAGGTCCCTGCCTTCCGCGGGCACATCTCGAAGGCTAGCAGGAATTTCCCTACCTTCCGCAGGCACCTCCCCAAGGCCAGCAACCAGGTCCCTACCGTTTGCGGGCACCTCCCTGTGGCCAGCACCAATCCCCGCCCTGCCATGCACGGGCGCCTCCAAACCAAATCAGATAATTGATGGTTCAGCTACCCAAGGTGAGGGGTAGATGTTTGTCATGATGGATGGTTCTTTGACCGTTTTGATTGGGATCAAGAAGATCGCGTGTTAAACAAAATGATTGCTCTACATTAACCCATTCACATTATATTGTGTGAATCATAAATTTCATTTTACTGTTTTAGAACACTAGCTAACTCATACCCAATATATTATTGTAGATGAATTTGTCCATAATCATTCTGAAGACACTGTTATGCATGATCATCATCAGTTCATGGTTGACAAGATGCCCACAAAAGGAAAACTTCAAATTGTTATTCCTGCAGGAAGAACTAGACTACTGTCACCAATGATTGGTACAAAGTTTGCCACTAAGTGTGTAGGAACAATCAGGTCTAAGGTGTCTATCTTCCCCAAGTGGAAAGAGTACAGGGAGAGATCGGATGTTAGAGCTGAATTATATTGCAAAGTTTCGTATGTTCTATAACACCCAACTCTCCCTTTCTTCCATTGTTATTAATACAAAGGCTAATGATCCTTGTTTTATTTTAGCAAAAGTTTGTCATGGACCCCTTTCTACCCGATGTGTAGTTTTCTTGCAACAAGCAATTCATGAGGCACATAAGAAATCAATGACATTATCTAAAGAAAGAGTTTTTTGACCCCTTCCCAGTAATGAAGTTATAAGGATATCTCATGTAGAATACATGAGCAATGAGGACTGGTGCAAGCTTGTTGATTTTTTGTCTGACCCCAAGAACTATGTCACGTCTTATTTACCTACCCAACTTTCCTCATATTTGAATTGTTTAAGATGGACTAACTGTATGCTCCCTATTTATGTAGGCTTTGTCTGAAAAAACAGTTGGAGATATGCCCTAGAAGCAATAATAAATGTAGTTATTATTATATCTTTGTGTTTATGATAAATGTTTACATTCATGCTATAATAGTATTAACAAGGAAACATTAATACTTGTGTGATTTGTAAACTTAATTTGAAGTCCCTAGTAAAGCCTCTATATAATACTATCTTGTTGGTTAATAGATGATTGTGGTTTCCCTATCATGAACATTGAGATGTTATTAACAACAAGATCATATCGTTAGGAGAATGATCTAGTGGACATACTCCTATAGATAAGCGTAGCATAAAGATCAAGTCATTTTAATAGTTCAATTGCTATATGCTTTCTGATACATAGTTATCTGATTCCTTCGACCATAAGATCATGCATATCACCTTTACCGGATGGATGCTTTGATAACATCAAACACCACACCGTAACTGGGTGGCTATAAAGGTGGCATTGAGTGTTCAGAAAGTATTGGTTGAAACACATGGATCAAGAGTTGGATTTGTCCATCCATATGACGGATAGATATACTCTGGGCCCTCTCGGTGGAATGTCATCCAATTAGCTTGCAAGCATGTGACTGGCTCACAAGGGATCACATATCACGGGAACGAGAAAAGAGTACTTGTCAGTAACGAGGTTGAACTGGGTATGCAGAGATACCGACGATCATAACCTCGGATAAGTAAACTATCGTGAGACAAAGGGAAATTGATATCGTATGTAAGTGGTTCATTCGATCGCAAAGTAATCGTAGAAATATGTGGGAGCCATATGAATTTCCAGATTCCTCTATTGGTTATTGTTCGGAGAAGTGTCTCGATCATGTCTTCATAATTCACGAACCGTAGGGAGACACACTTAAGGATTCGACGTTGTTTGAGTAGTTATGGAATGATGAGAAAGAGTCCGAATGTTGTTCGGAGTCTCGAATGGGATTCGGGATATCACGAGGAGATCCGGAATGGTCCAGAGAATAAGATTCATATAAGGAAAGTCCTGCTTTGAGTTGGGGAATGGTTCCGGGGTTTTCATCGGGAACATTCTAGAAGGTCCCGGAATGTCCGGCACTCCGGGGAGGAAGGGTACATGAATGTGTCATTGTAAGTTGGAATGATTGCATCATGTACTAGGTGTCATTGCTGTCCAAAATAAAGGGTTTATTTAAATCCTAGTTTGAAAGTCAAACGGCAAGTTTTTGGAAAGAGGAGGAGAAGTGGAAACCGAGTTGGGGAGGGATTCCCTCCTCCCCAAGCCGGCGCCCCATCCAAGCCGAGTTGGGGAGGGACTCCACTCCCTCCCCTTGGCCGCCGGCCCTCCCACCTATAAAGGGACGGGCAGGGCTGCCCCTCCTAACACACAAGTCCCTCTCCTCTAAACCTAAACCCTAGCCACAGCCTAGGGATTTCTTCCAAGCCGTCAAGTTAGAGCTTCTAATTGCCCTAGCCTCCGGTTTAGAGCCTTCTAATTGGTGTGTCTAAACCCTAGATCACCGAAGCTCTCTCATACTCCACCATACTCGCTCCGGCTTAAGGCGAAGCTCATGAGATCTCCCTCTACTTCCTGTACCACGCCAAGTTGCCGGAATCGCGAGGAGAGTGCTACAACCTCCCACGCCTGCTGGAACAAGGGAGAGGAAGGTCTTCGCCGAGTCAACGCAGGTGACCGACTGCGGAGCGCTGCCGGAACGCAGCGCCGGAAGGATCGTCTACGCGATCTTGAGATCGGAAAGAGTACGACTACATCACCCACGAGAATCTGCTCTCGTTAAACACTTTGGAATCTTCGAGGGTGAGTTATTCCATCGACTCGTTGCTACAATCTAGTAGATAGATCTTGGCTTGTTTGTTTGTACGCGGTAGAAATTTTTTGTTTTCCATGCTACGAAACCCTACAGTGGTATCAGAGCCGTGACTATATGTAGATCTGTTGCACGAGTAGAACATAATGGTCATTGTGGGCGTTGATGCTTTTATTGTCGATTGCTTCTTGTGTACTTTGCATCTTGCAGGATATTGGGATGAAGCGGCCCGGGCTAACCTTACATGACATCGTTCATGAGACTTGCTCCACGCTTGACATGCAACTTGTATTGCATAAGTGGCTTTGCGGGTGCCTATTTCTCCCAGCATAGTGGAGATCCAATTTACAACGGGTGATTAACAATACTAGTATCAATGTTGTGGTTCTTGTTCGTAAGTTAGAACGACACTTATTGAAAGCCCCAAACCACGTAAAATATGCAAAGAAAGTAGAGGCGTCTAACTTTGTTTTGCAGGTGTGCAGGATGTGATATGGCCATGATTGTGATTATATTTGATGTATGCAATGTTCCTTATTGTAAGTTGGCAAATCCTGGAGCCATATGGTTCTCTTTATTTTCTTTTGTTAAGACCCGCGTGTCTATTCAAAGTAGTTGTAATAGTTGAAGCCGGTGGACGACAACCATGGAGAAGCGTCATTGACCTTGATGCAATGCCGGTGATGATGGAGATCATGTTCGTGCTTGAAGATGGAGATCAGAAGCACAAAGAAGAAAGGCCATATCATATCACATATTATGAATTGCATGTGATGTTAATCCTTTATGCATCTTGTATGGCTTAGTAGACGACGGTAGCATTATAAGATGATCCCTCATGCACATAAATTTCAAGTTCTAAAGTGTTCACCCTTAGTATGCACCGTTGCCAAAGCTTGTTGTTTCGAAGCACCACGTGATGATCGGGTGTGTTAGATTCCGCGGGTGAATACAACGTAAGCAAGCCAGATTTGCTTATGCGGTAGCTAAGGTTTGATCTTGACGAGCCTAGCATGTACAGACATGGTCTCAGGAACACGGATCACCGAAAGGTAAAGCATGAATCATATAGTAGATGTGATGAACATGTCGATTGTTCGCCATTGAAACTATATCAACTCTCGTGATGATCGGTTTTGATATGGTGGATTTGGTTCGTGTGATCACTAAAACAATGTGAGGGATGTTGTTTTGAGTGGGAGTTCACCTAGATTAAACTTTATTATTAATTTGAACTCAATTTGTCATAAACTTAGTCTAAACTATTGCAAATATGTTGTAGATCAATGGCAGCCCCTACCATCAATTTTAATGCGTTCCTAGAGAAAGAAAAGTTGAAAAACAATGGAAGCAACTTCGCGGACTGGTTCCGCAATTTGAGGATTGTCCTCACAGCTGGTAATTTGACCTATGTGCTGGATGCACCGCTAGGTGACCCACCTGCAGCTGATGCTACCGATGAAGTAAAGAATGTTTACCTTGCTCGGAAGAATCAGTACTCCATAGTTCAAAGGTGCTATCTTGTATGGTTTAGAATCGAGCTTCGTAAAAGGTTTGAGAATTCAGACCCACATGATATTGTCCGTGATCTCAAATTGATCTTTGAGACTCACGCGATTGAGAGTTATGAGGCTTCAAAAGTTCTTTAACTGCAAGATGGAAGAGGGAAGTCTGCCAAGAAGCATGTGCTTAAGATGTCTGGGCACGCAAACAAACTTCAAAGCTTGGGTATAGTGATTCCTAATGCTTTGGGGATTTACCGTGTCCTCCAATCACTACCACCAAGTTACAAGAACTTTGTAATGAACTACAACATGCAGAACATGAACAAGCAGTTGCCATAACTGTTTGCTATGTTAAAGTCTGCAGAAGTGGAGATCAAGAAAGAGCACCAAGTGTTGTTGGTCAATAAGACCACCAAATTCAAGAAAGGCAAGTCTAAGCAGAAGGGACACTTCAAGAAGGGTGGTAAGAAAGTTACCACACCAACGAAGAAGACCAAGGCTGGACCCAAGCCTGATACTGAGTGCTTTTACTTCAAAGGAGAGGGTCACTGGAAGCGGAATTGCCCAAAGTACTTGGCGGATTTGAAGAACGGCAACATCAAAAAGAAAGGTATATCTGATATACATGTTATTGATGTGTATCTCACTAGTATTCGTAGTAGTGCCTGGGTATTTGATACTGGTTCGGTTGCTCATATTTGTAACTCGAAACAGAGCCGCAGATCAAATAAAAGCTAGTGAAGAACGAGGTGACGA
Organism: Avena insularis; assembly: GCA_023614405.1. Classification (NCBI taxonomy): domain Eukaryota; kingdom Viridiplantae; phylum Streptophyta; class Magnoliopsida; order Poales; family Poaceae; genus Avena; species Avena insularis. The sequence continues at coordinate 462,339,224 of CM042691.1, read as the reverse complement.
TGCGCGTGGAAACGGATCAAAGGTTGATGTGATCGCGGTCGGCACGCTACCCCTTCATCTACCATCGGGATTAGTTTTATACTTAAATAATTGTTATTTGGTGCTCAAAGCATGAACATTATATCGTGATCTTGTTTATTGTAGACGGTTACTTGTTTAAATCCGAGAATAATGGTTGTTCGATTTATATGAGTAATATGTTTTATGCACATGCACCTTTGATAGATGGTCTATTCTTGTTGAATCTCGATAGTAGAAATACACATATTAATAACATTAAGGCTAAACGTTTGAAATCGAGCGATAACTCGACCTATATGTGGCAATCGCTGCCTTGGTCACATTGGAGTGAAGCGATGAAGAAACTCCATTCCGATGGACTTCTTGAATCACTTGATTTTGAATCACTTGAAAGATGCGAAGCATGTCTGATGGGTAAAATGACTAAGACTCCATTTTCTGGCATGATGGAGCGAGCTACGGACTTGTTGGAAATCATACATACCGATGTGTGTGGTCCAATGAGTGTAGCATCGCCGGTGGTTATCAAGTTATGTTCTTATCTTCACGGATGACTTGAGTAGATATGGGTATATCTAGTTCATGAAACATAAGTCCGAAACTTTTGAGAAGTTTAAGGAATTTCAAAGTGAGGTAGAGAATCAACGTAACAAGAAGATTAAATTTCTACGCTCGATCGTGGAGGTGAATATCTAAGTTACGAGTTTGGCGAGCATTTGAAGAAATGCGAATACTTTGCAGCTGACACCGCCGGAACACCACACAGAATGGTGTGTCCGAACGTCAGAATCGAACTCTCTTAGATATGGTTCGCTCTATGATGTCACTTACAAATTTACCGCTATCATTTTGGGGTTATGCATTAGAAACAATGATTCACTTTAAATAGGGCACCGCCTAAACTGCTGAAACGACACCGTATGAATTATGGTTTGGGAAGAAACCTAAATTGTCGCCTTAAAGTTTGGGGATGCGGCTTATGTAAAGAAGTTACAGCCGACAAGCTTGAACCCAAAGCGGAAAAATGCGCCTTCATAGGATACCCGAAGGAAACTATTGGGTATACTTTCTATCATAGATTCAAGGCAAAATCTTCGGTTAAGAATGGATCCTTTCTACAGAAGGAATTTCTCTCGAAAGAAGTGACTGGAAGGAAAGTAGAACTCGACGAGTTTGACGAACCTTCTCTCGAAATTGCGAGTAGCGCAGCGCTGGAAGAATTTCCTGTGGTGCCTGCACAAATTAGAGAGGAAGCTAATGATGATGATCATGAAACTTCGGTCGAAGTTGCTACAGAGCCTCTCAGGTCAACGAGAACTCGTACTCCTGCATTGGTATGATCCCGTTATGAGTGTCATGTTGGTGGACAACACCGATGACCCCAGACATATGAGGAAGCAATGATGAGCCCAGATTCCAATAAATGGCAGGAAGCCATGAAATCCGAGATTGGATCCATGTACGAAACCAAGTATGGACTTTGGTGGACTTACGGATGGCCGAAGGCTGTCGAGAACAAATGGATCTTCAAGAAGAAAACAGATGCTGATGGTAACGTATCGTTTATAAAGCTCGACTTGTCGCAAAAGGGTTTCGACAAATTCAAGGAGTTGACTACGATGAGACTTTCTCACCAGAATAAGCTAAAGTCTGTGAGGATTATGTTAGCAATCGCTGCATATTACGATTATGAGATATGGCAGATGGATGTCAAAACAACATTCCTCAATGGTGACATTGATGAAGAGTTGTATATGATGCAACCCAAAGGTTTTGTCGATCCTAAAGATGCTAACAAGGTATGCAAACTTCAACGGTCCATCTATGGATTGAAGCAAGCATCCCGGTTGGAATCAATGTTTTGATAAGGTAATCAAAGTTTTGGTTTCATACAAACTTATGGAGAAGCTTGTATTTACAAGAAAGTGAGTGGAGCTCAGAGCATTCTTAATACTATATGTGGATGACATATTGTTGATTGGGAATGATGTAGACCTTCTTAATAGTGTCAAAGAATATTTGAATAATAGTTTTTCAATGAAGGATCTTGGCGAAGCAGCTTACATATTAGGCATAAAGATTTATAGAGATAGATCGAAACGCCAAATATCATTGTCACAAAGTACATATTTGGACAAAGTTCTAAAGAGGTTTGGAATGGAAGATAGCAAGAAAGGGTTCTTGCCCATGTTGCCCAATACGACCTTGAGTAAAACTCAAAGTCCGACATCGGCAGAAGATAGAGAAAGGATGAGTAAGACTCCCTATGCCTCAGCCATAGGATCTCTAATGTATGCCATGCTATGTACTAGACCCGACATCGCATATGCTGTTAGTCTAACTAGCAGATATCAAAGTGATCCAGGAGTGGATCATTGGACAGCGGTCAAAAACATCCTTAAGTACATGAGAAGAACTAAGGATATGGTTCTTTCTTATGGAGGTGATGAACAGCTCGTTGTTAATGGTTACACCGACGCTAGTTGGAACACCGATCCGGATGATTCTAAATCACAATCTGGATACGTATTTATTTTGAATGGTGCAGCAGTTAGCTGGAGGAGTGCAAAGCAAAGCTTTGTGGCGAGATCTTCAACTGAATCGGAATACATGGCTGCTTCAGAGGCTTCACAAGAAGCAATATGGATGAAAGAGTTCATTACAGAGCTGGGTGTGGTTCCTAGTGCGCTGGACCCAATGTCTATCTACTATGATAACATGGGCGCCATAGCCAATGCGCAAGAACCAAGGTCACACAAGAAGCTGAAGCACATCAAGCTATGTTTTCACGCTATTCGGGAACATATCCAAGATGGGGATATAAAGATTTGCAAAGTACACACAAATCTGAATGTGGCGGATCCGTTGACTAAACCTCTCCCGAGGGCAAAACATGACCAGCACCAAACTGCCATGGGTGTTCGGTATATTACCATGTAATCTAGATTAGATGACTCTAGTGCAAGTGGGAGACTGTTGGAGATATGCCCTAGAGGCAATAATAAATGTAGTTATTATTATATCTTTGTGTTTATGATAAATGTTTACATTCATGCTATAATAGTATTAACAAGGAAACATTAATACTTGTGTGATTTGTAAACTTAATTTGAAGTCCCTAGTAAAGCCTCTATATAATACTATCTTGTTGGTTAATAGATGATTGTGGTTTCCCTATCATGAACATTGAGATGTTATTAACAACAAGATCATATCGTTAGGAGAATGATATGGTGGACATACTCCTATAGATAAGCGTAGCATAAAGATCAAGTCATTTTAATAGTTCAATTGCTATATGCTTTCTGATACATAGTTATCTCGATTCCTTCGACCATGAGATCATGCATATCACCTTTACTGATGGATGCTTTGATAACATCAAACACCACACCGTGAATCGGGTGGCTATAAAGGTGGCATTGAGTGTTCAGAAAGTATTGGTTGAAACACATGGATCAAGAGTGGGATTTGTCCATCCATATGACGGATAGATATACTCTGGGCCCTCTCGGTGGAATGTCATCCAATTAGCTTGCAAGCATGTGACTGGCTCACAAGGGATCACATATCACGGAACGAAAAGAGTACTTGTCAAGAAAGGTTGAACTGGGTATGAAGAGATACCGACGATCATAACCTCGGATAAGTAAACTATCGTGAGACAAAGGGAAATTGATATCGTATGTAAGTGGTTCAATCGATCGCAAAGTAATCGTAGAAATATGTGGGAGCCATATGAATTTCCAGATTCCTCTATTGGTTATTGTTCGGAGAAGTGTCTCGATCATGTCTGCATAATTCACGAACCGTAGGGAGACACACTTAAGGATTCGACGTTGTTTGAGTAGTTATGGAATGATGAGAAAGAGTCCGAATGTTGTTCGGAGTCTCGAATGGGATTCGGGATATCACGAGGAGATCCGGAATGGTCCGGAGAATAAGATTCATATAAGGAAAGTCCCGTTTTGGAGTTGGGGAATGGTTCGTGTTTTCATCGAACATTCTAGAAGGTCCCTAATGTCCGCACTCCGGGGGCCCCCGGGTACATGAATGTGTCATTGTAAGTTGGAATGATTGCATCATGTACTAGGTGTCATTGCTGTCCAAAATAAAGGGTTTATTTAAATCCTAAATTGAAAAGTCAAACGACTAGTTTGAAAGTCAAACGGCAAGTTTTTGGAAAGAGGAGGAGAAGTGGAAACCGAGTTGGGGAGGGATTCCCTCCTCCCCAAGCCGGCGCCCCATCCAAGCCGAGTTGGGGAGGGACTCCACTCCCTCCCCTTGGCCGCCGGCCCTCCCACCTATAAAGGGAGGCAGGGCCCCTCCCAACACACAAGTCCCTCTCCTCTAAACCTAAACCCTAGCCACAGCCTAGGGATTTCTTCCAAGCCGTCAAGTTAGAGCTTCTAATTGCCCTAGCCTCCGGTTTAGAGCCTTCTAATTGGTGTGTCTAAACCCTAGATCACCAAAGCTCTCTCATACTCCACCATACTCGCTCCGGCTTAAGGCGAAGCCTCACAGATCTCCCTCTACTTCCGGTACCACGCCACAGTCGCCGGAATCGCGAGGAGAGTGCTACAACCTCCGCTGCCGGAACAAGGAGAGGAAGGTCTTCACGAAAATCGAACGTGTGATCGATCATGAGCGCTGCCGAGCGCCGGAAGGATCGCCTCACGCGATCTTGAGATCGGAAAGAGTACTACATCACCCACGAGAATCTGCTCTCGTTAAACACTTTGGAATCTTCGAGGTGAGTTATTCCATCGACTCGTTGCTACAATCTAGTAGATAGATCTTGGCTTGTTTGTTTGTACGCGGTAGAAAATTTTTGTTTTCCATGCTACGAAACCCTACAAAAACAAGGCGAGCAGAAAGCGTGTCAAGTACCCATGTGCCACTAGTGCTCACAGCTACGAGGTTTTGTTCGACATGGAGGAAGATTCCATTGAACTGCCTGAGAATGGCTTGACTGACAATGTGAAAGGAGCAACTGTGAGTCCTCTCTCATACTTTCCATCTTCTTAAAATTCAATGACCTTTCCTTCCCTCAGATGTATACGATGTGCTTACAATATGCTCGTTAGGTTTCTCATATTCTCTTCTATTCATAAAACTGGTAGGCAATCATGAAAAGCAAGATGGTGCCATCTGCTTCAACAGATGGCACATAGGATGAACCCATTCCTTCCGCCGACGCCATGCACTTTGTGTTGTCGTATGGCAAGAGAAAGCCAACTATGCTGAAGACCATCGGTATCCATGTAAGTACTTCAAGACCAACCAGCTCTCAACTAGAAGTGCAACTCGAGGCTCAGAGAGCAGGTAATGTGTAACTGGGCTCTACCATTGAGGAGTTATAGAAGGCAAACGAATCTGGCGAGGCAGAGAGGCTGAAGCATTTAGAAGACCTACAAGCAATACTGAAGAAATAAGAAGACCCAAGGAAGAAACAAGAAGAAGCAAATGCATTAATTCAAAAAGTTTTGGCTCAACTGTCTAAAACCGTAACATGCAATTTGGTAAGTGAACTGGTGGTGTGAAGCTTGTGGTCAATCTGTGGAAATTTCTAAGGCATTTGGCCAAGAAACTGCTCTGAATAGTTTGACAGTCTTATGATGTTGAACCTTTTATGTGAGTTTGATTGAGGCTGGTATTCACTTCTATGAAGTGAAACATTTGTTCTAATTTTTTTTTGTCAAATTTTGTATTCTAAGTGTAAACGCCATGGTTGTTTCTTTACGAAATATTTCATCATGCATAGCCATCTATGTGGCGCGCGTAGGCTGGTTAACCTCCATGACAAAATAATAACGTCACGAAAATGATGACGCGTCACTTCTACCTAGACGATATAGGGTCCTATCTGTGTCTCACCCTGATTGGTCCATGTGTTCTCCTACCAGTAACCCATGCTTTATCATTTTAATGTACCACATGTCTATCTGCTGGCGGTAGGACGCAACGAAAGAAAATTCATCATGGCTAGGATGATGTCATAAATAACATCATGACATAAGGAAGCGGCGGTAACAGAATCAAGACGTGACGAAATAAACTGACACGGTGGTGATAACATCATTGATGGCCACCATGACGTCACCAGGCATCGCTAATGGCAGCTCATGGTGTCGTCTGCCACATGGCATCTTGTATGATGAAAAAACGTCACGGCTGATTGGGCCTAGATCTGGCCGGTCCTGTTGACCACAACGAAATTGCAGAAACGTCTCGGACGAAATATATGACGTTCGTCGTAGAAGTCTTCACAGATGACCATCTATGATGTTTTGCCTCTAATTCATGACAAAATCAGAACGTCATGTACCGTCTAGATTCTTATAGTGTGGTTTTGAAAGCGAGAAAATTGAGAAAAGGAATTGGAAAAGTTTCTGCTAAAAACGAGAATCACAACCACTCTACGCTGTAGCCCAACTCCATCTCTCTCCCTTCCTTCTTTTCCCGCACATAGCTGCCAGTAGCAGCCTGCATAGGCCCATCCGTGGCCCACCTCGGCCTCCTTTCTCCTTCTTCTTCCTCACCGGTGGATCGAGGGAGCATCTCGCTATCGACCGCACTGTTATCCGGTCGCACCAAGATCCGTGCCGCCTCTCTTGGTCGCCTACAAGTACCCCTAGATGCTGCCAAGAGGTACCAGAAGGGGACACAGTCACTGTCCCTAGGTGCTGGTCACGATCATCAGAGACGCAGTTAATGATGACAAGGAGGAAAAGACGACAGACTTCAATTCCAGTCTCAATCGTCCGCTTCTCTCATGCTACGACTAAGGGGGAATGTTGGGATACGTATATGACTAATAGATAGATTAGGACTCTACATCTTGTACTCCAAGTGTCTCCTCCCGTGTACTTCTATATATAGGCCATGAGGGCCAAGGCAATAAACACAACAAATATTAGTGATTTTATATTTTCCATAATTTCCTCTGCACACTTGCATTCCCACAAAAAACAATAGGCTGTCATCTCTACATACATGATCTATACAGTTCCCGTTACGTCAAGATAGAATCAGATCAGAATCACAAGCATTGATTATATATGTTGGAAAGTTGAATTCCGTATGTTGACCAGGATCAGTGTAATCTGCATGGCACCATATCAGAATCAAAAGCGCTCATTGTAGAATCACCAGATCAGAATCACATGCTGACTAGACTCAGATCCGATCAGTGCGTTCATGAAAGAACAAGTCAATAGTCTCTGATCTCTATGTTTACTGGTTGGATTTTTTTTTTGAGGGACTGGTTGGATATATTATTTGCCTTGCTAGCACCAGATTAAAATAAAGAGTACATTGTAGCCATTGGCAATTTCACAATCTCAACATGGTCGTATGCCACATATTTGATGTTATCCAAAAAATAGTCTGATTTTCTTCATACTGGCTGCGTAAATAAATTGTAGCTTTTCGAAAGTTGGCAACATGAGCCGACCAGGATACCGGAAATTTGTGTTCCCTCAAAAAATAGGCTCTCATATCTGTATAGTTGATCTTTCTATGCTCGCTTAACATCTAATTTTCTAGCTAGCACCGGATCAGTATCAAGATTAGGTAGAAGCCACTGGCAACTTTGCAACCTGAGCATAGTCGGATAGCTAGAATAAGATCAGAATCCTAAGCGTAAATAAATTGTAGCCATTAGCAAGTTGGCAACATGAGGTGTCCCAGATACCGCACATTTGTTTTCCCTAAAAAAAATAACATCCTCTCGTCTCCGTGTCCTCTGCTGTGCATGCACCTCTTATTTGTCTAGCCGCTGGGATGTTAACTACCGCGTGAAGTTCCATGATCAAAGTAAACGACTTGGTATCAGATCACAATCGCAGTGACAAGAGCAGAATCAAGTTGTTTATATTTATTTAGTATATCTCATCGCTGGATCGGCAAGTTAGCATGCTATGATGTAATAGAAAATCTCAATTGTTATCATGATCTGACATTTAACTTTTGTTGTGTACATGAAAATTATAGGAGAAATATTTCATTGCATACTTACATATCATCAATTACAAACTCTATTACTAAATTAATCATGAGCCTACAAGCGAACAAAAAATCGATTATGAATTCCCAAGAAAAAAATGATGCACGCGAAATTAATGTATTGCACCTCCGTATGTATGTTTTAAACCTGCATCTATCTATTATATACTAAAAGCAATATAAGGTTGTTTTTCGAAGCACCACATTAATCCACATCACCTAAAATATATAGACTGTTAGATCTACTATTGGTGGCTACGATTTAAAGATAATAAAAAGTTACGTAAAACTGTTGGTACAAACAACGGTCAATAGTGTCACGTATGAGGGGTCAATAGGCACACGTGCAACTCGGTAACGATATGGACCGAAACATGCATGCTCCAAAACGGCACAGGCAAAACATGCGGGAGACCTGGCTGGACACGGATCAAAGTTTATATGTGAAGATGGAGTCCAGTTTAAAAAGGGAAACAATAGCAGATTAGCAGGACGAAGCCAGCTATACTGTGCGTAACCAGGACATGTCATAAAAAATATAGAGGAATCAGTCGGATCGATGACCAGGAACTCTGAGGTAGTGACTGCATGCTTTGATGTGGAAAAGTTCACGTTGGACTGGTCCAGAAACAAAACAAAAAATATTTAAATATATAATTAATTGTTGTGATATAATCGAAATTAATAATTATGTTAACACGCTTTGACGTGCAAGATTTATGTGGAACGTGGACTGTTACTGAAAGAAGTAAGAAAGCTTGACATTTATTTAGACTATTTAGACCGTTTAGATGTGTAATTTTACCATATAGTTGTCTTGCTCATCTGAACGTGCAATAAATTATGTGATATGTTTAACGTCTAATATTATAAATCCAAGTAATGATACTTGTGGGGTTGTGGTCCAAGGATTGTATTCAAAAGCCAAAAAAGGACACTTTAAAGTACAAACATGTTTTGGTGTTATGTTTGCGTATGTGTCTCCGCCATGGCGTGACGACTTGCAAGGTGGGGTACATACCTACTCGATTATGTAAATGTTCTTATTTACGTAAGAAATGAGTTCACATATTACAAATTTCTTTGTTTTAAATAGTAAGGCGTGAAAATGTTTTCAAAACCAAATAAGGAAAAATTTGACCAAGTTTGTAAAAGCATCGGGATATTGGCCAGGAATGTTTTTAACTATCAAAATTTGACTCATTTTACAGTAATGTGTATACATATTAAAAATTCCTCTATTTTAACTATAAATGGCTTGACCAGAAATGCTTAATTGCTCATGGGATGATCAACCACAAGATTGTGAGCTTACAAACTCATGATGTCTATAGTTTCTAACCAGACAACACGCTACTGCGACCATATGCTTTCACTTTCTATGTTTTCCAACCATGCGAAATAAAAAGAATTCTGTTAAAATATGACTACCAACTAACATGGTTTTCTGTTAGCAGCCTATGAAGAATTTCCTCCTCATCATCGGTAACCCCAATGCAACGTTTTCCTCAAAAAAATTTGAAAACTTTATAGATTGTCTCAGTTTTTTATATGCTAAGTGTTTAGTTTAATGTAGTGCTAATTCAAGAAAAGTTCTCCGAGTGTATAAGGGTCCAGAGTAAGTATTATTTTTTACGATGTGATAAAACACGTAACTTTTTTCTATTTGCCGCAGTTTCTAAACTTCAAAATTTTGATCATATGGATTAATGTAAATGACTCATTAGCCAAAACTATAGCATCTGTAACGATGTAATAATGTTGCATGACACTACACATGCATGTAAGCGAGTGGAGAAAAATGGATTCATGTGGATCATAGCATGCAGAGAGTTAATGATAAATTATTTGATCCATCTTAAAATATACAAGGTTCTGGAAAACTTGCAATCCGAGTTCTCTAACCTTGATAATCAAAATGCAAACGTTACCACTATTTCATTTTATCAAATGTTTTTAATAAACAGTGACCAAAGAATTATTCACAACCAAAGTAATGGCCAAAATTGATACTAGATATTTTCACATCTAGATGACTAGCTTTCGAAAGAGAAGTACAGTGTCATGTATTTAAGAACCACTAAGTGAGAACAGAGGGATCTGGAAAAAAGAAAATACTCTAAACTTACTTTATTCTAGCGGGTAACAAGGATAAGTTACTTCGATATGAAAATTTATTTTTGCTATTCTATATATCCTCTAAACACCATCTTACTATTTATAATCTGGACCTATAATTATTGCTTGGACGAAAAAATTGCATAACTTTATACAATACTGATGACTCACAACATAACGTAGTTATTTAAGATCGCAAAAAAGTATCATCCATCTTATGGTCTAAATTTCAAATATAGGAACTAATTTAACATCGTTTAAAATGACATATATGGTTAGTAATACTGTTCACAACTAAATTTTCCAGTTTTTTATTTATTCCATTATGGAGTATTTATGAGCACAACATATCTACGATCATAGAATCCTACAACATTAAACTAAGAAAAGTTTTCTCAAGTCAGTTCAAAACTTTAAAGAGCTACACCCTCGCATTTGCGAGCCTCCGTATGTATGTTTTAAACCTGCATCTATTATATACTAAAAGTAATATAAGGTGCTATTTCGAGGCACCATGTTATTTCATATATATGCTAAAATAATATAAGCCGGTAATTTTAATCTCAACGGCTGAGATTAAAAGATAAAAAAGTGTTACGTAAAACTTATGGCACATAAGCCACGTGGCTACATACGTTTTCCTCAGATCAAAAGTGAAACACGGACCCGGCAATGATACCCAAGAGCGAGGATCGATATGCAGAATTACTTGCATATATGTGTTGGATGGACAGGCTCAATAACTTGCAGTACAACACTCGACAAGAAACATACATCCGGCCTCTACAAGCGTACGATGCCATCAGTTGCCGATTATGGAATCCTATAGTAGCATAATTCTGTTTCATATGCATATCTTGGATCTCACCCGTACATGTAAGATATTCATCTGTCCCCTTACATAGCCGAAGATGGCAGAAAATGGACCCCATGCCTTGCCTAGGACGTGTGTGATATTAACAAGTGATTACCAACTCGAAACATCAAGTTGTCGAAATAAAAGTTTAGTGCTTTCAAGGTATCATAGATCTATTATATATACTCCTCTAATCTAGCTGAAAACAAAATAAAGTTCATGCGTTGTGAACCAAAAAAAATTTCTAGATGCACCTATTATGAAGAACTATTTTTAATGTATTTTGAAATGTAAAAAAAGTTTGAAAACAATTACGTGGTACATGTCCAAACATTCTATGTTCTCACAAAAAAATTTCGGGAAAAGACATTTTTGTGGAAGGTGTACAAAAGACAAAAAGTGGTCTCTTGAAAGTTATTTTAGAGCCCGGAAAATTGCCTTTTCCATACAATCCACAACAAATATCATTTTTGCGAAACACAATGTGCGAACATAGAATTTATGGACTTACACCTCCATATTTTTTAAACATTTTGAAATACCTTTTTGTGCAACACCATGAGCCTAAGTGGATTTGCAAATTAGTAGCTACTATCACCAACAGACTAAATTCCTTAAATGGAATACGCTAAAAACTTTTCAGGAGCAACAACATGAACATAAAGGAAGGATGATGTAACATGATATTTTATTTAAAAATAGATAGATCCAGTTGTACAAGCAAACGAGAATCTCAACATAAGCTTAATTCTTTTACCGATGAAAATAGAAACATGCAGAATAAATTGCAATTTATATACATGCACGACGGACCACAGATATGTGCACAACTGCTCACCAACTCTAACGAGCACATGAGAATTGATCTAGCGGACCTATGTGTTGTGAATTATTTTTCTTGGTGTCTAACTATATACACAGGATATCTAGAAAATTATTATTACTGATAGATATCATTTTTAGAAACACAGTGTGCGAACAAAGAATTCATGGACCTACACCTCCATATTTGTGTGCAACATTATGAGCCGAAGTGGAATTCCAAATTACTAGCTACTATCACCAACAGACAAAATTCCTTTGAACTGTTTAGGATCAACAACATGAACATCAAGGAAGGATGATGTAACATGATATTTTATTTAAAAATAGGTAGATCCAGTTGTAGAAGCAAGCAAGAATCTCAACATAAGCTTAATTTCTTTACCGATGAGAATAGGAATATGCAGAATAAATTGCAATTTATATACATGCACAACCAACAGATATCTGCACAACTGCACAATTGTTGACCAACTCTAATGAGCACACGATAATTGATCTAGCGGACCTACGTGTCTTGAATTATTTTTGTTGGTGTCTGACTATATACACGGGGTATCGAGAAAATAATCATTTTTGACAGATTTTCAAAAAGAACATTTCAAAATTGTTTTTTCTTATTGTTTTAAATACATAATCTCAAATAAATCAAAGACTACAAAATACTTAAATAAGAGAAATACATGTTTACAGAAGATTATGAAGTACTTACAAGTTCCAAGACAGTAAATATTTTTGCCCTCACATTTGCGAGGGCCATCTTTCTAGTTCTTTTAATTATATTCCCCATCGAAAGCCATCATGATGAATGGATATCCATCACATGTAGGCCACATGATGTGGAATAATTTAACACTTGTAGTATTTTAAGAGATGTACTAGAAGGATGTATGGCCTTGCTTACGCCGTTGTGTCAGATGCATATCATATCATATCGTATCCTGAGCATATCATATCAGTATACCAGAGTGATGAACGTACCTGATATACCAGGATTGACTAAGGGTAACCTCGACAATGTCCATAGTTATGGATTTGGATTTGATGAAAACAAAAACGCTGGTGATTGTCGGCCTGTCAGAAAAACAAGGAAGTCGAATCTTGTATGAGCTTTATATTAAAGAAATGTTTACAAAGTCGCTGATCCGGTAGATGTAGTCTAACTCACGGCGGGTTGTGTCTACTCCAAGCTACGGTGTTCTCTCCGTTCGCTCCTCCCAGACCTTATATGAGAGGCTGTGTCTCAGAGTCTAATACGACTCGGTTATAAGTTTAATTATAGCTACTCGACTATGTCAGTTTGTATTTCTATTCTTGATCAACATAACTGGTTCTGGACTTCGGATGCTTCCCCGCAACATTGTTGGAACAAGCCTATATTGCAGAAGCGTTCAACTTAGGATTTCCCCACAACGTTGCCTTTGGGAGTTTTCATACAATTCATTAGCCCGTTTCACACACCGAAACCTTTTCACCACGCAATCTTTTTGGAATCTTTGAGATTTTAGGCGGTTTAGTGTCGATTTAGCAGAAAGGGGTGAAAATTGAACTTCGGTTGCTCTATAGTTTGCTCCTTATTTTTCATTAAAATCGTTTTTAGATTCATGAGTTGTCATTTTATCACAGATACACTGATGGTTCCACCAGATGTTAGCTATTTTTGCGAAAAATTAAGGAAGAAAAAGGATTAGGAAAAACGTTTACCTAGTGTATTGCACATGACAAAAATGGAGCACTTCTTTGCCATGTATGGTTGCACACGGCAAAGATGTGGGACTCATTTGGTCAACGTGGGGGGAGTACTGGCGGAAAAGGATGAAATCGTTGCCTAGTGTAAACCCAAAATATGCACGGCAGAGTTTCATTCTGGCTTGATGCCGTTAGGTGCGCAGAGAAGGCACCTGTTCTCGATCTTTTGCCGAGTAAATTTTTTTGCCGTGTGCATTTTGGTTTTATTTGACGTGTACTTTTTTTAGATCAAAAGGGATTTCTCCCCTGTTCCTTTTCATAAAGAAAAGAAACACCACCACCACAAAAACGATTCAGGTTTTACAGCCCAAATAGAACTTAAAATTAAAGCTACCACTAAACAGCAACCTTACAACTCTTTATAAACCTAAACCGAAAACAAACCTTAAACCAGAGAGAAACCGCCACAAGAGTCCCCCGCCAGCACTCCAAACTCAAAAGCCTACCCGAGCTATAAAAGGGAAACCAGGACAAAATCACATGCCACACTATGACTCGGAACACTACATGAATGGAGTCTTCCTCGTCCTTGTGGTTCTGTAGATAGCCCAGTGACACCTTCCCTCCATGTGTTTTCCCCAACGAGGTAGACTTCAAAGTAAAAATCCAACCGAAGTCAGGGCAGGTCAGCACGAGGGGAGTCTCAGAGGTCTTTGGAGTTTTTGTAGTAGGCGGGTTGTAAATCTTGCAGTTTCTCCTTCTCCTATCTCCTGGAATGCTACCTTCCAATTTCTCAGATAGGAAAGCAACAGATTCCAAACCTGTTTCATATTTATCCAGGAAGATCTGTTAAAGACTAAAATGTTTCTAACATTCCACAATCCCCAAAGGACAGCTGAAGAGCCTATATTTAAATGTTTAGGAATACCTCTAGCTCTTAAATTATCTCTAGTCATAATCTTATTCTCAGATAACAGCCTTAAGAAAATCTGAACCCTTGGAGGGATTTTGAGTTTCCAAACAGCCCGCAAGAAAATTTGCTTGATACCTCTAAAGTTAATAATGGAATACATAGAACTAGAGGAATAAACCCCTTTAGACTCATATTGCCAGATAAGCTGGTCTTCCTGATTAGAAAGATTAATAGACCTAGCCACAACCAATAACTCATGCCATTGGATCATCAACTCATAAGTAAAAGTTCTCCCAAAGTCCCCCTAATCTGATCCCCATCCCAAATCTCAGCAATAGTCTGAGTTTGCTGATTAGAAATGAAATATAGGTCCCAGAACTGGACAGCTAAAGGGGAGTTACCCAACCAAACATCCTCCCAGAATTTAATTTTCCTACCATTACCCACTTACCACTTATAACCAACTTTAACTGCTCTACTTGCCCACGGCACCCCTTTCCAAAAGGTGGAGGGATGGATCTCAGGACAAGAAAGAATGTTAGGATTCCTAGTCTCATATTTTGCATCAATTACTCTTCTCCCAAAGCCCCCTCACCTTGAATATATCTTTTAACCCAGGACCCAATCAGACTGTTTAGATCCTGCAGATTAGGAATACCCATGCCCCCATAATCCTTTTTCATACAGATAGATGGCCAGTTAGCTAGATGTATTTTATGGTTCCCCTCTTCACCATTCCACATAAAGTTGGCCAACTGGGAGTTTAGTAGATTCAAGGCCCACTTTCGAAACATAAAGAAGGACAAAAGATATACAGGAATATCTGCTAGGACTGCTTGGATGAGGGTTCTCTTAGCAGCTGAAGACACCAATCTCCCTTTCCATCCAGTCATCCCAGAAAGAATACTCTCAAAAAGAGGTTGCAAATCCTCCCCGCGAAGCCTATCAAAATGCAAAGGGATCCCCAGATATTTAACAGGGAAATCTCCTGCCACACATTGGAAGATTTCCATAAAAGGAGCCAAATCCTCAGAGGCCAAATTAATTGGGAGTAATTCACTTTTATGAAAATTAATCCTCATACCAGAGAGTTGCTCAAAACAAGTTAAAATCCACTTTAGGTTCCTAGCTACATTAATATCATTTTCTAAGAAAAGAAGGGTATCATCAGCATATTGCAGACTAATAACCCCACCAGGAATAAAGTTAGGGCACAACCCTCTAATCAAATTATGCTATGCCCCTTTAATAATCATCCTGGAGAAAACATCCACCACAGAGTTGAAAAGCAGGGGGCAGTAGGGTCCCCCTGTTTCAACCCCTTACCAGTAAGAAAAAACTCACTCTCTACATCATTAATCTTCACACCCACTGAACCACCAGTGGTAACCTTCTTAATCATCCTAATAAACTTTGGATCAAAACTCCTACACACTAGGATCTCATAAATAAAATCTAGGTTAACTCTATCATAAGCTTTCGCATAATCTATTTTCAGAACTAGGCCTTGATTCTTCTTCCTATGTACTTATGGATAATCTCATGAGCTGCCACTACACTCTCTAGAATAAATCTTCCTTTAATAAAGGCAGATTGATAAGGGGATATTAATATCCCAATAATCTTAGCATATCTATTAGTTAGGACCTTAGTAAAAATGTTAAAAGAACAATTTAGTAAGCTAATAGGTCTGAATTTCCTCATCACTCTAGCATCATTCTCCTTAGGGATAAGAGTGATCATAGCAAAATTGAGCCTATAGATATCTAATCTATCATGATACCAAGCCTCAAACATATTAACCAGGTCATTTTTCACAACATCCCAAAAATGCTGGTAAAACATAAAAGAAAGACCATCTGGCCCAGGAGCTCCATCTGAGTACGAATCAAAAGCAACATTTTTATTTCCTCCTCAGAGAAAGGGCCCCCTAGGGCACAGTTTCCATCTGTTATAATTTTTTCATCTTCCGAAAAGAAATCTGTCCTAAGATTAATATCAGCCCTAGGTTGAAAACCAAAAAGATTCCTATAGTAATCTACTAGTATCTTCAGCATGTCCTTTGTCTCAGTCACAGGCCCTTTAGGACCATCAAGGACAGGGGTCATCATTTTCCTCCTTCTCTAGTTTGCGATAGCATGAAATTATGATGTATTCCTATCTCCTTCTAAAATTTTCCTATCTCTAGATCTCTATCTAGCTTTGGTTTCCTCCATAATCCAATAGCTATTTAAATCTCTAATGATGAAATCAAACCTACCTCTCTCTTCATCACTCAAAGGAGTAGACTCAGATTTAATGTCAAGAATGTCATATTCTTTCATCAAATCTTTCTTCTCTTTTCTAATAGCAGCTTCTAAGTTAGCACTCCACCCTTTAGCCAGCTTCCTAAAATATCTGACCTTGGATTGCAAAATATCTACCACATCTGCACTATTTCCCACAATATTCCAAGCCTTAACTACCACACTTCTGAAGTCAGGTCTAGCCAACCACCATTTTTCAAATTGAAATCTAAACTTCTTTGGAATTTTTGATTCCCCAGACTCCAAGATAATAGGAGTATGGTCACTTCCAATCCTAGCTAAAGTTCTAGCACTAGACAAAGGAAACATACTCGCAAAGTTAGTGGAACAAAAAATTCTATCAATCTTACTCGTAATGAGGTTTTCCTGATTATTACCCCAAGTGTTGGCCCTACCAGCCAAATTTATTTCCATAAGAGCACATATTGTTGGGTCCGCAGCATAGAAAACAAAAAATTTCCTACGATGAGAACTATACGCCAAGATCTATCTACTAGATACAGAGCAACGGGTGGACATACATCCATGGAGAACTTACCCTCGAAGACAACGAGTTTTGTTAATGAGTAGGAACTCGTGGTTGATGTAGTCGTACGCTTATCGATCTCAAGATCGTGTGGAAGTCCGAGCGCCGCAAATCAGCAGCGCATCCGTCCTCGCACACACGTTCAAGCCACCAGACAACCTCCACCTCCTCTCTCCAGCGAATCAGCAGAAGCAGCAACTCCTTCTAGACGCAAGGCCACCGGGAACATGTATCTCGCTAATCCGAGACCATGGGGGAATATCTAGAGGGGGAGAGAGATCCTTCACGAGGAGGTGTAGTTTGTGAGAGGGGAGAGGGGGGCTTTATATAGGAGGAGGAGACCCTCCTCCCATAGCGGGCGCATGAGGGGGGGGACTCCTCCCCTCCTTCATTCATGTGGTGAACCTCCACTCACATAAACATGGCCTCCACCCAAAATCCCACTCACATGTATTTAATTTCCACCAAATTAAATGCAACTCTCAATTAATAAAACTCTTTTATTTATTTTATTCAGAATTTTGTTAATTACTTTAATTAACAAAAATTCACATAAAGCCCCTTGAAACATTTCAATATCACATGCAGAACCACTTTCTGCAATTTCACCCTAAACAATTCCGGTTTCTATCGAAACAATTCTTGTTTCTATCGAAACATTTCTTGCGCTTTGCAAACCTTTTGCCTGGAACATATGTGCTCCTAAATGGTGTCCGGCAACCTTTAAGTGTGTCACCCTACGGTTCGCGAATAATGCAGACATGATTGAGACTCCTCTCAGATCAATAGTCAGAAGCGGGACACGAGATCCATCGACTCTGCATATTCAACGATGACTTCTGTGATCGTGAGAACCTTTAACGTCCGCAATTTAATCCATTTGTTTCATGATATAATACATGTCCGAGATTCGATCATCGGTATCCAAATACCTAGTTTGATCTCGTTACCGACATGCACTCTATTCTCGTTCCCATGATAAAACATTCTAGAGATCACATCACTTACTTGCAAGCTATCTTAATGTGATATCACCGAGAGGACCCAGAGTATATCTGTCTGTCATCGGGATTGACAAATTCCACTCTTGATCCATGAGCCTCAACATAACACCTTCATAGCACTGAACCCACCTTTATGGTCACCCTGTTACGGTGTGACGTTTGATGTTATCAAGATAGTCTTCCGGTGTTAGCAATTAACATGATCTCATGGTCTAAGGACTAAGACTACTTTGTATGATGTTATAGCAATATAAACATAATGACTTGATCGTAATGCTATACTTCGGATGAATGTTCATCACATCATTTCACAAATGTTGTGACCTTGTTATTAACAACATCCAATGTCCATGATCAGGAAACTTTGATCATCTTGTTAATCAACAAGTTAGTCTATAAGAGAGGCATAACTAGGAACCCTTTTTGTTTATTAAACACACATGTATTGATGTTCCCTATCAATACAATTATAGCATGCAAAATAAACATCTATAATATAGAAGGAATACATAATAACAACTTTATTATTGCCTCTCAGGGCATATTTCCTTCAGTCTCCCACTTGGACTAGAGACAATAATCTAGTTTATATAGTGATAAATCTAACCCCCATGGAGTTCTGGTGTTGATCATGTTTTGCCCTAGGGAGTACTTTAGTCAACGGATCTGCTACATCCAGTTCCGTGTGCACTTTACAAATCTTTATATCTCCATCCTTGACATGCTAGCGGAGGAGTGAAACCGGCGCTTAATATGCTTGGAATTCTTGTGAGACCTTGGTTCCTTGGCGTTGGCTATGGCTCGATTATTGTCACAATAGATCACCATTGGGTCCAACGCACTAGGAACCACACCTAGTTCCGTTATGAACTTCATCCAAACTGCTTCTCGCCCGCTTCAAGCAAGAACATATTCCGCCTCCGTCGTTGATCCAGCCACCACAGGTTGTTTGGAGCTCCTCCAACTAACTGTTTCTCTGTTCAAGAGAAATACGTATCCAGATTGAGACTTAGAGTCATCCGGATCAGTGTCAAAGCTAGCATCGACATAACACTTAGCGACTAGCTCTTCTTCACCTCCGTATACAAGAAACAGATCCTTAGTTCTTCTCAAGTACTTAAGGATATTCTTGACCGCTATCCAGTGTTCTGAACCTGGATCATATTGGTACCTACTAGTCAAACTAATAGCATGTGCCACATCCGGTCTTGTACATAGCATGGCATACATTATAGAGCCTATGGCTGAGCCATAGGGGATCTTATCCATTATCTCTCTTTCTTCCGCCGTAGCCGGACTTTGAGTCTTACTCAATGTCTTGCCTTGCAACATAGGTAAGTACCCCTTCTTACTTCCATCCATATTAAACTTCTTTAATATCTTATCAAGGTATGTAATATGATATAGCCCAATTAGGCGTCTTGATCTATCTCTATAGATTTTAATGCCTAATATATATGAAGCTTCACCAAGGTCCTTCATCGAAAATTTGCTATTTAGATAACTTTTAACACTGTTTAAAAGATCTATATCATTTCCAATCAATAATATGTCATCCACATATAATATTAGAAATGCCACGTTGCTCCCACTCGCTTTCTTGTAAATGCAAGCCTCTCCATAAGTTTGGACAAATCCAAACTCTTTGATCACCTCATCAAAGCGGTGATTCCAACTCCGGGATGCTTGCTTCAGTCCATAGATCGATCGCTGAAGTTTTCACACCTTATCAGCATCCTTAAGATCGACAAAACCCTTAGGTTGTATCATATACAACTCTTCTTCAATATTACCATTGAGGAACGTAGTTTTGACATCCATCTGCCATATTTCATAATCGAAATATGCAACAATTGCTAACATAATCCTAACCGACTTAAGCATCGCTACGGGAGAGCATGTCTCATCGTAGTCAACTCCTTGAATTTGTCAAAACCCCTTTGCGACAAGTCGAGCCTTATAGATGGTTACATTACCATCATCATCAGTTTTTCTTTTGAAAATCCTTTTATTCTCAACGGCCTTTCGATCGTGAGGTAAGTCCACCAAGGTCCAAACCTGGTTTTCGTACATGGATTCCATCTCGGATTTCATGGCTTCTAGCCATTTGTTGGAATCAGGGCTCATCATTGCTTCTTCATACGTCGCAGGGTCATCTATTTCATCAATCATGAAATTAATAACAGGATTGCCGTATACTCAGAGTTGCACGTGTCCCGCTTCGACTGCGAGGTTCGGTAGTGTCCTCTTTCAGAGTTTCATGATCAATATCATTAGCTCTCTCTTCATTAGGTGAAGTCAACTCCGAAACAACTTCCGGTGCTGTGCTACTCGCCATTTCATGAAGAGAAGGTTCAATAACCTCTTCGAGTTCTACCTTCCGACTACTCACACCTTTCGCGAGAAACTCCTTCTCAAGAAAGGATCCATTCTTGGCAACAAAGACCTTTCCCTCGAATCTGTGATAGAAGGTATACCCAATCGTTTCCTTAGGGTATCCTATGAAGACGCATTTTTCCGCTTTGGGTTCGAGTTTATCCGGTTGAAGTTTCTTCACATAAACATTGCATCCCCAAACTTTAAGAAATGACAGCTTAAGTTTGTTTCCAAACCATAATTCATACGGTGTCTTTTCAACGGATTTAGATGGTGCCCTATTTAAAGTAAATGAAGCGGTTTCCAGTGCAAAACCCCAAAATGACAGTGGCAAGTCAGTCAGAGACATCATAGATCAAACCATATCCAATAAAGTATGATTACGACGTTCTGACACACAATTACGTTATGGTGTTTCGGCAGGCGTGAGTTGTGAAACTAGTCCACAGTCTTTCATATGTGTGCTAAACTCGTAACTAAGATACTCTCCTCCACGGTCGGACCACAGAAATTTGATCTTTCTGTTACGATGATTTTCCACTTCATTCTGAAATTCTTTGAACTTTTCAAAGGTTTCAGACTTATGTTTCATCAAATAGATATACCCATATCTACTCAAATCATCCGTGAAAGTAACAAAATAACGATATCCACCTCGCGCCGACACACTCATTGGTCTACACACATCAGTATGTATGATTTCCAATAAATCTGTCGCCCATTCCATTGAACCGGAAAACGACGTTCTAGTCATCTTGCCCATAAGGCATGGTTCACATGTATCAAATGATTCAAAATCAAGTGATTCCAAAAGTCCATCAGAATGGAGTTTCTTCATGCGTTTAACACCAATATGACCTAGACGGCAGTGCCACATATATGCAGATATATCATTATCAAGTTTAATCCTTTTAGCATCAACATTATGAATATGCGTAATACCACTATCGGGATCCAACAGAAATAAACCATTCAACACAGGTGCATGACCATAAAAGATATTATTCATATAAATCGAACAACCATTGTTTTCAGACTTAAACGAATAACCACTTTGCATCAAACACGATCCAGATACAATGTTCATGCTCAGTGCAGGCACCAAATAATAATTATTCAGGTTTATAACTAATCCCGACGGCATATGGAGAGGCAGCATTCCGACGGCGATCACATCAACTCTTGATCCATTGCCGACACGCATCGTGACCTCATCCCTTGCTAGTTGTCGCTTGTTCTGCAGCCCCTGAACCGAGTTACATATATTAGCAACCGATCCCGTATCAAATACCTGTGCTATCATGAGTACTAGTCAAGTACACATCAATAACATGTATATCACATATACCTTTGTTTGCCTTGCCGGCCTTCTTGTCTGCCAAATACTTGGGGCAGTTGTGCTTCCAATGGCCTGTCCCCTTGCAATAGTAGCACTCGGTGTCAGACTTAGGGCCAGCTCGGTGTTTCTTTTCAGGCGCGGCAACAGATTTGCCGCCCTTCTTTCCCTTCTGATTGCATTTCTTGTCCTTCTTGAAACCGGTGGTCTTATTGATCATCAACACTTGATGTTCTTTCCTAATCTCCACTTCTGCAGTCTTAAGCATTGACAGAAGCTCAGGAAGAGACTTCTTCATGCCCTGCATATTATAGTTCATCACAAAGCTCTTGTAGCTAGGTGGCAGAGATTGGAGAACACGATGTATGCCTAAGTCAATGGGAATCGTTATTCCCAGGGACAAGCTTATCGGCGTACCCAGACATTTTGAGTACGTGCTCACTAACGGAGCTGTTCTCTTCCATCATGCAGCTAAAGAACTTTTCAGAAGCATTATAACTCTCTACGGCAGCATGGGTATCGAAAATCATTTTCAATTCTCCCATGGTATCAAAGGCATTGCCATTTTCGAAACGTTTTTGAAGTTCTGGCTCTAGCCCATACAGTATGCCGCAATGAACTAGGTTGTGGTCCTCCTGACGAGTTATATAGACGTTCTTTTACTCGTCAGGGGCATCAGGAGCTGGTGGGGGGCCTAGCGGAGCCTCTAGCACATATTGCTTTTGTCCAGCTGTGAGGAGAATTCTCAAATTCATAGCCCAGATGGTGAAGTTGCTACCATTCGCAGCAAGCTTCTATTTCTCAATGAACATATTGAAATTAAAAGCAGGTGGTGCCATCTACAACAGAATTTGTAAAATATATTTAGACTAAGTTTATGATAGATTGAGTTCAACTAATCCAAATTACTAATGAACTCCCACTCAAAAACGACATCCCTCGTGTCCTTTTGGTGATTACATGAACCAAATCCACTACACCAAGTCCGATCATCACGTGAGTCGGTGTAGCTTCAAAGGCGAGCATCTATATGGGCATCATATCAACTATATGACTCATGATTAACCTTTCGGTCCGTGTTCCGAGGCCATGTCTGTACATGCTAGGCTCGTCAAGTAAGAACATTAGTATTCACGTGTGTAAAACTGTCTTACACCCGTTGTATGAAAGCGTAGAGTCGAGAACACCCGATCATCACGTGATGCGTCAAAACACGATTCACAAAACGGTGCATACTTAAGGAAGAACACATTTTATCTTGATATCTAAATGAGGGATCATCTTATAATGCTACCAAAAGCGCCAAACTAGCAATATAAGATGCTAACATCTAATATGTGAAGTGAGGTGATATGGTCCATGCATTTGATCTCTATCATTTGCATCGTGGTATGATCTCTATGATTCCTTTGTGTGTAAGGCCAAGGTCTATGAAACTTACACGTTAAGTGAGTTGTAAGAGTATCTATCATACATCTACTTACAACAATACCATATCAAGACACTATCCCAGCAACGATCTAAACTAGACGCCTCTAATTTATCAATTGCAAGTTTTACGTGGCTTAGGGCTTTCGGAGATAGAACCGGTCTTACCTACAAACATGAACCACAACGAGGATAACCAAGTTATTAGAAACTCGTTGTAAATCAGATATTGACTATAGTAGGAGAGACAGACACCCGCTAGCCACTTATGCAAAACTAGTTGCATGTCAGTCGTGGAACCGGTCTCATGTACGATGACATGTAAGGTTGGTCCGGGCCGCTTCATCCCACTATGCCACCAATATCCAAAGTACATAGAAGATGCAATAACATGATCATCATCGCACACATATAAACATATGTGTACTACCCGTGCAAAGCACCTACGCATAGACCAGGCTCTGATACCACTGTTGGGTCCACAACATAGAAAACAAAAAATTTCCTACGATGAGAACTATACGCCAAGATCTATCTACTAGATACAGAGCAATGGGTGGACATACATCCATGGAGAACTTACCCTCGAAGACAACGAGTTTTGTTAACGAGTAGGAACTCGTGGTTGATGTAGTCGTACGCTTGCCGATCTCAAGATCGTGCGGAAGTCCGAGCGCCGCAAATCAGCAGCGCATCCGTCCTCGCACACACGTTCAAGCCACCGGACAACCTCCACCTCCTCGCTCCAGCGAATCAGCGGAAGCAGCAACTCCTTCCAGACGCAAGGCCACCGAGAACATGTATCTCGCTAATGAGAGACCATGGGGGAATATCTAGAGGGGGAGAGAGATCCTTCACGAGGAGGTGTAGTTGGTGAGAGGAGAGAGGGGGGTTTTATATAGGAGGGAGGGAGACCCCTCCCCTCCCATAGCCGGCGCATGAGGGGGGGGGGAATCCTCCCCTCGTTCCTTCATGTGGTGAACCTCCACTCACATCAACATGGCCTCCACCCAAAATCCCACTCACATGTATTTAATTTCCACCAAATTAAATGCAACTCTCAATTAATAAAACTCTTTTATTTATTTTATTCAGAATTTTGTTAATTATTTTAATTAACAAACATTCACATAAAATCCCTTGCAACATTTCAATATCACATGCAGAACCACTTTCTGCAATTTCACCCGAAACAATTCCGGTTTCTATCAAAACAATTCCTGTTTCTATCGAAACATTTCCTGCGCTTTGCAAACCTTTTGTCTGGAACATATGTGCTCCTAAATGGTGTCCGGCAACCCTTAAGTGTGTCACCCTACGGTTCGCGAATAATGCAGACATGATTGAGACTCCTCTCAGATCAATAATCAGAAGCGGGACCTGGAGATCCATACTGACTCCTGCATATTCAACGATGACTTCTGTGATCGTGAGAACCTTTAACGTCAGCAATTTAATCCCTTTGTGTCATGATATAATACATGTCCGAGATTCGATCATCGGTATCCAAATACCTAGTTTGATCTCGTTACCGACATGCACTCTTTTCTCGTTCCCGTGATATAACATTCTAGTGATCACATCACTTGCTTGCAAGCTATCTTAATGTGATATCACCGAGAGGGCCCAGAGTATATCTATCCGTCATCGGGATTGAAAAATTCAACTCTTGATCCATGAACCTCAACATAACACCTTCATAGCACTTAACCCACCTTTATGGTCACCCTGTTACGGTGTGACGTTTGATGTTATCAAGATACTCTTCCAATGTTAGCAATTAACATGATCTCATGGTTTAAGGACTAAGACTACTTTGTATGATGTTATAGCAATATAAACATAATGACTTGATCGTAATGCTATACTTCGGATGAATGTTCATCACATCATTTCACAAATGCTGTGACCTTGTTATTAACAACATCCAATGTCCATGATCAGGAAACTTTGATCATCTTGTTAAGCAACAAGATAGTCTATAAGAGAGGCATAACTAGGAACCCTTTTTGTTTATTAAACACACATGTATTGATGTTTCCTATCAATACAATTATAGCATGCAAAATAAACATCTATCATATACAAGGAATACATAATAACAACTTTATTATTGCCTCTCAGGGCATATTTCCTTCACATATCTCCACCCATTCATTAAACTTATCTATCCATCTATAATCTATATTACCACTACTTTTATCCTCAGGAGATATAATTAAATTGAAATACCCCAATCATGGCAGGACCATCCCAACTGATAAAAAGATCATGCAATTCAGAAATAAAAGCTTGTTTCTTATCATCATAAGATGGACCATACATGTAGTAATCCTAATATTAGCACCGTAAATCTTTTTCTAATAATGACTAATAGAAAACTCCCTAATATCCCATGCTACAACATCAAATTTATCATCGTTCCTACCAGAATACCACCTGCAGTACCTATAGCAGGTAAGTAATCCCAAACAAAATTCCTTTTACCTAAAAGAGATTTCAGGAAGGTGTTACTAAACTTCTCCTTCTTTGTCTCTTAGAAACCAATGCAATCTACATTTAGAGGAACTAAATTATCATCTATAAACTTTTTCCTACCAGGAGTAGAGATGCTCCTACTATTCCAGAAAGCACATATCATTGAAACTTTTTCTTGGGGTGCTTTCCCCGAGATTTATTGACTACCTCTACCCTTTCATCTGCTATATCATCAATATCCTCACTACCTAATAAAGGAGCTGAAGGCATATCAATGCTAACACTAGATATCAAATCTACAGTATCACTAAGATTCTCATGTATTTCAATACCTACATTCAAAGTCATATCTTCTAATTCATCTACATGTAGAACATTAAAAGGATTAGTATTTATTATACCTTTCATTTTTGGTTTCTCCAAATTGATCACTTTCTTCCTTTCCATAGCCTTACCCAACACCTTATGAGATCTGTCAATTCTGTGACTCTGTCTTGTGGACTGGATAGGGCCCCACACCTTTTGCTTCTTGCCTCTAGCACACCCAGCACCCATGGAATCAGCAGGCTCTTTCTTGGTTGGTAAGATACGCTCAGGCAGCACCAAGTCCACCACTGCTGCAGCTGACTGGTTATCTTGGAAACTCCCTTGTTCCTCAAACTAGAACCCAAATACATGATCAGCACTTTTGATAGGCATAGGGGATTTGTCCCAGACAAAACCACCAGACTCATCAACAAGCCCTTTCTCCTCTAAGATCTGTAACATCCTAGCTGCATTGATAGAACCCTCACCATCACCAGTTCCACAAGTCGCCATCCCGGTCTTAAAGCTATTATTCGCCCTTGCACATTGGTATTCGTGTCATCGTTGTTCCTCTATCTTGAATGTCAGAAGGCTTGTCAGGCTCCATTCCCCCTGTTTCTGGTTGCCCTCACCTTTCTTACTCTAATCCAGCTCATCTCCTAGTAAATCCTCAGCCTCATAATCCTCCACAGGAAATTCAGCAGTGAAACCCAGCTGGAATAGACCACCATAAAAATTGAACAGCCTACTACCTGGGATTTTGAGTGGATCCCTACACTTGATTTTTACCCTAACACATTTTGCATTATCCTTAAACACACTCAACCAGTCCACATCTTGCATGATCCCACACACAGAACTGACTTGGTCCAACACATTCCACTCACACCATTTTGATTGCAGGCCAGAAATTTTGATCCAAGTGGTGACTAGGGATTCCACAGGCTCTGGATCATCACACCAAGCCTCAACCTTGACCCAAACACCTTCCTTAGCGAAACCAAATCTAGTATAACCAATCACTTGATCAAACATGATGTGTGGTGGGAATCTGACTAGATAAACACCTGGGTGACCTAATTCTCTGATCTGCCATGGCCAGTTGGTCTTGTAAATCTTGGAGAACTCCACAGCTAACTTAGCACTAGTAATTTTACCTCCTTCCACTACCACCAAAGCATAGTTCTTAGTGGAAGCAACAGGGTTGGTGGTTACCTCAGGAGTTTCAATATGATAGAAACCCAAACAAGTGGCAGCATTACCCACATATCTAGCTATCTTATGTGGCCTTCTCTTAACTGGACAATCCTCAGCCTTGTGGCTAGTAGCCTTGCAGATGAAGCAGCATGACTATTTACCATGCATAGTTTGGTGGTGGCCTGGTTCCCCACAGCACATGCAGATAGAACTTGTATAGTTCATCTGA
This sequence comes from Avena insularis, assembly GCA_023614405.1. Lineage (NCBI taxonomy): Eukaryota > Viridiplantae > Streptophyta > Magnoliopsida > Poales > Poaceae > Avena > Avena insularis. Next base: position 462,311,612 of record CM042691.1, on the reverse strand, counting down.
GTAAGAACATCAGAGCCAACACTGGCTTGCTCCTTTAGAGGCACTAACTTCTTATTAGCTTTCCCTTGGGCCTTAGCTTTCTGGTTATCTCCACTACTCTGAGATTGCTGCTGTTGTTGAGAACACCCTTGCTGAGAAGCCACCCATTGGTTTGATTGTAGCCCAAACTAGGGGTTAGGTGGATATGGAGGAAAAGGACCAGGAAACCCCCATGGAGGAGGGATGTTGCCAGGCATGAATCCATAAGGAGGAGGGTGTTGAAATCCATAAGAAGGAGGGGGCATCTGACCATAATCATACCCTTGCATCTCCTGCTGCTGTTGCATCTAAGAATGCATCTGAGGATGATGCATCTATTGTTGCTGCCAGGACTCAGTTCCCCCTCTCCCTTGCTTCATACTGCCTCCAGCCATGGTCCAGTCTATAGCAAAATTCCTCTGCTCTCTAGCTTCTTCCTCTTCAACTCCTAAAATTTGCAGACTAGTTTCCTTCGCCGCCACTTTTGGGAGGAGGGGGTAAACCCTAGGAGGCCGGAGGGGTCTAGTTTTATATTATGCGACAAGGACTTGCCTAGGATGCTCTGGAATATGCCAAAGCTGGTGGAAAAGGGACTCCACCTCTCTATCACCATTGACCAAGCTTCCTTCCCCATCTTTTCTCCTGACATCTGGACCCCACCATAGACAACATCATCCTCTAGCTTCACCGTTTCCTTGAAAATTCAAATCCCGCTCCCTCTAAAACCTGAAGCCACCTGAGTCCTCCAGAACAAGGATATCTCTGAACTTAGCCGCTACACTGTCAGAAGCTACATTTGCTCGAGAACCTCCAACAATGCTCTGTCCTGGCTCAGAAGGAGCAACTCCTGCACAGCCGCCATCTCGAGTTGACACCCCTTCGTCTCCAGAGTAGCACAAACTGCAAACCCTTCCATGGATCCCTTCCAGCGAAGCAGATCCAAAGGCTCCTGCAAGCTCAACTGATTTTTCTGTAACCGATCCAGGACCTCTGTCAGACTTGCATAGTTCAACCCCTGCATGGCCTCCCGCTTCGACTGTATAGGAAGTGCTAGGACCCCCTGCTCCCTGCCAGCCAAATCCAATGGATCCGATGCAGAGCTTGCCCGACCTAGTGGAAGTGGCGGCTACAGAAGCCTCAGATTCGAGCGAGGCGCCCTAGACCCCCATGATGAAAGCCCTCTCCGATTTGCCCCCTTCTCCGCCTCCCCTCCCCAGGCCCCAGCAGGTGCTTCCCCTTCATCACCTCCAATCCCCGACTCCTTTCGCGCGAAAGTCGGTTTGTAGCACGGCTCATCCTATCCTCCATCCTCCAGAATCGTCAGCGTGAGACAATGAGATCTATCCCACCGACGACACGGAGACGATGATGAAAGAGCATTGGAGTGGGAAAGCCTAAGGCTCAGAGGTGGAAGGAGTACTAGAGAGGGTACCCGAGGCGGAGGTCCTCCCTCCGACCCGCAAAATCCAGGGATCGGGCGCCCGCCATGAATAGGGAACCCGGGAGGAACAGTGGCGAGATGAGCGAGAGACGCCATCCCTCGACGGGAAAATTGTTGATTTTACCAAGTAGGTTATCTTTACCATGTGCCATACCAAACTTTGCCGTATTTTGAATCTTTGCCGAGTGCTATACACGACACAGTGAAACTTGGGGATGTTCCCGGAAAAAGCACGCTGCAAAGACCAAAACACTAACCAAAAATTTATTTTCCGGTAGTGTGGCGTGGAGCTCGTTGAGGCGTCGAGGGACATAAGGAGTTCTAGCCCCAGATTTAATGGTGCCACGATTGGTCTCCCTGCTACGGGATGACCATAGTCTATTCTTCCATACACGGGATGCGGCCGGTGCTGTCGCCATCTAGGCGCTAGGGAGAGGGTCCTGAGAGGTGTTGAGAGGTCGCTGCGGTGGAGGAAATATATATAGGAGGCAAAAAATTACTAGTACAATATCTCTCGGCTAGCCACCAACGATTTGCCCAGCCAGCTGCTGCCCCTACTAGCAACTGGCTATCACACCTAATCCCCCCCACACCGCGAATCCCCCAGATGCCCTCCTCTATACACCGCCCCTCCTCTCCCCCAACTGCATCCCCCATGGGACACGATAATTGTGGCCTGCCTACCAACCCTGACGACGATGTGGGACCTGGCGAGGAGCCAACAATGCTAGATCCTATCTCTTTGTGTGGGCTGGAGTGTACCTCACCACGGCCATGAGCAGGTGCAGCAGTCGGACACCCTTCTTGGGGCTGCACTCTTGCTGCAGGTCGTTGAGTTGCACATGAGCATGCCCTGGTTCGTCGTGGTGGTGGTGCTCTAATCCGGTAGAGGTGGTGCAGTAGCATCCGCCGGCGGGGATCCACGGGGGTGACGAGGGAGGGGGAGGCGCAATAGAATATGGTACCCGGCGGCATGTGGTGGATATGCGATGGGAGGCGCTCGGGGTAGGGCAAAGCGGGGCTGGATAGTGGAGACTCGTTCCGTATGTTGTTGCGGACACATGTCAGGCGGGTGCACACCTATCCCCTAGTTAGCAAGTGATTTTCATATTATTTAATTAGTAATGTTAACTGAATTAAGTTTGTCGATCTGATTTTTTAGTGAAAAATTATAAACTAAAATTAGCAAAATAGTAATATGATAATAAAAAATTCCAAAAGTGCCAATTCTAGGAATCTGATATGATTAAAACTTAAATAACAAAATGTTTATATTAGTTGAGTATGATAATAATTCCTAGGGAATTATTTAAGAATATATTTACCAATTTATAAAGATATGCATAAAAAACAGTTGTTGCACAACATGGGGTAAAAATAATAGAAAATTGATATTTATTTGATTCATGCCACCTGTGGTGAGCAATGGAGAAGAGGGCCGAGTGGAGACATGCACAACAATGTGGTTTTAGGCTTAGTTGAAGTAAGATGGATGTAAAAGGTAACAAACTTTATGTAGAAGCCATACAAAGCATGAAAACATTTCTACCAAATTTTAATTATATTCTCGCAAGATCTATTTAAACTACGTTCTTCTATTAATGTTCTACGCTGGGAACAAATCAAAAAGTACTTGACCATACGATTAAATAACCATGCTAGTTCTGTGGGCACCCTTTAGTAATACTGCCCAGACGCAAAAAAAAAAAAAAAAAAAAAAAAAAATGGTTGGGCGAGCCAGGTATAGCTGGCGTTACCCAAAACGAATGCAATAAAAAGAGGGCCCGTGGGTGGAAGCAGAAGCAGAAGCGGGCAAGTAGCCACCACCAAGGAAATGGCGATGCTCCTGGCGCTTCCCCAAGAATGGCAATGGCAGTGGCAGCTCCTCCTCGCATTTCTTGCTGTGGTTTTCCTTGTTGCCACTGCGAGGGGCTCGTCCAAGAAAGGGCTCAAGCTTCCTCCGGGCCCGATGATGCTGCCGGTGCTCGGCAACCTGCACCAGGTGGGCGAGCTTCCGCACCGGAGCCTGCGGGAGCTAGCTCGGCGGCAGGGGCCGGTGATGCTGCTGCGTCTGGGCACGGTGAGGACGTTGGTGGTGTCTTCGGCGGAGGCTGCGAAGGAGGTGATGAAGACACACGACGTGGAGTGCTGCAGCCGGCCGGCGTCCCCGGGACCGAAGCTTCTGAGCTACGACCTCAAGAACCTGGGATTCGCGCCCTACGGGGAGTACTGGCGCGAGATGCGGAGGCTCTTCGTGGTGGAGCTCCTTAGCATGCGCCGCGTGAAGGCGGCGGCGTACGCACGGGAGCAGCAGGTCGCCAAGCTTATCCGCAACCTGAGCCGCCTCGGCGGGAAGCCGGTGGTCCTGAACGAGCACATCTTTGGCCTCACGGACGGCATCATCGGCACGGTGGCGTTCGGCAACGTCTACGGGGCGGACCAGTTCCCGCACAAGGGGCGGTTCCAGGAGGTGCTGGACGAGGCCATGGAGATGATGGCCAGCTTCTCTGCGGAGGACTTCTTCCCCGGCGCCGGCGGCCACCTGGTGGACCGCGTAACAGGTCTCCTGGGCCGTCGCGAGCGGGTCTTCAAGGAGCTGGACGCCTTCTTCGAGGTTATCATTGAGCAGCACCTAGACCCCGCGCGCCCCAAGCCGGACAACGGTGGGGACCTGGTGGACGTCCTCATCGGCCTCTGGAAGGAGCAGCGTGCCACACTGTGCTTCACCAAGGATCACGTCAAGGCCATCATCCTGGTAATTTATACTGTTATAATTCTAGTACGACAGCTGCACATTGAGTCTGTAGTACTCGCTCCGATTCATAAATATAAAATGTTTTAGCTTTATAAATTGAATGTGTATATATATATATATATATATATATATGTATGTATTTTAGTGTATAGATTCGTAGAGGTTCTGAGTGAACATATATACACTAAAAAGCGTCTAGATACATTCGGTTTACAAAGCTAAAACGTCTTATATTTCTGAATGGAGGGAGTACATATACATGTGTTAATTCTGGTATGTGCAGGACACATTTATTGGCGCCATCGACACGAGCTCGGTGACAATGTTGTGGGCAATGTCCGAGCTGATACGGAAGCCGCGGGTACTACGCAAGGTGCAAGACGAGATAAGAGCAATGGTGGGCCACAACCATTTAGGGAGGGTGCAAGAAGACGACATCCCCAACCTCGCCTACCTCAAGATGGTGGTGAAGGAGACTCTACGACTGCACCCTCCGGCCACCCTTCTTGTGCCCAGGGAGACCAATCAGTCCGTCCACATCGGGGGCTACGACGTGCCAGCCAAGACGCGGGTCCTTGTCAATGCATGGGCCATCGGCCGCGATCCAGCGAGCTGGGGAGCCGACTCCGAGGAGTTCAACCCGGACAGGTTCCAAGGCAGTGACATCGACTTCAACGGTGCACACTTCCAGCTCCTACCCTTCGGCGCCGGCCGGAGGATATGCCCCGGCCTGGCCATGGGGGTCATGAACGTGGAGTTCACGCTCGCCAACCTGCTCTACTGCTGGGCACTCCCGGAGGGATGACGCCCGATGATGTGAGCATGGAGGAGGCGCACTTATTTTCATGAAAGGCATCGCTGGTGGTGGTGCCCACGCCGCGGGGGTGACACTTTCACAAGGATGCATATCACATCTATAGCTCCGTGTTTTTACTTATTGTTGCTAATGCATGGTCCACTTAATATTTGCAGCCATGTATATTAGATTCAATTATTGGTGCTTCATCTGGTTTGTACCGGCGAAAACAAGAGATGAAATGTATATTCATTTTATGTGGAGAGATGAAATGTTTTTATAGTTCATATATGTTACTGGGTGCATTATCCACTACTCAAGCCACCCAAAATCTTTTAGGCTGGCCCTTGTAATCAGTGCAGATTTATACATATGGCAAGACATGCCGCATCATTTATCGGTTCACCTCCCCTCTCCTTGTATCCTCTAGGAAACCAAAACTCTTCAATCCTAGCACATGTTCCCACCACGTATCTAACTCTTGTACTCGCTCAGTGACATGGCCTACCAAAAGTTGGAATCCAAGATTCCTCTTCTCTTAACCCGCACCTGGCGAGCCACTACATGAAACATGTAAATGCCGACAACTAAAGCTATGCCAACGTCCATTTCACGGGGCTGTCGGCATAGGTCTGGTCAAAATAAACCGTCAACACATCGGCTTCACCGGGTATACGCCCACGGCCACCGTCCGCATATCGGGACTGTCGCCTTCTCTTGTGCTATGCTGAGGGCCTCTGTCGGAATACAGCGGTCTTCTGCAAAGATGCCTGCCACGTGTTTCGGGCGAGACCCCATGCGACGGCTGCGGGGCGGTTACACCTAATCCGACGGCCAAAGGGAGGGCCGTCGGCATAGCTCGTGTGAAAGCTATGTCGATGGCTTTGTCGTAGCCATAGCCCTTTTGTACTTTTAATTAGTTTCTGAGCATTACCGAAAGAAACCAGAGTTTTATTAGTTGCAGCGGCCTTGCCTCCTCTCAGCTTCCCTGCTGCCATTGTCTCCCCATTTCTCTTCATTCAGTTTGGTTGTTATCTATAGATCCGGATATCCTTTGACCCCATTCATCACACCCCTCTCGGTTTAGTTATACAGCTTTCTGAAATACAAGGAGACTAGCTTGAAACTATATAAACTTGATATACAAGAAAAGTTGGGAGCACAATCGGCTCAACATTTACCTAAGGCTTCAGGTTGTGTTACCGAAATTTGTTTAGTAACCCCATCTTGAAGTACAAGACACAAAGATCATAACGTATTATCCTAGGACTTTATAACGTTGCCTTCTATGGATTTCCATGTAAACCCTACTGACGACCTTTATAAAGTTGTCCTGTGGGCGCCCTTAGGGAACAGTCTAAGTTTTCTCTATAACATATACGCATATTTTCGAACTGAAACTTATAGCGGAAGTGGGGTTTCCTCTACTGTAAAGGCCCCAAACTGGGTAAATCTTGTGTACATTCTCGCACCCATAAGATCCGTAGCATTAGGCCTTTCTCAGTGCATCGTATCTTAGCACGTTATTATAGACGTAATAAATAATTAAGAAACAACCTCTACAATGGGGGTGCCTTTTAAGAGTTGTTTCTATATTTAATGAATTTGGTGACATGTAGGCATGGGATTGGGCTAGCCACTATCTCTGCCTATGGTTTCGTGTAAGGGTTGTATCTTAGCTAAGATACAACATCAATCTCTTTATTCATTAACTATAGTGTCACATAGGCAAAATGCCTATGATACCGCGCTAAGATACTACCATTGTCAAAGGCCTTATGCCCCTTCTCTCTCCTCTTTGTGAGCCACCCTACATGGCTACCGTGCCGACCTAACCATGGAAATCTCACCATATATTTCCACACAAAGAAAAAAATAGCCACACTATGTACATGCAGATCAACATGTAAAACACATCAGTCTTTGGGAAGGCGGGGGATAGGATCTCTACTTTCCCCAAATTACAATAGGATCCAATCTCCGCAAGTATTATTTGTGTGTCTATAATCACATCAAATTCACACCATGACTGTAGAAGTTGGCAAGTTGGCAAGCTGACTGGACTCGGATATGATCTATGGGTTCCTTAGAAACAACCCAATAGGTCATGATCTCTGCATACTAGCTGCACATGCTATTTGTCTACCTAGCATCGAATCTGAATCAAGAGTTGATTATATACACTGGCAATTTTGCAACCTGAACGGAGTCAGGTATGGTGTATTCGACGTTCTCTAATTTCTTCATAATGGTTGTACATATTATAAGTCTAGTTACAATGATATCAGAATCCCAGGCATAAATAATTTGTAGACATAGAAAAGTTGGTAACATAAGCCGACTCGGATAAAGCACACTCGCGTTCCCTCAAAGACAACAAAGGCAATAGGCTCTCACCCCTACATACATGATCTCTACACCTCTTGTTACGTCAAGCTAGAATTAGATCAGAATCACAAGCATTGATTGTAGCCGTTGGCAAGTCTACTTATGCAAGGATTTTCAGGATACGTGTAGTCATGCATGCCACCAGATCAGAATCAGAAGCGTTGACTGTAGAAGTTGGTAAGTTGGGAAGCTGCCTAGACTCCGATCTGATCAATAAGTTTCTTGAAAACAAGGCAATAGTCTCTGATCTATTCATACTTGAAGGACATATTATTTGCCTTGTAAGCACCAGTTCCAAATAAAGAGTAGATTGTAGCCATTAGCAATTTTGCAACGTGAACAGAGTCGTATACCGCGTATTTGAAGTTATCAAAAAACCAATATATTCTGTTTTTCTTCATACTGGTGTCACATATTATTAATCAAGTTAGAATGAGATAAGAGACCCAGGCGTAAATAAATTGTAGCCTTTGAAAAGTACGTTTGCAACATGAGCCGACTCGCGTACGGCACATTTGTGTTCCCTAATAACAATCTGCTCTCATCTCTGCATACTTGATCTCTCTGCATCTTATTTGTCATGCTAGATTCATATCAAGGTCATAATGCTTGTAGAAGTTAGGAAGTCGCGAAGCTCTGCTGTACTCGGATTTGATGTGATCTCCGAATTCCTAGAAATCAACGTAATAGGCTCCGATCTCATCACAATCGCTTAACGCGTTAGTACTTGTTAGCGTTGGCAAGTTGATTGTCCCGTGGAGTTGCAGGACCAATGTAGTCTATATGACATCAGATTAGAATTACAAGCGTTCATTGTGGAAGTTGGCAAGCCAACAAGCTCGACTTGACTATGATTTGATCAGATATATGAATTGCTAAAAAGTAACCCAATAGTCTATGATCTCTGCATACTCGTTTAAAATATTATGTTTCTAGCAAGAATCGGATCCGTATAAAAAGTTGATAGTAGTCATTGACAACTTTGCAACCTAAGTGGAGTCATATATATTGGACGTTGTCTAATTTCTTCATATTAGTTGCACTATCGGAATCCTAATCATAAAAAATTGTACCCGCATGGTGGGAACATGAGGTGTCTCAGATACCGCACATTTGCGGTCTCTTGAAAGCAACAGGCTCGCGTCTCCGCGCTCTACCAGCAAGAATCAAATCAGGATCAGAAGCATTAATTGTAGCAGGTAGGATGTTGACTGCCACATAGATTTCTATATCATACTGTAGTAGACTACTTGGAATCAGATCAGGATCGCCGTGAACAGGACAGAATAAAGTTTTTTATATTTGTTTAGTATATCTCATCGCTTGTTGTGCTGCTATGTAGTGGGAAATCTCACTGGTTATCATGATCTGACACTTGTCTTTTGTTGCTCGCATGAAAATTACAGCAAAAATATTTCATTTCACACTTATTTATCAGCAATTACAAACACTATTACTAAATTAAGCATCAGCCTACAAGCGAACAAAAAATGGAGGATGATTTCTTGAACAAATAAATAAATAATATGACACGTGCAAAATTGAAGTATTGCATCTCCATAAGTATGTTTTCCAACCTCAATTCTTCTAATTATCTTCCGGATTGAAAGCCATCAACTTGAATCGATATTCATCACAGGCAGGACATGTGATGTGATCGGAATAATTTTATAAATATAGTATTTTAAGAGATGCACTAGAAGGACGTGTGGCCTTTGGTTACGCCGTTGCGACAGATGCATATCATATCGTATCCTGAGCATATCATATCATTATAACCGAGGGATTAACGTATCTAATATAGACATGACAGTCCTAGATGTCTAGCTATGTAAAAGGCTAAAGGAGGTTTCTGGCCAATTGAAGAAATGGAGTTATGACTCTTTTGGCCCTGTACAAAGATAGATTAAACACTTGCGTGATATGTTGGTAGAGGCAAATGTGCAAGCTCTCGTAACGGATTCCTCACTGGAGGTCCGGGAGATCTAAAAGAAGCTGCATGTTATGTATGAAAGGGAAGAAATAATGTTCGGCAATGATCCAGACAAGAATGGTTAATAGAGAATTCCTTATTTAACACTGCTTTCTAATATGATTCCTTATTTGACACTCACTTTTCTCTCTTCACTATATGACACCAAATGCAATTGTTTTGCCTTATATAACACTCTAGTGCATTTTAGGAACTGACGGTGTTAGTTAGTGACCTACAAAGACGTTTTTGTCCTTAGTGCGTAACATGATCAATTTTTCTTCAAATCAAAATCGGGATTGATACCCCTCCATCCGATCTACTGGGCTTCTAATAAGGAGCAGGCGACCGAGGTACAATGCATAATAACTCTTTCCTTTCCTCTTGTTTCGTCTCGATTAATTAGGCCATGCCAAATGTCGGAGGAGCCCACGTAGAAGGGCGACCGAGTATTGTTTTGCATGCCAACAAGATATGACTAGCTGCCTAATCCAGGCCACGCTAAAAAAAACTGCCTAATCCAGGCCAAGTAAATCAGGCAAGCATTATTCCAAATTAATCACCACTATAATTCCTCGCCACGTTAATTTATGTTCCGATTCGAGGTATAGGTGCGGTATTAAATTGAGGAGCGGACAAAAGCCCATGCTACCTAATTAATCGGCCTAATTAATCTAAGACAGTGTCATCTTAAGGCAATACTAGCACCACATGGGTATTTTTTAGTCCAGCCAGGATAAAATTGACACTCGGTATCTTAAGGCAAAACAAGCACCACATGGGTATTTTAGGACCACATGGGTATCTTAAGGCAAAATAATTTACACTCGGTGTCATATAGGGAAGAGAAAAGCTTTGAGTGTCAAATAAGGAATCATAATTGGAACTAGTGTCAATAAGGAATTCTCTCAATGGTTAAAAGCGGGTGATCACAACAAAATGTTTTTCAGAATCGTGCTCCTCATAGGAGAAAAAACACGGTTCAATTTCTTAAAAGGGATGATGGAAGTCGCTGCAGCACTGATATTGGAATGAGAGATATGGCACATGCCTTCTATCTCAACCTGTACTCATCTAAGGGTGTGGCTAATATGGATCGGATTCTTGATCTTATGCCCGAGTTCATCACTCCGGCGATGAATGATTCACTAACAATAGTTATTTTTTATAAGGAAATAGAGACTGCTCTTTTACAAATGGGCCCTACCAAGTCGCCTGGCACGGATGGGCTGTCTGGCCCTCTTTTTCCAGCACCATTGGGCCTATATCAAGATGGAGGAGTGTACTGTTGTCCGCAATTTTCTGGCGAGAAGGGACTGCCCTTCAGATTTTAATCACACCGTGCTGGTTTTAATTCCTGAAGTGCCATCTCCTGAAAATCTTACTCAATTCAGGACGATCATTTTATGCAACGTTTTATACAAGATAGCTTTGAAGGTTGCGGCTAATCAGCTAAAGAAAATTCTTCCGATCTTGATCTCAGAAGAGCAGAGTGCACTTGTACCTGGGAGACTCATTACAATAATGTTTATAGCTTATGAGTGTACTCATGCAATTCGTACAAGGAAAAAGAAGACTCCGTTGTGTGCAGTAAAGCTAGATATGGTCATGGCCTAGGACAGAGTCGAATGGATATTCCTCGAGAAAATGCTGATTAAACTAGGATTTGCCCAACAGTGGGTCGACCTTATTATGAGGTGTGTCTCGATTTTCAGATTCTCGGTCAAGCTACACGGTGGCTTATCTGACTCCTTTACCACAAGTAGAGGGTTGGGGCAAGGGGACCCAATTTCCCCATATTCGTTCCTTTTCTCGTTGAGGGATTTTCAGCGTTATTGAAGGAATCTTAACAGGAGAATGGGATCAGAGGAGTTCAGTTTGGGGCGGGGGCCCTCACATAACTCATTTGCTTCTCGCAGATGATAGCATGGTCTTCTTGGGAGCCACAGACAGGCGGCTGCAAACTTTGAAAGGATTCTCTATGATTATGAGATTAGCTTGGGACAGAACGTAAATTTGTAGAAATATTCTATATTTTTTGGCCCAGGATGCAAGGAGGATGTGAAGCAAAATCTGAAGAATGGTATTGGCATTTTTAGCGAGTCTCTATTGGAGTGATACTTGGGACTGCCCACTGTCGTAGGCCGATCGAAGGAGGGATCTTTCAAATACCTGACTGAGCGATCGTGGGGCAAGGTGCAAGGGTGGAAGGGACGAGGGATGTCGAAAGAAGGTAAAGGAGTACTGATCAAATTAGTTTTTGGAATCAGTACCACTTCCTATGAGTTGTATTCAGTTGACAAAGAAACAATGTAAGCAACGCAGGTCGGTATCTTCCAATTTCTGGTGGGGAGACACAGATGAACAAAAGAAAGTACATTGGATAGGATGGGATAGGATGTGTAAGAGAAAAAGATGAGGCGGCATGGGCTTCAGAGACTTCGAATGTTTTAATCAAGCTTTTCTAGTGAAGCAAGGGTGGAGGATGCTAACACATCCCACCTCTCTTTGTGCAAGGGTCTTAAAAGCATGATATTTCAAAATGCGGATTTCATGAATGCGAGCTGCCCAAAAAGGGCCTCTTACACTTGAAGAGGTATTATCTACGAGAGAGATCTCCTAAAGGATGTCCTTGTTTGGAGGGTGGGCAATGGAATCTAGATATAAATCTTGAATCACTAGTAGAAAAAGGGTCTTCCGTCCGGAGCATTAGTCTCGGTCGCATTTGGGTCTGGCACTAATGTAAGAATTAGTCCCGGTTCCAATGGCTAATACTACCGCAGGGGCACGGTCAGCTCTAGTCCCGGTTCAACCAGGACCTATATTCCCGGTTCAAATAGGACTTTTAGTCCCAGTTACCAACCAGGACTAAAGGGTTTGCGGCAGGCTGAAGCCGGCGCCAACCCGTTTAGTCCCGGTTGGTGACCTTTTCTCCCGGTTTGAGACACCAACCGGGACTAAAGTCTTGCCTATATCATCATCCATGCCCCGAGCCATACTCCATTTCAAGCTTCTGCTTTCTCCTCTCTCTGCTTTCTCCTTGAGACCGAGTTCATCCCCATTTTTTCACACGATTTGTCAAGATTTGGTGATGCCCCATCTATCCAAGGGTTTTAAAAGGTTAGCAACTTTATACTTTCATCTTTTATTGCTAGTTTAGCTCATTTCATGCTCTAGAAGTAGACGGATTTGTGGTTTTTAGTTTGGGAGTAATTTTTGAAATAGTAACATTTGGTTACTACTCTACTTTGGTTTTAATGTGATGAACTTGTATTAATTTGGTAACTTATGTATTCATGATGTTGTGTAATGGTTTTTGATATACTTATATAATGTAGATATGGCCACTCCTTCATGAGCTGGAGTTCATCCCCATTTTTTCACACTATTTATGAAGATTTGGCGGCGCCCCATCTATCCAAGGGTTCTAAAAGGTTAGCAACTCCATCCTTTTATCTGTCATTGCTAATTTAGCTCATTTCATGCTCTAGAAGTAGAGGGATTTGTAACCACTGCATCTTCAAATCCGTGATGGATATAAACAAATAACATCATCATTATGCATAGACATATATATGTACCATAGTAAACAATAATAATCACAAAATTGTAAAACAATAGGGTTAATTTAAAAAAACTTCATAAGAAGGCACACTAGCAAAAACATAACCTTTCTCATTAGATCAATAAGCCCGGGAGCTAACAAATTTCATACATATGGGAGTGCCTCTATGGAGAGCTCCCTCGAAGATGTATGAGGACGGGACATCTTCGAGAAGCTCGTCGTAGTAGTGTCCCTCTCACACCATCTTGCAGTTTATGATTTCACATATATGGGAGTACCTCTATGGCGAGCTCCTTGAAGATGTCTGAGGACGGGATCCTATAGACATCTTTGAGAAGATCGCTGTAGTGGTGTCCCTCTCGCACCATCTTGCAGTTTATAATTTCACATATATGGGAGTGCCTCTATGGCGAGCTCCTCGTAGATGTGTGAGGCCGGGATCCTATAGACATATTTGAGAAGCTCATCATAGTGGTGTCCCTCTCGCACCATCTTGCAGTTTATAATCATTGCATCTTGCCTATTTATAGATTAAGCGCCACAACATTTGTGATGCCAACCTGAAAGCATAGTACTACCACTAACGGTGAAATAGTGTCGCCACCCATGACATAGTGTCGCCACTCACGGCATAGTGCCGCCACTCACGACATAGTTCCACCACTCACCCATGACATAGTGTCGCCACCCACTGAATAGTGTCGTCACCCATGATTAAATAAATCTAAACTTGGTCTATAATTATCTACATATCCCTAAAATCTAAACGTTTAGTCTCGGTTGGTGTCTCCAACCTGGACTAAAGATGGAATATAAAATTTTAAATCAGTTCATAGTTTTTTATTTTTGCAATAATAACATTTGATAACTACTCTACTTTGGTTTTAATGTGATGAACTTGTATTAATTTAGTCACTTCTCTATTTATGATGTTGTGTCATGGTTTTTGATATACTTATACAATGTAGATGATCCAGCAATGTATGTATGATGACCAACACTCTAACGAGTTCATTAAAGGCCTACATTATTTCCTCGGTGTGGCGGAGGAAAACAAGCGGAATGGTTTTCTGTGTTGTCCATGTGGTGTCTGTAATAATAAGAAGGATTACTCTTCCTAAAAAATCCTTCATAGCCACTTGTTTCGGTCCAGTTTCATGTCTGGCTATAATTGTTGGACCAAGCATGGAGAAACATGGGTTATAATGTAAGACAATGAAGAAGAAGAGGATGATGACAACTCTCCTAGGATCCCTAAATACGGCGATACTGCAATGGGGCAAGGTGAAGAAGAGGCATCATATCATGAGCCCGCTGATGATCTTGGTCTGGTCATTGTTGATGCATAGAGAGACAACGAAAGTGAAAAGGAGAGGTCAAAGTTGAAGCGCATATTAGAGGATCACAATAAATTGTTGTACCCATATTCCAAAGGTGGCGAGAAAAAGTTGGGTAGCACACTGGAATTGGTGCAATGGAAGGCAGAGACGGGTCTATCCGACAAGGGATTCGAAAAGTTGCTGAAAATTATAAACAAGATGCTTCCAAAGGATAACGAATTGCTTGCTAGTACATACGAAGAAAAAAAGGTTGTCTTCTCTCTATGATTAGAGGTGTAGAAGATACATGCATGCCCTAATGACTGCATCCTCTAACCCGGTGAGGAGTACGGGAATTCTAATGTATGTCTGGTATGCGGTGAATTACGGTATTAGATCAGCTGAGATGACCCTGGTGATGTTGAGGGCAAGGGTCACGAGAAGAGTGTTCCTTCCAAGGTGATGTAGTATGCTACTATAATACCACAGTTGAAACGTTTGTTCAGAAACAAATATCATGCCAAGTTGTTGTGATGGCATAAAGAAGACCATAAGAAAGACACAATGTTGAGACACCCCGATAATGGGTCGTAGTGGAGAAAAATCAAGAGATAGTTCCCAGACTTTGCCGATGATAGAAGGAACTTAAGGTTTGGTCTAAGTACAGATGACATGAATCCTTCTGGGAGCAGATCTGTAGTCATAACACCTGGCCTAAGACTCTATGTATCTATAACCTTCCTCCTTGGTTGTGCATGAAGTGAAAGTTCATTATGACGCCAGTGCTCATCCAAGGCCTGAAGAAACCCGGCAACGACATTCATTTGTACCTAAGGCCATTAGTTGATGAACTTTAACAGTTGTGGCATGACGAGTCCAAAATTGAAGCATATTTACCTTTTGTTTTTGCATAAATAGAGTAGGAATCTTTGTATTTCACTGCGTTTGCACGCACCATTTTGTTCTTGTTTTAACAGGATCCCAAATCACTAAGTCTTACATGAACATATCAATTGGAACTGTCATATTGTGTTATAATATGATATTTCTAAGTGATAAAAGTCATTTTATAGATTTACCTTTTTACCTGAGACAATACCAAACAAGGAGAAGCAATCAGTATCTCCCGTACTGGGTGTCAGCGTGATCCCCTCATCAAAAAGTTCCTGCTGGCAAAGACGGGGGAGGATCCGACATTCACAGCCACCAGAAACCATGAAAAACCACATATGAAAGGGATCTGAAGTAGGAACTTGGCTGGGGTAAAATCCTCGCTACTTCATGGATCATTGGAGGACAATGCATCATCCCATTCATCACCAACCGCTGCATCTCCATCACCACCATTACCCCCATCTCTCATCTATTAGGTCTTGTCGTAATTCTAGATTCAATTGTGGTTTGCATTAGATATACCTCTGTACTTTTTATCCATTCATTTGATTATGATGATGTTGTTGATTGCTTCCATCTGTGAGTAGTTCCTTTGTTCTTCGGTATATGGAGAAACCCTCACTATAAGAAAACAGGTTGTTAGTGGCGCACCGAATTTGGACATCCGTCGCACACATGGGGTGCGCCACTAAACTCGTGTCACGGCTAACTTTTAGTCGTGGCGCACTAGGTGGTGCACCACGAGTAATAAAAGTTAGTCGTGGCGCACCTACTAGTGCGCCACAATCAGGGTACACGGTGCGCCACAGCTACAAATTTCAAAATTCAAAAAAAGTTGGAGGATCTCTCCACCACCATTGTTTTAGTCGTCACTGCCTTCGTGTCGGTCGCCTCGTCGGAGCGGTCATCATCACCGTAGTCACTGCCGTCTTTTCAGAGAGGTCACCGCCGCCCTTCCCTCGTCAGAGAGGTCGCCGTCGCCTCGTTGGAGGTGGAGGAGGAGGTCGGAGCAAGGAGGTCGGAGCAAGTTGGTCGGGGCAAAGAGAAGGAGAGGAGAGGAGAGATGGAAAAATTCTTCTTTTTGCCAGATCTTTTTTTCCTTTTCAAATTTTGAGGATCTAAAAAATTGGTAAACGGTCTTTGACCGTTGCAAGCGGATAGAAAATTGTGTGCTCGTCATTTTGATATATTATACATTTTTTTGAACATTGTATACAAAAGTTATGGCCATTTTACCGTGACATGATTTGTTTTTTCAAAAAAGGTCAAAATTCATGTTTGTTAATTTTCGTAGAAATTACATCACATAACCTACCTAATTATGAAAGGATTTTAATTTTTGAAGTGTTTATCATTTTCTTTTATTTTTTGCAAAACTAAAAAGGCGATCGAGGGTGGTGGTGGTGGAGTTGAAATTGCCCACACTTAGCCGTGGGCACCACATAGTGGTGCGCCACGAGTAAGTTTTCTACCCGTGGCGCACCACTATGTGGTGCCCCACGGCTAAGTGTGTGCTTCCCCTGCTGCATGGCTCATACTTAGCCGTGGCGTACCTGGGAGCACATGCGTCACAGCTAAGTGACATACCCGTGAGGCACTACTGAAAGGTGCACCACGGCTATTTACCCATAGGGCACCACCTACCATGTGCGCCACGGGTATGTGGATTACCTATAGCTGTTTTCCTAGTAGTGCCTAACACCATTATGAATTTGTAATAAAGATGATCTATTGTTGTGTCCATATGACTTGCCGGTCTATGATAGATTTATGATTTGTGTTTGATCTCTCTCTTTAGATGGTATGTGTAGTCGACCACATATAATTTTCCTTTGAGACTAAAGGGAGAGAGAAATCCTTTATACGTGTTTTGGGATTGTATCCAGAATGGCTCTTTGACAGATTGGCCCCGGCTCGCGACCTACACGGTCAAAGGAGGATAAAAGCTAATTACGATATCCACGGGGAAACCCTTAATTGTGGTGGTTTGTATGGGTGACTGCTCTTAGACATCGCAATGGTTATTTATAGGTGACCTCACTCTTGTCTCAACAAAGTGGCTTCCTATGATCGTTATAGTGAACATCTTATTATGGAGCTCTCTTCACACATCTCATGACACAAGAAGTATGTTATCTTGATTACTAATAATTAACAATACTATGCGGGTGGTGTATCCTACATCCCCGAGAGTGTTCTAGACCTATTAAATTCAAGCACACTTTCACACGACCTTGTTATTTGCTTTCTTTACCGTTTTAAATTACTTTTCTAAAAACAATCAAAAACCTTTCAATCACCCTTTACATGAGATCGAAGGTAGCTTCCAAGTATCCTTTGGTAGATAGTAACGAGGGGCATAAAGACCTTACTAATAGTCTCTGTGGGTTCGATATCTTTACTTCGAAACTAGCTACAATTGATCTATACAATTGCAGTCATCAAGCTATTTTCTGGCGCCATTGCCGGGGAGCTAAGCGCTTTTGGTCTTTGTTCTTAGTTACTTATTTTATTAATTGTTTTACTAAAGTTTCTTATTAGTTTCAAGTGATACATTATGGGCGAATACCAACATATAATCCAGCTGGAGGCTATAAGGAATTCCGATCCGCCCATGGACATCTATTTAAAATCCAATAACCCAAGAGGCTATGATATTAACCCCATGCTCTTGGATCTTTTGCATGCAAAAAATTTGCTGTAGATGGTAGAGAGGATCCGTACGAGCATGTAGGGTTCTTCGAATATATTTGTGGGACTTTTCCAGCTTAATTTACAAACTAAGAATGAGGTTAAATTTGCTCTATTTGTTCAAACCCTCATTGATGAAGCCCGTCCTTGGTACATCCAAAGTTCTGCAAAATTACTAATTCCTAGGAGAGCTTAGCCTCTTTGTTTTTATTTGATTTCTTTCCCACGACAAAAGCTCTTGGTGCGAGACGCATAATCACAAATTTCAAAGGAAAACCTAAAGAAAGCCCGCATGAAGGATATACAAGGTTTCGGGGATTGCTTGATCGCTGCCCCCATCATAATTTCCCGCCTTGGCTAGTGATACACACCTTCTACGCAGGTTTGAACGATGATAACAGAAATGAACTCGACTCCCTTATCAATGGGTCTTTCACTAAATTCAGTGTTGAAAGAGCATGGAATTTTCTAGACATGATGAATAGGATAGATAAAGCCTATTGTGAAGCTGTGTTTAATAAAGAAAATCCCGTAGAGTATAGTTTCTTAAAAATATTTCTATCTCCGGGAAAGATAAAAAAACTGCTCAAAATAATATTGACCATCACATGATTATTCAAATTATTAAACTTACGTTGACTACCTGCAGATGCCAAAGGATTGGGAATGCTATACACCCCCCTGCGAAGGAGAAACCCTCTAAAACTTGCCACAATGATGAATATTCACAAATGCAGAAAAAAATGTTAGCCGAGGAAGGGACTATTCTAACCAAAATAATGGATAGCAGGGGTGAAAATTAATAAAAGAATAGGAAGGTTAACTACGGATCTGGGAACCATTAATCAAAATATTGGTATAGTAAAAGAAGTTCTGGCACCTGAATTGTTCAAGGGTGAAGTGATCACGGTAAGTAAAGAATCCTCCGAAATCATAGGGGGCAGATTTGATGGTAAAAATAGAAGTCAACAGAAAATTCCTTTTTGTTTAGGAGGAACTACTTATGTAGGGTTTTGTGACTTATGTTCTTCCATAAATATCATGCCCTATACAATCTATGAAGAGATGTGTGACCATCTTTATGAATCATACCTTGAGCCATCAGGAGCTACTTTTATACTTTCTAATAGAAATTTGCATCCTACTCACGGGATACTTCGCAATGTTTGTGTTTCTGTTGGAGATTTTGTGTACCTAGTTGTTTTTCATATTACTAAAATACCTTTTGAACTCCTCCTGCTCGGTCATCTTTGGTAACCGTTTTTACAACTCTATGAACATTGACATTGACACAAAAAATAGGCGCTGTCTTTGCAGATCGGTAAATAAGTTGTAGAAATAAACTACAGCCAATTCACAAGATTGCCTTATGAAGGGTCATACTCTCTGTTGTCTCTGTCCAATCAGCGACAAAGTCAATGAGGATTTGAGATTTGATTGTTGTACGAGGTTTGTACTCAATATCGAAAGCTGAGAGCTCTATGCCCCATTTGGCGACACGTCATGTCGCGTCACTATTGTTGATTATATCTCTCATGGGAGCTGTGCTCACCACGGTAATTGGATGTTCCTGAAAATAATGCTGTAACTTATGAGATGCTAAGAACACACCATAAGCCATCTTTTCATAATGCGGATACCGCTGCTTTGATTCCGTTAAGACCTCGCTGAGATAATAAGTCGAACGCTGCACCAGGTGTTCCTGATTTTCCTCCGGTCTCACCACTACCATGACGATACTGACGACCTTGTTTGTCGCGAGATAGAGCAACATCGGTTCCCGTGGTTCCGGTGCTGCAAGGATGGGAGCAGATGAGAGTACTGCTTTCAGGTCTTGTAGTGCAGCTTCAGCTTCATCGGTCCAAACAAAATTCTTAGTCCTTTTCAGGATCTTGTATAGTTGTGCGGCTCTTTCACCGAGCCGGCTTACAAACCGACTGACTGTAGCAATGCAACCAGTTAGTCTTTGTACATCCTTTAGGCGAGTCGGCCTGGAAATGTTGAGTATAGCCTTGATTTTGTCTTGGTTTACCTCTATGCCTCTTTGAGACACGATAAAACCTAACAATTTTCCGGCTGGGATTCCAAAGAAGCATTTCTTCGGGTTAAGCATTATGTTGTATTTTCGTAGATTGGCGAACGTTTCCTCCAAGTCGAAAATCAGGGTTTCCTTCTTTTTGGACATCACCGCAATATCATCCACATATGCATGTACATTGCGTCCGATTTGATCGTGGAGGCACCGCTGCATTGTGCGTTGGTGCGTAGCTCCTGCGTTCTTCAGCCCAAAGGGCATCGTAACAAAACAGAAGGTTCTGAAGGGGGTTATGAATGAAGTTTTGACTTTGTCAGATCCCTTCATCCGGATTTGGTGATAACCGAAATATGCGTTGAGAAAACATAGGAGTTCCAAGCTTGCCGTAGAATCGATAACTTGATCAATCCTAGGCAGAGCGAACGGATCTTTGGGACAAGCCTTGTTCAAGGCAGTATAATCAACACACATCCTTAAATCAGTGGTGTCCTTTTTAGGGACCATTACAGGATTGGCCGACCACTTAGTGTGGATGATCTCTTATATGAATCCGGCTAACTCGAGCCATGCTAGTTCCTTAGCTATTGCCTTACGCTTTTCATCGCCAAAACGTCGTAAAGACTATTTGACGGGTTTAGCATTCGGGTGTACATTTAAAGAGTGCTCGGCAAGTTCCCTAGGTACTCCGGTCATGTCAAATGGCTGCCATGCGAAGATATCTTGATTTGCTTTGAGGAACTTGAAGAGCGCGCTTTCCTATGTGCCATCTAGGCCTATGCCTATCTGGGTCACCTTGGAGGGTTCATCATCCTTCAACGACGTCTTCTTCGTCTCTTCTGATGCCTTGAACTCCGGATTCAGCTTTGTCACCTCCTTCTTCGTTGCGAGCATCTCGGACGGATCTATGCTCTTCTTGATCTCCTGGTACTCCTGGGCGTGCAGCACGGCTTCAGCAAAGGCGGCATTTTCGTCCTTGCACTCTCGCGCCTTCTTCGGGTCTCCCTGATGGTGACCACGCCGTTGGCACCTGGAATTTTCATCAAATTGTAAATGTAACATGGACGAGCCATAAAAGCCCAGTAAGCCAGACGACCTAATATAGCGTGGTACACGCTCTTGAACTGGACCACTTCGAAAGAAAGTGCTTCCGTCCGGTAGTTCTTTGGAGTTCCAAAGGTAACATCCAAAGCGATTTCTCCCAGGGAATTTGCTTGTCTTCCTGGGGCAACTCCATGAAAGATCACAGAGCTGTAGTTCAGCTGGGTCTCTGAGATCTTCATCTGGCGTAGCGTTTCGACATAGAGAATGTTGATGCTGCTGCCGCCGTCCATGAGTGTCTTAGAGAAGCCATAACCGCCAATAAGTGGATTGACGACCAAGGCGTATTTTCCTCGCTTGTGCAACTTAGGCGGATGATCAGCACGGTCAAATGTGATTGCCACTTCCGACCAGTTCAAAAATTGAGGAACAGCCGCAACTGTTGCGTTGAGCTCATGTAGAACCGCTTTCTTGACCTTAGCTGGTTGATATCCAAGGAAGGTGACGTAAGTGTCTTTCTTTGTCGGGAAATTCTTTTTCCCTTCCGGCTTGGGATTTGAAGCATCAGCTTCCATCATGTCGGAATCATCCTTGGTCTCTTTATCTTTTTCGGGATTCTTTTTTCCCTTCTTCCGCTTAGCCTTGTAGCCAGTGGTATCGTCTTTCTTGATGTCGTCATTGAAACGACACTCGGCGTTTGTGTGGGACGAGCCCCCATTGGCATCCAAGTGATGCACACATGGGTTATTGGCAATGTCGGCCCAGGAGTAGGTTTTGTTGGGTTGTTGGTCTCCTCTACCCTGGACTCTTGATGTCCCACGACCGTGTCCACGGCCACCACCATGCCCTCATCGTCCTCCAGACCCGAAAGTAGCAGTGACCACTACCGTTTCCGCGTTGGGCTTTTCTTCCGAAGTGTTTTTGCGCTTCTGAGCTTGCTGCTTTGGTTGTTTTTCTGACTGTGGCATAGCTAGGGTGTTCAGTAATCCCTCTGTGTCGTCGTTAGCATCTGCATACTTGCTCGTTGTTTCTGTCATCTCTCCCAAATCGGTGACCTTGTCACACTTCAAGCGATGACGTAGTAGACCAATTGGGAGTCCTGCAATGAAAGCTTCAATCGTAGTTTGGTCATTTACTCCCTCACAGGAGTCCTTGGTGTCGATCCATCGTCCGTGATAATCCCGACAAGTTTCTCCGTCTTTCTGGGTGCAACGCTGTAGGTCTCCTACCGTACAGGGCCTCCGATAAGTGCCGTCGAAATTCCGAAAGAACGCACTTTGCATGTCATACCAGTTGTGGATGGTATTCTCCGGAAGATCATTGAGCCATGATCGTGCCATCTTCCGCAACATTATTGGGAGATATCGGGTCGCGACCGGGCTGTTTCCGCCTTTGGCAATACAGCAAGCTTGGAAAAAATCCTGGAGCCAAGTATCTGGCCGAGCTATACCATCATAGGCTTGAATGTGTCTTGAGATAGAAAATCCTTCCGGGAATTTTGTAGCTCTTATGCGTGGTACGAAGCACTTTGGGCCCATGTATATATTATCGTTTTTGTAGCGCCGCGCCTCTATGTTGGAATTGATCCTATGCCTTGCATCACTTAGGGATAAAGATCGTCCCGAATGACGGCTATGGCTGTGGTGCCTTGGAGCCGGACTTCGGCTTCTGCCACCACCTCCTCAACCACGACGCCCTCCTTGGCCTTCTTGGGAGCCGTTGTGATGGCTACTTGGTGGAGAGGGTGGAGCAGTCGGAGCATCATTATTCCGGTTCCGGGGAGGATCTTCCTTACGACGAGCCCCCTGCCGGCTTGTCTCGGCACGGTGTCCGTCGTTCCTTCGTCTGTCATCCGGACGGCTTGTATGTCTAGGAGGTGGCATCCTTTGACGGTCCTCCTCCCGACGTTTATCTTTGTCTTCTTCCCTGCGATCGTTCGACTCTCGCCGGGGAGGATTCTTCGGATTCAGTGCAACACTTGCCTCTTGCTCCGCAGATGGGGTAATGTTACGCTAGTCGCGTGCAGCTTTGTGGTCCTGTCCTGAAGATCCGGTTCTTTAGTAGTTGTCTTCTGGACGGTTGGGATGGTGATACTGTTCCGGAGCACGTTGGGGTCTTACGTCATTCTAGGCCGGATCCGTGCGGCATTGGTCAGACTGGGAGGCCAGTTTTCCACTTCCGGACAGGGCGGCCTTTTGCTGCTCCAGAACTTTGTTGAGTAGTTTAATGCCCAATCGAATCTGCTCTAGGCCTAGATTACTTGATAGGATTTCTCGAGCCGCAACGGTGGTTTGCACTAGTGTTGGATACACCCAATCTCCATTGCTGTCGCATCGAGGCACCCCATGGTCTCCTCCAAAGAGGACTTTGTGAATCTGCGGGAATTGGTCGTCATGAGTATGACGTTTCCTGGTCTTCTGATGCTGCTGAGAGATGTACTTCTCGGCAGTTTCCATGCGTTTCTTTTCTTCCTCAAGGTTTTTGGCTTCATCGAGGAGTACTTGGCGACGCGCTTCTAGGGCCTGGGCCCTTTCGTCCAGCTCTTCAACAGTAAGTTCTGCAGTTGTAGGAATAGGTGTGGTTAATGCAGCATCGATGAGTTTACGGGCACCTTCGGTGATCACGTGTCCATCCATCGACTCTTCTTTGGGCTCATCTGGGATAAGTGCTCCATCCGAGTCTTCCTCATATTCCTCGGCAATGACCTCCTCTGCCGGAGGGTCTTTTGCCGGGGTCATGTTCTTCTTGTTCTTCTTCTTTGCCTTCTTGGTTGCCCCGATAGCAAAGACGGCTTTGGGTCCGTTTCCCGGAGTCAAGCTCTGATTGATACTTTCGGACATCTGGACCTCAGGATTATCTCCGATATCCATATCATCCTGTGCTTTGGGGGAGTTTTCCCTGGATCCTTCATCCATGGCTTCTCCTTCCTCTGCAGCTTTGGAGTTATACTCCTCTTCATACTCCGCAGAGAACTGTCGGAAAGCCGCCGACGTCATCGAGTCATCCGAAGATGTGGGTAAGTTGGTGTTTGTTCCGATCGCTTCCAGCACTGAGTCGGTGTTTTCTCCAGCATCGGCAGAGCCGGATCTGGATCCAACATATCCAATGAAGTGCGACGTGTGGGTCCTGAGGTAGTTGCGGCTTTCCTCGTGGACTTCATCGAAGATCCTGATAGTCTCGAGAACCTCATCCACGCTTGCGTCTTGTAGTATCATGCGCCTCAACGTATGCCTCGGGAACGGTTGATTTGTTTTGGCGTTGGTGGAGCCGGAACCAGGGTTGTTGCAATGCTCCTCCTGGATTTCGACCTCAGCAGACAGATCGATCTGGGATTCAACCTCACTAGGGAGCTTAACTCCAGATTCGATTTGAACCGCAAGATCTGCTTTAGGCTCAGCTTTCTCCACTATCTCCGCAATAGGTGCGGGCTAGGTGGGATTAGGGTTTTCTGAGATCCAGAACTTTGTCGCCTCCGCGGACAAAGGGGACCCAAAAATTTCTTCTGCCTCTATCATCACCGCTGGGGTGGGTGGGGCAGGTTCAGAGAATCCGATGTACACATCGATCTCACTGAAACACATGATGGTGTAGGCAGTCACGGCCTCCCTAGCCGGAATCCAGGTCTCGTCGAGAACGATGAGAGGGACGTCGCTGGCGTAGAGGATTCGACCGACGGTGATGGTCTCGCTGATTCTAATTCTTGTAGATTCCGCTCGGAACGCAGATCCGAAGCTCACATGCCCCACGGTGGGCGCCAACTATCGTCGGATTGATGACAAGTACGCCATGATGGGGTCCTTGAGGCATGTGGAAGAGAAGGGTGTGAGACGTACGGTGTTCCGGGACGGTGAGAACACAAGTTTACCCAGGTTCGAATCCGCCGGCTTTGGACGGATCCTACTCCTGCTAGTAATCCAATAATACGGCAGAGCCAGAATATGGGTTACAAGGGTTTCGCCTGTGCGAGTTGAGATTGTAGACTATTGTCAGGGTAGGTGCCCTAAAGGCTCTCCCTAGGACGGCTTATATAGAGATCCGGCCTAGGGTTTATAGGAGAGATCCATCCGGCTACAACTAAGAGTCGGTTACAGAGTATATCTTGAACTACAAGTAAAACTATGGGCCTATGTCGGTAAGTCTTCTGGGCCTTCCCGTAGTCATACTGGACTCCGTCTCTTCTCCCTGACTGGGCCGCCCGTGAAGCAAAGCTCTAACCCAAAGTGGGCCACCCTGGTCAGTGAGGAACTGTGAGGATACCCGGAAAGTATTTCCCAAACACTAGCCACATGGTGATAAACCCTTGTGCCAAATTTGAGTCCATTTGAAGAAAGGTAGATGAAAACATGGTACACAAGTTTCTCTTTCTAGTTATGTGGTCCCAATGAGATTGCGAAAGCATCTAAAAAGTACAACTGATGTTATGTGGTCCCAATGAGATGTACAACCACTCAAGCATGCAACTTGAAGGTCTCAAATTGTAGTTTTGGCACTTGCTTCACAAATGGTTCCTTGTTTTTTAGTTTGAGGATGAAATTTTTAAACCAAAATGGCTAGATACAATGCTAGCATCACTAACCACATGGTGATAAACCCTTGTGCCCAATTTGAGTCCATTTGAAGAAAGGTAGATGGAAACATGGTACACGAGTGGCTCTTTCTAGTTGTCAGACATGATCGTTGACCTAACTATCCCACATTTGAGAGTGGACTTCTCGCCGGTCATTTTTCCAAGTTTCTCATTTTTCATGCAAAGTATTTGCCACATAGTGATCAAATTCGAAGGTTTCAAGAGATTTTGAGAATTTCTCATTTTTCTATGAAATTCACAAGGTATGGTTAAACCAGGGTTGACCAAAGTCTTCCGAGAGATTGCGAAAGCATCTGATAAGTACAACTGCTGTTATGTGGTCCCAATGAGATGTACAACCACTCAAGCATGCAACATGAAGGTCTGAAATTGTAGTTTTGGTACATGCTTCACAAATGGTTCCTTGTTTTTGAGTTGGATGATGAATGTTTTGAAATATTCGAACCAAAATGGCTAGATACAATGCTAGCATCACTAGCCACATGGTGATAAACCCTTGTGCAAAATTTGAGTCCATTTGAAGAAAGGTAGATGAAAACATCGTACACAAGTTGCTCTTTCTAGTAGTCGGACATGATCGTTGACCTAACTACCCCACATTTGAGAGTGGACTGCTAGGGGGACATTTTTCCAAGTTTCTCATTTCTCATGCAAAGTATTTGCCACACAATGTTCAAATTCGAAGGTTTCAAGAGATTTTGATAATTTCTCATTTTTCTATGAAATTCACAAGGTTTGGTCAAACCAGGGTTGACCAGAGTCTTTTGAGAGATTGCGAAAGCATCTAAAAAGTACAACTGATGTTATGTGGTCCCAATGAGATGTACAACCACTCAAGCATGCAACTTGAAGGTCTCAAATTGTAGTTTTGTCACTTGCTTCACAAATGGTTCCTTGTTTTTTAGTTTGAGGATGAAATTTTTGAAATTTTCAAACCAAACTGGCTAGATACAATGCTAGCATCACTAGCCACATGGTGATAAACCCTTGTGCCAAATTTGAGTCCATTTGAAGAAAGGTAGATGGAAACATGGTACACAAGTGGCTTTTTCTAGTTGTCGGACATGATCGTTGACCTAACTATCCCACATTTGAGAGTGGACTTCTAGCCGGTCATTTTTCCAAGTTTCTCATTTTTCATGCAAAGTATTTGCCACAAAGTGATCAAATTCAAAGATTTCAAGAGATTTTGAGAATTCCTCATCTTTCTATGAAATTCACAAGGTTTGGTTAAACCAGGGTTGACCAAAGTCTTTCGAGAGATTGCCAAAGCATCTGATAAGTACGACTGCTGTTATGTGGTCCCAATGAGATGTACAACCACTCAAGCATGTAACTTGAAGGTCACAAATTGTAGTTTTGGTACATGCTTCACAAATGGTTCCTTGTTTTTGAGTTGGAGGATGAATTTTTTGAAATATTTGAACCTAAATGGCTAGATACAATGCTAGCATCACTAGCCACATGGTGATAAACCCTTATGCCTAATTTGAGTCCATTTGAAGAAAGGTAGATGAAAACATGGTACACAAGTTGATCTTTCTAGTAGTCGGACATGATCGTTGACCTAACTACCCAACATTTGAGTGTGGACTTCTAGGGGGACATTTTTTCCAAGTTTCTCATTTCTCATGCAAAGTATTTGCCACACAATGATCAAATTCGAAGGTTTCAAGAGATTTTGATAATTTCTCATTTTTCTATGAAATTCACAAGGTTTGGTCAAACCAGGGTTAACCAGAGTCTTTTGAGAGATTGCGAAAGCATCTGAAAAGTACAACTGATGTAATGCGGTCCCAATGAGATGTACAACCACTCAAGCATGCAACTTGAAGGTCTCAAATTGTAGTTTTGGTACTTTCTTCACAAATAGTTCCGTGCTTTTTAGTTTGAGGATGAAATTTTTGAAATTTTCAAACCAAAATGGCTAGATACAATGCTTGCATCACTAGCCACATGATGATAAACCCTTATGCCAAATTTGAGTCCATTTAACTAGCATCAATAGATCAAAACATGGCTTGTAAATTTGTAATTTAAACAATATGAATATTTCACTATTCTTAGTTATGATTTAGGGATGGGTAATGTATGCATTATTCAGGTGTAAAAATAGGACTTTTTAATGTAATATTAATTTTCAACTTGTCAGTACTTCATTTCATTTTTTTATTCCAACTGTGTAAAACTTACATATACAAAGTAAACCAAATTTTCAAGAAATGTTTTGCCTCTAACATCAAAATTAATAACTAAATAGAACCTACCTCCAAAATTTTCGACACATTTTCATTCACTCCTTTTTTCCGCCCCCACCCGACCGCCAAAATTTAAAACCCCGCAATATTAAAATGGTGCACGAATCCCTCCCATGATTTGTGTCTCATCTTAACTCCCAAAACACATCCCCCTCTGGCGCCTCATCCTTCTCCTCCCCCGGATCCGATCTCGTCCCCGGAGGATAATAACTCATCACCGCATGTCATGGGCGATCTCCTTTGCCGACGCCATGATCGAGACTCTTCACAGTGGTAAGGCCCGTGAACCATTGAGGTCTACACCGAAGAAGAAGCCCAATGCCAAACGACCGTCAGGTGATAATTCAATCCCCTGATCCTTCTCATAGGCAGTAGATTTGCTAGAACCATTCATTACAAAGTGGTTAAACATCTTATTTCTGTAATTCTAGTTATAATAATAGCAATCTACTCCCTACATTGTTTTCCCGCAAACATGCAATGACATTGTTTTGCAGTAGACAGATTGAGTTCAGTCTACTCCCTACATCTACTCCCTAGAGTAAATCACATTTGTAGAGATAAAAATAGTATAGCTCACTCTTGTGCTCATAAGGTACAAATAACTACTTCTACCGTATCTACTTTAGTTTGCTTTTCAACAACACACTCTTAATATGTATGCCCTGGGATAGGTTATTTTAGAAATGGTAATTGTTAGGACTATGTAATTCATGATGTAATCTGCTGTTGAGCTGTAATACAATTCTGACCATCCCTTATCAGGCACCGAAAAAACCAACTTATGCATATGAGGCAAACAAGTACAAAAATTTGGAAGAAAATAAAGCTCGTATGATGGAAGTTTTCAAAGAAGCTCAATCCGCCAGAGGTTTGCCTCTACAAAATATAGAAGAGGAGCACATAAATTCGTGTACAGCGGCTTTTGCAAATTGACAGAGGCCACCACAAAGGGTAAACAAAAGGATCCTAACCACACTCAACTAGACCCTACATATGAACCAGTGCTGAATAAATGGCCACAGCTAATGTCAAGCCGACTTTAGATGACGAGGACTTGAACGTCTATAACCCTAAACCAAAGGTTATCATATCTTCTTTTCACTGAATTTTAATCCCTATAAAGTACTAGAATTTTGTTATTAACTGTTATGTTTTTTTGAAAATAGGCTAATGATGGTACATCAACTGCAGCACATAAGAAGTCTGCAACAACAAATGTACCTCAATCTACCGTAACCACTAGATCAAGAGCACCTCATCTCACTGAAGCAATCAAATCTATGCGTCGCACCCCTACACGCGCCTCTGTGGTGAGAACACAGAAGTTCAAATCTCACCAATGTTGAACCTAACATCTAGAGGAAGCAACTCACCTAACGACAATCAACTTGTCATTACAAAACAGAAAGGTATTAACAACTGCACTTAAATAATTATGCTGATGGTTAGTCCTATAATATATACTCTAATTTTAACTTTCTTCCTACCATGTTTCAGAGGTAACTTCTTTTGGTTCAAAACGAAAGTGTGGGGAATGTGGAATTTCCATGGGCCATGGTCTGCATGACTATACTAGAAGAAATGGTGGGAATAAAATGAGAATCGAATTTACTGAGGGGGTTAGAAGGCGCAAAAACCTCTTCAAGCAGCAAAACTAAGCTCTGAGGTCGGAATACAAATCCGAGACAAAGTGCATCTGGCAACCAACTGGACTCAATACAAAAATATGAGACTCTGAAAAGATGTTATTCCAGGTGATATTCGCAAAAAGATGATTAGTTGCGGCAATGTAGAGAAGTAGGGGTTCTTTTTCTCGTGGAGACACGATGATGGGGGATGTCAAAAGTATTTTCTTAAGGTCTTCAAAAGCACGCTTAGCTTCGTCCGTCCATTCAAATTTATCTGATTTCCTCATAAGAGCATAGAATGGTAGTGATTTTTCTCCTAGGCGAGCAATAAAACAACTAAGTGTTGCGACTCGCTCGGCCAGCTGCTGCACGCCCGGAAGATTTGTTGGCTTTTTCATTGTGAGAATTGCCTGTATTTTTTCGGGATTGGCTTCGATTCCTCTTGCCGATACAAGGCATCCGAGGAGTTGTCCTGTAGGGACTCCAAATGAACACTTTGTTGGGTTGAGCATGATGCAATACTTGTCGAGTTTTTCGAATGTTTCCCGTAGGTCATTGATAAGGGTTGACCCTTGTTTTGTTGTAACTATGACATTGCAGAGGTAAACTTGTACGTTTGTTCCAATTTGACTTCCTAAACAGTTTTGCATCATCCACTGATATGTTCACCCACATTTTTAGTCCAAAGGGCATTGTTGTGTAGCAGAATGTACCATAGGGTTTGATAAATGCTGTTTTATCTTGGTCCTGCTCCTTCATCCGAATTTGATGGTATCCTGAATATGCGTCCAAAAAGGAAAGTCGTTCGCACCCCGCGGTCGCATCGATTATTTGATCGGTTCGTGGTAGTGGGAAGTGATCTTTTAGACAATGTTTGTTCAGTGCGGTGAAGTCAATGCACATACGTAGTTGTTTTGTATTTTTCTTTGGGCCACATACTGGATTTGTGACCCACTCTTCTTTCTTCAATTCCTTGATGATTTTGGCATCGGTTAGGCGATGGAGCTCCTTTCTAGTGGCCTTTCGTTTTGGTTCCACGAAGCGGCGAAGTGTCTGTTTTACTAGTTTGGCCTTTGGTTCTAAGTTTAGTGTGTGCTCAGCGAGTTGCCTGGGAATTTCTGGCATGTCGGCTGGTAGCCATGCGAAAATCTCCCAGTGCTCACAGAGGAACTCGATGAGCGTGCCTTCCTATGCGGGACCTAGATTGGAGGCCACAAAGTTCATCTTCTTTGGGTCAGTGGGATGGATCTGAACTTCCTTTGTATTTTTAAGGGTGTCAAAATCCTGGCCAGGATTGACGCGTGCCACAACCATAGGTTCTGCATTTTCTAATTTTTTGAGTTGCTCAAACTCGATTGCCATACCGAAGGATTCAGAAATTTCGTTGAATTCTCGATCGCAATTGTTGTAACATGTAAAAATACCCTTTATTGTTATGACCCCTTTAGGGGCTGGCATTTTCATGACCAGGTATGAATAATGTGGTACTGCCATGAATCGTGCAAATGCTAGGTGACCCAGGATCGCATGATCTTGTGACAACCAGTATATGACTTTGAAATCGAGTTTTTCGCGCCTGAAATTTTCTTTGAATCCAAATACAACGTCAAGAGATATTTTACCTTAGGGAATTTCAGCTTTACCTGGGACTAAGCTGTGGAAGGATGTTTCTTCTTGTACTAAATTTGCCAAGGATTAATTCATCGCCTTGAGTGTCTTTGCATAAATTAGGTTGATGATGATCCCTGCATCCATGAAGACTTTGCTCATATCAAATCCTCCCACTTGCGCTTCTACTATTAGGGCTGAGTAGACCGGCGTGGGACTCTAAGTGGGTGATCAACTCTACTAAACGTGATTTCCCGTTCTGACCAAAGGAGATACTCGGGTGTGGCCAGTGGCGCCATATCTTCCATGTTAACTTGCCTCACTATCAGGTTCTATATCCTGTTGGATGGGCACCCTTTCTGAATCATCGACATTGCGCCCTTTCACTTGGGGTATTCATTTCCTTGGTTTGTTGTGTTTTGCGGCTGCCCTGCTGGCAGATGTACTGGTGGTGGTGGTGCATTAATGTCTGATGACCCACAAGTATAGGGGGTGTATTGCAGTATTTTTGAGGGAAGTGAAACCCAATTTATTGATTCGACACAAGGGGAGCCAAAGAATATTTATAAGCCTTAACAACTGAGTTGTCAATTCAGCTGCACTTGGAAACAATCTTGCTCACAGCAGTTTATGAGTAGCAATAGTTTTGTAGTAGGAATAGCAAAGTAGCAGCAACAGTAAAATAAAGACAGCCGTAACAATAGCAGTAAACAGTAGGATTCGAGTGCAGTAGGCATAGGGATGGATGGACAGGCATTGCATGGACAAGACAATTCACATAGCAATCAGAACATAGGGCAATTACAGATAAATAAGATAAAGCATCCAAGTACTAGATAATCCTAGGCATGTGTTCCATATATAGTCATACGTGCTCGCAATGAGAACTTGCACAACATCTTTTGTCCTGCCAGCCCGTTTGCAGCGGGGCCTCAAGGGAACTACTGGCAATTAAGGTGCTCCTTTTAATAGAGCACCGGAGCAAAGCATTAACACTCCGTGAACACATGTGATCCTCACATCAAAGCCATTCCCTCCGATTATCCCGATTTCTGTCACGTCGGGGTTATTTGTTCCGGACAACAACGTGTGTATACAACTTGCAGCTAAGACCGTAAACAATATTGTCATAATGAATCAATAACATGTTCAGATCTGAAATCATGGCATCCGTGCCCTAGTGACAAGCATTAAGCATAACAAGTTGCAACAAAGTCATAAAGCACTAATAGAAGATACTAGGCACCATGCCCTAACAATCTGATGCCATTACATGAACGATCTCATCCAATCCCTACCATCCCCATAGCCTACAGCGGGGGATTACTCACTCATAGATGGGGGAAACATGGATGGTCGATGGAAAAGCGATGGTTATGATGATGGCGATGATCTCCTCCAATTCCCCGTCCCGGCAGGGTGCCAGAACGGAGTTTCTGGTGTTGTTTCATGGAATCTGGTGGTGGCGGCGGAGCAGAACTCCTTCTGGAAAAACGTCGAACCCCCCCTGAGTTTTTAGGTCAGAAGGCAACTTATAGGCAAAGAGGGAGACCGAGGGGTGTCTGGGGTGGCCAGACCACACCCTGGCGCAGCAAGTCCCAGCCCCTCTCCGTCTCGTATTCTGGCTCCTAGAGTCTTCTGGTGAAATAGGATTTTTGGCTTTTGTCCCGTCCAATTCCGAGAATATTCATTTTCTGACTTTCCTGGAACCAAAAACAGCAAAAAACAGGCAGCTGGCACTGTGGATCTTGTTAATAGGTTAGTCCAAGAAATCATATGAAAAGTACTCCAAAGTGTGGACAAAACACAAGAAAGTAGATAAAACCCAGCATGGAACATCAAAAATTATAGATACATTTGCAATGTATCAATGTCCAAAGTGATAGGTGTAGCCGCGTATCCTCGGTTCGCTGCTTCAGTTGCCTTTGCATTGCATACCTCTTGAATTTTTAAGAATGTTCGACAATCCTTCATGAGATGGTTGGATCGCCTTTTGCATGTTGAGTCGACATAGAAGTGCATATTGCAGGGTCTGACATGGGTATACCCTACAGGTACTCGAGTTTGGTATATACGACCCGGATACGGTAGAAGCCCACGGCATTGCCAAGGCCCAATACGGAATTCGAGTGACCCACAGACTCCTTGATTGCTTGCGAGACAAGAAGAAGCTTAAGATAGAAAGTTTAAAAGGGTAAAACCCTAATCTGTAACCGACTCGACCTGCTACCGGAGACCTAGCCTATCTATATAAAGCGTAGGAGGGGGCGTCGAGGAGTACGATCACCACCTTAGTTTCTAGAACTCTCGCCAGATTGCATCTGCGCGCCCCTGTAATCTTCGATTCCTTCATTAATTCTAAGAGCAGACAAGCAGGAGTAGGGACCTCTACGAGGCCTGAACCTGGGTAAAACTTGCGTCCCTGTGTGCTTGTTTGCTAGCCGATTTATGCCTCCAGCGCTCCCTCCTTCTCCAAAACCCAAGTCCATAACAATGGGCATCGACGAGTTAAACCCTCGTCAATTACTGGGAATCGGGAGTGCTGATGTTGCGGCTTCTTCGGCCCCATCAACCGCGATCTACAACTCCGAAACATGGAGATTCGCCAGCTTTTCGGCGCGTTCGACTTCACCGTCCACACGCCAACCACTCGCCGCATTTCGAGTCCGTGGGCGATGGAATCATCCTGGCGATTGGGAGTTTTCGCTTCCAGGTTGGCCAACTCGGCACGCTCCGCATGCCTGACCAGCCAATGGCACCCGCGATTGCTCCAGCGTCGTGGTTCCCGCCACCAATCGGCACCCTCAGCGAGCTCAACACCTCAGCAGCAGCTGGGAGCATGGACAGCGACAACAGTCGCTGATCTGATCTGGGTGCCTGGCCACAGAAGATGGAGCCTACGGCTCCAGATCTGAAAGTTGCAGGAGAAACAGCTTCCCCAACCACTTCATGTGCGTTGTCATCAACGCGGGCGACACCACCGCCAATCGCGAAAACGTTGGCTCCAGATCTAGCACCGAACCGCCCGAATGTAGCACGCCCAACGGTGGCATACCAGTCGCAAACGGTAGCCCCACCAACGGTGGTAACGGCACACCCATTAACAATGGGACAAGAGCAGAACCGGCGCTCACGGTGAACGATAACACCGGCAAGCCCGTGCTGATCAAGGTCAACGACAACGAGAGGGCCCGCTGTCGCGAAGCACTGCGAGGCAATCCTCTACCCCCTAACACGTCGCAGGACATGCTGATGGGCTACCATTGGCTATTAAAGGAGGAATTCAAGCGCCAGCAACAGGTGATCGTGCAACTCGAAGCGTGTAGAAAGGCGGTGGCCGAATTGAGTCTTCGATGAGCTGGGCTCTCTTCCCACGGAGGATCTGTCAACACCCGGATTTTTAATCCTAGATGCTTGTTATGCCATACATTGCAATCCCAAGATTACCATTTTTGTGAGACATAACAGATTGGATATCACAGTATCATCCATTACAAACCATAATAAGGTCTTACACAAATAAGGGATCTCATGATCCAGTCTTAATACAAACAACCAGCGGAATAAAAAAGCATAGCAGTTGGCTCCATCTTCAGTGTCATAGGCAATGCTGATGATGGGAGTTAGTCCTAGTTGTCGTAGCCATCCTGCTGTCCATCTTCCTGATAGTCCTCCTCATAGTCTGGCCACGGGAATAGCCAGGGAGAAAGCCATGAGTACTCTTTAAGTACTCGCAAACTATCACTAACAAGCAAGGTAGTTCTAGTAGGAAACTTAAGCTCTAGGTTTGTTTGCGACAAGCTAGATTTATCTAAACTGAGTTCATAAGTAAACAAAGCTAAGTAGAAGTTATAAATTACTTATGTTGGGAACCTACTTTTCATAGTCACAACCCTGTTGTGATCAAGTCAAAATCACCATTCATTTCATAAGTCATTTTGAAAACATCTGACGAAACAAAAGATGGCCACTAATCGTCCATGATCATGATGCGCTATTTGAATAGTGTGACACTCTGCAGAGGTGGTACACTTTCACCACAAAATTCGATACATCTGTCACGGATAACCCTGAATCAATCATACTTAGTATGCGGATAATCAATCATAACCTTTCAATTACACACTCTAGTATAGGCACCTCCCCTATGAGCTTGGCCTCCCAACCATGGCCATCTGCCATCCTGGGCACTGCATAGGTGGACATCAGCAAGAGGTAGCCTCGGATCAAACATCTTTCGCGAGGGAACCCATACTAATGCATATAAACTTCCGGCTAAACCTTGCCAAATTCACGTATTGTGGTTGTACGGTAAAATTGGAATGGTATCGCATCTGAACCCAACTATCAGTTTTTATAGAGGGCTATGATACATTGCAAATGTATCTATAATTTTTGATGTTCCATGCTTGGTTTTATCCCCTTTCTTGTGTTTTGTTCCAACTTTGGAGTACTTTTCATATGATTTCTTGGACTAACCTATTAACAAGAGACACAGTGCCAACTGCCTGTTTTCTGCTGTTTGTGGTTCCAGGAAAGCCAGAAAATGAATATTCTCGGAATTGGACGGGACAAAAGCCAAAGTGCCTATTTTTCCGGAAGGGCTCAAGTGCAAGAATACGAGACGGAGAAGGGCCAGAGGGCCGCCACACCACCTGGCCGCGCGGCCAGGCCTGGCCTGCGCCAGGGGGTGGTGTGGCCAGCCCAGGCACCCCCTCGGCCTCTCCTTCCGCCTATATATTGCCCTCGGGACGAAAACCCTAGGTGCCCGATCAAAAATCCACGAAAGAGCTTGTAGCCGCCATCATCTCCATCCCTAGGTCGGGAGGGATCTGAAGCTCTTCCCGGCACCCTGCCGGGGAGGGGAATTCACCCTGGAGGCCTTCTTCATCACCATGCAAGCCTCCGGTGTGATGCGTGAGTAGTTCATCCTTGGACTACGGATCCATGTAGTAGCTAGATGGCTGGTTCTCCTCCTTTGTGCTTTCATGTTTAGATCTTGTGAGCTCCGGTCATGATCAAGATCATCTATTTGTAATCATACATGTTGTGTTTGCGGGGATCCGATGGATATTGAGATGCTATTTCAGATTGATTATTGATTCTATCATGTCTTTGTTATTTGAGATCTTGCATGCTTTCCGTTGTTAGTAGCTATCTTGGCCAAGTATATTCTAGCAACTCCAAGAGTTAGTATTTATGCTCGATAGTGGGTTCATGCCTCTGGTAATCTGGGAAAGTGATAGAAATCTCTAAGGTACTAGATGTGATGTTCCTACTAGGGAGAAAACAACAATCCTTTGTTCATAGAACAATCGTATTGTTTACTTTACACGCAGTTCGTAAAGCAATAATCTGTTGCTTGCAACTTAATACCGGAGGGGGTTCGGATGATAACCTGAAGGTGGATTATTAGTCATAGATGCAGTTGGATGGCGGTCTATGTATTATGTTGTAATGCCCAATCAAGTCTCAAAGGAGTCAAGATGATTAGTATATGCATGTATTGCTTTATCGGTGTTTGTCAATTGCCCCGCTGTAATTTGTTCACCCAACATGTTATCTATCTAAGGAGAGCCACCTCTAGTGAACTATGGATCCCGGTCCTTGTCTTTTACATACAATCTACAATCTTTTACTGCTTTGTGTTTACTTTCTACAAACTTTTACTTCTTTCCATTTGATACGTTTAATCCTTTGTTTTCCGCAAAACACGGTGAGATTGACAACCTCATCGCACGTTGGGGACAAAGTTATGTGGTTGTGTTGTGCAGGTCTCCACGTTGCTACTAGCACCAGTAGTGCGCCCTGCCAAAGCTCAGCTAGTAACACCTTTGGGGTGTTTCCTTGCTCCTACTGGTTCGATTAAACCTTGGTTTCATAACTAAGGGAAACTTGATGATGTGCTTATCATACCTTCCTCTTGGGGTTCCCAACGAGCTCTACATCAACACCGCCAACAAGCATTTTTCTAGGCGCTGTGTTGAGCCATCAGGCTAAGGCTCATGACTGAACATTTTCATCATCATAAACCATTTGTGCTTCTCAACACATGTCAAAACATCTCAATAGAATGACTCATCATTCCAAGGTTTTCATGAGCATTTTCACTAAGTATTCCCATCTAAAGTGATCAAGTTTTATATTTAGCACTAGCCACTAAGGTTAAGAGTTTTCACTAATGAGGGATGCTAATCTCAATCTCATGCCATAGAATGACATCTAGTATAGGCCTAGTTTTATACTCTTTATGCCATCTATAATACTTTCCAAAATCTCACAAAGCATTACTAAAAGTAAACAAACTTTGGTAAAGTAAAAGATTTAAGCTTGCAAGTAAAACTTGGGATGGGTATAAATCAAAAGTATATAACCAAAGCATGCCTAAAGCATTTGCTTAACTTAAGGGGGCAAGTGTTAACTTGCTTAGTTCTAGCTTTCTAGTAATGGCTTGCATAGTTAAGAAACTTGCATGTGTTAGCTTTCCTTGATTGGTGCAGTGATTGAAATTCTCCTCGTCTTCTTCGGGGTAGAACTCCTCCTCCTCGTAGACTTGGTTGGTACTATCGTCTAGAAATAAATACGGGGTACACAATCACCAAACAATACTTAACTAAGTCTATTTAGCACACTAAAGCACACACTTGATGATCTAGCATCATCACAATCATCACAAGATTTAAAGAACTAGTTTCATTTATTTTATTTGAGAAAAGTAATTTCTACTCATTGAAATTAATTAAGATTTAATATTCTCCAATTAAAATATGGGATCATGTGGATACATGTCATCACCACACATTCTAATACATGGGAATGTGATTTAAAGGGTTGATCTCAGTTTATAAAGTTTAAGGATATTCTTTAAATAATTTAAAGTGACTAGAAATGCCCTAATAGCATTATTTTGGTACTAGTACAAAGTCACTACATGCAAACCTAAATATTATTACATATTCAGATAGGTGTTGCTAAATGTGATTTTTGAGAGTTGGAATCAACTCAAAAGCTATTATGGTTGAATTTTTAAAAATGTTTGAATGTAGAAAAGTCTCTGTCTTGTTATTTTTGCTATATGTGATCTCTAACTCCAAATGATTTAAATCCAATGGGCTTGGATAGATATTTTAATTATCTTTCTAACAAAATTTGAATCATGCCATTTGGTTAAGTGAATCTCGCTGAAATGATTTTTAAATAAGTAGACAGAATCTAGTTTTAACTAAATTAGAAAATCCTAATTTGAATCTGTGGGCTAGCGCGGGAAACGAACTGGGCCGGCCCAGCTGCACTGCGCGGGCGCAGCGGGCTACTAATAGGGGGTCCTACACATCAACGGTTGTTACTCAGCGAAACAGTAAGTTTTAATTTCAGCCGTGCGATTAGATGACAGATCAACGGCTGACATTCG
Source organism: Avena insularis (assembly GCA_023614405.1). NCBI lineage: Eukaryota > Viridiplantae > Streptophyta > Magnoliopsida > Poales > Poaceae > Avena > Avena insularis. Next base: position 462,273,204 of record CM042691.1, on the reverse strand, counting down.
TCGTCTTCGGTGAACAGGTCACCGGCGAGAACGTGAAGGGTTCGTAGCATAGAAAACAAAAAATTTCCTACGATGAGAACTATACGCCAAGATCTATCTACTAGATACAGAGCAACAGGTGGATATACATCCATGGAGAACTTACCCTCGAAGACCACGAGTTTTGTTAACGAGTTGGAACTCGTGGATGATGTAGTCGTACACTTGCCGATCTCAAGATCGTGATGAAGTGCAGCAGGTCCGGCTCTAGCACATCCTTCAGATCCAGCTCCAGCAAGTCCAGCACCGCAAAGCAGCGGTGCATCCGTGATCGCACACACGTCCGGTACCCCGACAACCTCTGTCCCTCGCTCTAGCAAAGCAGCGGAAGCAGCAACTCCTTTCCAGATAAAGCCACCAGGAACATGTATCTCGCTAATCCGAGACTATGGGGGAATAATACTAGAGGGGGAGAGAGATCCTTCACGAGGAGGTGTCTGGAAGAAGGGGTGTGAGGGGGGACTTTTATAGGAGGAGGGGGTGCCCTTCCCCCATGGCCGGCGCCCCATGGGGTGACCCCTCACCTTCTCATTCATGTGGTGGTAACTCCCTCCACATAAATTTGCCCCTTCACATTCTCTTTTAAAGTCTCCACTTTAAATGCATTAAATTTATCCAAATTTAATGCTCTCTCATTTAATAAAACTATTTTATTAATTTTATTCAGAATTTTGTTAATTACTTTAATTAACAAACATTCACATAAAACCCCCTGCAACATTTCAATATTACATGCAGAACCAAGTTCAGCAATTTGACCCGAAACAGTTTCGGTGTCTATTGAAATAATTCCAACACTTTCTTAAATCTTTATCTGAAACATATTTGCTCCAAATGGTGTCGGTATCCCTTAAGTGTGTCACCCTATGGTTCGCGAGTAATGCAGACATGATCGAGACCCCTCTCAGATCAATAATCAGAAGCGGGACCTGGAGATCCATACTGACTCCTACACATTCAACGATGACTTCTATGATCGTGAGAACCTTTAACGCTAGTAACTAAAATCCCTTTGTCTCATGATATAATACATGTCCGAGATTCGATCATCGGTATCCAAATACCTAGTTTGATCTCGTTACCGACATGCACTCTTTTCTCGTTCCCGTGATATAACATTCTAGTGATCACATCACTTGCTTGCAAGCTATCTTAATGTGATATCACCGAGAGGGCCCAGAGTATATCTATCCGTCATCGGGATTGACAAATTCCACTCTTGATACATGAGCCTCAACATAACACCTTCGTAGTACTGAACCCACCTTTATAGTCACCCTTTTAAGGTGTGACGTTTGGTGTTATCAAGATACTCTTCTGGTGTTAGCAATTAACATGATCTCATGGTCTAAGGATAAAGATTACTTCGTATGATCCATCGCATATGGATATATAGATATATTCACTCAAATTTCTGGAGAAAGCATATAAAGCAAAAAGATCCATCGCATATGGCTACATATAATGGACTATATACATCAATATGTATAATATCCAATAAGTTAGTCATCCGTTCCTCTTTGGCCTATGGATAGAGTTTCAATTATCTCGAGGAAACTTACACAAGCGTCAATTGATCAAAATCAAAGACTCCAAAATTCCATCAACATGGAGTTTCTTCATGTTTTCTTTCCAATATAATTTAAACAGCGATGCCACTTCATAAGTGATCTTCCAATCATTTGTCTTGCGACATTTTAGCAATAATGTTTATGAATGTGATTTCTCCCACTAGACTTGTAAAAGTTCATCCATACTTTATGGAATACGGTAATTATTTGAACAACCATTGTTCTCGTAATACCGGAACAAAATAACAATTATTAAAACAAATCTTGAAGGCTAGGTTTGACGACAACGAAAAACACAATAACACTTTATTTGTTTTCGATGAACATCATCACTTATTCTCTTGCTAGTTACTTAGGCCATTGCAGTTCATGAATTGCGTTGTCCTGTATGACACTTCATACCAACCAATTCGGTATCCAATACTGGTATCCAATACCTCAGAACCATATTGTTTAACAAGCAAGGAATATAGCCATAACATGTATATCTCCTATATACCTAAGTTGGACATCTCCAACCTTTTCTTTTTTGCCAAATTTTTTATAGATTCTCTTTCAACAATTCCTTTTCTTTTAAAAGAATCTATCAACATCAATAGTGGTGTCATTCACATGACACATAGTACAAAGCGTGTATAGTCAAATACTAATACCTTTGGACTTGCACTTTGAAGTGGATCACCATCATCAAATGTTTGGTGTTCTTTCAAAAATCCATTCTTTAGTAATCTATCAGTGTAGTAAACATTTTACTTACATCTTCTATTCATCCTTATCATGACAACTTTCATGATCAAGCTACTATAGCCTGTAAGTAAGAATTGCGAGTATAATGTTAGTTCCCAAAACCTTTTTGGGAGATCCGGATGCTTAGCGTCTCCATCCTTCACAAATTCTCATACAATATGAGAACATGTATTTTGCTAAATTATACTCTATCATAATGTAACCAAAAACATTGTTTCAGATATCACAATATCTTTCACACATGATGGTTTCTGAAACAATTTTCGGCTCCTATATAATCTTGATATTAAAACAACTTCTGAATATCAATAATCATGGAGGCAAACATTATACTTTAGATACTAACATTGGAATTCTTACTCTTGATTTAATACTACTTATTAAACTTCATGGAGTAAATAGAGTTTGCTGAAAGTTTGCAATAGGACTTATAAACGTTAAATTGACATTCAAAACAATACGATACCTACCAGAAAGTAAATATCCAGAATTCTATAGTTCTATTATCTCAATTAAAACTAAGCATAAGGTAGTGAACAGACGCCAATGACTACAACAAATTATGCAAATTCACTTTGATTTAGTTTATGACAAATTGAGTTCGACTAATCCAAATTAGAAATGAAGTCCCACTCAAAAACGACATCCCTCGTGCCTTTTTGGTGATTACATGAACCAAATCCACTACACCAAGTCCGATCATCACGTGAGCTGATGTAGCTTCAAAGGCGAGCATCTATATGGGCATCATATAAACTATATGACTCATGCTTAACCTTTCGGTCCGTGTTCCGAGGCCATGTCTGTACATGCTAGGCTCGCCAAGTAAGAACCTTAGTATTCGCATGTGTAAAACTGTCTTACACACGTTCCCATGAAAGCGTAGATTCGAGTACACCCGATCATCATGTGATGTCTCGAAACACGATCCACAGAATGGTGCATACTTAAAGAAGAACACATTTTTATCTTGATATCTAAATGAGGGATCATCTTATAATGCTACAAAAAAGCTCCAAACTAGAAGTATAAGATGCTAACATCTAATGTGTAAAGTGAGATGATATGGTCCATGCATTTGATCTCTATCATTTGCATCGTGGTATGATCTCTATCATTCCGTTGTGTGTAAGGCCAAGGTCTATGGAACTTACATGTTGAGTGTGTTGTAAGAGTATCTATCATACATCTACTTACAACAATACCATATCAAGACACTAACCCAGCAATGATCTAAACTAGACGCCTCTAATTTATCAATTGCAGGTTTTACGTGACTTAGGGATTTCGGAGATAGAACCGTTCTTACCTACGAACATGAAACACAACGAGGATAACCAAGTTATTAGCAACTCGTTGTAAATCAGATATTGACTATAGTAGGAGAGACAGACACCTGCCAGCCACTTATGCTATCGTGGTGGTGTCACGGCAGATGCCATGGATAGGCTAAAGGTGGGGACTAATACACGCTAGGGGAATCCAGGGAGGGATAGTGAAGTGATTCTCCACACAGAAGTTTGTATTGCTTTGCTTCCAAGATTACAAGTGCTCCTTGAGCTATATTGGCGAGAGGAGGAAGAAGGAGCTCTCTTACTCTCACCCACAGTTCACACCTAAAACCTTAGCCAAATCAGAATGGAAGAAAACCCAACCCCCTCTACTGAAACCCTAGCCCCCCTTATATAGAGGGGGCTTGGTCTCTGCCTAGGGAATATGTGGAGGCATATTCCTAAGAATATGCCTCCTCTCAAAGTGGTAAGCCGACCAGGGTGCTTTTTGCCCCGCGTCACACATGCTTTAGCTACGTGAGCTCAAGGGCGCCACCGACATGGGCGTCGTCACCCTTGTCGGCCATGACCCGGTGGTCCTGCCCTTGTCTGCTTCTCTCATGCAGTGCGTATCGGGCCTTCTTTTTGACCAGCGAGATTCCTTCCTTCTCCCAGAAGCTAAACGGGACCCGGATCATAGTAGATCCGGCTATACCTGTTCCTGCATACAAGTTAGACAAGCACTTCCGACTTACTCCTTAAGTCGGCTGAGACAATGTTAGGCGACCCCCCCTGGTCCGGGTTACTCCGTGATCCGGCCTGCCTTGAGGTGACCCGGCCAGCATCCGCTTTGACCTTGCCGAATCTCGGCTAACTCAGCCTTTATACCCCGGAGTGACCCTACCCAGGGGTATCCCCCCAACATTAGTCCCCGAAGCTGGTGCGGTCTTAGCTGCCTTGGCCGCTAAGGCCACATCAGGTTCATTTATGTTCGAGCCTTGGACGTTATTTCCGAGTTAGCTCTTTATCTCGGATTATATGGATTTATGTTCTCTTCGCACGTTCTAAGTTTTCACTTGTCGGCCGGGTTACCATTTTGACTCGGATCTCATGGTTTTACTTTCCCTCTGCACATTCTAAATTTTTACTTGCTGTCCGTGTTACCATGGTTCGATCTGGGCCTTGTTTCCTTCTCTCATACGCCAACCCATGTGGAGGCTAATCATTACGTTGTGTTATTTTAAGGGCCTGCGCAGTAACCACCGCAGTAATTGTCAGTTATCACTGTGCGAGGGTCACGTCACGCCTGCCTCCTCGTTTACCGCATCAGTGCGTCATGCCATGGGATCGCCTCTGCCCTGTGGCCCTCCGTGTGGCTCCTCACTGATTGGCTGAGACAGATGATACACGGCCACACCATGTGGCTCATTTGCAGGGTGCGATCCCACTCACCCCTTTAGGGAGTGGTTAAATAGCGGAGGGGCGCACCCCTTAAGATTTTTTCCTCTTGCCCTCCGCCTGCTGCTCTTCTTCTTCGTCTTCCTCGCGACGCCGCCAGACTTTTCTAGCAGCATCGCCGCCTTGCCTCGGCCGCTGCCATAGCTAGCGACTCCCTCGCCACGGGTCCTCGCCAATCTAGGCCTCTGACCCCCGCCACCGCTAGCGCCAGCGAGGGTAGCGAGTACGAGATGACGGAGGAGGAGCTCGTCGTCGCCGAGCAAGAAATGGAGGAGGACACCGCTGCGGCGGACCGTGGCGCGTGGGCCAGGTCTTGGGTCTGTCAAGATGACCTGGACTGGCTTTACCGGACCAGACGCATCCCCGTCGGCGTCGTCGCTTGTCTCCCCTCCGCCGAACGGGCCCCCTCACCCAATCCGGGTGAGTTCGTCATGTTCTTGTCCCACTTCCAACGGGGGTTCGGCTTGCCGGTGAGCGACTTCTTCCGGGATTGGCTTAGCACCTACAAGCTGCAGCCGCACCACCTTCCAGCCAACGCTATCACTTCTCTCTCTATGTTTGCTTCTACGATCGAAGGCTACGCCGTACTGTGGCCCACGAAGGAGTTGTGGATCCGGTTTTTCGGCCTCCGTCGTAGCGTCATCCCCAACATACAAGTTGAGTCGGAGGAGAAGCAGCACACCCAATTCGGAGCTGCGTCCATCTCACCCCAGAGGACTTCCGTTTTCCCCCGAGTCACCGGGATTGACTCCTGCAAATGATGGGCCCGGATCTTCTTCTATGTCCGGAATACGGGCACTGAAGATTTGATTCGGTTGCTCACCTATACTCCGGGTCCACCTAACCCGGAATTTTGGGAGGAGATCTCCAAGAAGCCCACGGCCTTGGCCAACCAGGTTAACAAGAGGTTCGCGAAACTGAAGAAGCTCGGATTGCGCAACGAGGATGCTATGATCACGCTCGCAGAACCAATCTCTCCCTCCGAGCGCACCCACAAGGTGTGCCACATGAGTTTCGGCCGCGACCCCAACCGAACCTCCTCCTTCAAGCTGAGCAACACGGAGATTTATCGCCGGGTTAAGGCTCTCTTCACCACCCACAAGAATTTCTCCACTGAGTGGACGTGGGGAATTGAGCACTTTTGTCGTGACAGGCTCCCTCCCGCGGTAAGCTTCGCGCGGCAAACTTACTTCGGATTAAATATATGTCGGTTTTTGTTGTATTTTTGACTCTGTTCTTCATTCTTTTTCTCAGCTATTCCTTCAGCAGACCCTTGAGGACTGCATGGATCCGACCCTTAAGTGGGCGCCGGACCGAGAGACCCCGGATGAGGAGGAGCCGGACCAGGAGATGTTTCTCCCTATGACCGACGCTACAAAACAACCCACCGGTAAATTCTCTTCTATTAGAGACTGGCCCGATGATAAGGATGACTCGAATGTCGAGGTGATTGAACCTGTTGAGGTTGTCCCTCTTTCTTTTGCCTTTCCGGCATCATCTAACCCCGGTGGGAATATCCACGAGGATCCTTCGCTTGCTACGGACAAACCGGTTCCGATGGCGCCGAAGAAGAAGCGCGGAGCCGCACCAAGTTCCTCCTTCGGACCTTCTCAGCCCGCAAAAAGGCAAAAGAGGGCCAGAGACAAAGCTGCCTCCAAGCCGGCAGGCAAAGCCCCAGCACGAAGGGCTCGGAAACCCAAGGAGGCCCAAACCTCGGATGCGTAAGTCATTTTTCCTTCCATAACCCACTTTTCCTTGCATCGTTGTAATTTCTCTTCTAACATTATTCTCTTTTGCAGGGCTCCGGTGGAGGTCCCTCAGAGCGGATCTAGCATATCTTCACCGCTCCGATCTAGCCCTTCTCCCTCTCGTGACGACGAGTCATGTCCGTTGAGCCCTATTCCAGAGGGTTACGCGGCTGCTCCGGGTTCCGCACTACCTTGTCAAGAGGAGGGCAACCTCGGAGCGGGAGAGACCGGCCCAGCCGAGGCGACATCGTCCACAAATTCGGCATCGCCGCAACTAGTAGCCACCGAGACTACCTCGACACCAGCACCAGCCCCAGCACCAGCAACAGCTCCCGTACCAGTGACCGAACCAGCACCAGCACCCGTTCGGGCACCAAGAAAATCAGCAACCGCACCAAGTCCAGCTATAAGAGCTCTAGGGCCAAGTTCTTCCGCCTCGTCCGAGTCATCTCAACCTCGGCGAGGAACTACCCCAGCAGCTCCTAAGGGGAAATCCGCTGCAGTTACTTCTTCCCAGCAAGCCAAGGGCAAAAAGGCTTCGGATGCTACCAAGTCACCATTCGTCGAGGCTGGGCAGCGAACCCTAGCATCAATGCTTCCCAAGAAAGCTCTAGTAGCGAAGGATGCCCCTGCCGAGCCAACTGATGCGCAGCAAATGGTTCTGCATACCAGCCCAACCCTTGCCTTGGTTGAGAGGAAAGAAGCGCATGCGAAGGGCTTGGTGGCACCCCATATGCTCACCGGTGAGCGGTACCCTCCGAGCTTGATTGAGTTCGTCATGAACTGGAACAATGCGGAGTTCGTCCACAACGACGATCTTCCAGAAAAGTTCGGCCCCGCAGAATTTTCCGCCCAAATGAACACAGCCGCTAAGGCAATGAACCTCGCGGGGCGGATGATGGAGGTATGTCGCTTCTCCTTTACCTGCTGTAGATAATAACCATTAGTCCCCGAGCCTCCGGGGGAGTAACTTGTTACTCGGCCGGATCCTCATTAGAAAACTAACGTAACTCCATGAGAACTTCGAATATGCACACACCTAGAGCCGGGTTAAGTTCCACTTGGCCTGGATCTTGTACACTTCGAATATGCACACACCTAGAGTCGGGTTAAGTTCCACTTGGCCCGGATTTTAGTACACTTCGAATATGCACACACCTAGAGCCGGGTTAAGTTCCACTTGGCCCGGATTTTGTACACTTCGAATATGCACACACCTAGAGCCGGGTTGAGTTCCACTTGGCCCGGATTTTGTGCACTTCGAATATGCACACACCTAGAGCCGGGTTAAGTTCCACATGGCCTAGATTTTAGTACACTTCGAATATGCACACACCTAGAGCCGGGTTAAGTTCCACTTGGCCCGGATCTTTGTATACTTCGAATATGCACACACCTAGAGCCGGGTTAAGTTCCACTTGGCCCGGATTTTGTACACTTCGAATATGGACACACCTAGAGCCGGGTTAAGTTCCACTTGGCCCGGATTTTGTACACTTCGAATATGCACACACCTAGAGCCGGGTTAAGTTCCACTTGGCCCGGATTTTGTACACTTCCAATATGCACACACCTAGAGCCGGGTTAAGTTCCACTTGGCCCGGATTTTGTGCACTTCGAATATGCACACACCTAGAGCCGGGTTAAGTTCCACTTGGCCCGGATCTTTGTACACTTAGAATATGCACACCTAGAGCCGGGTTAAGTTCCACTTGGCTCGGATTTTGTACACTTCGAATATGCACACACCTAGAGCCGGGTTAAGTTCCACTTGGCCCGGATTTTGTACACTTCGAATATGCACACACCTAGAGCCGAGTTAAGTTCCACTTGGCCCGGATTTTAGTACACTTTGAATATGCACCAAGCTAATTTATGCTTTTGTACTCTTTTTAGGTGACCACCAATCGCCGGAGTGCTGAATGCCAACGCCTGCTGGATACCCACAAGATGCTACGCACAAAGCACGTTGCACTTATCGCGGAACATGAGAAAAGGGGTAAGTTTCTCCCTTGGCGCTTTTCCGTTTTTCTTCATCTTCTTCTGCCGATCTAATCTCATCATTCGGTTTCTGCAGCTGGGGTGGAGGCTAAGAACAAGATCATGCGGAAGAACTTGGAGCAAATCAAGGGTATGTCCTTTTTGTCCGACCTTATAGTGTTTTCCATTTCCTTTTCTCCTTGGCTCGGCAAACATTCATTCCTTGGCTCTGCCGGGTCAACATACTATTTTAGCATCGCTTGAGGATAGTGTGCCCGTGCCTGATATGATGCTGCATTTGCTCGAACAAGCAGGGCAGCATCAAGCCGAGCTGAAGAAAAAAGATGATGAGCTCGCTCTCCTCCGGACCAAGGACAATGAGATTGCCAGGCTCAAGGATGAGATGGAGAAGATGAAGGCCCAGCACCAAACCGAGCTCCAAAAGGTTGGCCAGAACTTCACAGAAGAGCACGAGCGCCTTACTCTCCAGATCTCCAAGGACCAAGACCTACTCAAAGAATCCGACATCCAGCTTGGGTCGGCAAATGCTGAGCTTGAGCAACTTCGCAAGAGACGCGATGGCTGCATCAAGGAGTTGACCCGGATCCTCAGCCATATATCATGTAAGTTCCTTCCCTTATCCGACCTACTTTTCCAGGTTACTTCATATGTCTTTTCTTTAACTTCTTCCTTTGTCTTGCTCCCAGGCAAATTTCCTGAGGGCACCACTATTGCAAGCGCAGCAGTTGCAGGTTTCCGCCGAGCGAGGGGTACTCCTGCCGCCCCTGATGGTGAGGAGGTTCCCTACGACATGGAGGACCTATTGGTCAGCTTGTCATCTCGCGTGGAACTCATCAAGAACTATGGCAAGGATACCCTCGACGCTGCAGTTCGCATCTTCAACACGTTCTGGCCCGGAGAAGATACCCCGGAGACCACCGCGATTCTCGTCGAGAAGCTAATGGAGACTGAGACCTAGCTTGACCTCTGGAGAGAGTCCGCTGGGCGTGCCGCAGCTGATACTATCCTTCATCACATACTCACATGGTATGAGAAGATCGACCTCAGCCTCCTTACACGCCTGCGCACAGGATCCAGATGGACCAATGACCCGGAGTGGGTAGCTCGGCCAGTTTGCGCCACAGCCTCATCGAATACTCTCCTATCCATGAATGGGTTGAAGGACCGAGCTTCCTGGAATCCGCTGGGGACGAGAATGCTGAGAACGCTGAAGACAGGTCGGATGAGGACGAAGAAGGCGATGCCTCAGATATTGAAGACAGCGAAGAGAACGCCGAACTTCCTCCTCCTGCTGCTCCTTAAGTCAAAAAACTTGAAAATTTATCAGATCCCCGGTATGCCGGGCGGAACTGTATCCCGTGTATATGTGATATTTTGCTACTAAGTTCTTATGCCGGGTTAACTTGGGCGTAGTCCCCGAGTTTCTTTTTCTTGTTCGTCCAATCTTTTGGCTCGGATCGTGTCTACCTTGATTCGGTTTTATAACTTACGAATCCGAGCTTCAAAAATTATCTTAACAATACTAGGAAACTTTTAGACTTAGCTCAAAAATAAAGCTGCATAATAACTTGAAAATAAATACAGGGTTAGTCCGAAAAACAAATGTTGGCTCGAATAAATTCTTTTCCTTAGTCGCTTTTCATGTGCTACGCAATTCCAAACTTGTTCTCTTGCTTGCCATGAAGCCAATTCTTGTTGGACAGCAGCAAGTCGAAGAGTTGGGTTTTTGGTGCTCACACATTACTAATCCGAGTTAAGTAGAACAACTTATTCCAGCTAACGCACAAGAGACAACAACAAAAATTATTAAGGCAGTCCCCGAGTTACTGCTCGAGGTGCTAACATTTCATTGATAAGCTCATTGCCGACATACATACCGACATATGAGACGACTCGGATACATACACTTCTTAGCTAAGTGTAGAAAGGACGAAGTAGTGCTACATTCCATGGTCGCTTAGATTCCTCTCCGGACCTGTCCGCCTTGTTCTTTTCCTGTGGCTTTGCATCTATAAGATAATAAGAATCATTGTGCAATGCTTTGCTCATGATGAATGGCCCTTCCCATGGGAGGGATAATTTATGCATGCCAGTAGTACGTTGTACCAACCGGAGCACCAGATCGCCTTCCCGAAAGACTCGGGGGCACACTTTCCGGCTATGATAGCGTCAGAGATTTTGCTGATATATGGCGGATCAAGGCTGCCTTCTCGCTTCTTCCAGCAGATCAACATCATTTTGCCGGGCTTCTTGCACTTCGCTTCGTGTATTGGGTGACCCTAGGCGAATCATGCTCTATGTCGGCTGGTAATACAGCTTCTGCCCCATATACCAGAAAAAACGGCGTATAGCCTGTTGATCGATTCGGAGTTGTTCTTAAACTCCACAGTACCGCTGGTAGTTCTTCTATCCAGCACCCCGCTGATCTTTGCAGCGGCTCAATAAGCCGGGGTTTTATCCCGGATAGTACTAATCCGTTGGATCTTTCCACTTGTCCGTTTGATGCGGGGTGGGCTACCGAGGCTACGTCCAGCCGGATCCTCTTATCTCGCGTAAACGCGCAAACGCTCCTTCCGCAAAATTTGTGCCATTATCAGTTATGATACTGTGTGGGTAACCGTACCTCAGGATTATATCTTTGAGAAACGTTACGGCCGTAGCCCCATCACATTTCCTAATAGGCTTTACTTCGATCCACTTCGTAAATTTATCCACCATGACCAAAATGTGAGTCATGTTTCCCCTTGCTGGTTTAAACGGACCAACCATATCCAAGCACCATATGGAAAATGGCCATGTGATTGGTATGGTCTTGAGTTCCGACATTGGCATATGTGTCTTAGTAGCGTACCTCTGACAACCATTGCATTTTCTCACCAGATCTTCTGCTTGTTCTAAGGCACTTGGCTAGTAGAACCCATGCCGGAATGCTTTTACCACCGTGGCTCTGAATGAAGCATGATGCCCGCATTCTCCTTGGTGTATATCTCGGAGGATGTCAAGCCCTTCTTCCGGGTCAACGCATCGCTGGAGGACATTGGTTACACTATGTTTGTACAACTCGGAATTGATAATCGTGTATGCTTGTGCTCTCCTCTGAGTTTTCCTGGCTAACACCTCCTTAGTGGGTAACGTTCCATCTTTCAGGAATTGAAATATAGGCAGTGCCCAAGCTGGTATTGCTCGTGCAGGGAACACATCCTCATCAATTTCCATCTGATCCACCGGCATAACTTCAGCCGGATCACGCTGAGCAGTCCCCGGGTCCAGCGAGGTAGTCCTCGGGTTTGCTGAGGCAGTCCCTAGGTTTCGCGCACTACCTCCCATGTTAATGTCCATGGGCTCGGCTCCGGATTCTGTATCTTATGGGACATAGATCGAGTCGGTTCCTGGGGACGGCCTGATAGATGGTTTTCTGAGGTGTTCCAATGCTACACCCTGTGGAATTGCCTGTCGGGTTGATCCGAGCTTCGATAGCATGTCGGCAGCCTCATTTTCCACCCGGGGTACATGGTGAAATTCGCATCCCTCAAAGTAACCAGATATCTTCTGCACATGAAATCTGTACAGTGCCATGTTTGGATCCAGGGCGTCCCACACTCCGGACACTTGCTGCACCACCAAATCCGAGTCGCCAAAGCATATGATCCGACGTATGCCAATCTCTTTTGCCACTTTGAACCCGTGCACAAGAGCTTCGTACTCAGCAACATTGTTTGATGCCGCGAAATGGATCTGCAATACGTATTTTAGCTGGTCCTTCTTTGGCGAGGTAAGCACAACCCCTGCGCCTAATCCGGTTTTGGTTTTTGATCCGTCAAAGTGCAGTCGCCAATAGTTCGGATCTGGTGGCGGTGGTTCGTATTGTACCTCGGCCCAATCTACAAAAAAGTCCGCCACAGCCTGATACTTGATTGCTTCTCTTCTGTCATATTGTGGCGCATAAGGAGCTAGTTCAATTGCCCATTTTGTGATTCGACCACTCGCATCCTTGTTACCCATTATCTCGGATATGGGAGCCTCACATATTACTTTGATGGGGTGCTCCTCAAAGTAATGCTTTAACTTCTTTGCCGCCATATAGACACCATATGCCACCTTTTGAAAGTGCGGGTAGTTATGTTTTGAGGCAGATAATATCTCGCTCAAGTAATACACTGGCCTCTTCACCGACTTACCCTCTTCATCGCGCACTACTACAATCACTGCACTTACAACTCGGTTGGTTGCGGCTATGTAGAGCAACATTGGCTCCTTTGATAGTGGAGAGGCTAACACTGGTGTAGTGGCCAACATCTTTTTTAAGTGGGCAAAGGCTTCATCGGCCTGTGGCGTCCAAACGAACTTATCCGACTTTTTCATGAGTTGGTAGAGAGGCAATGCCTTTTCTCCCAACCGACAAACAAACTGACTCAATGATGCTAGGCACCCAGTGAACTTCTGGACATCGTTAAGACACTTCGGCAGCTCCATTCGTTCAATGACCCGGATCTTAGTTGGATTAACTTCGATACCTCGGCTGGAGACGAGAAATCCGAGTAATTTTCCAGCCGGGACACCGAAGGTACATTTTTCCGGGTTAAGCTTCATTCGGAACCTTCTTAAGTTCGCGAATGTCTCCCTGATGTCGTCAAGGAGCGTTTTGCTTTCCTTGGTCTTGATAACCACATCATCCACATATACTTGTACATTTTGACCTATTTGGTCGTGCAAACATTTTTGCATACATCTTTGGTACGTTGCACCTGCATTACGTAAACCAAACGGCATAGTGCGATAGCAATAAGCCCCGTACGGGGTGATAAATGCGGTCTTTATTTGATCATCCGGATTCAGAGGTATCTGGTGGAAACCAGAATATGCATCAATGAATGACAACAGTTCACATATCGCGGTTGAGTCTATGACCTGATCTATCCTCGGCAGTGGAAATGGATCTTTTGGACACGCCTTGTTCAGGTTCGTGTAATCGATACACATACGCAGAACTACTGCCACGTTCGGATCATCCTTCTTCTTTTCTAGCAGCACCGGATTAGAGAGCCAATCCGGATACAGTACTTCCATGATAAATCCTGCTGCTAGCAACCGAGCTATCTCGTCCCCAGTGACTTTTCTCCTATGCTCAGCAAAGCGGCGGAGAGGTTGCTTCACCGGCCTTGCTCCGGGTCTTACGTTCAAAGAGTGCTCGGCCAACTCCCTCGGAACACCTTGCAAGTCCTGTGTGGACCAAGGAAAAATGTCCCGATTCTCACGAAGGAAGCTGACGAGCTCGCTTTCCTATTTATCACTTAACCCGGCACCAATTGTTACGGTGCGCTCCGGGAACATGTCATCAACTGGAACCTTCTTGGTATCTTTCGTGGCCTGGAAGGATACACTTCCATGCGGGTTACTTAGCGCCGGCATATAATGCTACGTGGACTGAGCCAATGCCGCCACCTCCTGAATTTTCCTTTTCTCCTGCGCAATCACAAGTGACTCGGCTAAGTTAGACCCGGCAGATGCACACTCCATGGAATGTCGGAAATCCCCCGCAATGGTAATCACTCCATTTGGTCCGGGCAACTTCATCTTCAAGTAGCTAATATGACAACTTTCCATGAACTTGTTCAGCGCTGGCCTTCCGAGTAATGCGTGATACACGCTTTCTAAGTTCACCACTTCGAACTCCAGATTCTCAGTTCGGCAGTTACCCCTCGTGCCGAACAATACGTCAACCCGGACCTTGCCTATGGGCTCACAAGAAATGTCGGGCACAATACCATGGAAAGTTGTCCTCGTGGGCTGCAGCATGTTTTCCGAGATGCCCAACTTGCGGATTGTGTCCGCATACATGATGTTAATGCTGCTGCCATTGTCGATCAGTACCTTTGAGAACCTAACATTAATGCTAGTCCCAATGAACGTCGGGTCTAGCACCAACGCATACGAACCAGGGCTTGGCATAAGCTTGGGATGATCCTTTATGCTCCAGGTGATTTCCTGGTCCGACCAAGGCATGTACCTCATCACTGCCGGCATCACTGCATTCACCTCCATATGCCTACGCTGCAGGCTTTTTCTGTCAGTTTCCTCAGTGGTGAACACACAATAGCTCTGGTGATGCTCTCTGTACTCATTTCTTCCCTCATTTCCGGGGTACCTCTGATCCAGCTGGTGCTGATTTTCCACCTGATGCACTACATACCTTATCTCATTATTGTCATACCTCGGCGGAGGGGGAGGCAACATTAGCTGCGTGTTCGCTCCAGAGAGCAATTGCTGCCAGGGTAACTCCTGCCGAGGTTGATCATTCCGGGGTGCCTGAGCATTCCCTGAACGATCTTGTTCTATCTTACGCATCCACTCACATTGCCTCGTTGTGTGACCCACTGGATTACTCGGATTTGGCGTGTGAAACTTACACGGCTGATCCAACATCGACTCATAGGTGTACCTCGGACGTTCCTTTTTTCTTGCCACTGTTTCTTTTGTTCTGGCGTCCAAGTTTTCTAGCCATCGTTTCTCGAAGTCCATTGCCCTCCAGTTTTCTGGCGTTGATTGCTCCCTGCTCCGGGTTGATCTTGATTCACAGCTACAACTTGTTGCGAACCGTAGTGATGATCCGGTTTATCATCTCTTCTTTTTCCTCTATAATCATTCCTCCGAGATGACCCGGCTCCATCCCTCTGATAGTACTCCTCGTTCGACTCGTTTGATGCAAGCCTAGGTTGAGTCAGATCACCCAAAGCATACGAATCGGCAATCCGGATCATCTCTGCCAACGTAATTGGCATTTTCCTTTGCAACTTCATCCACAGCTTGCTTCCATATCTGCACCCTTGCGCAAACCACGCTATGGCCTGTGACTCTATGACATCCTCACATGAGTTTCTCACGGTACACCACCGGATCAAGAATTCACGGTCTGTCTCATTAGGTCTTTGCTTGCACATAGCTAGGGTCTGCGGCCTATTTGGCCTCTGATATGTACTTGAGAAATTGCTGATAAACATTTCCTCAAAATCTATCCAGCAGTTGATGCTTCCGGGTGGCAAATTGTTCAGCCATACTCTTGCCGGCCCTTCCAACATCTGGGGTACGTATCGCATACCCATCTCAAGTTGCCGCGGCAATTTTCATAGCCGTAGTATAGTTTATTAGCCAATCCTCCGCTTGGTACTGCCATTACACGTCTGCGTGCTCGGGCAGCTGGAAGTTGGGTACCGGTGGCTCCTTCATGATCCGGGGTCCAAAGCACGCTGGACCCGGTAGACCTTGACATTCGATCTGTTCCGACCTATACAGGAGATCTAGTTTCAACCTGGCATCATCCGGCATCAAATCCCTGCTGCCCAATCTTGACCCTATCACATGATAGTCCGGTCTTGGGTACCCCGTGTTCACCATCTCCGAATCACCGTCGTTGTACCGGTTTTGCTCTTGTGGTGCACCTCTCTGTTGCATACCTCGGCCGGCACTTTGCTCTTGCCTTGGTATATTCCGCTGCCGCGGTTGTCCTACTCCTGCCGAGTTTTGCTGTCTGGTATTGCCGTTGGCAGCGTTCCCTTGGCCGGCATTGCCTTGGTCGTGGTTACCTCGGTCAGCTTCACCTCGGCTCACACTTCGTCGTTCATCATTTTTCTGTGCTTCTTTTCCTTTCCATGCCCGCGTCGGGTCGTACGGGACGATCTGTTTGTTCCGTCTGGCCGAGGTTACTACCTCTTCTCTCCTTGGACCACTATGAGGAGACGATGCGGCTCCAGCGGATTTCTCTGGGTTACCCATCGCCGAATGGACGATTTTGGAGGCTCCAGCTCTCTCCGGGTTAGCTCTGAGTAGCTCTTCGTTCTGTCTGTTCGTGATCCGAACTAGCTCGTTAACCCTATCTTGTTGTCTTTGACGGGCTTCACCCGTCAGACCCTCTAACTCGGATGCAGCCGCATCCGCTGCTCTGAGGTTCTTCGCCGGGGTACTATACTTCGGCAGCCCCACGGACAAACAGTTTTCCGATTCCTCGGCTCCATTATCACTTTCTCTGTTCATCTCACTCATGTTCAACGACTGCTAAGCCGCGGCTATTTTCTTTGCGCCCTCTAGTAGCTTTTGCCTAGTTTCCTCCAGCTCGGCCTGCGCCCGAGTCGGATCTACTGCTGCTACTACAGGGTTTGCCAAGCTATCCATCGCCTCTCTCAGAACATTTTCCGGCCTCTCTAGTGGAAGACCTCTGGCTTTCTTTGGTGCCTTAGGCATTACCTCCGGATCTAGCGCCGGATCCTTGTTTGCGCCCGCACCAAGCACGGTCATCATCACCTCTGCATGGTCCGGAGAGCGAGCGATACACGCCCCGCGAGCCACTGTGAGGTGTGGTTCCCCTGCTTCGACGACGTGGCGCGGATAAGCGCACGTTACGTCCACAGCAACGTAGACCTTGTGCGCGCCGAGCTTGACGAAGAGGCCGTTGCGCGGAAGTGGGCGCGTCAAGCGACTGCGTTATCGTCACGACAAAGTCCAGCACTCCAAAGCGCTGAACGAGCCCGGAGACGATGCATTCGCCGGTGGCGATGAAGTTTCCCGTCCGGATCTTGACCCCTGCTAGCGCTGCTAGCCCCACGGTGGGCGCCAACTGTCGTGGTGGTGTCACGGCAGATGCCATGGATAGGCTAAAGGTGGGGACTAATACACGCTAGGGGAATCCAGGGAGGGATAGTGAAGTGATTCTCCACACAGAAGTTTGTATTGCTTTGCTTCCAAGATTACAAGTGCTCCTTGAGCTGTATTGGCGAGAGGAGGAAGAAGGAGCTCTCTTACTCTCACCCACAGTTCACACCTAAAACCTTAGCCAAATCAGAATGGAAGACAACCCAACCCCCTCTACTGAAACCCTAGCCCCCTTATATAGAGGGGGCTTTGTCTCTGCCTAGGGCATACGTGGAGGCATATTCCTAAGAATATGCCTCCTCTCAAAGTGGTAAGCTGACCGGGGTGCTTTTCCCCCGCGTCACACATGCTTTAGCTACGTGATCCTCTGCGGCGCCCGCGTCAGCCGACATGGGCGTCGTCACCCTTATCGGCCATGACCCGGTGGTCCTGCCCTTGTCTGCTTCGCTCATGCCGTGCGTACCGGGCCTTCTTTTTGACCAGCGAGATTCCTTCCTTCTCCTAGAAGCTAAACGGGACCCGGATCATAGTAGATCCAGCTATACCTGTTCCTGCATACAAGTTAGACAAGCACTTTCGACTTACTCCTTAAGTTGGCCGAGACAATGTTAGGAGACCCTCCTGGTCCGGGTTACTCCGTGATCTGGCCTGCCTTGAGGTGACCCGGCCAGCATCCGCTTTGACCTTGCCGAACCTCGGCTAACTTGGCCTTTATACCCCGGAGTGACCCTACCCGGGGGTATCCCCCCAACATATGCAAAACAAGTTGCATGTCAGTCGTGGAACCGGTCTCATGTACGATGACATGTAAGGTTGGTCCGGGCCGCTTCATCCCACTATGCCACCAATATCCAAAATACATAGAAGATGCAATAACATGATCATCATCGCCCACATATAAACATATGTGTACTACCCGTGCAAAGCACCTACGCATAGATCAGGCTCTGATAACACTGAAGGGTTTGCAGCATAGAAAACAAAAAAATTCCTACGACGAGAACTATACGCCAAGATCTATCTACTAGATACAGAGCAACGGGTGGATATACATCCATGGAGAACTTACCCTCGAAGACAACGAGTTTTGTTAACGAGTTGGATCTCATGGATGATGTAGTCGTACACTTGTCGATCTCAAGATCGTGATGAAGTCCAGCAGGTCCGGCTCCAGCACGTCCTTCAGATCCAGCTCCAGCAAGTCCAGCACCACCAAGTCTAGCACCACAAAGCAGCGGTGCATCCGTGATCGCACACACGTCCAGTACCCCGACAACCTCCATCCCTTGCTCTAGCAAAGCAGCGGAAGCAGCAACTCCTTTCCAGATAAAGCCACCGGGAGCATGTATCTCGCTAATCCGAGACCATGGGGGAATAATACTAGAGGGGGAGAGAGATCCTTCACGAGGAGGTGTGTGGAAGAAGGGGTGTGAGGGGGTCCTTTTATAGGAGGAGGGGGGTGCCCTTCCCCCATGGCCGGCGCCCCATGGGGTGGCCCCTCACCTTCTCATTCATGTGGTGGTAACTCCCTCCACATAAATTTGCCCCTTCACATTCTCTTTTAAAGTATCCACTTTAAATGCATTAAATTTCTCCAAATTTAATGCTCTCTCATTTAATAAAACTATTTTATTAATTTTATTCAGAATTTTGTTAATTACTTTAATTAAGAAACATTCACATAAACCCCCCTGCAACATTTCAATATTACATGCAGAACCAATTTCAGCAATTTCACCTGAAACAGTTTCGGTGTCTATTGAAATAATTCCAATGCTTTCTTAAATCTTTATCTAAAACATATTTGCTCCAAATGGTGTCGGTATCCCTTAAGTATTTCACCCTACAGTTCGCGAATGATGCAGACATGATGGAGACCCCTCTCAGATCAATAATCAGAAGCGGGACCTGGAGATCCATACTGATTCCTACACATTCAACGATGACTTCTGTGATCGTGAGAACATTTAACACTAGTAACTAAAATCCCTTTGTCTCATGATATAATACATGTCCTAGATTCGATCATCGGTATCCAAATACCTAGTTTGATCTCGTTACCGACATGCACTCTTTTCTTGTTCCCGTGTTATAACATTCTAGTGATCACATCACTTGCTTGCAAGCTATCTTAATGTGATATCACCGAGAGGGCCCAGAGTATATCTATCCATCGTCGGGATTGACAAATTCCACTCTTGATCCATGAGCCTCAATATAACACCTTCATAGTACTGAACCCACCTTTATAGTCACCCTGTTATGGTGTGACGTTTGGTGTTATCAAGATACTCTTATCGTGTTAGCAATTAACATGATCTCATGGTCTAAGGACTAAGATTACTTCGTATGATGTTATAGCAATATAAACATACTGACGTTGATCGTAATGCTATACTTCGGATGAATGGTCATCACAACATTCCACCAATGTTGTGACCTTGTTATTAACAATATCCAATGTCCATGATCATGAAACCTTGATCATCTTGTTAATCAACGAGCTAGTTTATATGAGAGACATTACTAGGAACTTTGTATTTTGTTTATTAAACACACATGTATTAACGTTTCCAATTAATAAAATTATAGCATGCAAAATAAACATTTATCATAAACATGGAATAAGATAATAACCACTTTATTATTGCCTCTCGGGCATATTCCCTTCAGAACGAACCCTAGCGGCACGTTGGGGGTCTATGGTGGCTCACCTGGGCTCCATCTAGGCTCGACGACGGGGGCGTTCGGGCTCGTAGACGACGACGGTTCTAGGCGTGGTCACGGCGGCTCCTGGGGCAGCTCCACTCGATGGCGCCTCTTCTCCTCTGCTGCGGCAAGTTCCTGCGAAATTCCAGCGAGCTGCAACTCAATTGGCTTTGGGGAGAAGTGTGGGGTGATTAGTGGTGAGAGGGGGGTGAGATGGTGTGAGAAATGAGGCTGGGGTGCCTCTATTTATAGGCTCGACGAAGGAACCGAGCGGCATGGGTGTGGCTCATCTTTGGCGATGATACAGGCAGCTAGCGGCACGGCTGGAGATAGGGGACGGTGTGCGGTCTGCTGGCGGTCATCTATGGCGTAAAGGCGCGGCTATGGGCGGTGGCATTTGGTCTAGAGCGGGGAATGCTCTGCGTGGCAGAAGCGGCATTCGACGCGGCGCATGGTGGCTGCAGGTCAAGCGGCGGTGAACGGGCATGTCTGGGCGCTTCCTGGGGTCATGGCAAAGCAGTGCGCGCGAGCTGCGGTCAATGTGTGGTCTATGCTAGCTGGTCGGGCACAACGCTCTAGCGCCTGCTCGGCATGGCGCAGACGCTCGGGGCGCGGTTGTTCTGAGGTGGTCCAGGGCTTGGCAGTGCTCGGGGAAGGGACTGAGAGGGGCGGTAGGGTGCGACGATCCTCCTAGGCATGGCGGGAGAGAGCGGGGCAGTCTGCTGGGAGCGGTCTATGCTCGACCGGCGGGCATGGCGCTCGGGTGGCTCGGCATTGCTAGAAGTGGCTAAGGGGAGCTCTTTTATGGCATGGTTGGAACTGGGGGAGACCAGGGGCGTGGATTGAGGCCTTAGTGGCGCTTGATCACTGCTCTAAAATAGTAATTATTAGGCCACATTAATTTTGTCTACCAGGTGTTCGATCAAATGGCCGCAAGAAATTTAAATTCAAATTTTGGAAAGATTTTTGGTGTGAGATATGCACTTATGCTTGAGAGTCTTTGGTTGCTTGGGTTTGGCAAGGTGACTTCATTTGATGGGTTTTTCAAAAATGAGCATCTTCACATATGCATTGGATTCCATTTTCAAATGTCATTTAAATTTAGTGGCTAAGTGTTTTTGTAAGTTTGTGAAGTGGGCCTTGGTACATCTTTACTTGGTCTAGCAAGGGGTGAAAAGATCTAGAAAACTTTCTGTTCGGAATTGACTTCTAGGAATGGTCAAAATGAATTTTTGGTACATCTTTACTTGGCCTAGTGGATTAAAATGGTCAAAATGACCATTTGCATTATTTAATATTATTTGAATTCTTTTTCTTTGGATTTGGTTTGTAAATGATCTAGATGATGTGGCATTCACCTTTAAACCATTTCACAACATTTAGAACAATCAAGCGTAGCATTTTCAAACAATTCTACAACAATGCAAACACACATGCATTCATAATTATTTTAATAATAAAAAGTTTTTGTTAACCCTAAATTGGGTGACTAGAACTTTGATAACCTTGATTAAAGTTTTGGGGTGTTACAGGATCCTCCTCCAAAGGAAACGAGTACGTAGCCAACAAGAGGCGATCTCGACTGGCCCACCTCAACGAGCAAGAACGAGTAGAGGCTGCAAAAGTCCTCGACTTGGGCTCTATGACGGTGGATGCGCGGGGCAATGTGCTCCCAAAAACGCCGCAATCCGCGGTGACGGCGGCCACCATGTACCTCCTCAACAACCAGCCTCCGGCTGGAGATCCGCGAGCTGCCATGCACCGATCTATGATCGTAGGCTTGGGGCTAATCAAGGCTGCCCTCGACAAAGAGCCAATGGCAGAACCAAAAAAAAGCAAGGCTCTGGAAAAGTACTATTTGTACTCCTCTAGTGACGACTGTCACAATCTGTCATGGCGACATCGCTCAAGGCGGCATGACCGCGACGACGATGCACGCGATGACCTCACGCAACGCAAAGTCGACAAGATGCGGGCGAGGCGCGCTCATTCGACTGACTCGGAAGAAGACGAGACTGAGCTCTGCGGTGCCAAATGCTTCAGCAGGGCCATCAGGCAGAAGCGAATGCCTAAAGGGTTCAAGCTCCTGTTGGAGAACCAAAATTTGACGGCCTGCAGGACCGAAAAATTTGGTTAGAGGACCACATCTCCTCCGTCAGGCTTCACGGCGGGAGTCGAAGCACGGCCATGCAATGCCTGCAGCTACAGCTGCAGGGTGCCGCTCGCGCATGGTTCAACAACCTCCCGTGCAGATCCATTTGTCGCTGGGAAGAGCTAGTCTACAGCTTTCTGCGCAACTTCAAGGGCACTTACAAAAGGCATGCATCAATTGAAGAACTGGGAAGCTGCCAGCAAAGATCTGGCGAATCTCTACGCTTGTACATCCAAAGGTGATCTATCATTAAGAACTCCACAGAAAACATCTCGGAGGACCGCGCAATCGACACGTTCAATGGCGGCCTTCGTTGTATAGAGCTCAGGGAGGATCTAGGCTGCTCGAAGCCCAAAACGATTGAGCACCTAATGGAAATCGTCAATCGGTGGGCTGACGGAGAAGACTCGGTGAAAAGTCGTACCTAGTCCGATGACGACGACAACCTCGGGCGCAGACGCGACCGCCGAGGCAAACATCGGATGCGCGTCTACGATGACCGTGATGAGGTCAACATGGTCGCAACCGGCTACACCGACAAACGCGACAAGAACCACAACAGCGGATACCGCAGCGGTGGATACCACGACAGCGGAAAAACCACGCAGGTGTGGCAATGCCGCACTTGCGAAGAAGCACCCGCAACATCTAACAAGGACAAACTGTCCGAACCATGCAACATGCACGTCTACATCAACAAGCACGACGGCAAGAAGAAGTCCAGCCACCTTCTTAAGGACTGCCGCGAGTTCCTGAAACTCCACGTGGGCCTGGCTCGGATGAATCGCGATGCAGTCAACAGGGGCTATGGAGCCGCCCTAGGCGCTTTGGCACATGGAGCTCCTCCACCACCGCCCGGACCAGCACCACCCGTGGCTGAACTGTTCCAGCATCATGGAGGCGAGCCATACCCACGAGCTGTGGGCAACATGGGGATGATCCGAAAAGGGCATCCCTCAAATCGAGTGCAGAAGGCCATCACTCGCCAAGTCAATCTGGCGATAAACTCCCCACCCTCCACCACTGAGTTTCTCAGTGCAGACAGGCGTGATCACCCGCGTCAAGTTCCTAGTCTAGGCCACTGTACCCTCGTACTCGAGGCACAGATTGGGGGCTTCGATATGAGTCGCGTCTTCATGGATGGCGGCAGCGACATTAACCTCATGTTCGCTAGTACCTTGCGAGCAATGAGGATACCCCTGACTTGTCTAGAAGTTTCAAACATGACGTTCCACGGCATCGTCCTAGGGAAGGGCATATATCCCTTTGGAAAAATCAACCTCGACATCATTTTTGGCACACTTCAAAACTTTCGGCGAGAGCACATCGACTTTGAGGTCATCGACTGGCCCTCGCAATACCACTGCATCCTCGGACGTGTCGCGTTCGCTAGGTTCATGGCGGTGCCACACTACGCCTACCTGCAGATGAAAATGCCAGGTCCAAATGGCATAATCACAATCAATGGCAACTTTGAGAGGTCGGATAGCTGCGACAAGGAATTCAACATAATCTCCTAGTCCTTCGGGATGCAGGAGGAACTTGTCAGATTAAAGGAGTCGACAGAGAACAGTCTGCCTCCCCTGAGCAGGCCAAGTTCACCTGACCTGTCCTTCGACTCGTCGGTGCACACACAGAAAGTCTAGGTCCACCCAACGGACCCAACCAAGACGGCCCTCATCGCCAACAACTTGAGTTCCGCATAGGAACTCATGCTCATCGAATTCCTCCATGAGCACTGGGAGATCTTCGCCTGGTGTCCAGCGGGCATGCCAGGGGTTCCCAGGGAATTCGCCGAGCATGCACTCAACGTGAATCCAGACGCAAGGCCAGTCAAGCAGACAATTCGGCGACTATCTGAGCTAAGAGCAAAAGCAGTCGGAATGGATATCAACACACTCCTCGACGCAAACTTCATACGCGAGATCAAGGAAAGCACCTGGCTCGCTAACACAGTGCTTGTGCCTAAAAAAGATACGGATGTCATGCGGATATGTGTGGACTTCACCTCCTTGAATAAGCACTGTCCAAAGGATCACTTCCTATTGCCGCGAATTGACCAAATCATCGACTCCACTGCAGGATGTGAGCGCCTCTGCTTCCTCGACACCTACTCAGGCTACAATCAGATTTGAATGAAGGAGGAGGACCAGGAAAAAACAGCGTTTACAATGCCCTTTGGTGTGTTCTGCTACAACACCATGCCCTTCGGGCTAAAAAACGCAGGAGCTACATATCAGCGGTGCATGCAGGCCTACCTCAAGAACCAACTTGGTCGCAACATCCAAGTCTACATTGACGACATTGTCATCAAAACCAAGGAGGAAGCTTCATTAATCGATGATCTCCGCGATACCTTCGCCAACCTCGATCGCTACCGGATCAAGCTCAATCCGGACAAATGCGCCTTCGGCGTGCCATCTGGGCAGCTACTCGGGTCTCTCATCTCCGCGAGGGGGATTGAAGAAAACCCGAAGAAAATAAAGGCCATACTGGCCATGGAGAAGTCGAAGAACTTAAAAGGAGTCCAGCACCTGGCTGGGTGAATCGCGACGCTCAGTCGATTCATCAGTCGCATGGGCGAAAAGGCAATGCCCTACTATCAACTTCTCCGCAAAGCTGACAAGTTCGACTAGACAGACGAAGCGCAAGAAGCATTTGAGGACCTCAAGCGCCTACTATCCACCTCGCTAGTACTAGTGACACTGCGTGAAAAGGAACCACTACTACTCTACATCTCCGCCACCAACCAGGTGGTCAACACTATGCTCGTGGTGGAACGAGCTGAAGAAAATAAAGTCCACGGGGTCCAGCGCCCAGTATACTACCTCAGCGAGATGCTCACGCCAACAAAGCAGCGGTACCCGCATTACCAGAAGCTGGCGTATGGCCTCTTCATGATAGCCAGGCGACTGCGCCACTACTTCCAGGAGCACCCAATCGTGGTGGTAAACGACGCCTCGCTCGAGCATATACTCAATAATCCTGATGCCACCGGACGAGTCGCGCTTTGGGGAATCGAATTGTCTCCACGAGACATTACATATGTGAAGTGCGACGCGATCAAGTCGCAAGTCCTCTCGGATTTTCTCGTACACCGGATGGAGAACTAGCTCCCTGACAAGCCAAGTATGTCCTACCTCTGGACAATGCACTTCGATGGATCCAAGCGAAAGGACGGAGCTGGCGCAGGTTTCATATTGACATTGTCCCAAGGGGACAAGCTGAAATACATTCTACGAATGCAATTCACCGCCTCCAATAACGAAGCTGAGTACGAAGCCCTCATACATGGGATGCGGATGGCGAAAGCCTGCGGCGCCAAAAGGCTCACCATCTACAGCGACTCCAAACTGGTGGTCAACCAAACGATGCACGAGTGCGACACACTGAGCGACAACATGATCGCCTATCGCGACCTCTACGACACACTCGAAGGAGACTTTGACGGCTGTGACCTACGACATGTGGGCCGTGAAAGCAATGAAGAGGCAGATTTGCTCGCCAATATTGGCTCCACCTGCGCCCCCATACCACCCGGGGTATTTCTCAAGCACATCTGTGAGCTCTCCATCAAGCCCAAGGCTCAAGAGAATAAAGCAAGCACGTCAACGGACTCGAGGGCTGCGCCACCTAACGAGGCACTCGATGACCTAGAGCTCGATACAGGACTCAAAGGACCAATGGGCATCATGATGATCGAGCCATATTAGACACAACCCTACATCACATACCTACTCAGCAAGAGGCTGCTAGATGATCCGACTGACGTGCGACACATTGCGCGACGGTCCAAGGCATTCGCCCTCATCAATGGCGAATTGTACAAGCGCATCATCACAAGAGTACTCCAACGATGCATCTCCAGTGGAGACGGAAGGGCTGTCCTCCTAGACATCCACGAAGGCACTTGCGGGCACCATGCTGGCAGTCGCGCCCTCATTGCCAAAGCTCTACAAGCAGGATTCTACTGGCCCATGGCCATGCGCAACGCCAAGGACATCGTCCAGCGCTGCAATGCTTGCCAGCAATTCGTAGACAAACCTCACGCACCTGGCGCGGAACTTCAGACCATACCATTGGCTTGGCCCTTCGCGCAATGGGGACTCGCCATGGTTGGCAAGCTCCCAAGATCCTCATGTGGAGGTTACGTCTACCTCTTGGTTGTAGTCGACAAATTCACCAAGTGGATCGAGGCCATGCCGGTGAAAAATCAATTAGGGGCCAGCACCGTCAAGTTCTTCGAGTCCATTGTCTACCTCTTTGGAGTACCACATAGCATTATCATGGAAAATGGGACGAACTTCACCTCTAAGGAGTTCCAGGAATTATGCGAAAACCTGGGAATCAACATAAGCTATGCCTTGGTGAAACACCCGTAGACCAACGGTCAAGTCGAAAAGGCCAGCGGTCTCGTCTATGGTGGAATCAAGAAACGAGTCCTTCGACCACTCGAAGAAGCCGCTGGATGTTGGCCAGACGAACTGCAATCCGTACTTTGGAGCCTGCGCACAACTCCAAACAGCGCCACGGGATACACTTCGTTCTTCATGGTGCACGGGGCCGAAGCGGTGCTACCCGCAGAGGTACGCTACAAAGCCCCACGGGTGGTCGCTTATAGCAAGAAGGAGTCAACCCTTGCACTCGAAGACTCTGTCGACCTCCTTGACGAGGCACGGGAAATCGCAGCGGAGAGATCAATAATCTACTAGCAAAGTCTCCGCAACTACCACAGCAGAAGGCTACGCCCCAGATCCTTCATCGAAGGAGACCTGGTCCTGTGATTGAAGCAACAAGGGCATCTAAAGCTCGAGTCCCCTTGGGAGGGACCGTACGTGATTATAGAAGTAATCCCAGGTAGCACCTATTGCCTTAAAGATTTCAAGACATGAGTCGCATACTCCAACCCATGGAACATCGCGCAGCTGCGTCGTTTCTACCCTTAGTCGTTTTACATTATAAATAAGGCTATCAAGCCAGGCTACTTAGCCACACATTGTACCTCGTACTATTCTGCGAATAAATAAAGCTAAGTGCCCCAAAACTCTGTGTATTTTTCTACTTTCCTGCGATTCCATCACTCGGGCGCTGCGCCACCCTTTACACTCCTGTTCTGCGAACTAATCACAGTATCCTGAGTAGCTGACGCACTAATCGAACCCTTGATAAACATGAACCCAGCTGCAACGCACCTGATAGGTTGGCAAGGTGCTGAGATAAACATACGTCAGGCTAACGAAAAGGAACTGTAGAGTACAACACACTCGAAAAATATATAAGCTAACAAAGCTCTTCACATATCAACGTGTGCTCAATGCACCCAATACAATCATACGAAATTTACAACACTTATACAATCATGTGCAGGATACAAAACATGCTATTGCTGCAGAAGAAGAACGTTTGGCTGCTCCTCGAAGAAATCGACAATGTCCTCTGCTGGCCGATCAACCGCTTGATAGTGTGGTACCATGTTCCAGGTCATACCTTCTAGCGGAGGCGGCGGCCGAGCTGCAACAGACGCAACATCTACATTTGGCCTATTCAGTCGCACCAGCGACAATGCAACCTTAGCACCAGCTACTAACTGCTGTCGCACGCACTCGCTAACCGCACTTAAATCTTGAAACTTTGCCAGCAGAGCCAACAAGCTTGAAGGGGCAGCGTCCAGCGGAAACATTGTTTGATATATATGCCTAAGGCATGACTGCGCCTTCTTGAAAATATGAAGTACTCGAGAAGCACGATCCTACAGGGTCGCAAGCGCGATCGCACAGTCATGGTCCACCCAAAAGTACCCACTCGCTTGCAGTTGCTCCTAGGTCAAGTCATTCATTTGAATGGCAACCCGGTCCTTCTCATCCTGCGGATGACGAGCACTAACAACTACACCAAGCAAAACGTCAAAGTGTGAAGACAAGGCATCGCCGCGATCAACTAAAAGAAAAGGTGAGAAGGTAGAAGGGTAACATTTGAACTGATCATTCAGTTGCACCACTTCCTCCAAAAGATATTTCTCACGAGTGGTGGCCTTCTCCGCCTTCGACTTCCACACATCCGCGCTACCACGGATGATGGGAAACTCGCGCTCCAACTGCTTAACGCGGTCGTGCAATCGCGACAGCAACAACAAGTCATCCACCTTTGAATGCGGCTGCGCCATGGTTTCATTGGTGGGAGGAGAGTCACGAGGATCACTCGAAGGAACACTCGACGTACCCTATCACAATCAAGCAAGAAGAAAAATAAGGGACCAAGAATACATTGATAAAGGCATGAGTGCAGTCGAACAGACCAAGGTCTCGCAAGGGATACTCCCACAAAACCATAGTTCCAACAAAAGATAACTACAACTATTACACACTGGCAAACTAAGGAGCAATTTTCTTCTTGGACTTTGACTTTGACTTCGGAGGCCTCATAAAATCCGTGGTAGCCTCTGACGCCATATACTTTCTGGTGGTAGCCCCTGATGTCGCAGTCTTTGCCGCCTTCTTCGCTTGTTTCAGCTCAGCAGAATATTTTGTGACTGTGTCGATGAGCAGTGGCCCATACTTACCACAGCCAATAGCGAAGGGAACAAACACTACCTGTTGGCCATCTGCGCCGACGGGCATCGTCTTGGAGACCGCGGAGGGATCCAACTCCACGCCATGGGCCTGCACCATCGCGAGTGCCATGGTGGCACTAACAGACCGCTGGGAGTTCTTGAAGTCCATGGGAATACACACAGCAAGGGATTCCACCAGGTCCCCAAGGTTGGCAATCAGCTCAGCCTTGGGAGTTAGATCTTCACGGATGCGACTTAGCACATTCCTGGCCTTCGACAACGTCCCCTGAAGGGAAGCGCTGCGGTCCTCAACTGTGGCCACGGCACCAGCCAACGCATCGTTGCGGTGAAGGGACTGGGCGTTGAAGCTCAAGCCACTAGCATCTGTACACATAAGGTATTAGCACAAGCAATACAGCATCAAAACAAAGAGCAAGGCAAATCCAGCTGAAAAAATACCTGAGAGGGACTTGGAAATCGAAAAAAGTTCTTGTTCGAGCAACTTCTCCCTTTCAGTAGTGGAAGCACAAAAATTCTCTTCGCACTTCTGTGACTCCTCTAGGGTCGCGCCCGCTTCGTCGCGACTCTTCGCCGCTGTGGCAAGCGCCTTCTCAAGGGAAGCAACACGACGAAGAAGCTCGTTGTGCTCAACTACAAAGCATAGTATGAATCACCAATCGAATCTAGAAATTTCACGAAGACAAAGACAAAGTCAATACCAACCTTCGACAACGCGATGGCGATTGTCCAACAGCGCATGATGTCGACCCATTACGAGGACTTGCTCCGCCAAGCGAGCAGCTTCCTTCATGATGAGCTGCATCAGCAGAAAACAAAAGTTCAGCAAAAGCACCAAGTACAAATTCGACTGCCAAAAACAACAAAAGGGCGCTTATGTGATCCTCTAGAGACTCTGAAGATGACTGTTGCATAGTCATCCGGGCAACCATCTGATGTTCCCCAGCATGTGGGGAACTCGAAGAATTGTGCCCAGAGTGGGCCGCCACCGGAGGAGAAGGAGACCGCTCGGCCGCATCCTTGGCCTTGGAGCCTGCGACTCCGGACTCTTTCACACATTTGACGTCGTCAGAAGATGACGACACCGCTTGACTACAAAACACATCTAGCAAAAACTTCAGGAAAAGCAACTCCAAAAAGAAACCAAGACGAAGTTGTGAATGCAGAACTCACCAGTGAAATCTATCAAGATCGAAGGTGTGCTCCTCCGACTCCGATGACTCCTTCGGCAGTCGTAGCTTCTTCCGAGCAGGAGGAGCCATGGAGCGCACAGGAACGACGGGGATCAGCTCCTCTGCAACAACAGAAGGGCCTTCCGGTGTCAATGCCGACGAGGCATCCTAGTCCTTGCTGTGAGAACGCTTGCGAGTATCATGGCCGCTGGACTCGAGGGCTCCCTCTTCCTCTTCAATTGGGATGGTCGACTCTGACTCATCCTCTTCCTCCACTTCGCGAGGGATAACCCCTTCTGGATGAGGGGGCAAATTGGAAGACACCTTCCAATCCTGTATTCAGAAGATACATTACTATATAGCAAATACCTAGTGGCAATCAACAAAAGAACTACTTCGTAGTACAATTCTACCTCAGGAGGAGGGTTAGAGGCGTCGAAGGGAGGCACGACTGGTTTGCCCGGGAGATCCTCCTTGGCGGTATATTTGGTCACCAATCACAACCTCCTGTCTACTTCACCCGCAGAAATGCCATCAGTAGATACGCGAGTGACATTGCTCGCGCCAGTCCAGCAGTACATGGGTGGACTCTGGCCTCCAGAGGCTGGACGCGGCAGCGCAACCATGTGTGACTGAGAACGGCACCTCCCTCTTCCTTTCCTATGTGACTCTCGAGGTTGCAGACACACTTATACAGCACCTCCGTTTCATCGGACTCGCCAGGCATCACAACATTCTTCCAGGAGCGCCTCCTCTTACAAGGGACCGCAGGATCAAAGGGCGCGAGTCCGTAGAGCTCTCCGTCGGCCTTCTGGTCGCGGATGTAGAACCACTTGTCTTTCCACCCTTGGATGGACGCGGTGAGCTTGATGTCAAAATAGGTGACAGAAGAGTCGACGTGGAATGACGTTTCAGCTTAAAAAGCCTCTTGAAGAGGCCAAAGTGCGGCTCGATTCCGAGCCAGCACTCGTAGAGAGTGATGAAGCAGGAGATGTGGAGAATGGAATTTGGGAATAGCTGGTGAAGCTGGAGCCCATAGAAATAAAGGAGACCACGGAAGAAAGGATGAACGGGGAGCAAAAGACTTCGGATGATGAACGCAAGGAACAACATCCCGAAACCCGAAGGAGGACAAGGGATTACCTCCTCACCGGGCACTTGCGAGTCGTCTTCCATAGATGGAAGAACTCCATCTTGACGATGGAGCTGTAGCTCGGCAGGCTTGATGATGGACACGCGCCAGGCACCATTGGTGATGCGGGTTCCCGCACCTTTCTTCTTCCCAGCACCAGTGGCACTGGTACCGATGGTGGTGGTACTGCCCTTCTTCTTGGTGGCGGTAATGGCAGCCGCAGATCCAGCGGCGGTGCCTCCCTTCTTCTTACCCATCCTTCGATGCCAGTGCGAGCACAGGAAGTAACTGGGGAAGACACGGAGAGGGTCCAGTGCCGCAAAGAGAAAGTGCGCAAGGAAGCAGAGAGAGAAGCAATGGCGATGGAGGAACGAGCAGGAAGAGATGGGGAATTTACCGCAGCTGCGCTACTACTTAACCCCTTCACGGATGACATCTAACGGTCAGCAGAAAGCCTACTGGATGCGTGGCGCACATCGCCATCGACACGTGGTGAAGTGGAACCGCGAATCATCCCCCACTATTCCCACTACCCGCGGAAATCGAGGAGACGCAGTTAAAATAGAGGATTATGCACGCCCAGTCAAATCAAGGTCAGAAAGTGGGACCCACCGCTCGTCGCGTCCCGTTGATTCCCGAATCATCTCCGTGATGACAAAAATTCGGGATAAGGCCTGGCAACGCATTTGTTGCGCACTACCAGAAGCATATCTGTGCCTACAGGTATGATGAACATGCCTTGACGGATGTGTCGAGTGCTCACACTTATACACTGGAATTCGACTCCTGTAAGATCTCCGCGGCTTGAGTCGAATTACGCCAGCACTTTTCCGAATTCGAGTCCAGGGACTCGAGTTTGAGTAGATTGCGTTGTTTTTCCTTAAGGCATTTAACTGATACTGATACATCGGAAAAATCAGGCACATATATCAACAATCCCTATGACGCAAACTAAACACTCAAAAAATGCTCCGTCATGCACTCGAAAGGCTCCATAAAGTCTCTAGCCGAATCTGTGATTCCACTAGACACTCGGGGGCTACTGACATGGGTATACCCTACAGGTACTCGATTTTGGTATATACGGCCCGAATACGGTAGAAGCCCACGACGTTGCCAAGGCCTAGTACGGAATTCGAGTGACCCACATACTCCTCTATTGCTTGCGAGACAAGAAGTAGCTTAAGATAGAAAGTTTAAAAGGGCAAAACCCTAATCTGTAACCGACTCGACCTGCTACCCGAGACCTAGCCTATCTATATAAGGCTAGGAGGGGGCGGCGAGGAGTACTATCACCGCCTTAGTTTCCACAACTCTCGCCAGATTGCATCTGCGCGCCCCTGTAATCTTCGATTCCTTCATTAATTCCAAGAGCAGACAAGCAGGAGTAGGGACCTCTACGAGGCCTGAACCTGGGTAAAACTTGCGTCCCTGTGTGCTTGTTTGCTAGCCAATTGATGCCTCCAGCGCTCCCTCCTTCTCAAAAATCCAAGTCCATAACAATGGGCATTGACGAGTTAAACCCTCGTCAGGGTCCCTCCAACATTTGTATTGGTGGCATTGGTGGCTCCCAGGCTTTTGGCTGGTACCGCTGTGCTTGTTGGGTCCCTCCAACATCGTCTCTATTGCTGCGGTACCTGTTGTTGTGTTCGTCGTTTCTTCGGTTGTCCCCTCCTGAAAATCGGCTGCAACATAGCCTCGTCTAGTGTATCCATCATTGCTTCGTCATCTTCTGTCATTATTGCGCCTATCTTTGTCCTCTTTAGGTGAGTGGGCTCATTTAGTGTGTACTTCATCTTCTCCATTAGCCCAGCGATCTGCCATATCCATTAGCCATGAAATTATCTTGGGATTGACTTGTCCCATCTCTTCTATAAATTATCATCGGCGAAGACCGTCATTTAAGGCGTCGATTGCCATTTCGTGTGAGATGGCTTCAGCCGAATTTTTGATGATGTTCCACTGCTAGATGAAGGCTCCTATTGATTCTCTCGGTTTCTGCTTGCATGATCGCAATTTCTCCAAGGATGCGGGTCGTTTAAACATGGAGTGGAAATGTCGGATGAACTTCTCCTCAAGGTCGTTCCAACTGTGATGGAATCTTCGGGTAATTGCCTTATCCAGGACCGGGAGGCACCGGTTAGGTGCAGCTGCAAGATCTGGATTGTGGTGGCTTTGGAACTACCTTGTAGTTTGACGATAGCTAGGTAATCAGCCAACCAAGTTTCGGGTTCCTAGAGGCCATCGTATTTCTAGCGGTCATGAGGGAGATTGAAATATTTGGGTATAGGAGTCTTGTGAACCCGTTGGGTAAAGCAACTGGCTCCACATAGTTCATATTCATCATCGCTTTCACCATCGTAATATGTTCGGATGCTACGCTCTTCCTTGGATCTGTCAATCCTGCGCTGCGTGATGTTGTCTCTTGCATTGTTTCATGGCTTGGAGCCTGAGAAGTTCCCCCGATGTGGCGACCACGATCGTTGGGTGTGCCCCACCTGTCGAGGGCTGCTGCGACGGCGTGGGGATCTGTTGAGTTGATGTGTGATTCCTTATTCCGCTTGCGCAAGAGATGCACCCACCATACCGAGATTCATGAGAGCGGAGCGATGGAGAGCTGCACGGGGATCGTCGGGTGCTGGTTGTGTTGTGAGCATGTATGTTTGCGCAGCGACAATTGCGGCTTGAGCTGTTTTTCTTTGATTTGTCATGTTGGGTCTACTTACATAAACAATAAATCAAGATCTTGGGTAAGTTCATTTCTTTCGGCTTTAGGGATGTTTTGCAGTCATGAGGTTCCTCTCCTTGGATGTGCTCCCCCAGTTATGCTTCCTGATCCTCCGGTAGAACTTAGCTGAGCCCGCCAAAGACTGGATTTGCCGGCTAGTCTTTTTCTCTCATCGAGTTGCCTCTGCATCCTTAGTAGATCCCTTTTCTTGTGATGGAGCAGGTATTGATAGGCCATTAATTCTTCACGTGTGGCATCGTCCATCATTTGGACCACACCCGATAGTGTGTCTCTTGCTTTTTTCCATGCTCCGGGTGGTAACCGAAGGGTTTGCTGCTAACCTTTGCGTGGTTCTACTCCCCCTTGGACTATGCGGTTGTTCATCGGGTCTCCGTTGTTTCCGTGATTTTTTAACGTTTCTATGATCTCCTGCATTGTCATCCGACAAAATATCACTAGGATCAAGGATAGGGGTACTGTTGGAGTCGAGCTGCGTTGAGGTTTACCCGATGATGGTGCATTATCACACTTGGTGGTGCATTATATATGAGATGGTGACGTCTTCGTCGGATCCGAGGGAGACACTGTTCGGGGGATCAGTGAAGTCCAACAGTTTCTGTTCTCGATAGATTTTTTCCATCACTACAACATATCCTAGAATCGGTGACAAATTGCCTAGTGACAAAATTCAGAACCGTCACCGAAAGTAACCATAGGTGGCGGATTAGTTTTGGGCGTCACGTATGCTTGATAATGCGTGACGGTCGCGTTTCGCGTCACGGCAAACCGTCGCCGATTATCCGCACGACGGATTTTAGAGCATCGTAGATTAAGTCGTCACCGATTGTTCGTGGGACCAACGAGTTAGCAATTGTGTTAAAAACGATAAAAGGGCAAAGATGGGTTTCGAACCGAGGACCTAGTACAAAGTAAAACGTTTCGTTACCGATGGGCTACCGTTCGGTTTTTGAATTGTTTGATTGGCCTACCATTTTGTAAACTCTATGTGCAGTACGTGGCATGTACAAACACGGATCGTTATAGTTAGGACTTGTGCGATATTCCAAATAGTTTTCTTCTCTGTTCTTGCGAATGAGCGCCGTCAAGGGTATCCCTTGTCATGACATTCGCTGGCCCTTCATCTACAAGTCCTGGCGACTTGCGCCTACGCGATCACAACGATCGATCACGATCCCAGCTATCGAGGCTTCGCGGCAGGCCGGCGCACGGCGATAGGAAGCACATGTGAGTTCCTTTGAGATCTATTATGAAATTGATTTGGATTGGTGTTTATGTTACACATTGAGATTTATTTGGACTTTGGTAAACAATTTTCACATCGATTAGTCCAAATTGAATGGCATCATGACTCAAGTGGAACACATTATATATATTTTTGTAGGCGATGGATCGACAGTGAATTACTCATGGGCGCAAGTTCACCCCTTTTTACATACAAGGTGTCCGCGAGTTTATGGAGTTTCTTGCATGGCAAACGAGGTGCATCAATATTGTGCCCATGCCAAAAATGCCTTAATATTACGCAGCAGACTCATGAAACTGTTGAGTATCACTTACACGTCAATGGTATGGCCGTTTTGTACACAAAGTGGAGTTGTCATGGAGAAGATGATGGTCCTGATGAAAACTATGATCATAGTTTGTATCAAAGCGAGGACGATGATGATTATGATGATGGAAATGAGAATAATAATGATCATGTTGACAAGATGTTAGATGAGCTGCATGGTTCTGGTGACAGAGGCCCAAGTGACACAAATTTCTATGCGAAACTCATCGAAGAAGCTAAGAAAGAGCTTCACGAGGGATGCACCACTGAGACGAGGTTGTCATTCATTATGAAGATGCTTTACGTGAAATCATACAACCGGGTCACAAATAGAGGTTTTGATCAATTTATGGCTGTCTTATGTGCTGCTTTGCCAAAAGTGAATTTTCCCAAGTCCTATGCTGAAGCTAAGAGTGTTCTTTCTGAGGTTGGGCTTGGTTATGACACAATTCATGTATGCAAGTATGACTGTGCTCTGTTTTGGGGAGACCATGCCAAAAAAACTCATTGTCTCGAGTGTGGATTTTCAAGGTGGAAAGACCCGGAAGCAAAGAGAAAGATTCCACACAAGGTGCTTCGATACTTTCCTATAATCCCAAGGTTACAGAGATTTTTTGTTTCCAAGGAAGCATCGATGAACACCAAGTGGCACAAGGAGAAGAGGGTTGCACAGCCGGGTATTTTGAGGCACCCAGCTGATGGTGAAGCATGGAAGCACTTTGACAAGGAGTTTGGATGGTTTTCTTCAGATGCCCATAACATAAGGCTTGGTATTGCGACAGATGGATTCAACCCATACGGAAACATGAGTAGTTCATACAGTATGTGGCCAGTTTTTGTCATTCCATACAACTTCCCACCATGGATGTGCGTGGATCAATCCAACTTCATGATGTCATTGCTAATCCCTTGGAAAAATTCACCAAGAAAGGATTTTCATGTATTTATGCAGCCATTGATAAAAGATATGATGAAGCTATGGAGTGGCATGGTCACATATGATGCGTGCACAGGTAGAGAGTTTCCGTTGCATGCTGCGTTTCTTTGGTCGATTCATGACTATCCTGGATATGCCACGATGTCTGGCCGTAGCACAAGAGGGTTTTTCGCATGTGCGCACTGCGATAAGGATCCTTGCTACGAGTCTTTGCATAATAAAATTGGTTATATTGGTCATCGTCGATTTCTGCCTCACGATCACAAGTGGAGGAGTAGCAGAGCCTTCAATGGAAAACCTGAACCTAAGGATGCACCAACAAGTTTCACACTTGTAGAAAGAGAGGAGAGGGTACAGAGAGTTCAGGATTACAGGCCAGGGAAAAATCCATCAACTAGGAAGAGAAAGCGTGGCATGACTGGTGAGCCAACCTGGCACCTCAAGATCAGCTTATATGATCTGCCATACTGGTCAAGATTGAAGTTTGTTCACAACCTAGATGTGATGCACATTGAGAAGAACATATTGGACAATATCCTTGGTACCCTTCTTGAGCTTGATGGAAAGAACAAGGACACTGTTGGTGGTAGAATGGATTTGGAGAAATTTAATGTCAGGAAGAAGTTCTGGATGAAACCTGAGGCCAAGGGTTTTTCAAAGGAGAAAGCACCGTGGACGCTTCAAACGGAAGGCAAACCAAAATTGTGCAAGTATTTGGCCAACACTAGGTTCACAGATGGTTTTGCTGGAAACTTAGCAAGATGTGTGGACATCCCAGGGGGTAAAGTGCACGGTCTGAAGACGCATGACTGCCACATACTTATGCAGCGTGTGTGTTGCCAATTTGAGAGGGATTGCATCAAAGGCGATGTATGAGACCATTGCTGAACTGGGAAACTTTTTCAGGGAGTTGTGTGCCAAAACTCTAAGAGCATTGAGGCGAAACTAGAGAGAGAATTCCCTGCATGGTTTAAAAAACATGTCAGTAACTTGGACAATGCTCCAGAAGATTTAAAATCACTAGCACTTGGTCCAGATGCTCGTGTAGTTGTACACCCTATGTGCAATGTAAATGGCACTAGGTTCCGTTCCGTCGAGCGTGATAAGAACATGAGGACTCAAAACTCAGGCATAATGACAAGGGGATCTGTTTCTGACGAACAAGATCAAGAATACTACGGTGTGATGAAGGAGGTTCTTGAGTTACAGTACCCGAGAAACAAGCACGGCGACAGATCCGTGTTATTGTTCCGCTGTGATTGGTTTGACCTTGGAAGTAGGAAAACCACGGAGATGAAGGATGATGGATACTTTAAAAGCATCAATACATCTATATTGTGGTACAAGAACGCCCCTTTCATATTAGCTCACCAAGCAGAAACTTGTTTTTACTTGGAAGACACAAAATTTGGTGATCCTTGGAAGGTGGTGCAAACTTTCAAGCACATGAATGTATACGATATTCCAGAAAAAGATGATGAAGGCAATGCAGGTGCATACCAGGAAGACCTAGGCTCGGAAGATCCCATTGTTCACCAAATTGAGGACGAGGAAGATGAATATGTTGATGATCATGAAGACGACATGGCTGATCGCTCTGATGATGTGATATTTTTTGACACTCAGACTGTTAGACAACTAGCAGGGAAAAATGGTGTAAACAATGATATGGACCTGAGCGATGAAGAACAAGAAGACCTGGAACCGGTTGTCGATGAATTTGGGAGGAGCATTTCAGATGTTGATAGTGATATTGACTAGTACCTTGTGAAAATGCGTTACTAAAATACTAGCACGCAGTTGTACTATTTGATGCTAGTTATGGAGACTGTTGCATTCAATTCCCAGTAACCATGTTATACACAAAATTATTAATTACAATGATATATATGGTCGTACCTAGATGTTTTGCTTGTTTTTGTCATACTTACTTCGAGCAGCAAAATAGATTTACTGGAGATAGATACTTCTTTACGTGACACAACCTACGCGACAGACATGTCCTTCTAGTAAGTTGTGCACGCATAAAATTTGTAGCTCATAAAATATTCATAGATACCGATGAAATGAACTCAATTAACACGATTTCACTATAATTGGCAGCAACGACAGGCATAATATATTTCAGCTCATAAAAAATTTAATAGTACCATTACACTTACCATGTCTTCAGACATACTAATGCCACATAATGAAAGGACCGTAAAATATTGTCTTAACGTCTCATATTATTAGGTCGACAAATGACCCATGACCATCATAGTGAAAATGATCAAGGCTACTAAAGTTCCACATTTGGAACATAGAAGGCAAATAGGAAAGCCCCTTACGTCTCACGTACAGCATGAAAAACATCTTGTCTCCAATTCGCCAAAAATCCTCCTCCTGTGACATCACTTCCCTCCACCCAGCACAGCATACTCGGCCATCCTCAGGAGAAATTGAGTACAACCCTTTGAACTTTGTGTATTTATCACACACAATTGTGATATCACCATATTCAGCCATGTCTTCAGGGACAAGGCATCGCGGGAGTTTCTGTTCTTGGTCCACATGCACAATGCGAACATTTGTTAATCAGAAAATTACAGGCACAACAAAGTAGATCACTCATACTTACCAGCTCTTTCTTCCTGCAATTTGTCCAGCTTAATGTGTGGATCAGAGACTCACATTTTCCAACTTGATAAGGCCCAGCTCCATGTTCATCAACCAGCATGTCAATGATGTCAACATTGCTGACCACTGACTCTATCATTCTCCAGTTAATTATGGTTCCATCAGTGGCATGCATAGCGTCAAGTATGCCTTTCTTATCCTGGGTCAGATTGTAATATGTTGTACAAGTTCAAATACTTAATTAAATGAATATTACTGAATCAAAATTAAGATTAATGCATGGTACGTACGTCAACATTAAGATTATTTAGGAACAAGGAAAAAATATCGTGCTAAACACAAAGCAACTACTTCTTTTTTCATCAGGAAAAAACTAGAGACAATTCCATCGGTGACATTCTACACATTACAAAGTAGACTAGAAACCGAGCAAAATGGGTGAACCTAAATATTTTAGTGGATCTACATATATACATCCATTTTATACAAACTCGTAAACATTGTATATTTGTAAACGGAGGGAGTACTTCAAATAAGCAGTTACTTACATGGGTGGGTGATCGGTAGATCGATGTCACAGGGGTAGATGGACCTTGTGTGTCGGTAGAGAAGACAAGCTCCGTTCCAACATCCAGATTGTAGACTCTATCAAATTCTCTCCAATATTGGCCTTCAAGATATGTTCTGCCATCCTTGTTGATACAATCAACGTTGAATTCGAACCCTTCTTCCGTAACCACCTCGACCACAAAATCATTCTCGTGGTCGACAGAGTCGATGGCAAACTTCTTAAGGAAATTCGCTCTAGCATAGTAGGGTATTAACTGAAGAAAAATGGAACATGTTTACTACATGACAAACTAACAGATGCTATAATTCATGACAAAAGGGTAGAACGGGAAAGACTGATGATAACACAAAAAATAAAACCAGTACCGTCATTTTTTCAAAATTCTCTACAAGGGTGAGAACGAAAAAGGACTTGATCTTGTCGCCCAGGTCAAGATGGACCCTTGGTGTCAAAACACCAAGGACACTACGAATCAAAAAAATAAAATTTAAAGATCATTGGCCGTACATTTTTGTCCAAATAGATCCAGTACATGCAAACTAGATAGGTTAGATTTTTACCGCAAGGATCTTGCCCTTTGCCATCCCTCTCTCTCGACAGATCTGCGGCCTAGGCAAAGGTGGTTTAGATGGCGGCGCTGACTCCAACCATGCCTTTAGGGTTTGTTGGAGGGAGACCATATATATATATGGTCCGACTATGCTTGCATGCCGGGCCTGGACCTTGTTGTAAGCTTAATTTGTGGGCTCGACGTGATTAGCTTTAGCCGTTAGGCAAAACAAGGAAATATAATGATTACATTTAGTGCGCAGAGCAAGGAAATTGATTTGGTTTTTATTGCTCTGACTTAGTCATCATAGTTAGGTCCTGTAAGATCCTCTAAAATAGAATCTTGAGACTAACAAGGAAAGAATTAGCTATATTAATTAAATCCTTTACTTAGAATATTTTGCAAATTTTATGAAAAGTATTGGAAATAAGGAGTTTGCCTTTCATGTTTGTAGTTGTTTTTAGACATTCTAAAGGATCATCAGTATGTAAAGTACATAAGTTTCTGGTTTGAGATTGGTTTCAAAAACTTTTTGTAGTCCAAACTTACTTCAAACTTTCTTAGCTACAAAATAAAGCATTAAACCATCTAATTTAGTAAACAAATGCAGTGTGCATCAACATGAGAATTCAGATAACAAGTGCACCAGTAACGCAACAACAAACTCCATACACATTAACATAGTCTTAAACAACTGGGTATGATTGCCCAGCTTCCACCATACATAATAAAAACTTAGTCTTCAAACAGCACACAGTTTCTCTTCATCTCCAGGGGGACAACACAAACATAAACTAAACTTGTGGAAACAGAACATGAGGGCCAACAGCAGGACCAATAACCGGGATGAGGCCACCCTTGACGTACTTGTCGAGGAATTTGCCAAAGGCAGCATGCTTTGCCATGGTGTGGCCCTTGTGCTTCTGCCTGCTGCCTACGCCAACGCCATCCGCGTGCTGGATCATGCTCTCTAAGTTCTTGGTGATGACCCTGCCGCAGAGTGGGCAAGATAGCTCCCCGCGGCTGCGGAAAGGTATCTGGCCACTCACCAGCCGCTTAAGAACAAAGCGGCTCTTGCGGTCCCTGTCGTCCTTTCTGTGGCCCACATCGTCAGAGTCTTCCTGTGAATTTTGAAATACGTAAAAAGTGAGATAAACAGGAGCACAACAACGATCAAATGAAATAAGCTGTAAAAAATTAACAATGCTGCCAAAATTATTCTAAATTGTTGCGGTGATAGTACTAACATTTGATGAATCGAGGATAGTTTTGTGTTGCGGTGATGGTACTAACATTTGATGAATCGAGGATAATGTTGTGTGACCAATATTTGATGAATCGAGGACAGTTTTGTCTTATCATGTCTAGTGAGCGTTGGAACGCCTAAGCGTTCATTTCTATCTGCTTCAAAGTCCATAATGGATAATTTATTAAATAACAATATTCTTTGGGGACATAATTCAAGCATGTGAACTTTAGGGGCAAATAACCAATTTTGCCTAAATAAAATTCTTGCAATCATAATCACTAGAATGAAAGAAGACTCGGATGAATTTAAGTTTCAAACGCATTGATCATTACACATTAAATTCCATTCATCAGATCATTCATTTCTTCCCAAATAAAATTCTTGTTATCATAATCTCTATAATCAAATTAGACTCAGTTGAATTTAAGGCACTTAATGATGAATCATTTACAAGTTAACTACCTTAACACATTCAGAAAGTTATATGATAACTATGAACCGATAGATATCATATGAGCAATCATAATAAGTAGAATTAAAGAAGGCTTGGATGAATTTAAGTTTTAAACGCATTGATCGTTACACTAAACAGGATACTGATTCAAACACACTATGGAATCATCACATTAATAAGGATCAAATTTAGATAATGGTAATTATGAATTCCATGCATCAGATAAATACTTTATTCCCAAACAAAATTCTTGCTATCATAATCTCTACAATCAAATTAGAATCAAATAAATTTAATTCGGTTGTGTTGATCAATCATGTGCAAGGTAACTACCTTAACACATTCAAAATGTAATCTGATAACTATTAACTGATAGATATCATATGAGCAATCATAATCACTAGAATGAAACAAGACTCGGATGAATTTAAGTTTCAAACGCATTGATCATTACACTTAACAGGATACTAATTGATACACACTATGGAATCAACACATTAATAAGCAGCAAATTAAGAAAATGGTAATTATAAATTCTATGCATCAGATCAATCTTTTCTTCCCAAACAAAAATCTTTGTTATCATAATCTCTACAATCAAATCAGACTCGGATGAATTTAAGGCACAACATTCGAAAATTAATCTGATAACCATGAACCCATATATATCATATGAGTACTATATGGCAGATCAAATCAAAGTCAACTACAAAGGAACCGTACGAACCCTAGAATCTAGAATATCTAGAATACCACCTAGACAGCACAAATCAATCTACTCTACGGATAAACCCTATGTGAAGAGTAAGATGAACAGAGGAGATCGAACAGAATAGCTCAGAACCTCGGTGCCGTCGTCGGAGGCCTCCTCCTTGAACGGTACATCTTCTTTGCGGGCTTGTTCATAGAGGTACTCGATGGAGTCAGGGTCTTCGCCGTCGTAGTACTCATTATCCGGCACGACGATGACCTGGCGGCCTGCATGCAGGTTCTGTAGATCTGCTACGGGAGCCACGACGTCCTCCTTCTTCTCATCATCGACGGCGACCACGACCGGTACGGTGGAGTCCGCAACGGTCACGGCGCGCCGACGAGCGGCTGGTGCTCCCGAAGAAGACTCCTCGCCCGCCACCGCAGCGACGACCGTGGGTGCATCGCCAGAGCCGCCGACCGCCTTCGACTCCGGCTCCTCTTCGCGAGCGTGCTTCATCTTGCAGATTCACTAAGGGATGAGATTGGTGGTGCGGTGGTGGGAGCGGATTGGGGTTTTCGGCAGATTGGGGAAGAAGTGGACGATGGTGGGAGAGACGATGAGACCGATGTGTTATATAGACGCTGGTGGTTCGGTTTCCTCTGGTGCACGCGTGGGTGTGGAATCGTGTAGTCCTGCATGTAGTCCACTTTTCCATTGCTTTCACATTGGACCCACGCATGACATTTGGGAGAGTGGTGCGTTGTAACGGAAATCTCTACAAATTCTATATTATATAAATTCAGAACGTAATCTGATAACTATTAACTGATAGATATCATATGAGCAATCATAATCACTAGAATGAAACAAGACTCGGATGAATTTAAGTTTCAAACTCATTGATCATTACATTTAACAGGATACTAATTGATACACATTATGGAATCAACACATTAATAAGCAGGAAATTAAGAAAACGGTAAAAAAGTAAATTAAAATTAAGCAAACAGGATACTAATTGATTCAAATTAAGCAAATTAAAAAAAATCAAAAAAAAGTAAAACATTGGCCATCTGTCTTACATTGTACCCTAGTTTGCACAAAAATAATAAACCTTGAGTTTGTTGAATGAAAGTTGAGGTTGCTCTCTCACACTTGGTTTCAAGTGTGAGTCTCATGTGTAAGTACCCAAATTACCTAGGAGATGCCCAACTCCATGGCATACTTTCTCAGAATAGTCTAAGATTTGGCATGTAGGTGTATCTTGGCATAGCACACATTTCATCTTTTGGGTTTTTGGTCCAATTATGATTTCAAATACCATTTTCCATTTTAATAATTGAAATTCAACCACATTTTGTAAAGGTAGTTCAAAAATTTGAATAAAATTTGTATTTCACCAACATGTTATGGTATTTGGGGCCATTTAGTTGGAATGTGACCACTTTGTTCATTGTCAAATGATTGTTTGCTCAAATTTTACCTCAAGTCAAATTTTGGTCAATATGGTCAAAACATTGAAATATTGATCTACATCTACATCATTGCAACCTATTTTGTTTTGGCAAAAAATCATTTTTAGGTCCACAAGATGTGGTTTAATCATGGATATATTGTTAGGTCAGCTTGGTTCGTACATATGCGTCCTCTGCGTTCGACGCGAATTTGATCTAAAAACTCAGATTTGGATTTC
This sequence comes from Avena insularis, assembly GCA_023614405.1. Classification (NCBI taxonomy): domain Eukaryota; kingdom Viridiplantae; phylum Streptophyta; class Magnoliopsida; order Poales; family Poaceae; genus Avena; species Avena insularis. The sequence continues at coordinate 462,228,928 of CM042691.1, read as the reverse complement.
AGGAGTTGTGTATGTCTGAATTCCATGAGGTTTTCACCATTGTTTGAAGGACTCCAAGGGACACATTTTCCATTTGTAGAGTTTTTTCAGATTCAAAACTTGGTGCATGTAGAAATTTGAAAATTCAGTTATCCAGAAAATAGAAGTAGTCTGCTGAATAAATTCAGTTTTGTACGGGTGGGTGTCACGTGCGCGGGTGACGTCAGCTGAAACGAACCGACGTGACGTATAAGAGCTCCCTCGGCCGCTTCGCCTGGCCTCATCCCCACCATTTGCCCCCTTTTACCTCACCCTAGCTCTCCCCATTGTCTCCTCCGCCCGAGGCCTTCGAGCTCTCCCATACCGCGATATTTCGACGCCGACTATGGCGGGAGTGGGGTCCAGCGGCGATGCAGGCGGTTCTGCAAGGGCGGGGTTTGGAGCCATGAGCCACCCAGATGCCGTCGAGGTGGTGGAGGGCCATGGCGGTAGAGGAGATCGTCGGTCCGCGCTGGCCCCTCTGGTCGATGAGGCGCTCGGAGAGGAGGAGTTGGTGCATGCGGACCTCGGCGAGGTGGAAATGCTGGATCTGAACTTGCCGGTCGGCGGCGCGGAGGATCTGGCGCCGGTCCAGTCTCCACAGTTTGCCGCGATGCAGGTTAGTATTATTTTCTTCTAATTTCCGTTCAATCCCTTCAAATTATTTGGAAGTAAGATGTGTTTTGTAGATTCAGCTCTTTCAGTGTTAGGGATTCATATCCTTTGGGCTATGTTCGGTTAACCCACCTCTATGTTAGATTGGACTGGATTAGATTGGATTAGAGTATATTTTGACTTAGATAGGATTTAAACCACATCAATCCATGTCAAACCAGGACAATCCAAAGTAAAACGACCGGGGCCTTAGAGATTTATTGGATGGAAAGCTGGGTCTCTAGATTCGTTGTGTAATTTTGTATCGATGACCAATGCTGATAGTCCATTGGTGAAGTTTTTCCAATTAGTAGGAAGATGGTTTATTTGTTGTTAAATTGACAGAGTTTAATTTGTAGTTAATTCGTATTATGTTGAAGGAACATGGTTTACATGATTCTCATTTGAGCTGCTGTGATATAATGTGGTTAGTTAGTTTCAACTAGTTAATAGTATGGCTTGTTTTTTTTGGTACATGTGGTATAATGTGGTTAGCTGGCTACAACTATTCAACTAGTCTAAATTAGCTGTTGTGATATAATGTGGTTATCTAGCTTCGGTATACTTTTGTAGTTTCATTTTTTTTGCTTTAATTGCTTTTACGGGAAATGTGTTAAAATTACTTATAGAATTTTATTAACTTCTAGCACTAGATCTGAACAATGTGGTTATAACCATATGGCATGTATGTTATTAATTGATTGTAGTGGTGCCTCATAATAGTGTGCAAAGCAGTGATCTGTGTACTTACTTTTGTTTTCCTGTACTTGTACCAATTGATTTTAAGACACATTTCTTTAGATGCTTATGCTTGTATGAACAGATTTGTGTAGACTAATTAGTTTATAGACTTTGTACTACTCTCTTTTGACTTGCTGGAGCTTCATGCAACCTGATACTAAACTGATTGATCCTTGATATTTTTTTTGAATGTATAGTCTAGTTTCTTTACCTTCAATTCCAACCTCCAAATAATCATTGTAATTTAATGGAATGTAGTATAAAAAGCATTGATGTAGTTTAATGATTTTTTTCTTGAATCAATGTTGTTTTTATGATCAGATTTGTGAAGTCGAATTATTGTGCTATTAATTTTTGCTAGTTTTTCATTTATTAATATTGAATGCTTTTAGTAATTACCTTAAATGCTAGTGTTCATTTATCTTAATTGTCTGGCAGGCACCAACCCCAGGTGATGCCTATGATGTACTCTCCCCGTGGCCTGATGAGGAGGTATGTTATTCCAAGCAGCTGTAGTGCATTTGGACATGCACAAAAGTAGTAGGTTTTTATATTTAGTAGGCAGTACTAACTGTTTTCTTGTTTTATTTATTGTGCAGTACTTCTCTGGTTCAGATGTTGAAGTGGAGCAATGGACATACATGTCCTTTGTGAGGAAAGAAGAAAAGAAGCTCAGGCGCAAGGGGATTTCTGCTTACCTGCCATTCAGCACCGAGTTCTACAGGTGCCCATTCCACCACTTCAAGCCACATGGGGGATTGAGGGTGGGGCTTGTGCAGCATGTCCGAGAGGTAGCCACTCGTGGACGTCTGGGTGAGGACTACTTTGAGGGTGACCTGCGTGATCGTGGCAGGCACGAAGCTCTACTCAGGGTCCTCCAGCCAGATGAGTTTGTGTTCAGCGACTCCGAGACTAAAGAGGAGTGAATATTGATTTCAGCTGCTAGTATGTATGGTCACATCATCAGTATAGCGATGATGTTTATGTATATATGGTTAATATGTCGAACTGGTTAACTAGGTAGAAGTGGTTGAGAACTATGTTCTTTTGGTACTGTGGTTATAAGTGGTAACCTTGTGATGGTAGGGTGAAGTTCCCGTAAGACTACTATGTTATTATGCTGCTAGTAAGGTTATGGTTACATGCTCTTAATAGCTTGTTTCTTATATATGTATCTGTGTTGTGCCATGATAGTTGTGCTGCCAGTTAGAAAAATGTATTTCATTGCGTCAATTCTAAATTGGAAGGTTTTGATAGGTGTAGCAAATTGTAGTAGTGTTTCAAAATTTGAAATGGTTTGGGCCATTTAAGTGCAGAGATAGTGCTATATATGCACTATGCCGTGTAAATTTGTATTAAAAACATATGAATTTATGTTAAAATATAGGACAAAAAAGATCAAATAAAGCAAAAAAAAGACCACCCACTGGCAGGATATTTCTCAAGGGAATCACGGCCTGCATACGACTAGAAACCAAATGAATGGCCAGGATGCAGGCCCGTGACCTGCCTGTAGGCCCAACGGCCCAAAGTAGAATTTATGTACTTAGGTTTTTTACTCTTGTTTTTGTCATTTTTAAATATTTTGCAGATTCCGACTAGTTTTCCGAATTTTTTGATAAAAATTCAGATTTGGATTTGACGAGCTGTGTTTGTCTGAATTGCATGAGGGTTTTACCAATGTTTGAAGGACTGTAGGGGGCACATTATTTATTTGTAGAGTTTTTTCAGATTCAAAACATGGTGCATGTACAAATTTGAAAATTTAGTTAAACACATCAAATAGGTGGTTTTGACATGAATTTTAGAAAAATTCAGATTTGGATTTGAGGAGCTATGTTTGTCTGAATTCCATGAGGTTTTCACCATTGTTTGAAGGAATGTAGGGGCCACATTATTCGTTTGTAGAAATTTGAAAATACTAAATCACCTCCAAATCAAATTTGAATTTTGAGCAAGTTAACTTTCAAATTTTGATACCATATTTTTATATGTTGTTAAAATGGAGGTATAGCATGCGGTTTGTACATTGGTAGAACTTTGAAAGAGAGCTTGCACATCATAATGCATTATATTTGTTCGACGCGATTTTGACCAAGCCAAGTTCATGAGTTTGAACATCATGCATTAAAAAGCTAACACTCGGTCATTCCTATTCGAACAAGGCAGCAAGATGACAACATTGCCAGAAGGGAAAAAATCCATAACAACCTGGCGAAACAAAAGACTGAACAAGTCTGGAAGAACGTACCTCAACATCATGGAAGTATCTTGGCATATAGTAGCGGAAACACTTGGTGCTCGACATCGTGGAAAACACGACTAGCGTCTCGCGTGTGTCGGTTACGCTCAAAACAGGCCAAATCTGGGCGATACGTTGGACCGAACGGGCAAAACGTGGAAACCGGGAGACATCGTGGAAAACAGCCCGACATCGTGGAAAACATGACTAGCGTCTCGCGTGTGTCGGTTACGCTCAAAACATGCCAAAACTGGGCTATACGTTGGACCGAACGGCCAAAACGTGGAAACCGGGCAAAAATCCACGGCTTCGTGTAAACACTTGGTGCTAGCTATGTGGACCCACATTTGTCATCAGGGTCAACTTAAGCCCAATCTTAGTCAAACTGGACCCACAGATGCCATAGGGTCCCACATGCACCGATGCTAGCTATGTGGGCCCACATGTGTCATCAGGGTCAGCTTAAGCCCAATCTTAGTCAAACTGGACCCACAGATGCCATAGGGACCCACATGCACTCATGTTAGCTAAGTGGACCCACATGTGTCATCAGGATCAACTTTTGCGGCGATATGAGATATTTTGAATTAGTTATGCACTCTACAATCTTAGGTCAAACTTGAGTTGAAAGTTGTAGGAAAGCCGCGGGTTCAATTTTTGAAATTAAGTTGCAGCCACGACCAGAGGATTGGTGAAAGCCCCGTGCGTTCAATTGTTGAAAGTTTGCAGCCACGACCGGACCGCACCACACCTACACGCGTCGCATCGTAACAAAACCGATCCCACTGCTGCACCGCAATAACCGCATCGCATGCACCACACCTAAACACGTCGCACCGTAACAAATTAAAACTTACCCCACTACACCGCAATAACCGCATCGCACCACTCCTAAACGCGTCGCACCGTAACAAAAGCCCGGACCCCTCGCCTCGACTCCACCGCCGCCGTAACACCACAATAACCGCAACGCGTCTGCTTCTCGTCTGTTCTTCTTCCTCTCGCGTCTTCGTCCTCCACATGACGGGGAATTCAACATCCATGGATCCCTATGGAGACATCCTCGATGACGGGAAAACCACGGTTGACATCAAGCCCATCTGTGCCTATGGCACGAAGATTATGGAGGTGGTGTACACCAACGATGTGAACTACTTGAATCACATGCTAGAGAAGTTCGAGCAATTGCTCGAGAAAGAGACTTAAAACTTCCTCAGACTCGACCTCGAGTACACAAGGAATAGGCGGAATGACTCCGTCTGGCCTTCCGTCGTCCATATCGCCCTGAAGGAGACTGTCCTCGTGTTCCACTACTACAGGTAATAAACGTACTAAGGATGGGCATTTCTATTTCAGGCCTCCTTTGATTCAAAGGATTTCCTATGGGTTTGTACAGGATTCAATCCCTATGTTTTTTCCATCAGCACATGTTTGATTCATAGGATTGTACCTTTGTCTGAACGTTTTTCACATCAGGCCTCCTTTGATGCAGGGCTTGTTTGATTCAAAGGAATCTCTTATGAATTTTGTAGGATTTTGATCCTTAGAAATTTTTCCTATGTGCATTGTTTAATTCCTATAGGTTTAAGTCCTTGTGGATTTTTTTAGATCAAGTATTATGCATGATCTATGGGTGTTGTACATGGCCTAATAGCGGTTTACAATTTCCTTGTTCAACGTTGTCATCAAATAATTGTACATCATCAAATTATTGTCATGTCATAGTTTGCATCTATCTTTGCAGATGAAGGAGCCTTGTCCGAAACTGGTTATGTGCATATTTTTATTTTCCATTTGAGATCATGTATAATTAGCCAATGCAGTACATTGCTTTTTCGTTTATTTCAAATACTTAGACATGTTAGTTCAAGTATTATGCATGATCTGTGGGTGTTGTACATAGCCTAATGGTACGGTTATGCAATTACCTTGTTTAACATTATCATCAAATAATTGTACATCATCCAAATTATTTTCATGTCTTAATTTGCATTTATCTTTGCGGAGAAGGGAGCCTTGTCCGGCTGGCGAGTTCCTTCAGAAAAGGGGATCACTTTCGCTAAGCGTGGACATCAGGAGTGATAAAGAGAAGCTTGCACATGAGGATATCACCATTCCAGAACAGTACCACATCGACATCCAAGACATGTTTAAGACCGAAGAATGGTTCCATTGGAATCAGCCGTATGACAGGGTGGGGATGTTATCTCTAGCAGTGATCATCATTGACAGAGATCTCGGGAATTGCAAGGCACTCCCGGCCGATGGCCCCGAAGTATGGGAGAACAAGCCACTTTTCGCGATGAACCTAGAGTATGCAGCAAGAGACGGGTATGTTGCCTACGAGCTATATCGTAGGCTCATTACCTTAAGGGACGGGCTAGACCGGGGGACTCGCAAGGCTGTAATTAATGCAGTAGAAAAGGCGGCAGAAGCCGAGGCGGCAAAAGCTGCCAGGGCGGCACTGCCAGACAGTGATCTGGATGACGAAGCGAGGATGATGCAACAGCAGCTGAATGGGAATAAGCGAGGCGAGCTGCAGAAGCGGGGGAGCAGAAGAGGTGGATGGAGAGGTGGTGCATGTCGCCAAACGCTCATGGGAAGCGGGAGAAGATGACCAAGACGGCGAGCAGAACGACACCACTGGTTGGGGCAACACCACCACCGCTGGCTGGGGCGACACCACCACCACTGCCTAGGGCGACAAAGCCACCGACCCCACCACCTCCAACGCCACCGGCTAGAATTAATGCACGTTACTAGACTATAGCCAGTTATATTCGTGATGTTGTATGTTGTTTATGTAGTACAAATCGTGGTACTTTGTTGTTGTTTACTTTCTAAGTTGAACTACTTTAGTATGCTTGTTTCTTAAAGTACCGTGAGCTAGCAAACATATATATGTAATGTTATATGTTTGTTCAGTTGTGTTTGTGCACTGGCTATACTAGTTCAAAGGAATATGATTGTCAACAGATATAAACTTGCCTTGATGAAAGTCTAGAATTGTAACCACAGATGCCATCAGTACTCACTCAAACTTTTGCCCAAACTCACTCAACATGAAAGACTATACAATTTCAGTCAAACTTTTGCCCAAACTCACTCAGACTATAACCACAGATGCCATCGGTACTCGCATGCACCGATGCTAGTGTAACTGGACCCACATGTGTCATCAGGGTCAAATTTTGCCCAAACTCAGCCAAACAGGAACCACAGATGCCATTGGGTCCCACATGCACCAATGCTAGTATAAGTGGCTCTGTTTCAAATTTTACTATGTAATATGCACTATGCACTGTCAAACCTGTTATAAGTGAGTTGATCAGAGCATTGATCTGTAAAACTTTCAAATATTTATAAATTATTGATATATATACCAATATGTACTGCTCTTTTTTTTAAATTATTATTTAGCAAACCCGCTAAATGGGCATAGCGCGCTATAGCTCCGCTATAGCTTTTGATAGCTTTTAAAATCGGCGCCGCTAAATCAAATAGCCCGCTATTTTAAACATTGATAAGTGGGTCCCACATGCACCAATGTTAGTACAAGTGGGTCCAACATGCACCAATGTTAGTACAAATAATAGTTTAGCTAATTGAGGAAAAAATCTATCCCTGCAGATATCCTAGCCCCTGCTCGTACTTTCCCCAAACTGCTCCTCTCCATCCGCATCTCCGCATCGCCGCCGCATCTCCGCACCGCCGTGGCCGTCCGCATCACCTCCGTCAGGATCGTCCAGCCACCAACGACCGTATTTCTGCAACCCCGCCACCGCGCTTCTCCACAACCATGCCGCCGCGCATCTCCGCAACGCATCCGCCGCCCGTAACGACGTGCACGTCCGCATCGACTCCGGCCACACCACCGCGACGCCGGCCCGTCGGCGTTGACCGCATCTCCGCAACCTTGCTCTGCGCTGAAGGTGAGACCAATCATGTTGGATTTACTTGTGCTGCCCACTAAAATCATTTCTGCATTGTTTGTCCAGTAGGGTTTTCCACGAGCTATGTGCTGAAGCTAGATTTCCCATGAAAATACACTAGTGTACCTACTGGAATAATTCCTACACATTACAATCCCATGAATCAAACACTATTGGAAGGAAACATTGCATAAGGTCTGAACTCTACAATGCATGTGTAGGAAAATATATTAGGGCCCGTTTGGCTCCTATGCATTCATTTCATTTGGTTGAAATGAAATGAAATAAAATCCCCATGTCACTTCATTTGGATGGAATTTAAATTCCTTAATGAATTTTTATGTTTGGCTGCCACCTGGAATTCTGAAATGAAATGATTTACAGCTTCTGTTTGGCTGCTATTTTAAGCCAATTGTGAAATCAGCAACACATTTGGCTTCAAAATTCAATTACATAATGTAAATAAAATATTATATTTTCAAAATAAAAATCAACTACAACATGATTAAAGATCAATGTATCCACAAATACACTTGTCTGCTCATTATATCAACACAGCTTGATCAATGATGTTGTCATTGTTAGCGTTCTCGTCCGCCATTTCCGCACGGCTTTCAGCTGCAGTCCTAGCTCCCGCTCAGTAGCTCGATCCCTTGAGTAAAGTGTGCTAATTATATCCCAATACTTGATAACCTTGAGTAAAGTGTGCTAATTATATCCCAATACTTGATAACCTTGTACTTATAGGAAGTTGCATCGTTGTGTGCCTGCAAATAAGAGAAACAAGAACATGTTAGAATATGTGCCACTTCTTGAAAATCTTAGCCAAGGGTGAGCAATAGATAACACTTGTGAATAAATGTTTTCCTAATAGGTAGGAATACACTATAGCTATAACTTAGCACATCAGGCATGAAAAAGTAAATCTAATGTACAATACTGACAAGCCAGAGATTCAAAGTGAAGTTTGGTGGTGGTCCATTTCCTTGGTGCACAATAATGCATAATTCTGCCATGACCAAGATGACCAGATCACATTCATTCGCTCCATCAAACATAACAAGTTTAGCTAGCTACATCTTGATATGAAAAATGGAACTTGTTTGGATACACACATATATAGATGATAAATTAGTTAGGCATGACATGTCTTAAGAAATTGTCGATGCCGGAATTATGGATGGATGTTCATGTGTAGAAAATACCACCTGGCTGTTTTCCTTGTTGCAAGGAAACAACTCGCAGTAAGCAAGGTCCAGAGCATGAATGACAATGAACCAGAAACACATGCCTAGAAAGTACAACCACATGATGCCTAGAGGGACAGTTTTGGGGTCGGCTGTACCACATGCAACCACAACATCGGAAATGGAAGAACCTACACTAACTTGCCATCTCTGATGTGCTAAATCGCTGAAGCATTATATTCTGGTGACTAAAACAGAACATAATTACTAGCTATGATCTGTTTCTATAAGAAATAGGCCTAAACTTCCTAGTCTCCCAAGAAAGATCGGCCATCTAGCTACTATATATGGCAAGAACTAATGTAGTACTTACGATGTTTCTAAAATCGAACACAGCAAAGGTAGTTCTTAGAGAACTTATATCTGACAGAATAGGAGTCTAGAGCTTTCCTATGCTATGACTAGTGCTTGTAGCATTGAAATAACTTGCAAGTATTTGCAGAAACAATATTTGTATTGTTGTGATGAAATACGTTGATGTGACGCTGTAATACCTATAATGTGTTTCCTATACTTTTACCATTTGTTAATGTGTGCTAAATATGTATGCGCAGCCCATTCTTTAACATGGCAGGAGCATCTTCGCAGAAGCGTGATCTCAGACCACTCATCGCCCAAAGATGCCGGCTTACTGAGAGTGAGCAAGAGCATCTGTTGGAACTTCAATCGAACATGGGCAAAATTGTCAGGTTGCCCATTCGTAACCCGCTTGACCAAAACGAATCTTAAGCTGTACCACATGGTACATTCATATAAATTTATTTTAATTCTTTTTTGTTGCCATGCGTGTATGCAATTTGTCTATGTGGTTTATGACATCGACTTACTAACTTATATATCTTGTTTTGTATTGATCAGAAATTGCCTAAGAAGGTTGTGAATGCTCTACAAATCTGTGAGGGAGGCTCAACTGGAGTGTGTCTTCCTAAAGAGGAGATCACCCCCATCGACTTCAAGATAGAAAAGGATGATCGCCTCTTCTTCGATCCAGATGGGTGGAAGTGTTTAAATGCGAGCACAGATCTAGAAGAGGGACAAGCTGTTCTCATATACTCGAAGAAAGCGCATTCAGAAGGGTGGCGTAACCGAGAGGGTTTCGTATTCATATTTAGAAGAATAAATGATTTGTTGCCTACGTCGGTGTCCATGCTCAGGGGTGCCAAGGCGACGGCGGGCAGGGGACGTGAAGGACAGACGCGTCTGCGCCGCAGCGTTGTCGTCGTGCGAGGCGGCAGCGGCAAGGGCAGGGCCACTTCTCTGTCGCCATCACCATCGCCGTCGCCGTCACCGTCGCCGTCACCATCACCGTCACCGTCTCCACCACCCCATCTGCCGCTGTATCCGAACCCCGACTTTATGTTCATCTGCATCCTTCATGAGGACAAGTGGGACAAGCTCTCCCTCTGCCATGCTTTCAAAGATTACATCAGCGGCGACCAGCCCAACACTGTGCGTGTCCGGGAGCGTAACAGCAGGCTGACCTTCGATGTGGAGATGTATTTCGATCATCGAGACAGCCGCTTGTACCTCCGCAGGGGCTGGCCCAAGTTCGTCAAGTGCTACACTATTTCGCTAGGCAACATCCTAGCGTTCGACTACTATGCTGGCAATAGGGAGCTGGTCGTCACAATCTACGGCGGTAGGCTCACCCACCAGGAGTACGACACCAGCAGCGACAATGATGGCAGTGGTGGTGACAGGGACACGCAGACCATGCCCGACAAGGAGGAGGAGATGTCAGAGGGTTAGTACGGACGTCCAGACCGTGTCCTGACCCTATCAGATTTTCATGTCTGCCTCTTCCTAGACTAGGAAGAGGATCTAGGATTAAACTTACCCTGATGCACTCTGTTTAAGTTTTCCTGATACACTATGCTTAAGTCTAATATGTAAGACTAAAAATGCTTTTTCTACCCTGTTGCATGTGCATCAGGGTGTGACCAAGCAGATCCGCCCTGTTCCTAGTTGCAAAACGATTTGCTGAGTTTCTGGGTGTAAAGTCTAATGAGATCACCTACCTTTTGATGGATGTTAGAAAATTTTGCTGGCTACATATCTAATATGTGAAATAATTATGCTCTTCTGTTTGTTTTTCGAATCAATGAGGTTTACTTGTTTAAGTGATATTGTGCTTCAGCTTTCAAGTTGGAGTTGTGGAATGAAGAAAACTAATGGTATTGTTTGCTCAGTAATCCAACTGTTGTACGTGAATGAATAGATTTTATTTTCCTTTTCATATATAAACAAATGACTTATTCAAATAATTTAATATGGTTCATGGCCAAATAAATTTATAGTACAATGAACTAGAGATAATCCTGGCTTGTAAACCATATTACAAATTCCGCACGGGAGGTCTAAGTAGTGGCAAAACCTAAACCGTTGCATGTGTTAGGATTTATTTAATTACAATATGTAATTAGAGATAATCCCCGCTTGTAAACCTCCCGTTCCATTCCCTCTGTTTTTTCCAATCAAATTTACAATAAATGGTTTTCGTTCCCTCCACTTGTGTACCGAAAAATTTCGGTTCCACCTCTTTTGTTTTCCACCCGCCCGCCCATTTTGGCGCTAACAATTTGCCGCCCCCACGACACTTTAAAAACGGCGTGCCCCTACCTCCCGCATACCCATCCCCTAATTCCGTTCCTTGTTCACCGCCCACCTCGACCCCAGATCCATCAAGCAAGGCGTTGGTTGCAAGCGACATGTCCGGCGATCTTGAGCGGCACACCACGCCGGAATGTGCCGGCGGATTTCCCCTCTATGGCGGGCGACATGTCCGGCAGTCTTCGAAGCGGCACACCACGCCGGAATGTGCTACCACCAACACCAAAGCAAAAGCGTAAACGCCAAGGTCATTTTTCTGCCGCCCTAGGTCTATGCCTCTTTCTAGATCAGTCAAGCATGAGTTCTACTAGATCAACATGTGTAGATCGTTGTTCAAAATGATGCAGCTTATGTGCAAGATCTAGGTTTTAGATCATAGACATGGTTCGAGATGCCTAGCACGTGTTGAACGTGACACCCTATGATCCGAATCCTTCGACAATGTGCTTGTCTTGGGTTTTAATTTCATAGATCATGGTTCCAGATGCCATGAATGTGTTGAGCATGACACCCTATGATCCGATCTTATAACTGTGTGTTAGATTTAGGTTTCTGTTCCTACATAATGGTTCAGGTAATAGGGCACAACTTGTTGGATAAACCCTGCTTGGCGTCTTAAGCGGCCGAACTGAACAACTTGATACCTAATACATGAACACGACATAACGAACTTGTTGTGATGGGGTTTAGACAGTTAACTAAATGACGATACGAGATTTGGAGGCAATAGAATAATGTTTTGTGAGCATGTTAATTTTACGATGGATCACATAATTTTGCTTTAATGATCTTTTCTACTCTGTTTGTACTAAGTATGATCATGACTTGCCTTTGCTTGATTGTTTTCAGTTACTCAAGTCAAAACATGAGCATATGAAAATGTTAGGAAACAAGTGATGGATGAGAACGTGTCTCGTATGTTTGAAGCACTGAAGCAGAATGCTATTGAACATGGCAAGCCAATGTTGGATTTCACGGCGATGGCGCGTGAATTTGTGTTTAATCTTGCTAAGAAACCGGTGGCGGTGACAACACGGAAAAGAGGCATAACGCGGAGAAGGATATCACCGAGGACCCTAATTATGAACTGATCCTGTCAGGCCAGCCTTGATGATGATGTGTTTGTTCCGGATGAAGAGGACCATGATGTTGTTAAATCTTCCTCTAAGGTGAAGAAATGCAGCATTCTCCCCTTCACATGTAGGATATGTACAGTTGCTTTAATATGTATGGCTTGATCTATTAAAATGCAGGTAACGGAAGGTTCTACAAAAGAAAAAGCGAGCGCTCAAAACCTTTGTGCCTCCAAATGCTGTAACAAGGTCAACATCAAATGCAGAGACTCAAGATGATGGTGAAACAGAGACCCCTACCCAGAAAGCAGGGGAAGGGGGTACTAATGGAAATGAATCCTCGCCCATGCTAATTCAAACCTCTAGAGGCAGCAACTCACCTGAGGAGAATGTACTTGTCCGCAGCGAACGGGAAGGTATTGATAGCACGTCTTACAATTTATTCACTGGTTTAGTTGCAAAATTTTCAATTGAAGTCTTGACTCTCGTTTTGTCACTGGTTTCAGTTGCAATTGTAGACACGGGTGCTCTAAAGGAAAAGCATAATGTACGCAAACCTACTATGGGGCATGGGGTACACGAGTGGTCTAGAAGGAATGGAGGGGCTAAGATGCAGATCAACTTCACTCCTGGCATGAGGAGACCCACTGATCCTGTGCAAGCAGCAAAACTGAGTTCAGAGTGTGGCATTCACATATGCAGCAAGATGCCACTGGCAACCCACTGGAAGCAGTATGGTGACAAGGAAGGTCGTCTGAAATATACTATTCCAGAAACCATTAAGTCTATAACTGTAAGTCCGTTAACCTCTTATTCATTTTCCATATAAAATGTCTCATTGGTGGATGATTTTTTAACAATTCTGTCATTCGATGCTGATATGAATTTGTGTTCCATGCTATCTGCAGGGAAAATTTGCAATGGACAGCAGTGGTGACCTTGTCAAAGACATTTGCACCGACATTTTACAGAAAGGTATTCGCCAACAACGTTGGAGGCTGAAAAAAGTCTATTGGAAAGATGTTAAAGATCTAACCCGCGAGCAAGCTTTATTGTTGAAACCAAAACAGGTAGACGAGGAAAGCTGGGCAGAGCTTCTTGATATATGGCATGATGAGCACTACAAGGTACACAATTCCTGTTGTTTCAGCTACATCTATCGCAGACATACTACTGTACTGTGGAATACTAAATTCATGCCTCTACACATAGGCAATCTGCGAGAGTAACAAGAAGAACAGAGATGTTGTGACGAAGAAATACACCACTGGCTCAAGAAGCTTTGTTGCACATTACCATGCACTTGTGAGTATTCGAACTCTTTAGATGCAACACCTACTTCTTTTTGTGAACATGCCATACACACTTATAATTCATCGTGTCATAATTCTTGTAGAAATCTCAGAAGACCGAGGACATCGATACCTCCCCGATTGCTTTCTTTAAAGCAAGCCACACTAACAAGGATGGTATGATGTCCCAGAAATCAGCAGAAGCTTATGTAAGTAAATTATTTTATGTGCTACGCATTTCTTATTAGTTTGTCTAATTATTTGATTTCTTCTAACTCTGGACTTGCTATTTTTTTATCCTATTGTAGACTGAGATGGTGCTTTAGAAAATGGGACCACACCCAGAAGATTGGATTCCCAAAACTGATCTGGAGATTGTTGAAGAAGTCTTGAGAGACCAGAACAATTCAAGATCAATTACTTTCCTTTCCAGCATCGGAGTTTCATCTGCTTCCAAGAGGTCTAGCGTCTCAACTTGGCGCATCCGTGATTTAGAAGAAAAGTTATCAAGTCAGGAGCAAGATTCGTTGAATGCGGCTGAAAGGGTTCAACGCGAGATGGAGGAACAGATGCAAGAGCAGGAAAGGAGATTTGAAGAGATGAGAAAGAAGCAGGATGATGAACTTGAAGCAGTGAAAAAGTCCAGCGAAGCGAATCGTCTGGCATTTGAGAAGAGGCAGAAGGAAATGGGTGGCATGCTTAGTTACCTGTTGAGGATGTCGCAGAACTCCCAGTCCCAGTCCCGGTGACTTGGGCCAAAAATCTCTGCGCGCTAATGGGCCGGGTGGGCCGAAACATTGTTTTTTATTCCTTTAGTCATTTGAGTTTGATACAGCAGTTTCAGTCTACCAGAATTTTAATGTTTGCCTGTGATACAATTCATATTTATAAATTTTCTGCCATTTCAATTATTTGCTTCCATTTAATTTTGTTTCGTAATTTGCGTGGAATTTCCATTTTTAATCAAATTTGTCCGTGAAAAAAATTGGTGTCAGCGTCACATTCCTCCCGGCCCACAAGGCAGTTCCGAATGGGCCGGCCCAAAAAATGACACGTCATCATTGCAGGCCCCACATGCAGACGCCACGTCATCGTTGATGGCCCCACCTACATGCTGCCACGTCAACGTCGCTGGACCCACCTGCCAGCTGCCACGTCATCTCCGCGGGCCCCACACGAAGGTGACACGTCATCGCATTGGCCCCACCTGTCAGATGGCACGTCATCATGGTGGGACCCACCTGCCAGCTGCAACGTCATCATTGTCGGACCCACCTGCCAGCTGCCACGTCATCATCGTTGGACCCACGCGGTACCGCCACGTCGGCATCGTCGGACCCACACGCGGTACGCCGCGTCATTGTCGGACCCACGCGGTGCCATGTCATCATCGTCGGACCCACCTGCCAGCTGCCCCGTCAGCATCGTCGGACCCACCTGTCAGATGCCACATCATCGTGGTGGGACCCACCGCCACGTCGCCATTGCATTGGTGTCCCACTCCACCTGCGAATCTGTGAAATCTTCCGTGATGGCATATTTCGTCAACGAATATGCTAAACGGTGACAGATTTTCCTATTTTAGGTGACGTAGAAGGTCCGTCACGGATAACCTATCTTAGGTGACACCGTAAGGACCGTCACCGAAGCTCAATCTTGCGTGACGAAAATTTGTATTCCGTCACTATAAAAGAATCGTGAGACTTAGTGGCGACCACTGGTGACGCCATGTTTTTGTCACGAGGGAGTACTTAGTGACGGAAATGGCATTTTCGGTGACGAAAGTGATTTGTCACAAAAACTCTTTTCTCTTGTAGTGCATCATTATTCCAAAGTCGATACTTTCGACGCTTTCTTCGAGTTTAGTGTTTGCTGGGCTTGATCCACGTGTTGGTGTTAGCTAGGGATCGGATCCAAGGAAGAGACCTTCATAAAGACCATCAAGATCCTCCATATCTATTGATTCCCCAGAGTTTTCTTCGCGATTTGCCAGCTTTGGTGTGCATTGTTCGGATGAACCGATGGACGATGCGGGCATCGCCATAGGCGCAAATTTTCCGACTGATGGTTCCAGCATAATCGGAGCTGATAAGCACGATTCTTTGGTTTCTTTTGTCTGGTTGTTCCTTGATGAGGAGGGGTCCACCAGATCCATGACTCCAGCATTCATATTTCCCACAGACAACGCCAATTTACGAGGCATAACCTCGGCAATACCCATGGTTATGGACTTAGGATTTTTAGGAAAAGAAAATGCTAGGGATTTTGTCGGATGTCAGACAAACAAGGGAGTTGAAGTCGTCTGATTATCGATGGATAGTGAGGTTACAAGTTGATTGGGAGTTTTTCGGTACCTCTCCGCTGGCTCCTCCTAGCCTATATATAATAGGCTAGGTCCCAAGGTCGTATACATATAGGTTATATATTTGTGATTACAACACCAATACAATGTCGGTTCATATTTCCTTATCTAGTAAAACTATGACTTCCGTCGGATGCTTCCTGGGTCTTCTTCTTTGGTTTTATGGGCAGTGAGCCTTTATGTAGCTAGGTAACCAAACATAAATACCCGAGTAATCATATCCATGTCAAGATTAATATATTTATTACAAACGTCTGATAATAATAAGCGAAACTAGCCTCCGCCCACGTAGCCTTTACCAACAAACGTTCCATACTTAGAAATTATAAATATATTGGACTCGAATACAATCATGTAGCCGTCTCGACAAAGAAGAGATACGCTAAAAAGTTTCTTATTTATTGAGGGAACATGATGCATGTTGTTCAGGCGCACAGTCTTTCCCGAAGTGAACTTTAGATCGACCGTATCAACACCATGAATAGAAGCATGCCAGCTGTTCCGCATCAGCATGGTTTGAGCCCCTCTGATCTGATATGAAGAAAACAGGGAAATATCAGAACAAGCATGTACATTAGCGCCTGTGTCAATCCACCAATCAGGATAATGACATAATGAAAGAACAATAGGTAATATACTATACCCAACATCTTTCATCTTAACGTCATTGATGCCAACATTAGATGTCTTACTTTCCTTCCAATGTTGGCGCTTGTTAAAGAGGTTTGGACATGCAGGAGCCCAATGATCAGGATTACCGCACACATGACAAGCACCTTTATTCTTATCATTCTTCCTTTTGAAACTGGTAGACTGCGAGGCCTTGTTCTTTCCATCGAACTTTCCTTTGTCATCAAACTTTCTCTTATTATTGAACTTGTGAGGCTGGAAGTTCCTTTTCTGTACCAGATTGGCATTAGAGCCTCCCTCGGCACCTCGAGCACGTGTGTCTTTTGCTCTCGCCTTCTCACTAGTGGAAAAAAGGGCTTCGGTTCATCGCTGAACCAGGCACCAGTCCTGGTTTGTTACGAGCCAGGACTAGTGCCAGCACTAGTCCCGATTCTTAACGCGTCCAACGGCTAATAGCGCGGGGAAGCAATAGTCCCGAGCCGTCCCGGGTCTCTAGTCCCGGTCCGTAACATGGCCCGGGACAAGAGACCTTGATCCGGGCCGCTGCACTTTACGAGGACAATTAGTCCCGACCCGTATCATGGACCGGGACTAAAAGGAATTATATTCCCGGCCCGTATCACGACCCGGGACTAAAAGTTTCCCCTATATAATGCAGCTTCGTCCATGCCCTAGCCATGGCCATTTTCCCTCCCAAGCAACCGAGTTCCTGCCCTTTTTTCTCAAGATTTATCAAGATTTGGTTGCAACCCTAAATCCAAGGTTTTAAAAGGTTAGGAACTTCATCCTTTCATCTCTTATTGTTACTTTAGCTCAATGCGATAGAAGTATAGATGGATTTGCATGCTCTAGAAGTAGAGGATTTTTAGATGTGTAATTTTAGGCAAATTTTGATTAGGCACAAAGTTACAGAAAATTGAAATGTGTAATTTTAGAGTTTTAGAGCTCAAGATGGAATGAGGATTTCACTGCTAGAACAATAATTAAAAACTCCATATTTTTCAAGGTAATTGTTTTCTCTAATTCAAATCTTAGTGCATGTAAATTTTTGAAAATTCAAATTTAATGCTCTAGAAGCTCACATTATAACTTGAATTAAATTGATCATTAATCTCTATTCATGATGTTGTGTAATGGTTTTTGATATACTTTTACAATAATGCAGATGGTCCGGGAATGGATGTACGGTACTGACCGACGCTCTGGCGAGTTCATTAATGGCGTGCATGAATTCATCCGAGTGGCTGATGCAAACAAGCAGAATGGTTTTGTATTCTATCCATGTAGTGAATGTAGGAATCAGAAGGATTACTCTGACTCAAAAACCCTCCATATCCACATGTTAAAGTCTGGTTTCATGCCCAGTTATAATTGTTGGACCAAGCACGGAGAGAGAGAGGGGTTATAATGGAAGACAATGAAGAAGAGGAGGATGATGACAACTATCTTGGTTTTCCTGAGTACGGTGATACTTCCATGGGGGAAGCTGAATGGGAGGCTGAAGAAGAGGCACATGATGCCCACTGATGATCTTGGTCAGACCATTGCCGATGAACGGAGAGACTGCGAAACTGAAAAATAGAGGGAGAAGTTCAATCACATGTTAGAGGATCAAAAAAGGTTGTTGTACCCAAATTGCGAAAATATCTGAAAAAGCCACTTTAATTGCTGCGATGGATGGCAGGGTGTGGTATACCTGACTCCTCATTTGAAAAGTTCCTGAAAATGATGAAGAATATGCTTCCAAAGGATAAAGTATTGCCCGCCAGTACGTACGAAGCAAAGAAGGTTGTCTGCCCTCTAGGTTTAGAGGTTCAAAAGATACATGCATGTGAAGGAAATATGCCCTGAGAGGCAATAATAAAGTTGTTATTATGTATTCCTTGTATATGATAGATGTTTATTTTGCATGCTATAATTGTATTGATAGGAAACATCAATACATGTGTGTTTAATAAACAAAAGGGTTCCTAGTTATGCCTCTCTTATAGACTAGCTTGTTGATTAACAAGATGATCAAAGTTTCCTGATCATGGACATTGGATGTCCTTAATAACAAGGTCACAACATTTGTGAAATGATGTGATGAACATTCATCCAAAGTATAGCATTACGATCAAGTCATTATGTTTATATTGCTATAACATCATACAAAGTAGTCTTAGTCCTTAGACCATGAGATCATGTTAATTGCTAACACCGGAAGAGTATCTTGATAACATCAAACGTCACACCGTAACAGGGTGACCATAAAGGTGGGTTCAGTGCTATGAAGGTGTTATGTTGAGGCTCATGGATCAAGAGTGGAATTTGTCAATCCCGATGATGGATAGATATACTCTGGGCCCTCTCGGTGATATCACATTAAGATAGCTTGCAAGCAAGTGATGTGATCACTAGAATGTTATATCACGGGAACGAGAAAAGAGTGCATGTCGGTAACGAGATCAAACTAGGTATTTGGATACCGATGATCGAATCTCGTACATGTATTATATCATGAGACAAAGGGATTAAATTTCTGATGTTAAAGGTTCTCACGATCACAGAAGTCATCGTTGAATATGCAGAGAAGTATGGATCTCCAGGTCCCGCTTCTGATTATTGATCTGAGAGGAGTCTCAATCATGTCTGCATTATTCGCGAACCGTAGGGTGACACACTTAAGGTTTGCCGGACACCATTTAGGAGCACATATGTTCCAGACAAAAGGTTTTCAAAGCACAAGAAATGTTTCCATAGAAACAGGAATTGTTTTGATAGAAACCGGAATTGTTTCGGGTGCAATTGCAGAAAGTGGTTCTGCATGTGATATTGAAATGTTGCAAGGGGTTTTATGTGAATGTTTTTTAATTAAAGTAATTAACAAAATTCTGAATAAAATAAATAAAAGAGTTTTATTAATTGAGAGTTGCATTTAATTTGGTGGAAATTAAATACATGTGAGTGGGATTTTGGGTGGAGGCCATGTTTATGTGAGTGGAGGTTCACCACATGAATGAAGGAGGGGAGGAGTATCCCCCCTCATGCGCCGGCTATGGGAGGGGAGGGGTCTCCCTCCCTCCAATATAAAGCCCCCCTCTCCCCTCTCACAAACCACACCTCCTCGTGAAGGATCTCTCTCCCCCTCTAGATATTCCCCCATGGTCACGGATTAGCGAGATACATGTTCTCGGTGGCCTTAAATGCGGAAGGAGTTCTTGCCGCTGATTCGCTAGAGCAAGGAGGTGGAGGTTGTCCGGTGGCTTGAACATGTGTGCGAGGGCGGATCGTTGCTGATTTGCGCCGGACTTCCACACGATCTTGAGATCGGCGTGTCGACTACATCAACCACGAGTTCCTAGTCGTTAACAAAACTCGTTGTCTTCGAGGGTAAGTTCTCCATGGATGTATGTCCACCCGTTGCTCTGTATCTAGTAGATAGATCTTGGCGTATAGTTCTCATCGTAGGAAATTTTTTGTTTTCTATGCTGCGGACCCATCGGCATGCCCTAATGAATGCATCCTCTACCGCGGTGAGGAGTACGAGAATTTGGATGCATGCCTGGTATGCACTGCATTGCGGTATAAGATCAGACGAATGACCCTGGTGATGTTGAGGGCGAGCCCCCCAGAAGAGGGTTCCTACCAAGGTGATGTGGTATGCTCCTATAATACCATGGTTAAAATGTTTGTTTAGAAACAAAGAACACGCCAAGTTGTTGTGATGGCACAAAGAGGAACGTAAGTCAGACGGGATGTTGAGCCACCCCGCTGATGGGTCGTAGTGGAGAAAATCTATAGAAAGTACCCGTACTTTGTAGATGACGCAAGGAGTTTAAGGTTTGTTCTAAGTACACATGGCATGGATCCTTTTGGGGAGCAGAGCTGCAGTCACAGCACCTGGCCCGTGACTCTATGTATCTATAACCTTCCTCTTTGGTTGCGCATGAATCGGAAGTTCATTATGATGCCACTACTGATCCAAGGCCCAAAGCAACCCGACATTGACATTAATGTGTACCTAAAGCCATTAGTTGAAGAACTTTTACAGCTGTGGCACAAACCCGCCATACGTGTGTGGGATGAGCACAAGCAGGAAGAATTTGACCTCCGAGCGTTGCTTTTCATAACAATCAATGACTAGCCTGCTCTTAGTAACCTTTCAGGAGAGACAAACAAGGGATAAAATGCATGCACACACTGTTTAGATGAGACTGAAAGTATATATTTGCAACATTGTAAGAAGAATGTTTACACGGGACATCGTCGATTTCTTTTGCCCAATCATCCCTTAAGAAATAGTGGCAAGCATTTCAATGGTCAGGCATGTGACCAGCCGAAGCCTAAGGAACATACTGGTGCTGATGTATTTGATATGGTCAAGGATTTGGATCAAATAGTAATCTTTGGAAAGGGTTAGGGCCGACAATCTGTTCCGAAGGACGCTGACAGACACGCACCCATGTGGAAGAAAAAATCTATATTTTGGGATCTACCCTATTGGAAATTCCTAGAGGTCCGCTCTGCAACTCGACGTGATGCATGTGATGAAGAATCTTTGCGTGAACCTGCTAGGCTTCTTGGGCATGTATGGGAAGACAAAAGATACACCGGAAGCACGTAAGGACCAACAACGTAGGAAAGACCCAAAAGGACTGCATCCAGAATGGTTTCTAGGTCATGCCAGCTACGCTCTTACCAAACAAGAGAAGGAAACCTTTTTGAATGCCTGTGCAGTATCAAGGTCCCGGATGGCTTCTCGTCGAATATAAAGGGAATAATAAATATGGCAGAGAAAAAGTTCCAAAATCTAAAGTCTCATGACTACCATGTGATTATGATGCAATTGCTTTCGATTGCATTGAGGGGGCTTGTACCAGATTATGTTCGAGTACCCATTGTGAAGCTATGTGCATTTCTCAATGCAATCTCCCAAAAGATAATCAATCCTGAAGATCTACCACGATTACAAAATGATGTGGTCCAATGTCTTCTCAGTTTCGAGTTGGTGTTCCCACCATCCTTCTTCAATATTATGACGCACCTCCTGGTTCACCTAGTCGAAGAGATTTCCATTCTCGGTCCTGTATTTCTACACAATATGTTCCCCTTTGAGAAGTTCATGGGAGTCTTAAATAAATATGATCGTAACCGTGCTAGGCCTAAAGGAAGCATCTCCAAGGGCTATGGAACAGAGGAGGTCATTGATTTTTGTGTTGACTTTGTTCCTGACCTTAAGGCTATTGGTCTTCCTCAATCGCAGCATGAAGGGAGACTGAGTGGAAAAGGCACTCTAGGAAGCAAATCAATAATATGTAGGGACGGGCATTCTTACACTGAAGCACATTACATAGTTCTACAGAATTCTATCTTGGCAGCTCCGTATATCGAGGAACACAAGCAAATTTTAGGCTCCAACAATCCTGGGAAGCATAACGACTGGATTAGAGATGAACACATGAATACTTTCGGGGGTTGGTTGCAACATCTCATAAAAGATAACACTCTTGGAGATGAGTTGTACTTGTTGTCCAGGTCACCATCTTCGACTATATCGACTTTCCAAGGATACGAGATGAATGGGAATACATTTTATACGATCGCCCAAGATAAAAAGAGAACCAACCAAAATAGTGGTGTCCGGTTTGATGCAATGAATGCCAATGGGTCCAAGACCACATATTATTGTTACATAGAGGAGATATGGGAACTTGATTATGGACCTACTTTTAAGGTCCCCTTGTTTCGGTGCAAATGGGTAAAGCTCACAGGAGGTGTGGTAAAGGTAGACGAGCAGTACGGAATGACAACAGTGGATCTCAACAATCTTGCGTACTTAGACGAACCATTTGTCCTAGCCAATGATGTGGCTCAAGTTTTCTATGTGAAGGACATGTCTACCAAACCGAGAAATAGAAAAAATAAGCAACATAATTCATCAGATGATGAGCCAAAGTGCCACATAGTTCTTTCAGGGAAAAGAAACATCGTGGGAGTGGAGGACAAGACAAACATGTTAGAAAACTGTGATAAGTTTCATGAAATTCCACCCTTTGCAGTGAACACTGATCCAACAACCCTATTAATTAAAGAAAATGCTCCATGGTTACGGCGCAATTAGAAAGGGGAACATGCGAAGAAATGATGTGTAATATAATGTATTAAACATTTTATGCAACTGTGTTCTGAAAACTTAGAAGAAAGCATTTATGTAATGTATTGTTCCCGAGCATTCTGAACTACGGCTAGCTTTCGAAATACGGACAGCTTTAGGGAGATGTCGGAGGATCCAGTCCTTAGGCATCTCTCTGAAGCTGGCCATAGAGGAACTCCCTAATATGTGAATTAGTTAGAATAGAACAACATCTTCATATATAGTTTGGGAAAGTTGTAGAGAGACCAACACTAGTAGGAAACGATATATTAGTCACGGTTTCCTAACTAGGACTACGGAATTAGGACTAAAGGGCCCCCTTTAGTCCCGCCGGTCCAGCCACAAACCGGGACTAACACTCAAGACATTTATTATTATTTAAAAACTAGGACTAAGGAATCGGGTCTAAAGGCCCCCTTTAGTCATACCCATATCTAGCCCTATAGTGCACATCTTCAGGGTCTTCGTCATCATCGTCGTTGTCGTCTTCGTCATCATCGTCATCGTCGTCATCGCTAGGCGCACGCGGCTGGATCCTAAGCCCAGCCATGGCATATTCCAGGGGTACCTGCCACTCCAGCCTCATATTCACGATGCGCGAGGGAGGGGGCTCCTGGATGATGACGCTGCATAGCCCACGACCTTCACCATCCCCACCCTTCTTGTGGCTCTGTGGAGGGTCAAAGTGCGGGCACCGTAGGCGAGGATGGTCTCCCTAGGCGATATAGATCATCGCGCCAATGATAGTCCAGTTCGCCCAACAGAGGCGGCGGTCGGCTTCATTGTGGTTCACCAGGGGCGGGCCGTCTCCCTCATACCTGATGAGTTCCTTTTCCAGCCGGTTAGCAAAGAAGGCATTCCAGGTGTCGTAGTTGTCGGGATCCCAATGGGGATCCATCCGCTGCTCCGTCATGATCTCGAGGTAGAAGTGGTTCGTGATGGCCGCCTGGCGTGCGGAACCTTGAGACACAGGAGGGACAGGAACTCCTCCAATACTCAACATCCAGTTAGCGGGCACCCGGTAGCCCGACGGGCATGGGTACCAAGAGGCGCACAGCGCCTCGGCCTCTTCGAGTGTGAGAATGGCCCAGTATGCGGTGTCCATTGTTGAGAGAGGAAGGTGTGGATGTGTGGATAGCCATGGCGCAGTCGGACTAGATATAGAGGGAAATGGTAGGAAAATATATCGGGAAGCGATGGGAAATGCCGGGAAATATCTTTAATCCCGGTTAGTGGCTCCAACTGGGAATAAAAGACCCGGTTAGAGGAAATGGGCGGGAAAGCATAGCGGGTAGCGGTGGGAAATGGCAGGAAATATCTTTAGTCCCGATTAGTGGCTCCACCTGGGACTAAAAGGTCCGGTTAGAGGGAAAGGACGGGAAAGCATAGCGAAAATCGGTGGGAAATGTCGGGAATTATCTTTAGTCCCGGTTAGTGGCTCCAACTAGGACTATCGACAAGAGTGTCGACATTATGCCGTGAGTGTTGACACTATGTTGTGCTGCTTAATCTATAAATAGGCATCCTTGAAGCTGTAGGGGTAGACGATTCAGGGTTCCAGGTATAGGGTTTCGCTAGAGGAAGACCACCGGAGTGTCGGAATCGCATGAAAACTTGCATGCATGTGTCCCTACCATATGTGTATAAGTGTGGTGCAAGGTTGGTAGGTGGAATATGCAGGTTTGTCAAATTCAAACACTTTTCATGTTGAAATTTTTGTCAAATTTAAAAATATGAAAAAATAGGTGTTATAAATTTAAAAAGTTATAAATGTTTTTTAATTTAAAAAGTTACAAAAAATAGTGAATGCACTTTGAAATGAGAATGGCACAATTTGATGCATGATATAAAGAGATATATGGATGATATATTAAGATTCCTTATATTTTTCTTATAATAATAGACATATTATTTGTATTATTTGGATTTATTAAATAGGTTCTATGAATTTCCAAAGTTATTAATGTTTTTAATCTAAAAACATACAAAACGCCATCTAGTCCTCGGTCTAAATAAGAGCCGGGACTAAAGGTCTGGCAGTGCGCGAAAAACGGCGGAGGCCGAAAAATAGCCTGTAGTCCCGGGTCGTGCCACGACCCGGGACTAAAGGGTCTCTAGTCCCGGGTCATGCCACGGCCCGGGACTAGAGGGCGACGGAATATAAACCGCCGCGGTCTGCTTCTTCCCGATCCATTCTCTCATTCTCTACGCGCAGGAGGCGCCAACAAAGACCCGACGCCGGCAGGCTGCCCGAATCTCACGCGCGCTTGCGCCTCCGTCCGCCGTGGCGCTCGAGCGCCGCCTGCGGTGCCGCCGCCGCAACACCACCACGTGCCCGAGCCGCTCGTACGACCGCTGCCACCACAAGTGCATCGCCGTGGCCCTTCCCTAGTCCCCTATTAAATAGTGTAGTTATATATATATAATTAATTAGTAGTATTTCAGCCGGAGGAGGTGCTGGAGGTTGCGGTGGTGTGGCTTGCGAGTCTGCACGCACCAGGGAGGTTGCATGGTGGTGGTGGGTTGGCGGGGCATGCATGAGGATTTCAGCCGGAGGTTTGCCGGGGCTGCCGCCCCGAGGACATGCTGCGATGGTGGAGGCAGCCCTGGCGGGCTGATGGTTGCAGGTGGTCCGGCCTTGTGCATGATGCAGGATGACAAGTCAAGGTCTAGGAAAATGCCTTGTCCTCGGTAGCTGGCCGGCCGGAAGTGGGCCGAGGCCAGCGATGGCGACGGCTACGGGTGTCGCTCCCTTCTTGAAGGCATTATCGAGGTGAGGTCATGTCATCCTTGTCTGGAGAAACTCCGGCGGAATCCCTAGATCAGTCGTGATCGGTCAATGGCGGTGCTCTTGTGTCGTCTTCCCTCTTGGGGGCATTGATTTGGAGTTGCTCAGGCCGGAGGGACCAGTGAATGAAGGTGGTGTTGGCGTTGCGAGTTGTGTGGCAACAATGACAACGGTGAGCGGATCTGAGTCGCGGCATGCCCTTTGTCACCATCTGACCCTGCCGTGATGGTGAAGTTAGAGCTGCGATCGCGGGGCGATTTGTGAAAACGATGCCACCTGATCGGGCATGGTTTTTGTCGGTGCAAGGGCTGCAACTTTCTCTTCTGAAGGTCAATGTTGAAGTCGGAGTTGCCTCCTCCTCGACATGTGTGGGGTCGACTGTTTGGCATGGGCTAACATGGGCTCCATTGCTGTTAGCGATGAGGGTCTCATTGGTGGTCGTCGAAGGTGAAGTCAGAGTCGCTGGCTCGTGGAGGAGTTATTCTTAACAAGAGCCCAATATATATGTCTATTTTAGGGTGTTTAGTAGTAGTAGTAATATATAGGGTTTATTAGTAGTAGTAGTAGTAGTAGTAGTAGTAGTAGTATTTTTTTGGGTTTTAGTAGTATTTTAGGGTTTATTGTAGAAATTTTAGGGTTTTATGATTTATGTCTATTTTAGGGTTTGGTGTAAATATGTCTATTGTAGAAATAAATTTGTGGTACAGTAATATGTCTATCTTAGGGTAGAGTAATATATTTGGTAGAGTAATATATTAATATGTCTATTTTTTCTAACTTGTTCTACCTTTCTTTTTGAAATAGTTAAGTGATGGATCGTCACACCGACGACGAACTTCTTGAGGGAATGATAAGAGGTGAAATTCCTCTTATTACTAGAGGTGAAGATGTTGTAGACGAGGACATAATAATAGGAGAAGATGTTGTAAACAATGATGATATATCATCATTTCTAAATCAATCCGGTGATGGACATCAGCTAGAACTGATGGATGAAGGGCAAACAAACCACAATGATGGCCCCTCGACAACAAGCGGCGAGGTACATATATATATATATATATATATATATATATATATATATATTAAGCCTCTTGTGACTAGATGCATTAATTGATCTAGATATATATATATATTAATCACTCTCTTTTCTTCTTTTAGCCCTCTGGATCGACCAAATCGATAGTTAAAACGAAACGAGGCCCGACCAAAAAATTGGATGGTAATCAAAGGTTTACCATTGACATAATAGATGATACTGGAGAATCGATTGATCCCGAAAAGCACGCCAAGATGTTTGTAAATTAATGCGGGATGATTGTTAGGGACAACCTCCCGATCACCATTCAAAACTAGAATAAGTCAAAGAAAAAAGGTGAAGAATTCACTAGTTATGTCACCGATGATGCCAAAGATGACCTTTGGCAGAAGCTCATAGCACATTTCATACTACCTCCAGAGTATGAAGATGGTACTACCCTAAGGCCGGGTGGGCTTGAAAGAAGAGCGAAAGCCAAGGAGTAGGCTCTATCGAAGATGGGCGAACTGTATCGGAACCACAAAAAGGTTTATACGCGAAGTTTGTCGCAAAAAAGAAAACTCAAGACTTCAAAGGAGAATACGAGAAGTTGAGAGAACAGTGGCCTGATTATGTAAAGTACAAGCTATCTTCTGTAGCCCAGGCAAAGTCGGAAAAGAATGCGATAAATGCTGTTAAAAAGAAACACTAGTAGAAAATGAGGCTTTCGTCCACCCCAGTTTAAAGCATTAGTCCTGGTTGTGGTTAGACCCAGGACTAATGCCCACATTAGTCCTGGTTCAAACGGAACAATCTTTAGTCCCTGGTCAAACGATACCTTTAGTCCCGATTGGAGATACGAACAGGGACTAAAGGGGTGGCGGCAGCCTGCGGTCGGTGCCGACCCCTTTAGTCCTGGTTCGTATCACCAACCGGGACTAAAGGGGTGACCTTTAGTCCCGGTTCATATTACTAACCGGGACTAAAGAAAATGGACAAAAAAGAATTCCTAAATGGCCATAACTTTTACATACGATGTCAGAAAAAACGTGCAACCTATCAAAACGTGCAGAAAACAATTTCCTCTTCGATTTCAATAGCTTTAGGCCGTTTTGGATTCTTTTAGATTCTTAACATTCGAAAAGAAATAAAAATTATTTTAAAAATTAAAAAAATTAGTAATTTTGTATGTCATATTTGAATTCCTCACATTTTTTTGATAATAATGGATATATTATTTGTCAAATTTCGATTTACAGATTTGAAGATATTATTTATGTCATATTAAATGAATAAATGGCAAAAAATGAATAAAATATTAATTTAATTAGTTTTTTATTTTCATATGAATAAAATATTATTATTACTTATTTATTATTTTTTACTTAAATAGTTGTTCGTAATTTCAAAAAATAAAGACGGTTGACATATTGATATGAGTTAATAGGATTGATACACTAGTCCTGACAACAAGGTATAATGGTCCTTGGCGCGAGGTGGGAGAGGTGGAATGAGGAAGTTAAGTGTGCTAGGGTGGAGTAGTGATAGGATGGGTGACCGACCGGGAAGTTTGACCATAAGTGTAATTTGAAATAACATTAAGTATAGTTAGTGTTAAAAATGAGAGATGTGAGAGATTAAAGAATCGATAATTCAAAAGTTCAAGAAAAATTTGAAAAAAAATTGGATTTTTTTTTGAAAAAAATAAGTCTTTAGTCCCGGTTCGTATTTCCCGCTCGCTCCACGCAGTCTCGTGAGGACCTTTAGTCCCGGTTTGTGGCAGAACCGGGACTAAAGGGGTGACCTTTAGTCCCGCCTTCGTAGTCCCGGTTGCCAAACCGGGACTAAAGGCCCTTACAAACCGGGACTAAAGGCCCATTTTCCACTAGTGAAATACCACCATAAAATGGGGACAGGTGGCTACAAGAGTGTCGTGCCTAAGTGGGAAAATATGGAGGCCGACATGAGGACTAGAGGGATCATTCCCAGTATAGATGGATGGCCCGAGAGGTCAAAGCACTAGTGGTATGGGCACGGGGGAAAGTTGAACCCAGAAACAGGGGCGACAATTTTTCAAGAAAAAATTCTAACACCCCCCAATGCACTTGTTCAAGCAATGTCCGATGCTCAAGCGGGATTGTTTCGGCTCGACAGAGAGAATGACGAGCTGACATGCGCCCTCAGGAATCCTGAAAAAGATGGATGAACATGAGGCAAAGGCACCGGTGTTACATGGAAGAAAGGGTTTCCCGAATGATGATAGTTACAGAAGTCGTAAGAAAAACAAGGACCAGGAGGCAGACCGGATTGGGAAGATAGAAGAGGACCTAGCTGGGATGAAGAAGTTGGTGCAAGCAATTAGCCAAAAGACATCTCAGCCGCATGATGATGGTGCTGCAATGGATCATAGCCAGCGGCGAAGCAGTGTGGCTCCGACGGAGGTCCAGGATGATGATCAAACACTGCTAGATGATGCACTGGTGCCTCGCTACCCTGTGGACGATGTCAGAGAGATGACACAATGTGAGTTGCATCAGCCAATGAACAACCTATCCTTCAAGGTGGCGATCGGCACCGCTTTACTTTGTCTACCTAGAGCACTCCACCATTCACATCCGATTCCACCTGGCTATGCTCGTGTCTCGGTGGATGACCTAGTGGAGGATTTTGCGGACCTAGAGATTGACATCGCTACACCCGAAGGACTTAGGAAACTGGGAGATGTCAAGCGCCACATCATTCTATGGAAGAAGAAGTACATCAAGTATCCAGGCTCGGCGCCAAGGCCACCGACTCCGAGGAATCCAAGTCCACTATCCCTCGACGAGAGGGATGTCCATCGTCAACCTTCAAGTCCTCCATCCCTCGATGAGAGGGATGTCGATTGCCGCAACGCGAGTACATCTCGATCTCCACCTCCGCCTCTGCCTCTGCCTCTGCCCCCGACTAAAAAATGGATGGAGGTTGTTCCTCACCCACGCCCCACTCAGAAGAAAGGTTGTAGTACGTCGAAGATAGTCGACATCCCGCCGACTCTTCCGAAGATACCTTATGACATGACTGATGAGGAAAACAACGCGATATCGGTTGCCCAAACTAAGGCTTTTTTGCACCAAAAAAGCCCGAGCCACAGCCGGTATTTACTGAAAAAAACAAAAAGTGGGCTAAGTCCTTTCTTGAGCAACCATCCCAAGTATCGTTGAATCTGAAATCAGACTATGACCACAAAATTATTAAGCAAGCAAAGCATAAAAAATAACAGGTGCAAAACACGGAAAACAAGTTGCCCAACTCGGACAAAAGAAGATTGAATCGTTCCCCCCGCTCAAAGTGATTTCAGATACCGACGAGGCCTTTAGAGCCGAAATGGATAAGGACATGCAAATAATGGACCCCAGAGCCAGGTCTACCGCTGCACTACTGGGCATCACTATAGCGACGGCCAAAGAACTTGCTATGGCGGCAGGTATGTCACTTGGTCAATTCTTAGACTATGAAGATACGCCAGTGGGTCAGGTAGTACGGCAATATTTTAAAGGGGAACTTCTAGTCAGTCATGAGGAGCTCACGCGTTTACCAACACATATGCGAAATTTGCATAATTGGTACACTGGGCAAATAGAGAAAAAGCACCAGAAATAATGGTTTTCGGTGACCGTTAGAAAAGAGCATCACTTCAAAGAGTACTCGATACAGGTTCAACTGACCGAACTATTTCAGTTATACAATCAGCGTGCCCTCAACAAATTTATCCTCGGTTGCTATTGTCTGTAAGTGATTTATTTCTGTAATTAAGTCTTTAGATCAGCTAGTTCATTTCATATAATATATTATCCTGACTATATATCCATTTGTACGGTATTATATTTTGCAGAATGAAGATGCTTGAATGCAAAAGAGCAAGAGTATATGACGTTGGGTTTTTTGACCCATATATCGTTAATGAATATACGTTACACAATCACCCCGATGACGTGGAGGATGACCTGTACACTTTTTTAATCGAGAAAAATTTCGCCAAGCACATACTATTTCCTTACAACTTTAAGTGAGTGTTTCTGTCATGTACACATTCTTTTTTAAGTGTAATTGATGAGTTATGCATGTATGCTTATGTAAACGTCCACAGGTTCCACTGGATCTTGCTAAACATTCAAGTTGACAAGTCCCTAGTTGAAGTCCACGACTCATTAAGTTGGGACCAAGAGCAGTGGCGCGACATGAAAGCAATGCTCCATAAGTAATTTCAATCAGCCTCTTTCGATTCATTTCCTGATATCAAGTAACTAATAACTCCTCTGTTCATTTTCTTTGCCGAGCAGGTGTTGGACGCTAGTGGAAACGAGGCCTTTGGTTGAGCCTGGAAATGGGCTTTAACACCGGTTCTTCTACGAACCGGTGTTAAAGGGGGGGCCTGTACCAGCGTGGCCCGTGCAGCAAAAAGGAGCCCCCCTTTAACACCGGTTCGTGGCGGATCGGTGTTAAAAGCCCTCACCGATGGCCTGTAGCCCCCTTTAACACCGGTTTGTGGCTTGAACCGGTGTTAAAGGGGGGCTATATAAGACACCGCAGCCCACACCCCACTCTTCCATTTTTTCACTATCTCATTTTGGAGCCTAGCAAGACGGTGTGAAGTGTGCTAGTTTGTGTTTTTTTCGTATGCACAAGAGGTGTTCGGTGAAATGCCCGAGAGCTCAAAATAAGTTTTCTCGTTGCTTTTTCCTTCTCGGTCGAGGTCGGCAACTATCCTTTCATGTGTCATTGATGTACTATATATATAAATGGTCATCTCCCTATTATTTTTGATATATACTATATATTAATGCAGATGAACCGGCAATGGATGTACGGTGACCGCCGCACTTCCGAGTACATTACGGGCCTCCAAAATTTCATCGTTGTGGCTAATGCAAACCATGGTCACAATGGTTTTATGTGTTGTCCGTGTATTCACTGTCAGAACAAGAAAGACTACTCAAATACCAGAACCATTCACGCCCACCTGCTTCGATCCGGTTTCATGCCCGGCTATAATTGTTGGACCAAGCACGGAGAAAAAAGGGGTTGTGATGGAAGACAACGAACAAGAAGAGGATGATGACAACTATCATAATATGTATCCTGAATATGATGATCTTTAGCGGGTAGATAATGAAGATCAAGAGGTAGCAGATGGGCCCGCTGATGACGATCTTGGTCGGGCCATTACTGATGCAAAGGAAGAATGTGAAACTGAAAAGGAGAAGGAGAAGCTGGAGCAGATGTTAAAGGATCACAAAACATTATTGTACCCAACTTGCGAAGATGGCCATAAAAAGCTAGGTACCACCTTTGGATTTGCTGCAATGGAAGGCGAGAACGGTGTGGACAGCGCATTTTCAAAGTTGTTGGTAAAATGACGAATCTTCTTCCAAGAAATAATGAGTTGCCCGAGACATACCAAGCAAAGAAGGTTATACGCCCTCTAGGATTAGACGTGCGGAAGATACATGCCTGCATTAATGACCGCATCCTCTGCGCCATGTGAGAAGTACGAGAATTTGGATGCATGCGGTATACCTTTGCATTGCGGTATAAGATCATACGAGACGATCCTGGCGATGTTGAGGGCGAGGCCCCTAGGAAGAAGGTTCCTGCCAAGGTTATGTGGTATGCTCCTATAATACCACGGTTAAAACGTCTCTTCAGAAATAAAGAGCATGCCAAGTTGTTGCGATGGAACATGGAAGACCGTAAGAAAGACGCGATGCTGAGACACCCGCTGATGGGTCACAGTGGAGAAAAGTCGAGCGAGAGTACCCGGACTTCGCACATGACGCAAAGAACTTAAGGTTTGGTCTAAGTACAGATGGCATGAATCCTTTTGGTGAGCAGAGCTGCAGTCACAGCACTTGGCCTGTGACTCTATGTATCTATAACCTTCCTCCTTGGTTGTGTATGAAGAGGAAGTTCATTATGATGACAGTGCTCATCCAAGGCCCGAGGCAACCCGGCAACGACATTGATGTGTACCTAAGGCCATTAGTTGAAGAACTTTTACAGTTGTGGGCCAAACCAGGTGTACGTATGTGGGATGAGCACAAAGGGGAGCCATTTGACCTACGAGCATTGCTTTTCGTAACCATCAGTGATTGGCCTGCTCTTAGTAACATTTCAGGCGGACAAACAAGGGATACAATGCATGCACACACTATTTAGATGAGACTGAAAGTGTATATTTGGATAAATGTAAGAAGGTTGTGTACCTAGGGTATCGTCGATTTCTTCCAACTCGCATCCAAGAAGAAAGAAAGGCAAGCATTTCAAACGTCTGGCAGAACCCCGGAGGAAGCCTATCCTCCGTACCGGTGAGGAGGTATTTGGTATGGTCAAGGACCTAGAAGTAATCTTTGGAAAAGGTCCTGGTAGTCTATCTGTTCTGAATGACGATGCCGGACACGCGCCCATGTGGAAGAAGCAATCTATATTTTGGGACCTACCCTATTGGAAAGTCTTAGAGGTACGCTCTTCAATCGACGTGATGCACGTGACGAAGAATGTTTGCGTGAACCTGCTAGGCTTCCTAGGAGTGTATGGGAAGACAAAATATACACCGGAAGCACGGCAGGACCAGCAACGTCTGAAAGACCCTGAAGAGCCTATGCATCCTGAGAACGAGAAGGGTAAACGATGCCACTTAACTCCTGCCAGCTACGCTCTTACTAAAGCAGAGAAGGAAATCTTTTTTGAATGCCTGAGCAGTATCAAGGTCCCATCTGGCTTCTCGTCGAATATAAAGGGAATAATAAATATGGCAGACAAAAATTCCAAAACCTGAAGTCTCATGACTGCCACGTGATTATGACACAATTGCTTCCGATTGCATTGAGGGGGCTTCTACCTGAAAATGTTCGAGTACCCATTGTGAAGCTATGTGCATTCCTCAATGCAATATCTCAAGGTAATCGATCCGTAAAGCCTACCAGGAGTTCTGTACAGATGTGGCCCAATGTCTTGTCAGCTTTGAGTTGGTGTTCCCACCATCCTTCTTCAATATTATGACGCATCTCCTGGTTCACCTAGTAGAAGAGATTGCCATTCTCGGTCCTGTATTTCTACACAATATGTTCCCCTTTGAGATGTACATGGGAGTCTTAAAGAAATATGTTCATAACCGTGCTAGGCCAGAAGGAAGCATCTCCAAGGGCTATGTAACAGTGGAGGTCATTGAGTTCTGTGTTGATTTTATTCCTGACCTTAAGGCGATTGGTGTTCCAGAATCACGACATGAGGGGAGACTGCATGGAAAAGGCACCCTAGGATGTAAAGCAATGATATGTAGGGACGGGCATTCTCTCAATCAAGCACACTACACGGTTTTACAAAGATCTATCTTGGTTGCCCCGTATATCAATGAACACAAGAATTTAATACGCCTTAAACACCGGGCGATCGATGAATGGATTATAAGTGAACACATGGCGAGTTTTGGCGGCTGGCTGCAAAGACTTCTCACGAATAACACCACTGTTGGGGATCAGCTGTACTTGTTGGCCAGGACACCATCTTCAACTGTATGTACTTTCCAAGGGTACGAGATAAATGGGAATACATTTTACACGAAAGCCCAAGATAAAAAAAGCACCAACAAAAATAGTGGTGTCCGCTTCGATGCAGCAGAAGACAATGGGCAAAAGACCACGTATTATGGATTCATAGAGGAGATATGGGAACTTGACTATGGACCTAATTTTAAGGTCCCCTTGTTTCGATGCAAATGGGTCAAGCTAACAGGAGGGGGGTTGAGGTAGACAAGAAGTACGGAATGACAACGGTGGATCTCAACAATCTTATGAAGGTAGACAAGAACATAGACGAACCATTCGTCTTAGCCAATGATGTGGCTCAGGTTTTCTATGTGAAGGACATGTCTACCAAACCAAAAAAAGAAAAAATAAGCAAACAGATACATCACACGATGAGCCAAAGCGTCACATAGTTCTTTCAGGGAAAAGAAACATCGTGGGAGTGGAGGACAAGACAGACATGTCAGAAGATTATAATAAGTTTGATGAAATTCCGCCCTTGGTGAAGACTGACCCAACCATCCTGTTAAACGGTGTTGATACTCCATGGTTACGGCCGACGCGATCATAAGATTGACTATATGTATTAATTGAGCCATTTTTGGCACACATATGTATCTCAACATGGAAATCAATGTCATATTTCTTCTGTTAACAAAAGGGGGTGGCTAACCTTTAGTACTGGTTGGTGGGTGCAACCGGGACTAAAGGTGGTTTTTGTGTCATCTAACAAAACTGTCGGTGGGATAAGGACGCGTGGGTAACCTTTAGTACCGGGTGGGGGCTCAAACCGGGACTAAAGCTGTCGGTATGATAAGGACGCGTGAGTGGACTACCTTTGCCGATGTAGCGCCGACGCATACTGCCGGAGGAAGAAGACAAAGTAGAAGCGGCGCTATGCCTATAAAAGGAGCATCGATACGCCATGGCAAGCAACTCAACAAGCCAACAATATGGATGGAGAGTTTCATCCCCATGGATGGAGGAAAGGGTTGGGAAATCTCCCGTGGCGGGACTTCTCGAAGATGCCCTTGGTGCACACGCCCTATGGCATCTTCGGAAGTTCCGCCTCGGAAAATATTTTCCTGCTAGCCCGTGAAAGACTACATCTCCGCCTCTCTGGGGTTAGAGGTATGGTGGAAGCCAGGGGATAGAGTGGAGGCGGCGGATGAGTGTAGATGTGCTATGGCAACAACCAAGCCAACATGGATGGAGAGTTTCATCCCCATGGATGGAGGAAAGGGTTTGGAAATCTCCCGTGGCGGAATTTCTCGAAGATGCCCTTGGTGCACACGCCCTATGGCATATTCGGAAGTTCCGCCTCGGAAAATATTTTCCTGCTAGCCCATGAAAGACTCCATCTCCGCCTCCCTGGGGTTAGAGGTATGGTGAAAGCCATGGGATAGAGTGGAGAGAGGCGACAGATATAAGTCTTCTTCTGTTAACAGTATATGTATTAAATGAGCCATTTTTCTTCCTTCTATTTCTTCCCTCCATTTTTCTTCCCGCCATTTTTCTTCCCACCATTTTTCCCTTGATTCCCCGCCAGCTTCTTCCCTCCAGTTCTTCCCTTGATTCTTCACTATATATATATGTAGGGTTGGCCTCCATTGTCATTGCAAATCTCTAGACTCATATCTGCAACCTCATCACTCTTTCCCATGGCTTCCACCGTAGCACTAACCCCCAGGGAGACGGAGGCGCTTTGCGCCTCGAACTACCCCTGCCCGCCAGGCTACTGTGTCCCCGTCGGCTGGATGCTGAGCGTCGGAGGCGTGCCGGTTCCTCCTGTCCCTCTAGGTGTGGCGCGCCGGATGGCCATCACGAACCACTACTACTTCGAGCTCACGCTGGAGCAGCGGAGGAATCCCAGATGGCATCCTGACTATTTCCCTACTTGGGAAGCCTTCTTCGTGGATCGGCCTGAGAGGGCGCTGCCAGCACGAGGAGGACGGCCCACCTCCTCGAACTTCAACGAGGCCGCCATCGGCTATGGTGGCGCTGCCGACTCTCTAGAGCGTCATGGCCTATGACATCGCCACCGACTCTAACCCCGTCTGCGCTACCCTCAAGTCCAGCCCACGCGTACTCAGCCTTCAAGGTTCAATTACGGCGACCCCGACGACGACAGCGATGACGGCAGTGGCGAGTACGACGACTATAGTGGCGAGTATTACAGGTGTAGGCAGGAGCATGACTGAATCACTCCAACATTCCGAAACAAGTTCGGCCGATTGTTACTTAATCTGGCCATGTATCTTAATTTTCAGTTCTTTTATGTATCTTAATTTTCAGTCGTGCTTTATGTAACTTACTATTAGTTGCATTCTGTATTTTAATTCCAGTTCTATCTCCTTCACAAAATGACCTATCTCATTCGAGGTTTCTTGGCTTTCGGGTCAAATGACCAATGTTATGGCTAGAATCAAGGCATAGTTTGTGATAATAAGGCCATATTGTGCATACATGTGCATCATGGCATGGCAAACAATGTTGCAAGAGGAAGTTTTCCTTTTTATCGCACCAAAAAGGCATTTTCCATTTTCCGAGCATAAAAAACGGACGGTTTTGTGAAGCAACCACCAAACGGCTAATTCAAAAAACCACCACCACATTTTACAAAAATACTAGACCACCTTATATGGACAATGTACCAACAGGACGATCTGAAACCTTTCCGTCCACCTCTGGTGAAAAAGACAAATTCCTGCCGAATCGGTAGGAAGTGGGTCAGATATGAACTACAGGTACATGATACGATGCTCATGATTTTTTACAAAAATCATTTTTAGGTTCACAATATGCTATTTTATCAAAAATCCAATGCAAGTTGAGCGAGGCTTTGTCAGATTCAAGTGTATACAAAAGATGCGGCATTTAAATATCCAATCAATTCAAAAATGTTAATACAAAATAAAATATGATTTGCTCTAATAAAATAGGGTTAGATTCCTTTTTAGATGCTTAATATTTCTTATGTTCAAAGTTTTAGGATTTGACAATTTATTTTTGTTTGAATTGAATAATCAAAATTTATATGTAAGTGTTTTAATCATTTTGAAAATTTTCATCTAAAGTAAATATAAAATGTTTTTACATGAATGGATAGATATTATTTTTCTGAAAATTATGATATATTATTCATATTTTTCTGAGTTGAAATGAATAAGATATGAATTTTCTAAATTCATATCCTATTTTTTGAATCATAAATGCCCCCACCCCATTAATGCATGAAATAAATGCCCTCCCCCCTTTAACACCGGTTCCAGCCACGAACCGGTGTTAAAGGGGGGGCATTTATTTTGTTTTGCCGCACTTCTTTAACACCGGTTTGGCTGGAACCGGTGTTAAAGAAATGTGCTAACGAATTCCCTTTAACACAGGTTCCAGCCACGAACCGGTGTTAAAGGGGGGGTTTATAACGCGCGCGCCACCCCCTTCCCTTCTTCCCCCAGCCAGATCGATCCCCGTGCGTGTGCCCCGCCACCGCCCCCAACCGCCGCCACCCCCTTCCCTTCTTGCCCACGTCGTTGCCGCCCGCCGCGCCCGCGGAGAGGCTCGCCGCCGCATGCTGCCACTCGCCTGGAGAGGCTCACGCCTTGTGCCACTTACTTTCGCCAGCACTCCCACACTGAACGCGCCCATCACTGCCGCTTGCCACGCCTTCGCAGTGCGGTCAATTAGTTAGTATAGGTTAATTAGCTATATTAGTATTAGGTTAATTATAGCTAGTATTATTAGGCTAAGTATTAGGGTTAGAATTAGAATTAGTATATAGGTTAATTAGCTAGTACTCGTATTAGGTTAATTAGCTAGTATTAGTATTAGGTTAAGTATTAGGGTTAGAATTAGAATTAGTATATAGGTTAAGTATTAGGGTTAGAATTAGTATTAGCATTAATTATTAGGCTAATTTAGAGTTAGAATTAGGGGTATTGGTTAAGTATTAGGGGTGTTGGTTAAGTATTAGGCATATGATTGGTTAAGTATTAGGGGTATTTGTTAAGTATTAGGGTTAGAATTAGAATTAGTATTAGTATTATTAGGCTAATTTAGAGTTAGAATTAGAATTAGTATTAGTTGTTAGTATTAGTATTAGTTAGGTAAATATCGCGTTATTGTTATTAGTGATAGGTTTAGGGTTATTGTTATTAGGGCAATATATACTTAGTGATTTAGTTACTGTTTATGTTTTATGATTGTTTATTGCTATTATTTAGTTATGACGCGTCCATCTCGTCTAGCCCTCTTGGACTCTCGGGATGTCCGAGTCTAGGCTCACGGTTGGCACTAGGAGGTGCTACTGCCTGGACTCGTGCCTTGGTGAGGAATCCGGGTATCATCGCCGACTTGAGCTTCTTTGGTGGCGCCCACGAGGTCCAGGAGCGGCGTATGAGCCAGCCCCCGAGGAGGTGGTACGTCGTCGTATTAGGGAGGAGGACGAGCATGTACGGCGATACATGTATCTTTTGGAGACTAGGTTCTCCAATATCTGGCAGCTTCACGGATCTCACCCGATCTATTCTCCGGTGATGGTTCCTCTTCTGGCTGCAGAGCTCCTAGCATAGAATGCACGCTGCAGCGTCGCTAGTTTATCTTAATAATGTACTTTATCTTATACTTTATCCTATAATGCACCTGAGCTATTCTCGCGTGATGTATTAATAATGTACTTTATATTATACTTTATCCTATAATGCACCCGAGCTATTCTCCGGTGATGTATTAATAATGTACTTTATCTTATACTTTATCCTATAATGCACCCGAGCTATTCTCCGGTGATGTATTAATAATGTACTTTAGCTTATGTACTTTATCCTATTTGTGTATTTTTGTATGAATAATATGTATATTTGTGTATGAATCCAAGTCCACTTGAATGTTTACTCTCTTACTCTAGATAATATTATTGTTTTAGAAACTATGGATCCACTTAGTAGAAACCTTGAAGAAGAAGAAATAATGGAGAACATTATCGATGAGGACACCTCACAATATCTAGACTTGGAGGGACATGATGACAACTCAAGTAGTCATGGAGAAGATGAAGACTCCGGTGAACGCAATTTAGTGATTACAAAGTCCGGCGAGGTATATGCATTGATTAAGCCTCTGCTGACTTCCACCAACAATCTTCTTCTACATGTATTAATTAACGCTTCTTTCTTCTTTTAGCCCTCTGGATCGACCAGCCAGCAACCATCTTCTTCTACGAAAAAGAGCAAGCGAGGCGCGAGCCATCGGCTGAAAGATCGTGCATAGTTCACGATCAAAGCAGTCCGTGTTGATGGCAGGCCGATGGAGCCAAAGAATGCCGCAGACAAATTTGTACGTCGGGCTGGAGTTGTTGTTAGGGACCAAATCCCAATCACAATTGAATATTGGAATAAGCCAAAGAATGGCGACGGTATCTTTGTCGATGAAAGATCCAAAGAAACGCTTTGGAATTTGCTGTTGGTAAATTTTACCCTTCCGCCAGAGGAGGATGAAAACAAACCGGTTATAAAGGAAAAGGTCAAAGAGTGGACTCTAAAGAAGATGGCTGACGCTTTCCGCAACTGGAAGACAAAATTGAACAAATTTGTCAAAGCTCTCAAGCCTCCAGATTTCAAAGACGCATATTATGCGAAGATAAGACCTCACTGGCGCGAATTTGTGGCATACATGGAAGGTGCTATAGCTACAAAGAGGTCAGAAACCCATACGCTAAATGCCCAGAAGAAGGAATATCACTAGAGGACAGGGTTAGGTGGCTACATATCTCAGAGGCCTAAGTGGGAGGAAGCTGAGAAGGCCCTGCGCGACAGAGGGATCACACCCCAGACACATGGGTGGGACCTACGTGCAAAGACTTGGTTCTACGGAATCGGGGCAAGGTTGGACCCAGAAACAGGATTGTGTATCTTCCCAACCCGCCTCCTTGCCAAACCCGTCACTGAACTCATCACGGCATATGAGGAAACAGCCGCCAGGACCTTCCATCCCGACAGAGAGAATGACCAGCTCACACGCGCCATCGGTAAAAAAGAACACCCTGGACATGCACGAGGCACAGGGGGTATGACGTGGAAGGATGGGTTTGTCGAGTGGAGCGACTCTTACAGATGGCGCGGCAGAAAAGAAAAAGAGCGTACAGAGCGGATGACACAGATAGAACATGCACTTGTGGCGCTGAAGGCGCAAGTGAATGCACAACAGAGTCATCAAGCTACTGGCCCATCTCAGCGACACGAAGAGCCTGCATTGGAAGCTACCGGCGGCCCAGACTCTGCGCGAAAAAGCAGCGTGGCTTCCACGAAGAACGTGCAGCCCACGCTTGAAATGGCGGGTCCTCGATACCCCGTGGATGAGATCACGGAGAGCGAACACGCTGAGCTGCATGTGAGATTAATGGGCTTATCCATTAAGGTGGTTGTAGGCTATGCCTTACCTCCTGTAGCTGGTGGAACTTACCACTGCCGACCGATTCCAGATGGCTATGCTATTGTCGGGGTGGATGAGGTTGTGAAGGAATATGAGGAAGCACAGCTTGACCATGCTACAGGTGAAGGGGAAATTCAACTCAAATTTGCAGTGAAAACAACCATTCTTTGGAAGAAGGAACACATCGTGCTTCCAAATTGGAGGCCACTGGCACCCCCGCCGTCTCCGCAGCGTCAGCAGTCTGAGCCGCTTCAGCCATCTCCTGCGCGGCAGCCATCTCAGGTGCTTCAGCCATCTCCGGCGTGCCAGCCATCTCCGGCGCGCTAGCCATCTCCTGCCCGTCAGCCATCTCCTACGCGGCAGCCATCTCCGGCGCGCCAGCCATCTCCGGCACGCCAGCCATCTCCTGCCCGTCAGCCATCTCCGGCGCTTCAGCCATCTCCTCAGCGTAAGCGGAAGAGCACTGCCACGAAGAGCATCACTAGCACTACCAGAAAGAGTTCAAAAAACTACGTCCCGCAGCCTTCCGCCAACCCATTGCCGGTTTTACCGTGGAATCGCAGCGACAAGGAGACCAATAGGATCTCAGAAGAAGAGGTCAAGAAATTCTTTGCACCTAGACGGGCCGAGCCAAAGGAGAAAATAGATCCGGCGGTAGTGGAGAAGTTTTACAAAAATCTTTTTAAACCTGAAACCCCACTTGTGCCGGACTACGAGCGCCAGATTTTGAAGGCGGATGCAAGGCGCCGTAGGGAGACTGAAAGTAGCAGTCGTGCGGCACCCCAGAAAATAGTTCCCATGCTCGGAGAGCAGAAAAACCAATCATGCGCCCCGCTCCAAGTATTCGACACACGGGACGCTCCTCCCGTAAATGATTACGAGGCAGAGCTACAAAGAAAGGCCAATGAGATGGGGATGACTTATATTGCATACTTGAACATCATGGGAGACAACTTGCCCAAATGCTATGCCAACCCCATACAGCCATGGAAGTATGGGAAGAATCTCGTCAAGAAAGAGGAGCTCAAGAATCTACCAACAAAGATGCGAAGATTGCACAAGTGGTACCTTGAATTCTGCAAGACGAGAAAGGAAGAATGGATCACGGCGCATATAAGAGATGAGATTTTCTTGTGCGGAGACGACGAGATCGACTTCAACATTGAAGACTTGCATTTTCTATTCAATCAGAAGGAACTCGACAAAGCTGCCATCAGCCTTTATTGTGTGTAAGTACTATTTCTGTATTTTCTATCTCATCTCATTCACTTCATTAATTGCATGTATATATATATATGCTCACCATATATGTATATAATATTATGCATGAAAAAGGTTATGGAATGCATGAAAGGAGGACCTTTTGACATTGGGTACGTTGACCCAAATAGAGTTCATGAAGAAGTGGTAAGAACCAAACCCGGGCAAACAGAAGATTTATTGCTAAGGTCTTTACTGAGACAACAAACCAAAAGGTAAATACTATTGCCTTACAACTTCTCGTGAGTACTGTTACCCTCTCTTGTACACATTCTGTTTCGGCTTACTCGATGT
Source organism: Avena insularis (assembly GCA_023614405.1). Lineage (NCBI taxonomy): Eukaryota > Viridiplantae > Streptophyta > Magnoliopsida > Poales > Poaceae > Avena > Avena insularis. Next base: position 462,186,637 of record CM042691.1, on the reverse strand, counting down.
TAAGTGTAACTGATGATGAGTTATGCGTGCGTAGGTTCCACTTTATTCTGCTAGTCATTCAACCTGACTCAGGAAAAGTCCTTGTCATGGACTCGTTACGAAAAGAAAAAGAGCGATGGGCAGACTTTAGAGAGATGCTCCAGAGGTAATTTCAATCATATTATCGCACTAGATCGGCAACTTTCGTGACAACAAGTAATTAATTACTCCTTTATCCATTTTCTTTGCCGGACAGGGTGTGGAAAAGGTTCACGGGTAGGACCGTGGGTGAATGGTCAGAAGAACTAAAATTTGTAGACCAAAATGTAAGTAATACTAGCTAGCTAGGTCTGCGTATCTCTTTGATTCTGCTTCCAATTCCATTATATCATGCTTTATTGATTATTATTTTGATTGAACTCTCTATTCTCGTAAAGTGCGCGTATCAGGGACACGGAAATAACTTATGTGGGTACTATGTTTGCGAGTTCATTCACAACACGATATGTGCGACGGGCCAAGCCGCACTAGAACAACTTAGAGTAAGTAAACAAAGTACACAACATTATTTTATTACCATCAATTGTGTTGAGTTTTATTCTTATATATATTGACCCCATTCTTCATATATATTCAGATCGAACGGATGCGGGACCAACTCCTACCATTTGACCGCATACGAGCCATTCAAGAGGAATTGGCGGGGTTCATACTTGATGAGGTCGTCACGCCTAGCGGAGAACTCTTTAGATATCCACCAAAATGAACGTTGTATATATGATTGAACGTGTTTGTCTTGTACTTGATGCTTCAACGTTTACGGAGAATACCACACAATGACGATGTTGTGTATAATAATAGTTTAATTATTCATGTACTGTATGTACCGATGACGATGTATGTATACCGCTCCCGATCGATTCCTCCCCCGTCCCGTCGCGCGCCAGAAATACGCCTAACGCAGGCAGGGCAGAACTTCGCCGCGGTAGATTTAGGCCGCTTTCCTGCCGGCGAGATTTATCTCCTTTTCCTGCCGCGGCAGAACCTTTAACACCGGTTCGTGTTAACCGAACCGGTGGGGCCCTGAGCCTGCAGCCCCACATGCGCCACCCTTTAACACCGGTTCGTATAAGAACCGGTGTTAAAGGGGGAGGCTCTAACACCGAACCCTCAACAGCGGTTCTACAACCGCTGTTAGAGGGCCCTCCAAACCGGTGTTAGAGGGGCCCGTGTGCACTAGTGCGACATGGTTCAGATAGAAAATAGATGGTCCATTCAAAGATGAGCTAACTTATAAAATGGTGAAGGGCTTGCAGCAGCCACCGGGGGCTCATTTATGTGGATTCTACGTCTGCGAGTACATTTGTGAGTTGACCAATGAGCGGAAAGTTGGTTCACATTATATTCACGATTTACGGGAGAATCTAGGGCTAGAACTACGCGCACGAGCAATTTAAGAGGAACTGGTGGGATTTCTGATGAAGGAGGTCATTGATATAAATGGAGAACATTATACGGAGGATGAGGAACTCTATATGCCTTAGTGATCTCCATGTAGTTGATATTATATATCATCAATGACCATGTAATTTTAAACATTTCCTTCCTTTTGATATGATCGGATATTGTATATATGCATGTATGCACGCAAGAGATCGAATATTACTTATATATGCATCAAGGTGTATTGTGTATGTAGTAGCGTAGAATAAGAGTATGAAACATTTTTGAAATTATAGTGAAACACAAATCGAAAAAGGAACAAAGTGGAAAAAACAAAATGAAAACACAGAATCTCTGCCGCGGCAGAGAAACACAGGAATCTCTTGCGCGGCAGGAACCAGTATAGTCCCGGGTGGTGTTACGACCCGGGACTAGAGGGGTTCCGCCCCCAGCCGCGCGGAACTGCCACGTGGTGGACTCTAGTCCCGGGCCGTAGGAATCCGGGACTAGAGATAGGGGCCTCTAGTCCCGATCTGGCAGTTCCGGGTCAAAAACCGGGACTAGAGCCAGCTCCGGACCGGGACTAGAGGCCCTTTTTCCACCAGTGATTAGACCAGAGCATACTTGGAGCAGATCATATGTTCTTCAAAATTGAATACATCAAACAGGAAAAGAGACATGCCATGGCTATCCTTTCTAATGACAAAAGGATCTACAAAGACACTAGATAGTTACCAATGCACTCATCAAGTACTCAAATCATATCATAAACATTTATTGAGTTCTAGACAATGCTTTGCTTTACATCAAAGCTTTCAGAAATCTATATATGCTTATGAACTTTTATTCCATACATCGGTATAAAATACCACAGCAACACGAGGGGTATCATATTGTATATAAAAATATAGGTATGCCAAGACACTCTCATAGAGGTAGCAATCATCAATTAAAGGGAAAGAATAAAATAATAATAATTGCAACGGGTTGGGGACCTCAATGTAGCTCGCTTATTGGCAATAAGATTTTAACTTGTTCAACTTTGGCTAGTAGCATAGAGATGCCCCACCAGGCGAGGTTTGGCGTGTAGCACCAGCGGTTTGGCTAGGAACAAATCATGCTCTGACTCGCTTAGATCGATGGACGCCACACCTGTTGGATTGGTCCACCTGAATCCCTGCAGAAGCCGTCCAAAAAGCATTACGCACATGGTAGTCCCAAGCGATGCCGCCACGCACCCACGACGGCCGGTGCTGAAGGAGATGAACCGCAAGTCATTCTCGGTGAGAGACACATCGTTGTTAGCTCCAGTATTAATATGGCGCTCTGGCTTGAAGCGTAGTGGATCGTCCCAGACTATTGGGTTCCGGCCGAGTCCCCTACGGCTAAGGATGACATGGCTACCTTTGGGCACACGGTAGCCGGCAACGTTGGTGTCAGCCAGCGCGACGTGTGGCACGTTGAAGGGCGCGACAGGGTGCAGCCGGAATGTCTCACGAATGCATGCCTTGACGTAACGGAGGTGCGGAATGTCCGACTCCTGCACCAGACGCTCTCGGCCCACCACCCGGTCTATTTCCTCCACCGCCTTCCGCATCACATCGGGTATGTTGGCCATCTCCGCGAGCGCCCACTCTACCGCATTTGACGGGTTGTCGACGGCCGCAAATATTATATCCTGCACCATAATGTAGCGTACACATCAACATATTAATTTCGTGGGTGTCCTTGCATGCATACATGCATTACGTCTATCCATGTGTTTACGTACCTGCGATTGAGCTTTGACCTCCTCGATGGTGAGAAGAGGGCTCCCTTCAGCGTCCTTGAGCGTGATGAGCACATCGAGAAAGTCCTCGACCTCCTCCCTATGGCCGAACTTCCATTGCCGCCACCTCTCATCAATTACTGTGTCATGCAGCCGGTTGACTGTTGCATTGGCCTCCTTGACAATTTTTTCATGTCCGTCGAGGTCAAGGCCGCGCAGCCACGGGAGGTAGTCCGAGACGCAGAACGCGTAGAGGAGCCCTAGTGAGGTGAACACAGCGTCCATGTGCTCCACTTCCATCGCGCCCGGACCGCCATCCGGCTGAGGCTCGCCAAAGTACCGCCGGCCAAAGACAAGCCTCCGGATGACGTTGCCACAGTAATGCCTCGCGACGTGCCTCACATCGATGGTCGATGATGACGCAGTGGCGAGGGTGTAGACGTAGCTCGTGAGGTTGTCGGCCTCTAGGGCGCGCTGGTCGTGGAGCCACCGGTGCCGGGAGGGGCATATTATTTCTGAGGTCAGTACGCGCCGCATCTTTCTCCATTGGTCGCCGAAGGGGGAGAGCACTGCGTTCTTGTACCCTCCGCTAAACGCCGATGAGGCGAAGGTGAGCGGGCGGGAGGCGAAGTTGGCGTCCTTCTTCTGGAGTACCTCACGAGCGATCTTCGGGCATGTGATTGGTACAACGAAGACGGTACCTAGGCGGATGCAGGCGATGTCGGTGCCCATTTCCTTCATCATCAAGTGGATCCACCGGAACGCCGGCTTGTTGAGCATCATCTCCGGCAGGTTGCCAACAACAGGCCAGGATAATGCAGGGCCCGGAGGGAGACCACCCCTCATGATGTTGCTCTTGGGGCTAAACATGATGACGATGAAGGCTAGCACTGGCAATAGCCCCATCAAGGCTAAACCTAAACACGAGGAGGATAGTCCTAGATGATCCATCGGAGCAAAAGCAGAGCTTAATGTGATGGACCCAGGAATCAAAGTTGCTATGAAGTTTTTATTCTCCCTTGGGTTGAGTGGTCACCCATATATAGCTAAAACATCCGGGGTCTGTCATGCCTATATTAGGTACCGTAATCCCTCGGGTCTACTGATATGATATGATATGATATGCTAAGGATACGATACGATATGCGTCTGACACAAAGGCGTAACCAAGGCCACACATCCTTCTTGTGCATCTCTTAAAATACTACAAGTAGTACATTATTCCGATCACCTCACATGCGGCGTGCATGTGAGATGGATATTGATTCATCATTATGGCTTTAGATCAGGAAGATAATTAGCAAAACTGATTCTTGAAAACATACATACGGAGATGCAATGCTTTAATTTGACGCGCATCATTTTATTTTTTTGGAAATCATCCTCCATTTTTTTTCGCCTCTAGGCTGATGGTTAATTTAGTAATAGTGTTCGCAAACTGCTGATATGTAGGCATGAAATGTTTCTGCTGTAATTTTCTTGTATGTAACAAAAGCCAAATGTCCGATCGCGATAACAAGTGAGATTTCCCACTACATCGTAGCATGCTAACTTGCATTCCAAGCGATGAGATATACTAGACAAATATAAATAACTTGATTCTGATCTCGTCACTGCGATTCTGATCTGATGCCAAGTAGTCTACTTTGATCATGGAATTCCGCGCGGTAGTCAACATCCTAGCTGCTAGACAAATAAGAGGTGCAGCAGAGTACACGGAGACGAGAGACCGTTGTTTTTTAGGGAGCGCAAATGTGCGGTATCCGAGTCGCTCATGTTGCCAACTTGCCAATGGCAACAATTTATTTACGCTTGGGATTCTGATCTCATTGTAATTAGACTAATAATATGCGCAGCTAATAGGAAGAAACTAGACAACGTCGAATATGCCGTATCCGACTCTACTCAGGTTGCAAAGTTGCCAATGGCTACTGCCTAGTCTTGATACGGAGTCGATGCTACCTAGACAAATAAGATTTTAAGTGAGTATGTAGAGATCAACTATGCATCGATCAGAGCCTGTGTTTTTGGGGGAACGCAATGTTGGCTCGTGTTGCCCAGTCGGCTCATGTTGCCGACTTTCCAAAGGCTACATAATTTATTTACACGTGGGATTCTGATCTCATTGTAACCAGACTAATAATGTGTGTAGCCAGTATGAAGAAAATTAGACTCTATAGATTTTTAGATAACTTCAAAAATATGTGGTATACGAGACCATGTTCAGATTGTAAAACTGCCAATGGTAAAAATCTACTCTTTATCTGGATCTGGTGCTAGCAAGGCAAATAATATTTCCAACAAGTATGCAGAGATCAGAGACTACTGACTTGTTTTTTGTTGAACGCACTGATCAGATCTGAGTCTTGCAACTTCCCAACTTACCAACTTCTACAATGAGCGCTTGTTGATTCTTATGTGGTGCCATGCAGACTAAGCTGATCATGGAACTCCGTGCGGAAGTCAACTTAGAACGTATACAATCAATGCTTGTGATTCTGATCTGATTCTAGCTTGACGTAACAAGATTTGTATGATAGGTTGTGTCCGCTCCCCTCCATGCAAAGGAGAGGCTAGGATTTCGTCACCTCCCGGTGGCGTCGTTGTCGATCTTCCTCCCTTCTGTGGCCTTCCGGCCATGGAGGTGGGGTGGATCTAGGCCCCCGCTGGTGGGAGGGCTCCATTTTCCTGTTTTTAGGGTTCAAGTTTGGTGGGACGGCACTCAGGTGGTGGCGGCGGCGTTTCTTCCAACAAGTTCTCCCTGGCTTCAGCTACATATCGACGACGACATCGAGGATCTTGTGGGAGTGGTGTGATCTTCAAGGACTTCTTCTGGCTGTGGGGATCTTTGGATCGTCAAGAAACTTCATCGGCATTTCATCCTTCTTCTTCGTCTCCGGGAAGGATGTGCTTTTTTGACCCGTGCGGCGACTTCCCGTCCACAACCAACAATGTTATGACGACTCAGGGAGGAGTGGCAGCGGCGGTGCGCCATTGACATAGTCTGGAGGTTGAAGATAAAGGCTCCTAGAAGATTTCGATGTAATTTTCATTTTTATTGAGCTTCTTTGTTTTGTTCAATGTTTTCTAATGCCGGAGTCCTATTCGGAAAAAAAAAGAGCTATATAGATCATGTATGCGGAGATGATAGCCTATGTTTTTGAGGGAACGCAAGTGTGGACATGAAATAGCCCCATTAATTTATAAACATGGGCATGCAAGTCCCAGCTAATTCATGAGGGCAAGCAAGCAAAGGTTAATATGATGGACCAACAGATCAAACTTGCTATAAACTTTTTATTCTCCCTCGACTTGGGTGGTCACTCATATATAGCTAAACATTCTGGTCTGTCATCTCTATATTAGGTACGTCAATCCCTCGGGTATACTGATATGATATGCTCTGCATGTGATATGATATGTATCTAACAAGCGAAGACCACACATCTTTCTAGTGCATCTCTTAAAATACTATAAGTATCAAATTATTTGGATCATATCACACGGCCTACATTGTGATGGATTAGCTGGCTTTCGATCAACAAGCTATATAGTATGATAGCGTAATCACAAGAGTTGAGCTTTGAAATCTGATATACAGAAATGTGATGCTTTAATTTTGCGAGCACCGCTATTGTTTGTTTTGTTTAGAAAACCATCATCCATTTTGGACCAAAGGAAAGACTTGCGCTTAAGCTCCTGCTTGTAGGTTGATGGTAAATTTAGTAATAATTGAGGCTTGCTTTAGTGCTCCTCCCTAGCACGAACTTGAAGGGTTAAGTTTGACCCGGCTGTTCTTTTTCCGTTTGGCCAACGAATCCCATATCCAAGCCCTTATTACCCTATGTATGCATACCGTGAAGGTATAGCACCCGGAAAAAATTGCACGACCCCATGAGGTCCCACCTGTCGAAGCGAGCTCCATCATTCGCGACCCTAGTCGTCGATGTGCGGCAACCGGTTTCTATACTAAGTCAGGAGCGATAGAGAAGCCGCCTATAGGAGTCGAAGGATGAAAGTACTTTAGACCTGATGAGCCTCCAAGCCATAGCAACCTCTTCGGGAAATTACGAACACCGCGTTGCAAATGCATGAGATCAAAAAAATCTAGCGAAGCTGTGGATGACGCTGGCTAATAGTAGGAAAATGGCTATATGCACAAACCAACTATACTGGCGTGGCAGAAAAATGGAACGCTAATAAAAATATTAGTATCATTCGCTAAAGTTGGGACCAAGAGCAGTGGCGCGACATGAAAGCAATGCTCCATAAGTAATTTCAAGAATTATCGCATTATATCAGCCTCTTTCGTCCATTTCCTGATATCAAGTAACTAATAACTCCTCTGTTCATTTTCTTTGCCGAGCAGGTATTGGACACGGTTCAGACAGAAAATAGATGGTCCATTAAAAGATGAGCTAACTTATAAAATGGTGAAGGGCTTGCAGCAGCCACCGAGAACTCATTTATGTGGATTCTACGTTTGCGAGTACATTCGCTAGTTGACCAATGAGCGGAATGTTGGTTCACATTATATTCACGGTTTGCGGAAGAATCTAGAGCCAGAACTGCGCGCACGAGCAATTCAAGAGGAACTGGCGGAATTTCTGATGAAGGAGGTCATTGATACAAATGGGGAACATTATATGGAGGACGAGTAACTCTATATGCCTTAGTGATCTCCATGTAGTTGATATGATATATCATCAATGACCATGTAGTTTCAAACATTTTCTTCCTTTTGATATGATCGAATATTGTATATATGCATGTATGCTCGCAAGAGATCGAATATTACTTATATATGCATCAAGGTGTACTGTGTATGTAGTAGCGTAGAATAAGTGTACGAAATATTTTTGTAATTATAGTGAAACACAAATCGAAAAAAGAATGAAATAGAAAAAACAAAATGAAAACATAGAATCTCTGCCGCGGCAGAGAAACACACGAATCTCTGTCGCGGCAGGAATCAGTACAGTCCCGGGTGTTGTTACGACCCAGAACTAGAGGTGTTCCGCCCCCAGCCGCGCGGAAACTGCCACGTGGTGGACTCTAGTCCTGGGCCGTAGCAAACTGGGAATAGAGATAGGGGCCTCTAGTCCCGATCTGGCAGTCCCGGGTCAAAACCGGGACTAGAGGCCCTTTTTCCACTAGTGTTTGTTCCACATCAAGAGTCCCAATAATATTAGTCACTGAAAACTCTTGTCTCTTGTGCTTCAGATGAGTAGCAAAATTCCTCCATGACGTGTGAAGCTTGGCAATAATGTCTCCAGCAACAAACTTGTCCGATAACACACATGTGAAGTGATCGAGCTTCTTGGCAAGTGACTGTATTTTATGAGCCTGCTCCACGATGGGGCGGTCTTCAACCATATTATAGTCATAGAATTGTTCCATGACATACAGTTCACTCCGTATAAAACTAGAGCACCGCCCTCGCACGCCGTCTCTTGTAATTGAAACTTTCAAAAATAGGTGGATTCATAGATGCAGCGAAGCCACTTGGGATAAATTGCCTATTATAAGGGTTTTGGATTGTTGGAAATAGGACCAATTTACCACAAGATTTAATAGATAAAAGTAGTAGATAAACCATGTGCAATATTACATCCATGGATAATCTCACAGAATAAACTATCCAAACAGACACATAATAAACCAATACTGTAACGAGCAGACTAGATAGATAATCTAGAAGACAGAGTAACTTGCAGAAAAACACGTACTGTCCAGAGGAGGGAGCAAACGATTTGCTGCCGTTACCAGACATGTCGCGGAGGATGCGTCAACCTTCGGGAAGAAGTCGTCGTCTGGAAAGACGACGTCGGTGGCTAGAGCGTCTGTGACGAAGGCGAACAAGAAGCCATTAGTCGCGCGGTAGCGCTCCACAAAAACCTTATCGCCCTTCTCCTGTACAGGACTCAAAGTAGCGCAATCTCGGAGGCCTACTGTCCCGTCTCATAGTGCACACTGCAACATGGGACGGGAATGGAGGCGTGTTGGGTCACGCAGAGAGAAACAAAACGTTTTCCCTACGCGATGATCCCAAGATCCAGCTCAGGTAGAAGTCCACGAGGATTACCGCTAGACGCGCAGTTGCAGAATCGATGAAGCACGTCGCTTGATACAGTGCAGTCCTCACGATCCGTTCCGCCTCCACGGTCGTCAAAGTGCTGAACGTACAGCACCTCCTCCAGTATCCACACGTAAGAGGAGGAGCGCCGGCGTTGGACTGCTAGGTCCGGTACGATGGCGACAGGACGGACTAGGGCTAGGGTTTTCAACACATGGAGTGACCTAACCTTGTGCTCTAAGCACCTGCCCCCTAGCTTATATAGGGAGTAAAAGTGGACTCCACTCACTTGTGGCCCATTCACTAAAAGGCCTATATTAGTCACTGCAAGTCCAACTTGCTGACTTAGTCCATGTCTCTATTTGGGTCTAACCCAAATATATTTCCTGTTTGGGTCTAACCCAAATTTGCTCCCGCTCTTAAGTGTGTGACCCGACAGGCTCATGGTAACCCGGACACGATCCGAGTCTCACTCGTGACCGATCAGTCGGTAGCGACTCCTAGCAGAACGTGCCAACTCCCAAGTACCAATAAGTCATGACGACATACCTTCCAATGCGACTTTCTTCTGAGTCCCTTTTGCCTCACGATATACCTTGTCGAACTATAGGCGAATAATTGTCATCCCTTAAATAGTCTGACTATCTTTCTCGATCCGAGATAAGTGATTCATCTGACTAACCCTTAGTCGATTGCCTCGGTTAACACTTAACCGAGTCATGCATGGCCATGCTTTCCGAATCATATCTTCCGAGAGGGCCCAAAGAATATCTCTCCAGATAGAGGGGCAAAATCCTGTCTTGGTTATTCACATCACGCAGCTTGATTCTCAGTCAACCCGAACTCCGCCTTTATAACTGCCTAGTGACGGAACAGCGTTTGACAGAACCTAAGTCGGTGATCCTCAACTCGGATTGTGCAATAACCTCGGGTCTAAGGATTACATTGATTGAGACTTGCAAATGACGACTTGTTCGTTGTATCTCAATATGGGTCAGTCCGACTCGCTAAACTCTTTAGCCGAATCCGTGTAAGTCGAAATAGCATCTCCATGCCCATGACAAGTGGAACCGAGTCATCTGCCCACTTTCACATTGGTCTAAGTTGTGTGTCCAGCACAACCTCGATGACCAAGGACAATTAGTATGAACAACATGAATATGCAGTTCCACAATTGAATCACATATTTAATGATACATATCAGTAGTCCATACAAGGACAATAACTTTATGAATACATTGGGAATAACATCATATGTGTTGCCTCTAGGGCATATTCCCAACAAGGCGCTGGTTGTATTGGTGTATTGTGTCGAGCCGAGCGACCTCTCTTATATAGGCACCAACCTATCTTATATAGGCACCGGAGGGAAAGGCGAACAGCTAGCGCGGGGAGATGAAGCGAAGAGACATAAGGTAAAACGAACACCCACTAGCACATATTGTTTGTCTTCCATTCATTCGCGGCAAAAAAAAGAGCTCTCATCTCGACGCATTCCCACAACCCGCGCGCACGCGCGTCGTGATGAGGTGAGGCATGGTGGGTGGCGGCGGAGGAGGATCGGGCGTGTAGGTCTCCCTCCTTCTCATCCTTTTACCAAGTGATAGAAGAGCCCCCTTATAAGATGGTAAAATCTTCCTTCAATTAGCAATCTGGGACTAAACATTTGTCCCACCTCTTGCGATGCATGAATGGTCCAAGTGGGCCTCTAGGATTTTAAGAATTGTTGATTAAAGTAAACGGGTTGTGCTAATTTAGGCAGAATTCCAACAGTTTCAATGAGGTCAGGACAAACTGAAACTATGTCTGTTGATGAATGAATCTATGGACATGGTCGATGAAGTCAGATATTGACCCAAAAGGGACGGGCTGACTAAAATCATAAGAAAAGAACTATAAGTTTTCATTATTATCATATATTAGTTTTAGATTCCACATACATATATAGTAAAAAAAACATATCGGTTGAATTTCATAGTTCCTGGAGAATACTATGACAAACTTCGTGTCCGTGCACCTTGAGTATCCACAACTGTCGCACGGTGGAAGGATGTCCATGCTTCTCAATTAACCACAATTATCACACATCGAAAACTACAAACGATAAATAAAGTCTAATTCTAGTTGCATAAAAACGAACTTTGCACATCAGTTGCACACTAAACACGAACTTGACACATGAGTCTAGATATCATAATAATTAGCACATCCAAATTAAACATCCTAATGAAGCATCATAACTAGCACAAACTAAGTCGCTCATTTTCATCACTAAACATTTGGATCTATAGCGAGACCCTACCAGTCAATGTTGGCCTGGAAGTCGTTGCCTCCAGAGTCATCGTTGTCTCCAGAGCCATCATTCCACTAGTCGTCCTCCTGGGGCCTGGAGGACGGACCAGCCTCTTGGCCGTGCTGCTGGCCTCCGAAGTAAGTGTACTGCTCCACCATCAACTGTTGGTCCTAGCGGAGAACCTCCAACCAAGACCTTTGACATATATAAGCCATATTCAGTACCCACTATTTGTCGAAGTGGTAATTAATCGATGTTTCACCAAAACATAGGCAACTGAAGTAAACTTCATGCAAATAATTATTAGATAACATCTATCTAAATCATCTAATAAACTACACAAAAAAGTATCTAAATCACCTAGCGAACTACAAAGAAATGTACCTAAATCATCTATCAACATTCATATACTACACAAAATAAAACTATATTTGTTTCTAAATAAACTACCTAAATCATCTACACTATCTAAATGAACTACCTAGATCCTCTACACTATCTAAATCATGGCATATTTTAATCTACATAAACTAAACAAATACATTGAATTAAACAGTAAGATGGGAGGCCTCACCTTCGGTTGGAGTGGAATATAATTCTATGGGACCTGGTATACAAATTTAGCTCTGTGGACCAAGTTCTACAAGTGACACGTGTCTAGGAGAGAGAAAAATCACGGCAATTGATTGTCTATTTTTAGATCTAAACGGTCACACATGCCTCATGTCACTTGCAGAACTTGGTACATGGGCAAATTTGTGGACCAGGTCCCATAGAATTATTTTCCGGTTGGAGTGGTGATGGTGGCTCCGGCCTATTGAGAGAGAGGGGCGGCGACGGCACCTCCAGGTTGAGGGAGAGGGGTGGTGAAGGCGGCGGCGCCTCTGGTTCAATGTAGCGGTGGTGGCAGCGGCGGGCGGCTCAGATAGGATATGGCGGCAGGCGGCTCTAGTTGGAGAAGGTGGGAGGAGGAGTGAGGGATCGGTGGGCAGAGGCGGTGGCGATCGCGATGCGCCGGCTGCTAGCCATGCGGGGAGAGGAGGAGAGGGGAGCACACAATGCGAGATGCCATCAAATGAGGGGCACGGGCCGGCCGTGTGCGGGTCAAAGCTGCTACCAAGTAGCATGTGTGGAGCATCGCACGCTACCAGTATTCGTACACTAGTAGTGTTTGACCAATACCGCATGCTACGAGTAAGAGGGGTCTGTGAAGGCACGTGAACCCCACTTATTAGTAGTGTGCTCTTTCAGACGAAATGCTACTAGTAAGGGTTAGTAGTAGCATCCCCTTTAGCGAACACTACTAATATTATTAGTACCGTATTGTCGACCGAGATCAGCGAGAAAATATCGTCGGAGTCAAGAACCGCGCCGACTAGGGTCAAGAATGATGGAGTTCTCTTAGGTAGATGGGACGCGACGCCGTCGGGCCATGCGAATTTTTTTCTGTGCCCTGTACCTTTACGGTATGCATAAACAGGGTAATGTGGGGCTTAAATCTTGGCTTCGCGGGACAAACGAAAAAAGCACACCCGGGACAAACTTACCCCTTCAAGTTCATGCAAGGGAGGAGAACTGAAGAAAGCCTCAACTATTACTAAATTGACCATCAGCCTACAAGAAGGAACTTAATAGGATCAAAATAATCTATCTATTATATACTAAATCGCCTATCTGGCGGAGTAGAGTTTACACGGATTTCACGCCCGCCTCGTGGTCGTTCTGGTGGTATCCTATTAGGCGTTAGAAATAAGATCATGGAAGTGCTAGCCGAGTTGTTAACATAAAACTACCACTTTTTAGGACAAATTCCGAAAATCTACCACTTTACTTTTTCGTAGCAAAAATCTACCACATTTCGAGTTAGTTTTCTCAAATCACACTAAACTCGTCCTAATCGCGAATTGACACGGGACTGACAAGGCTGGCCCACCTGCAGTGCTGACGTGGCGACGGGAGACGACGCTGTTAGTTAACGAACAGCTGTGGGTAAATTTCAAAAAAGTACCACTTTTGTGCTCAATATTTAAAAAAGTACCACTTTTCAAAAAATATTATATTCATCTGCGAACGCCCATAACTTTTGAATACAAATTCAAATGAAAAAAGTTTTAATACAAAAAGTGCTTAGAAATGCTTGAATATTTCACAAACTTAGTTCACTATTTCGGATAATTAAAATAGGCAAACAATTAAAATTGCTTCTATTACTAATGGAAACTTTGGAAATTCATAACTTTAATTATATAGCTCCAAATAATATGTTTAAATTTATTAGAAAATTCCAAGTAATCCATTTTTAGCATATATTATACGTGAATCATATATGTTCCTCTCTGATATGTTTATGATGCAACTCTGACGGTGACAGTCCATGTACGGTGTAGCATGTGTCATGTTTCTCAACACGTTTGCGGTGAAGGATATAGGCGCTCTCAAATGAGAAGCACGTGCAGCTCGCCTACAAGGAGGCGAGTGTGATCAATCGACTTTCTCTTTTTGTTCCTGTCGCGTGCAGTGGATGCATATATTAATTGATTGTCGACTCGTAGCACTTGACCCGACACACGTCTTCCAGCTGCTATCTTTTTTTCCATCCTCTTTTTCTATCTTTTTAATACATTTTTTATCTTAAAAGAAAGAAAGAAACCCACGTACGTACGTCTACATGCACATACGTACAACGACGAGACAAAATCTAGTGAGGCCCCATTCCTTCATTTTGATCATTGCGCATGCACACATGGGCCAAAAACACATACAACCAATTTATGCGGCTTCAATGACTCTACAATACCTTAAAATGTGGTAGAATTTTGCTACGAAAATGTAAAGTGGTAGATTTTCAGAATTTTACCACAAAAATGGTAGTTTTATGCTAACAACTCGTGTTAGCCAGTTCCTTTGGAGATTTTAATATCAAACTCCATATCCGTAACAAGGCTGATGGCTTTACATGGATGCTAGTCGCCGTCTATGGTGCTTCCTAGGAAGTTTATAAGCCTGATTTACGTGAATTGGTTAATCTCGAAAAAGATAATATGTATCTTATTCTTATAGACGGTGATTTCAATTTGCTAAGATTCCCTCACAAGAAAAGTCAAGGCCATTTTAATGAGCATTGGCCTTTCCTATTCAACACTATCATTGGCAGTTTGGATATGCGAGAGGTTACAATGTTAGAAAGAAGTTTACCTGGGCTAATAGTCATCTAGAGCCAACATATGAGAAACTAGATAGAGTCCTTATGGATACTGATCGAGAAGACAAGTTCCCTATGGTAATCGTTCAGGCTCTTGAATGTATTGACGCTTTGTCCACTACAACAGATATGATATTTATTGACAAAATGGCTTGTTGACAAAGTTGTGAACCGTCTATATTATCTTAATCGTTGACGATTTGGTTACGGCGTCAAGGATTAAGCGTAATGCACAACGGTTTAGTATTTTGTCATTGTTATAACGTCATAGATTACTCTTCCGGGTGGTTTGTCGATGTAGGTGACAAAATTTTATCGTGGTGCATTTAAATTCTCACTGAAAATCATGCGGGACCAAGTTGTCAGTAGGGGAAAATAGTTTATCAATATTTATATGATGCTTTATAAAACAATGAGGCAAAGAAAATAAATGTCAAATATTGTCTTACGCAGGGTTTGAGCTCGCGACCACGAGTTAATTAGTGTTGTTGCTGCTACGGTGGAGGTAATGTGTTTGTCATGTATAGTTGTCGAATAGTTTTGTAATAGAAATTACTTGTTATAGGATATGTCATAATTAGATGATTTTTAACTGTGTGATTAGTCCGAAAGATCTGACAAAACCACGTTGTCGTGAGAGTCCTTCCAAGTCGAGGCGGTGTGAGGCAAGACAGGAGGAGGCGAGCACGGTTGCCGTTGATCCAATCCCGGTCGCCGTAGATCCAATCCCGGTCGCCATTGAGAGTAGGAGAGGTCGTGGACACGGCTATTGTAGTTAATCGGAGGGCGATTTGGAAGGCGGCGCACGGGTAGGCTTTGCCAGGATATGAGTTTCGTTTACATGTCGGCTTGTACCTGATCTATGACATTTTCCTTTCAAAATCTGGTTCACACAATTTTCAAGGTTAGCTCGCGTGACAATGCCAACAGATTGTATAGTTATTGTTGTTTTCAACCGGTCGAACGATATGTCTAGTTATCTTATTATCATGTATCGCATGTAGATTAGTTTATGCGTTTGCAAATATTGAATTCATATATTAGTATTAATGATTTGTAATTACTACTGATAATGAATTTGATTGTATAAGTTGTATTGTAGGTATTGAATCGTGATTGGATTAAGAATGCGAAAAAGTTCACATGTCCATACATGAAAGGTTGTAATGAGTTCATGAAGTTTGTGCGACAACATAAGACACTCGTGATCAGAAAGAAGTGTTGCGACACATAAATTGTAATGGTATGTTCATGCATTACACTAAATGGATATTACATGGGGAGGCATTTAGTGATAATGAAAACGATAGTGATGGCCAGCACAGTGAAGGTCATGGTGCATATGATAATGACAATGATGAAGAATATGATGAATTCAATGAGAATAATTATGTTGATAATGCATATAATATGGTTCATGAGTTGAAGAAGTCTGGAAAGAAAGGTCCTAATGAGCCTAATTTTTTTCAAAGCTACTGGAAGAAGCCAAGAGAGAGCTTCATGAGGGATTCAACACTTATACAAGGTTGGAATTTATTATGATGCTTCTTCATATCAAAACATACAACTAGGTCATAAACAAAGCATTTGATCTTTTTCTTTCCTTGTTATGTCATGCTTTTCCATGGGTGGATTTCCCACAATCTTATGCTGATGCCAAGAGAGTACTTTCTGAAGTTGGTCTTGGTTATGAGACTATACATGTGTGCAAGTTTGATTGTGCTTTGTTTTGGGGAGATCACGAGAAGAATACGCATTGTCCTGTCTGTGGATTTTCTAGATGGAGAGACCCAAATGGAATCAAGAAGGTGGCTCACAAGGTTTTGAGGTACTTTCCTATAATTCCAAGATTACTAAGATTTTTTGTTTCAACAGAATTGTAAACACATACGAGGTGGCACACAGAGAAGAGGGTTGTTGCGGATGATGTTTTGAGGCACCCAGCTGATGGAAAGGCATGGAAACACTTTGATGAGAAGTTTGGTTGGTTTTCTGATGACCACAGGAGCATAGGTCTAGACATTGCCATAGATGGATTCAACCCCTATAGTAGTATCATGAGAAGTTCATATAGTATGTGGCCAGTATTTGTGATTCCATATAACTTCCCACCATGGTTGTGCCTGGATCAATTCAACTTTATGTTTTCATTGCGTATACCAAGGAAATATTCACCAGCGAGGGATTTTAATGTATTTATGTAGCCTCTTATTAAAGATATGATGAAGCTATGGCAAGGTGTTAACACATATGATGTTCTTGTAGAGGATGACTTCAAATTGCGCGCTGCTTTCCTATGGTCTATTCATGACTATCAAGGGTGTGCTTGTTGGAGATATGCCCTAGAGGCAATAATAAATGTAGTTATTATTATATATCTTTGTGTTTATGATAAATGTTTACATTCATGCTATAATAGTATTAACAAGGAAACCATTAATACTTGTGTGATTTGTAAACTTAATTTGAAGTCCCTAGTATAGCCTCTATACTTCACTAGCTTGTTGGTTGATTGATGATGTGGTTTCTTTGTCATGAACATTGAGATGTTATCAAACAACAAGATCATATCGTTAGGAGAATGATATGGTGGACATACTCCTATAGACAAGCGTAGCATAAAGATCAAGTCATTTCAATAGTTCAAATGCTATATGCTTTCTGATACATAGTAACCTAATTCCTTCGACCATGAGATCATGCATATCACCTTTACTGGATGGATGCTTTGATGTCATCAAACACCACACCGTAACAGGGTGGCTATAAAGGTGGCATTGAGTGTTCGGAAAGTATTGGTTGAAACACATGGATCAAGAGTGGGATTTGTCCATCCACATGACGGATAGATATTCTCTGGGCCCTCTCGGTGAAATGTCATCCAATTAGCTTGCAAGCATGTGACTTGGTCACAAGGGATCACATATCACGGGAACGAGAAAAGAGTACTTATCGATGTGAGGATGAACTAGGTATGCGAGAGATACAAGCGATCATAACCTCGGATAAGTAACATATCGTGAGACAAAGGGAAATTGGTATCGTATGTAAGTGGTTCATTCGATCGCAAAGTAATCGTAGAAATATGTGGGAGCCATATGAATTTCCAGATTCCTCTATTGGTTATTGTTCGGAGAAGTGTCTCGATCATGTCCGCATAATTCACGAACCGTAGGGAGACACACTTAAGGATTCGACGTTGTTTGAGTAGTTATGGTATTATGAGAAAGAGACCGAATGTTGTTCGGAGTCTCGGATGGGATCCGGGATATCACGAGGTGATCCGGAATGGTCCGGAGAATAAGATTCATATAAGGAAAGTCCCGTTTCGAAGTAGCGGAATGATTCCGGTGTTTTCATCGGGAACATTCTAGAAGGTCCCGGAATGTCCGGCACTCCGGAGGGGGAAGGGTACATGAGTGTGTCATTACATATTGGAATGATTGCATCATGTACTAAGTGTTCTCGCTGTCCGAAATAAAGGGTTAATTCAAATCCTAATTTGAAAAGTCAAAGCTAGTTTGAAAAGTCAACCGCCATTTTGGAAGAGGAGAAGGAGGAGAGGAAACCGACTTGGGGGAGGAGTCCCCTTGGCCGGCGCGCCTCCCAAGGCCGACTTGGGGAGGGACTCCTCCCCTTGGCCGCCGGCCCTCCCACCTATAAAGGGAGGGGCAGGGCCTCCCCTCCTAGCACACTACTAGATCCTATCCTCTAAACTAAACCCTAGATCTAGACCCCGGTTTAGAGCTATTCGGTTTAGAGCCTTCTAATTGGTTTAGAGCCCTCTAATTGGTGTGTCTAATTACTAGACCACTAATAGCCTCTCTCATAAGCTCCACCATACTACTTGCACCGGCTTAAGGCGAAGCCTCGGGATTTCCTCTACCTCGGTACCACCGTTGTCTTTGGGAATCGAGGAGAGTGCTACAACCTCCATTTCTTTGGAACAAGGAGAGGAAGGTCTTACGTCAAATCGAGCGTGTGACCGATCAGGAGCGCTGGGAACGCGCCGAAGGATCGTCACGATCTTGAGATCGGAAAAATACGACTACATCACCCACGAGAATCTGCTCTCGTTAAACACTTTGGAATCTTGAGGGTGAGTTATTCCATCGACTCGTTGCTGCAATCTAGTAGATAGATCTTGGCTTGTTTGTTTGTATGCGATAGAAAATTTTTGTTTTCCATGCTACGAACCCCTCTGATGTATCGAGCCGTGTCTATATGTAGATCTGTTGCCGAGTAGAACACAATGGTCATTGTGGGCGTTGATACTTTTATTGTAGATTGCTTTTTGTACTTTGCATCTTGCGGTATGTTGGGATGAAGCGGCGGGCTAACCTTACATGACATCGTTCATGAGACTTGCTCCACGCTTGACATGCAACTTCGTTTTGCATAAGTGGCTTTATGGTGCCTGTTTCTCCTAGCATAGTAAAGATCCAATTTACAACGGGTGATCAACAATGCTAGTATCAATGTTGTGGTTCTTGTTCGTAAGTTAGAACGACACTTATTGAAAGCCCCAAACCACGTAAAATATGCAAAGAAAGTAGAGGCGTCTAACTTTGTTTTGCGGGGTGTCTGATGATGTGATATGGCCATGATTGTGATTATATTTGATGTATGCAATGTTCCTTATTGTAAGTTGGCAACCGGCGAGAATATATGGTTGTCTTTAATTTACATTAAGACCTGCGTGTCTATTCAAAATAGTTGTAATAGTTGAAGCTGGTGGGCGACAACCATGAAGAAGCGTCATTGACCTTGATGCTATGCGGTGATGATGGAGATCATATTCGTGCTTGAAGATGGAGATCGGAAGCACAAAGAAAAGGCCATATCATATCACATATTATGAATTGCATGTGATGTTAATCCTTTATGCATCTTGTATTGCTTAGTAGGCAGCGGTAGCATTATAAGATGATCCCTCATACACATAAATTTCAAGTTCTAAAGTGTTCACCCTTAGTATGCACTGTTGCCAAAACTTGCTGCTTCAAGCACCACGTGATGATCGGGTGTCTTTGATTCCGGGTGAATACAACGTAAGCAAGCCAGATTTGCTTATCGGAAGCTAAGGTTTGATCTTGACAAGCCTAGCATGTACAGACATGGCCTCGGGAACACGGATCGCGAAAGGTAAAGCATGAATCATATAGTAGATATGATGAACATGATGATTGTTCGCCATTAAAACTATATCAGCTCTCGTGATGATCGGTGTTGATGTAGTGGATTTGGTTCGTGTGATCACTAAAACAATGTGAGGGATGTTGTTTTGAGTGGGAGTTCACCTAGTTTAATTTCATTAATTAATTTGAACTCAATTTGTCATAAACTTAGTCTAAACTATTGCAAATATGTTGTAGATCAATGGCAGCCCTACCATCAATTTTAATGCGTTCCTAGAGAAAGAAAAGTTGAAAAACAATGGAAGCAACTTGGATTGGTTCCATAATTTGAGGATTGTCCTCACTGGTAATTTGACCTATGTGCTGGATGCACGCTAGGTGACCCCACTGCCTGATGCTACCGATGAAGTAAAGAATGTTTACCTCGGAAGAATCAGTACTCCATAGTTCAAGTGCTATCTTGTATGGTTTAGAATCGGAGCTTGAGAAAAGATTTGAAGAGTCGATCCATATGATATTGTCGAGGATCTCAAATTAATCTTTGAGACTCATGCGGCAATTGAAAGTTATGAAGCTTCAAAAGTTCTTTAAGCGCAAGATGGAAGAGGGTAGCTCCGTCGGTGAGCATGTGCTTAAGATGTCTGGGCACGCAAATAAACTTCAAAGTTTGGGTATAGTGATTCCTAATACTTTGGGAGTTTACGCATCCTCAATCACTACCACCAAGTTACAAGAACTTTGTGATGAACTACAACATGCGAGAACATGAACAAAGAGTTGCGAACTATTTGCTATGTTAAAATCTGCAGTGGAGATCAAGAAAGAGCACCAAGTGTTGATGGTCAATAAGACCACCAAATTCAAGAAAGGCAAGTCTAAGCAAAGGACACTTCAAGAAGGGTGGTAAGAAAGTTACCATGCCAACGAAGAAGACCAAGGCTGGACCTAAGCCTGAAACCCAATGCTTTTCTTTGCAAGGAGAAGGTCCTTTGAAGCGGAATTGCCCAAGGTACTTGGCAGATTTGAAGAACGGCAACATCAAGAAGAAAGGTATATCGATATACATGTTATTGATGTGTATCTCACTAGTATTCGTAGTAGTGCAGGTATTTGAATCTTGGTTCGGTTGCTCATATTTGTAACTCAAACAGAGCTGCAGAATAAGCGGAAGCTAGCGAAGAACGAGGTGACGATCGGCGTGGAAGCGGATCAAAGGTTGATGTGATCGCGGTCGGCACGCTACCTCTTCATCTACCATCGGGATTAGTTTTATACTTAAATAATTGTTATTTGGTGCTTGCGTTAAGCATGAACATTATATCATGATCTTGTTTATTGCGAGACGGTTACTTGTTTAAATCCGAGAATAATGGTTGTTCGATTTATATGAGTAACATGTTTCATGCATGCACCTTTGATAGATGGTCTATTCATATTGAATCTCGATAGTGGAAATACACATATTAATAACATTGAAGCTAAACGTTTGAAATCAGCGATAACTCGACCTATATGTGGTAATCGTCTTGGTCACATTGGAGTGAAGCGTATGAAGAAACTCCATTCGATGGACTTCTTGAATCACTTGATTTTGAATCACTTGAAAGATCTGAAGCATGTCGATGGGTAAAATGACTAAGACTCCATTTTACGGTATGATGGAGCGAGCTACGGACTTATTGGAAATCATACATACCGATGTATGTGGTCCAATGAGTGTAGCATCACGGTGGTTATCGTTATGTTCTTACCTTCACGGATGATTTGAGTAGATATGGGTATATCTATTTCATGAAACATAAGTCCGAAACTTTCGAGAAGTTTAAGGAGTTTCAAAGTGAGGTAGAGAATCAACGTAACAAGAAGATTAAATTTCTACGTTACGATCGTGGAGGTGAATATCTAAGTTCTGAGTTTGGCGAGCATTTAGAAATGTGGAATACTTTCATGATTGACACCGGGAACACCACAGAATGGTGTGTCCGAGCGTCGTGTCGAACTCTCTTAGATATGGTTATTCTATGATGTCACTTACAGATCTACCACTATCATTTTGGGGTTATGCATTAGAAATGCCGCATTCACTTTAAATAGGGCACCGTCTAAATCCGTTGAAACGACACCGTATGAATTATGGTTTGGGAAGAAACCTAAATTGTCGTTCCTTAAAATTTGGGGATCTGAAGCCTATGTAAAGAAGTTACAGGACAAGCTTGAACCCAAAGCGGAAAAATCGTCTTCATAGGATACCGAAGGAAACTGGGTATACCTTCTATCAAAGATCCGAAGGCAAAATCTTCGTTGCCAAGAATGGATCCTTTCTAGAGAAGGAATTTCTCTCGAAAGAAGTGGTGGAAGAAAAGTAGAACTCGACGAGGTTGTCGAACCTTCTCTCGAAATTGCGAGTAGCGAGCACGGAAGAAGTTCTGTGGTGCACCAATAAGAGAGGAAGCTAATGATGGTGATCATGAAACTTGGTTGAAGTTGCTACTGAGCCTCGGAGGTCAACGAGAACTCGTACCACTGCATTGGTATGATTCCGTTATGAATGTCATGTTGGTGGACAACACCGATGACCCGAGACATATGAGGAAGCGATGATGAGCCCAGATTCCAATAAATGGCAAGAAGCCATGAAATCCGAGATTGGATCCATGTACGAAAACCAAGTATGGACTTTGGTGGACTTACCGGATGGCCGAAAGGCTGTCGAGAACAAATGGATTTTCAAGAAGACAGCCGATGCTGATGGTAATGTTACTGTCTCTAAAGCTCGACTTGTCGCAAAGGGTTTCGACAAATTCAAGGAGTTGACTACTATTATACTTTCTCAACGGTAGCGAATCTAAAGTCTGTGAGGATTATGTTAGCAATCGCTGCATATTATGATTATGAGATATGGCAGATGGATGTCAAAACAGCATTCCTCAATGGAGACATTGATGAAGAGTTGTATCTGATGCAACCCGAAGGTTTTGTCGATCCTAACAGATGCTAACAAGGTATGCAAGCTTCAACGGTCCATCTATGGATTGAAGCAAGCATCCGAAGTTGGAATCAACGTTTTGATAAGGTAATCAAAAGTTTTGGTTTTATACAAACTTATGGAGAAGCTTGTATTTACAAGAAAGTGAGTGGGAGCTCTGTAGCATTCTTAATACTGTATGTGGATGACATATTGTTGATTGGGAATGATGTAGACCTTCTTAATAGTGTCAAAGAGTATTTGAATAATAGTTTTTCAATGAAGGATCTTGGCGAAGCTTACATATTAGGCATAAAGATTTATAGAGATAGATCGAACGCCAAATATCATTGTCACAAAGTACATATTTGGACAAAGTTCTAAAGAGGTTTGGAATGGAAGATAGCAAGAAAGGGTTCTTGCCCATGTTGCCTAATCGACCTTGAGTAAAACTCAAAGTCCGACATCGGCGTAAGATAGAGAAAGGATGAGTAAGACTCCTTATGCATCAGCCATAGGATCTCTAATGTATGCCATGCTATGTACTAGACCGACATCGCATATCGTTAGTCTAACTAGCAGATATCAAAGTGATCCAGAGTGGATCATTGGACAATGATCAAAAACATCCTTAAGTACTTGAGAAGAACTAAGGATATGGTTCTTTCTTATGGAGGTGATGAACAGCTCGTTGTTAATGGTTACACCGATGCTAGTTGGAACACCGATCCGGATGATTCTAAATCACAATCTGGATACGTATTTATTTTGAATGGTGCAGCGATTAGCTGGAGGAGTGCAAAGCAAAGCGTTGTGGCGAGATCTTCAACTGAATCGAATATATGGTTGCCGGAGGCTTCACAAGAAGCGATATGGATGAAAGAGTTCATTACAGAGCTGGGTGTGGTTCCAAGTCGCTGGACCCAATGTCTATCTCTTGTGATAACATGGGCGCCATAGCCAATGCAAGAACCAAGGTCACACAAGAAGCTGAAGCATATCAAGCTACGTTTTCACGCTATTCGAGAACATATCCAGGATGGGGATATAAAGATTTGCAAAGTACACACAGATCTGAATGTGGCGGATCCGTTGACTAAACCTCTCCAGGGCAAAACATGACCAACACCAAACTGCCATGGGTGTTGGTATATTACCATGTAATCTAGATTGGATGACTCTAGTGCAAGTGGGAGATGTTGGAGATATGCCTAGAGGCAATAATAAATGTAGTTATTATTATATATCTTTGTGTTTATGATAAATGTTTACATTCATGCTATAATAGTATTAACAAGGAAACCATTAATACTTGTGTGATTTGTAAACTTAATTTGAAGTCCCTAGTATAGCCTCTATACTTCACTAGCTTGTTGGTTGATTGATGATGTGGTTTCTTTGTCATGAACATTGAGATGTTATCAAACAACAAGATCATATCGTTAGGAGAATGATATGGTGGACATACTCCTATAGACAAGCGTAGCATAAAGATCAAGTCATTTCAATAGTTCAAATGCTATATGCTTTACGATACATAGTAACCTAATTCCTTCGACCATGAGATCATGCATATCACCTTTCTTTGGATGGATGCTTTGATGTCATCAAACACCACACCGTATGAGGTGGCTATAAAGGTGGCATTGAGTGTTCGGAAAGTATTGGTTGAAACACATGGATCAAGAGTGGGATTTTTCCATCCACATGACGGATAGATATTCTCTGGGCCCTCTCGGTGAAATGTCATCCAATTAGCTTGCAAGCATGTGACTTGGTCACAAGGGATCACATATCACGGGAACGAGAAAAGAGTACTTATCGATGTGAGGATGAACTAGGTATGCGAGATCTGGCGATCATAACCTCGGATAAGTAACATATCGTGAGACAAAGGGAAATTGGTATCGTATGTAAGTGGTTCATTCGATCGCAAAGTAATCGTAGAAATATGTGGGAGCCATATGAATTTCCAGATTCCTCTATTGGTTATTGTTCGGAGAAGTGTCTCGATCATGTCCGCATAATTCACGAACCGTAGGGAGACACACTTAAGGATTCGACGTTGTTTGAGTAGTTATGGTATTATGAGAAAGAGACCGAATGTTGTTCGGAGTCTCGGATGGGATCCGGGATATCACGAGGTGATCCGGAATGGTCCGGAGAATAAGATTCATATAAGGAAAGTCCGTTTGAAGCGGAATGATTCCGGTGTTTTCATCGGGAACATTCTAGAAGGTCCCGGAATGTCCGGCACTCCGGAGGGGGAAGGGTACATGAGTGTGTCATTACATATTGGAATGATTGCATCATGTACTAAGTGTTCTCGCTGTCCGAAATAAAGGGTTAATTCAAATCCTAATTTGAAAAGTCAAACGGCTAGTTTGAAAAGTCAAACTGCCAGTTTTCGGAAAGAGGAGAAGGAGGAGAGGAGGAAACCGACTTGGGGGAGGAGTCCCCTTGGCCGGCGCGCCTCCCAAGGCCGACTTGGGGAGGGACTCCTCCCCTTGGCCGCCGGCCCTCCCACCTATAAAGGGAGGGGCAGGGCCTCCCCTCCTAGCACACTACTAGATCCTATCCTCTAAACTAAACCCTAGATCTAGACCCCGGTTTAGAGCTATTCGGTTTAGAGCCTTCTAATTGGTTTAGAGCCCTCTAATTGGTGTGTCTAATTACTAGACCACTAATAGCCTCTCTCATAAGCTCCACCATACTACTTGGCTTAAGCGAAGCCTGCGGATTTCCCTCTACCTCGGTACCACGCCGTTGTCTTTGCGGAATCGCGAGAGAGTGCTACAACCTCCATTTTCTTTGGAACAAGGGAGAGGAAGGTCTTCGTCAGTACGAGCGATGTGTGACCGATCATTGCGAGGGCCGCGCTGGCGAAGGATCGCCCAGGATATGCGATCTTGAGATCGGAAGAAATGACTACATCACCGAGAATCTGCTCGTTAAACACTTTGGAATCTTCGAGGGTGAGTTATTCCATCGACTCGTTGCTGCAATCTAGTAGATAGATCTTGGCTTGTTTGTTTGTATGCGATAGAAAATTTTTGTTTTCCATGCTACGAACCCCTACAGTCCTACCATATCTAGCCGTAGCACTAGAGGATTTTATGATTGTGTGTATTGTGATGAGAATCCTTGCTATGAGCCACTGAAAAATAAAATTGGGTACATTGGACATCGTCGGTTGCTTCCTAAGGATCACCCCTATAGGAGAAGTGAATTGTTCAATGGTAAAGTTGAGAAGAGGGATCCACCAAGGCAGTTCAGTTCAGAAGAAAAAAAGGAGAAGCTAGAATCAGTTAAGGATTATATACATGGTAAAAATCCAACTTGTAAGAAGCGCAAGCGTGTTGTTAAAGGTGAACTAACCTGGCACCTTAGGGTCAGCTTACATGATTTACCTTATTGGTCCACACTTTTGTTATCACACAACCTTGATGTGATGCACATTGAGAAGAACATATGTGACAACATAGTAGGTACACTTCTCGAAATTGATGGAAAAAACAAGGACACTGTTAGTGCTAGAGTTGATTTGAAGAAAATGAACATTAGGAGGAAATTTTGGATGGAAGAAGAAGGGGGTAGTTGTTTGAAGTCACATGCCCCCTGGACGCTTGACAAGGAAAAGAAGAAACGTGTTTGCAGGTTTTTGGCAAAAACTAGGTTCCTAGATGGTTTTTGTTCAAACTGGGAAAGTTGTGTGGATATTGAAGATGGAAAAGTACATGGTAGTTGGGCGAGACATACTGCTGCAGAAGAATGTGACACATGACTGCCACATTCTTCTGCAGCGTATTTTGGCAGCTGGCTTGAAAGAAATGTATGAGGCTATTGCTGATTTGGGGAGTTTTTTTAGAGAGTTGTGTGCCAGAACTCTTCATGTAAAAGTCCTGGAACGACTGAAGGTAGAGATAGTTTTAATTATTTGCAGACTGGAGAAGCTCCTCCCCCTGCATTTTTTTATATCATGGTGCACTTAGCTGTTCATCTTCCTGAGGAGGCTATTCTAAGGGGGCTTGTCCATTATGGCTGGATGTATCCAGTTGAGAGAAGACTAGGTTATCTTAAGTCTAATGTCTATAACAAAGGAAGGCCTGAAGGTTTAATTGCTGAAGGGTATATCGCTGATGAGTGTGTCACATTTTTCTCTAGATATTTTAATGATGCCATGGAAACAAGATTTAACAAAGCTGAAAGGAACCAAGATATCCAAAGAGAAGTTAGTGCTGATGAGTTCAAAGTTTTCTCTGATGGAGCCAAAGAGTTGCCTACTACGAAGCACAAACAAGTGTTCAAATTTTAACTTAGTTGGTTGCATCGTCATGGCTTCCATGACATGGTGAAGGATAATTGGGACTAATCAGTAAGTGATCACACGCCATACAACAATGGAATAACATGTTGCGTGCTTTACGAAAATTCCTACGTAGTTTGGCGAGACATACTGCTGGAATCCTGAAAAATGAAAAGCTTCATCTATCATTAATGACTTGGAGGCTTTGGCGGACATGTAGGGGTTCGTAGCATTGAAAACAAAAAATTTCTATCGCATAAAACAAACAAGCCAAGATCTATCTACTAGATTGCAGCAACGAGTCGATGGAATAACTCACCCTCGAAGATTCCAAAGTGTTTAACGAGAGCAGATTCTCGTGGGTGATGTAGTCGTACTCTTTCCGATCTCAAGATCGCGTAGACGATCCTTCCGGCCAGCGTTCCATGGCGCTCCCATGATCGGTCTACGTTAAATTTTCGGCGAAGACCTTCCTCTCCTTGTTCCAAAGAAAATGGAGGTTGTAGCACTCCTCCGATTCGGCCTGACAGCGTGGTACTGGGAGGTAGAGGGAGATCCCATGAGGCTTCGCCTTAAGCCGGTGCAGTATGGTGGAGCTTATGAGAGAGGCTATTAGTGGTCTAGTAATTAGACACACCAATTAGAGGGCTCTAAACCAATTAGAAGGCTCTAAACCGAATAGCTCTAAACCGGGGTCTAGATCTAGGGTTTAGTTTAGAGGATAGGATCTAGTAGTGTGTTGGGAGGGGAGCCCTGCCCCTCCTTATATAGGTTGGAGGGCTGGCCGGCCAAGGGGAGGAGTTCCTCCCCAACTCGGCCTAGGGAGGTGCGGCCAAGGGAGGAACCCTCCTCCAACTCGGCCTCCACCTCTCCTCCTCTTTCCCACTTCCCAAAAAGCCGTTTGACTTTCAAACTAGTTTGACTTTTCAATTTAGGATTTAAATAAATCCTTTATTTGGGACAAAGAACACTTAGTACATGATGCAATCATTCCAATATGTAATGACACATTCATGTACCCTTCCCCCTCGAGTCGGACATTCAGGACCTTCTAGAATGTTCCGATGAAAACACGGAATCATTCCGCTACTCAAAGCAGGACTTTCCTTATATGAATCTTATTCTCCGGACCATTTCGGATCTCCTCGTGATATCCCGGATCCCATCCGAGACTCCGAACAATATTCGGTCTCTTTCTCATAATACCATAACTACTCAAAACAACGTCGAATCCTTAAGTGTGTCTCCCTACGGTTCGTGAATTATGCGGACATGATCGAGACACTTCTCCGAACAATAACCAATAGAGGAATCTGGAAATTCATATGGCTCCCACATATTTCTACGATTACTTTGCGATCGAATGAACCACTTACATACGATACCAATTTCCCTTTGTCTCACGATATGTTACTTATCCGAGGTTATGATCGTCGGTATCTCTGCATACCTAGTTCATCCTCGTTCTTGATAAGTACTCTTTTCTCGTTCCGTGATATATGATCCCTTGTGACCAAGTCACATGCTTGCAAGCTAATTGGATGACATTTCACGAGAGGGCCAGAGAATATCTATCCGTCATGTGGATGGACAAATCCACTCTTGATCCATGTGTTTCAACCAATACTTTCCGAACACTCAATGCCACCTTTATAGCCACCACATTACGGTGTGGTGTTTGATGACATCAAAGCATCCATCCGAGAAAGGTGATATGCATGATCTCATGGTCGAAGGAATTAGGTTACTATGTATCAGAAAGCATATAGCATTTGAACTATTGAAATGACTTGATCTTTATGCTACGCTTGTCTATAGGAGTATGTCCACCATATCATTCTCCTAACGATATGATCTTGTTGTTGATAACATCTCAATGTTCATGACAAAGAAACCACATCATCAATCAACCAACAAGCTAGTGAAGTATAGAGGCTATACTAGGGACTTCAAATTAAGTTTACAAATCACACAAGTATTAATGGTTTCCTTGTTAATACTATTATAGCATGAATGTAAACATTTATCATAAACACAAAGATATATAATAATAACTACATTTATTATTACCTCTAGGGCATATCTCCAACAGTCTCCCACTTGCACTAGAGTCATCTAATCTAGATTACATGGTAATATACCGAACACCCATGGCAGTTTGGTGTTGGTCATGTTTTGCCCTCGGGAGAGGTTTAGTCAACGGATCCGCCACATTCAGATCTGTGTGTACTTTGCAAATCTTTATATCCCCATCCTGGATATGTTCTCGAATAGCGTGAAAAGCAGCTTGATATGCTTCACTTCTTGTGTGACCTTGGTTCTTGCGCATTGGCTATGGCGCCCATGTTATCACAAAGAGATAGACATTGGGTCCAGCGCACTAGGAACCACACCCAGCTCTGTAATGAACTCTTTCATCCATATCGCTTCTTGTGAAGCCTCCGAGGCAGCCATGTATTCTGATTCAGTTGAAGATCTCGCCACAACGCTTTGCTTTGCACTCCTCCAGCTAACGCTGCACCATTCAAAATAAATACGTATCCAGTTGTGATTTAGAATCATCCGGATCGGTGTTCCAACTAGCATCGGTGTAACCATTAACAACGAGCTGTTCATCACCTCCATAAGAAAGAACCATATCCTTAGTTCTTCTCAAGTATTTAAGGATGTTTTTGACTTGTCCAATGATCCACTCTGGATCACTTTGATATCTGCTAGTTAGACTAACGACATATGCGATGTCGGGTCTAGTACATAGCATGGCATACATTAGAGATCCTATGGCTGATGCATAGGAGTCTTACTCATCCTTTCTCTATCTTCTGCGATGTCGGACTTTGAGTTTTACTCAAGGTCGATTAGCAACATGGGCAAGAACCCTTTCTTGCTATCTTCCATTCCAAACCTCTTTAGAACTTTGTCCAAATATGTACTTTGTGACAATGATATTTGGCGTTCGATCTATCTCTATAAATCTTTATGCCTAATATGTAAGCTGCTTGCCAAGATCCTTCATTGAAAAACTATTATTCAAATACTCTTTGACACTATTAAGAAGGTCTACATCATTCCCAATCAACAATATGTCATCCACATACAGTATTAAGAATGCTCTGAGCTCCCACTCACTTTCTTGTAAATACAAGCTTCTCCATAAGTTTGTATAAAACCAAAACTTTTGATTACCTTATCAAAGCGTTGATTCCAACGGGATGCTTGCTTCAATCCATAGATGGACCGTTGAAGCTTGCATACCTTGTTAGCATCTTTAGGATCGACAAAACCTTTGGGTTGCATCATATACAACTCTTCATCAATGTCTCCATTGAGGAATGCTGTTTTGACATCCATCGCCATATCTCATAATCGTAATATGCAGCGATTGCTAACATAATCCTCACAGACTTTAGCCGCTACGGTGAGAAAGTCTCATCGTAGTCAACTCCTTGAATTTGTCGAAACCCTTTTGCGACAAGTCGAGCTTTATAAACGATAACATTACCATCGACATCTGTTTTCTTCTTGAAAATCCATTTGTTCTCGATGACCTTCGGCCATCCGTAAGTCCACCAAAGTCCATACTTGGTTTTCGTACATGGATCCAATCTCGGATTTCATGGCTTCTTGCCATTTATTGGAATCAGGCTCATCATCGCTTCCTCATATGTCTGGGGTCATCGGTGTTGTCCACCAACATGACATTCATAACGGAATCATACCAATGGAGGTGGTACGATTTCTTGTTGACCTCGAGGCTCTGTAGCAACTTCAACGAAGTTTCATGATCACTATCATTAGCTTCCTCTCTTATTGGTGCAGCACCACAGAACTTCTTCGGTGCTGCGCTACTCGCAATTCGAGAGAAGGTTCGACAACCTCGTCGAGTTCTACTTTCCTTCCATCACTTCTTTAGAGAAATTCCTTCTCTAGAAAGGATCCATTCTTAACAACGAAGATTTTGCCTTCGGATCTATGATAGAAGGTATACCCAATAGTTTCCTTGGTATCCTATGAAGACGCATTTTTCGCTTTGGGTTCAAGCTTGTCCATTTGTAACTTCTTTACATAGGCTTCAGATCCCCAAACTTTAAGGAGCGACAATTTAGGTTTCTTCCCAAACCATAATTCATACGGTGTCGTTTCAGCAGTTTAGACGGTGCCCTATTTAAAGTGAATGCATTGTTTCTAATGCATAACCCCAAAATGATAGTGGTAAATCTGAGAGACATCATAGAACGAACCATATCTAAGAGAGTTCGATTCTGACGTTCGGACACACCATTCTGTTGTGGTGTTCGGCGGTGTCAACTGAAAGTATTCCACATTTCTTCAAATGCTCGCCAAACTCGTAACTTAGATATTCACCTCCACGATCAGAACGTAGAAATTTAATCTTCTTGTTACGTTGATTCTCTACCTCACTTTGAAACTCCTTAAACTTCTCGAAAGTTTCGGACTTATGTTTCATGAAATAGATATACCCATATCTACTCAAATCATCCGTGAAGGTAAGAACATAACGATAACCACTGCGCGATGCTACACTCATTGGACCACACACATCGGTATGTATGATTTCCAATAAGTCTGTAGCTCGCTCCATCATACCAGAAAATGGAGTCTTAGTCATTTTACCCATCAGACATGCCTCGCATCTTTCAAGTGATTCAAAATCAAGTGATTCAAGAAGTCCATCGGAATGGAGTTTCTTCATACGCTTCACTCCAATGTGACCAAGGCAGCGATTGCCACATATAGGTCGAGTTATCGCTGATTTCAAACGTTTAGCTTCAATGTTATTAATATGTGTATTTCTACTATCGAGATTCAATATGAATAGACCATCTATCAAAGGTGCATGTGCATGAAACATGTTACTCATATAAATCGAACAACCATTATTCTTGGATTTAAACAAGTAACCGTCTCGCAATAAACAAGATCCTGAAATAATGTTCATGCTTACGAGCACCAAATAACAATTATTTAAGTATAAAACTAATCCCGATGGTAGATGAAGAGGTAGCGTGCCGACCGCGATCACATCAACCTTTGATCCGTTTCTCACGCATCGTCACCTCGTTCTTCACTAGCTTCCGTTTATTCTGCGACTCTGTTTGAGTTACAAATATGAGCAACCGAACCAGTATCAAATACCGGGCACTACTACGAATACTAGTGAGATACACATCAATAACATGTATATCGGATATACCTTTCTTCTTGATGTTGCCGTTCTTCAAATCTGCCAAGTACCTTGGGCAATTCCGCTTCGAGGACCTTCTCCCTTGCAGTAAAAGCATTCGGTTTCAGGCTTAGGTCAGCCTTGGTCTTCTTCGTCGGCGGTAACTTTCTTACCACCCTTCTTGAAGTGTCCCTTTTGCTTAGACTTGCCTTTCTTGAATTTGGTGGTCTTATTGACCATCAACACTTGGTGCTCTTTCTTGATCTCCACTTCTCAGATTTCAACATAGCAAATAGTTCGCAACTCTTTGTTCATGTTACGCATGTTGTAGTTCATCACAAAGTTCTTGTAACTTGGTGGTAGTGATTGGAGGATGGTAAACCCCAAAGTATTAGGAATCACTATACCCAAACTTTGAAGTTTATTTGCGTGCCCGCACATCTTAAGCACATGCTCACCGACGGAGCTACCCTCTTCCATCTTGCGGTTAAAGAACTTTTGAAGCTTCATAACTTTCAATTGCCGCATGAGTCTCAAAGATTAATTTGAGATCCTCGACAATATCATATGGATCGACTCTTCAAACCTTTTACAAGCTCGATTCTAAACCATACAAGATAGCACACTGAACTATGGAGTACTGATTCTTCCGGCGAGGTAAACATTCTTTACTTCATCGGTAGCATCACCGCAGTGGGTCACCTAGCGGTGCATCCAGCACATAGGTCAAATTACCAGGTGTGAGGACAATCCTCAAATTGCGGAACCAATCCGCGTAGTTGCTTCCATTGTTTTTCAACTTTTCTTTCTCTAGGAACGCATTAAAATTGATGGTAGGGGATGCCATTGATCTACAACATATTTGCAATAGTTTAGACTAAGTTTATGACAAATTGAGTTCAAATTAATTAATGAAATTAAACTAGGTGAACTACCACTCAAAACAACATCCCTCACATTGTTTTAGTGATCACACGAACCAAATCCACTACATCAACACCGATCATCACGAGAGTTGATATAGTTTCAATGGCGAACAATCATCATGTTCATCATATCTACTATATGATTCATGCTTTACCTTTCGGCGATCCGTGTTCCTGAGGCCATGTCTGTACATGCTAGGCTCGTCAAGATCAAACCTTAGCTTCTCATAAGCAAATCTGGCTTGCTTACGTTGTATTCACCATGGAATCAAAGACACCCGATCATCATGTGGTGCTTGAGCAGCAAGCTTTGGCAACGTGCATACTAAGGGTGAACACTTTAGAACTTGAAATTTATGTGTATGAGGGATCATCTTATAATGCTACCGTCGTCTACTAAGCAATACAAGATGCATAAAGGATTAACATCACATGCAATTCATAATATGTGATATGATATGGCCTTTCTTCTTTGTGCTTCCGATCTCCATCTTCAAGCGAACATGATCTCCATCATCACCGCATAGCATCAAGGTCAATGACGCTTCTTCATGGTTGTCGTCCACCAGCTTCAACTATTACAACTATTTTGAATAGACACGCAGGTCTTAACAGAAATTAAAGACAACCATATGGCTCCTGCCGGTTGCCAACTTACAATAAGGATCATTGCATACATCAAATATAATCACAATCATGGCCATATCACATCATCAAGCACACCTGCAAAACACAGTTAGATGCTTCTACTTTCTTTGCATATTTTACGTGGTTTGGGGCTTTCCATAGGTGTCGTTCTAACCTACGAACAAGAACCACAACATTGATACTAGCATTGTTGATTACCCGTTGTAAATTGGATCTTTACTATGCTAGGAGAAAGCACCCATAAAGCCACTTATGCAATACGAGTTGCATGTCAAATGTGGAGCAAGTCTCATGAACGATGTCATGTAAGGTTAGCGGGCCTTCATCCCAACATACCGCAAGATGCAAAGTACGAAAAGCAATCTACAATAAAAGCATCAACCACAATGACCATTGTGTTCTACTCGCAATGAGATCTACATATAGACACGGCTCGATACCCTTTGTAGGGGTTCGTAGCATGGAAAACAAAAATTTTCTATCGCATACAAACAAACAAGCCAAGATCTATCTACTAGATTGCAGCAACGAGTCGATGGAATAACTCACCCTCGAAGATTCCAAAGTGTTTAACGAGAGCAGATTCTCGTGGGTGATGTAGTCGTACTCTTCCGATCTCAAGATCGTGAGCGATCCTTCCGGCCAAGCGTTCCTTAGCGCTCCGCAGATCGGTCACCGTTAGATTTTGACGAAGACCTTCCTCTCCTTGTTCCAAAGGCAGCGGAGGTTGTAGCACTCTCCTCGCGATTCCGGCAGACAACGGCGTGGTACCGAGGTAGAGGGAAATCCCTGCAGGCTTCGCTTAAGCCGTGCAGTATGGTGGAGCTTATGAGAGAGGCTATTAGTGGTCTAGTAATTAGACACACCAATTAGAGGGCTCTAAACCAATTAGAAGGCTCTAAACCGAATAGCTCTAAACCGGGGTCTAGATCTAGGGTTTAGTTTAGAGGATAGGATCTAGTAGTGTGTTGGGAGGGGAGCCCTGCCCCTCCTTATATAGGTTGGAGGGCTGGCCGGCCAAGGGGAGGAGTTCCTCCCCAACTCGGCCTAGGGAGGTGCGCCGGCCAAGGGGAGGAACCCTCCTCCAACTCGGCCTCTACCGGAGGTAGAGGGGAGATCCCGCAGGGCTTCGCCTTAAGCCGGTGCGAGTATGGTGGAGCTTATGAGAGAGGCTATTAGTGGTCTAGTAATTAGACACACCAATTAGAGGGCTCTAAACCAATTAGAAGGCTCTAAACCGAATAGCTCTAAACCGGGGTCTAGATCTAGGGTTTAGTTTAGAGGATAGGATCTAGTAGTGTGTTGGGAGGGGAGCCCTGCCCCTCCTTATATAGGTTGGAGGGCTGGCCGGCCAAGGGGAGGAGTTCCTCCCCAACTCGGCCTAGGGAGGTGCGCCGGCCAAGGGGAGGAACCCTCCTCCAACTCGGCCTCCACCTCTCCTCCTCTTTTCCCACTTCCCAAACCTGCTTGACTTTCAAACTAGCCGTTTGACTTTTCAATTTAGGATTTAAATAAATCCTTTATTTGGGACAGCAAGAACACTTAGTACATGATGCAATCATTCCAATATGTAATGACACATTCATGTACCCCTTCCCCCTCCGGAGTGCCGGACATTCCGGGACCTTCTAGAATGTTCCCGATGAAAACACCGGAATCATTCCGCTACTCCGAAACGGGACTTTCCTTATATGAATCTTATTCTCCGGACCATTTCGGATCTCCTCGTGATATCCCGGATCCCATCCGAGACTCCGAACAATATTCGGTCTCTTTCTCATAATACCATAACTACTCAAAACAACGTCGAATCCTTAAGTGTGTCTCCCTACGGTTCGTGAATTATGCGGACATGATCGAGACACTTCTCCGAACAATAACCAATAGAGGAATCTGGAAATTCATATGGCTCCCACATATTTCTACGATTACTGCGATCGAATGAACCACTTACATACGATACCAATTTCCCTTTGTCTCACGATATGTTACTTATCCGAGGTTATGATCGCGGTATCTCTGCATACCTAGTTCATCCTCGCATCGATAAGTACTTTTCTCGTTCCGTGATATGTGATCCCTTGTGACCAAGTCACATGCTTGCAAGCTAATTGGATGACATTTCACCGAGAGGGCCCAGAGAATATCTATCCGTCATGTGGATGGACAAATCCCACTCTTGATCCATGTGTTTCAACCAATACTTTCCGAACACTCAATGCCACCTTTATAGCCACCCTGTTACGGTGTGGTGTTTGATGACATCAAAGCATCCATCCAGTAAAGGTGATATGCATGATCTCATGGTCGAAGGAATTAGGTTACTATGTATCAGAAAGCATATAGCATTTGAACTATTGAAATGACTTGATCTTTATGCTACGCTTGTCTATAGGAGTATGTCCACCATATCATTCTCCTAACGATATGATCTTGTTGTTGATAACATCTCAATGTTCATGACAAAGAAACCACATCATCAATCAACCAACAAGCTAGTGAAGTATAGAGGCTATACTAGGGACTTCAAATTAAGTTTACAAATCACACAAGTATTAATGGTTTCCTTGTTAATACTATTATAGCATGAATGTAAACATTTATCATAAACACAAAGATATATAATAATAACTACATTTATTATTACCTCTAGGGCATATCTCCAACAGGACACTGGGCCTTTATCTACACAAAGAAATGAGCTTAAAAGACAATCTAATGCAGAAATTGCATGACTAATGCGTGAAGAGGAACTCAAATGGTACGAACGATCTAAATCGAAATTCATTCTGAAAGGAGACATGAATACAAGATATTGCCATTGTGTGACCAATTGAAAACATAAGAAGAAACGTATTCACTCTCTGGTACAGAGGAGGAGGTTAAGAAAGCTTAATCCAATGGCAAACATAATAAGAAACGACATGAACAACTTAAGTCTTATATTACAAATTATTATAAATGTTTGTTTGGGCCTCCTACTGAGAATTCTTTCTCGATGGATGAGGCCCAAACTGCCGATATCCCTCAAGTTTCTGAGGAGGAAAACAACTTTCTAACTATTTCCTATAAAGAGGAGTAGGTTAAGAAATCTGTTTTTCAAACGGAATATAATAAAGTACCATGTCCTGATGGTTTCCAAGCAGAATTTTATCAAAATTTATGGGAGATAATCAAGATGTTTCTGATGGACTTGTTTGGGGTTATGCATGCTGGTCAACTTGACTTATTTCGACTTAACTTTCACAATATTATTTTATTACCTAAGGTTGAGGATGTAGAACGAATACAACAATATTGTCCTAACTGTCTTCTTAATGTTAGTTTTAAAATATTCACAAAAGTGGCCATGATTAGGTTGGATTCAGTTGTTGATATGTTGTTAGGCCTTTTGAAACGACATTCATGCAAGGAAGAAACATATTAGATGGTGTAGTAATTCTTCATGAAATGGTGCATGAACTCCACTCATAAAAGATGAATGGAGTCATGTTCAAAATTGACTTTGAGAAGGCATATGATAAAGTTAAGTGGTCTTTCCTTTATCAAACACTCTGTATGAAAGGTTTTTCAGAAGTGTAGCGGGCTTTAATACGATCCTTTGTGTTTGGAGGTAGTGTAGACATTAATGTCAACAATAAAATTGGTAAATACATTCCGACAAAGAAAGGGTTGCAACAAGGACATCCATTATCGCATATACTATTTAGTATAGTGGCAGATAAGTTGGCAATCCTTATCGAAAGAGCAAATACTGATGGCCAGATTGAAGGATTAGTGCCTCATCTAGTGGATGGGGCACTTTATATTCTTAAAAATGTTGATGATACAATCGTATTTATGGAACACGATTTGTAGAAGGG
The DNA here is from genome assembly GCA_023614405.1 of Avena insularis. Lineage (NCBI taxonomy): Eukaryota > Viridiplantae > Streptophyta > Magnoliopsida > Poales > Poaceae > Avena > Avena insularis. Next base: position 462,148,845 of record CM042691.1, on the reverse strand, counting down.
AAAAAATCTGAAATTAATTCTATCAGTATTCGACAACTCTCCGGATTGAAGATAAATTTCCATAAGAGTGATTTATATTGTTTTGGCGAGGCACAAAACGAGGCTCACCTATATGCTGAATTATTCGGCTATAGACAAGAGCTTTTCCCAATCAACTATCTGTGAATCGCGATTCATTATTGACGTCTCATGATTGCTGAATGGAGACTTGTTGATGAAAGATTACAAAAAAATACTTAGTAGTTGGAAAGGTAAATTACTATGTCTTGGTGGAAGACTGGTGCTCATGCCAATATGGTATTGTATACGATATCATTCTTCCAGATTCCGAAAGGGTTCTTACATAGATTGGATTATTTTCGATCGAGATTCTTTTGGCAAGGAGATAGTAAAAAAAGAAATATCAACTAGCAAAATGAAATGTTCTTTGCCGACCAAAGGAACATGGTAGGTTAGGTATACATGATATACAAGTCAAGAACACTGCGCTTCTAGGTAAATGGATTATTAAGATACTCACAGGAGATGGTGTTTGGCAAATCATTCTACGGAGAAAGTATGTTGGCTCAAAAGTGGTGTCACGAGTGCTTTGGAAACCCGACGACTCTCACTTTTGGGCAAGACTTATGGCTTCCAAAAAACATTTTTTCCGTTTTGGTGCTTTTACTATCAAGGATGGATCTCATATACGCTTTTGGTAGGATAAGTAGCTTGGCCATGCTACCTTGCGGCAAAAGTATCCAACTATGTATGCTATTGTTAGACATAAGGGGATACAATTTCCAAAGTTATGGAATCAAGTCCTCTGAATGTGTCTTTCAGAAGAGATCTCATTAGGCACCGTTTCGAATCTTGGAATAATCTTATATTAAGATTAGCATCGGTTCAATTATCGAATGGTTATGATGAGTGTAAATGAAAACTACTTGAGAATGGCAAATTCACAGTAGACTCCATGTATAGATCTTTGATGCAACCTGATACCCCAGTCGATGGTGAAAATAAGAAAATTTCCAAAAACGAAAATATTCGCAAGGTATCTACGTCGTGGTGTTATTATTACTATGGATGATCTTGTTAAACAGAATTGGCAAGGGAGTAAACAGTGCGATTTTGGTCAACGATTAAGTACTTGTTCTTCCAATGTAATTTCACAAAGTCTATATGGTCAATCATCCAAGTAGCGTCTGGTTTATCTCCCTCAAGATTGGTTGCCAATATTTTTAGTAATCGGTTAGGTGGGAATATGATTTTTTTATGGTAGGGCGCCTTCCATTATTTAATCGCTATGGCTATGTAGAAATGACATAGATTTTTAATAATATTTTTCCTTCTTACCTGCAGGTTATCTACTGGAGTACGGCTACTCTTCGTTTATGGTCACCTCTAAAACGTGTGGAGTTCTATGATCTATTTACAGAAGGATGTACATGATTCGAGGATATGGCGAGGGATAGTTTTCCCGACTTTGGTGGCATCATGATATGCAGTGGCGGAGCTACGTTGAAGTCAGCAGGGGCCACTGCCCCCCCACCTTTTGGACAATTGCTGAAGATTTTTTTTTCTACAAGGTTAAGAGTAGAAAAATTATGGCATTTTGCCCCCCCAGACAATGAATATTTGTGTTTTGCCCCCCCAACATAACTGTGCTAGCTCCGCCACTGATGATATGAGAATTGATCCTCCATCCTTCTAGGCATCTTCATAAACACACTTTGTTGTAATGATAGCCTAGTTCTTTTCCTAGTTTTGATCGGATTTTGTCGGTTGTGTGCATCTTGATTATGCAGAGGCTGGGTGTAAACATTACTATTCGTAATAAAGCACCCATTTCCAAAAAAAAATACTAAAAGCATAAGCATGTTTAATAGAGCCATATGGTTAATCTAGGGATGAAAACGGAGCGGAAACAGACGAAACTAAGTGGTACCTTTTAATCTTTCTCCTTGGTCGAGTATGCAGGATGTGTGGCAGATTACGGCCTTAAACCTTGCTCAATGGGGAATTTTACTATCAGTGGATGGAAGAGGGCACTTGGACACTAGTGTTTCGTTTGGAGGCCTTGGCGCGTGCTCCACCTCTGTTTTTGTGGCCGGAGCCTAGGTGAGATCTGAGAAGAAGATGAGGTCTCAATCAAAGATTGAGCTGCAAAATCTAGTGCATCTGGAAAATGAAGATTGGTAGATCTCGTCGATGGACCTGTCTCGTATGCTGGAGGCCAATGCGCTCATGCTGACAGTCGATGGTGAGAAGTTCAGGGTGGTGCGTCGGAGCTGAAAATCTGTGCCTGATTTGTTTGTATCATGGAGGTGTAGTAGGAAGCTCTGCCGTTAAGAGGCTTGTTTTTTTGTTTTTTGGGGTTTAGGTGATATTTTGCTGAGAGTTTATCTTAGCCTGTGGTGATCCGGGATTACGAATCTCTAATGCTCCATGAGAACTGGATAACTGTGTAAAACATGTTGGTTTCAGTAATAGAAACATGGATGATGCACTTTTCCTATAAGAAAACAAATCATGTAAATTTTTCAAGAAGTTAGAACTAATAAATGGCTGAGATTTGAATGTACAGAGATAGATAAAATATTCACGCACACGCCCCCCCTACATGTTACATCACGCGGGTTGATTTCTTTTCGCTGGTTGCGGGCGGCGATCTGATGTTTATACCGAGATAGAAAAAATAATCGCTTACAGAATATCAACACTTTACACCATGTGAAAGCGATAATCCAATTCAGCTCACTGTGCAAACGAACAGATTGTTAGAAATCACATTTCAAATGTCAAAAAAAAAACATATATGCATGTACATGTACACATTATATGTTGGCACACAAGTTTTCGGGAAATAAGAACATTTTTTGTATTCCACATAAAAAAGATAAATTTTGGTCCTTCATCATGATTATTCATGGACACTTTTTTTTATCTTTCTACACAAGCCACATAATATGTTCATGTTTTCTAAAAAATCTGTGTATCAACATAGAATGTTCAAATGTACATGCGAATTTTCTTTTCAATTATTTTTGACATTTTAATTTTTTATGCATTTTTTATAATAGATTCATTTTCACCCGTGAGCCAAAAACCGTCCCCAAAACATGTAAAAGTACATACACATTTTTAAAAAAAACACTAATTACATTTTGATTCAAGGATGCACATTTATAGATTTGTTTTCTGAAATTGATAGCACCGGTATAAAAGAATATTTTCAAAATTCTGTGATAATTAGTTTACTATCTTGCATGGACTAAGCATCCCATCAATATTTGTCCCACTATCGACTACAAATTTACTATATACTAAAATAAACAGTAGAGCAGAAAATAAAACATATAATCCCTCCTATCCAATTTAATTTTTGTAGGTTTAGACAATCAAATTGGAGGAATTATTAGAAAATCTTGACAGAAGATGTCAATTATAAAATAGACCGTTTCATCAATAAAGCATCCTAGAATTTGTTTTATAGCATACACGTAATTCTAAAAGAAACCCTACTTCACCTTTTTTTTTAGAAAAGAGTATATATTAATATCACAGGGATATTAATTACACCCAGCCTCTGCAAGTCGCATGCCCTAGCGGCCTTACGATGCACACAGTCCAGAAAAAAAAGAATTACAAAAAAGAAAAGTCCCACTACAGAGAACTATTCCTCAAAGGAACAATACCAACACCACCAGAACAACACCAGTAGCCCTCCACTCCAATAACAACGCCTTCAAGAAGACAACAGTGCACAAGCACTGTCGTTGCCCGATCAAAGATCATAGGTTTTCATCCTGGAGAAAGTTCTCGCTCGCAAAACAATGCTTCAACAAGACCATTGCCAGGCACAACCAGTTAAGGCCAGACCTTAGATTTTCACCCTGCAAGGTAAGACTAGGAACTCCTCCAGTGTTGTCTTTTCCCACAAACAGTCACTGCTGCGAGTCATAGATCATGCAGCCAGTTCGCCATCGCCACAAAGACTCAAATCACCATCGCTGCCCTCATATTTCCGCTTTCCTGACATTCTCCGCATCTGACTTCACCATGGCTCGTTGAATGGCACTTAGTGGGAACAAACAGCAGAGCTTCGCAACGCTCCCGCTAAAACCAAACGGCCAGAAAAACAAGGTACGCACAACCGAATACCTTCCGATCCAGCAATCTCCAGGCATGATACGCCCATGGGAGTTCGTCAGCGGTGCCTTCCGGAACTCGCCTCTCCAGTCCAGATCAACGAGGGTAGACATCAAGCATATCTTCGTCTTCGCGCGAAAGAAACCTTAGGACCACCTCCTTTATTAATGTGGAGGCAACGATCGCCACACCGCCGGCCGGTTCCTGGTGAACGGATCGAGCGTGCCGACCTTCGGCGCCGACGAGCACGAAGGTTGAGCATCGCCGCTATGGGCACGCCGCCGCCCCCAGCTTGCAGCACCGCGTCCGCCGCTTCCTCCAGAACCCCTCACAGCCACGCGCCGGCGAGCACCATGCGTACGAGGTACCGTCGCCCCGCCGCCTTGACCAGCACCTGTGAAGCCCTGGAGTCAACCCCCACGCGAGGAGGATGAGACGGGGCACGCCCGTCCAGCCCGCCACTTTCAGCGGCCAGGCATGGCCGCCACCGCCGGGGGCAGTAGCAGCGGCCGGCGAAGAAGAACGGTGGTGGTGCCTCTAGGGTTTGGGTGGGACGCTCCGGAGCCGCACTCGCGCGAGCAACCCGGGAGCGATATCTCCCTACTTCACCTCTTAAATGGCTCATTTAGTAACATTAAATAAACACAAGGGGATAGCTTGCTAACTTTAATTCCATGTGGTAACAAAATTTCGCATATGAACAAGACATGTGATCATTACTGTCATAATTGAAATAGCATAAACATCATTTTATACAAAGTAAATATGATTTTAGATGTTGCATGCATAATATCTTTGGTGGTTATAAAGCCATGTCAGATCTTAGAGAAAAAATACCAAATAAACAAAGAGTAAGAACGGTCTAGATACACTTCTTTCACAAAGCTAAACCATATTATATTTAGAAACGGAGGGAGTACATATCAATATCACATGGAGAGCATATCATGTCAGTGTACCTGAGGGATTAACGTACCGAATGTAGACATGACAGACAAGAATGTTTAGCCATATATGGGTGACCACCCAAGCCGAGAGAGAATATCTCTGCATAGAGTATCTATACAGCTCCCGTTACGTCAAGCTAGAATCAGATCAGAATCACAAGCATTGATGGCATATATTGGAAGGTTGACTTCCGTATGGCACAAGGTCATAATCACAAGCGCTCATTCTAGAAGATGTTGAGTTGGGAACCTGCCTAGACTCAGACCTGATCAGTCAATAGTCTATTGTTCCGCGTAACCGAACCGGTACGTATGGTACCACCGCCAGGCAGTGGCGACGGGAGCAGCAAAACCAATCTAGGGTTCCGTACCCCTCCCCGGCGACGTCGCTGGTCCGCTCCGCCTCCGATGGCCCTAGGGACTTGGAGGGTGGACCATGGCCTCTCCTTCCTGCTTTTTAGTGTCTTCTTCGGGATGTTAAAGCTATGGCTACGTCATGAAGTCAGAATAAAATCCTTCCTGCTCTATCCTCGCTCTGGTGGTGCATCTAGCACCGACGGAGAGCGCGTGGAGTCATTTGTCCGGTGAATCTTCTGAGATTCTGTCGGTTTTCGTGTTCTTCGGTGTGTTTTCAGATCCGTCTCGTCCGATCTACGGATGTCATCATTGGCGATGGTTGCTGCTCTAGTGCGCTGGTCCTTTGTGGTTTTAGCAAGACGGCTTCCAGTTTATCCGGTGATGGAGGGGCAAGAACGGCAGCGCGTCTTCGGCTCACGCTAGTGTTTCTAGTCGTCGCTAGGTGGTCCAATGACTTATTTATATTTTTTGTTAATTTTGGGTCTATTTGTACTACTGTTGATGATTATTAATAGATTTGTGGAATTTCGCAACAAAAAAAAAGTCTTTGATCTCTCTGCATACTCGTTGGCTATATTATTTGCCTTGCTAGCACCAGATCCAAATAAAGAATAGATTGTAGGAATTGGAAATTTTAGAATATGAACACAGTCATATACCGCATATTTGAAGTCATCTAAAAACCAATAGAGTCTTATTTTCTTCATACTGGGTGCACATATTATTAGTCTAGTTATAATGAGATGAGAATCCCAGGCGTAAATAAATTGTGGCTTTTGGAAAGTTGGCACCATACATTTGCGCTCCCTCAAAAAATAGGCTCTCATCTCTGCATAGTTGATCTCTGTATGCTCGCTTAACATGTAATTTTCTAGCAATCATCGGATCCGTATCAAGATTAGGTAGTAGCTTTGCAACCTGAGCATAGTCCGATATATAGTTAGAATGAGATAATAATCCTAAGCGTAAAGAAATAAATTGTAGCCATTGACAAGTTTGCAACATGAGGTGACTCAGATACCTCACGTTTGCGTTCCCTAAAAAACAACAACCTCTCGGCTCCGTGTACTCTGCTGCACCTCTTATTTGTCTAGACGATGGGATGTTAACTACTACCGCGTGAAGTTCCATGATCAAAGTAAACTACTCGGTATCAGATCAGAATCGCACTGACGAGAGCAGAATCAAGTTGTTTATATTTGTTTAGTGGAGTATATATCATCGCTTTATCTGCAAGTTAGCATGCAGTTGAAAATCAGAATGTAGTTGAGAATCTCACTTGTTATCATGATCTGACATTTGACTTTTGTTGTGTACAAAAAAATTATAGCAGAAACATTTCATTTCATACTTACATATCATCAATTAATGGACGAGGCGTTTTGGATGCTCCCGGTATTTGAATTGCATTTTAAAGCAAGTTAAAATGTTAAAAAAAAATCAACAAAGAATTCGACGTGTACATTTTGACATTCTATGTGCTCACAAAGTTGTTTCACGGAAAACCGATATGTTTTGTGTCGCGTGTAAAAAGACAAAATTTGGCGCTTAAAATTGCGGGTGACGAGATATTTTTTGGTCTTTTTCATACAGGACACAAAACATATCGGTTTTCCGCGAAACGACTTTGTGAGCACATAAAATGTCATGCGCCAAAAAAAATTCCGACTTTTTTGACATTTAGAAAGAAATCAGCTAGCAGGAGCATATCCACCCCAGATCAAAATTGGATTTACACAAACACTATTACTAAATTAACCATCAGCCTACAAGCAAACAAAAAATGGAGCATGATTTCCCGAATAAAAAATAAATAATATGATCCATGCGAAATTAAAGTATTGCATCTCCGGATGTAAGTTTTAAACCTGAATTTTTCTACTTCCTCCATGCAGAAATAACTGACTTGAGTTTATCTATATTTAAATGTATCTATACACTAGAATACGTCTAGATACATTAATTAGAATCTAGACAAATCCAAGTTAGTTATTTCTGGATCGAGGGAGTAGGTATATTCCCGATTCAAGCCATAATAATGAATGGATATCCATCACATGCAGCCCATGTGATGTGATCGGAATAATTTGATACGTGTAGAATTTTAAGAGATGTACTAGAAGAATGTGTGGCCTTGGTTAGGCCATTGTGTCAGATGCATATCGTATCGTATCCTGAGCATATCATATCAGTAGCGGACACAAAAATTGCGGAATAGTTCTTTATGTCTAGGCAACTCCATGCCTTCCTATACAAACTCTATACATAGAACAATTTTTTCACTAGATATTTTGTAAAAGATATTTCATAATTATTTCTATAAAAAGGTTAGGTTACATCATTAATAATGCATGCATAGTGAAAATATTGTGCGTTGTGCATAAATGAAGTATCACTACAAGTAGCGCATGAAGAGAGATGTATGAATATATGGACCAGATTGTTGTGTGCAACCATGTACAGTGACATTGCGTTTGAGGAAAAGATATATTGTAGAGAGCACATCGGAACTAATCTAGAGGACATGCAGCAAATAGTTAGTTTGTGTCTTCGCAACTCCATGCTTGAGTATATAAACACTATATGAAGAAAAAAATAGCATTTGATTTTTGTAAAACATGTTTCACAATTATTATTATCATTTTAAAATAAACGTCAAAGTTGCATCATAAATATTTTTTCCAAATTAAAAATATTTTGTAGTTCACGATGAAAGATTGTAAATATGATGGAAAAAACCCATAACAAATATTAAAACGTGACAATTTTGAACAGTAAAGATGATGCCCTCGCAAATGCGAGGGCCACCATGCTAGTTTTAGTAAACAACAATGAATAAGTAATAATATTATTGAATTTAAATAATAATATAATGATTTTACTTTTTTGTATTTTTTATTTAATTTGGAATAATAAATATCTTTAAATCTGTAAATTAGAATTCGACAAATAATATGTCTAAATCGACCCAAAAAATGAGAGGAATCCAAATATCATGGTTTTTTGTATTGTCGACGAGTGAGTTACATGGGTGGCGAGCTCGACGGCTAGGCAGCGAGTCGCTTGGATGGGATATATGATGGAACGTGAGTACAGAGAGTACCCTAGGGAGGTTTATATAGGGGTACCTCGCTAGGGTTTTACAGATATACAACCGAATCAGTTAGGGACTCGAAAGATTTGACCTAATCCGACTGGGCCTACCTACGCTTCTGGGCCTCCAGCTTCCAGTCGTCAAGCCTCCTCCTCAGTCGCATTCTAGTCGCCGTCCTGTAGGCCCACTCGCAATGGGCTTGGTTCAGTCGAAACGTCCTGCTGGTATACCCCATTCGGCATATCCCCATCAGTAGTCCTGGAGGCCAACGGTGGTTCGGCGCAAGTGTTTGCTTGGTAGTCGGAGTAGGCGAGTCCGAGCGGATGCCCAGTCGAATCGGCGGTGGACTCCTCCAATGAAGGGAGAAATTCTCCACACGTGTCTTCAGCCGCAGTATTGGTTGGTAGTAATGTGCTCGAGTCGCCATGCCCAATCGATTGGAAGAGGAAGGTAAGTAGGCGAGTCGAGTGGATGAATTTGGACTGTTAGCCCGGTCAAACTAGCCGTTGGGTAACTCCAACGGTAACTTCGGTGAATTTACAGCGTAGTAACGGCTACCTCGAGATTGGCGGGTAGCGTCCCTTTATAAGGAGAGCGGCAGAGGGAGAGATAAATCTTCGCAATTCTTCATCCCTGCGCACCCTCAGTCTCCAGAGCTACTCCCGATCCGAAATTTCCGGACAGGGCGATCTCCTCCTTCTCTCGATGGCGCCTCCAAATGACCTGTGGGGCAAGTTGAAGTGCACCACCCCGGACAGGGCGATCTCCTCCTTCTCTCGATGGCGCCTCCAAATGACCTGTGGGGCAAGTTGAAGTGCACCACCGCCGCCCTGGAGTCCTTTTAGGACACGGGCATTCTCTGAAAGGGGAACTAGTGGATTCCCGCGTCAGGCGAGACCGAGCCGAAGCCGCGCCCCGGCGAGTTTATCTGCTTCCAAATATCATGGTTTTTTGTGATATTTACAATATTCCAAGCTTGATATTTTTTCTTGAAACTATATTACATAATATGACACTACGCGAAGGTTTTACATTGTTTGCATCTTTTTGAATTTCTCATGCCCGTTTCAAACTATATGTAATGTTTTTATATTTTACTTAATTTTTATTTACAAACTTGTAATATTTGAGAGTAGATACATATATCTTATTTTCTGTAAAATTTAATATATTATTTGTATTTTTATAAATTAGAATGATTTAGTTATGATTTTTCAAAGATTAATGTGGTAAAAGGGAAAATAGCTATGCCGAGGGCATTGTCGTATTTCCGTCGGCACAGCTGTCCTACGCCGAGGGCAATCCTACGCTGATGGCCAGCTTTATGGGGTGCCTGACTTGTGGCCTACGCCGACGGCCCCAACTTTTGGTGGTTGGCATAGCCTCTGGCCCTTGGCGCATTCGAGTTTTCATGTAGTGATTCAACTTGAAAAACCGGTACAATAGTGCCTATCAGAACACAATTACAAAAGTATAATACTCGAAGTCATTGCAGTGTAGATAAATATTTTTTTCAATACTAAATACGGGATATTGATGGTGAATTTCATGATTAACATCACATTTCACACGTTTTAGGAAGATCAACTTGCTACAAACACTTGTACGGATCAGTTCAATGACACAATTTCTAGTGTTGTTTTATGCTTGGCCTGCTAACAGAGGTGTCTTGCCTTCCCAACTGTTCAATCGTTTCGTCGCTTGGACCACCTGCAAAAAATGAGAACGTAAATTTTAAGTATTTCTCTGAGAAAATGGTCGAGGTGTATGACTAGCTATCTATAGATCTAATGTGTCTTCAACATAGAAATCGTCATATTCCATTCATGGACTTCAAGCGACAGTACAAATTTGCAGAGAAGCTCATAGATGAATAGTCCCACGTTTACCTCTTTGTTCCAGTCAGTCCTCAAGGTAACCCACAGCAGGATCACCGTCTGCATCACGGTGCCTCCAATCATACCGCTCCAAAGGCCCTGCATTTTGTTATATATGTCAAATAATGCACGGATTATCATGGCAAAGCAAGAAGGAGCCACTCGTTACCGCGGCGCCAAGGTCGAAGTAGAAGCCGAGGAGGCAGCCAAGGGGGATGCCAACGACGTAGTAACAACCGACGTTCACATAGGCGACGAATGCTTGCCATCCACAACCCACAGCCACCCCTGCTTATAATAGACACTCTTCAACCGACAAACCTCAAGTAGTACTTCACTTGTTTCTGTCCAACATCGATCCACTCACTTGAGTGTGTGTTTACCTGATAGTACGGGCTGGATGCCGTTGAGGACGAGGGTCATCGCCAGTAGTGGCGTCAGCTTGGACACTTCAGCCGCCACGTCCTCCCCACCAGTGAAGATGTAGCTGATGTTGTCACGGCAGAGCAGAATGACGACCGCGATTATCACTGACAGGATGAAAGACAACGTCGTGACTACCACCACGGAGAAGGCCGCTGACTTGGGGTTTCCGGCACCAAGCTCGTTGCTTACCCTCACACTGTATATATATAGATGTTGTTGAAAGACTCCAAGTTAACTGAGTTCATTTCTTTGTTTTAAAGAGCCCGCTATTGGCTTTTTACAGACTTTACAAGCGGAAGCGAATATCTTTACCTGGCTGCTGCGTTGAATCCAACAGAAATCATGAACACCAACCCTGAAATGGTCATGCTGCAAGCAACACGGTATAAATAAATATTATTAATTTCCAAGCAACAAATATCAATATATACACACATACACACACAAACTACTGCTGGAGACAAGTAGTTGTAGGTTACATTACCAGACAGAGAGCGAGGCGAGAGCCAATTCAGGGTCCTTGAGGAGGCCGGCTATGAGCACGAGTACCTGGAAGTACCAAGTCTCGAGGCAGAGCATCACAGCAGAGGAAATTGAGAGCTTAAGAAATTCTGGTAGACCGGAAAATGCCTCGAGGGAGAATCCAGTCCAGGTGAGCCGGCAACGGCTGCCGGCGAGGATGTACACGAACTGCGCGATTACGATGATCCACCAGCTGAAGCTGAGCGTGAGCGAGGCGCCCAGGAGGCCCAGCCCGAACTTGTACACGACGAGGTAGCTGAGGACGAGGTGGATGGCGAGGGTGGCGGTGGAGATGTAGGCGCTGGGGGCCATGATGCTCTGAGCCTGCAGGAACTTCTGGATGGGGAAGTTGGCCGCGTAGGCGAAGATCTGCGGGATGAGGCCATAGACGAAGGTGGCCGCCGCGCGGGCGATCTCGGGTGACTCGCCCAGGAGGATTAGGACAGGGCGGCTGAAGACGTAAATGACGGCCAGCGGGACGCCGGTGGCCATCAGCAGGACGGTGGAGCGTTGCATGTACACGCCCAGCATGTCCAATTTGTTGGCGCCGTAGGCCTGCCCACACAGCGTCTCCACCGCGCTTCCCATGCCAAGCTGCATTGCATATTTGTTATTCCCTCTTTTTTGAAATAGGTGATCTGAAATTGCCTAGATTTGTATGTATCTATATAATAAAACGTGTCTATATACATACGAATCTAGACAAACCCAATTCACTTATTTCAGATCGGATGGAGTGCATGATTGGTCTTCGGGACTCCAATTTGGCCACTAGTGTAATAAGTACATGTATATGAGACCGGTCTCTCTTCTTTAATCACCTTTTAACTAAACTGTAAATGAGAATTTAATGAGTTCAACCTGTACATATATATCAATCATATCTATATTGTTTCCTTGATCGCCAAGATGATCTCCTTCCTCACATGTAACAACCGAATCTCACGTGATCGATTTGGTGGTTGACTGGTTGATCAACTTGCACGCCACACCAAGCGCCACATGCGCACCTTTGACCAACATTATATGGAATGGCATGGACTAAATGGGAACCACCCACCTACAACACCGTACACGAGAGGCAGAAAACATCAGGCTTGTACTACCCGCCGGTCTGAATTAATTTACTCACGTTTTTTTAGATACCGATGTATCTATTTTTTCGAAAATTCCAACGATGTATTAAAAATCATCAACTATTAGTAAAATTGTGTATAGATACACAAATTTGAGTCAATTAATTTTGATGGGAGAGAGTATGTTTTTTGGCTTGGACTTTGCAAGGTACACGTTTGGTTGTTTGGTGCAAGCTAACCCATGCCACATGAGAAATCGATGGAAGAAAAGAACCAGGATGGAGATACTTCCAGAGAGAGGGACGACGTTAAACACGTAGTCATCGTCAGCAAGTATACTTCGTCGTAATACCTCGCACCCACCCGAGCCAACACCCCCAAAGCATGCAATTTGGGAGATGCGTGCATGTGATATCGACCAACAAACACCACACACCAGAAAACCAGGTCAACACTAGTTGGAGCAATGACTGAATGACGGTATTGCGGAGGGAAGCAGGGGCGAGAGACAGGGCCGAGGATGAAGAAGAGGGGCTCTAGAAGCTAAGATTTGGTCTAGTTTTTTTGCCGGCTTAAAAAATAAGCTATCCTCTCCCCAGCTTCTCCCTTAAGCCCTCAGCTTATGACTTGTGGCTTCTAAATTAATAATGCATAACTAATTTGGTAGCCCCACTAATAAACCAGGCAGCTTATGATCACTAATGACGAGCACATGGACTCTGAGAAGACACGTCCCTGGCGGATTCTGCCATTGTTGACTATGGATTAATTAAGTCTCAACTGATTCTAGTCATGGATCTTTAAAAAATGTTCATGCTGATATATTGGTTTGGTCGTACCAAAAAGGGTACTTTTTATTCAGAGAGTACTGTGAGATTTAATGTTTTTACAAGGATCTCAGTGTTGGATCAACTGGTTTCTTGGCATCGAACAAGACTAAACAAATTCTGGTCCATCGAGAATTAAAAAAAAATGTTGAAAGAGCCTACTAAAATTTCCTTATAATTTGAACGGGAGGTAGTAGTTTGTTTACAAAGAGGTTAATTGTGTAATTATCGTTGCCGTGCCCATATAATAAGTAGTACTACTACTAATGTAGTTAGAAAAGTTAATTACCCTGGGCGTGGGGCGTGGGCGTGATTAAGAGCGTACCATTAGGCCGTAGGCGAATGTCTGGATGCCTGTATTGCCGAGGGAAGCAGCGTCGAGCTCCAGAGTACCGAGATGGCCAGAGAAGATTTGCGTTGACATGGACATGAGGTAATTGATCATGTACACCAGCACGGCGGGCGCCGCGAGGCGCACCAGCATCCGCGTCTCCACCGTCGTCGCGGCCCACATCCGCCGAGCCCAAGGCACCGACTGGTCGTTGAGGATGCACTCTAGCTCCTCGCCAGCACCGTGCCCATCGTGGCAGGAGCTGCTGGCCGACGGTGGCTGCAGCGGCGTCAGCAATGGGCTCTCGCCGGCGACATCCATGGCGCTGATTGTGCGTGTGTTTTCTCTGGATCACAGCCCTGTGTGTTGTGGATGCGGATATGTAGAAGAGTAGGTCGGCGTTATATAGGCTACATAGACTTGGAGACGCGAAGAGCGGATACGTGGAGGGAGTCTAGAAAGAAATCAACTGATGATGTGTAACTATATAGTATTAGGCATAGTCTCGAAACGGGCTTGCGCGCCGCTATATTAATATAGCAACCAAACCATACACCATAGATACCACTGCTAGGGTCAACAACACAAATACAGCCCAAAAGAAACAAGAAAGAAAATAAAGAGAAAAACAATGCCGACATCGATGGTTCAACGTAAGAGGGGATGACTCGCCACCGATGCACCCCGCGAAAAAATTACACCCCACTCCTAGCACTCCGAAGCATGGCATATCAAGCAGCACCTCCAACAAGGAAAACGATGACGACGCAGCAGCTGCCCGAAACGCTCCAAGGCGGGCCTAGAACGAGTTCTAGGGTCTCCCCTGATACACTACAAATGATGGTGGAGGGGTACATCCGACGCCCTTCAGGAACGCCGGTGACACCCGCAGGCATCACCACGTCAGAGCCGACGGCAAGGATGAGCATTGTCACATTTCACTTATATTTTTCTGATTTTTATTCATTTTCTTATGTGAATTTGGATTTGAATTCTAGTTACAATAATTCAAACCTTAATTTTAAATTCTAGTTGATTATATTGTTAACTAGAACCTTTATTGAAGAGTGTAAGTGTGTTTGAGTCTTTGAACTCAAATTTACATGTGTGTTGAGTTCCTAAAGTTTAAAAATATAAGTTCAGCTTGAAATTTGAATTCAACTCCTAGTGTTGACCGAAGTCAAAATTCAACACTAGAATTCAACATCAGGCACTCATATCTTCTCAAAACAAAATTTTAAAATTTTCCACACTTTCAGAAATGCATGCAGTGAAATTTCACAATTTAGACACAAGTCCTTAAGCGGTCCCATTCTCCGGGATATAGAAGAGCAATCAAAAAACCGTAATAATCCTGAAAAAACCGAAAGAACCGTGTAAGTGGGTCATGGCCCAGCTCACGGGACCGGTGTGCAGGACGGATTCCGTCCCGCAACGGGTGGCAAATAGGTTTTCCCAGCGCAAGGCAGCACTGCTAAAAAAGAGGTTGGGTAATTTGACTGTTTTTAGGATTTCTAACTCTGTTTCCGCCTTTTACATCATGGGACGGGCGATATAGGTTTGGCTCGTTTGTTGGGGTAGCCCAAATTTGAAATCGGGCTGAAATAATTTGGCCAGCAAAGACTTTTACGGGGCCTAAACAAAAAATATCCTGATTTCTCTCGGAGTTCATTTTTTTCGCGGAGATTCAAAACCCTGGTTCCAGTCTATACATATGTGACTACTCGGGATTGAGCTTGCCGCTCACACCTCGGATCCATACTGTCAACCCGGAACAGACACTGACCCAACTCGGAACACACTCTGGAGTCGGTCGAGATTTGAATAATGTCACCTCACATTTGAGGTGAAAATTTCATGTGCATTTGAAAGATCAGATTTGCTACTTTTCTCGAACGAATGAGAAGTTGTTAAATCTCAGTCACCTCTCTCACCATTGGATCTCCCTCAAAATTAATCGCGATCTCAGTGTTGCACATGAGTTGCGAAGAAAAACATTCAGCCATCATAGATATTTTGTTCACGCGGTACAAAAGTTTTTGTTCACGCATAAATTTATGTGTTCATGATATTAAAAATGTTCATAGTATATCACAACTAGTTGGATGACGTCAGGGAATTGTAACCAATGTGGCACTAGAAAAAAAACTGAGTTTGCAATCAATAAAGTAAAATTGTACTAGAAATACATTCAGTTACAGACATGGCACTGGATGAAATATTTCAAACTGACCAGTAGGAATCTCGATATGATTCTCTACGGGCAAATGGTTTATTTCATTGAAGAAAATAAATTAATTAAGCATGGCGAAGACAAACAGAATGTCACTTCCTCCGGAACGGCAGCAGGATATCTTCCACCAAGCGGTCGACGCTGCGGCACGACGAGCCGCCTTCCGCAGTAGCTGTTTGGGCAGCGGCCTTCCAGTCCGCCGCCTTGGCCCTCTTCTCCCTCCCGAGCTCCCCCTCCATCATCTCCCGCACCAGGGCCGACACGGCGCCGTGCTCCACCTCCTTGGGGAGCTCCGCGCCGTTGCCCCAGGACTCGCACACCTGCCTGCAGTTGGTTGTCTGCTCGGCGAACAGGGGCCAGCATAGCACCGGCATGCCCGCCGCCGCAGCCTCGAGGAGCGAGTTCCACCCGCAGTGGGTCACGAACAGACCCACCGCCGGGTGCTTCAGCACCGCCGGCTGCGCGCACCACGGCACGACGAGCCCGGCACCGCGCGCCACCGCGGCCAGGAACTCCTCTGGGAGGACGGCATCCTCCTCCCCGTCAACCACCACGTCCGGGCGCTTGATCCACAGGAAGGGAAAGCCGCAGCTGGCCAGCCCGAGCGCGAACTCCCGCAACTGCGCGGCCGTCATGACGTGGATGCTGCCGAAGTTGACATAGACAACCGAGGAGGCCTTCTTGTCGTCGAGCCAAGCCAGGCACTGGGCGTCCTCCTGCCAGATGCTGATGTCGATGGCTCCTAGCAGAAGGTGGTCCGAGCCGCCGGAGGCGACCTCGGCTAGCGGGCCGACGGTGTATATCGGCGGGAAGAAGGTCGCGAGGCCGTCGATGACGTCCTTCTCGAGGTCGTAGAAGGTGTTGAGGACGATGGCCTTGGCGTGGAGGGCCGTGTTCATCTGCTCCATGGTGGCGGCCACCATGGTGTCGTCCGGGTCCGTGGTGTGGCAGAAGGATGGCATGTCCTTGAGCTGCATGTGGTTCATCCCCGGCACCCAGTGGAGCGGCGTTGCCAAGCAGCTCGCGTCTTGGAGAGGGACGAGGCCTCGCTTGAGGAGCTCGCCGAACTGGAAGTAGCCCATGAGGCCGCAGGCGGACGCGGTGAAGAACCCCACGTCCGGCACGCCAGCCTCCCTCGCCTCGGTGGCCGCGAAGGTCATGACCGTGTCGGCCACGACGGTGGTGACCGGGGGCATCGCCGACGACAGCAACTTCCTGAGCAGCGCCCGGAAGGGGCCCTGGCAGTTGTGGCGCAGGGCGTCCACGACGGCGGCGACGTCGTGCTGTTGCACGGAGAGGGAGAGGCCGTCATCGATGACCTCGACGCGGAAGCCCGGGGAGGAGGGGCACACGGCGGCCTCGCCCTTGGCGTCCACGAGGCGGCGGTAGTTGAACTGCGTGTGGACGAAGGTAACGTGGGCGCCGCGGGCGTGGAGGAGGCGCGCTAGCTGCATCAACGGCGCCACGTGGCTCTGCGCCGGGTACGGCACCATCACCACGTGGTACTGATGCCTCGATGCCATGCTAGCGAACTTGCTGGGTAATGATGGCTCAGCTTGCAGCACCAGGCTACTTTGCGTTGTGTGTGTGTCTCCCTATATATATATAGCCGGCCGGATCGTGCTAGGACAAGACCAAAGACAATAGAGAAAGCACGTGCATATGCCTCCATTGCCTAACTAATCTTCACACTCAGTGTTGGAAAATCATTTTTTGTCATCCATAATCTATACTATTAAAAGGCTTACGGTCTTGATGGTCTGGTAGGTCGTAGTTTTTAGATTTAGATCGTTTTACCACTCGCATTTCGGAGCTATTATATAACTACCACCACAAAGTAAAACTGTCTGGTTCGGTGAAAATAAAAAAAATCCAACCGCCGCCTTGTTCTGGTCAGCGACCGAGCGGCCAGGGACTCTGCGCTCTTCCCCAAGCTCTCTGGCCCAGATCGAATGACCTGTGAACCAGGCGACGACCTCCCTCCAGCACATCCGATCACTTCCCAGCGCCGCCACCAGCCACCGCTCTTCTCTGTTGTCCAAAGGCCGGAGAAAATCGAGCCCGCCGTTGTTCGAATCTGATCCCACCATCCAAATCGATGTGCCAGCACTGCTGGAATTGACCGGACTCGAGGCGCTGCAACAGGCACCGGCGGCCGGACTCGCGCTCACCGCCTTCTCGAGATCGAGCTATAACCCTCCGCCACGCCCCCGCAAAAAAAACCCTCCGCCACAAACAGGAGTTGTCGGAGCTCCTCCCTCACGATTCCCCGCAGCAGGACTCATTCTCTCAGCCACCAACGGGACTTGGAGAGAGGAGATCCTCCCACACAAACTAGCTCAGGCTGAGCCGCTGGGCTTGATTAGGATGTTTCCGCTGTGTATTGTGCCATGTCGGCGCAAAAAACTGCACTTTTAATATTTCTCAATGTAATAACTTAAGTATTCTACGCTACTTATATGAGTTTAATTCAGTTCCCATGGCACAAACGGCCGATCGGCAGATCTATCAACGGTGGGTGGTGCTGCTATATGAAGAAAAAAGCTAAAAACCTATTACTGTTTCATGCAAAGGTAAAGTGCTTGCTTAATTTTCTTATCCTCTTTTTTTTAATCCTCTAACACAGGATTTCAATTTTGAAGATTTTTATTATTACAAATGTTGGAGAGAAGAAGATTGTCCCAACCGCTAGATCTAATTATATAGGTCAGCTCGTTTCGCTGAATGCAAATTGTTGATAAATAACACTCGCTGTAGAATATGTTGCATGACACTTGCAAAAAAAATATTGTTAACCAGTAGAATATGTTGCTTCCAATTTTTTCTCCCCTGGAGGGCCCTTCCTTCTCCGCCCACCCGCTCGATCCCAGCGACCGGCGCCTCCGCCCTCCTCCGGTGGGAAGAACAGGACCCGCCGCCCCCTTATCGCAGCGAGCAGACCAACCCTTTTTATTCCCGTGGAGAGAGGACGCTGGAGGAAATTGCTGTGCTCGGTGGCCTGCCCTCTCCGTTCTCGGGGGACTTCCCTTGCCCGGCCGGCATGTGCTCCATAATCGTTACATGGAGGCGCTCCATGCCGTCCGTTCCATCCGCTGTAGGCGTCCGACCGAACAGAGTGGTTGAGGGCCGCTGTTGGGAAATTGATTGGGGATTTTGATTGGTCATGTCGTGTGTTGTGCATGGATTGCTTGGGCTTTCAATTTGAAGAGTCAATCGATATCCTGCCGATTTTGAATATGGGTTTTGTGAGCCCGGACCAAGCTTAAGAAGCAGCTCATCAGGAGGAAGCAAACAGTGTCACCCGTGGTGGAGGCGAGATAGCATATTCTTTGTCGCAGGAAGACAACGCCTCCGCAGAGTCATATTCACAAGTGATAGGCGGCTTGACATCCGACTGCGTTGTCGTAGGCTCGTAGCCCTGGCGTTGGCTGCCATCGAGGCAGGGATGACAAAAGGGGAGGATGAGGATTGAGATTAAGCTGGGGATAATTTTAGAGACAATAATAATGTTTAATAAAAATAATGTTAGGGACACAACAATGCAAATCTATGCATGATACCATGATGATACATAAAAAAAAATATTATGAAATATATTTTCCAGGACGTTACAACTCGACACCAATAAAAATAGATCTCGCCTCTAGATCTAGGCAAGACAAGGGAAAATAGCGGTTTGACTATCGGATCTTCTCGTGTCGGGTTGATCTTCTCAAAACCACTAACAACAATTCTTGCTTCATCTTAAACTTCGCGGCAACACTAACAAGAAATTATTGCTCACGCCATTCGAGATTTATCCGGAGAATGATCCTATTAAATAAAAGCAAAAGGAAAAAAAATAACTAAATTATTTTCGCGAGAATTATTTATCTTATTGTGTGTAAACACTATATCAATATATTTCCATACACGTCAATTCTCATGTGCATTAGATTTTTCTAAGCAAGAGAAAAAACTATGCCATAGCGACGCACGGGCACTCAGCTAGTGTTGAGAATATAATATATTATCTAGCAATTTTCATGACTTCGCACTTTTGACATAAATGGCTAGTGCATCAATTCCACATTGTACCAGAGCTCACGCCTAGGTTTCATCTCCACCCAGAAACATACTGGTGGCATATTTGTTTCGAAAAATAGCCACACCACATGCAGGCAACCATCATTCTCTTGTCTACCATGTCTTGGCTTTAGCGCCGGTGAAGCACGTAACACACATCGTTCTTTGAGAAGGCGAGTGGGTCTGATTTTTACTTTCCCTAAATAACAGTTGGATCGGATCGCAGCTTCACTATAGGAAAACCGCTAGAAGCCAACGGTCAAATGCTATGCCGAGCTACCGCTGAAAAATAAGGGCATGAACAATGGTTTAGACGGTGGTCGTCTGTAATATGCATCCATGTCATCTGTAGATGGCCGTACAGACATCTAATGCAATGGGTTGTCGCTTTGGTCGTCTGTATAGATTCAGCGGTTGCATAAAGCTTGGATCGCAAGCAAAGAAGAACAAATCTGGGGAAACAATCAAGCTAGTGTCAGGTCCTGCAAGCTGCAAGCATAGGAGAAGGCCGGACTTGCTTCACGCCATGACACTATGACAGCCGCAAGAAGCTACACGTAAGTGTGAACAAAAGGGGAAAAGGGAAGAAACAAGGAGCAGAAAACAAATTCATTACAATTCTTTGCATGCTGCCATCTGAAGCCGGCTTGATTAATCGATCCACGATGAGGAGGACGATCCTCTCTCGCGTCTCCCTTCCGGCCTCCTTCACCTCTGCGGTTCGGCTAGTACCTCGCTCCAGGACATCCTTCGCATGCTGTCGCCGGCCACTCCCGTCGCGCCTGTTGCCAACGCCACCGATCTCCGGGCAGATTCACCCCAGCCAGGTCTGGATGATTGCTAGAGGCCATGGAATCCATGGAGATGAAGGAGAAAATAAATACAAGTACTAGCAACAGACGCCTTCCATACAACGCACAAGATGTCGTTGGTTAGCAGCGATTTTTACGGTATTAGACCGTCTAGAACTTAACAGACGGGTTAAGCGGTTTGTCCTTTTATCTTTCCTCCATGTCATCTTATTTCCTACGAGGTGTGTGTTACAGACGGCTGACTGGATACCACTGTACATGCCCTAATCGTCAACATAGCTCGGGCGTCGGCAAAGGTTACAGACATGTGGCACTGCAGACCCACTACGGCATAATTTCTCATTGCTGTGTATTTATGCTTTGTCGTGTGCCAAGTGGCCCCGGAACATAGCAAAGACATAGGTAGACACAAACACATGGCAAAGGAAGACACAACAGCAGAAAAACGAAGGAACACGGCAAAAAAATACTACACGACAAAGCAGTATGAAAACACACGGCAAAGCAGTACGAAAACACGCGGCAAAGAGACTTCGACGGCAGAGAGGTGGGACCGTGGCCCTCCCGTCGCACATAATGGAGCAGCGCTGACGGTGGCTTCTTTGTTGTGTCTGGTGTTAGAGGGTACACGGCAAAGACCAGCTTTGCCGTGTCTATTTCCAGAGACACACGGCAAAGACTGGATTTCTTCTCAGCTCAAAAGGCGTGGCGTGCTATGGTTATGAACAAACGAACACTTAGCCCAGTGGCAAGACTTGCACGCTTTCTCTACCCCGCTCCCAGGTTCGAATCCTGAACTGGGCAGTTTGGGCTTTTTTTTAGATAAAACATGTCTTTGGCACACGGCAAAGAGACCACCACGGCAAAACCCACATACCATCATATCCACCCCAATCCATCAAGTCACTTTTCTTTACCATGTAGCCAAAAAAAAACACGGCAAAGCCTTTGTTGTGTCTATTGTGCAAGTCACACGGCAAAGACTCTTTGTCGTGGTGAATGTTGCCATGTGGTTTTTGCCGTGTGTACACACGATAAAGTCTTTGCCATGTTCTGGAGACTCTTTGCCGTTTGCGGATGTCCACACGGCAAAGAACTAGTCTACGGTAGTGACCACCGGGTGATGGATGCAGGTCATGTGATGCGATCGGAATAATTTGATACTATGAGATCAAGATGATTTGATACTACACTGGTTTGACCGGAACGAATCCATCACATGCAGTGCATATCATACTAATATATTATTTTTCTAGATAGTAGCAGATCGTATCAAGAGTAGATAGTTAGAATGTGCATTAGCAACTTTACAACATGAGCGGAGTCTACCACATATTTGGCGTTGTCTAATTTCTTCATACTAATTTCACATATAGCCTACTTAGAATGTGGTCAGAATCCGAAGCATAAGGAAATTGTAGACGTCTCCAAGTTTGCAACATGACCCGACGCGGATACCACACATGTGTTCCCTCAAGAACAATTGGTTCTCATCTCTGCATACCACCTCTTATTACGTCAAGCTAATATCAGATCAGAATCACGAGCATTGACCGTACCCGTTGCCAAGTTGGCTGTCCCATGGAGTTCCACAATCATTGTAGTCTGCATGGCATCAGATTAGAATCACAAGCGTTGAATATAGAAGGTGGTAATTTGTAAAACTGACAAGACTCAGTTTTGATCTATGCGTTCCTAAAACAACCCAACAGGATGTTATCTCTGCATAATTGCCGCTGCCGGACATTATTTGTCTGGCTAGCACTGGATCCAAATCAAGAGTACTCCCTCCGTTCAGAAATATAAGATATTTTAGCTTTCTGAAACGAATATATCTAGATGACTTCTAGTGTATAGGTTCACTCCGAATCTATACGCAAAAGTAGTCTAGATACATTCCGTTCACAAACCTAAAACGTCTTATATTTTTAGACGGAGGGAGTAGATTGTAGCGGGCACCTTTTTGCAACCTGCACGGAGTCGGGTACCACGTATATGACGTTCCCTAGAAAACAATAGGTTCTGGCTTCTTCATACTAGCTGCACATAGTATTAGTCTAGTTAAAAATATGATCAGAATGCCAAGCTTAAATATATTGTATCCTTTGGCAAGTTGGTAACATGCGCCGACTCTGCAGATTTGAGTTCCCTCAAAAACAACAGGCTCTCGCCTCCGCGTACTCTCCTGCACCTCTCATTTGTCTAGCAAGAATCAGATCAGGATCAGAATCATTTCGATTGTACCTGTTGGGATGTTGAGTGCGTCGAGTTTCATGATCATATTAGAATCGTAATGACGAGATGAGAATCGCAGTGACAAGACCATAATAAACTTGTTTATATTTTTTTAGTATATCTCATCGATTTTGGTCTACAAGTCAACACATGTGCAGTGAGAACCCACTTGTTAGCATCAGCTTACACTTACTTGCTACTTATTTTAGGTTCAACATAAAACAATATTACATCAGAAAATTTTCACCCAAACATATCAGTAATTACACAAATTATTACTAAAATGACCATCAGGCAACAAGCAGGAGCCTAAGAGGAAATCTTTCTTTTTTCCAAAATGGATGATGGTTTCCTGAAAAAACCACCTAATAGCAATGCGTGCCAAATTAAATTATCGCATCTCCGTATATAAGGTTTCAAACCTCAACTCTTGTGATTATGCTATCAAATTATATGGCTTGTTGATCGAAAGCTAGCTAATCCATCACAATGCAGACCGTGTGATAGGATCAAAATAATTTTGTACTGATAGTATTTTAAGAGATGCACTAGAAAGAGGTGTTTCCTTACCTACGCCGGTGTGTCAGATGCATATCATATCACATGCAGAGCATATTATATCAGTATACCCGAGGGATTAAGTACCTAATATAGTCTTAACATACCAGAATATTTAGCTATATATGGGTGACCACCCAAGCCGGGGTAGAACAAAAAGTTTATAGCAAGTTTGATCTATGGGTCCATCACATTAACCTTTGCTTGCTTGCCCTGATGAATTAGTTGGGACTAGCATCCTCATGTTTTGGTTTAGCCTTGATGGGGCTATTGCCCGTACATACTTGCGTTCCTTCAAAAACAATAGGCTTTCATCTCTGCATACATGATCTCAACAACTCTTGATACGTCTAGAACCAGATCGGAATCACAAGCATTGATCGTATATGTTGGCAAGTTGACTTCTGCATGGAGTTCCGGGATCAGCGTAGTCTTCATGGCACCAGATCAGAATCACAAGCTCTCATTGTAGAAGTTGGTAAGTTGTGAAGCTGACTAGACTCGGATCTGATCGGCGCGTTCCTAAAAAAAAGTCTATAGTCTTTGATCTCTGCATACTCTCGTTAGACATATTATTTGCCTTGCTAGCACCAGATCCAAATAAAGATTAGATTGTAGTCATTGGCAATTTTACAATCTAGACATAGTCGTATATCGCATATTTGAAGTTATCTAAACACCAATATAGTCTGGTTTCTTTCATATTGCCTGCACATATTAGTATTGTATTAGTATTATAGTTAGAATAAGATTACAATCCCAGGCATAATTGAATTGTAGCCTTTGGAAAGTTGGTAACATGAGCCGAGTGGGATACCGGACATTTGTGATACCTAAAAATAATAGGCTCTCATCTCTGTACACTTGACCTCCGAGCCTCTTATTTGTCTAGTTAGAATCAGACCAGGATCACAAACATTGATTTTAGCCATTCGAAAGTTGATTGTCACATGCAGTTGCAGGATCAATGTAGTATGCATGACATTAGATCAGAATCACAAGCATTGATTGTAGAAGTTGGCAAATCAAGAAGCTCGACTGGACTCACATTTGATAATCTCTGCATACTCACCAAACATCGTATTTGTCTAGCTAGCATCAGATCCATATCAAGAGTAGGTAGTAGCCATTGGAAACTTTGCAACCTGAGAGTCGATAGTTAGAATGTGCATTAGCAACTTTACAACATGAGCGGAGTCTACCACATATTTGACGTTGTCTAATTTCTTCATACTAATTTCACATATAGCCTACTTAGAATGTGGTCAGAATCCGAAGCATAAGGAAATTGTAGACGTCTCCAAGTTTGCAACATGACCCGACGCGGATACCACACATGTGTTCCCTCAAGAACAACTGGTTCTCATCTCTGCATACCACCTCTTATTACGTCAAGCTAATATCAGATCAGAATCACGAGCATTGACCGTACCTGTTGCCAAGTTGGCTGTCCCATGGAGTTCCACAATCATTGTAGTCTGCATGGCATCAGATTCAGAATCACAAGCGTTGAATATAGAAGGTGGTAATTTGTAAAACTGACAAGACTCAGTTTTGATCTATGCGTTCCTAAAACAACCCAACAGGATGTTATCTCTGCATAATTGCCACTGCCGGACATTATTTGTCTGGCTAGCACCGGATCCAAATCAAGAGTACTCACTCCTTCAGAAATATAAGACATTTTAGCTTTCTGAAACGAATGTATCTAGATGTCTTCTAGTGTATAGGTTCACTCCGAATCTATACGCAAAAGTAGTCTAGATACACTACAGGAACGGCACGCTACGTCGAGGGCAAAAAGCCGTCGGCGCAGGCCAAACACTAATTGTAGTCTGCATGGCATCAGATTCAGAATCACAAGCGTTGAATATAGAAGGTGGTAATTTGTAAAACTGACAAGACTCAGTTTTGATCTATGCGTTCCTAAAACAACCCAACAGGATGTTATCTCTGCATAATTGCCACTGCCGGACATTATTTGTCTGGCTAGCACCGGATCCAAATCAAGAGTACTCACTCCTTCAGAAATATAAGACATTTTAGCTTTCTGAAACGAATGTATCTAGATGTCTTCTAGTGTATAGGTTCACTCCGAATCTATACGCAAAAGTAGTCTAGATACACTACAGGAACGGCACGCTACGCCGAGGGCAAAAAGCCCGTCAGGCCAAACACTAATTGTAGTCTGCATGGCATCAGATTCAGAATCACAAGCGTTGAATATAGAAGGTGGTAATTTGTAAAACTGACAAGACTCAGTTTTGATCTATGCGTTCCTAAAACAACCCAACAGGATGTTATCTCTGCATAATTGCCACTGCCGGACATTATTTGTCTGGCTAGCACCGGATCCAAATCAAGAGTACTCACTCCTTCAGAAATATAAGACATTTTAGCTTTCTGAAACGAATGTATCTAGATGTCTTCTAGTGTATAGGTTCACTCCGAATCTATACGCAAAAGTAGTCTAGATACACTACAGGAACGGCACGCTACGCCGAGGGCAAAAAGCCGTCGGCGCAGGCCAAACACTAATTGTAGTCTGCATGGCATCAGAGTCAGAATCTGGCGTTGAATATAGAAGGTGGTAATTTGTAAAAGACAAGACTCAGTTTTGATCTATGCGTTCCTAAAACAACCCAACAGGATGTTATCTCTGCATAATTGCCACTGCGGACATTATTTGTCCAGCTAGCACCGGATCCAAATCAAGAGTACTCACTCCTTGAAATATAAGACATTTTAGCTTTCAAACGAATGTATCTAGATGTCTTCTAGTGTATAGGTTCACTCGAATCTATACGCAAAAGTAGTCTAGATACACTACAGGAACGGCACGCTACGCCGAGGGCAAAAAGCCGTCGGCGCAGGCCAAACACTAATTGTAGTCTGCATGGCATCAGATTCAGAATCACAAGCGTTGAATATAGAAGGTGGTAATTTGTAAAACTGACAAGACTCAGTTTTGATCTATGCGTTCCTAAAACAACCCAACAGGATGTTATCTCTGCATAATTGCCACTTTGGACATTATTTGTCCGGCTAGCACCGGATCCAAATCAAGAGTACTCACTCCTTGAAATATAAGACATTTTAGCTTTTCAAACGAATGTATCTAGATGTCTTCTAGTGTATAGGTTCACTCCGAATCTATACGCAAAAGTAGTCTAGATACACTACAGGAACGGCACGCTACGCCGAGGGCAAAAAGCCGTCGGCGCAGGCCAAAATGCCCTCGGCGTATGCTACGCCGACGGCTGCCCTCGGCGTAGGCTCCTCGGCAAAGCTCTCCCTCGGCGGAGGCACTTTTGCCCGTCGGCGTAGCTCTAGCCGTCGGCGTATGCTACGCCGACGGCTTTGCCCTCGGCATAGCTCCGTCAGCATAATAATGACAAGTTATAAAAAAACCAAAAAAAATCAATTTTTTTTGATTTTTTTCTCAACTTTTTTAAATTTTAGAATTGTTTGAATCGTTAATCTCTCACCTGGAACATTTTTAACACTAATTATAGTTAATCTTTAATCAAATTGCAGTCTTGAACAAACTTCCCGCTCGGTCACCCATCCTAGTACTACTCCAGCTCCAGCACGCTTAACTTCTCAGTTCCTTCCGAATCAACTTCCGCGAAGCAATTTGTACCTAGTTGTCAATAGTATGATATCAATCTTATTAACTCTTATATCATTATGTCAGATGTTTTTATTTTTTGAAACTACAAACACTTATTTATGTAAACAATAATGAATAAGTAAAAATATTACTGATTCAAATAAAAATACTACTGAATTCAAATAAAAATATAATAATTTTACTTTTTTGTATTTTCTATTTAATATGGAATAATTAATATCTTTAAATCTGTAAATCGGAATTTGATAAATAATATGTCTAAATTGATCAGAAAAATAAAAGGAATCTAAATATGATATCCATATCAACTTATCACAAACCCCCCGTTTTTGAATTAGCTCTTTGGTGGTTGCTTCACAAAATCCCCCTTTTTTGCGCTCGGAAAAATGGAAAATAGCTTTTTGGTGCGACGAAAATGAAAACTTCCTCCTGCAACATTGTTCAACACCCCATGATGCACATGTATGCAAAATATGGACACATTATCTCAAACTATGTCTTGATTCTAGCCATATCATTGGTCATTTGACCCAAAAGCCAAGAAATCTCGAATGAGATAGGTCATTTTGTGAAGGATTTTTTCAGACATAATCAATATAGCAGGTTTGATATTTTTCCTTGTAACTAAGTCACATAATATGACACCACGCGAAGGTTTCGCATCATTTGGATCGTTTTTGAAATTTTTATCCCCGTTTTAAACTATTGTCAAACTTTCTCGAACGACGGGCATGAAGATTCTTAGCTCGGGGCCGAGCCTCACTAAACTTGCTTTGGATCTTTGATAAAATAGCATATTGTGAACCTAAAAATGATTTTTGTAAAAAAACATGAGCATCGAATCATGTACATGTAGTTCATATCTGACCCACTTCCTACCGATTCGGCAGGAATTTGTCTTTTTCACCAGGAGTGGACGGAAAGTTTCAGATCCCCCTGTTGGGACATTGTCCATATAAGGTGGTCTAGTATTTTTGTAAAATGTGGTGGTAGCATTTTCAATTAGCCATTTGGTGGTTGCTTCACAAAACTCCCCCATTTTTGTGCTCGGAAAATGGAAAATGCCTTTTTGGTGCGACGAAAATGAAACTTCCTCCTGCAACATAATGCACATGTATGCACAATATGGGCACATTATCACAAACTATGCCTTGATTCTAGCCATAACATTGGTCATTTGACCCGAAAGCCAAGAAACCTCGAATGAGATAGGTCATTTTGTGAAGGATTTTTCAGACATAATCAATATAGCAGGTTTGATATTTTTCCTTATAACTATGTCACATAATATGACACCACGCGAAGGTTTCGCATTGTTTGGATCGTTTTTGAATTTTTTATGTCCGTTTTAAACTATATATAATATTTTATGTTTCGCTTAATTTTTTTACAAATATGTAATATTTGAGTGTAGATAGATAGATCTTATTTTTCTGCAAATTTTGATATATTATTTATATTTTTCCGAATTAGAATGATTTAGTTATGATTTTCAAAGTTTAATGAGATAAAAGGAAAAATAGCTACGCCGAGGGCAGCCGTCGGCGTAGCATAGGATACGCCGAGGGCATTTCTACGCCGATGGCTGCTTGACGGGGCTGGCCTGGTCACGGTCTACGCCGACGGCCCCGATGTTTGGCCGTCGGCGTAGCGACCGGCCGTCGGCGTATTCATCCATTCCTGTAGTGATACATTCGGTTCACAAAGTTAAAACGTCTTATATTTTTAGATGGAGGGAGTAGATTGAACTCCGAATTGGGATTTCTTATTGGATCAGGAATCCCATTGCATTTTGCATCATTTTTCCTTCTTCTGGCTTTCTTACTTTTGGCCCTTTTTGCAACCTGCACGGAGTCCTAGAAAACAATAGGTTCTGGCTTCTTCATACTAGCTGCACATAGTATTAGTCTAGTTAAAAATATGATCAGAATGCCAAGCTTAAATATATTGTATCCTTTGGCAAGTTGGTAACATGCGCCGACTCTGCAGATTTGAGTTCCCTCTAAAACAACAGGTCTCGCCTCCGCGTACTCTTTCTCTAGCAAGAATCAGATCAGGATCAGAATCATTTTGATTGTACCCGTTGGGATGTTGACTGCGTCGAGTTTCATGATCATATTAGAATCGTAATGACGAGATGAGAATCGCAGTGACAAGACCATAATAAACTTGTTTGTATTTTTTTAGTATATCTCATCGATTTTGGTCTACAAGTCCACACACGTGCGGTGAGAACCCACTTGTTAGCATCAGCTTACACTTACTTGCTACTTATTTTAGGTTCAACATAAGTCAACATTACATCATAAAATTTTCACCCTGATATACCAGTGATTACAAAAACTATTACTAAAATGACCATCAGGCTACAAGAGCCTAAACGGAAATCTTTCTTTTTGTCCAAAATGGATGATGGTTTCCTGAACAAAAACACACAATAGCAATGCGCGCCAAGTTGAATTATCGCATCTCCGTATATAAGGTTTCAAACCTCAACTCTCGTGATCACGCTATCAAATTATATAGTTTTTTGATCGAAAGCTAGCTAATCCATCGCAATGCAGGCCATGTGATAGGATCAAAAATAATTTTTGTACTGATAGTATTTTAAGAGATGCACTACAAGGATGTGTTTCCTTACCTACGCCAGTGTGTCAGATGCATATCATATCACATGCAGAGCATATCGCACATCTGTGTTCCCTCAAGAACAATTGGGTCTCATCTCTGCATACCACCTCTTATTACGTCAAGCTAAAATCAGATCAGAATCGCGAGCATTGATTGTACCCGTTGCCAAGTTGACTGTCGCATGGAGTTCCACAATCATTATAGTCTTGCATGGCATCAGATTCAGAATCACAAGCGTTGAATATAGAAGGTGGGAAGTTGGAAAACTGAGTGCATCTCCACTCGGGGTCCTCAAAGCCTCCCCCAAAGGCCTATGAGGGTCGCCGGCGCCAAAAAACGTGCCCAGCCGCGGCCCTCATTTCAGAATTTCCGCTGGCGCAGCCCAATTATTTAGCCGGCGGTCCTAGGCGAAACCCAATGTGCAGGGATGTGAGCGGGGGCGCCGGCGCGTCGAGAAAATGGTGCGGGACAACCTTGTCGGTGACAAACGACCAGAAAACCTGTCCTATACCCTTTCGAACCCCCTCGACCCCCTGGCGGCCGCCGCGGCCACCCCTACCCCGCCGTCGGGAACCCGCCTCCGGTAGCACTCCCCACCGCCAAAAAAACCCACGCCGCCTCTTCCTTCGTCGTCCTTGCGTCCAATCGCCGGCCGGCGAACCTCTGCTCCCACCTGACTTCCTCCCCGCACACAAGGTGTTCGATCATTTGCCAAGGCGATGGACTCGGACGACGAGGAGGTCATGGCTGCTCTGATGGATGAGGAGGTCGCTGCGATGAATGCAGCGGCGGCCGGGGACGACGAGCACCTATCTATCCTCCTCGCCCTCATGTCCATGATCATCGAGGAGGACAAGCCGGTCCGCGGCGGCTCGGCGCCTGGATGCCGCAAGAGCAAGTTGAGGCAGAGGATGGAAGGGTACTGCATATTGTATGCAGACTACTTCGCCGATGATCTAGTGCACGGCGATGTCACATTCCGCCGCCGTTTCAGGATGAGCAGGAAGCTCTTCCTCAAGATCATCGAGAAGCTGAGGGAGTTCGATGACTTCTTCAAGCTGAAGAGGGATGCCGTCGGTACGCTTGGCTTCTCCACTATCCAGAAATGCACAGTTGCCCTTCGGATGCTAGCATATGGAATGCCTAGAGACACACATGATGACTACATGCGCATGTCCGAGTCCACGGCCATTGATTGCATGTATAGGTGTTGCAGGGCAATTGTGGCGGTGTTTGGCGACACATATCTGCGCACACCCAATGAATGCGACACTGCTCGTCTACTGGCACAGAATGCAGACAGAGGGTTCCCTGGGATGCTTGGAAGCATCGACTGTATGCACTGGCATGGAAGAACTGTCCGTTTGCAAACCAGGGCGTATACAAGGGCCACAAAGGAGCATGCGGTGTGGTTCTTGAGGCAGTGGCTGATAAAGATCTCTGAATTTGGCATGCTTTCTTCGGGATGGCAAGATCTCATAATGACATCAACGTGCTCCAGTGCTCTAATGTGTTTGCCAAGTTTGTTTTAGGCAATTCTCCTCCTGTGGCTTATGAGATCAATGGCCACCAATATGACAAGGGCTACTATCTGGCTGATGGCATCTATCCAAAGTGGTCAACATTTGTCAAGACCATTTCAAATGCAGTGCCTGGAGGGAAGAAAGCTTGGTTTGCTCAGTGCCAGGAGGCTTGCAGGAAAGATGTGGAGAGGGCATTTGGTATGCTGCAAGCTCGATTTGCCATTGTTCGGTACCCTGCGCTTACATGGTCCAAGGATCAGATGTGGGAGGTCATGACTGCTTGTATCATCTTGCACAACATGATCATCGAGAGCGAGTGGGAGAACCCAGTGTTCGACACTCAACCATACTATCGCCAGGGTCCTCTTGCAAATGTCGATCATCAGGTGCCTACTGCCTTTGCCTCTTTCCTAACCAAGCGTCAAGAACTTCGAGACTCCAACACTCATCACCAGCTGCAAAATGATTTGATCGAGTATTTGTGGAACATAAAAGCAGCTCTCTAGTTTGTTGGTCATTATGATTCGAACTTGTTTAATTTGTGTGGTGTGCTAAACATAATTTATTTTTGTACTATATTGAACTGGTTGAATAATTGTGTTGAATTTGTGTTCCAATTAAATTGATTGCTTGTGTTGAAATAATTCAGAAAATAAAAAAATGGCCGGTTTGGGGTGCACGGCTGGGCGCCGGCCGTTTCTGATTTCGCGCCGGCGACCCCCATACGGCCCAAAAAATGACCGCGCCGGAGCCCTTATGGGGATCCAGAGTGGAGATGCTCTGACAAGACTCAGTTTTGATCTATGCGTTCCTAAAACAACCCAAGAGGATGTTATCTCTGCATACTTGCCGGTCACGGTGGGCATAAAACCTGATACCCGAAGACCGAATCCGAACTACCCGAGCCTGAACCCGAATAGCCCGAACCCGAAGAACCCGATCACTATGTCGGTGGCAGATTCAGAAATTCGAATTATATTCAGGAAATTCGGATTTATGTCTACGGTACCCGAATTGCCCGAAACACCCGGAATTCTTGTACATCCCATTAGGTGCAGTAGGAAAAAGAAGACCTCAACTAACGATTTCCACCTACAGAGGCCCAACAATATCCCAAGGTCACGGTACTTAATCTTACCTCCAAAACATGAGCGCTACTCGCTAGGTAGTCCCCAGTTCGGCGGTTCCCCCACCCGTCTCTCCTGATGCCGCCAAAGCTGCTCCACGCCTCCTCTCCTATAGTCCTCTCCATGACTCTGTTGTACTGTCTTCAGATTCTCTAGCTGCTCCTCCACCTCTAGTCCTGCTTCTGCTCTCCATTCCCCTCCGAATCCTGAATCCCCCAAGAGCTGCATCATCTCCAGCTTCTCCGGTGGGTGCTCGCACCTATTCTGCTCACTTGTGTCCGCCGCCACGTCGCTGGCAGATCGACGCCGGCCGCTTGCCATGCGGGGAGTCTCGCAAGAGGCGCACCGAGCCTAGAGGGTTCGGATACGATGGCGGACATGGTCGTCTGCGTTGACACGACGAAGGGCAAGGCTTCCGCATTAATGTTCGGGCAATCGGGAAAACCGGAACCCGATTTGTCGGGTACCCGTAGTGTCGGGCTTCATTTTGTTCAGACAAATATCGGGTGTCAGATTCCCAAAACCGAATTTCAAAAAACCCGAATTTCAAAAAACCTGAATTTCGGGTATACCCAAACGCCCACCCTGACTTGCCGGATATTATTTGTCTGGCTAGCACCAGATCCAAACAAATAGTAGATTGTAGCCGGCGCCTTTTTGCAACCTGAAGGGAGTCGGATACCACGTATATGACGTTCTCTAAAAAACAATAGGGTCTGGCTTCTTTATACTAGCTGCCCATAGAATTAGTCTAGTTAAAATAAAAAATGCCAAGATTAAATATATATATATATTGTATCCTTTGGCAAGTTGGTAACATGCGCCAACTCTGCACATTTGAGTTCCCTCAAAAACAACAGGCTCTCGTCTCCGCGTACGCTCCTGCACCACTCATTTGTCTAGCAAGAACCAGATCGAGATCAGAATCAATATGATTGTAGCCATTGGGATGTTGACTGCCGCGTCGAGTTTGATCAGATTAGAATCGTAACGCACAAGATCAGAATCACACTGACAAGACCATAATAAAGTTGTTTATATTTGTTTAGTATATCTCATCGATTTTGGTCTACAGGTCAGCATATGTGCAGTGAGAAGAGAACCCATTTGTTAGCATCAGCTTACACTTATTTGCTACTTATTTTAGGTTCAACATAAATCAATATTACGTCAGAAAATTTTCACCCTACCATATCAGTAATTACACAAATTATTACTAAAATGACCATCAGGCAACAAGCAGGAACCTAAGAGGAAATCTTTCTTTTTTCCAAAATGGATGTTCGTTTCCTGAAAAAAAAAACACAGTAGCAATGTGCACCAAATTAAATTTTCACATCTCGGTATATAAGGTTTCAAACCTCAACTCTTGTGATTATGCTATCAAATTATATGGCTTGTTGATCGAAAGCTAGCTAATCCATCACAATGCAGACCGTGTGATAGGATCAAAATAATTTTGTACTGATAGTATTTTAAGAGATGCACTAGAAAGAGGTGTTTCCTTACCTACGCCGGTGTGTCAGATGCATATCATATCACATGCAGAGCATATTATATCAGTATACCCGAGGGATTAAGTACCTAATATAGTCTTAACATACCAGAATATTTAGCTATATATGGGTGACGACCCAAGCCGGGGTAGAACAAAAAGTTTATAGCAAGTTTGATCTATGGGTCCATCACATTAACCTTTGCTTGCTTGCCCTGATGAATTAGTTGGGACTAGCATCCTCATGTTTTGGTTTAGCCTTGATGGGGCTATTGCCCGTACATACTTGCGTTCCTTCAAAAACAATAGCCTTTCATCTCTGCATACATGATCTCAACAACTCTTGATACGTCTAGAACCAGATCGGAATCACAAGCATTGATCGTATATGTTGGCAAGTTGACTTCTGCATGGAGTTCCGGGATCAGCGTAGTCTTCATGGAACCAGATCAGAATCACAAGCTCTCATTGTAGAAGTTGGTAAGTTGTGAAGCTGACTAGACTCGGATCTGATCGGCGCGTTCCTAAAAAAAAGTCTATAGTCTTTGATCTCTGCATACTCTCGTTAGACATATTATTTGCCTTGCTAGCACCAGATCCAAATAAAGATTAGATTGTAGTCATTGGCAATTTTACAATCTAGACATAGTCGTATATCGCATATTTGAAGTTATCTAAAAACCAATAGAGTCTGGTTTTTTTCATATTTCCTGCACATATTAGTATTATATTAGTATTATAGTTAGAATAAGATTACAATCCCAGGCATAAATAAATTGTAGCCTTTGGAAAGTTGGTAACATGAGCCGAGTGGGATACCGGACATTTGTGATACCTAAAAATAATAGGCTCTCATCTCTGTACACTTGACCTCCGAGCCTCTTATTTGTCTAGTTAGAATCAGACCAGGATCACAAACATTGATTTTAGCCATTCGAAAGTTGATTGTCACATGCAGTTGCAGGATCAATGTAGTATGCATGACATTAGATCAGAATCACAAGCATTGATTGTAGAAGTTGGCAAATCACGAAGCTCGACTGGACTCGCATTTGATAATCTCTGCATACTCACCAAACATCGTATTTGTCTAGCTAGCATCAGATCCATATCAAGAGTAGGTAGTAGCCATTGGAAACTTTGCAACCTGAGAGTCGGATACCATGTGTCTACTTTCTTCCTACTAGTTGCACATATTATTAGTCTAGTTAGAATGAGATTAGAATCCCAAGCGTAAATAAATTGTAGCCATTGGCAAGTTGGCAACATGAGGTGACTCGGATACTGCAAACTTCCGTTCCCTAAAAATTAAAAAAACAACAATCTCACATATGTATGTACTTTGCCCCGGGCCCATCGAAAGGGTTGTGCGGGCTGGGTGACCGCATAGGGCCCGCCAAAATTTGGGTCCCCCGTATCCCTAGCGCCCATCACAGCGCTGCCTAATCTAGCGATCCTTCACAATGAATTTCCCTTGGCGAGATACACAACAGCCTCATACTATGCAGCGCTTTGCATCGGTGTGGTATTTTCCCTGCAAGCCCATGACACACAGTTGTATGTCTCCAATCCCTGCAAGTCCCATGGAGACTGATCAAATCGGGAGATCATGACGTCCTACTCAAGTCCAGATTGGCCATCAATTTGTTATACAAAACAAAGCAAAAAAAGCATGAACGCGTGCCTGCCCATGTGGCCCAAATCGCCGTTTGTCATAACCCGTCCTCAATCGCCATTTTCCCTGCAGGTTGCGGCTCTGGCAGTCTAGCACTGACGAATTTGACTGCTCAATTGACTGCGCCATTTCGTAATTACCGATCCACACTATAAGACCCAAAACAGTCGACGCTCCCACCGCCGTGACTATCGACCCCAAAGACGGATCAAGCTTTGATCTTCTACAATTTTATGTTCGTGTGGTGTTTGAATTCATTCATATCAAGCCGTTTAGTCCTAAAACATGAAGTGTCATGTACAACCAGTAAGTATGATTCTGGTGTTGAAAACCTAAGAAGAAACTATGACTAGAAGCAACAACTCAGTCTCAAAAGGGTTTTCTTGATAGATTTGTTACCAAGGATTTTCAAACTAATTCTTGAAATCAGACTCTAGACCTATGTAGTATATGAGTTAGTTTATTACTTCATGGTAAATTTAACATTTACTACTATTTGATATATTTCTAAATATTACACGAAATAGCATATACTTAAGTTATATAATAATTAAGTAAAAGTATAATTTTCTTCTTGATTATACGATTTGCTCCAAATTGAGGGCCCTGATTTGTAATTCGCACCGGGGCCTCAAATTTGTGGAGACCTTGACTATGCTGCACCGCTTATTTGTCTAGCAAGAATTAAATCGGGATCATAAGCATTAATTGTAGCCGTTGGTATGTTAGCTGTCGTCGGGGAGTTCCCTGATCAGAATCGCAATGGTGAGAGCAGAATCAAGTTGTTTATATTTGTTTAGTATATCTCATTGCTCGGTCTGCAAGTTGGCTTGGTATGATGTAGTGGGAAAGCCCACTTGTTATCATGAGTAGACATTTGAGTTTTGTTACGTACAAGAAAATTAAAGCAGAAACATTTCACTTCACCTTTACGTATCAGCAATTGCAAACACTACTACTAAATTAACCATCAGCATGCAAGCATAGACCTAAAGCTTAATATTTCTTTGTGTTGCTCGTAAAGGGTGAAGGAATCGATATCCATCACATGCAGGTCATGTGATGCAATCAGAATAATTTGATTCTTGTAGTATTTTAAAATATGCACTAGAAGGATGTGTGGCCTTGGCTATGCTAGTAAGTCAGATGTATATCATATATCACATGCAGATTGTATCGTATCAGTATGCTAACGTACCTGATATAGACTTGACAGAACAGGATGTTTTGCTATATATAGGTGACACCCAACCCGATAGAGAATAAGAAGTTTGTAGGAAGTTTGATCTCTTGGTCCATCACAATAAGCTTTGCTTTTGCCCGATGGATCAGCTCAAACTAGCTTCCTCGTGTTTAGGTTTAGCGTTGATGGGGCTATTGCCCGTGCTAGCCTTTATCGTCCTTATGTTCAGGCCGAGGAGCAAGATCATAAGCAGTGGTCTCCCTCCTGGCCCTACATTATGCTGGCCCCTTGTTGGCAACCTGCCAGAGATGATGCTCAACAAGCCGGCGTTTCGGTGGATCCACCTGATGATGAAGGAAATGGGCACCGACATTGCCTGCATCCGCCTAGGTGGCGTCCTCGTTGTCCCGATCACATGCCCGAAGATTGCCCGTGAGGTACTCAAGAAGCAAGACGCCAACTTCGCCTCCCGCCCGCTCACCTTTGCCTCATCGACCTTTAGCGGTGGGTACAAGAACGCTGTGCTCTCCCCCTTCGGCGACCAGTGGAGGAAGATGCGACGCGTACTCACCTCGGAAATCATCTGCCCCTCTCGGCACCGATGGCTCCACGACCAGCGTGCCCAAGAGGCTGACAACCTCACGAGGTACGTCTACACGCTCGCCACCGCACCATCCTCAGAAGTCGACGTGAGGCATGTCGCGAGGCATTATTGCGGCAACGTCATCAGGCGGCTCGTCTTCGGCCGGCGGTACTTTGGCGAGCCTCGGCCAGATGGTGGTCCGGGCGCGATGGAAGTGGAGCACATGGACGCTGTGTTCACCTCGCTAGGGCTCCTCTATGCGTTCTGCATCTCCGACTACCTCCCGTGTCTGCGTGGCCTCGACCTCGATGGACATGAAAAGATTGTCAAGGAGGTCAATGCGACGGTCAACCGGCTGCACGACACGGTCATTGATGAGAGGTGGCGGCAATGGAAATCCGGCAATAGGGAGGAGCTCGAGGACTTTCTCGATGTGCTCATCACGCTCAAGGACTCAGAAGCGAGTCCTCTTCTCACCATCGAGGAGGTCAAAGCACAGTCACAGGTACACATTGTGTAACCTCTTAGATACACGTAATGCATGCATGCAACAAGGCCACCCACATGAAGGTCTATCAAGGTCCATGAATAAATAAATTAATCTGTTGCATGGGATGACGATGCAGGACATAATATTTGCCGCCGTGGACAACCCGTCTAACGCGGTTGAATGGGCGCTCGCAGAGATGACCAACATGCCCGAGGTGATGCGGAATGCGGTGGAAGAAATAGATCGCGTGGTGGGCCGAGAGCGGCTGGTGCAGGAGTCAGACATTCCACACCTCCGTTATGTCAAGGCATGCATTCGGGAGACATTCCGGTTGCATCCCGTCGCACCCTTCAACGTTCCACATGTCGCGCTAGCTGACACCAACGTCGCCGGCTACCGTGTGCCCAAGGGGAGCCATGTCATCCTGAGCCGTATGGGACTCGGCAGGAACCTGGCGGTCTGGGATGAGCCGCTACGCTTCAAGCCAGAACGTCATATTAATATGGAAGCCGACAATGACGTAGCTCTCACCGAGAATGACTTGCGGTTTATCTCCTTCAGCACCGGTCGTCGTGGGTGTGTGGCGACATCGCTTGGTACGTCCATGTGCGTAATGCTTTTCGGACGGCTACTGCAGGGATTCACATGGAGCAATCCAGTGGGTGCGGCGGCCATCGACCTCAGTGAGTCAGAGCACGATTTGTTCCTAGCCAAACCGTTGGTGCTACACGCCAAACCTCGTCTGGTTGGACATCTCTATGCTTCTAGCCAAAGTTGAACAAGCTAACATCTTATTTCAAATAATCAAGCTACGTCCCCAACCTGTTGTAATTACTTTGTTTGCTATTCTTTCCCCTTAATCGATTTTTACATCTGTCAAGTGTCTTGGTGTACCCTGAATTTTTATATGCTACATGATACTCCGTGCATTACGCCCGGATCTTTATACCGATGTATGGAATAAAAGTTCATATACATATATAGATTTATAAAATCATTGACATAAAGCAGAGCATTGCATTATCTGGGACTCAATAAAAAATTTGTTACATGATATGAGTACATGATGAGTGCATTGGTAACTATTGTCTTTGTAGATCATTTTGCCATCAGAAAGGATGGCCGTGACATGTCTTTTTCCATGTTGGATGTATTCAATTGTGAAGAACGTATATCTGATCCAAGTATGCTTGTGATGTTAGCACACGACTGCACCCCCTTCTTTCCTCTCTTGTAAAGTTAGATGCAGTGGCTGTTTTATTT
Source organism: Avena insularis (assembly GCA_023614405.1). NCBI lineage: Eukaryota > Viridiplantae > Streptophyta > Magnoliopsida > Poales > Poaceae > Avena > Avena insularis. The sequence goes on along the minus strand of CM042691.1, from coordinate 462,109,747 downwards.
CTTTGAAATTTTTGTATTGAAGCGGTATACATCTTCCTAGCTTTTATATGTTGATTTGTTGAATATGAAAGTACACACGCGGCGGGCTTTCATTGCTGTGCTGGATAGATATTAAGAAACTTACGTGAAGGTAGAAATGTGAAATATAAATACAAATGTATGGTTTGACTATGTACTACCTTTTTTGGCCTCCTTGTCAATCCAGGTATCACTGATGGAATAAGCCTGCGGGTTGAAAGTTGTATCTTTATTTTTATATGAACAAATGAATTTGGATTGTTCTTATTATATAGATGGTCCCTGATGGAATAAGCCTGCGGGTTGAAAGTTGTATCTGTATTTTGATATGAACAAATGAATTGGAACTGTTCTTCTTATATAGATGGATGTTCTGATGCCTTAATTTAGGTAGGGGACTATAAATTATAACATCTTTAAAAGGAACGTTTGTCAGAAAATTAACTGAGCCAAATTTCGTGCATTGAATTAGTATTAAACTATTTTTCAACAGATTAATTGGCAGCGTTTTTTGGCCTGCAAGAAGAACAGACATACTTTTGTTTTAAACACACCACAGCTCTTGATGCCAAGGCACATTACCAATCAAAGTTGTATTAACTACAGTAGATGAGTTTCATTTTGAGACGACGCTGATGTCCTCCGGAGCAGCACAAATGTCTCGGTCAGCAACACATCCAATGGTAAGTTTTTTGCATTTCGCGCAAATAAACCACACTAAAAACTAAGTATCTAAAAAACATGTGCAATTTGTTAAGGTGGAGTAGGTCCCTATGTCAGCCCAATTAAAAACTAAATATCTAAAAGACTGAAAAAGTTAGGCCTTCGTTCTCCCTAACACCAAAGACCCAATTCATTGCCGTGCGGAATGCATAAACAGCTGAAGGAAATATGCCTTGAGAGGCAATAATAAAGTTATTATTATGTATTTCTCGTATATGATAGATGTTTATTTTGCATGCTATAATTGTATTGATCGGAAACGTCAATACATGTGTGTTTAATAAACAAAAAGGAGTTCCTAGTTATGCCTCTCTTATAGACTAGCTTGTTGATTAACAAGATGATCAAGGTTTCTTAATCATGGACATTAGATGTTGTTAATAACAAGGTAACAGCATTTGTAAAATGATGTGATGAACATTCATCCGAAGTAATCATCATACGAAGTAATCTTTATCCTTAGACCATGAGATCATGTTAATTGCTAACACTGGAAGAGTATCTTGATAACATCAAACGTCACACCGTAACAGGGTGACTATAAAGATGGGTTCAGTGCTACGAAGGTGTTATGTTGAGGCTCATGGATCAAGAGTGGAATTTGTCAATCCCGGTGACGGATAGATATACTCTGAGCCCTCTCGGTGATATCACATTAAGATAGCTTGCGAGCAAGTGATATGATCACTAGAATGTTATATCACGGGAACGAGAAAAGAGTGCATGTCGGTAACAAGATCAAACTAGGTATTTGGATACCGATGATCGAATCTCGGACATGTATTATATCATGAGACAAAGGGATTAAGTTACTAGCGTTAAAGGTTCTCACGATCACAGAAGTCATCGTTAAATGTGTAGGAGTCGGTATGGATCTCCAGATCCCGCTTCTGATTATTGATCTGAGAGGAGTCTCAATCATGTCTGCATTATTCGCAAACTGTAGGATGACACACTTAAGGGTTACCAAACACCATTTTGGAGCACATATGTTTCAGACGAAAGAATTGCAAAGCGCATGAATTGTTTTGATAGAAACCGGAATTGTGTCGGGTGAAATTGCAGAAAGTGGTTCTACATGTGATATTGAAATGTTGCAAGGGGTTTTATGTGAATGTTTGTTAATTAAAGTAATTAACAAAATTCTGAATAAATTTAATAAAAGAGTTTTATTAAATTAAAGAGCATTAAACTTAGAGAATTTTAATGCATTTAAAGTGGAGACTTTAAAAGAGAATGTGAAGAGGCATTTTAATATGGAGGGAGTTACCACCACATGAATGGAGGAGGTGAGGGGTCACCTCCATGAGGCGCCGGCCATGGAGAGGGTAGCCCCCCCTCCTCCTATAAAAGGCCCCCCTCTTCCTCCTTCTTCCTCACACCTCCTCGTGAAGGATCTCTCTCCCCCTCTAGAATTATTCCCCCATGGTCTCGGATTAGCGAGATACATGTTCCCGGTGGCATTTCGTCTAGAAGGAGTTGCTGCTTCCGCTGCATCGCTGGAGCGAGGAGGTGGAGGTTGTCCGGTGGCTTGAACGTGTGTGCGAGGACGGATGCGTTACTGATTTGCGACGCTCGGACTTCCACACGATCTTGAGATCGGCAAGTGTACGACTACATCAACCACGAGTTCCTACTCGTTAACAAAACTCGTTGCTTTCGAGCGTAAGTTCTCCATGGATGTATGTCCACCCGTTGTTCTGTATCTAGTAGATAGATCTTGGCGTATAGTTCTCATCGTAGAATTTTTTTTGTTTTCTATGCTGCAGACCCAACAACAGCTGCATTGTTGGGTCCGCAGCATAGAAAACAAAAAATTTCCTACGATGAGAACTATACACCAAGATCTATCTACTAGATACAGAGCAACGGGTGGATATACATCTATGGAGAACTTACCCTCGAAGACAACAAAGCTTTGTTAACGAGTTGGAACTCGTGGATGATGTAGTCGTACACTTGCCGATCTCAAGATCGTGATGAAGTCCTTCAGGTCCAGCAGCTCCAGCACCATCAGGTCCAGCACCATCAAGTCCAGCACCGCAAAGTAACGGTGCATCCGTGATCGCACACACGTTCGGTCCACCGAACAACCTCCGCATCCTCGCTCCAGCGATGCAGCGGAAGCAGCAACTCCTTTCCAGATAAAGCCACCGGGAACATGTATCTCGCTAATCCGAGACCATGGGGAATAACTAGAGGGAGAAGAGAACCTCCACGAGGAGGTGGTGCAAGATGAGAGTAGGGAGTGGGGGGACTTTTATAGGGAGAGGGGGGCAGCCCCTCACCATGGCCGGCGGCCAAGGGAGGTGCCCCCACCTCTTCCACATTCATGTGAGTGGAGCTCCCACTCACATAATTAGCCACCCACTCAAAATTCCAGTCACCTCCATTAAATTTCCACCAAATTTAATGCAAGTTCTCATTAAATAAAACAATTTTATTTATTTTATTCAGAATTTTGTTAATTACATTAATTAACAAACATTCACATAAAACCCCCTACAACATTTCAATATCACATGCAGAACTAGTTTTAGCAATTTCACCCGAAACAATTCCGGTTTCCATCGAAATGATTCCAGCGCTTTCTTAAATCTTTATCTGAAACATATTTGCTCCTAAATGGTGTCGGTATCCCTTAAGTGTGTCACCCTATGGTTCGTGAATAATGCAGACATGATCGAGACCCCTCTCCGATCAATAATCAGCATGAGGACACAGAGATCCATATCGACTCCCACATATTCAACGATGACTCTTGTGATCGTGAACCTTTAACATCGTAATTAAATCCCTTTGTCTCATGATATATTACATGTCCGAGATTCGATCATTGGCATCCAAATACCTAGTTTGATCTCGCTACCGACATGCACTCTTTTCGTTCCGTGATATAACATTCTAGTGATCACATCACTTGCTTGCAAGCTATTTCAATGTGATATCACCGAGAGGGCCCAGAGTATATCTATCCGTCATCAGGATGGACAAATCCCACTCTTGATCCATGAGCCTCAACATAACACCTTCATAGCACTGAACCCACCTTTATAGTCACCCTGTTACGGTGTGACGTTTGATGTTATCAAGATACTCTTCCGGTGTTAGCAATTAACATGATCTCATGGTCTAAGGACTAAGATTACTTCGTATGATGTTATAGCAATATAAACATAATGACTCTGATCGTAATGCTATACTTCGGATGAATGTTCATCACATCATTCCACCAATGTTGTGACCTCGTTATTAACAACATCCAATGTCCATGATTAAGAAACCTTGATCATCTTGTTAATCAACAAGCTAGTCTATAAGAGAGGCATAAACACACATGTATCGACGTTTCCGATCAATACAATTATAGCATGCAAAATAAACATTTATCATAAACATGGAATAAGATAATAACCACTTTATTATTGCCTCTCGGGCATATTCCCTTCAGTCTCCCACTTGCACTAGAGTCAATAATCTAGTTTGAAAGACTTTGCGTATTGAACACCTATGGCTTTCTGGTGTTGCATATACGCGATTGCTAGTGGTTAACATAATCTCCGGCTCTGATAGTCTCAGGTCCGTGTGTATTTGCATGTCTTTGCGTCTCTACGCATCACTCATTCTCAAATGAGATGGCATTTTATAAATTTGGTCCTTTGATGAGACCTTTAGTTCGTTCGGGTTAAAATATGTTGATATTATTGTCATACAATATATCTTCATAATATTAGCCCATTTTGAACCACACCTAGTTTTATAACAAACTACATAACACAAATGCCCTCCTTTGCTGCTACTATAACAGTCATATACTTAGCCTTTTGTTGTAGTATCTGTCACAATGTTTCAATTTTGGAAGTCATCCAAATCCATCATGGAACATCCTTTCATTACATTGTGCCACCCATAGTCTAAATTGAGATAAATTTAATTTGTATCTTGTGACAAAACTAGTATCAATGTAACACTTTACAATGAACTACCTTTAACTATTTGTCACTTATTCATGATATATTCTTAGTTCTTCCAAAGCTCATAAGAATATCTTTACTATCGTCCAATGATCATCTTATGAATCATTCTGGTATGTGCTCATAACATTTAGAGCATAGGACATATCTGGATATATACATATCACGGTATAATCGATCAAAATATTCATGTGATTTTACTCACCAAGTGTTGAAACACTTGAATCTTGATACAATCCTTTCCATGCAGCAAGAACCTTTCTTGTTGTTTCCATATTAAACCCTTTCAATATCTCATATATGTACGTCTGGCATAACCATATTAGCGCCTCAATCTATCCATATAGACATTGATGCCAAATATTCCGGTTTTGCCCAAGTCTTTCATCAAAATCCTATTTTAATGAAATTCTTAACTTATGTCAATACAAGATACATCATTTCCAATCAACACCATGTCCTCTACATAATGTATTAGAAATATGTCTCAGCGCTCCCACTTAATTTCTTGCAAATGCAAGCATCTTCATCCATTCCGATGAAATTAAACTCTTTTAACATTTTCATCATGGTGAAGATTCCAACTCCGCTATGCTCACTTCAACTATTGAATTTTGCATGCCCTTTTAGCACCCTTTGAATTAAAAAAACCCTTCAGACCGTGTCATGTACACGTCCTAGGTAACCATTCTATTAGAAGAACCTTGTTTCGTTTATTCAACTACCATATACCAAATTATATGTAGTGGTTGCTACATTAATCCGTCAAGACTAAATATCGCTATGAAAGATCAAAACTTGTCATAGTCAACTCCTTGAACATTGCCGTAAACCTCTTTCCGACATGTCGACTATTTCATAGATGTCAAACATCCATGTCTATTTCTTTATAGATCCAAACACGGCCGATAGGCTTCACGGCTTTTCGGAGGATCTTCCAAGTTCAGAAACTTGATTTCTTATGTATGGATACTATTACGGATTCTATGACTTCTAGTCATTTTATGGAGTCAGGGCCCATCATCGCTTCTTTGCATGCAGTCGGTTCATCATTGTCAAAACAATAACGACTTTTGTTTCAAATCTTACTATTTGATTCTTACCGACCACATGGTTCAATAAGAACTCTAATCTCCAAGATCACACCCTTTGTAATCACGGCAGCCATGAGCATTGTGGCTGCCACCGGGACACTTTCCGGCGCTACGCTACTCAGCACATATAGCTAAGGTTCAACAACCTTATCAAAGTTCTATTGTCCTCCCACTTAACTTTTCACAAAAAATTCCTTCTCAAGAAACTTGACGTTCTAAGCGACAAACTCTTTTGTCCTCAGTGTTATGGAGGAATTCCCAACAAATTCTTTGGGATAACCTACAAAGACGTGCTTATCCGACTTTGGTTGTAAACATTTTACTTATGCATAGCATACCAACATTTAAGAAAAGACAATTCGGGTTTTATCCCAAACCATAACTCATATGGTGTCATTTCAACGGATCACGATGGTGCTCTTTTCAGTGTAAAAGCGGTAGTCTCTAAAGCTTTAATCCTTAAAACATAATGGCAGTTTTATAAATGACACCTTTGATCTTACCATGTCAAACAAGGTTTGATTTGATCTCTCGAACATACCATACTCATGTGGTTTATCGGGAAATGCAAATTCATGGAACAATTCCTGAAATCTTAGGTGTTTTGCTAAACCTGTAACTCAAATATCTTCCTTTATGATCAAATCATAAACTCTTTTATTTTCTTGTTACAATGATTTTTCACTTCATCTTGAAAGTCTTTGAACAATTTTCAAATGTTTCATACTTCTTCCTTATTAAGTAAATATATAGATATATTCACTCAAATTTCTGGAGAAAGCATATGAAGCCAAGAGATCCATCGCATATGGCTACACATAATGGACTATATACATCAACATGCATAATATCCAATAAATTAGTCATTTGTTCCTCTTTGGCCTATGGACGGAGTTTCAATTATCTCGAGGAAAGTTTCACAAGCGTCAATTGATCAAAATCAAAAGACTCCAAAAATCCATCAACATGGAGTTTCTTCATGTTTACTTTCCAATATAATTCAAACAGCGATGTCACTTCATAAGTGATCTTTCAATCATTTGTCTTGCGACATTTTAGCAATAGTGTGTATGGATGTGATTTCTCCCACTAGACTTGTAAAAGTTTATCCATCCTTTATGGAATACGGTAATTATTTGAACAACCATTGTTCTCATAATACCGGAAAAAAATAACAATTATTAAAACAAATCTTGAAGGCTAGGTTTGACGACAACGAAAACATGATAACACTTTATTTGTTTTTGATGAACATCATTACTTATTCTCTTGCCAGTTACTTAGGCCGTTGCAGCTCATGAATTGTGTTGTTCTGTATGACACTTCACACCAACCAATTCGGTATCCAATACCGGTATCAAATACCTCAGAACCACATTGTTTAACAAGCAAGTAATACAACCATAACATGTATATCTTCTATATACCTAAGTTGGACATCTCCAACCTTTCCTTTTTGCCAAATATTTTATAGATTCTCTTTCAACAATTCCTTTTCTTTTAAAAGAATCTATCAACATCAATAGTGGTGTCATTCACATGACACATAGTACAAAGCGTATATAGTCAAATACTAATACCTTTGGACTTGCACTTTGAAGTGGATCACCATCATCAAATGTTTGGTGTTCTTTCAAAAAATCCGTTCTTTAGTAATCTATTAGTGTAGTAAACATTTTACTTACATCTTCTATTCATCCTTATCATGACAACTTTCATGATCAAGCTACTATAGCCTATAAGGAAGAATCGCGAGTATAATGTTAGTTCCCAACACCTTTTTGGGAGATCCGGATGCCTAGCATCTCCATCCTTCACAAATTCTCATACAATATGAGAACATGTATTTTGCTAAATTATACTCTATCATAATGCAACCAAAAAATTGTTTCAGATATCATAATATCTTCCACATATGATGGTTCCTGAAACAATTCTTTCAGCTCCTAGATAACCTTGATATTAAAACAACTTTTGAATATCAATAATCATGGAGGCAAACATGATACTTTAGATACTAACATTGGAATTCTTACTCTTGATTTAATACTACTTATTAAACTTCTTGGAGTAAATAGAGTTTGCTAAAAGTTTGCAATAGGACATCTAAACTTTAAATTGACATTCAAAACAATACGATACCAGTTTGTAAAGTAAATATCCAGAATTCTATAGTTCTATTATCTCAATTAAAACTAAGCGTAAGGTAGTGAACAGATGCCAATGACTACAACAAATTATGCAAATTCACTTTGATTTAGTTTATGACAAATTGAGTTCGACTAATTCAAATTAGAAATAAACTCCCACTCAAAAACGACATCCCTCGTGCATCTTTAGTGATTACATGAACCAAATCCACTGCACCAAGTCCGATCATCACGTGAGTCGGTGTAGCTTCAAAGGCGAGCATCAATATGGTCATCACATCAACTATATGACTCATGCTTAACCTTTCGGTCCGTGTTCCGAGGCCATGTCTGTACATGCTAGGCTCGCCAAGTAAGAACCTTAGTATTCGCGTGTGTAAAACTGTCTTACACCCGTTGCATGAAAGCGTAGAGTTGAGAACACCCGATCATCACGTGATGTCTCGAAACATGATCCATAGAACGGTGCATACTTAAGGAAGAACACATTTTATCTTGATATTTAAATGAGGGATCATCTTATAATGCTACTAAAAGCGCCAAACTAGCAATGTAAGATGCAAACATCTAATGTGTAAAGTGACATGATATGGTCCATGCATTTGATCACCATCATATGCATCGTGGTATGATCTCTATTATTCCTTTGTGTGTAAGGCCAAAGTCTATGGAACTTACACGTTAAGTGTGTTGTAAGAGTATCTATCATACATCTACTTACAACAATACCATATCAAGACACTAGCCCAGCAACGATCTAAACTAGACGCCTCTAATTTATCAATTGCAAGTTTTATGTGGCTTGGGGCTTTCGGAGATAGAACCGGTCTTACCTACGAACATGAACCACAACGAGGATAACCAAATTATTAGCAACTCGTTGTAAATCAGATATTGACTATAGTAGGAGAGACAGACACCCACCAGCCACTTATGCAAAACTAGTTGCATGTCAGTCATGGAACCGGTCTCATGTACGATGACATGTAAGGTTGGTCCGGGCCGCTTCATCCCACTATGCCACCAATATCCAAAGTACATAGAAGATGCAATAACATGATCATCATCGCCCACATATAAACATATGTGTACTACCCGTGCAAAGCACCTACGCATAGATCAGGCTCTGATACCACTGTTGGGTCCGCAGCATAGAAAACAAAAAAATTCCTACGATGAGAACTATACGCCAAGATCTATCTACTAGATACAGAGCAACAGGTGGATATACATCCATGGAGAACTTACCCTCGAAGACAACAAAGTTTTGTTAACGAGTTGGAACTCGTGGATGATGTAGTCGTACACTTGCCGATCTCAAGATCGTGATGAAGTCCTTCAGGTCCAGCAGCTCCAGCACCATCAGGTCCAGCACCATCAAGTCCAGCACCACAAAGTAGCGGTGCATCCGTGATCGCACACAAGTTCGGTCCACCGAACAACCTCCGCCTCCTTGCTCCAGCGATGCAGCGGAAGCAGCAACTCCTTTCCAGATAAAGCCACCGGGAACATGTATCTCACTAATCCGAGACCATGGGGAATAACTAGAGGGAGAAGAGAACCTTCACGAGGAGGTGGTGCAAGATGAGAGGAGGGAGTGGGGGGCCTTTTATAGGGAGAGGGGGGCAGCCCCTCACCATGGCCGGCGGCCAAGGGGGGTGCCCCCACCTCTTCCACATTCATGTGGGTGGAGCTCCCACTCACATAATTAGCCACCCACTCAAAATTCCACTCACCTCCGTAAAATTTCCACCAAATTTAATGCAAGTTCTCATTAAATAAAACACTTTTATTTATTTTATTCAGAATTTTGTTAATTACATTAATTAACAAACATTCACATAAAACCCCCTACAACATTTCAATATCACATGCAGAACTAGTTTCAGCAATTTCACCCGAAACAATTCCGGTTTCCATCGAAATGATTCCAGCGCTTTCTTAAATCTTTATCTGAAACATATTTGCTCCTAAATGGTGTCGGTATCCCTTAAGTGTGTCACCCTATGGTTCGTGAATAATGCAGACATGATCGAGACCCCTCTCCGATCAATAATCAGCAGCCGGACCTGGAGATCCGTACTGACTCCCACATATTCAACGATGACTCTTGTGATCATGTGAACCTTTAACGTCGTAACTAAATCCCTTTGTCTCGTGATATATTACATGTCCGAGATTCGATCATTGGCATCCAAATACCTAGTTTGATCTTGTTACCGACATGCACTCTTTTCTCGTTCCCGTGATATAACATTCTAGTGATCACATCACTTGCTTGCAAGCTATTTCAATGTGATATCACCGAGAGGGCCCAGAGTATATCTATCCGTCATCGGGATGGACAAATCCCACTCTTGATCCATGAGCCTCAACATAACACTTTCATAGCACTGAACCCACCTTTATAGTCATCCTGTTACGGTGTGACGTTTGATGTTATCAAGATACTCTTCCGGTGTTAGCAATTAACATGATCTCATGGTCTAAGGACTAAGATTACTTCGTATGATGTTATAGCAATATAAACATAATGACTCTGATCGTTATGATATACTTCGGATGAATGTTCATCACATCATTCCACCAATGTTGTGACCTCGTTATTAACAACATCCAATGTCCATGATCAGGAAACCTTGATCATCTTGTTAATCAACGAGCTAGTCTATAAGAGAGGCATAACTAGGAACCTTTTATTTGTTTATTAAACACACATGTATTAACGTTTCCAATTAATACAATTATAGCATGCAAAATAAACATTTATCATAAACATGGAATAAGATAATAACCACTTTATTATTGCCTCTCGGGCATATTTCCTTCATGCATAAGCAAGGTGACACGTACTACGGCCACATGTCGTGGTCGGACACAGATGCGACGTTGTTCGCGGCACGAGGGTAGGACACCGCGCACCATTTGGTCACTACATCGTTGAGCCTCAATGGTCCAGCGTCGTTGTCAGCAGAGCTCGGCACCACCATCTTCATGCGCCTCTCTTACTTGCCGCACGGGACACCAGACGTGCGCCTACCCGCCCGCCTCCATGCTTGGCTCCGACGACCAAGCGCCTCTCCGCTCTCCCGACAGCTCTGATGGCCTCGTCCTCCCGGAGATCTGATGAGGATGGTGATGGGACATTGTCGTGCCGCAGCTCCTCCTACCATCAGGCGTGCCCCCGCCGGATTCTCCTGTCAGGATGGGAACGGGCCGACCCGGACCTGGCCTTGAACCTGGCCTGCTAGCCTCAAGGCCAATTTGAGAGGCCACGGGTCGACCCATTTCAAGATAGTCAGCGGCCTTGCTAGCCCAATGGTTATCTTGGGTCGACTCAAAATAAACATTTATATAATTTTTAGGCTATGTTACCACCTAAAGTATTCTGTATTTAAAATATGTAATAACAGTACAACAAAATTAGCCATCACTAGGCCTATATAGTATACAAATTACTCATGAGCTAGCTAGCTTTGTACTACACGTACGAGAATCTATCAGATTGGTACGACTTTGTAAACTGGACGCGAAAAAACGGCACTTGGATTTGTTGGTTGATTGTATGGTCGTACACGTACGGTAATATGTGTATACTATACTGGCACTAGCTAGCTATGGATTGATTCGAGCGATCTGCCGAAGTTAGCTAATCACTTTTTCTTAGCGATTACGTGGGTTCGACCCGGCTGACCTGATATTCTCCTGGATTGTCCTTAAGAGCAAGTTTAATAGATCCTACTCAGCTGGCTATAAGCAGATCCACGTCAGCAAAATCCTAGTTAGAGGTGATAGAAAGAAAGAGAGAGAAAGAAGCAGGCCGTTCAGCTATCGCCGGCTCCAGCTCAATAACCAAGGCAAGTACAGCCCGCATGCAGCCTAATTTCATGGGCTTGGCCGGCTGCATGCATTGAATCCATGTCTCTTGTGTCTTGCATGTAAACACAATAATTCAAAAGTTAAATAATTAAATATTTAATAAAGCTAATCTTGTAGCCAGCTTATTATACGACGCTTACTTTAGGATGGCTCTAAGTGACATGGCATAGAGTATATAGGCGGCAGCGGGCTGTGCTATTGTTCTTGCTCTAAATTCTACCGCCGATCTCGATGAGGAGGGAGAGGATTCGGGAAGAGAGAGAGAGAGAGAGAGAGAGAGAGAGAGAGAGAGGGGGGGAGCAGGTGGCACGCCGAGGGTGGGGGTCGCATGCGGCGCCTTCCTGTAGCAGCTAGAATAGAGGAATGAGATAATCTCCGCCTAATCTTTATTTAGATATTTATTAATTCGGTTGATATGTGGGGATCGATCCAGCTCAACAGATCTATAATATCTATAAAGTTTATCCCCACTAAGATGTATTTAATGTTTGCAAGCTGAAATCTGGTGTAGCCACATCACCTCAATTATTCGTATCCATCTGATTTCAAATCGTACGGTCATTAGTTACCCGTCCGGAGCACCCAGTCCATAGTCCACTATTCCCGTCCTTCTTTCCCCGTGGTGAAAAACTAGGTAGCTACGTGTCACCGATCGAGACCCTGATTAGAACGCTTCGTATTTCTGTCTACCATTGCCAACTCACCTCCCACAGACCTACACCAAACCGTTCATCGTTTCATATATATTCATACATGGTGTCTAGACTAGAAGATGGCGTCATCTCCGGGACTCCACCATGCCGCCATCGCTTCCCCATGAGCACTTGCTCCCGTACGGGACAAAGAGGATGGATCGATGAGGGAACTAGCAAGCTATGCATCGACCAGGCACATGGACGACGTACGTACCCCCATGGCGGCGGCCGGCGGGGGACAAGCACGGCATACTCCGTGGTACCGGTACCACCCGATCTGAATCTTTTGCTGACAGAGCGGCGGATGACGTCTCTTCTCTCCACTTGCCTCGTGTCTTTCCCTCACACAGGTTCTTCCCTATTTGAATTCTTTCCGCTCTCCAGTGTTTGCTATTTCATAGATCTCTATGTCCTCTAGGTCTCCAGCCAATTTGCATACTCCCTGGTACCTTTCATTTTTCTCAAACAGAGAATTGCAATCGTCATAGCATAATGTAACTAAGCAATTTCGGTTGATTTCTTAATTGGCTGATTATCCCAGTCTAACTTTCTTCTCGAAACAATCAGTTGATATATTATTGTACCCATTCCTGCAGCTTACTATGGAACAATCAGTTGCTAGGCTGTAATGATTTGTGCAACTCGATGGCCTTTTTTCCATGGAGTTTCTCGATTGCCCTTTTCACTAAATAGGCGTTGTTCGTTGTGAGGCTAAATATGCTGCTTATGGTTTCATAATTTATAGGTAAACCCTTAATGGTCTTCATTTCTTCTTTTGAATCATGTCGTTTTGCCATGCCTATTTTGGTGCTCTGCTCACATTACATCCTCCAGTGACTGTAATATGCTATATATCCATATAAAAAATAGATCTAATGATTTTAGCTTCAACGTGATTATATAGTTAGTTTTCATACTAGCATTTAGTAGCAGCAGTCCATAATCGAGTTAGTTTTCATTTTTTGTCTACTCATTGTCCTTCTTTGAAAGTGACCATGGGCAAGATTAACATATGATGGTACTCCAAAGGTTGAGGCTGCAGAAATCACAGCTTCATTGCTTGCATGCTATACGGAATCAATCCTGTACTATGTCCTTTTTGTTTTCCTTCTCCGCCAATATAGTTGGCGTCACTACAACAAGATGAGGTCCTATATACCTGCAAAAATAACAAGATCATGTAATATATATCCTACTACAGTTTAGATGAGATCTTTACATCTAGCATTTGTTAGATGTATGTCATTCAAGATTCAACACTAACGCCTGCTCTCTCCCTCCCTCTCTCTCACACATGCGGTTAATCATACAAATTGGCTGCATCCCTATTTGTTTATTTTTGATAGAATGATGTATTTCTAACATCTTTTTTTTGTCTTCCCAGAAAGCCACCTATTCATCCAGATAGTTTAGAGTAGTTACATTTGTATTCTACAAATAAGTCAAAAAAAAACGTGTGGCAGACTGAATTTTTTTTGTTCATCCTTTGAAGGTAAATCAAAATCAAGAATTTAATGAAGAGATCAATCAAATCCAACATCCTTGCACTTGATAACATTATATGAAAATCCTCTATAATGGCCGTAGCAACGCAAGGGGTATCAACTAGTTGCACATGTTTCTAGCACATTAGGCCCTGTTGGTTTTGCTTGGATTGAAACCAGAGCGTGGAAACCACCCACGCATGGATTTGGTTAATCCCAACCCTCCACCCAAACCACAATAAATCCGGTTAATCCCTTCCCCTAATCTTTTTCTAGTCGTTCGGTTTGCACTTGGCTCGCTCCGTTCTGAAATCTGTTCGCTTGCTCGTCCCTGGAATTGTTTCACAGGTCATGTGACAATAATATTTTTCCAACCCAGGCTAGTACAAATGGATGGGATTAATCGGGCCAGAATTCGGAGTAACCGAACACGCTAGTTTTCATGGGCCGGAAAAAATTACTGGCCAGGCTGGATTTCTAGGGTCGGGCCACAATCCAGACCATTCCATGCATCTAAGGGATTAAACAGGCCTTAGTGGTTACAAATAAGTCACACCTGTGAGTTTGAGTGTCAACTCGAATTCGGGCCATTTGCTCAAACTGCAAAAAAAAAAAAAAACTTACTGTAGGCTCAGAGATTTCAGTTCGAAACCAAGTGGTATCTAATGATAAACTTTCATCCAAAATTGTGAAAGTTTTGTGCTATTAACTCAGCAAAACAGGCACGCACGGAACAGCTTAATCGCACAACTCACTCACCGGGACAGAGTAGACAGGACAGATACGGCCGGAGTTGCAGACCAAGCAGACAAGCAAAGGTAACAAGGCGGACACGCCTTCCCTTCCCCGCCTCCGCTACCATCCAAGCCAAGCCCACCCAGTCTATAATCAGTCTAACTTTCTTCTCGAAACAATCAGTTGATATATTATTGTACCCATTCCTGCAGCTTACTATGGAACAATCAGTTGCTAGGCTGTAATGATTTGTGCAACTCGATGGCCTTTTTTCCATGGAGTTTCTCGATTGCCCTTTTCACTAAATAGGCGTTGTTCGTTGTGAGGCTAAATATGCTGCTTATGGTTTCATAATTTATAGGTAAACCCTTAATGGTCTTCATTTCTTCTTTTGAATCATGTCGTTTTGCCATGCCTATTTTGGTGCTCTGCTCACATTACATCCTCCAGTGACTGTAATATGCTATATATCCATATAAAAAATAGATCTAATGATTTTAGCTTCAACGTGATTATATAGTTAGTTTTCATACTAGCATTTAGTAGCAGCAGTCCATAATCGAGTTAGTTTTCATTTTTTGTCTACTCATTGTCCTTCTTTGAAAGTGACCATGGGCAAGATTAACATATGATGGTACTCCAAAGGTTGAGGCTGCAGAAATCACAGCTTCATTGCTTGCATGCTATACGGAATCAATCCTGTACTATGTCCTTTTTGTTTTCCTTCTCCGCCAATATAGTTGGCGTCACTACAACAAGATGAGGTCCTATATACCTGCAAAATAACAAGATCATGTAATATATATCCTACTACAGTTTAGATGAGATCTTTACATCTAGCATTTGTTAGATGTATGTCATTCAAGATTCAACACTAACGCCTGCTCTCTCCTCCTCTCTCTCACACATGCGGTTAATCATACAAATTGGCTGCATCCCTATTTGTTTATTTTGATAGAATGATGTATTTCTAACATCTTTTTTTTGTCTTCCCAGAAAGCCACCTATTCATCCAGATAGTTTAGAGTAGTTACATTTGTATTCTACAAATAAGTCAAAAAAAAACGTGTGGCAGACTGAATTTTTTTTGTTCATCCTTTGAAGGTAAATCAAAATCAAGAATTTAATGAAGAGATCAATCAAATCCAACATCCTTGCACTTGATAACATTATATGAAAATCCTCTATAATGGCCGTAGCAACGTGCGGGGTATCAACTAGTTGCACATGTTTCTAGCACATTAGGCCCTGTTGGTTTTGCTTGTATTGAAAACAGAGCTATGAAACCACCCACGCAAGGATTTGGATAATCCCAACCTCCACCCAAACCACAATAAATCCGTTAATCCCTTCCCTAATCTTTTCTAGTCGCTCGGTTTGCACTTGGCTCGCTCCGTTCTGAAATCTGTTCGCTTGCTCGTCCCTGGAATTGTTTCACAGGTCATGTGACAATAATATTTTTCCAACCCAGGCTAGTACAAATGGATGGGATTAATCGGGCCAGAATTCGGAGTAACCGAACACGCTAGTTTTCATGGGCCGGAAAAAATTACTGGCCAGGCTGGATTTCTAGGGTCGGGCCACAATCCAGACCATTCCATGCATCTAAGGGATTAAACAGGCCTTAGTGGTTACAAATAAGTCACACCTGTGAGTTTGAGTGTCAACTCGAATTCGGGCCATTTGCTCAAACTGCAAAAAAAAAAAAAAAAAAAAAAAAACTTACTGTAGGCTCGTAGATTTCAGTTCGAAACCCGAAGTGGTATCTAATGATAAACTTTCATCCAAAAATTGTGAAAGTTTTGTGCTATTAACTCAGCAAAACAGGCACGCACGGAACAGCGAATCGCACAACTCACTCACCGGGACAGAGTAGCCGACAGGATGAGACACGGCGGAGTTGCAGACCAAGCAGACAAGCAAAGGTAACAAGGCGGACACGCCTTCCCTTCCCGCCTCGCTACCATCCAAGCCAAGCCCACCCAGTCTATAATCAGTCTAACTTTCTTCTCGAAACAATCAGTTGATATATTATTGTACCCATTCCTGCAGCTTACTATGGAACAATCAGTTGCTAGGCTGTAATGATTTGTGCAACTCGATGGCCTTTTTTCCATGGAGTTTCTCGATTGCCCTTTTCACTAAATAGGCGTTGTTCGTTGTGAGGCTAAATATGCTGCTTATGGTTTCATAATTTATAGGTAAACCCTTAATGGTCTTCATTTCTTCTTTTGAATCATGTCGTTTTGCCATGCCTATTTTGGTGCTCTGCTCACATTACATCCTCCAGTGACTGTAATATGCTATATATCCATATAAAAAATAGATCTAATGATTTTAGCTTCAACGTGATTATATAGTTAGTTTTCATACTAGCATTTAGTAGCAGCAGTCCATAATCGAGTTACTTTTCATTTTTTGTCTACTCATTGTCCTTCTTTGAAAGTGACCATGGGCAAGATTAACATATGATGGTACTCCAAAGGTTGAGGCTGCAGAAATCACAGCTTCATTGCTTGCATGCTATACGGAATCAATCCTGTACTATGTCCTTTTTGTTTTCCTTCTCCGCCAATATAGTTGGCGTCACTACAACAAGATGAGGTCCTATATACCTGCAAAAATAACAAGATCATGTAATATATATCCTACTACAGTTTAGATGAGATCTTTACATCTAGCATTTGTTAGATGTATGTCATTCAAGATTCAACACTAACGCCTGCTCTCTCCCTCCCTCTCTCTCACACATGCGGTTAATCATACAAATTGGCTGCATCCCTATTTGTTTATTTTTGATAGAATGATGTATTTCTAACATCTTTTTTTTGTCTTCCCAGAAAGCCACCTATTCATCCAGATAGTTTAGAGTAGTTACATTTGTATTCTACAAATAAGTCAAAAAAAAACGTGTGGCAGACTGAATTTTTTTTGTTCATCCTTTGAAGGTAAATCAAAATCAAGAATTTAATGAAGAGATCAATCAAATCCAACATCCTTGCACTTGATAACATTATATGAAAATCCTCTATAATGGCCGTAGCAACGTGCGGGGTATCAACTAGTTGCACATGTTTCTAGCACATTAGGCCCTGTTGGTTTTGCTTGGATTGAAACCAGAGCGTGGAAACCACCCACGCATGGATTTGGTTAATCCCAACCCTCCACCCAAACCACAATAAATCCGGTTAATCCCTTCCCCTAATCTTTTTCTAGTCGTTCGGTTTGCACTTGGCTCGCTCCGTTCTGAAATCTGTTCGCTTGCTCGTCCCTGGAATTGTTTCACAGGTCATGTGACAATAATATTTTTCCAACCCAGGCTAGTACAAATGGATGGGATTAATCGGGCCAGAATTCGGAGTAACCGAACACGCTAGTTTTCATGGGCCGGAAAAAATTACTGGCCAGGCTGGATTTCTAGGGTCGGGCCACAATCCAGACCATTCCATGCATCTAAGGGATTAAACAGGCCTTAGTGGTTACAAATAAGTCACACCTGTGAGTTTGAGTGTCAACTCGAATTCGGGCCATTTGCTCAAACTGCAAAAAAAAAAAAAAAAAAAAAAAACTTACTGTAGGCTCGTAGATTTCAGTTCGAAACCCGAAGTGGTATCTAATGATAAACTTTCATCCAAAAATTGTGAAAGTTTTGTGCTATTAACTCAGCAAAACAGGCACGCACGGAACAGCGAATCGCACAACTCACTCACCGGGACAGAGTAGCCGACAGGACAGATACGGCCGGAGTTGCAGACCAAGCAGACAAGCAAAGGTAACAAGGCGGACACGCCTTCCCTTCCCCGCCTCCGCTACCATCCAAGCCAAGCCCACCCAGTCTATAATCAGTCTAACTTTCTTCTCGAAACAATCAGTTGATATATTATTGTACCCATTCCTGCAGCTTACTATGGAACAATCAGTTGCTAGGCTGTAATGATTTGTGCAACTCGATGGCCTTTTTTCCATGGAGTTTCTCGATTGCCCTTTTCACTAAATAGGCGTTGTTCGTTGTGAGGCTAAATATGCTGCTTATGGTTTCATAATTTATAGGTAAACCCTTAATGGTCTTCATTTCTTCTTTTGAATCATGTCGTTTTGCCATGCCTATTTTGGTGCTCTGCTCACATTACATCCTCCAGTGACTGTAATATGCTATATATCCATATAAAAAATAGATCTAATGATTTTAGCTTCAACGTGATTATATAGTTAGTTTTCATACTAGCATTTAGTAGCAGCAGTCCATAATCGAGTTACTTTTCATTTTTTGTCTACTCATTGTCCTTCTTTGAAAGTGACCATGGGCAAGATTAACATATGATGGTACTCCAAAGGTTGAGGCTGCAGAAATCACAGCTTCATTGCTTGCATGCTATACGGAATCAATCCTGTACTATGTCCTTTTTGTTTTCCTTCTCCGCCAATATAGTTGGCGTCACTACAACAAGATGAGGTCCTATATACCTGCAAAAATAACAAGATCATGTAATATATATCCTACTACAGTTTAGATGAGATCTTTACATCTAGCATTTGTTAGATGTATGTCATTCAAGATTCAACACTAACGCCTGCTCTCTCCCTCCCTCTCTCTCACACATGCGGTTAATCATACAAATTGGCTGCATCCCTATTTGTTTATTTTTGATAGAATGATGTATTTCTAACATCTTTTTTTTGTCTTCCAGAAAGCCACCTATTCATCCAGATAGTTTAGAGTAGTTACATTTGTATTCTACAAATAAGTCAAAAAAAAACGTGTGGCAGACTGAATTTTTTTTGTTCATCCTTTGAAGGTAAATCAAAATCAAGAATTTAATGAAGAGATCAATCAAATCCAACATCCTTGCACTTGATAACATTATATGAAAATCCTCTATAATGGCCGTAGTAACGCAAGGGTATCAACTAGTTGCACATGTTTCTAGCACATTAGGCCCTGTTGGTTTTGCTTGGATTGAAACCAGAGCGTGAAACCACCCATGGATTTGGTTAATCCCAACCTCCACCCAAACCACAATAAATCCGGTTAATCCCTTCCCTAATCTTTTCTAGTCGTTCGGTTTGCACTTGGCTCGCTCCGTTCTGAAATCTGTTCGCTTGCTCGTCCTGAATTGTTTCACAGGTCATGTGACAATAATATTTTTCCAACCCAGGCTAGTACAAATGGATGGGATTAATCGGGCCAGAATTCGGAGTAACCGAACACGCTAGTTTTCATGGGCCGGAAAAAATTACTGGCCAGGCTGGATTTCTAGGGTCGGGCCACAATCCAGACCATTCCATGCATCTAAGGGATTAAACAGGCCTTAGTGGTTACAAATAAGTCACACCTGTGAGTTTGAGTGTCAACTCAATTCGCCATTTGCTCAAACTGCAAAAAAAAAAAAAAAAAAAAAAACTTACTGTAGGCTCGTAGATTTCAGTTCGAAACCCGAAGTGGTATCTAATGATAAACTTTCATCCAAAAATTGTGAAAGTTTTGTGCTATTAACTCAGCAAAACAGGCACGCACGGAACAGCGAATCGCACAACTCACTCACCGGGACAGAGTAGCCAGGATGTGACACGGCGGAGTTGCAGACTGCAAGCAAAGGTAACAAGGCGGACACGCCTTCCCTTCCCCGCCTCCGCTACCATCCAAGCCAAGCCCACCCAGTCTATAATCAGTCTAACTTTCTTCTCGAAACAATCAGTTGATATATTATTGTACCCATTCCTGCAGCTTACTATGGAACAATCAGTTGCTAGGCTGTAATGATTTGTGCAACTCGATGGCCTTTTTTCCATGGAGTTTCTCGATTGCCCTTTTCACTAAATAGGCGTTGTTCGTTGTGAGGCTAAATATGCTGCTTATGGTTTCATAATTTATAGGTAAACCCTTAATGGTCTTCATTTCTTCTTTTGAATCATGTCGTTTTGCCATGCCTATTTTGGTGCTCTGCTCACATTACATCCTCCAGTGACTGTAATATGCTATATATCCATATAAAAAATAGATCTAATGATTTTAGCTTCAACGTGATTATATAGTTAGTTTTCATACTAGCATTTAGTAGCAGCAGTCCATAATCGAGTTACTTTTCATTTTTTGTCTACTCATTGTCCTTCTTTGAAAGTGACCATGGGCAAGATTAACATATGATGGTACTCCAAAGGTTGAGGCTGCAGAAATCACAGCTTCATTGCTTGCATGCTATACGGAATCAATCCTGTACTATGTCCTTTTTGTTTTCCTTCTCCGCCAATATAGTTGGCGTCACTACAACAAGATGAGGTCCTATATACCTGCAAAATAACAAGATCATGTAATATATATCCTACTACAGTTTAGATGAGATCTTTACATCTAGCATTTGTTAGATGTATGTCATTCAAGATTCAACACTAACGCCTGCTCTCTCCTCCCTCTCTCTCACATGCGGTTAATCATACAAATTGGCTGCATCCCTATTTGTTTATTTTTGATAGAATGATGTATTTCTAACATCTTTTTTTTGTCTTCCCAGAAAGCCACCTATTCATCCAGATAGTTTAGAGTAGTTACATTTGTATTCTACAAATAAGTCAAAAAAAAACGTGTGGCAGACTGAATTTTTTTTGTTCATCCTTTGAAGGTAAATCAAAATCAAGAATTTAATGAAGAGATCAATCAAATCCAACATCCTTGCACTTGATAACATTATATGAAAATCCTCTATAATGGCCGTAGCAACGTGCGGGGTATCAACTAGTTGCACATGTTTCTAGCACATTAGGCCCTGTTGGTTTTGCTTGGATTGAAACCAGAGCGTGGAAACCACCCACGCATGGATTTGGTTAATCCCAACCCTCCACCCAAACCACAATAAATCCGGTTAATCCCTTCCCCTAATCTTTTTCTAGTCGTTCGGTTTGCACTTGGCTCGCTCCGTTCTGAAATCTGTTCGCTTGCTCGTCCCTGGAATTGTTTCACAGGTCATGTGACAATAATATTTTTCCAACCCAGGCTAGTACAAATGGATGGGATTAATCGGGCCAGAATTCGGAGTAACCGAACACGCTAGTTTTCATGGGCCGGAAAAAATTACTGGCCAGGCTGGATTTCTAGGGTCGGGCCACAATCCAGACCATTCCATGCATCTAAGGGATTAAACAGGCCTTAGTGGTTACAAATAAGTCACACCTGTGAGTTTGAGTGTCAACTCGAATTCGGGCCATTTGCTCAAACTGCAACAAAAAAAAAAAAAAAAAACTTACTGTAGGCTCGTAGATTTCAGTTCGAAACCCGAAGTGGTATCTAATGATAAACTTTCATCCAAAAATTGTGAAAGTTTTGTGCTATTAACTCAGCAAAACAGGCACGCACGGAACAGCGAATCGCACAACTCACTCACCGGGACAGAGTAGCCGACAGGACAGATACGGCCGGAGTTGCAGACCAAGCAGACAAGCAAAGGTAACAAGGCGGACACGCCTTCCCTTCCCCGCCTCCGCTACCATCCAAGCCAAGCCCACCCACGCTGCAGCCGGCACGCAACCCCCCTTCCTAGAACCAAGTGTCTCGCCCCCCGCCGAGGTAGCGTCCTCTCCAACACATACTCGCCACCACCTCCCGGCCACACACACACACACTAAAAATCTTCTTCCACTCCTACAAGTACCAGCCGGATATATACGGCAAGAAAACAACTCCACCTCCTCCTCATCATCCTGCTCCTTTGGTCCATCTCCAGGATAGCAAGCTAACGATCCGAGCAGCGAAGAAAGAGAGCTTCTTGGATTTGATCGCTCTGCGGCAAAGATGGTTGGGTCGGTAGTGATCGCGTCAGCTGGGCTCGGGATGCTGGCGGGCGTGGTGATGGCGAACCGGGCCATGGGCGAGGACGGCGTGCCGGCGGCCTCCAGGTGGGACGCGCGGCCGCGGTGCTCCACCTGCAGCGGCACCGGCCGGGAGGACTGCCTCTGCAACCGCTGGTCTGACGGCGACGTCGGCTGCGGGTCCTGCTCCGGGTCCGGCCGCAAGCGCTGCCGCAGCTGCGGAGGCTCCGGTACCGGCCGGCCGCTCCCGGCCAGGCTCGTCGTCCAGCAGCAGCAGAAGCTGCCGACCGCGCCCGGCCGAGGCAGAGACTACAACTGATATCCCATCTCATCACCGGTGGAAATGGAAGGTGCAGAGCAGCAGCACGAAGATAATAGTAGAAGAAAAAATTGTAATTCTACTTTACTACTACAAGAGAGATACTGTACAAGTTGAAGTTAGTGATTGCTTAGGTAGATGATCTGTTCTTTGTTGGCCTTGGAAGGTTGTAGCCGAATAATTGTGGATGTTATGTCTACAACGCATTTAGGTCCTTTATATATACTATATATATATATACATATATTAATTTCCGGAGATGGTTGTGGTTTCATTGTCTCCTTGTTCTACATTTTGTTAGTTCCTCCGACCCATATTAATTGACTTGGTTTTTTCTAAATACGAATGTATCTTGTATTAAAATATGTCTAAATACATTCGGATCTAGATAAATCTGAGTCAACTAATATGGGTCGGAGGGAGTACATGACTTTGTTATGCATTGGTTGATTGCTCCGGACGGCGGCCTCGTCCATGGTTTTGGTCAGAAAAACGATCTTGTTGTATATCAATCGAGTTATGGCTTAAGGTGGTGTTCACGCAGTACTTCAGCCTCTTCTTGATGTCGTTGCTTTGTTGGAAACATCTTTTGGGAGACTTGGTGGAACACACGGTTTGCCAAGAGCAGGAGTATTTGGGGCACAATGCACGCCATGGTCCCTACTTCCAAGTCTGAGACTTTGTTTGGACCGACCGAGTCCTTCCATTCAACCGACGACTCTCTAGGTGCAAAGAGTGAGTGGTACCTAGGCTAGGACAGTACTGAGGAGGTGCTCCTTCCTTGGAGGTGCCTAGCATTGGTCTTGAGTCTCTCGCTGGGCAAGGTAAAGCCTTCATTGTTGTAGGTGTATCTAGAGGAGGGGTAGCTTAACCGATCCCCTAAAATCGGTTAGAGGAGTAAAATTTGGTAGATGCCGCACCTAACCGATTTTCAAAACGGTTAGAGGAGTAAATTTTTACTTATCGGAGGAGTAAAAGTGGCGACCGACTTCTAAATTTACTCCTCCGATGCCATTTCCGAGAAAACATCCCGCCGCCGCCCATTCCCTGATCCGCCGCCTCCGCTTCATTTCGCCGCTCATTGCCGCCTCTCGAGTCGACGGGCGCTTCGTTTCCCGTCGCCCCGATTTGCAGCAAATCGGGCTCCATCGCTATCGATTCGTCGCAAATCGGAGCCGGCGTTGCCTCCGGTGACCACGGCAACACGAAGTCGGCTCCCAGGAGGCCGGCCACCACCAATGTCACGATGAGTGAGGCTCGCCCCCTCCTCTCCCACCACAAATCCCGCGAGACCCAGGGTTGGTACCACCTCCTCTACCGCCCACGACGAGTTTGGTCTGCGCGCGGGGCCTCTGGCCTGAGTTGGAGGATGCAGGGCCAATCTCCGCGGATGCAGCTGCTGGGAATGGATTGCCGGCACCACCGGCCGCAACCAACACAAGAGGAAAAAGGTGATTTTTCCCTCTTTTTTCAATATAAAATGGGAATAGAAGAAGTTGTGGCTTACATGCTTTTTGTTACAAATGTAGTACAAGAAATTCTACATGGAGCGAGGACGAAGACAACGGGTTGTATTTTGCATGGCACCATCAAACTCTTGTAGATGATACATTATACGAAGAGAGCGGTGTTTGTTCACCATTTCAACAATTTTGGGAAAACATTCATGAGAGTTTTAATAAAAAGACAAGAAAAGGTAGATCGATTAACTCGAGCTAGAGCAACAACAAATAAGAATGGAAAATCACAAGCCAAGGCAAGAGAAGCTGTAGAAAGAAGGGAGAAAAGAAGGTATGATGTTGAGCTTAGTAAAAAAGCTAAAGCTGAGACAAAGAAGATAATTGTTGATACCAAAAAAAGACCTTGAACAATAGTTGTCCGTAGCACACACTGCAATGACTTCGACCAGCGGACCAGCTTGTCCAATACCCTACACCATCGGGTCGCACGACGGAAGAACACCCAACATAAAGATGCACACTCCTCCATGTGAAATAAAAAGATTCATCCTCGTGTATCAACAGTCATCATCAGTCGGCTCATTGGTAAGGAAAGAGCTTCAAGCCTGATTTCTGGTGGCACACCCCCAAGCAAGCACCACTCTACGAGGGTGCGGGGAAAGCTATAGGCCCAAAACCTTCGCCTGCTTGTGACTAATTAACTACTCAACCTAGGGTGAACCAACTAGTATCTTAGAAAGAAACTCGGCTAATGAATAATCCTAGCGCCGAATAAAAAGAATTGTCCGGCAGACTAGCTGAGAAAAGGAGAAAGGAAGATTTCGGGTGGCACATCCCCAAGCAAGCACCACTCTACGAGGGGGCGGGGAAAGCTATAGGCCCAAAACCTTCGCCTACTTGAGACTAATTAACTACTCAACCTGGGGTGAACCAACTAGTATCTTAGAAAGAAACTCGGCTAATGAATATGCCTAGCGCCGAATAAAAAGAATTGTCCGGCAGACTAGTTGAGAAAAGGAGAAAGGAAGTAGTAGAAAAGAAGGAAGCTACAGAGAAGAAGTAAGCAATGTTAAAAGAGCAAGGTACTCTGATGAACTAAGAAAAACTAAGAAGATCAAGGAAAATCTCCAGCAAAAAATCCAAGACAGTGAACATGTTTTATGAGTTTTGGTTAAACTATACTCATAGTGCCATGTCCTTGTGTTATCTGTAATGGTCTTGTTTAAATCTATTTTGGTGTCCTGGAAATCAAATGACATCTTGTAATGTCACTTCTTTGAATGCTATCTGGAATAGTGGAACTCAAATGGCTTCTTGTAATGTCAAATGTTATCTGTCATTTGTTTGCTAAATTTGATCATCATTTAAATTTCGTATTTACATGTGCATTTGTTCTCATGTTCTGTCATTTGCAGTGGCGGAGCTGCACCTAGACTATGTAGTTAAGCGACCACATGAACAATCAGTTAGCATTGAAATTCCAGCTTTGAATACACCACAATTGCCTCCATAAATCCTAATTTTACACATCCCTACAGTTTCTTTTGAGATTTGACATCACTGCCTGCTAGTCTTAGCTCTTCCAGTGGCCATTTGAACTAGATGGCACTTGCATCATGATAAATAGACATGACAAGACAAATGCACACATAACCAACTAGTTCATGATCAACATTTTGCCACACATTACAACACATAACCTGCTGGTTCATTACAACTATGCCCTCAAGACCATTACATCAACTTGACTAACACAGCCTTGATCATGAGTAGAACACACATCAAAAAGCAAATCTACGACTATCTCCAAAAGTTGGACTCGTTCCTTCAGCAGCACAAGCACTGAGCTCCAATGGTTCATCGTCATCTCCTCCTGTCAAGGGGATGTTGCTTCCTTCTCTTTCTATCTCAACTTGAGTTCTTCCATTCTTTCCTCAGCCCATCCGAGTGCTTCTACATTGATTCTCCTCCAAGATAATTGTTATCGAGCAAATAGATCATGTATTCGAGCTCCTAGTGCCAAAAATTGCAACTGCTTTGCACATTGCAAAACTATACACACTCCAACGAAATTTGGACTCAACTCACGCAAAATTTAGTGAAATCTCCAAATTTCTCAAACAAAAGAAGCACATTGACCTTACCCCATGTTTGGGACACTTGTTTTTAGACCCACCCATCGTGCTCTTTCGTGCCAGAGCGAGATTGTTGCACAAGACGACCACAGCCGTGGCACGTGATGACCGGGATGAAGGGGGCATGACGGCACAAAGCAGAGACTGAAGAACATGAGCCTGACATGGCGGATAGGCAGAGCGGACCTACTATGGCGGATCTACTCTGGCGACAGCGGACTTACTCCGATGAGCAATGGGAGGGAGGGTGTGGCTAGGGCTCGAGCTAGAGAGGGGCAGTAATGGGCGATTTGTGAATTTCTCGCGGAGATTAGTCATAGACGCACCAATTTTGCAAACAAACCCCCGAAGAAATTGATGGCTTCTCACTTAGCCCCCACATATCCTGGTAGGTGGAGCGCCACTTTGGCAAATACGGCTACTATATATGTGCGAAAACGAGGGCCAGCGAGAACTGCGTTGCTGGAACTTGGACCGGGTCTTTTCCCCCACGCGCCGCCAGGGTGAGGAAAAAAGACCTTGCCCTAGGGTACTCGCCTTCCAACGCCGGCCTCCGGCGGCTCCCCCCTCCAGCGACCTAGGTCGTCGGTGGTGAGAGGGGTCGCCGGATCCACGCGTGTGGATAGTCTTAGTCTAAAGTAGATTCGTTTTTAGACTGTTCATCGTCTTTGTTTTGGGGATGAAGATGACGGTGCTGAATAAATTTTCTTCAGATCCTTCCCTAATGGATTTGAAGATCAGTCTATCCAAGCAAGGATGGTGTGGCGGTGACGCCATCCTCGTGGTGGATTTGTGTCCTCAGGCTCATATGCGCGGCGTTTTGCTCCAGCGCCGGCGCGGAACCTGGGAGGTAGTCCAGGAGCGGATGCAGATTGTGATCTGCATCGACGGCATCTGGAAGATGGCGGATCGTGTGCTGGGTCTGTGGTTTGTGGATGGCAGGTGTGGCTTCCTTCTTCAGCGTCTTAGTCGTGCGGAGGGGCTAGATCTGGAGCTCGATGTCGTGTCCGGGGTGTTCCCCCGGTCTGATTCGTTCAACGACAATGGTTTCACCTTTGGTGAGCCACCTTAGAGGTCCGCAAAGCTGCATGTCAGCGATGGAGCCGCATCGAGCTCGGGTGAGGAGGTGATCCATCATTATTTCCTTTGGTGGCCGCTATGGTGGTGCCAGAGGCAGGTGATGGGCGTCGGCGTCATGTTCAGAGGTTTCTTCGGTTTAGATTGTTTTATTTCTTGGCCGGTGGTCCTTTGCGCAAAAGTTTGCGTTTTGCTGTCTTTTCAATTTTGTCAGGTTGGTGTTTACGTGACTTGTACTATGATCTTTATGATATATAAATGAAACACGTATTACCATGAAAAAAAATACGGCTACTATGAGACGGCTCGTCGTATTTTACCGTAAATCATGTATTTGTCGGTGACCGTATTGAACATGCGAGCAAGTTTAGGTACTATGGGTGAATTCTACTCTTGTGTTTCTTCCACAGCTCCGCGCTGAAGTCATTTATCATGTCGACTCTGTCGTCCTCGTCGCCCTCCACCTCCACGTACCCCTTGGCGCACAGCTCGGTGTGGATCCGGGCCTGGGTCTCCTCCATGATGCGGTACATGCTCTCCATGCGGGCCACTCGCTGCTCCATGCGGACAGCTCGTCGCTCCCTCAGCCACCGCAGCAGCTCCACGATCTCCTCGTCCATCTCCTGCGGGGGCTCCGCCGCTATAGGTATGTTGTCCTCCTTCTCTTCCTCCTCCTCCTCCTCCTTGGCGGTGTCGTCGCCGACCACGGCGAAGGCGGCGGCCGGCAGTTCTAGGTTCACCTCCATGGACGTGATGTACCACTCGACATCCTCGTCGGGCATACGGTCCCTCTTCGTCTCCTGGGTCGCGATCTCGACGTCTGCTATAGGTGCGTCGTCCTCGGTGACGTCATCGCCGACCACAACTGCGGCGGCGGGCGGCAGCTCTACGTTCACCGCCATGGACAACATGTCACTCTCGACTTCCTCGTCGGGCATACGGGCCCTCTTCATCTCCTCCGTCGTCTCCGTCATGTCCCTCGGCGTCTCCTCCACCGCGATCTCTCGACGTACCTCAGCGCACGGGTGCGGTACTGCGGCGGCCTTGCTCAATCTCACTCTATTTATACCGTGTGGCCTTTGAACCGGAATCAGCCTTTGGTACGAGCCGTTGTCGGGCCAAACTCCGTCACAGGCCAGGCACACCTCTCTGGACCCGTCCGGGCTCCATCCAGCTTCCGAGCCCATTAATCTTCTTTTTTCCGCTCAAAATAAAATAATCCCTCTTTTTTTTCAGAGAATCTCAGTGGCCGCAGCACAAAAGCGACGATGGCCCCTCCCCTGTGCTTATATTCTAGACAAATCCAACTAACACTAATCCACTCAGTTTAAGAAACTAGGACGTTTGTTTAATGGGGACTTTCCATGTGTGTCATCGTCACGTCCAAACCCCTCCTTTCCTAAAGGCAGTGGGCATAGTTACATGGAAATTTTAGCTCCATTGTTTATCTTGTTGTGCTATTTTTTATTTCAGTAACGTGCAGAAGAATTGCGTGCCAATTTCTTTAAGCTTTTTTAAGGCAACTTCAATAAGATTGGGAGGAGATTTAATTACAGTAGAATGTTCAGGGGTGGAGCTAGATTAAATTTGACAGCATTGCATTTTAGATCAATCAGCTAGTTGTTTTTTATTCTGATTAAGGTGGAGCACACATTTTTTAAGCTAGTTGCTAAGTCAAACTAGTCGGGAAGTAAGACCATCTCCACTCGTTCGCCAGGCCAAAATCCTGTGCAATTTAGAGTTAGATGGATGAAACTTGCGGACTAGGCCAGCCGCGTTCCAAAGGGCACGTAAACTTAAAAGTTGGGCCAAAATTTGACAAAAGTTGGCGAAATTTATTCAGCCGATTGCATTAAAATATAGACGATTTCCGTACATATTATGTCAAATTCGGACATATACCCGAATTTTGACTCCAGTAGGCTAAGAAAAACTTAAAAACAATGAAAACGGTAAAACAGAACTTGACGATGTCAACGGCGTGCCGATCACATGCTGAAGTTGCGGTAGAAGATGGTGTGCTCGGCATCCTTGGTGCCGTTGTCGTCGCTCGGTGGGTTCGGCGGCCTGGAGCTACCCTGGACGGCGTCGCTGCAGCGCCACTGCTGCGACGAAGGCCCCGACCTGCCCTCATCCTCGTCGAGGTGGATGAGCGGCCGCTGGCGCTGGGCCTGCTCCCGCAGACGCCGGATGAACTCGGCCTCCTCTCGCTCCCATTCCTTCCTGGACCAGGCGCACACGTCGGGGACTGGCATCGGCGGGATGTCATTTAGAGAAGCCTCCATCGCCATCTTCAGGAAGAACTCATCCTCGTCGACCAGAACCGCCCACTCCGCTGGCTCCATCTTCGGCTTGTGTAGCTTCGGCCTCGCCAGCCTCAGGTGGCCACTCGACGGCGAAGGCGTGCGGCGTTTGTTGATGACGATGCCGCGTGAATGCGTCCGCGGCGACGAGCCCACCGGTGACTCCGCCTCCCGCTTAACGGCAGAAGGGCCAGCGAACTCACTGGCACCGAGCCGGAGGAGCGTGAGGATGACACCGAGGAAGAATACAAGGTGTTGGCCATCCTCCTAGGCATCCAAGAAGCAGCCCCACGGCGAGTGCGGTGGATAGCCCAGACGAGGGACGTTGTCGTCAGCGATGTTGTCGAGGACGATGACCAGGGTCCGTCCGGGCACGCTCCACCACCAGTGACGGCCTTCAGCATTTTTACGCACCCAGCGGCGACCCTCAACCCTCGTGGTAGGCTAGATCCCTCGCCCGCCGCTCGGTGAAGTCGCAGCCGCCGAGCGCTCTTCTCCTCTTCGTCGGAACTTCGAGCTTTGGGTTGGGGGAATGGGGGAAGGAGTGTGTGCTCTGGGGACGGTGAGAGTGGTCGACATTTATAGCCAAATGGGGAAAGAGTGACGAGGGCGGGAGGGGTGTAGCGGCGAGGGCAGGAAAAGGGAAAGTGGCGAGAAGGTGGGCGGGTGGTGACACGCCATTACGGCGACGCGTGGGTGAGTGGTCAGGCGGCCGTTTGCCCACGGTCTGTCGCGGGAGTCGAGGCGTCGGGATGAGGATGAACTACTTCAGTCCCTGATAGGGCGGGGCCACCAACCTAGATTTTTTCCCACCGATTTAGCTTGATCTGGCATTCCCAGGCCACAGGTGGCTCCCCGGGTTCGGCCTGGAAATGCCGGATGTAATTTGGGTTGAATCCGGCGAAAAGTAGGCTCCTGGGAACGCGATTGGGCGATTTTTTGCTGTCTGGATTAAAAAATCGGCCCAGGGAGGCCCTCCCGAGAATGTGAGTGGAGATGCTCTAACATAAGGTAGTCTCATCTATATGTTACTAAACGTCTAGTATCATGCATGCAATGCCCATTTATTACTGGTTGTAGATACATCTTGGTGTATGTGATGTTATGGTAAATTACCACAAGTCTCTCTTTTATTATTTAATGACAAGTCATGCTATCAAAATACCTAGTTGACACTACATGTAGTTACATGTTATCACTTATGTTAGTTACAACTAGTTTTTGATTAATTATAGTATAAGTACCATAGGTGATAACATGCATGTCACCTAGTCAGAAAAGACAATACGTCAACAATTAGTAATGTAAGAGACTAATGGAGTAACATGTTACCGTCACAGCACAATCCCCGATGCTAATTGAGTCTACAATAATTAATGAAGGTCTCTATGTTATCATACATATGGCACTTCACACTATGGAGTTAGCAACATATGCATGTTGTTAGTCTAAGTTACTCCCAGACATGACTAGTCTCATGTTAGTTAAAAGGATAAACCGGCTACCAAAAAGAGCACAAAGTACTACCTCCTCGCCTAGTCGCCTCTATCTCCACGTTGCTTTGTCGATATAACAAGATCTCTGAGAACACCTTTGCATACAAGGATCCTTTTAGAGCTGATGAACCGGTTCATAGCAAGTACGAGACTGAGACTTTGTGGCACCTCGGCTGGCATCTTCCTTGTGATCACCATATCTGAGGCCATCATCTGAGCAGCCGAAGAAGAGGAACGTCGTCGCCTATCGTCATACACGTGCCCAACAATAAGACAACAAACACACAACTGCAACATATGGCGTGACCGCCACCCGCGAGAGTGCCGAACACCGACCACCAATCATGAATCTCACCAAATCCAAAGTCCGGCAAGACGGTCGAAGCACCTGCCCCTCCCTCTGACACCATCGGTTGGAGTGACGACACTGAGATGTAGGAAGAGGAGTGGAAATTTATTCGGAAGCAATTTTGTCTCATCCATATAATTAGCACACTAGTTCAACCCTAACTACATGTTGGAGCCAAAACCCTGAGGTCCCTACCCCTTCCCATTTCTAGAACAGCCGAGAGAGGAGGCAGGGACCTACAACTTGCCCACTGTAGTTGGGGGTAAATGGTTCACCTCCTCGATCCTTCTTTATAGAGCGATTCTTGGGTTGGGAGAAATAATCTTCAAATAGTAAACACAAATCAAAGAATTGTGACCCACCAGGCTCCCATGCCACTCCCGCGTGGGCGACCCAAACCCTAGAGTAGCTTCACCCTAAATCAATGCCATCCCTCCCTTGTCGTCGCTGTCGTCGACCGAATAGCGGCAGAGGGGGGGCCCCCGGTCCCTCCTTCTCCAACCATGCTTCTCCTCTCCCACCCGTCTGACCGTGCTACTCAAAATCCCCGACGTCGATGAATTCGAGGCGCTCTCTGGTGACTGGTACGGTAGGCAGGTGGTCCGTTCAAGAGGTTAGGTAGCCTATGTGTGGTGTCGTCTGGCGGCACCCAGATCAAGTGCTTTTTGGCAAGATCTAGATCGTGGACACCTCGCATGGCTTCCTATCGTATGGGGTTGACTCATCGGCCGGTGAGCTGCCTCCTGGGCATCTTCTGGTGTGCGTTGGCTGAATCAAGGTGGTGCAGGCATCGGGGAGGTTGACATTGGCATGCGACCGTGGAGATGTGTTTGAAGCGATGGAAGGGGTGGCCGGCCTCGCGCGACTGATGGCTCAATACACAATGCCCAGAAAAGTGCTTGGTGTGTGGTGTTGATGTAGAGCTCGTTGAGAACCCCAAGAGGAAGGTATGATGAGCACAGCAGCAAGTTTCCCTCAGTTATGAAACCAAGGTTTAATCGAACCAGTAGGAGCAAGGAAACACCCCAAAGGTGTTGCTAGCTGAGCCTTGGCAGGGCGCACTACCTGTGCTAGTAGCAACGTGGGGACCTGCACAACACAACCATGGAACTTTGTCCCAACTTGCGATGAGGTTGTCAATCTCACCGTGTTTTGCGGAAAACAAAGGATTAAACGTATCGAATGGAAAGAAGTAAAAGTTTGCAGAAAGTAAACACAAAGCAGTAAAAGATTGTAGATTGTATGTAAAGTAAAAGGACCGGGATCCATAATTCACTAGAGGTGGCTCTCCTTAGATAGATAGCATGCTGGGTGAACAAATTACAGCGGGGCAATTGACAAACACCGAGAAAGCAATACATGCATATACTAATCATCTTGACTCCTCTGAGACTTGATTGGGCATTACAACATAATACATAGACCGCCATCAAACTGCATCTATGACTAATAATCCACCTTTAGGTTATCATCCGAACCCCCTCCAGTATTAAGTTGCAAGCAACAGATTATTGCTTTACGAACTGCGTGTAAAGTAAACAATACGATTGTTCTATGAACAAAGGATCGTTGTTTTCTCCCTAGTAGCAACAAAGACATCTAGTACCTTAGAGATTTGTCACTTCCCAGTTACGGAGGCATGAACCCACTATCGAGCATAAATACTAACTCTTGGAGTTGCTAGCATCTACTTGGCCAAGATAGCTACTACCAACGGAAAGCATGCAAGATCTCAAATAACAAAGACATGATAGAATCAATAATCAATCTAAAATAGCATCTCAATATCCATCGGATCCCCACAAACACAACATGTATGAATTACAAATAGATGATCTTGATCATGAACGGAGCTCACAAGATCTAAACATGAAAGCACAAAGGAGGAGAAACCAGCCATCTAGCTACTACATGGATCTGTAGTCCAAGGATGAACTACTCACGCATCACGCCGAAGGCTTGCATGGTGATGAAGAAGGCCTCCAGGGTGAATTCCCCTCTCCGGCAGGGTGTCGGGAAGAGCTTCAGATCCCTCCCGATCTAGGGATGGAGATGACGACTCTGAGACTCTTTCGTGGATTTTTGATCAGTACTTAGGGTTTTCGTCCCGAGGGCAACTTATAGGAAGGAAGGAGAGGGGGTCTTTGGGGTCGGCTGGACCACCCCTCAGCACGGGCCAAGCCGCCGCCGACCAGTGGTGTGGCTGACCCCGGCCCTCTCCGTCTCGTATTCTGGCACTTGATCCCTTCTGGAACAATAGGCACTTAGGCTTTTGTCCCGTCCAATTCCGAGAATATTCATTTTCTGACTTTTCTGGAACCAAAAACAATAGAAAACAGGCAACTGGCACTGTGGCTCTTGTTAATAGGTTACTCCAAAGTTGGAATAAAACACAAGAAAGTGGATAAAACTAAGCATGGAACATCAAAAATTATAGATACATTTGAAATGTATCAACATCCCCAAGCTTAACTCCTGCTCGTCCTCGAGTAGGTAAGTGATAAAAAGAAATAATTTTTGAGGTGACATGCACCATCAAAGACTTGATCAAAGTATTTGCAAAACATTCAAGGCTGGGATCATAGTACTTCAATCATAACATGAAAGACAAAGTTCTAGCAATAAGCAAAGAAACTAAGATGCAACATGAAAAGGCACAAACAAAAGATTCATGAATAACAATGCTTTACAAGACGTTTATTTGTTTCACATAAAGAAAACATAGCATAATAGTATTCAGCTTGTCCCTCAAGAGAGTAGCAAATATAAATGCATAGGACACCTTCAAAGTTCATAAGAGTGACTAGATACAATAGTTTCAAACAAGCAATAACAAGTTATGCATCAATCAACTAGTATTGGGACAATGCACATAGAACTAAGAATGGCCACTATGCTCTCAAAGTAGGTGCATAAAGTTAGAAGGTGGAGACTCAATATAATGGTGGAAGAAAGGCCTTTTGTAAAAAGGAAGTAGGGAGTCAAGTCTCATAAAGAGCTTCCAAAAATTATGGTACTTATAGCTTTCAGCTCTCATTGCCTCTATCATAAGCATCTTGAAGTGATTAAGGTTAAAATGAACAAACTATGGTGTACATGCTTGACGAAGTATAAGTCAGAAATCTCATGTCCCTTGTATACGAGGGCCGCTCCTCATGCTACTCAAGTTTAGTCACCGGTAAGTTCTTGTCATTGTAAGTACATGTGTATCATTGAGAACCGCCAACGGGGTACCCCTTGCCCGATGATATGGAAGAATCCCCATATCAAAATGACAAGGCAAGCAGACAACGAGCATCTCAGCATTGTTCTTATTTACCATGGGAATATGGTGCTTTTTTTCTCTCTTTCCTCTTTTCATAGTATCTCTTTTTTTTCTTTTCTCTTTTTTCTCAATAGGACTCTTTTTTATATAAGAATAATGCTTCATAGACAGCTCATTATGGTTACGTTGCAGGTTTCCACCATGCCAGCATGGATTAGACCAGCGGCCCAGGCGTTTCTCTAACACATATACATAACTCCATGGACTTACAAGCTCCCCTTTCATTTCACACCGACGACATCCATATACAAAAGAGCATGACATCAACTAGGTATAAGTACCAAGTGCAATGTTGAAAGCGTTCCCCATGAAAGCATGGTTCTGCTAATTCCCAACAAATAAGTGCAAGCATATACAACATAGACGACACAATGGTTCAAGTTTATTAGAGGCAATAAAGTAAAGTGTGCCATCAAGTTCGTGAGAGCTTTAATCACTAGTTTTCTCATAACAAGTGAAAGGTAAACAAAAGCATGAATATACTTGGAATAGCATAAGCTAGTAGGTAGGTATGGTGGACTCTTTGGAAAAACTTGGTTTAGGGAGTTGGATGCATGAGTGGAAGTCATACTTTGTTGTGGAGGCTAGCAAAAGACTGGGAGCGACAAACTAAGAGAGCAATAATGGCCATAATCATGCAGAGCGACAAAACATCATTGATCAAAGCATAAAGTGATACTACAAGTTGAAAACTAAAGGATCATAAAGGCTATGGTGACTTGAGATAGTCATAACATGGCGTGAGCATGTGCCAAGTCAACCCAAATAAAGCATCAAAGGAGAATACCACTATACTATGCTTTAATATGCTAAAACAACGCATGATTCATCCAAGGCACATTAAGCAATCTCAATTGTTTATAACAAGTCATGCTACAGCAAAGAATACTAAGCATAAAGCCAAAACAATATCAATCATGGCATGACAAAGCATAGCCACAGTCAAAAACGAGCTCTTTTTACCACATAAGCATGAACTTTCCTACTCTTTTCCAAACCAAACCAAACTATTTGCAAACCAAAGTGTGAAAGAGGGGGTCCAACCAACTTATTCAGAAAACTAAGAAAACCAAGAAAACTAAAAACCAAAACGAAAACGAAAAAGAAGATGCTCCAAGAGAAACACAACTGTGCACGAAACAATAAAAATGAAGCGTTTGGAAAAAACCTGAAATTTTTATTGATGAAGAAGGGGATGCCTTGGGCATCCCCAAGCTTTGACGCTTGTACTTCTTGGATATTTCTTGGGGTGACACGCGTGGCATCCCCAAGCTTGAGCTTTAGTCCATCCTTCATCTCATTACTCATTCCTTCCATACACCTGAAAATTTTCCTTCATACAAAACTTCACACAATCTCATTAGCAACATTAGTGCACTTAAGATAAATAAGTCTCAAGTTTCAGTTCTAACACCAAATAAACTTCCATTAGAATACTAGATACTGTATCACTTACCCCAGAAAGCTCAATTCCCCAAAAGAACTCAAAAAGGAACCCACAAGAAGCAAATGCAGAAAATGGCAGAAACCTGTCAAAACAGACCAACAGGTAAAGTCGAATTTTTTCGAAGACCTTATGTTGCTCAAATCAAAAAGTGTTGAACTAACTAAAGTTAGATAAAAACCTGGGGCAGAAGCACAAAAAATTACAGCTCAATCCTACGTACAGAACTCTCTCAGGAATTTTTACGGTGAAGCACAAAATCTGTTTCGGGACAGCAACTTTCCCAATCATTACTTCACTCTCATTAGAGGTTACTCTTGGCACAAAAAGCAAATAAAAAGGATAAGGAGAGGTTATTACAGAGGTAATAACTTACAAGACTCAACTAAAACTCTTGGGTTATCTCCCAACAAGTACTTTTCTTTAACGCCTTTAAGTTAGGCATAAGAAGCAAAGAAAGAATCAAGTGTTCTCAAATGAAGAAGCATTAAGACCAAATTTTGTTTTCATAAGAGAAGCAAAAGAAATCTTTTCTCTCTTTTTAGGGAAGTTTTCTATACCTTTCTTGAGTGGGAGTTGATATTTAATGGTTCCTTCCTTCATATCAATGATGGCACCAACAGTTCTAAGAAAAGGTCTTCCCAAAGTAATAGGACAAGAAGCATTGTATTCAACATCCAAAACATAGAAATCAACAGGGACATAGGAATCATTAACCATAATAAGAACATCATTAAGACTCCCCATGAGTTTCTTTTTAGCATTAGCATCAAGTGGGACATTCAAATAACAATCTTCAAGAGGAGGCAAATCAAGCATATCATAAATCCTTCTAGGCATAATAGAAACACTACTATCAAGATCACATAAAGCTTTGAAATCAAAGTCATTCACTTTCATATTAATGATGGGTTCCCAACCGTCTTCTTGCTTTATAGGAATAGAAGCTTTATGTTTCATCTTTTCTTCTTTAATCTTTATGAGAGCATCAGTAATGTGTTTTGTAAAAGCCATGTTCATAGCATTAGGACTTTTAGCAAGCTTTTGTAGGAACTTAATAACTTCAGAGATGTTGCAACCATCAAGATCAAAATCAACTTTATCATCTAAAGTAGTAGAACTATTACTAGCCTCAACACTAGTGGTGGTAATAGTAGAAACACTAATGTTTCTAGCAATTTCATCTTCTCTTTCCCACTTAGCATGTAATTCAGCTAATAGTCTAACATTTTCATCAATTCTTATTTGTATGGCATTAGTAGCTGCAAAGGGATTCTCATTAGTTTCGGGTTTAGCAGCCATTTTATTAATCAATGAAGATTGAGCTTTAGACAAAGATGATATATTTCTTTCAGCATTAGAGAGTTTCAATTGTAGACTAGGAATTTCCCTATTTAGACTCTTAAGTTGATGGCTAATGTTCTTCAAAATGATAGATTGTTCCTCCATTGTTTTAGTAAATAGTCTATTTGCTCATATTGCATTTGCATAAAGTTTTTAGTGGCTCTTTCAACTTCCAAAATTATACCTTCACTAGGTAATTCGGATTTACCATTGTTGGGAGGATATGTATTATAATTGTTGTTACCAAAATTGTTCCTATAAGCATTATTACCATAAGCATTATTTCCAAAGTTGTTATTTCTTATGAAGTTCACATCAACTTGCTCTTCTTGAGCAACCAAAGAGGCTAAAGGAACATTATTTGGATCAATATGGGCTTTCCCATTAACAAGCATGGACATAATAATATCAATCTTATCACTCAAGGAGGAGGTTTCTTCAACAGAATTTACCTTCTTACCTTGTGGAGCTCTCTCAGTATGCCATTCAGAATAATTAACCATCATATTGTCCAATATTTTTGTTGCAGCACCCAAAGTGATGGTCATAAAGGTACCCCCAGCAGCTGAATCCAATAGGTTCCTTGAAGAATAGTTCAATCCTGCAAAAAAGTTTGGATGATCATCCAAGCAGTCAGTCCATGAGTGGGACAATTCTTTACCAAAGATTTCATTCTTTCCCAAGCTTGAGCAACATGCTCATTATCAAGTTGTTTAAACTTCATTATTTCACTTCTCATGGATATAATCTTAGCAGGAGGATAGTATTTTCCAATAAAAGCATCTTTGCACTTAGTCCAAGAATCAATACTATTCCTAGTTAAGGAATTCAACCATTCTTTAGCTTTTCCTCTCAAAGAGAAAGGAAACAATTTTAGTTTAATAATATCACCATCTATATCCCTATGTTTTTGCATCTCACAAAGTTCAACAAATTTATTTAGATGGGAAGGAGCATCTTCATTACCAATACCAGAAAATTGCTCTCTCATAACAAAGTTGAGCAAAGCAGGTTTTATCTCAAAGAAAGTATTTTCAGCCACAGGTGGAGCAATGGGAGTGCTCATAAAATCATTGTTGTTGGTGCTAGTGAAGTCACACAACTTAGTGTTTTCAAGAGTAGTCATTTTTTTGGGTTTTCAAATAAGAAAGCAAACAATTAAAACTATTTTTTTGGATTTTTGAAGAATAAAACAAGCAAACAAAGCAAAAAGGAAACTAAGCAAAACAGAAACAACAAAGTAAAGAGATTGGTTATGAGGGACTCCCCTTGTGAAGATGTCCTTGACTCCCCGGCAACGGTGCCATAAAATCGCTTGATGGCTCAATACACTGCGCCCAGAAAAGTGCTTGGTGCGTGGTCTTGATGTAGAGATTGTTGGGAACCCCAAGAGGAAGGTATGATGAGCACAGCAACAAGTTTCCCTCAGTTATGAAACCAAGGTTTAATCGAACCAGTAGGAGCAAGGAAACACCCCAAAGGTGTTGCTAGCTGAGCCTTGGCAGGGCGCACTACTGGTGCTAGTAGCAACGTGGGGACCTGCACAACACAACCACAGAACTTTGTCCCCAACTTGCGATGAGGTTGTCAATCTCACCGTGTTTTTGCGGAAAACAAAGGATTAAATGTATCGAATGGAAAGAAGTAAAAGTTTGTAGAAAATAAACACAAAGCAGTAAAAGATTGTAGATTGTATGTAAAGTAAAAGGACTGGGATCCATAGTTCACTAGAGGTGGCTCTCCTTAGATAGATAACATGTTGGGTGAACAAATTACAGCGGGGCAATTGACAAACACCGAGAAAGCAATACATGCATATACTAATCATCTTGACTCCTCTGAGACTTGATTGGACATTACAACATAATACATAGACCGCCATCCAATTGCATCTCTGACTAATAATCCACCTTCAGGTTATCATCCGAACCCCCTCCAGTATTAAGTTGCACGCAACAGATTATTGCTTTATGAACTGCGTGTAAAGTAAACAATACGATTGTTCTATGAACAAAGGATCGTTGTTTTCTCCCCAATAGCAACAACACATCTAGTACCTTAGAGATTTCTGTCACTTCCCCAGATTACCAGAGGCATGAACCCACTATTGAGCATAAATACTAACTCTTGGAGTTGCTAGCATCTACTTGGCCAAGATAGATACTAACAACAGAAAGCATGCAAGATCTCAAATAACAAAGACATGATAGAATCAATAATCAATCTGAAATAGCATCTCAATATCCATCGGATCCCCGCAACCACAACATGTATGAATTACAAGTAGGTGATCTTGATCATGAACGGAGCTCACAAGATCTAAACATGAAAGCACAAAGGAGGAGAAACCAGCCAT
This sequence comes from Avena insularis, assembly GCA_023614405.1. Lineage (NCBI taxonomy): Eukaryota > Viridiplantae > Streptophyta > Magnoliopsida > Poales > Poaceae > Avena > Avena insularis. The sequence continues at coordinate 462,069,587 of CM042691.1, read as the reverse complement.
CTAGCTACTACATGGATCCGTAGTCCAAGGATGAACTAATCACGCATCACGCCGGAGGCTTGCATGGTGATGAAGAAGGCCTCCAGGGTGAATTCCCCTCTCCGGCAGGGTGCCGGGAAGAGCTTCAGATCCCTCCCGATCTAGGGATGGAGATGGCTGACTCTGAACTCTTTCGTGGATTTTTGATCGGGTACTTAGGATTTTCGTCCCGAGGGAAACTTATAGACGGAAGGAGAGGCCGAGGGGGTGCTGGGGTCGGCCAGACCACCCCCTGACGCGGGCCAAGCCTGGCCGCATGGCCAGGTAGTGTGGCCGGCCCCTGGCCCCTCTCCGTCTTGTATTCTGGCACTTGATCCCTTCCGGAAAAATAGGCACTTGGGCTTTTGTCCCGTCCAATTCCGAGAATATTCATTTTCTGACTTTTCTGGAACCAAAAACAATAGAAAACAGGCAGTTGGCACTGTGGCTCTTGTTAATAGGTTAGTCCAAGAAATCATAATAAAAGTACTCCAAAGTTGGAACAAAACACAAGAAAGTGGATAAAACTAAGCATGGAACATCAAAATTTATAGATACATTTGCAATGTATCAGCGACCATCATGTCCTCTTTGATGACGGGTGAAGGTGGGATCCTCGGTTGCTAGGGCGATGGACCTGGTCAGTGGGAGTCGTGGCGCTCTGGTCGGGGTCACGGCTCGGGTGCTTGCTATTGGTTACGGTTGCGATGGCGGCGTGGTGACTGGGGAGTGTCTTGTAGTGGGTGTGGTTCAGCTTCGATTGACCACTCTGGGGTTCGGATACAGACTTCTTGCCGAGGTGAAAACCTTCTCGTAGTTTCCGGGGCCAGCGATGGTGACGCTCATGGGCACCGCTTTCTTCCTGAAGATGTCGTCGCAGCTTCCTTTCTATCCACCTGATTCTCTAGGGGAAACCCTTGATCTCCTCAGATCTCCTCCGTGGCGGGACATTTTGGTGCTTCACCCTTCTTGAAGGCATCATCTTGGAGACTACAACGTGTCTCTCTGTTAGTGGTGATGTATGGTGAAGCTCCCTGGAGGCAATATCTGTAGCGCTAGCAAGGATCCCGAGAAAGGGACTCCGTCTTGGAGATTGATGATGCGTTGTCTAGGCAACACCTTGGGTGGCCATCTTGGCCATAGATCATGGAGACGAATGTGTCGACCATGAGATGAGCTCCAGGTTGCAACAGTTGGTTGGCCAAGATCTCCGCCTTGCCGCTCCACCGATATCTTCTCCTTCCACGTGCTACCTCACCATCCATAAAGAAAGGACAAACCGTAGAGGAACTGCATCGAGCCGCCGCAATCCATCGATGCCGCGCAAATAAACCAAGCTCCCCCCTCAGAGCTCCTGCCCGAGATGAGGAGGAGAAGCCAAAGATGATGCAGCGGCAACGAATCTAAAACCTACAACACCATCTCCAGGTAGAAGAGGACGACGTAGAGTGTAGCCTCTTCCCCTCGCCTCCATGGTCGACCGGGAGAGGCTCCGCCACATCACGCCCTCGCCGCAACGCCTCTCCTCCTCGCCACCTCGGTCGTCCAGGAGAGACATCATCGCTTCCAGTCTCTGCATCCGAAGACAACTCCTACAAGGGCGCTTATTGATGATTGGGTTGCCCATCGCTGAAGCATCACCAGGCTGCTTTGTAACAACCTCGGACCCTGCGCTCTAAGTTCAAGCCTGGATGAACCAGAAGTGCTTAAAATAGTACATCGGGGGCCCAGGGACCACCCACGTGTAGACCCGTCGGCCGTCCTAACCACTTCCAAGACATCGGGACAAGAGCGAGCGGCGTAGGCAACATGCGAAGAGATCAAATACATACACAAGTGAGTATGTATGCAAGCTACCTTACAACAGTTCTTAGAGCCATTCCATCTAAAAGAAATAGAAATATTGCAACGCCATATGGCAAGATCCAAATATCCTAAATAGAGATAATAGTTTAGGATAGCTCCTCATACATCAAACATCAGAGTATCAAGCGGAAGAGGGAAACAAGATCCGAGTACGGACAAGAAGCAAATCAGCATAAGATGCCACATAAGTAAGCACATCCCTCCCACAGATCTCGCGGATCCCCATCCCCGGAATCTCTACACCGCGTGATTGTTGCCAACGTCGTCTGTCTCCTCCACCAGTATCCATCTTGCGAATACACCTGTTCATCTGAATCAAACAATTTATCGTGTGAGACCCTAGGGGTACTCAGCAAGTCTTTATGCCTCTAAAGGGGACATAACCTAGGATGACGCAATTGCAGCAAAAGATAATACTAACAAGTCTATAGATACTCGCTAACCATCCGCCTAACCAATGATAGACGGATGTCCATTAATTAGAAACAACAGTTATAATAGTATAAAGTAACAGATCCATCCTCCTTCTCGCTTACTAACGAGAAAGCGGACGAACAACCCATCCGTTGGTAGTTTTATTAACCATTCCATGAGTGTTGTACTATTTACTAGACAGGTATTTAGTCAAATTAAAAGCGGTACTTTAGTTATACTTGTCTATGATCGAGAAACTGTGCTCCAAGTCGTCCATAACCGCGAACACGGCTTTCGGAAAGATTTACCCTGCAGGGGTGCACAAATAGCAACACACACATGATCAACCTCGGAAAACCAAATCAAAACCCAACGAGGCTTTCACGACAAAGCAATCACAGGATTCTTAAAATATTTCAGGGGGCCACCCCAATAAGCTACCCGCAACGAAGTTGGCCGGCCCCGAGATGGACCCAGGGTTTGCGAGAACGGCTATAAACGACTGTGAACCCGAAAGTGTGTCTGGGCTTGTCGATACCGCGAAAACGTGCCGCGATCCCTAAATAGTACAGGTGCTCCATGCACAATCTTAAATAAAACAGTAAAGCATGGCATAAGTACATGATAGTAATAAAGCCCCAAACTAATTTGTGGCCCCAAGAAATAAAGTACGAATCAAGCTCTGGCAAAGGGGGATTCATAGAGTCTCTCGTATGTGGACAGTGCAAATAGTCAAGGAACAGGAATCAAGTACTCGGGGTCCTACGGGACACAAGTGGGCATGAAAACCCAAATAGCAGATATTGCCCACCGGTGCCTCTTTCATTAGTTATCCCATTACTACTCAGGTTAAGTTGTTTAGGTACCTTGTTATCCATCAGACACTCACATACCCTACACATGCTGTTCTATGACTCGCATGGCTCAAACAACTCCTGTAGTAATGGCTCATGAGATGGAGGAACAAGCTTCGGTGGGGTTTAAAAGTAAAGGCTATGCAGTACTTGGGATTCAATTTAATGCAATCGCGACTCCATGATGCAAGAATAAGATAGAAGCAATAGGTACTATATGTATGCAAGCATGTGGTAGTGCTTGCCTGGCAGCTCATTTGAAGCGAGAGACGGATCTGGGTAGTACTCCTGGGATTTTCCCTGCTCCGCGTCTATTCGAAAGAAGAACCAAACAAACAAGAGCCAACATAAATAAAGTGCACAAGCATATATATAAAATGCGACAAGCAAACAAGCATGCCATGATGAATGATGCACAATTTATATGGCAATAATGTAGCATGGCATGGGTGAGGTGTGGGGTGCAAGAATAAAGCATTTTATTAAGTTTTAGTCATGTTTTGCTCCCATAACACTTGCTGTCCACTTAGTATTTATATGATGCATGCTGCAATTTAGAACATGGAATGCATAAACAGAACGGGCCCGTCGCGCTGATCGATTTAGACATATTATTTGGCAAATTTGGAGTTATAGAAATAAAGTTGTTAATTAATTAAGAAAAGGCGTTTTTAATGCAATTAAAAAATTCGAAAATTTAAATTAGTCAAACATTATTTTGAGTGGCATATTTGAAATCCTCACATTTTTATGATTCATAAACATATATTATTTGTCAAATTTGGAATTACCAATTAAAAGTTATTAATCTCTAGATTTAAAATTATATTAAACATTTTCTGAAATTGTTTTATTTTAAACAGAAAGACTTTTTCTACTCAGGCAGAGCTAGCCACAGCCACTGATGGGTGGGACCAACGCTGACTGGGCGAAAACGGCGCGCTGCAACCTTTCTCACCGCGGGTGAAGTGAGCCACGGTGACAGACAGGTGGGTCCGGCGGTGAAACGGACCCACGCGACAGCGGGCGAGAGGGGGCTTGCCAAAGCGGGGAGTTGAGGGGTTAAGAAACTCAGGTGCCTTTTTGTAAAAAGGCAACAGCTGTTGACAGGTGGGTCCAGAGGATTGCGGGTTGAGGAAACAAAAGGTGGGGGGGTTCCGTAAAGCTACCAACTGCCCACTGTTTCTCTTCTCTAAACTAACTTACGGACGGACAGGTCGGTGCACGATCTGCGCGCCTTGAGATCGAATCAGCGATCGCTTCGCTTTCTTGTATGAGGCGGAACCATCGCGGTGGCTAAGGAAAGCTGGTAGGAGCGGCTAGGCTAGGTAAGGCTAAGCGCGCGTCGGCAAACAACGTCTGACGCACCGTAGGCCGCTTTCGTCAAACGGCCGTAGCGACAGGAAGCCTGACAAGGGGGAAGGTGTCCGGGAGGTAGGGTAGCTCACCGCGAGGTGGTCGATGGGGTCAGATCGATTCGGGGAACGGCTGATCGGCGACGTTGCAGGCGGCCGGAGCTAGGGTTCCGTCGTCGGACGCGTCGGCGTACGGCGGCTACAGGCTCCTCCTCCTCGCTGCAGCGCACAGGGACAACGCCAGGGCTCCTGCGGTCTTCCCCGACACCTTGCACAACGCGCCCGCCGCCCTGTTTCGAGGAGATGGTGGTCGACACCGACGGTGGCCGGCGATGGAGAAGTGGTTGAAGGGGAGGGAATGGGAGGCGCAAGGGCCTGGGGAGGGATCTGGGGTCTGCACGGTAGGGGGAAGGGAGTAGATAAGAACGAGGGAAGAGGGAGATGCCGTGGGTGGCTCGGGTGGAAAAGTGGCTACCGCCACCTTTTTCCTCCTCTCCCTCACGTGCTCGACGTGGACCGGGGCCAGGGCAGGGTGGCTGCAGCTGGGGCCGGCAGAGGGGAAGGAGAGGCTCGGGTGGGGCCTGGTTGCAGCGACAGAGAGAGGAGAGGGGAGGCTTGGTAGGGTTTAGCTAGGGTTGGAGGGGTAGCTCGGGTAGGGTTAGATGGCAAGAGGGTGGTACCACGGCAGGGTTAGGGTTAGGGGTGGTGAGGTGGCTCGGGTAGGTAGAGAGAAAGGGAGATGAGGGTTTAGGGTTTTGAGAGAGGGATTAGAGAGAGGGTAGGGTGAGTGGGTTGGTTAGGTTGTTTAGGGTTTTTCCCACATGCCAACAAGATCAAGCAAAGGGTGGAGGGGCGTGGTGATGGATAAGGAGAGAGAGGCTAGGGTTTTGGGTGTAAGATTTTGATATGGCCACACATGGTCATGCATGGATGGGGTGATGGGTAAGGGAAACAAAAGACCAAGGTGGTGAGGCTTGTGGTGCACATGATGAGGAGAGAAAAACCACAAGGTGGTAAGAGTTGAGCTCAACAAAAGATAAGAGCTAGCTTGTCATGATCCCACAAGACCATGTTCCACTCAAAAACAACGAAAAACCAAAGGTGAAAAAGATGGGGTGACCTTGCATGGCCTATGCATAATTAATAAATGCCATGTTTATTCTTGTGAAAACAATAGTAAATTCCCATGGCATTTATTCACATGCATTCAAAAATATGGATCTAAGGCCAAGCCAAAAGAATTAAGGTGGATGTCCCATGTGGAGTAGATGGATGATGCTCATATTTGAATATAATTTGGACATGCTAGTGTGTATGTCCCACTAGGTGCATAATATCCTCAAAAATATTCCAACATGAGCATTCATTCAAAATCAACCCATATGGAATTGAAAAGGGGTACCACTCACATAGCATGCAAAGGTGGCCATGTGGCTCCACATATAAATAATGTGAAAACAACATGATGCATATATGCATGTGGAATTAGAAATGGATCCATCCCAACCCACATGAGCTAGAGGTAAAACCAAATGAAATGCAAAGCTCACATATAGTTGGATGGTGGGATTATAGGGTGGTGACAAGAAAGGTGGTGGAGTTAATCAAAGATATGCCCCCAACTTAACTTGGGCATCAAGCACTTATCAAGAACCAAATACAATATATCAAGAGGCAAATACAATTAATAATGCATATGAGATAAGAACCAAAAGAAGAAGGGTTTTATATGATGCTCAAATGCAATATGGCATGATGACATGAGCATGATATAAATATGATGCAACAATTATATGTAGGAAGTAGCATTTTATTATTAGACCATGTAGCATTACAGATGTTAGACGGATGGGATGCTACAACTCTCCCCCACTAAACAGGAATCTCGCCCCGAGATTCTAGGAAGAAGAAGAAGACACGAAGAGGGTAGGATACTTGGCACGGAGCTCATCCTCGCGTTCCCAAGTGGCTTCATCAACGGAATGGTGCGACCACTGCACCTTGCAAAACTTGATGGACTTGTTGCGAGTCCTTCTTTCTGTGACTTCTAGGATTTTTATGGGGTGTTCTTGATAAGACAGATCTTCTTGAAGATTGATGAGTTGATGGTCCACGGTCCTGCCGGGATCCTTGAAGCACTTTTTGAGTTGAGAGATATGGAAAACATCATGGTGTTGGGTCCGCAGCATAGAAAACAAAAATTCCTACGATGAGAACTATACGCCAAGATCTATCTACTAGATACAGAGCAACAGGTGGACATACATCCATGGAGAACTTACCCTCGAAGACAACGAGTTTTGTTAACGAGTAGGAACTCGTGGTTGATGTAGTCGTACGCTTGCCGATCTCAAGATCGTGTGGAAGTCCGAGCGTCGCAAATCAGCAGTGCATCCGTCCTCGCACACACGTTCAAGCCACCGGACAACCTCCACCTCCTCGCTCCAGCGAATCAGCGGAAGCAGCAACTCCTTCAGGGCCTTAAGGCCACCGGAAACATGTATCTCGCTAATCCGAGACCATGGGGAATATCTAGAGGGGAGAGAGATCCTTCACAAGGAGGTGTGGTTTGTGAGAGGAGAGGGATTTATAGGAGGAGGAGACCCTCCTCCCATAGCCAACGCATGAGGGGGGGACTCCTCCCCTCCTTCATTCATGTGGTGAACCTCCACTCACATAAACATGGCCTCCACCCAAAATCCCACTCACATGTATTTAATTTCCACCAAATTAAATGCAACTCTCAATTAATAAAACTCTTTTATTTATTTTATTCAGAATTTTGTTAAATACTTTAATTAACAAACATTCACAAAAAACCCCATGCAATAATTCAGTATCACATGCAGAACCACTTTCGCAATTTCACCGAACAATTCTGGTTTCTATCAAACATTTCCTGCACTTTGCAAACCTTTTGTCTGGAACATATGTGCTCCTAAATGGTGTTCGGCAACCCTTAAGTGTGTCACCCTATGGTTCGCGAATAATGCACATGATTGAGACTCCTCTCAGATCAATAATCAGAAGCGGACACGAGATCCATCTTGACTCCTGCATATTCAACGATGACTTCTGTGATCGTGAGAACCTTTAACGTCAGCAATTTAATACCTTTGTCTCATGATATAATACATGTCCGAGATTCGATCATCGGTATCCAAATACCTAGTTTGATCTCGATCGACATGCACTCTTTTCTCGTTCCTGATATAACATTCTAGTGATCACATCACTTGCTTGCAAGCTATCTTAATGTGATATCACCGAGAGGGCCCAGAGTATATCTATCCGTCATCAGGATTGACAAATTCCACTCTTGATCCATGAGCCTCAACATAACACCTTCATAGCACTGAACCCACCTTATGGTCACCCTGTTACGGTGTGATGTTTGATGTTATCAAGATACTCTTCCGGTGTTAGCAATTAACATGATCTCATGGTCTAAGGACTAAGACTACTTTGTATGATGTTATAGCAATATAAACATAATGACTTGATCGTAATGCTATACTTCGGATGAATGTTCATCACATCATTTCACAAATGATGTGACCTTGTTATTAACAACATCCAATGTCCATGATCAGGAAACTTTGATCATCTTGTTAATCAACAAGCTAGTCTATAAGAGAGGCATAACTAGGAACCCTTTTTTTTATTAAACACACATGTATTGATGTTTCCTATCAATACAATTATAGCATGCAAAATAAACATCTATCATATACAAGGAATACATAATAACAACTTTATTATTGCCTATCAGGGCATATTTCCTTCAGTCTCCCACTTGCACTAGAGACAATAATCTAGTTTATATAGTGATAAATCTAACACCCATGAAGTTCTGGTGTTGATCATGTTTTGCCCTAGGGAGTACTTTAGTCAACGGATCTGCTACATTCAGGTCCGTGTGCACTTTACAAATCTTTATATCTCCATCCTTGACATTCTCGCGGATGGAGTGAAACCGGCACTTAATATGCTTGGAATTCTTGTTAGACCTTGGTTCCTTGGCGTTGGCTATGGCTCCATTATTGTCACAAAAGATCACCATTGGGTCCAACGCACTAGGAACCACACCTAGTTCTGTTATGAACTCCTTCATCCAAACCGCTTCCTCTGCCGCTTTTGAAGCAGCAACATATTCTGCCTCCGTCATTGATCCAGCCACCACAGGTTGTTTGGAGCTCCTCCAACTAACTGCTGCTCCGTTCAAGAGAAATACGTATCCGGATTGAGACTTAGAGTCATCCGGATCAGTGTCAAAGCTAGCATCGACATAACACTTAGCGACTAGCTCTTCTTCACCTCCGTTATAAGAAACATATCTTTAGTTCTTCTCAAGTACTTAAGGATATTCTTGACCGCTATCCAGTGTTCCGAACCTAGATCAGATTGGTACCTACTAGTCAAACTAATAGCATGTGCCACATCCGATCTTGTACATAGCATGGCATACATTATAGAGCCTATGGCTGAGGCATAGGGGATCTTATCCATTATCTCTCTTTCTTCCGTCGTAGCCGGACTTTGAGTCTTACTCAATGTCTTGCCTTGCAACATAGGTAAGTACCCCTTCTTACTTCCGTCCATATTAAACTTCTTTAATATCTTATCAAGGTATGTACCCTGCGATAGCCCAATTAGTCGTCTTGATCTATCTCTATAGATTTTAATGCCTAATATATATGAAGCTTCACCAAGGTCCTTCATCGAAAATTTGCTATTTAGATAACTTTTAACACTGTTTAAAAGATCTATATCATTTCCAATCAATAATATGTCATCCACATATAATATCAGAAATGCCACATTGCTCCCACTCACTTTCTTGTAAATACAAGCCTCTCCATAAGTTTGGACAAATTCAAACTCTTTGATCACCTCATCAAAGCGGAGATTCCAACTCCGGGATGCTTGCTTCAGTCCATAGATGGATCGCTGAAGTTTGCACACCTTATTAGCATCCTTAGGATCGACAAAACCCTTAGGTTATATCATATACAACTCTTCTTCAATATTACCATTGAGGAACGCAGTTTTGACATCCATCTGCCATATTTCATAATCGAAATATGTAGCAATTGCTAACATAATCCTAACCGACTTAAGCATCGCTACGGGAGAGAATGTCTCATCATAGTCAACTCCTTGAATTTGTTGAAACCCCTTTGCGACAAGTCGAGCCTTATAGATGGTTACATTACCATTAGCATCAGTTTTTCTTTTGAAAATCCATTTATTCTCAACGGCCTTTCGATCATGAGGTAAGTCCACCAAGGTCCAAACCTGGTTTTCGTACATGGATTCCATCTCGGATTTCATGGCTTCTAGCCATTTGTTGGAATCAGGGCTCATCATCGCTTCTTCATACGTCGTAGGGTCATCTATTTCATCAATCATGAAATTCATAACAGGATTGCCGTACAGTTCAAGAGTTGCACGTGTCCTGCTTGACCTGCGAGGTTCGGTAGTGTCCTCTTTCAGAGTTTCATGATCAATATCATTAGCTCTCTCTTCATTAGGTGAAGTCAACTCCGAAACAACTTCCGGTGCTGCGCTACTCGCCATTTCATGAAGAGAAGGTTCAATAACCTCTTCGAGTTCTACCTTCCGACTACTCACACCTTTCGCGAGAAACTCCTTCTCAAGAAAGGATCCATTCTGGCAACAAAGACCTTGCCCTCGGATCTGATAGAAGGTATACCCAATCGCTTCCTTAGGGTATCCTATGAAGACGCATTTTCCGCTTTGGGTTCGAGTTTATCCGGTTGAAGTTTCTTCACATAAACATCGCATCCCCAAACTTTAAGAATGACTTAGGTTTGTTTCCAAACCATAATTCATACGGTGTCTTTTCAACGGATTTAGATGGTGCCCTATTTAAAGTGAATGCAGCGTTTACATTGCATAACCCCAAAATGACAAAGTGGCAAGTCGACGGAGACATCATAGATCGAACCATATCCAATAAAGTACGACGACATTCGACACACCATTACGCTGGTGTTCCTAAGCGTGAGTTGTGAAACTATTCCACAGTCTTTCATATGTGTGCTAAACTCGTAACTAAGATACTCTCCTCCATGGTCGAACCGCAGAAATTTGATCTTTCTGTTACGATGATTTTCCACTTCATTCTGAAATTCTTTGAACTTTTCAAAGGTTTCAAACTTATGTTTCATCAAATAGATATACCCGTATCTACTCAAATCATCCGTGAAAGTAACAAAATAACGATATCCACCTTGCGCCGACACACTCATTGGTCCACACACATCAGTATGTATGATTTCCAATAAATCTGCCGCCCGTTCCATTGAACCGGAAAACGGCGTTCTAGTCATCTTGCCCATAAGGCATGGCTCACATTAATCAAATGATTCAAAATCAAGTGATTCCAAAAGTCCATCAGAATGGAGTTTCCTCATACGTTTAACGCCAATATGACCTAGACGGCAGTGCCACATATATGCAGATATATCATTATCAAGTTTAATCCTTTTAGCATCAACATTATGAATATGCGTAATACTACTATCAAGATCCAACAGAAATAAACCATTCAACACAGGTGCATGACCATAAAAGATATTATTCATATAAATCGAACAACCATTGTTTTCAGACTTAAACGAATAACCACTTTGCATCAAACACAATCCGGATACAATGTTCATGCTTAGTGCAGGCACCAACTAACAATTATTCAGGTTTATAACTAATCCCGATGGCATATGGAGAGGCAGCGTTCCGACGGCGATCACATCAACTCTTGCTCCATTGCTGACCCGCATCGTGACCTCATCCCTTGCTAGTTGTCGCTCGTTCCGCAGCCCCTGAACCGAGTTACATATATTAGAAACCGATCCCGTATCAAATACCCAGGTGTTACGGCGAGTACTAGTCAAGTACACATCAATAACATGTATATCACATATACCTTTGTTTGCGTTGCCGGCCTTCTTGTCCGCTAAATACTTGGGACGATATGCCTTCAATGGCCAGCCTTGCAATAGTAGCACTTTGTCGACTTAGGGCCACTGGGGTTTCTTTTTCAGCGCCGCAATGATTTGCCTCCCTTCTTTCCCTTCTGCTTGCCTTTCTTGTCCTTCTTGAAACCGGTGGTCTTATTGATCATCAACACTTGATGTTCTTTCCTAATCTCCACTTCTGCAGTCTTAAGCATTGACAAAAGCTCGAGAAGAGACTTCTTCATGCCCTGCATATTATAGTTCATCACGAAGCTCTTGTAGCTAGGTGGCAGAGATTGGAGAACACGATGTATGCCTAAGTCAATGGGAATCGTTATTCCCAAGGACACAAGCTTATCGGCGTACCCAAACATTTTGAGTACGTGGAGCTGTTCTCTTCCATCATGCAGCTAAAGAACTTTTCAGAAGCATTATAACTCTCTACGGCAGCATGGGTATCGAAAATCATTTTCAATTCTCCCATGGTATCAAAGGCATTGCCATTTTCGAAATGTTTTCGAAGTTCTGGCTCTAGCCCATACAATATGCCGCAATGAACTAAGTTGTGGTCCTCCTGACGAGTCACATAGACATTCTTTTCCTCGTCAGGGGAATCAGGAGTTGGTGGGGGGACTAGCGGCGCATCTAGCACATATTGCTTTTGTGCAGCAGTGAGGAGAATCCTCAAATTCATAGCCCAGTTGGTGAAGTTGCTACCATTCGCAGCAAGTTTCTCTTTCTCCATGAACACATTGAAATTAAAAGCAGGTGGTGCCATCTACAACAGAATTTATAAATTATATTTAGACTAAGTTTATGATAGATTGAGTTCAACTAATCCAAATTACTAATTAACTCCCACTCAAAAACGACATCCCTCGTGTCCTTTTGGTGATTACATGAACCAAATCCACTACACCAAGTCCGATCATCACGTGAGTCGGTGCAGCTTCAAAGGCGAGCATCTATATGGGCATCATATCAACTATATGACTCATGCTTAACCTTTCGGTCCGTGTTCCGAGGCCATGTCTGTACATGCTAGGCTCGTCAAGTAAGAACCTTAGTATTCGCGTGTGTAAAACTGTCTTACACCCGTTGTATGAAAGCGTAGAGTCGAGAACACCCGATCATCACGTGATGCCTCAAAACATGATCCACACAACGGTGCATACTTAAGGAAGAACACATTTTATCTTGATATCTAAATGAGGGATCATCTTATAATGCTACCAAAAGCGCCAAACTAGCAATATAAGATGCTAACATCTAATGTGTGAAGTGAGGTGATATGGTCCATGCATTTGATCTCTATCATTTGCATCGTGGTATGATCTCTATCATTCCTTTGTGTGTAAGGCCAAGGTCTATGGAACTTACACGTTAAGTGAGTTGTAAGAGTATCTATCATACATCTACTTACAACAATACCATATCAAGACACTAGCCCAGCAACGATCTAAACTAGACGCCTCTAATTTATCAATTGCAAGTTTTACGTGGCTTAGGACTTTCGGAGATAGAACCGGTCTTACCTACGAACATGAACCACAACGAGGATAACCAAGTTATTAGCAACTCGTTGTAAATCAGATATTGACTATAGTAGGAGAGCGGACACCCGCTAGCCACTTATGCAAAACTAGTTGCATGTCAGTCGTGGAACCAGTCTCATGTACGATGACATGTAAGGTTGGTCCGCGCCGCTTCATCCCACTATGCCACCAATATCCAAAGTACATAGAAGGTGCAATAACATGATGATCATCGCCCACATATAAACATATGTGTACTACCCGTAAAGCACCTACGCATAGATCAAGCTCGATACCACTTTTGGGTCCGCAGATAGAAAACAAAAATTTCCTACGATGAGAACTATACGCCAAGATCTATCTACTAGATACAGCGGGTGGACATACATCCATGGAGAACTTACCCTCAAGACAACGAGTTTTGTTAACGAGTGGGAACTCGTGGTTGATGTAGTCGTACGCTTGCCGATCTCAAGATCGTGTGGAAGTCCGAGCGCCACAAATCAGCAGCGCATCCGTCCTCGCACACATGTTCAAGCCACTGGACAACCTCCACCTCCTCGCTCCAGTGAATCAGCAGAAGCAGCAACTCCTTCCAGACGCAAGGCCACCGAGAACATGTATCTCGCTAATCCGAGACCATGGGGAAATATCTAGAGGGGGAGAGAGATCCTTCACGAGGAGGTCTGGTTTGTGAGAGGGGAGAGGGGGGCTTTATATAGGAGGAGGGAGACCCCTCCCATAGCTGGCGTATGAGGGGGGGGGACTCCTCCCCTCCTTCATTCATGTGGTGAACCTCCACTCACATAAACATGGCCTCCACCCAAAATCCCACTCACATGTATTTAATTTCCACCAAATTAAATGCAACTCTCAATTAATAAAACTCTTTTATTTATTTTATTCAGAATTTTGTTAATTACTTTAATTAACAAACATTCACATAAAACCCCTTGCAACATTTCAATATCACATGCAGAACCACTTTCTGCAATTTCACCCGAAACAATTCCGGTTTCTATCGAAACATTTCCTGCGCTTTGCAAACCTTTTGTCTGAAACATATGTGCTCCTAAATGGTGTCCGGCAACCCTTAAGTGTGTCACCCTACGGTTCACGAATAATGCAGACATGATTGAGACTCCTCTCAGATCAATAATCAGAAGCGGGACCTGGAGATCCATACTGACTCCTGCATACAACGATGACTTCTGTGATCGTGAGAACCTTTAACGTCAGCAATTTAATCCCTTTGTCTCATGATATAATACATGTCCTAGATTCGATCATCGGTATCCAAATACCTAGTTTGATCTCGTTACCGACATGCACTCTTTTCTCGTTCCTGTGATATAACATTCTAGTGATCACATCACTTGCTTGCAAGCTATCTTAATGTGATATCACCGAGAGGGCCCAGAGTATATCTATCCGTCATCGGGATTGACAAATTCCACTCTTGATCCATGAGCCTCAACATAACACCTTCATAGCACTGAACCCACCTTTATGGTCACCCTGTTACGGTGTGACGTTTGATGTTATCAAGATACTCTTCTGGTGTTAGCAATTAACATGATCTCATGGTATAAGGACTAAAACTACTTTGTATGATGTTATAGCAATATAAACATAATGACTTGATCGTAATGCTATACTTCGGATGAATGTTCATCACATCATTTTACAAATGATGTGACCTTGTTATTAACAACATCCAACGTCCATGATCAGGAAACTTTGATCATCTTGTTAATCAACAAGCTAGTCTATAAGAGAGGCATAACTAGAAACCCTTTTTTTTTATTAAACACACATGTATTGATGTTTCCTATCAATACAATTATAGCATGCAAAATAAACATCTATCATATACAAGGAATACATAATAACAACTTTATTATTGCCTCTCAGGGCATATTTCCTTCACATGGACCTTGAGTTTTTCAGGGAGCTCAAGAGCATAAGCGACTTCTCCTCTTCTTCCACGAACTTTGAAAGGACCGATGTATCTAGTAGCCAGCTTTCCTTTGATACCAAACCGGTGCGTGCCTCTCATGGGAGTGACACGAAGGTAAACGAGATCACTAGGGACATACTCCATGTCCGTGTGCTTTCTGTCATAGTTGCTCTTATGGCGACTTTGAGCAACCTTCAGGTTTTCAAGAATGATGTGAACCTTCTCCTCCGCTTGAGGTACAATGTCGGGGCCAAACAATGTTCTTTCACCTGCGCCCGACCAACCAATCGGGGTTCTGCATTTGCGTCCATAGAGAACCTCAAATGGTGCCATCTTTAGACTTTTCCGAAGCATTGTTGTAAGAGAATTCAGCATAAGGAAGGCATTCTTCCCACTTCATGCCGAAAGAGATGACACAAGCACGAAGCATATCTTCTAGAATCTGATTGATCCTTTCAACTTGTCCTTGCGACTGAGGGTGG
Organism: Avena insularis; assembly: GCA_023614405.1. Taxonomy (NCBI): domain Eukaryota; kingdom Viridiplantae; phylum Streptophyta; class Magnoliopsida; order Poales; family Poaceae; genus Avena; species Avena insularis. Next base: position 462,054,120 of record CM042691.1, on the reverse strand, counting down.
TAAGCTGTGCTGAAGTTCAACTTTGTTCCCAAAGCATTTTGGAAACTTCCCCAGAACTTGGAAGTGAAGATCCTTCCATGGTCTGAGCTGATCTCAAGAGGAACCCCATACAGAGAGACAATTCTGTTGATATAGAGCTCAACCAACTGAATTGCAGAAATTGTTTCCTTGACGGGAAAGAAGTGAGCCACTTTAGAAAGCCTGTCGATGACAACAAAGATTGCATTGTTGCCCTTCTGCGACCTTGGAAAACCAGTTATGAAGTCCATCTCTACTTTCTCCCATTTCCATTCCGGAGGCTTCAATGGCTGTAGAAGACCGGAAGGTTTCTGATGGTCAGCTTTAACTCTGCGGCAGACATCGCACTCGGAGACATACTTGGCACACCATTGTTTCAACCTAGGCCACCAATATTGTGTTTTCAAGTCCATGTACATCTTAGTGCTGCCAGGGTGGATAGAAAGAACGGAATCATGAGCTTCTTTAAGAACTTGCTCTCTTAAACCCGGATACTTCGGAACGAACATCTGGTGCTCAAAGAATAGAGTGCCTTGGTCGTCAAGGTGGAAAGGTTCATACTTCGGAAGCTGAATCTTGGAGATGATGTTTTTAGTGTAAGGATCACCAAGTTGAATGGAGCGAACTTTTTCTTCCAAGAGAGGTGTTGCCAGAAGGTTCAGAAGATACCCTTGATCCACAATTTCAAGGTTGAGCTGGCGGAATTCCTCGCACAAGAGAGGATGTTGTTCTTCCACCATGAGGTTGTTGACATAAGCTTTTCGGCTGAGAGCATCGGCCATCACATTAGCTTTGCCAGGAGTGTAGTTGATGGTCAAATCGAAATCATTAATTGCTTCAATCCACCTCCTCTGACGAAGGTTGAGATCAGGTTGTGTGAAGATATACTTCAGACTCTTGTGATCAGAAAAGATTTCACAACGGTTGCCAAGCAAGTAGTGCCTCCATATTTTCAAAGCAAAGACAAGTGCTGCGAGTTCAAGGTCATGTGTTGGATAGTTGAGCTCATGCGTCTTCAACTGTCGAGAGGCATAAGCAACAAATTGTTTTTCTTGCATAAGGACCGCACCCAATCCTTGCAAGGAGGCGTCACAGAATATCTGGAAAGGCTTTGATGTATCTGGAGGAATCAAGACTGGTGTGGAACTGAGCTTCTCTTTGCGTGTTTCAAAGCTAGCTTGACATGCGGGAGACCAAAGGTATTTCTTGCCTTTCTTGAGGAGATCGGTAAGAGGCTTCGCAATCTTCGAGAAATTCTGAACGAAGCGACGCCAGTAACTAGCAAAACCAAGGAAACTCCGGACTTCTTTGACATTTATGGGTGGAAGCCAGTCAACAATTGTCCGAACAGTTTCTGGGTTGACGGCAATGCCCTTGGCAGAGATGACGTGACCAAGGTAGGTGACTTCAGGCAGCCAAAACTCACACTTGGAGAACTTTGCATACAGGCGGTTCTCACGAAGCTTGTTTAGGACACACCGAAGGTGTTCTTCATGTTCTTCCTTTGATTTAGAATAGACTAGAATGTCATCCAGATAGACCACAATGAACTTATCAAGATACTCCATGAAAACCGAGTTCATAAGCCTCGAGAAGGTGGCAGATGCGTTGGTGAGACCGAAAGACATGACCGTGTACTCGTACAGGCCATAGCGGGTGGTGAAAGCTGTTTTGGGAACATCTTCCTTGCGAATCTTGATTTGATGATATCCACTTCTCAAGTCAAGCTTAGAGAATACCACAGCTCCAGCTAGCTGGTCGAAGAGATCATTAATCCGCGGAAGGGTATATTTATTCTTGATGGTTTTAGCATTGAGAGCCCGATAGTCAACACAAAGTCTATCAGTCTTGTCTCGCTTCTTCACAAAGATGGTTGCGCTAACCCAAGAAGAAGTATTGTGCTGAATGAAACCCAACTTCTCTTGTTCATCAAGCTGACGTTTGAGTTCAGCCAATTCAGCAGGACCCATTTTATAAGGCCGCTTGGAGATAGGAGTTCGTGTTCAAGCTCAATCACAAACTCGACCTCACGATCAGGAGGCATACCTGGCAACTCTTCAGGAAAAACATCTAGGAACTCACAGACCACCGGAACACTTTGAATAGCCTCCATAGCATCATTATTCAGAGCCGCCAAAGAGAAAAGATGAATTGCAGGAGTCAGACTTGGGGAATAGATTATATGGCCTTCAGGAATTTTCAGAGAAACCGAGCGTTCAGCACAATCCACAGCTGCATTTGCTGTTAACCAATCCATTCCCAAGATAGCATCAATGTCAGAATTGCCCAATTCAATGAGGGATGCCAGAAAATTTTTGTTTCCAATTTCAATTTGGTTCCCATGGCTTATTTGAGAAGCCTTCATAGTTGTCCCCGGTGATTGCACCCTAAGAACCTTGGACAAGGATTGAAGCGAAAGACCTTGTTGCTGAGAGAACCTTTGAGACACAAAAGAATGCGAAGCACCAGTATCGAATAACACTGCGTAAACCGAGTTAAGAATCGCATCCACAACTCAGTGCATGTTTAGCTTGAGCGACATTGACACAGTTGGCACGAGCAATAGCGGACCCGGGCTAGGTGTTGATGTTGAGAGCCCGAGGTGGAGGTGCACGAACCATAGAAGAACTTGCTGCAGGTCTTGGAGGTGGTGGAGGAAGAGCTTTGTTGTTCATGGGACAACTCCAGTGTTGATGCCCAGTGTTTCCACAAGTGTAACAAGCACCAGGTGGACGTGGAGCAGCATAGCCAGGGACTCTGCCAGGCGCTCTAGGGTAGTTGTGGTTGTAGTCCCTGGGAGCAGCAGTGAAGGAGTTTGGTGGCCTTGCCGCACAGCTTGAAGGTCTTGGTGGAGCCGGGAGCGACGGTGGGGTGTTAGGAACCCACACACGACGCTTAGAAGGAGCTGACATAGCTGAAGAGCTTGCTGCGTCTCGGCTGTGTTTCTTGGACTCCTCAAACACTTGCCTACTTGCTTCTTCCTGCAGAGTTGTATGTTGGAGTTCCAGAAAAGACCCCGACCTTGCATGAGTAATTGCATACTTGATAGATGCATTGAGCCCTTGCCTGAACCTCTTTTGCTTCTTCTTGTCATCAGAGATCTCATCGCCACCATACCGAGAAAGGTTCATGAAGTTTCTGATATAGGTATTGACATTGTCATTGCCCTGCTTGAGGTTGAGAAACACTTCCTTCATCCTTTCCATGACAATTTCTGACAGATATTGCTCTTTGAAAGCCCCAGTGAACTGCTCCCAAGTAGGCTGAAAACCAGAGTGGTTTGCCTTGAGGTAATTTTTCCACCACAGAGCTGTGTCTCCCTTCAAAAGGTGAGTGGCACATTTTACCCATTCTTGCTCAGGAACATCAGCAGTCATCAGCAACCTTGACATCTCACGCAACCAATCATCAGCATCAAGTGGTTGATCAGACACCTCAAAGTGGCGCGGGTTGAACTTCAGAAAACTCTTGATGTCTCCTCGCTTGGGAGGTGGAGGTAGCGGAACAAACTCATTCCTCCTGACACTTTCTTCAAATCGCTGCTGGTTCTGCTGCATTGCTCCCAAGGCATTAGCAATACTTGCCAACGCAACCCCTAGTTCAGGTGGTATGTCCTCCTCAGAACGGCGTGGTGGAGCCATCCTGTGATTGATATAAAACTCAAGTCAGTACCATAATGGAGAATAATAATAATCCAAAATAGTACCAAAATGGAATTAACCAAGAATAAAGGATACAAATCACTAGGATGATATTAAAATATCAACAAAGTCCAAAGCACCTAGAAGATATTAAGCATATCGCACACGACTGAACAAGGAGTGTGGTACACAAAGCTAACAAAGAAAAAAATTCCGCAAATTTCGGCATTAAAATACCACTACATGCGCAAAACCACTTAACGAATCAAGATTAGTAACTCTACTAATTCAATATACAAGAGCGAATGATAAAAGTAGCGGTATGGTCGCGACTCCATCCCACACTCAAATCATTACTCCGCACATGAACAAGTAAAACACATATCCCAATTCCCATTCTTCTTAAGATGAACCTAAAGATTAGCAACTACGGAAACAAACACCCAAAACAAGATAGCGTCGGATAACAAAGAGTAAGACAGATCGCGCCGGTATACAACGAATCAGATAGATCGCGTCGGTTTACAAAGGTCTGTCGGTATGGAATGTACCAACAGTTGATGACCAAAAGGCAGATAGCGATAACAAGTTGGATGCGACAGATAGACAAGGAATACACACACTCACACACACACACAACCTATGGTACTATGGAACCCAGAACACGTGAATCCTAATTTGAATTTTATAAGAGGATTGAAAACGTTACACTTCCTTACCAGAAAAGGGTGGGTGGGTGGGTAAGAAGAAAAATGGAAGCAGTCCTACTCTCACGTTTTGTTTTTCCCTAGTATACATAACTACCAAAATATTTGCTAGACTGACAACGACCATTTGGCTGAGACCCTGAAGGGCGGGATGGCTCTAATACCAATTGTAACAACCTCGGACCCTACGCTCTAAGTTCAAGCCTGGATGAACCAGAAGTGGTTAAAATAGTACAGCGGGGGCCCAGGGACCACCCACGTGTAGACCCGTCGGCCGTCCTAACCACTTCCAAGACATCGGGACAAGAGCAAGCGGCGTAGGCAACATGCGAAGAGATCAAATACATACACAAGTGAGTATGTATGCAAGCTACCTTACAACAGTTCTCAGAGCCATTCCATCTAAAAGAAATAGAAATATTGCAACGCCATATGGCAAGATCCAAATATCCTAAATAGAGATAATAGTTTAGGATAGCTCCTCATACATCAAACATCAGAGTATCAAGCGGAAGAGGGAAACAAGATCCGAGTACGGACAAGAAGCAAATCGGCATAAGATGCCACATAAGTAAGCACATCCCTCCCACAGATCTCGCGGATCCCCATCCCCGGAATCTCTACACCGCGTGATTGTTGCCAACGTCGTCTGTCTCCTCCACCAGTATCCATCTTGCGAATACACCTGTTCATCTGAATCAAACAATTTATCGTGTGAGACCCTAGGGGTACTCAGCAAGTCTTTATGCCTCTAAAGGGGACATAACCTAGGATGACGCAATTGCAGCAAAAGATAATACTAACAAGTCTATAGATACTCGCTAACCATCCGCCTAACCAATGATAGACGGATGTCCATTAATTAGAAACAACAGCTATAATAGTATAAAGTAACAGATCCATCCTCCTTCTTGCTTACCAACGAGAAAGCGGACGAACACCCATCCGTTAGCAGTTTTATTAACCATTCCATGAGTGTTGTACTATTTACTAGACAGGTATTTAGTCAAATTAAAAGCGGTACTTGAGTTATACTTGTCCATAATCGAGAAACTGTGCTCCAAGTCGTCCATAACCGCGGACACGACTTTCGGAAAGATTTATCCTGCAGGGGTGCACAAATAGCAACACACACAGGATCGACCTCGGAAAAACCAAATCAAAACCCAATGAGGCTTTCACGACAAAGCAATCACAGGATTCTTAAATTATTTCAGGGGGCCACCCCAATAAGCTACCCGCAACGAAGTTGGCCGGCCCCGAGACGGACTCAGGGTTTGCGAGAACGGCTATAAACGACTGGGAACCCGAAAGTGTGTCTGGGCTTGTCGATACCGCGAAATCGTGCCGCGATCCCTAAACAGTACAGGTGCTCCATGCACAATCTTAAATAAAACAGTAAAGCATGGCATAAGTACATGATAGTAATAAAGCCCCAAACTAATTTGTGGCCCCAAGAAATAAAGTACGAATCAAGCTCTAGCAAAGGGGGATTCATAGTCTCCCGTATGTGGACAGTGCGAATAGTCAAGGAACATGAATCAAGTACTCGGGGTCCTACGGGACACAAGTGGGCATGAAAACCCAAATAGCAGATATTGCCCACCGGTGCCTCTTTCATTAGTTATCCCATTACTACTCAGGTTAAGTTGTTTAGGTACCTCGTTATCCATCAGACACTCACATACCCTACACATGCTGTTCTACGACTCGCATGGCTCAAACAACTCCTGTAGTAATGGCTCATGGGATGGAGGAACAAGCTTCGGTGGGTTTAAAAGTAAAGGCTATGCAGTACTTGGGATTCAATTTAATGCAATCGCGACTCCATGATGCAAGAATAAGATAGAAGCAATAGGTACTATATGTATGCAAGCATGTGGTAGTGCTTGCCTGGCAGCTCAGTTGAAGCGAGAGACGGATCTGGGTAGTACTCCTAGGATTCCTGGTATTTTCCCTGCTCGGCGTCTATTCAAAAGAAGAACCAAACAAACAAGGGCCAACATAAATGAAGTGCACAAGCATATATATAAAACGCGACAAGCAAACAAGCATGCCATGATGAATGATGCACAATTTACATGGCAATAATGTAGCATGGCATGGGTGAGGTGTGGGGTGCAAGAATAAAGCATTTTATTAAGTTTCAGTCATGTTTTGCTCCCATAACACTTGCTGTCCACTTAGTATTTATATGATGCATGCTGCAATTCAGAACATGGAATGCATAATGTAAGCGGGCTCGTCATTTGATCGATTTAGACATATTATTTGGCAAATTTGGAGTTATAGAAATAAAGTTGTTAATTAATTAAGAAAAGGCATTTTTAATGCAATTAAACAATTTCGAAAATTTAAATTGGTCAAACATTATTTTGAGTGGCATATTTGAAATCCTCACATTTTTATGATTCATAAACATATATTATTTGTCAAATTTGGAATTACCAATTAAAAGTTATTAATCTCTGGATTTAAAATTATATCAAACATTTTCTGAAATTGTTTTATTTTAAACAGAAAAACAGAAAGACTTTTTCTACTCAGGCAGAGCTAGCCACAGCCACAGATCGGTGGGACCAACGCTGACTGGGCGAAAACGGCGCGCTGTAACCTTTCTCACCGCGGGTGAAGTGAGCCACGATGACAGACATGTGGGTCCGGCAGTGAAAGCCACCTGACGCGGCGAGAGGGCTTGCCAGCGGCACAATGAGGGAGCGAGTTGAGGTTAAGAAACTCAGGTGCCTTTTTGTAAAATGGCAACAGCTGTTGACAGGTGGGTCCTGAGGATTGCGGGTTGAGCAAACAAAAGGTGGGGGTTACGTAAGCTACCAACCTTTGTTTCTCTTCCTGAACTAACTTATGACAGACAGTTTGGCGATGCGCTGCTTGGGATCGAACTGGCGATCGCTCACTTGCATGCAGAGGGGTGGAACCACTGCGGTGGCTAAGGGAAAGCTGGTAGGGAGCGGCTAGGCGGCTAGGTAAGGCTAGCGCGACGTCGGCGACGCAACCTGCACGCCTTGGCAGACACAGAGCTGCTCGTCAAACGGCTTGCATGAGGAAGCAATGAGGGAAGGTGTCCGGGAGGTAGGGTAGCTCACCGCGAGGTGGTCGGTGGGGTCAGATCGGTTTGGGGAACGGCTGATCGGCGACGTTGCAGGCGGCCGGAGCTAGGGTTCCGTCGTCGGACGCGTCGGCGTCTGGCTCTGAGCTCCTCCTCCCATTGCAGCCTTACAGGGACAATGCCAGGGCTCCTGCGGTCTTCCCCGACACCTTGCACAACGCGCCCGCCGCCCTGTTTCGAGGAGATGGTGGTCGACACCGACGGTGGCCGGCGATGGAGAAGTGGTTGAAGGGGAGGGAATGGGAGGCGCAAGGGGATCCTGGAGGGAATGCAGTGGGGAAGGGAGTAGATAAGAACGAGGGGAGAGGGTGATGCCGTGGGTGGCTCGGGTGGAAAAGTGGCTACCGCCACCTTTTTCCTCCTCTCCCTCACGTGCTCGACGTGGACCGGGGCCAGGGCAGGGTGGCTGCAGCTGGGGCCGGCAGAGGGGAAGGAGAGGCTCGGGTGGGGCCCAGGGCCTGTCAGCGAGAGAGAGAGGAGAGGGGAGGCTTGGTAGGGTTTAGCTAGGGTTGGAGGGGTAACTCGGGTAGGGTTAGATGGCAAGAGGGTGGTACCACGGCAGGGTTAGGGTTAGGGGTGGTGAGGTGGCTCGGGTAGGTAGAGAGAAAGGGAGATGAGGGTTAGGGTTTTGAGAGAGGGATTAGAGAGAGAGGGTAGGGTGAGTGGGTTGGTTAGGGTGTTTAGGGTTTTTCCCACATGCCAACAAGATCAAGCAAAGGGTGGAGGGGCGTGGTGATGGATAAGGAGAGAGAGGCTAGGGTTTTGGGTGTAAGATTTTGATATGGCCACACATGGTCATGCATGGATGGGGTGATGGGTAAGGGAAACAAAAGACCAAGGTGGTGAGGCTTGTGGTGCACATGATGAGGAGAGAAAAACCACAAGGTGGTAAGAGTTGAGCTCAACAAAAGATAAGAGCTAGCTTGTCATGATCCCACAAGACCATGATCCACTCAAAAACAACGAAAAACCAAAGGTGAAAAAGATGGGGTGACCTTGCATGGCCTATGCATAATTAATAAATGCCATGTTTATTCTTGTGAAAACAATAGTAAATTCCCATGGCATTTATTCACATGCATTCCAAAAATATGGATCTAAGGCCAAGCCAAAAGAATTAAGGTGGATGTTCCATGTGGAGTAGATGGATGATGCTCATATTCGAATATAATTTGGACATGCTAGTGTGTATGTCCCACTAGGTGCATAATATCCTCAAAAATATTCCAACATGAGCATTCATTCAAAATCAACCCATATGGAATTGAAAAGGGGTACCACTCACATAGCATGCAAAGGTGGCCATGTGGCTCCACATATCAATAATGTGAAAACAACATGATGCATATATGCATGTGGAATTAGAAATGGATCCATCCCAACCCACATGAGCTAGAGGTAAAACCAAATGAAATGCAAAGCTCACATATAGTTGGATGGTGGGATTATAGGGTGGTGACAAGAAAGGTGGTGGAGTTAATCAAAGATATGCCCCCAACTCAACTTGGGCATCAAGCACTTATCAAGAACCAAATACAATATATCAAGAGGCAAATACAATTAATAATGCATATGAGATAAGAACCAAAAGAAGAAGGGTTTTATATGATGCTCAAATACAATATGGCATGATGACATGAGCATGATATAAATATGATGCAACAATTATATGTAGGAAGTAGCATTTTATTATTAGACCATGTAGCATTTCAAATGTTAGACGGATGGGATGCTACATGCTTCCACCATGGAAGATAGACTAGGATCTGCAACAAGGTCCATCCAGCACCGCTCTAGAGTGCTAGGTTGGAATGAACACCTGACCGACCTCCAGAACTACCAAAAGCCGCACCTTTCGTCCCCCCTCGCCTCCATGGTTGGCCGGTCGGAGAAGAAGAAGCACCACATCCTTGTAGAGCAGAAGACAACAACAAGCCTTATTGGCGGAGATCCAAGAGGAGGAAGCAGTGCCGCCTGCTCACACCACCAGAGCAGGACGACAGAGGCCCAGACCCTCAAGACGGGAGAGATCCGCCCAGAGAGACCTCGCCATCTACTCCCAAACTCCAGCAGAACACCGGGAACCTAAATCTAGCCCTAAAAACTACTTCGACGCCTTCCCATCTCCATCTCCGTCCGGTTGCGCCGCCGGAGAGGGGTCTGTGTCGGCCCGGCAAGCCTCTCACGACTCTCAAACAGAGGAAAGGGAGGGCGGTAGGGAAGGACTGGTTTGTTGAGCGGCCAGATCTATCACAAGATCCTGGTTTACTTACAACTCATGGTTCACTCTATTCTCTCTCCTTTATCTTTGTGTTTGTATGTTGGGCGTTGATTGTAAGCTGATTAAGCAATATCTTCCGCCAGTCGAACACAAGACCTCAGCCTTAAGTTTAAAAAATCAAAGAATCGTGTTGCCAGGAAGAATTGAGTTGTAGCGTGCCTTTCTACTTTTTTCTACAATCAATACCACATATATTCATAGTAACAAAATAGTACGTAGTAGAGATATATAAACTGTCTTTAATGACTACAAAATAAAGTATAAAAGAAAACAAGGAAATCCTAAAGATCTTCAAAATCCTCTTCTTTCATGATATAATCCCGCACTTGTCTGAAGGCAGCCCAATAAACATAACATAGATGTAAAACCATAGATCTGTAAATAGCAATGATGGTTCTCCCATAATTTAAATTTGAGCCGCAATGCCAAGGCTACGTGCACGTACGCAACCATTATCCATCAACATCGGCAAGAGTACCACCACCTGTATTCCAAGGAAAATAAAACGAACAGCCTGGTCGACGTCGCAGGGAGTCGATAATACGAATTTCTATCGTCGAGGATATAGAAGCCAGGACAAACATTGCGAGGATAATACTCCTCGCGACAATCATGAGAAAAAAAATCTAAGATCAATCTAGTAGAATCAAGATATGAAAAACCGTGCCTATAGAAACCACCATTAACGCCAGAAAGATCTTTTCGCCGAACGAATGGCTGAATATCACTTATTGTGGATGATACCAACTCCATTAACGTAGACGCCAAGAAGAATATGTCCACCAGAACCCTATCCTAATCTTGTGAAAAACACTACTTTTATTAAAAACTCCACCCATAGACTGGGTTCCCCACTCCTCCCGACGCTGGCGAGTCCGACCGGAGGAGGGGGAACTGAGAGAAGGCGGGTGTTGGCAGCGGCTAGGTCTAGGTGAACCAATGCTTACCAGTGTGCCTTCCTGCTTAATAAAGTTAAAAATAAGTTCCTTCCCACAAAGATACCGAACCGGTACGTGCGCTACTCCCAGGAGGCGACATGGCGGCGGCTGAAAAAATCCATCTAGGGTTCCTTTCCTCTGCCGGTGACGCCGTCAATCTGTTCCGCCTTCGATGGCCTTAGGGCCTTGGAGGTGTGGCGGACCATGGCCTCTCGCCGGCGGGAGGTTTTTGTTCTTCGCTTAAACTATTTTCTCGTGTGTTTTTAGGATATTGAGACGACGGCTATATCCTGAAGTCAGAATAAAGTCTTTCCCGCTGTATCCTCGCTCCGGTGGTGCGCCTAGCGCCGACGGAGGACGCGTGTAGTCATGTGTCCGGCTGGTCTCCTGGGATCTAGTCGTTTTTCATGTTAATTTCAGGCTAGTTTCTTCTAATCTACTGATGTCATCATTGGCGATGATTGCTGCTTTAGTGCGCTAGTTCTTTGGGACCTTAGCACCACGACTTCCCGTCTGTCTGCTATAACAAGCTCTACAACGACAAGCTTTGCCTGGCTTCGGTGATGAAGGGCGATGACGGCGGCGCGCCTTCGGCTCGTGCTACTGTTTGGTCTTCGTTAGGTGGTCTATCGACCTATTTGTAATTTTTATTAGTTTTAGATCTCTTTGTAGTATTGCTGATAGATCTGTAGATTTTTTTTTTTAAAAATTACCAAACAAAACTGAAAAGCCGGCGGGGTTTTCTATGGAAACCAATAGATCCAACCTGGACTCAGACTAGCCCCAATGAGAGTATCATAGGTGGTATCATGCACCACATGCATGCAAAATACTTATGTGTCATAGTAATTAATGATGAAAGAGATTGTGTTGGTATCATAGGTAGATATGGTATCATAGCACATAAAACTAGAAAAATTAATTCTAAACAAATCTTGTCTACAATTTTACATTGAGATTCTACAAAACAATAAATACACCAAGACTATGATACTACTATATGATACTATGCAATATGAAGATGGTATCATATACTAGTATCATATGCATGATACTACTATACGATACTTTCCATTGTGACTAGTCTCACTCGACGGGACTGGACTGCAAGCTAGTCCACCACTGTAGAGTATTCACACAAGTCACTCCTCTCCACTCAGGCAGCGGCTGCCGGCTGGTACTGTTCATCCCCTTCTTCCTCGCCCCCGATCCGGCCATCTCACCGCGCAAATCAGGCCCCGCCGCCGCCGCATTCCTCCGCCGGGACGAAAATCTAGGCTAGGCCAGTCGTTGTCAGCCATTCATTCTGCTCGCAGCTCTTTCTTCCTGTCGCCTTATTTGACCACAGCCGACCAACCACCTCACCACCTCATTCCATTCAAATCTCTCGCCGCCACGGCCGCCGCAACCGACCAGTAGCCTTCAGTAGGTCCCGTCGCTGCCACGCACAAAAGCAGCGGCACGGCGAGCCCCAGCGAGCAGTTCCCCTAACCCTAGCCACCCTCACCCGCCCCGCGCAGCCGGCCATGGTGTCGCGGGGCCTCTTCGGCTGGTCCCCGCCGCACGTGCAGCCGCTCACGCCCGTCTCCGAGACCTCCGAGCCGCCCGAGTCGCCATCCCCCTACGCCGCCGACTTCGGCTCCGGGGACGGCGCGCCGCCGGGCCCCGATGACGACGGTGGCCCCGGGATCGACGACGGGGACGACGACGGCCCCGAGCCGCCGCCCGCCGCCGTGCCATTCAAGCGCCTCTTCGCCTGCGCCGACCGCCTCGACTGGGCGCTCATGGCCGCGGGCGGGGTCGCGGCCGCGGCGCACGGGGTCGCCCTCGTCGTCTACCTCCACCTCTTCGGCAAGGCCATCAACACGCTCCATGGCCGCCACAGCCAAGAGCTCTTCGACAACATCAAGCAGGTTGGGCGTCCGTGTCTCGTGACAGCAGATCTAAAAGCCCTGCCGCTCTCCCATGTTCTGTTTGCTATGCAGTGTGACCCAGGACTTAGATTCGGTTGAATAGGACTCTTGTGCTAGTTTCATTTTAGTCCGATTTGCTCAAAGATCCTACGACTGAATGTGACAGAGATGTGCTGTTCGACTCCTCATGTGCTGCTAGCATAAATGAAATAGATGTTCTTATGTTTGGCAAGTAGTTATTCCGTATTGATGCATGCTGTTTAGCCTTATGAGATTATTGCCATCATGCTTATTTGGGTGGGGTTGGATGTGCTGCATTGGGGGTTGCTTTTTAGGAAGGGAATCATGGCATTCTGAACAAACAATTTAGCTTAGAATGACAGTTTAAGTAGGGTTAACTATCTGAGGCCTGTGTCCTCGCCACTCGGTAGCGGCCAAGTGCACGGGCTCTTTTGGCTAGGTGACATGAAAGGGGTCAAGCTTAAAGGAGGCGCCCAAAAGTAGTACCTGTTGCTTTCGCATACAGTTCCATTGATGCCACCCCAAGTTCGTGACTGTCAAGATCTGGAGTGCTCACGCCGATCAAACACAAGCTCTTTTCTTGTCTGGTTCTTCACAACCGGATCATTGCGTCCGACATGCTTGTTGTCTGGGATTGGCCTTTCATTTGTTCTTATCTACATTTTTATAGTTTTCAAAAAATGCTAGATGTTTCCCTTCAAGTAATGTTATTTATTTCGACCCGATACAATCTGACTATGCATGGTATCTGAGTCGATCTTGTTGCATCATTGTGCTGAGCTCGTTCCACCGCACATTTGGAACCCCAACTTGCTGTTAGGATTGTCTACTTATGTTTACTGGGTCAAATTTAGCCTTCTATTTCTATCTGAATCTGAATGGAAATCAACCGAATCACCCAGGTGCATGCAGAAAATCAATCTCACATGGTGAATCTTCACAAGTTCATTCATGGAAATCATTTGCATATTGGTCTAGCGAAATATCACACTTCAGTGCTCACATACCTATTTTGTAATTTGTCACGCTAAACGTAAATACTACATATTAGTAGTTATTTGACCCAAGGTTGTCTGCATAACGTTCACTTGTCTTGCTGTCTGCTTATTAGGTTTTTCTATACCAGATTATTGGTGTTTGTGTTTTACAATCACGGTTTTTGTTGTTGGCTCTGCAGCATGCTTTATACTTCCTCTATATAGCCATTGGTGTTTTCTTTGCTGGATGGATAGGTAAGATGAGGCTGTATCAACTTATCAAAATCAATAAACAGTTCTTGCGTATTTCACAAATTTCACCAAGTTCTCCTATATATACAGAGGTTTCATGCTGGATTTTGACTGGGGAAAGGCAGACAGCAGTGATAAGGTCGAAGTATGTCCAAGTCTTGTTAAACCAAGACATGAGTTTCTTTGATACCTATGGAAACAATGGTGATATTGTCAGTCAAGTGCTGAGTGATGTCTTGCTCATTCAGTCTGCTCTAAGTGAGAAGGTGAGTTTTTATTGCTAAACCTTCTTAATTATTGATAATGAATTGTGTGCTTAATTATATATCTGCCATCTGCTATAAAGTTTATTGAACTATCCTATAGTTTATCTTGCTGTTAGATGGTCTGTTGAATGTTATGATGAACCTTTTGAATTGTGGATAATGAATCACGTGCTTAATTATCTTTCGGCCATATGTCCTATTGATATGGTAATGGATCATTTTGTATTTATCTTGCTGTTGTGTGGTCTATTGAATTGTTTTGTGTTGTGTTGTTTTTAGGTTGGAAATTACATCCACAACATGGCTACATTTTTTGGTGGTCTTGTTATTGGCTTGGTGAATTGTTGGCAGATAGCTCTTTTGACATTGGCTACTGGACCCTTCATTGTTGCTGCAGGAGGAATATCAAACATATTTCTCCACAGGCTGGCAGAAAATATTCAGGATGCGTATGGTGAGGCAGCAAGCATTGCTGAACAGGTATATTGAATTTGTTAGTTGCATCTATCAGCTTGCTATAAATAAAGTCCTATATACACCTGAGCAGTGCTTATTGTGCAGGCAATCTTATACATTAGGACTTTGTACTCCTTCACAAACGAGACGCTGGCAAAGTATTCTTATGCTACCTCGCTTCAAGCGACTCTGCGCTATGGGATTCTGATTAGCCTGGTGCAAGGTCTTGGTCTCGGATTTACGTATGGGCTTGCCATCTGTTCTTGTGCCTTACAACTTTGGGTCGGGAGATTCCTTATCTCCCATGGAAGAGCCAATGGTGGTGAAATTGTGGTTGCGCTGTTTGCTATTATTCTGAGTGGACTGTAAGCATGCTAATTTTAAGAGATTTCCTTACATCTCTACTTTTACACTGACAATCACCTTACACAATGCTTTTAACTTTTGCAGTGGACTTAATCAAGCAGCGACAAACTTCTATTCCTTTGAGCAAGGACGTATAGCTGCATACAGACTCTATGAGATGATAAGCCGTTCAACTTCTACTGTAAACCAGGATGGGCGTACCTTAACGTCAGTACAAGGCAACATCGAGTTTCGTAATGTCTACTTCAGTTATCTCTCCCGCCCAGAAATCCCCATCTTAAGTGGGTTCTACCTTACTGTACCTGCCAGAAAGACTGTTGCTCTTGTTGGTAGAAATGGTTCAGGAAAAAGCAGCATAATACCTCTCATGGAGCGATTCTACGACCCAACCTTAGGTATTATATTTTTATTTGGGCTCCTTAGGTATTATAGCTGCCAGTTATTTTTTTCTATTATCTTGTCACCTCAAGTACACTTTTGGTTTTATTCGCGGTTATATATTGCAGGTGAAGTACTTTTGGATGGAGAGAATATAAAGAACTTGAAGCTCGAGTGGTTAAGAAGCCAAATAGGACTTGTGACCCAGGAACCAGCATTGTTGAGCTTGAGCATTCGGGAAAATATTGCATATGGAAGATCTGCTACAACTGACCAGATTGAGGAGGCAGCCAAAACAGCTCATGCACATACTTTCATCAGTTCACTAGAAAAAGGATATGAAACCCAGGTACCTACATGCTTTATCTTAGAAGTTACTGTACCTGCATTTCGTTTATTTATTTTTACACTTTTGTAATCCCTGTTTAATTCGAACTAAATATGTAATAGGTTGGCCGTGCTGGGCTTTCTCTAACGGAGGAACAAAAGATAAAGCTCTCCATTGCTCGTGCTGTGCTCTCAAATCCATCAATTCTTTTGCTGGATGAGGTTACTGGTGCTCTTGATTTTGAGGCAGAGAAAGCTGTTCAGGAAGCACTAGATGTTTTGATGCTTGGGAGGTCTACTATCATCATAGCTAGACGTCTCAGCCTTATCAGGAATGCTGATTACATAGCAGTGATGGAGGAAGGCCAACTTGTTGAGATGGGGACACATGAAGAATTGTTAAATCTTGATGGTCTTTATGCTGAACTTCTTAAGTGTGAAGAAGCAGCAAAACTTCCGAAGAGGTCAGTGCATCATCTTCTATGCAACTAGCAATTCTCTTAGTGATCTAAAAAAAAGCTATTCTCTTAGTTCTGTGGAAGTAGAACTTGTATGTTGCTGCGGAACTTTCCTGATCCTTTTTTTTTGAACAACTGTTATTTTGTTTTGAATAGAGTTCCTATGATGATGCAGAAATATGTTAAAAATAAATCTGCTTGACTGCCACCATCACATTTCAGCATGGCAGATTTGACTTATCTTTACTGTGTTAATAGTTTCTCGAATACATGCTTTATTTTTGTCACTTGTCAGTATCGGGTTCCGTATAATGTTGTATTTTGTCCGATTGTTTTATGTCCAACTCGATGGTGACATTTCCTCATTCTAGACACATTTTTGTTTGTTTGTAACTTCTATCTTTGAGTCCCTGTTTACCTGATATAAGAATAAAATGGTAATTCATTGGCACACCACAAATGGTATTGTTTTTTTCATATGACATAGTAATCTGGACGGATAACATTGAGATGGAATTTCTTCATTCTTGGTCTTACTCATCTGTGCATTTGGTTTTGTACAAATAATTCTTTTCGTACACACGACCTGCATGGCAAAATTTCGAAGTTATTAGTTATGTACATATAATTATATTTTAATTGAGTTGTTCAAGCATTATGTGAAACTGGTCTCTTAGCTTGCAGAAGAGCTGTAAGTTTTGGATGCTCATTTTATAAATCACAGATGTCTGGGCTTCTTAAGTTATTGTAGTGACAAAATTACAGTTCTTGTATGTACTTTACCCAATGTAAGCTCTGATTTTTTTTCCTGTTTAGCTTAAATCTGATGCAATTCAGTTCCTTTTATATATCTTCCTTGAGCTCTTCTGATTATTTTACTCAGCTATCATAAAATGTATGTTCTTCATGTCTGCAGCAACAAGCATAATATCAGTTTTATAGATCTACACATTTTTTTTGGTTGGTTGATGTGTATTTATTTGTTTTGTTGGTTTATTAAAGCACTTGTTTTCTCCAAAACTATTTCAGGACACCTATGAGAAACTACAAAGAGCCCAGCTCCTTCCAAATTGAACGGGATTCATCAGCAAGTCACAGTTTCCAGGAGTCGTCTTCTCCTATCATGTCAAAATCACCATCACTTCAGAAAACACATGGTTTTCTTGCATTCAGAAACTCTGATGCTAATCATAACTCGCGTGAGTCACCAAACATTCAGAGTCCTCCTTCAGAGCAAATGGCAGAAATTCGATTACCTATGGTTGCTTCTGAGAGAGCTCCATCCATCAAAAGGCAGGATAGTTTTGAAATGCAATTGCCTGATCTTCCCAAAATCGATGTCCCCTTACACAGACAGTCTTCAAATACTTCAGATCCAGAATCACCAATATCACCATTATTGATTTCTGATCCAAAAAATGAGCGTTCCCACTCAAAAACGTTCAGCCGAACTCTTGATATGTTTGATAATTTTCGTGCTGATGAGTCAAAGAAGCACCAAACAAAAGCTCCATCATTTTGGAAGCTTGCAGAGCTTAGCCTCACAGAGTATTTTTATGCTCTGTTGGGGAGTGCTGGTGCTGCTTGTTTTGGTTCATTTAATCCTCTTCTTGCTTATACAATATCTTTAATAGTGGTGGCATACTACAGAATAGGTGTCCGTGATGTACATGATGAGGTAAATAAGTACTGCTCATTCATTGTTGGCATGGGTGTAATCACTGTGCTGGCTAACTTCTTGCAACACTTCTATTTTGGTATTATGGGAGAGAAAATGACTGAGCGTGTAAGAAGAATGATGTTTTCAGGTAAGTTCTATACTATGGAGAATTCCATTCTTCTGTCCTTGATGGTGCAAACCCTCCTTTTTAACATATGCTTGATCTAATACTCCCTCCGGTTCATATTAATGGCCTCAACTTTGTCTAGATTCGTATTGAATCTAGATAAAGTTGAGGCCATTAATATGGACCGGAGGGAGTATCATAAATTTACATGAATAACATCTCATCAATATCAAATGCATTAAACAATGATACAATGTTCTTCATGATATCTTATTATTAGTATAAGAAACTGTCATTGTACTGCCAAGGATTGATCAGTGACCGCTGCCCCTTTACTGCATTCCAGCAATTCTGCGCAATGAAGTCGGATGGTTTGATGATGAGGAAAATAGCGCGGACATTTTATCCATGCGACTTGCAAATGACGCAACATTTGTTCGTGCTGCTTTCAGCAACAGGCTTTCTATTTTCATCCAAGATACGTCAGCTATTTTTGTGGCACTTCTTCTTGGTATGTTGCTAGAATGGCGCGTAGCTCTTGTTGCACTGGCAACTTTGCCTATTCTCGTGATTTCTGCAGTTGCACAGGTTAGCTCTCACCACCTTTCATCATTCTCATTCCTGAAGATTGTAAGGTTATTTGTTATGAAGCTTCCCTCCTGCATGTATGAATATATCTTTTATACTAAATGCCTATGTCACGGTGTTGCACTGTTAACAGTTTACACAATTCATTTAGGTATTTATTGGTAAGATTTAAACTGTGTCCAAGTATGAGTTCCATTGAAACTTGAATCGTGTTTTTATAATATCGATATATCCATTGTGTTATCATTACCTAGCAGTTGCAATACGGATTGTGGCCTGATGGTCTCTCTCTCTAGTAGTGTTCCGCGTAAAGCAACCTCCTATCATCTCCCATCAAACGTAGCAGTGTTCTGAGTAAAGTAACCTCCTATTATCTCCCATCAAACCTGGGTTGCTAACACAACAGCATGCACAACATAACAAAATTTCTAAAACAAGACGTTGAACTTCACATCTGTTGAATGATGAGTGCACTTCGCTCTTTACTAGCAAATTTTCCCGTCATCATTAATTTGGCAATGGCTATATTATGTTCTCTCTCTCTCTAAGTGTTACTTCGCTCTTTACTAGCAAATTTTCCCGTCATCATTAATTTGGCAATGGCTATATTATGTTCTCTCTCTCTCTAAGTGTTACGAGTAAAGTAACCTCATATCTTTTCCCATCAAACCTGGGTTGCTAACACAACATGAACAACGTAGTTCCATTCATCTAACGGTTTACAAAAGTTACTTCCCATCGGTGTACCTTCTAATACCATCAAGGGTGACTTGTAGTGTGCCTATTGTCTACGAGACGTGCTTCTACTTTTCTGTTTCCAGTCCATTCAAGTTCAAGTACACATTTTAATCCACAGTTGTGTTCCTTCGTTTAGCTGTCTGTCAAGATCTGGCCCTGAGAAAGTTCTCACTGAGCTCTTATTAAACTGTACGATAGAGCTGCCAAGCTGATACTTGGATTCTTCATTTTTTTTTGTCAGAAAATGTGGCTTTCTGGTTTTTCTAGAGGAATTCAGGAGATGCACAGGAAAGCTTCTTTAGTTCTTGAAGATGCAGTCAGGAATATCTATACTGTGGTGGCATTTTGTGCTGGTAACAAAATAATGGAGCTTTATAGGTTGCAGCTTGGAAGTATTCTTACCAAAAGCTTTGTTCATGGGATGGGCATTGGTTTTGCCTTTGGCTTCTCCCAGTTCCTTCTTTTCGCCTGCAACGCACTTCTGTTGTGGTATACAGCTGTTGCTGTAAAGGATGGACATCTTACCCTGGTAACAGCACTCAAAGAGTACATAGTCTTCTCTTTTGCTACTTTTGCACTAGTGGAGCCATTTGGCCTTGCGCCATATATTCTGAAGCGTCGGAAATCCCTGACCTCCGTGTTTGAAATTATTGATCGTGTCCCCAAGATTGATCCAGATGATGCGAGTGGCCTCAAACCTCCTAATGTGTACGGTAGCATTGAGTTCAGGAGTGTTGATTTCTGCTACCCTACTCGCCCTGAGATGATGGTTTTAAGTAATTTCAGCCTTAAAGTCAATGGAGGTCAGACTATTGCTGTGGTAGGTGTGTCTGGGTCAGGAAAGAGCACGATAATTTCTTTGATCGAGAGATTTTACGATCCCACTGCTGGGCAAGTTTTGCTGGATGGCCGAGATCTGAAGCTGTTTAATGTGAGATGGTTGCGGAGCCACATGGGGTTGGTTCCTCAGGACCCAGTTATATTCTCAACAACCATAAGAGAGAACATCATATATGCAAGGCACAATGCAACAGAGTCTGAGATGAAAGAGGCTGCCAGGATTGCGAATGCTCACCATTTCATCAGCAGCCTGCCTCATGGCTATGACACACATGTGGGGATGCGTGGAGTGGATTTGACTCCTGGGCAGAAGCAACGAATCGCCATTGCCCGTGTAGTGCTGAAGAATGCGCCCATCGTGTTGCTTGATGAAGCCAGCTCTGCTATCGAGTCCGAGTCAAGTAGGGTGGTGCAGGAAGCTCTTGATACATTAATCATGGGGAATAAGACGACGGTTCTCATCGCGCACAGGGCGGCGATGATGAAGCATGTGGACAATATCGTGGTGCTGAACGGTGGCAAGATCGTCGAGCAAGGGACGCACGACTCACTTGTGCAGATGAACGGTCTGTACATTAAGCTGATGCAGCCTCACTTCACCAAAGGGTTCCGCCAACGTAGACTGATATAGACGCTCGAGTAGATTCTGTACATTGTTTTTTCCATGGATTTAAGCTAATCAAGTTCTGCTTCGCTGACTGGTAGTGAGCAGCACAGAAGGAAGGCAGCTCCGTGCTACAGCAAGAGATGAGATTCTACAGCTATTTGTGACCTGACAGAATAGGATTGACACAGGCTAGGACTGGACGCATGGTATTGATTATTCTGAAATTATACTGTGGCTCTAACGGAGCTGAAATACCATTACCGAGGATCTTTTTTGCGACAGTTTACTGGGCTTATGTTGTTAAAAAAAGAAAGAACTGAGGTTATGAGTTAGGACACATCAGACCAACTCCAATACCATGTGATTTATTCGTTCAGATGAATTGAGCACGGAGTTTCTTTCTACTCAGAGCATGCCCTGTGCACTCTGGCTGTGCTGCCCATTCATATGCTTTTTTTTTTATAACTGATGATGATTAGATTGGCTTTCCTATTTACTTTGGTGTAGCTTTGGTACTAGAGTTAGTTTTTTTTGGCTGTGAATCGTAGTAGTTTGGCACCGAGGTGTGTAAGTATAGAAGTACTGGGTGACTGGATTAGATAAATTTTTGTAAGGGATTGCTTAATTTGTGCTGGCCTAGCCTAGGACCACTTTGTCCATCTTGTTCATATATAACCTCTTGATTTATTGGCCGGGTGATGTATGTTGCACATGTGCTTTGCTTTCTTAGATTGTTTTACTTTGTTTGACAGTAAATTGCTCAAAACCACCACTGGGCACTATAGATGTAGAACCACCACCTTTGGAGGTTTTTTTCTTTCACAAAGCCACCATTAACTTTCGGAGTTACGACACATCTGAGTCTGACAGAGCCCAATACTGTGTGATTTATTCGTTCAGATGAATTGAGCACTCCAATAGTGGGGTTGTGTTTCTTTCTACTCAAGACAAGCCCCGTGCACTCAGGCTGTGCTGCCTACTCATATGCTTTTTTTTTTGTAACTGATGATGATTAGATGGCTTTCCTATTTACCTTGGTGTAGCTTTGGAACTAGAGTTAGTTTTTTTTGGCTGTGAATGGTAGTAGTTTGGCACTGAGGTGTGCAAGTATAGAAGTAGTGGGTGACTGAATTAGATAACTTTTTTGTAAGGCATTGCTTAATTTGTGCTGGCCTCCTAGGACCATTTTCTCTATCATGTCCATGTATGGTACTACATATGTCTCTTGCTTTCTTAGAGTTTTATTTTTTGACAGAGTAAGTTGTTCAGAACCACCACTTTTTCTTTTCAAAGTTTTTATTTTCAAAGTTGTGCGGAAAACTCTGAAAGTGGCGTGGTTCTTTCTACCCATAGCCCCAAAAGTGTCGGTTCTGTACACTTCACTCCTTTTCACATCATAGTCTTGATTTATTTAACCATAGAGTGAACTTGATAGTATTGCTGTAATTTTTTTGTTTGTTTATTTTGGATGATTTTCTTAGTGGATATTTTGGATGTAAAAGCTGCTGTTTGGAAAAGAGAAGACCAGGTCCAGCTGTATAGACGGAGACCACCATCCCAGCGGTGGCAACAAAATGGTGCCCAGTGGTATCTTGACTGAGTGTTGGTGCTGGAAACCGTTGTGGATGCGAAATGCCAACTTAAAAACATGTAACCACGCTAGCCACATTGTTCCTTCATTTTTTGCAGATGCTCAATGGTTGTTTTTCAGAAAGCTCACGTGCGCAAGTAGTTGTGCACCAAAGACAACAGCCTGGTTACTGAAGGTGTTCACTGGGTGATACTGTCACCATGATCTGCCGCATAGCTTGGCCCCCCTTGCCCATACTCGACTCCATCTCGGCATCCATGGCCTTCAAAGCATCCTTTGGATAGGCCTCCAGCTTCTCTAGTTTGGCTTCTCCAACAACCCACCTGTTCTTCCTCTGCAACACAACCAATCAAATACAGAGCAATGAATCTTTATAAATGTGATATTTTTTTGGAAGGTAAAAGTAATTGACATGGCGTTTGTTTATTTATTTTGGAAGGTAAAAGTCAGCCCCGTACGTACATAGGATAGGGGTGGGTTGGACGGACTCTGATCCGTGATATGATACTTCAGCAGCCGAGGCTACGGTTTCCTTCTTCAGGCCGTGCTGGCAATGGCATCCACCGAGATCTCGATGGCCGCCGATACGGAGGCTGACAACGGCGGCGAGGCGGTGAAGCAGGACAAAGGCGCGAGCACAGGCGGTTATGGTGGCAACGGCAACGGAGGCAGCAGGTTTCGGCTGTCCGACGACCACGTCTGGCTGTTGCTGTCCCACGAGCTTCAAGGCGACCACGGCCAAGAGTTCTCGGCCGGGATCCGCCGCCAATGGTGTGAGAGAGGGTACGTCGAGATTCTCGGAAAGGGCTGCGCCATGGAATTCAGTTTCAAATTCGTCGACTCTCACGACGACCTAGAATAAGAGGACCCATATCTAGCTCTTCGTCCAGTTTAATAGTACGTCTAGCATGGTTTAGTTAGCTTGTTTTTTTTCTGAATTCTGAGCAGCTAGCTAAGCTTTGTTGTGTTTGATTTACTGCTTCTGAATTCGAACCAAAGTCGTGCTTGCACCGTTACCAAGATGGTCAGTTGCTCACTTTCTCCGCTTCTAGACAATTCGTCGCAATGATGGATCACCGGTCTAATTCGGATTTTAGTTGCTGTATAAGAAGCTCTATGACTTTTTCTTTAAGGAACGTTAATATTATAGGATACCAATTACACCCAGCCTTTGCAACAATGCATTGGCCGGCCATACGGATGCACACATTCAAAAAGCAAAAAGAATTATAAAAAAGAAAGGTCTCGCTACGGTTCCCCATTCATTGAAACAACAGTACCACCACCACCAAGACAGTACCAAAAGTCCATCTTCTACGAAAACAACGTCTCCAAGAAGGAAACATTGCACAAACACCGTTATCACCCGATCAAAGATCTAGGTTTTCACCCTAAAAAAAGTCCACGCTCTTAAAACAATACCTTTAACAAGTTGTCAGACACAACCAATTAAGACTAGATCCTGGGTTTTCACCCTGAAAGATAGGACCATGACCTTCACCTGTACTGTCGCCCCCGCTTGCATACCACTGCTCCAAATCACGAGTCACCAAGCGAATTCCTCATCACCACCCGGACTCGAACCACCATTGTCAGTCCACAGATCTCGGTCTTCATGACATTTCCTGTCGGCACCATGGAACGAGAACATGCCCCATGATATTAATAGCCAACGGAGCTTTGAAGCGCCCCCTCTGAACCCAAACGACCAGAATAAAAACATGGGTGCGCACGACCGAATCCCACCAGATCCAGCGATCTCTCGGCATATGCGCACTATGGAGTTCGCCGGCGAAGCCTTTCGGAACACGACACTGCAACCAGATCAATGGAGACAAACATCAAGCGGGTCTTCGTCTTGGCGTGAGATGAACCATAGGACCACCCCTTCATTCAATCCAAGCCGGCAGCCCCCTCGCCACCAGCCGGAGGTAGAGGAGAAGACAGTCCAGCATGCCACCAAAGTGGCTCGCCAGAACCCAGCATGTAGCTGTCTCGGTCCAGAACGGATCCGGGCAGACCCGATGCAACCGCCTCCCATCATGGAGGCCGCTCGTTAGCGCCGCCGAGGAAGTCCTCGCAAGATCGCCTCCAATGCTGCCACCACGACACCTCCTCCTCCCCAAGCCGCCCGAAAGACGACGGGCCTAGGCGGACACCCTAGGCCCACGACGTGATGTCGCCGCCTGAAGTAACTGCAGGAGCACCTGCCGCCTCCCGGCCGAGGTCGCCGCCCGACCACCGCCCCGACCCGCTCCGTCGACGCTGCCCTAGTCGCCCATCCGAAGAAGACCGCTGCAGCCGCCACCCCTAGCACCTTAGGTACTAGGA
This sequence comes from Avena insularis, assembly GCA_023614405.1. NCBI lineage: Eukaryota > Viridiplantae > Streptophyta > Magnoliopsida > Poales > Poaceae > Avena > Avena insularis. The sequence goes on along the minus strand of CM042691.1, from coordinate 462,029,512 downwards.
GGCCACCGATGCCGGCGGCAGCAACGGAGGGATGGGATCTAGAGGAGGGAGGTTGGCGGCGGCGAAATCCGGGGGCCCTCCAGCGGCACCTGGGGGTCGCCACTGGAGGGTTACGGGTAAAAAGAAGCTAAGCAGGGCCCTATGACATGCTTCTTCTTTGTTTCATCAGCAAGCCAAAGGCAGCTGGACAAACTTTTGCACACCCCCGCCTGCCTCCAATTTCTTTTTTAGAGATAGCTGATGGATCATGGATGTGTTATGGTCTTTCCTAAATGAATTCCGTAGACCAACAAAACGGTTGCTGGGTCTCCCCTCCTCTGCTCTTTCCCCCTTCCGTTGAGTATCAGAAGAGAGACTGTGCCACCCCTGAGCTCTCTCCATGGCGTTGCGGGTCAGAGATGGCGGAGGGGAGGTGCCGGAGTAGCTAGGACGTGTAGTTGTAGTGGCGCTATACTTGGCTTCTTGCCCAGCAGAAGGAGAGGAGTTTTAGATCTTCGCAGCCAGATCCATGGATTGTTAGGTTTCTTCTTGCTCGCTCCATGCTCCTCTAGTCGGAGCTAGGGGTGAAGGAGAAGGCCACTGATACTTCATAAACGTATCTATAATTTTTGATGTTCCATGCTTGTTTAGTATCTACTTTCTTATGTTTAGTCCACACTTTAAGGTATTTTTATACATTTTCTGGAACTAACCTATTAACAAGATGCCACAGTGCCAATTGCTTGTTTTCTTCTGTTTTTGGTTCCAGAAAAGCTAGAAAATGAATATTTTCGGAATTAGACCGGACAAAAGCCAAAGTCGATATTTTACCGGAAGACTCACAGAGCCAGAAGACGAGACAGAGAGGGGCCATGGGCTGGCCACACCATGTGGTGGCGTGGGTCCCCCTGGCCACGCCACCAGGTGGTGTGGGCCCCTAGTCCACCCTCTAACATCGCCCCTTCGCCTATAAGAAGCCTCCCGATGAGAAAACCCTAAATCATCCAGGAGAAAGCCATGAAAACCTCCTGACACGCGACCACGAAGGGAGATTCGTGGGACAGAAAGTCTACGATGCAGCGCCTTTGGGACGAGGAAGTGCCCCGGAGCCATCTCCATCGATCTCCACCATCATCTCCATCGTCGTTGCTGATTCCCATGATGATGAGGGAGTAGTTCTGCCTCGAGGCTAAGGGTTCTACCAGTAGCCATGTGTTCATCTCTCTCTCTATGCATGATCATATTGTGATCATGAGCTTTGTAATCAAGTAGATCTACCTTGCTACCCAAGTGCTTTAATAGATCTCTGGCTCTTCCCATGTGTGTGAAAGTGATAGCGTGCACACCGTGGTGGCACTTAGGCTAGAGATTACAAATACTTGTTATGAGTTATATTTGGAGTTGAATGTCTCTATGAAATTGTGGTGTTTGTTGGAACCATCTAGCGCTCAAGGTGATAGTGTGGGGTTATCTAGATAGGGAAGGCGGACTTTGAGGAGTGCTGTTATAGCCCTACCATGGATTAGAGTGTCCAACCGGAGAGTAGTTCAGAATAGTATCATAAAGAAAAGATATTTATATGAGAGTGTTCACTAGCGAAAGTATGATCCCTAGGCCTTGTTTCTAAACATTGAAACACCGTTTGCAACTAGATCTGTTACATGTTTTTTTGCTTCCATCTTTTTTCCTTTAGTCTTTTCCTCCTGTCAAGCTCTTTTCTAGCACTGTTGTCTTATATCCATACCACTTGTATTTCACTATCTGTTCGCTGAACTAGTGCACCTATACACCTGACAAGTGTATTGGGTGTGTTGGGGACACAAGAGACTTCTTGTATCTTGATTGCAGGGTTGCTTGAGAGGGATACCTTTGACCACTTCCTCCCTGAGTTTGATAAACCTTGGGTGATCCACTTAAGGAAAACTTGCTGCTGTCCTACAAACCTCTGCACTTGGAGGCTCAACAACTGTCTATAAGAATAGAAGTGCGTAGACCTCAAGCTATTTTCTAGCGCCGTTGCCGGGGAGGTAAGGTAAAGGTACTCACATCCTCTGGCTACTAAGCTATCTTCTAGTACTGTTGCTGGTGTGTGAGTGCTCGAAGTTATTTTCTTTTAGATTCTGCAATTATATCTTTTTATTTCTTGTTTTTATTTTCACTAGTTAGGCTTAATGGAAAACAACAACAAAATTAGAGAGCTTTATAGTATTTATCTTGAGTTAGGACATGAAGTGTTTGAAGAGAAAATTAAAAAACCTATGGAACTTTATTTGCATGCTAATAGTAATGTTATTAGTATGAATTCTTTGAACACCATTATTGCTAATGCTATGGAAAAGTCTAAGCTTGGGGAAGCAGGTTTTGATGAGCATGATATTTTTAATCCCCCAAGCACGGAGGAGAAAATTTACTTTGATGATACTATACCTCCAATATATGATGATTACAATGATGAATATGATATTTTCAATCCACCTACTATTGAGGGAAAAATTAATTATGATTACAATATGCCTCCTATATTTGATGATTATGGTGATGAGAATAATAATGATAGTTATTTTGTTGAATTTGCTCCCACTATATTAATAAGAATGACTATGTTTATGTGGAGAGTATTAATTCTTTTATGCATGTGGCTCATGATAAGAATGTTTTATGTGATAGTTATATTGTTAATTTTATTCATGATGCTACTGAAAGTTATTATGAGAGGGACAAACATTGTTTTATGTATCTCAACAATATTAAGTTTCCCCTCTTTATGTTGAAAATTTTGAAGTTGCACTTGTTTTGCTTTCCTATGTTTGTTGCTTTGTGCTTTCATGACTTGTTTCTTTACAAGATTCCTATGCATAGGAAGTGGGTTAGACTTAAATGTGCTTTGAATTTACTTCCTGATGCTCTCTTTTACTTCAATTCATATTTCTTATGTGACCATCTTCTCAAACTATCATGCCTAACTTAAAGGCGTTAAAGAAAAGTACTTCTTGGGAGATAATCCAATAGTTTCCTTGAGTCTTAGAAGTTATTAATTCTGTAATAACCTCTCCTTATCCTCTTTTATTTTGATTTTTGTGCCAAGAATAACCTCTAATGAGAGGGAAGTAAGATTTGGGGAAGTGCTGTCCCGAAACAGATTTTTGTGTTTCACTGTAAAAATTCGTGAAAAATCTCTGTATGTCGGATTGAGCTATAATTTTCTGAATAAACCCCCCAGGTTGTTAGCTAACTTTCATTAGTTCAACACTTTTCGATTTGAGCAACAGAAGGTCTTCGAAAAAATCGGTTTTCACCTGCTGGTCTTTTTTGATAGATTTCTACTATTATTTGCATTTGCCTTTTCATCGATTTCTTTTTATGTTCTTTTTGGTGAATTGAGCTTTTGAGGAAATTGCTACAGTAGCTTCTATTTTTAATGAAAGTTTTGCTGTTTTAAAACTAAAACCCCAAAGGTTTATTATCTTTTGAATGCACTAATGTTGCTAATGAAGATTGTGTGAAGTTTTGTATGAAGGAAATTTTTAGGTGTAGGGAAAAAATGATGTAATGAGATGAAGAATGGACAAAAGCTCAAGCTTGGGGATGCCACCCCGTGTCACCCTAAGAAATATTCAAGAGGTACAAGCGTCAAAGCTTGGGGATGCCCAAGGCATCCCCTTCTTCATCAATAAAAATCTCAGGTCTTTCTAGACACTTCGTTTTTATTGTTTCATGCACTGTTGTGTTATTCTTGGAGCATCTTTGTTTTTGTTTTTAGTTTTCTTTTGCTTGGTTTGCTGCAATAAGTTGGTTGGATCCCAACACACTTCTTTTGGAGAGAGACACACCCCGTTATTCATTGCATGGCACACTCTAGTTTTCACTCTTATTGTTCTGCGAGTGTTCTCCTTTGCTAGCACCACGTTTAGCTTTAGTTTTCGATTGGTGTTGGAAAAGAGTAGGAAGTTTCATGCTTATAAGTGGTACAAAAGGAGTCTTGTTTTGACTGTGGCCTAGACTTTATCATGCCCCGTTTGATATTGCTTTGACTTTATGCTTAGTGATTATTGCTATTTCATGACTTGTTACAAACACTTGAGATTGCTTAATGTGCCTTGAAAGAATCATGCATTGTTTTAGCATATAAAAGCATAATATTATGGTATTCTCCTTTGATGCTTTATTTGGGTTGACTTGGCACATGCTCACACCATGTTAAGACTATACCAAGTCACCATAGCCTCTATGATCATTTAGTTTTCGACTTGTAATATCACTTTATGCTTTAATTAATAACGTTTTGTCGCTTAGCATGATTATGTCCATTATTGCTCTCTTAGTTGGTCGCTCCTAGTCTTTTGCTAGCCTCCACATATACCAAGTATGAGTTCCACTCATGCATCCAACTCCAAATAAAACCAAGTTATTCCAAAGAGTCTACCATCCTACCTATTAGCATTATTGCTATTTCAAGTATATTCATATTTTTATCTATCTTCCGAATTAAACTTGTTATGTGAAAATTAGTGATTAAATCTCTCACGAACTTGATGGCACACTTTACTTTTCTTGCCCCCAATAAACTTGAACCATTATGTCATCGATATTGTATATGTTTGCACTTATACGTTGGGAATTAGCAGAACCATGCTGTCATGGGGAATGCTTTCAACATTGCACTTGTACATTGTACCCAGCTGATATCATGCTCTTTTGTTTATGGATGTCGTCGGTGTGAAATTAAAGGGGAGCTTGTAAGTCCATGGAGTTATGTATGTGTGTCAGAGAAACGCCTGGGCCGCTAGCCTAAGCCATGTCTAATCATGGTGGAAACTTGCAACATCACCATAGTGAGCAATCTATGAAGCATTCTTCTTATAAAAAAAGAGAGGTAGAGATTGATAAAAATAAAGAAAAAAAAGATGAGAAAAGAGGAAAGAGAGAAAAAAGCACCATTTTCCCATGGTAAATAAGAAGATTGCTGAGATGCTCATTGTCTGCTTGCCTTGTCAGTTTGATTATGGGATAGCTCCTGTATCATGTGCAAGGGGTACCCCGTTGGCGGTTCTCTATGATACACATGTACTTACTATGACTGGAACTTACCGGTAACTAAACTTGAGTAGAATGAGGAGCGGCCCTCGTATTCAAGAGACATGAGATTGCCAACTTATACTTTGTCAAGCATATACTCCATAGTTTGTTTACTTTAACCTTAATCACTTCAAGATGCTTATGATAGGGGTAATGAGAGCTGAAAGCTAATAAATACCATAATTTTTGGAAGCTCTTTATGAGACTTGAATCCCTGCTTCCTTCTATGAAGGCCTTTCTTTTACTTTTATGTTGAGTCTCCATCTTCTATCTTTATGCACCTATTGAGAGAGCATAGTGGCCATTCTTAGTTTAATGTGAATTGTCCCAAAACTTGTTGATTGATTCATAACTTTGATATTGCTTGTTCTTAAACTACTTATATCTAGTCACCCTTATGAACTTTGAAGGTGTCCTTTGCATTTATGTCTTGCTACTCCATGAGGGACAAGCTGAATGCCACTATGCTATGTTTTCTACATGTGAAACAAACAAAGGTCTTTCAATGCATTGTTATTCATGATCTTTGTTTGTACCTTTTCATATTGCATCATAGTTACTTTGTCTTATTGTTAGAACTTCATCTTTCATGCTCATGTTTAGAGTTCTTTGATCCCAGCTTTCAATGCTTGCAAATGGTTTGATCAAGATTGTGATGGTGCATGTCACCTCAAAATTAATTCTTTTTATCACTTACCTACTCGAGGACGAGCATGAGTTATGCTTGGGGATGTTGATACGTCGTAAACGTATCTATAATTTTTGATGTTCCATGCTTGTTTAGTATCTACTTTCTTATGTTTAGTCCACACTCTGAGGTATTTTTATACATTTTCGGGAACTAACCTATTAAAAAGATGCCACAGTGCCAGTTGCCTGTTTTCTTCTGTTTTTGGATCCAGAAAAGCCAGAAAATGAATATTCTCGGAATTGGACCGGATAAAAGCCAAAGTCGATATTTTACCGGAAGACTCACGGAGCCAGAAGACGAGATGGAGAGGGGCCAGGGGCTAGCCACACCATGTGGTGGCGCGGGTCCCCCTGGACGCACCACCAGGTGGTGTGGGCCCCTGGTCCACCCTCTGACATCGCCCCTTCGCCTATAAGAAGCCTCCTGATGAGAAAACCCTAAATCATCCGGAAGAAAGCCATGAAAACCTCCACAGCACCGCCGCCACCGAAGGGGAGATTTGAGGGACAAAAAGTCTCTGTTCCGGCACCCTGCTGGGATGGGGAAGTGCCCCCGAAGCCATCTCCATCGATCTCCACCACCATCTCCATCGCCATTGTTGATTCCCATGATGATGAGGGAGTAGTTCTTCCTCGAGGCTAAGGGTTCTACCGGTAGCTATGTATTCATCTCTCTCTATGCATGATCATATTGTGATCATGAGCTTTGTAATCAAGTAGATCTACCTTGCTACTCAAGTGCTTTAATAGATCTCTGGCTCTCCCCATGTGTGTGAAAGTGATAGCGTGCACAGCATGGTGGCACTTAGGCTAGACATTACAAATACTTGTTATGAGTTATATTTGAAGTTGGATGTCTCTATGAAATTGTGGTGTTTGTTGGAACCATCTAGCGCTCAAGTTGATAGTGTGGAGTTATCTAGATGGGGAAGGCGGACTTTGAGGAGTGCTGTTATAGCCCTACCATGGATTAGAGTGTCCATCCGGAGAGTAGTTCAGAGTAGTATCATAAAGAGAAGATATTTATATGAGAGTGTTCACTAGCAAAAGGATGATCCCTAGGCCTTGTTTCTAAACATTGAAACACCGTTTGCAACTAGATCTGTTACATGTTTGCTTGCTTCCATCTTTTTTCCTTTAGTCTTTTCCTCCCGTCAAGCTCTTTTCTGGCACCGTTGTCTTATATCCATACTACTTGTATTTCACTATCTCTTCGCCGAACTAGTGCACCTATACACCTGACAAGTGTATTGGGTATGTTGGGGACACAAGAGACTTCTTGTATCTTGATTGCAGGGTTGCTTGAGAGGGATACCTTTGACCACTTCCTCCCTGAGTTCGATAAACCTTGTGTGATCCACTTAAGGGAAACTTGTTGCTGTTCTACAAACCTTTGCACTTGGAGGCCCAACAACTGTCTATAAGAATAGAAGTGCGTAGACATCAGCCACCATCTCCAAGAATAAAGATGCGGTGCTTGTCGACATCCTTTCAATGCAAGTGCTTATGCCTCTCCTCGCCGCTATTGTGGCGAGGGAGAGAGGCAAACCATCAAGCGGTGTTGTACGGTAGAGCTACTCCCAGCCTGCCATGGTGGCGAGTGGGAGTGGACAAGCGGCATGGCACCCTCGACATCGTCCAGGTACTCGTTTCTCCCTCCTGTGGTGGGGGCTATCGATGCCGAGGCCTAGATCTGGCAGGACCGAGTTCCTCCGCGTCTTCTAGGCTGCCATGGTGGTGGTGCAAAGAGGGAGTAGGCTCTGTCTCTGCTCCATCTTGGATCTCTGTAGGAAGATGAGGGTGAAGCACCATCACGCCCTCCAGAAGCTACGCTTGCTCTGACATCGAGTTGTTCCATGGTGGCCACTTGCATGCCTGATCTGTGATGCCCATTTTCATTTTCGAGCACATCACGCAGAGGACATGTTTTGCTGTGCAGTCTTCTGTTGGAAAGGCGCGATGCCAGACACCATGGTGGTGTTCTCCTCGGCCTCCGGTTTGGAGGCCCTTCCCTAAGCTTCTCGTTGGAATCGGTGCTTACACGCCAGCAAGTGGTTCGTCCCTACCGGCGTCTAGGTGGTCGATGATGAAGGTTCGTCGATGGTGGAGAGGAGCGAGGATTAGATCGTGTTTCCAGCTGTACTATGGAGGTCCTTTGTGCAAAATCTGAGGCCTTTACTTTATATTTTGATTTCTTAGGGTACTGATGCTAGGGACCTCTTTGTAAATTTGTGCCCATCTTTTTTTAATGCAGCTTGTTGGCCTCTCGTGGCCTTTCCCGTGCCAAAAAAAAGAAAAGAAAAAATGAATTGCGTATGGGTGCTTCTTTCTTTGAGGCGTGCATGGTTATTCTCTAATTTTTTTCGAATATGGTGGTTCTCCTTAAGTCGACGGGTGCTTCATTCATGCATCCGGCACTCAAGAATAACCTGGCTCGTTTTGAATCTAACTCGACTGAATTAGGATCCATCTCAAGCTGGAACGCAAGCACTTTGCTACTACCAGGCAATGGTTGTTTGATTTCTTGGAACGATCTGATGATGTACAAGCTAGTACACTGGCGGTCAGCTTCTGGCACATATGGGAAGCGCGGAATGAGGCTCGTAATAATTCTGAGAGGCCTAATCCGACGCGGACGTGTCACAAAATTCTGGCATATATTGATTTGATCAGAGAAAACTCGTACAAGACTACTCCAGCAGCTAGGTGTGATCCCAAACCGGTTCTCAAATGGAGTCCACCGCCGCCGGGTGTCCTGTTAATCAATTCAGATGCAGCGATTTTTGAATCTGCAGACAGTATGGGTGCAGGTATTGTGGCCAGGGATCATACGGGTGACTGTGTGTTTGCTTGCCGACATCAGCTCCATGGTCTACGACCACCTGAAGAAGCAGAAGCTTTGGCTCTTCGACGTGCGGTTTTACTAGCTCAAGAAGAGGGCTTTGATCAAGTTATCTTTGCTTCAGACTGCTTGTCACTAGTTCAACGCCTCAACTCGTCGACGATGGACAGATCATCTGCCGGCATCCTCGTTCATGGGATCAAGACCATGACCAACTCCTTCACGTCGATCTCTTTTATCCATGTGAAGCGCAATCTTAATGAAGCAGCGCATATCTTAGCTAAATCTTGTCTTAGTGTTTCATCTAGCGAGATTTTTCATTCTGTTCCGGACTGCATCCGGGAAACTCTGTGTATTGATGTGATTTAATCAATAAAGCGTTATTTTCTGTCCAAAAAAATCGACTAAATTCTTAACCTTACCAACAGGTGCCTTTTTTTGGCACCACTTTTGGTTGTTGGGCACCACTATTGGAGTTTCTAGGTACCAAAACTGCCGCTGCCATTTGTATCTCAAATGCCCAATAAAACAGCACCTAGTCGGCAACACTTTTTCAGGTGCACTAGAATAGGGCACAACAAACATGTTTTGTCCATAAATGTAACACAAAAGATCAAATAGTTCACGAGTAAATATAAAATAAATAGTTTATAATTATTATTACAACACAAACTAATAGTTAAACAATTGTTACATAAATTGTTCAAAGTAGCTCATCAAATACAACAAATAACAAATAGTTCATCAAATACAACAAGAACAACAATCACATACAGCATGAAGAAACTAGTGCCTTTGGTTGCCATGCCACGTCCACAACTCCTCGATAAGATTTTTTTAAAGATCATCATGCATGTTGGAGTTTCTAATGACATCGTACATGGCAAGAAAGCACGCCACTCGATCTTCACTCCTTCGGGCACACACAGGTATTCCCATCATCTCATAGATCTCATAGAAGCTATAGTCCAAGTAGTGCAACAAATGCTCGTCGGCCGGCTGCGCTCTGTTATATGTTGATCCAAATTCTATAAAATAAATGCCAACATCTGACGGAGCGGAGCGAGGCCCGTCGCCGGAGGCTTGGACCGATGCGGATCGTTGATGACCTAGGTTACCACCGCTATATAAACCTCTTGTAAGCCGTCGGATGGGATAAGTTGCATCTGTGAAAATCCCTGGCGTTGTGTAAACATTCCCTGTTATAGTGAAGTTTCGCTGGCTGGCACCCGTGGTTTTTTCCTCTCTTTATTGGAGAGGTTTTTCCACGTTAAATCTGTGTCCCCTTTGATGTGATTTCTTTATCGTTCTTTGTTATTTGATTGTCGCAAAGCTAACACGCTCAACGACCAGGTCGCGACGAATCAACTGGAATAAAACGTTGTGGAGGAGGATTCCACTAGCCACCGTAAGCGAGGGAGCCAAATCTAGCCGGAATCAGGACGACCAAGGTACTAGATTTAACGAGGCGGTGGCGGGGTTCCTCCGACCATGGGAGGCCACGAGAAGTTCGGCCAAGCGACGACGTGGGCATGGAGAAGCGTGGCGGAGCAGCGACACTTGATTTAGCGACCGGCAGCAGTCTACGAACGGCGGGAGGCGGCGGCCGCGAGGGAGAGGGAAGTTTCAGCGGCAGTTGCGAGCACGCGCGGCCAAACGTTTATAGCGTCGGCCAAAACTTTCAGCGGCAGTTGCTCTTAAATTATTCATCCAATTCTCGAGGTCGTCAAATACTATTTGATGTATTATGTCAATTTCATATTCTTTCAACATGTACGGTGATTAATGATGATTTTACTCATTTCATCAACCCGTTGAGCTCCTTGTATACTCTCCCTCCCGGGTCGGAGGCCCCTCTCGCACCCTAGCAAGTTGCTGCTTGATCTACTCCCTTGGCCGTTGCCGCCGTCTTCGTTGGCAGTGGCGGCCACGCCAAGCTTGTCAAAGATGAGGGGTGAGGGCGGGCGAGCTCTGACGGTCTCCTACGCGCGAGGCAGGACGTCACTGGGGCGGCGCATGTGGAATGCGGGTGGTGACGGAGGTCTTCCACAGCGGTGCATTGATCGGAGGCTGGGGTCCTCCTTGCTGCATGATTCAGCCGGATCCGGCAGAATATCACCTCTGTTCTTTCGTCGTCTTCCTCGATGCTAGCCTAACCGGTGAGGTTCGGTGTGCCAGATCCAATAGGGTGTTGTTGGATGGCGTGGGGGCTACTAGCTTGGCTTGAATAAAGGTGGTGGTCCTAGTAATATGATGATATGTCGGATTCATGTACCCATCGATCTGGCTGGCATGTCGTGTTTTGGAAGGCTCCACCGGCAAACTCCACTAGGCGATCATGCTTGGAGATTGCTGGATCAGGTAGGATTCGGTCGTGCGCACCCTTGTTTTTTCTGACCGTTTGGTTTAAGAGGGAGAGGTGCGAAGCGCCGCTAGCTGTTACCATCATGAGGCGCGCTTTCTCGTTCCATGATGAAGTCAACCAGTGGAAAATATCATGGAAGCTGAGATCTGAGGACTGGCAATGGTGATTCGAGTTCTTGTGTCGATGAGGAATTGGCTTGGTGATTCGTGACTTGGAGCAGCTATATTGTAAGTGGGGGCGAAAATATAGGAGAAGTTCAAAGTCTTACCATTCAAGGTGAAAATCTAGCGTCTAGCCTTAATTGATTGTGTCTGGCAATAACCTTGTTAAAGACATTGTTTTGTGAGGTAGGGTCATTAACAATATAAATATATAGCCTAGTCCTTTCCATCTGTTTGAACTTTTGGTTTAGATAGCTAGTGCATCAATTTAATATGGTATCAACATCCAGAGGTTCCGAAAGAATAATGAACCGGAGGTAGTTGAGATTGGACCAATAATAAATTAAACTCGTGTAAATTTACACTATCGTGGCTTTTTAAGCTAGCTCGTGCATATCTTTTTCTTTTGAGAATTTCGTGCATAGTATCTGAATCGGAAGCGTACATAACTCGTTTTGTGTCTGGACTTGTACGGCCCAATTATAAGCCCACCTACGTACCTGGTCGTGTTTCCGGCGCGGTTTCCTTTCTTCGCCGCCACGCACGCAAACCCTCGAGGAGGCTCCAAGAAGAAGAAGAGGGACAGCCCGGCGTCCGAGCTCTCGGATGACCTCCTCGTCGAGATCATCTCGCGTGTGCCCTACAAACAAGTCCATCCGCTGCTGCAAGTGCGTCTGCACGCGCTGGCGCGATCTCGTCTCCCACCCCGACCATCGCAAGAAGCTGCCCCGCCCTCCCCTCGCCGGATTCTTCTACACGGACAAGAACCACATTGGGGAGGAGTCTCGTTGCTACACCAGCCTCTCGGGCCCTCCCATCGACCCCTCCCTCTCGTTGCTACATCAGCTTTGACCCCACCGTCTCTTCTCACTTCCACGTGTTTGAGTTGGTAGATGCATATGTATGGGACGCGCGCAGACAGCATGCGTTATAGCAGGCGCATCACATCACATCAGTGAGGGTCTACTCCTCTGAAGCTGGAGTTTGGACCCGTCGAAGCGCCTCTTGGCACCAGCCCGTTGTGCTTCGCAGCCATTCAAGGAGCGCCTTTCTCGACGGGGTGATATATTTTCCCACCCCTCTTGATTCGGTTATGGCTGTCGTCGACCGGGAGGGAAATTGCCCCACAGAATTCTTAGTGATGCTCATGTTTACGTGTCACAAGGACGGCTGCATCTGGCAACTTATGACCGTTCACAGCTATCAATAATCTGGGCTCTTGAAGATTCTAGCAGCAATAATTGGATCTTGGAGCACAATGTCAGCCACTTGCAACTCTTAGGAAAACTTGTGCTTCACTGTCATCAACGACCCTGAACACAATGTGGTATTTGTAGTATGTAAGGAGGTGTTCTGCTCCCGCTCTTCGGCGACGAATCTATTGTCATACAAGATGGATTCCAGGGAGCTGCATTTTATATGCGATCTTCCATCTGGTTGCAGCCCTCCTTATCATCCATATGTTCCCTTGTTCTCAGAGTATTTGGCAGATGGGTAGTACAACTCATATAATGGTGTAGTGCATCTCCACAGCACGGTGTATCTTTATTCTTTAAAACAGCAAGATTTGTTTACCATTTTATGATATCTATGTTAGATCTTGAACACAAGCAACAATGATTTGTGTAGAACTTTTTTGAAATCTGGTGGTTACAATGATACATATGCAATGCATCCTCTTTCTAATATTGTTCAAACTCGATCCGTGTCGTTTGTAGATACGGGACCTTGTGGTTTATTGCATCATAAACATCTGTTCCTAGCTATTACCAGATCTTCACATTTTTTACTGAATGGATGGTTTCTGGATGAAGTAACTTTGGCTAGCAGATGTGTTTTGCTATCTATAGAACATGTAAAGACTATAATGATTGTTCATTATAGTGATTGGTTGTTAAGTTCACGGCTGGTAACTGCGCTATGTGTGGAGCCGGGCAGCTGGCACTCTCTTCGCCACTGGGTGAACATTCATAGAACACCTAGTCCTGCCGGCCGGTATATGTATTGTAGCTTCCAAATTGGATCCAAGTCAAAAACACCTGGTTTGTGTCTGGTCTAAATTATAAAGAAAAAGTTTCTGTTTGGAGTGTCAGCTTGAGCTTGAGCTTGAGCTTGAGCTTGAGACTATAATAAATTGTTAACTGACTCATTATAGTTATTGGTTGTTGAGTTCATCGGCTGGTAATTGCGCTTCCGCCTGGAGCCGGGAAGCCGACATTCTGTTCGCCGCCGGGCTAACATTCATAAAACACCAAGTCCTGCCAACCGGTATATGTATTGTAGCTCTCAAATTGGATCCAAGTCAAAAACACCTGGTTTGTGTCTGGTCTAAGTTATAAAGAAAGAGTTTCTGTTTGGAGTGTCAGCTTGAGCTTGAGCTTGAGACTATAATAAATTGTTAACCGACTCATTATAGTTATTGGTTGTTGAGTTCATCGGCTGGTAATTGCGCTTCCGCCTGGAGCCGGGAAGCCGGCATTCTGTTCGCCGCCGGGTTAACATTCATAGAACACCAAGTCCTACCAACCGGTATATGTATTGTAGCTCCCAAATTAGATCCAAGTCAAAAATACCTTGTTTGTGTTCGGACTAAGTTATAAAGAAAAGTTTTTGTTCGGAGAGTAACCGTGCGCCTGTGTCTTAGTCCAAGGGTTCCAACTAAAGTTTTTCTGCACGTATCCTTGTGGGTCTAATTGAGTAAGTTCAGAGTTCATAAACACCCAAAACATCATATTCAGAGTTAGTGCTAGATATGAGGCTAACTCTTGAGATTTCCCTAATTTTCTTATAAGCCTAATAAACTGAGATGGAGGTACTCCCTCTGTCCCGGTTTACACATTGTCGCCGGCATAGATATATGTCGACGGCTGTTCGTAAGTACCGTCAACATATACCTGATACCATTAGACGACCGCCAGACGGTGGGCTGCGAGTGCCACGTGGCCACGACCTTTGCTGACGGTGACGTTAAGCCGACGACCTTTGCTGACGGCGACGTTAAGCCGACGACCTTTGCTGACGGCGACGTTAAGCCGATGATGGCCGTCGGCATAACTCTAGATACGCCGACAACCAGGCATATGCCGACGGCTCAGATCATCTGACATGTCGCGTATTGGAGTTATGCTCATGTAATTGGCAATTCCATTGTACAGACAAATTTCATGGAGATCACCGCTGTTCAGAAAAGAAGCTAGTTAAGGGCCAAAAGAAGTGTGTCCAAATGGCATGTACATCCTCTAGTTGTGTCTTCTCCACAACTAGGCATCTCATCAGCTCTGTCTGAAAATTTGTTAATAGTATAGCTTACATGATTTGAAGCATTTCTTTCACTTGAAATCTTTTAGCGACTTGTTACAGAGAGGGTTGCATATATGCCAGGCAAACCGTGGAGTGTCGGGGCAGGATCTCTCAGTCCCTTTCTTCTAACTCGAGCTGCTACTAAACTCACAGAAGAACACAATGTCGAGAAGAGTATTTTAGCGTTGGACTGCCTCACACAGCCTTCATTTTCTCTTTTCTTAATCTCTCAAATAAACATGGTGCTTACATACATAGGCATAGCCCACTAACACCATCTAGCTAGGCCATGCACTCACGCACACACTAACCCAACACGCACACCACGCTAGCCACTAACAATAATTGACATCACCCAATATCCTGGTGACCCGAGAGACCTGATCCTCAACTCAGACTGAGCTCCACCTTTGACTCCACTGATGATGTCTTTGGTTTAAAATCTGTGTTTGCCTAGAAGACACCGTACTGCTAGCTTCAAGACTAGTCGTTTTCCCAGTCCGCATCGTATAATATGGTTGACCATACAACTTGCACAGAGACCAGCGCACCATTGTTAAACCGATACGGCTGCTGCTCATTTCCATGCTTGGACGCCGCAAACGAGAGGCCGTCCTCCCCTCGCCCCTCCTCCATGAAGTCTACACGCAGCGTGTCCCCTAGATCCACGGCCGCCACAAACCTCTGACCATGCTTCCCCGCCGTAGATATAAAAGCGACAGCGTCGCGGCAGCATAGGTCGTCGATGAAGGTGTAAGGAACTTGGGAGAGGACGGTGTTGCCAAGCATGTGTCTCACATGAATGCCGCCTGCCGGCACTTCCACGAAATCCAGCTCTATGGTCGCCTCCACGCCTTTAGGAACGACGCATGTTTCGAATGTGATTTTGCCATTCAGACCAACGACATGGTTCAGTTTCCACGGATCAAACCGCGAAATGGCTTGCAGACCACCAGCAATGATCTTCAAGTCTTTGACGCCCGCCTTCTTGGACTTGGCCCATAGATTCACCTCGATCAAGCAGCCTCTTGCGTTTATTCCTCTTGCAGGGCTCCTCAGACGTAAATAGCCGCCATTCTAAAATGTAGTAGCGGAGAGTAGATATTAGTCACAACACTAACTTAGGAGACACAGAAATTTACTCCAAAGGAGTTATACTTAAGGAATAAGAAACTGGAACCAAAATCTAATGCATATACTCCCTCCGACCCATATTAGTTGACTTGGATTTGTCTAGATTCAGATGTATCTAGTACTAAAACATGTCTAGATACATTTAAATCTAGACAAATCCAATTCAACTAATATGGGTCGGAGGGAGTACTATGATTTCGTCGAGGTAAAACTATGATCAACAATTACTCTATTAATATGTGATTTATGTGACCATTTACACAGCACGGACAGAGCTCAAGGGAGTTGATGAGCTAACTCAGACCATTTACTAAATAATATGGATGAGGATGGTAAAGAAACTCCCATGCCCAATCCCACTGTAAAAAATCCTTTCCTTAAGATTCCCAGCTAGTTAAGTCACAAAGCAGTCCCACCACCATAATCACGGTAATAATAAGATCTTCATTTCACACACGGACAAAAGTTCACTAGTAGTGCATTTTCACATAAAAGTTGTTTAAATTTACTCCATAACAATAGTAACCTAGTATATCATGTATGTAGAAAGGTACATAGGACGATTACCTGGTCGATAGCTTGGGCATTCTCTCTAGAGCATTGAAAGATGTAGTTGCGCGCAAAGTCCAAAGTATCCCTTGCAGCAACCATGCCATAGATCTCCATTTTTGAGTGTTCCCCATTAGCACGCATAAACTCGGTGCACCGGTAGTTGCGCGTATAAAATTCGAGCATAACATGGAGGAACTGAAGCATGGGAATAGGGGTATGGAAGCATCTGCTGCTGCTGTTCTCGGATTCACAGGAAGTGTATCTCGCCGGACACAGTAGATCTAGCTTGCGAACAAAACAAATGAAGCGGTCAATTATATATACTCCCTCGTATCCAAATTAAAGGACTTAGATTTATCTATATTTACATCCGAATCTAGATAAATTTAAGTCCATTAATAATTTGGATCGCAGTAGTAGTATTATTATATGATGAGAAGACACTGCTGAGTGGTGACGAAAAGATTTATCTGCACAGTAGCTTAATTACCTGTCGCCGGTTCCCGCATGCTATAGTCTTCGATCCATGTATGGCCTTTCGATTTTAGTATGTTCCTAGACAAGGATACTTTGGAACTAATGGGATCTGCAGAAATCCATGGCGACGGGTGGGTGATACTTGCTACTAGGAAATCAACAACGCGCGGGCATGTGTATGTGTATGAGGACATATATACCGTCGGGGAGGAGGGAGCGGTCAGAGGGGGAGTTGGTACTGCCGGCGCCGACGATGGGGATGCGGCGGTTCTTCCGGGTGGGTGGTTCTTCCTTGCGTTCCCAGATGGCGATGATCCGACGCTTCCCGTCCTCGCTCATCCTGGCCCAAGCCCCGTCGGTGAACATGTGGTCGACGCCGGCGGGCCGGCGCAGAGCAGGGCAAGGAGGGCTATCTTCCATTGGCGGCGGCGGCGGCGGAATTCGAGATTGGGGACTGGAATTAGGGATTCGACGGACCGGAATCCCCTCCCGCTTTTTTTCCCGTTTGAACCCCTCCCGCTTTTTTCTTCCAAATAGTACGTATTATCTTCACGTGATCCGTGTCCAACTGGACCTTTTTTTTTTGACAGAAACATCGCTTTATTGATACTTAAACATCAGTACAAAAGGTCCCCTAGAGGAAGCCCGGAACAGAACGAAAAACAAAACTAGAGTTTACATTAACACAAGACTTCGCTAGACGATGTGCTGCTTCATTGAGCTCCCGCTTCACATGCCTGAAAGTCACTGAAGCAAAATCCTTCACCAAGTGCTTGATACCTGAAGCAATGATTCCAACGGGTGATCGATCCATCAGCGAGGAATTCAGACGGGATACCAAGGAGAGACAGTCAGTTTCGAAAATGACACTGAACAAATTCTCCTCGCGGGCGAGCTCCACTGCTCTTCGAAGAGCAGTCGCCTCGGCAAGTTCAGGCTCCATTCTCCCCTGCAGGCGATGGCGACAAGCCACCAGGAACCTCCCGCGGTGATCACGGACAATGGCCCCCGCACCAATACACCCCGCATCTTGAAAAACCGCAGCATCAGAATTAACCAGAACCGAGCCCGGCTGCGGTGGTGTCCACGAGGAGATCGACGGACTGGACACACACCTTTGAGCTGAGTTGGTCATATACAGATTTTGCTTGATGAAATCCACATAGGCCACAATCTTCCCCGCAGTACGGTTTGGATTAGGCTGGACCACTGAATTTCTTACCTCATTGCGAGCTTTCCAGATTAAATAGAACGCCACGGACAGCGTTGTAGCCTGAAGTAGCTCTCTCCAGAAATTCAAACAGCCAAATTTTAGTAGACAAGAACCCCTTCCGTTTGAGGTTGAGAGGAATCACTTTCTTCACCTCCCTCCAAACCGTCTGAGCAAATTGACAGAATAACATTGCATGTTCAATGCTCTCTGATCTATGGCAGAAAACACACTCGCCGGTCCGCGGAATCTGCCGCCTGCATAATTGCAAGCCGCTCGGAAGACAGTCGTGAGCAAAACGCCAAAGGTGTATGTTCATTTTCCCTTGGAGCTTTCACCTTCCACACTGCCTTCCAATGCTTCTCCGAAGCAGTCCAATTCGACGGTAAGCCTCTGTTTGATCGACTGAGGCCAACAAAGAATTTATTTGAACAAGACATATTATACGCGGATCGTACTGTAAATGTTCCATGTCTCGTAGATGGCCAACACGCAAAGTCCTCACCTGCATGCCGCAAAATCTGAATCTGCATAATCGCTTCAGCAACTTCTGTTTCAAAGAAAGCCCTAACGTTTTCCTCGTTCCACTGACCTGTCTCTTCGTCAATCAAACAGTGCACAGTAGCTGTAACTGGGATCGGCGAGATTGGCTTCAGTAAAACCGGAGGATAGTTTGGAATCCAATTATCCTGCAAAATCTTCACTGATCTCCCATTACCGATGCCCCATCGGATACCTTGGGCCAACAATTCTCGTCCGTGAAGGATACTTCGCCAAGTATACGAAGAAGACCGTGGCTTCGTCGCCGACCAAAAATCAGTGTCCGGGAAGTACCTCCCCTTTAGTACCCGAGCACATAGCGAGGTAGGATCAGTCAACAGCCGCCACCCTTGCTTAGCAAGCATGGCCTGATTAAAGAGAGGGAGATCGCGAAATCCCATTCCTCCCAGTCCTTTCGATGTAGTTAACCAATCCCACGACCTCCAGTGCATCTTTTTCCTCCCTTCCTCAATACCCCACCAGATATTTGCAATTAACTTTCTGATTTCTCCACAAGTGGTAAGAGGTAGTTCAAAACAGCTCATGACAAAATTTGGTATAGCTTGGATCACTGTCTTGAGCCAAGTCTCATTTCCAGCTCGCGACAGTGGACGCCCAGACATGCTCATGACATACTTCCAAATTTTATCATAAAGAAACTTGAAAGTGGATATAGGTGATCTCCCAACTGAAGTTGGCATCCCTAGATAGAACTCATTAAGGGCTTCGCTTTGCACCTCCAACCGCACTTTCACTCGATTCTTCACTTGATCACCACAATGAGAACCAAAGAAAACCGACGATTTCTCCAAGTTTATTTTCTGGCCCGAGCCCTCACAATAAACTTTAAGAGTATCTTTTAGAGCATCCACACTCCTAATATCACTCCTTGCGAAGAAAATGCTGTCATCGGCAAAAAGTAGATGGGATATAGGGGGACCAAGTCGACCATTCTTAACACCATAGAGCTCACCCTGGTCCTCCTTTTTTTGCAACAAACATGACAACCCTTCCGTACATAGAAGAAATAAATAAGGACTAATTGGATCTCCTTGACGAATCCCTCTAGATGGAACAACTGGTTCGGTTAGAGCACCATTCACCCGGACTGCATACCGGACACAAGTAACACACCTCATCACAGATTGTATCCAAGTAGGGTCAAAACCCAGCTTGCAAAGACATCCATACAGATAATTCCATTCGATCCTATCATATGCTTTCATCATATCAATCTTCAAAGCAAAGAATGGTCGCTTGGAAACTTGGTTGCGAATTGTATGCAAGCATTCAAAGGCAATTAAGGCATTATCCGTGATTAACCTTCCTGGAACAAAGGCACTCTGCTGCTCCGAAACCACAGAAGGTAATATTACTTTTAGCCTATTTGCCAATACCTTAGAGGCAATTTTGTAGAGAACATTGCACAAGCTGATGGGTCTGAAATTTTTGAGATGCTTCAGCCTGGCAACTTTCGGAATCAACACAATAATTGAATCACAAAAACCCTCTGGGATATCTCCTCCACACAAAAAGCTTCTCACTGCGTTGCAAATTTCAGTTTTGAAGAAGTCCCAATGAGTTTGATAAAACAACGCCAGAAAACCATCCGGTCCAGGGGCCTTTGTAGGTCCCATTTGAAAGAGGGCAGCCCCAATCTCCTCATCCGTGTAGGGTTTGCACAAGTCCGAGTTCATGTCATCAGTCACCTTCATAGGAATGGCATCAAATACTGCATTCACCGAGTCGCATGGTTCAGAAGAGAAAAGGGCTTCATAAAACTCCTTCACCATACCTTTAATATCTTCCGGTGCCTCACATTTCGAGCCATCTTCTCGTTGCAAAGAAGAGATTTTATTTGCATGTTTCCGAGCAGAAGGCCTGGCATGGAAGAAGGCTGTATTGCGATCCCTTCGGTTAATCAACCCGCGACCTTTGTCGCGCCATAATCTCCTCACATTCAAAAAGATCACATAACCTTCTTTCGATATCCCTCTCTTCGTTCACAGAGGATTCAGATACTACTTGTCCTCTTAAGTGGAAGAGTTTTTGTTCATGGCGTCTGATTTGGTGCTGGACCGACCCGAAAGTGGCCCGGCTCCAGTTCTTCAGGGTGGGGGCCATACGGTTCAAAGTGGCCCAGGTGGATCGGAGAGAGTGGGGGCCCTCGCTGCTATCGGCCCAAGCAGCCTCCAGTACCTCTTTGTAATCAGGTGCCCGCCGCCACATCGCCTCATACCTGAACGAGTGAGATACAGGACTTGGTCCACCCCTCCGAGCATCCTCCGACAAGGTGATCATGATTGCATAATGGTCAGAGGTAGTAGTAACCATATTTGTCCACAGAACAGTCTTCAAAGAGCCGGGAAAAGGAACTATTTGCCACTGCTCTATCTAGTCGCACCTTGACATGCGTAGCACTGTCCTGCTTATTCGACCATGTGAACTTTGGACCTTCAAAGCCAAGATCCACCAAGTTGCAGTCATGAAGACAATCTTGGAACACCGCAATCTGCGACATTGTACGATCACGGGGACCAATGTGTTCATCTAGACTTAGTGCCTCATTGAAGTCCCCACAGCATAACCACGGACCAGTCCAGGATGGACACATAGCTCGTAGGAGGCCCCAAAACTCATGCCGAAGCTCACGTTTGGGTTCTCCATACACAAAGGTAGAACGCCACTTAACTCCCCCATCCAAAGAAATATGAGTATCAATGCACCGTTTATTAAAACCTTGGACGGAGACAGTGACAGATGACAACCAAAACAGGCCTAAGACACCACTCAAGCCCTCACAGCTGACCGCAAAACATCCAGAGTAGCCAAGCGACCACATGAAACTCCGGACTCTGGACTCCCTCATCTTCGTTTCAGAAAGGAAGAGGAGGGCGGGACGATGAAGTCGCACTAACCAGCACAACTCGCCAACTGTCGCGTCCGTCCCCAAGCCATGACAGTTCCAACAGATGATACTCATTGCGTACGGCGGGGCTGCTGAACAGCTCCCGCCAGATCCGTCGATCCTGTTTCCGCTTCTGTCCGCATCTTTTTGTTCGAGTCAGAGCTCAGATCAGCCTCCTCTGCCAACACAACCTGGTTCGATTCCTTAACCAGCAGGTTAGTGCCTGCATGCACAACCAACGCCATGGGGCCAACCTTGTCTACCTTCTCCGGAGAAGCTTTGGCCCGATAGACAGGCTCGTTTTTACGCTTCTGCCCCGCCTTGGTCAGCCCATCCCCAGGCATGAGGTCCTTCCCCACACCTCGGACCTTGCTGGCCTCCATCTGCCGAGGACGGGCACGAGGATTTTTCTTCTTTGCGGTCGATGAAACCTCCCCCGCCTCACCAGACTTCCTGCCTCCCTGGCCACCCACCGACATCGATTGGTCTCCATAAGCCTTAACAAACGAGGCCTGGTGACCCTGGCTGTGTCCCTGGTCTGTCGGTGCCGAGCCACTCGACGAACGTGCGCCCTAAGCCTTCTTCTTTCTATCATCCAGAGTACACAAAAATTCAGCCGCATAAGGCAGCCTACCATCCACATCTCTTTCCCCCCGGATCTTTGCATTCGATCGAGGAGTGTCCGATCACCCCGCAAGCAAAATAGAAGTGAGGCAGCTGTTCATACTGGACATCAAACCAGTCAGTTGTATTTTTGCGCTGCGAGAAAACTTTGACTCCCCGCAAGAGCGGTTTGTCGACGTCCACTTCGACACGGACACGCATAAAGCTCCCCCAGCATCTTCCTGTATCATCACAGTCCACCACAGGGACGCTACCTTCCGCGCCCAGCGAACCCGCGATCAAAGCACCCCATCTCTTGTGCATATAGCCAAAAGGCAAATTGTTAATCCTTGCCCACACCTTCAGACGGTTGAAAACCATGCCTCTAGGCCTCAGATCAGCATCAAAATCCCGAAGTAGCACTGCATGCTTACCCACTACCCAGGGAGGACCATCAACCACCCGATCCTTGTCCATCTTCCTCGCAAACTCCGCCACAAAGAGGTTGTCTCCAGCAGGGTTGAAGACCAAACCGCGCGGGTTGCCCCATGCTGGCCGCAGAGCCGATGCAATTGTGCTGATGTGGAGAAAGGACGGGGACACCACCTTGCCCACAAGCGCCCATCTAGAGTGGATCGAGACATCCTCAACACCATCATCCAACACCACCACTGCCAATTCTGCCGTAGTAAGTCGAAGACGGCCCATCATCTCCACTACGTGATCATCAGATCCCGCTGCCTTCGAAGGGGAGGGCGGCTGCCCGCCCCCACCTGAGCCACCAGCCCCCTGCGAGGGAGCCACCGACCCAACCTTGCCCACGGTCTCCTTCCCCTGCGTGCTCGTCATCGTCGATCAATCTCCGTCCTGCCGCTGCAAGACCAAGGGTGGGATGCGATCTAGGAGGGCCCCTTTGTCACCCCGAGTCCGCGCGAGAGGCACCGGAAGGTCTCCTAGAGCACAACAGACGAGAGAGGGGGGCGTGAAGAGGAGATCGCGCCCGCGAGCACGACTCAGAGGGATTCCTAACCCTAGTTTCCAGCAATCGCCATGGGATCGCCTGCCCTAGGAGAGAGAAAAACATGGCTGTCCAACTGGACCTAGGGTGGAGTGGAGATAGTCCACCACAACGTGTGCATAAAAAGATTTGCTCTCATCGTGGTTTGGTTCTCTCGATTCCAAATTAATCTATTCGGGTTTAACAAGACTTGGATGTAGACTTGCAAAAAAAACCAGACTACTTTTATCAGATGGGTGTTTTATTTGAGAAAGTGTCCGTTGCAGCGCATGAGCTCATTCGTGAAGTGTATTCCAAAAAAAACTCCTTGGTCTAGTTTTGAAACTCGACTATGAAAAAATGTATGATAGAATTCATTGGGATTTTTTACACAAGATGTTGGAATCTAGAGGCCTTAGTATTATTTGGAGAAGCCGAGTGAAAGCTATTCTTAAGAATGGCTCGATCCGTGTTAGAATAAATGATCAAAACTACAAGTATTTTGTTATTGGAAAAGGTTTAAAATAGGGAGACCCCTTTCCGAATTCTTTTTAATTTAGTGGCTGATGTTTTTACAAAGATTTTATCCAAAGTTGCTGCCAATCATTTGATCTATGGGCTTATATTCCTGGGGTGTCATCAGTCTCCAACATGCTGATGACACCATTCTCTTCCGAGATAAAAATGTTGATATGGCACTGATTTTTTTTTGAAAAAACACCTGGCATGAAAATCAATTATCACAAAAGCGACCTTTTGGCTATCAGTGTAGAGGAAGAAGAGGCCAATTTGTTTGCGTAGATCTTTGGTTGTAAATTGAGTGAATTCCCTTTTACTTATATAGGTGTCTCTCTGCATTTTGCTAAGCTAAGAAAGGAGGATTTACAACCAATTCTAGATAAAATGATGAGAGAGATATCCATCTGGAAAGGGAGTTTGCTATCTTATAAGGGGAGATTGATTCTTCTTCAAGCGTGTGTAGCTAGCATTCCCATGTACTTACTGTCCCTTTTAAAATTTACAAAATGGGCCATCAAAAATATAAACTCTCAAATGGCTCACTTTCTCTGGAATAATATTGGAGATTCTCATAAATACCATTTGGTAAATTGGGATTTTGTTTGACAAAAAGAGAGTATGGAGGGTTAGGTATTCAAAATCTTAGAGATTTTAACATTCGCTTCTTATCCTCTTGGATTAATAGATACCATATGGATGATAACAAAATGTGGAAATTGATAATAGATCATAAATATAATCCTTCTCCTAACATTTTCCTTTCCAATCCTGTTCAATGTTCCTCTTTTGGAAAGGGATCATGTGGGCTGCCACCACGATTAAAGTAGGTTTTAAATGGAATGTTGGCAAAGGTAACAAGGTTTTATTTTGGGAGGACATATGGCAGGGTAACTATTCGCTAGCCATACTGTTCTGGGACTTGTGTGAATCAATCCCCGTTTGATAGATTGCTTGAGTTAATTGCCTTAGTCCAAACTTTTCAGTTTTCTAGTACCGAGGACAAACCTGTGTGGTTATTTCATCCTTCTGGGGTTTATTCAGTGAAATCTTTTTACGACGTGGTAAATTTGGAGGTGTTATTCCAATATATACTCCAGCTGTCTAGAAATTGCATATACCTCCCAGAATCCATGTTTTCTTATGGCTACTTTCTAATGATGAATTGTTAACTCGAAACAATCTTAATAAACGAAGGCATGTTGATGACCATATTTATCTGTTCTGTAATGAACGTGAGACTGGTCATCATTTGTTATTTGACTGTGTGATATCTAGATATATATGGGGAGTTATCTCATCCATATTTAATTTAGACATTGGCAAAGATTTTGAATCAGTCGCTAGATGGTGGATCAGCGAGAATAAAAGCTCAGTTCTGAACATTTTTTTCTTCTGCTACCTTATGGTGAACCTGGTCTGTACGTAATGGTATGTGTTTTTAGGGTGTAAGATAGTCAGGTGTCAAGGAAATCTTGAGAAAAAGTTACATGACTATTAGAAGTTTGAAAAATGGGACGGTACCATTTTAAAACTTTTATTTGGTGGTTGCTTCATAAAACACCCCTTTTTGACACTCAGAAAATGGAAAATAACCTTTTGGTCCAAAGAAAAGGAAAATTTTCTTCTACAACATTGTTCGCCATCTTAAGATGCACATGTGTGCATAATATGATCATATTATCACAAACTATGCCGCGATTCTAGAATAACATTGCTCGCTTGGCCTGAGAACCGTAAAACCTCAAACATGATAGCTCATTTTTTAGAAGTTTTTTTAGATATTTGCAATATTCCAAATTTGACATTTTTTCTTGCAACCATGCAAATAATATGACACCACGCGAAGGTTTTATATTGTTTGGATCATTCTTAAATTTCTTATGCCCGTTTCAAACTATGATCAAAACGACGAGCATGAAGATTCTTAGCTCGAGGATGAATCTCGCTAAACTTGCAGTAGATCTCTGATGAAATAGCATATTGTAAATCTAAAAATGACTTTCCCAAAAAATCAAGAGCATCAGATCATGTACCTGTAATTTAAATCTGACCCACTTCCTACCGATTCGGTAGAAATTTGTCTTTTTCACGAGGATGAACGGAAAGGTTCAAGATACCACGGTTGGGACATTTGCCATGCAAGGTGGCCTGGTAGTTTTGAAAAACAGGGTGATACCATTGATACTTTTATTTGGTGATTGCTTTATAAAACCCTCATTTTTGACACTCAGAAATGGAAAATAGCCTTTTGGTCTGATGAAACGAAAAACTTACTCCTGCAATATTGTTCGCCATCCTAAGATGTACATCTATACACAGTATGATCATATTATCACAAATATGCCACAATTCTAACCATAACATTGCTACATGAAACCTCAAATATGATAGCTCATTTATGAGAAGAATATTTTGAAATATTTACAGTATTCCAAGTTTGACATTTCTCCTTGCAACTATGTCACATAACATGTCACATAGCTTTTTAAAAATAAGCTGATATTATTTTGAAACTTTCATTCAGTGGTTGTTTTTGGTTCTTAGTGCAATTTTTTTTTGTGTTGCTAAACATGATAGCCCAATGTGTTCATCTTAAGTTCTAGGACTATTGCACGGGTACTCAAAATGCAAACTATTTCGAACTGATGTCAGTTGTGAAAGAGTATGAGTTTGGCGGAATATGATGGATATATTATTGAGCCTCATGGGTGAGTATATATAGGCATACAGCGGATTATCTTGGAGTACGAGTCAAGTTAGGGCTGTACGTAAACAGATCCTAACTCTATCTAAACTACAATAACAACCATATATACATAATACTCTAACACTCCCCCGCAGTCGTAGCGGTAGTGTCGTGAACAACTGAAACGTCGCGGACGGTCAGACTGGAGATAAACCGAAGTAGCATCCAGTAGGCTGACATTCCCCCGCAGTCCGAGCGGGAACGTCGTGGACGGTGTCGCGTCATGGTAGCTTGGACTGTAGAGGAAGCTGGTGAGATTCTCAGGCGAGGCGATAACCCTCGTGCCGATGTCGAGAGAGCCGAGAGTGTGCGACGGGGCATCCTGACCATCCATCTCCCAGGTGTGGTTCCCCTGGTGCAGGTCCTATATAAAGGGGCCCTAGGGTTTGAGAAGGACAAACACATATAGGGTTTACTCTCTCACTCTCTCCCCTGCTCACTGATCAAGCAAGGACTGAAAGCACCGGGAAGAACCACTCACAGCTGAAGATCAAGAACACAAGCAGAAGTGGAAGAAGCAAAAGGAGGCCATGGCTGGACCTCCAGATCAAGGTACACAACTCCTAATCCCCTTTTTGTGGCTCTAATCTTGTAGCTAGATGATCCTAAGGGATCTAACACCCTTGTTCTAAAAGTATTTGGCAGATGGGTAGTACAACTCATAATGGTGTAGTGCATCTCCACATCGCGGTGTGTCTTTATTTTCTAAGCAGCAAGATTTGTTTACCATTTTATGATATCTATGTTAGACCTTGAACACAAGCAACAATGATTTGTGTAAACCTTTTTTGAAATCTGGTAATTTTTGTTGGTGGTTGAGTGCAGTGACTTTGTTTGGCTATTACAATGATACATATGCAATGCATCCTCTTTCTAATGACTTTGTTTGGCTATTTGTTTGACTGTGTGATATCTAGATATATATGGGGAGTTATCTCATCCATATTTAATTTAGACATTGGCAAAGATTTTGAACCAGTCGCTAGATGGTGGATCAGCGAGAATAAAAGCTCAGTTCTGAACATCTTTTTCTTCTGCCACCTTATGGTGAACCTGGTCTAAACGTAATGATATGTGTTTTCAGGGTGTAAGATAGTCAAGTGTCAAGGAAATCTTAAGAAAAAGTTACATGACTATCAGAAGTTTGAAAAATGGGGTGGTACCATTTTAAAACTTTTGTTTGGTGGTTGCTTCACAAAATACCCGTTTTTGATACTCAAAAAATGGAAAATGGCCTTTTGGTCTAAAGAAAAGGAAAACTTCCTCTTTTAACATTGTTCGCCATCCTAAAATGCACATGTGTGTGCATAATATGAGCATATTATCACAAACTATGTCGCGATTCTAGCCATAACATTGCTTGTTTGGCTTGAAAATCATGAAACCTCAAACATGATAGCTCACTTTTTAGAAGGTTTTTTGAGATATTTGCAATATTCCAAATTTGACATTTTTCTTTGCAACCATGCACATAATATGACACCACGCGGGGGGTTTTACATTGTTTGGGTTGTTTTTGAATTTCTTATGCCTGTTTCACACTATGGTCAAAACGACGGGTATGAAGATTCTTAGCTCGTGGATGAGCCTCGCTAAACTTGCAGTAGATCTCTGATGAAATAACATACTGTGAATCTAAAAATGATTTTCCCAAAAGATCAAGAGATCATGTACCTGTAGTTCAAATCTGACATAATTTCTACCGATTCGGTAGAAATTTGTCTTTTTCACGAGGATGGACGGAAAGGTTCAAGATACACCGGTTGGGACATTTGCCATGCAAGGTGGCCTAGTAGTTTTGAAAAATAGGGTGATACGATTTTGAAACTTTCATTTGGTGTTTTTTTTATAAAACACTCATTTTTTTGACTCAAAAAATGGAAAATGGCCTTTTGGTCTGATGAAAAGGAAAAACTTTCTCCTGCAACATTGTTCGCCATCCTAAGATGTACATGTGTGCACAATATGAGCATATTATCACAAATATGCTGCGATTCTAATCATAACATTTCTCCATAAAATCTCAAACATGATAGCTCATCTATGAGAAGATTGTTTTGAAATATTTGCAGTTTGACATTTTTCCTTGCAACTATGTCACGTAACATGACATCACAAGAAGGTTTTATATTATTTGGATCGTTTTTAATTTCTTATACCAGTTTCAAACTATGATCAAAATGGCGGGCATGAAGATTCTTAGCTCTGGGATGAGGCTCGCTAAACTTGCAGTGGATCTCTGATGAAATAGCGTATTGTGAACCTAAAAATATTTAAAAAAAAAATCAAGTTCAATCTGACACACTTCCTACCGATTCGGCAAAAAGTTATCTTTATCACGAGAGGTGAACGGAAAGGTTTAAGTTACCCCGGTTAGGACATTGCCATGAAAGGTGGCCTAGTATTTTTAAAAATAAGCGGATATTATTTTGAAACTTTCATTCAGTGGTTGCTTTTGGTTCTTAGTTCAATTTTTTTTTGGTGTTGCTAAACATGATAGCTCAATGTGTTCATCTTAAGTTCTAGGACTATTGCACGGGTACTCAAAATGCAAACTATTTCGAACTGATGTCAGTTGCAGCATTTTGATCAAATATGAAATTCAAATGATTAAAATGATTATCGCCGAGTCTGCTATCGGATAAATGCACGGGTACTCAAAATGCAAACTCTAAACTGATGTCAGTTGCAGCATTTTGATCAAATATGAAATTCAAATGATTAAAATGATTATCGCCGAGTCTGCTATCGGATAATGGTCTAATTCGGTGATTGCTTTGTAAAACGGCCCATTAACACTCTGGGTTTCCGTACATTAGTTCCACTCGGACACGGATCACGTGCAGATAGATACGGAGTATAACAAGTTAAAAAAAAAAGACGGAGTATAACGGAGAGTGTTCAGAAGGGAAAAAAAAATCTCCTAAGCGAGAGGGAATTCAGGTTCGTCGAATCCCTAATTGCAGTCCCCAATCTCGAATTCCGCCGCCGCCGCCGGCAATGGAAGATTGCCCTGCTCGTCCAGCTCTGCGGCGGCCGGCCGGTGTCGACCACATGTTCAGCGACGGGGCTTGGGCCAGGATGAACGAGGACACGCAGCGTGCGATCATCGCCATCTGGGAGCGCAAGGAAGAACCGCCCACCCGAAAGAACCGCCGCCGAATCCCCATCGTCGGCGCCTGCAGCACCAACTCCACCTATCACCCCTCCCGTATGTCCTCTACTCATACACCTGCGCGCGCGCGTTGTTGATTTCCTAGTACAGTAAGAATTTCCCGCTCATCGCTATGGATTGTTGGTGTAGCTCCCAGCACTTCCGAATCCAGGGAGATACTAAAAACCAAAGCTTACATGTGGATCGAAGACCATAACTTACACGAACCCTCGACTGGTAATTAAGCTAATTAAATAAATCTTTTATAATCAGCATTCCTATTATATCTTCTAATAATCTTCTTTTGTTTTTGTTCCCAAGCTCTACTCTGTCCGATGAGATACACTTCCTGTGAATCCGAGAGGTGCTCACATATCCCTCTCCCCATGCTCCAGTTCCTCAATGTTATGGTCGAGTTTTACACGCACAACTACCAGTGCATCCAGTTTATGCGTGCTAACGGGAAGCACTCAAAGATGGAGGTCTATGGCATGGTTGCTGTAAGGGATACATTGGACTTTTCGCGCAACTACATCTTTCATTGCTCTCGAGAGAATGCCCAACCTATTCCCCAGGTAATTGATTCTATATACCTTAATTTTCTACATACATACATGATTTAGTAGATTATTATGGAGTAAATTTGAACAACTTGTATGTGAACATGCCCTTGTAGTGAACTTTAGTGGGTGTGTTAAATAAATATTTCATTAGGGTGTTTATGGTTGGACTGTGTTCTCACTTTTTTTTTGCGGCTAGCGTTCCAACTAAACTAGGCAGGGGATTTTAAGCAAGGAGTTTATAGTGAGATTGGGCATAGGAGTTTCTTTACCATCCTTGTCCAAGTTATTTAAATGGTCTGAGTTAGATCCTCAACTCCTCCCAAGCTCTGTCCATGTCGTGTAAATGTTCAGATAAATCGCATATTAATAGAGTAACTGTTTATCATAGTTTTGCCTCGACGAATCACAGTGTGCATTAGATTTAGTTTCCAGTTTCTTATTCATTTAGTATAACTCCTTTGGAGTAAATTCTGTATCTCCTAAGTTAGTCTCGTGACTAATATTTACTCTCCACTATACTACATTTTCAGATTGGTGGCTATTTACGTCTTAGGAGCCCTGCAAGAGGAATACTCGCAACAGGCTGTTTGCTTGAGATGGATCTATGGGTCAAGGCCAAGAAGGCAGGCGTCAAAGACATGAAGATCGTTGCTGGTGGTCTGCAAGCCCTTTCAGAGTTTGAACCATGGAAACGGAACCATGTCGTTGGTCTAAACGGCAAATTCACATTCGAATCGTGTGTTGTTCCTAAAGGCGTGGAGGCCACCATAGAGCTGGATTTCGTGGAAGTGCCGGCAGACGGCTTTCATATGAGACACATGCTCGGCAGCACTGTCCTCTCCCAAGTTTCCTACTCCTTCATCGACGACCTACGCCGTCGTGACGCTGTCGCTTTTGTATCTACGGCGGGGAAGCATGGTGAGAGGTTCGTGGCGGCCGTGGATCTAGGGGACACTCTGCGTGTAGACTTCATGGAGGAGGGGCGAGGAGACGACAGCCTCAAGTTTGTGGCGTCCAAGCACGGAGACGAGCAGCAGCTCTATCGGTTTAATAATGGTGCACTGGTCTCTGTGCAAGTCGTCTGGTCAACCATATTTTACGATGCCAACTGGAAAAATGAGTAGATTTTAATTTAGCACCTTTGTCCGTTTCGGAGTACCCGGTCTGAGTTGTCTTGTTAGAAGACCAGAGAGGATGGGTCTCCGATATATACCGAGATATATCTAGCTATTGTAGCCGTCTGATAAACTACTCTGTGCAAATGTGCACAGGTCAGATGGTGTTTGAAACTCTGTTTGTCGGCTATCTCCATTGGTTTAAGTTCTGCTAGCATCGACTCAATTGATTCCCTTTTAACGAGAGCAGGCATCGCTGTCAGAGTTATGATACATTATCTTGGGTTGTATATGCTAGTATTTAGTATGCCATGTATGTGCAATCAAATTATGAGTTAATGCCCATCTGTCTCGCTTAGGCTGAGGAGGAGGTTGCTAAGGAGTTGATTAGAAAGGGGGTTTGGGAGGCAAGTACGACTTTTATTGTATATTCTGAAAATTTATTCCTTATTCTGAACCACTGCAATTTGATTTCGTTTGTATCTTCCTAAGAAGTTGCTACACCAGTATAAGAAGAAGATGGAGATTGCAGAGAACATTGACTTGCATACGGATTTTAGTGAGCCGCGGATACTGGCATTGGATGGAAACCGAGTCAGCGTTGGTCTGTGTTCGAGTAGTCCGTTCAACCATATTATAGGATGCAGAGTCGGAATATGAGTACTTCTCAAGCCAGCACATTGTCTAATTTGGCCGAGTTACCTAGATTTTTAATATAAGTACATCATCTCTATCTGTTTGAATCTTTGTCAAACATTGAGCAGATGATTTTGAAGACAAATTCACCACGTGTTGTATGTTCTGCAGGAGATATTATTTGATATGATCAATTTACGTTGCACAATCATCTCAGCCTCTCAGGAATATAATACTGTAATACAAGATTCAAAAAATAGAATCACCTGCATGAACATGGAACCTACAAAAGGGTAGAGAGATGCGGAATACAACAAGGAGAGTGCACGGCCTAGTTTTATTCCCTAACAGGTAAATGGAGTACACATAAGGTACGGCCATTTTTCGAGAGGTTGACGGTGATATGTCCTACATAATTTGTCCCCTCAATGTGCAAACAATGTCTGAACTTAATTATATATTCGACAACCGAACAGCTAACGAGGGTGAATGTCTATTGAATTCAGTAATATATCCGTATATTGTGATGCTTTTTACAATTCTTAATAACTTGCAATTCTTTCTCAGTTTCTCGACAGACAAAGCTGCATTTCACCAAAATGCATCAACTCTTGGTCCTGGTAATGGTGCAAATTAACTAAAGGGTCTAGCATCCAACTCTTGTTAATCAGAGCTTGCAACTATATATGGAGCCTTTCCCACGAAAAAAGATAGATGCTTACGATGCATATTCCTCTTTGACAATTACTCCACCAGGGACGCGTTAGGAAGGTACAGAAAATAAAATTATACCTTATTAAACCGCATTGTGACTTTTTTAGTAGTTGTCGTTTAACTAAAATGAGCAAAGCAATTCATAAGATTATACGTGCGTGCACGTTTACTAGTATGACTCAAATTTGTTAAAACGGTCAGGTACGCCACTGCAGTGTTTGCGCCTCACCCCGGTCTACACAAGAGACATGCAAGTTGCCAAAAGAAAAGAAGACATTGGATTCTACGCTGGCTTTGGCGGCAACGTTCTTATAAACAGGAGATGGTAAAGGTTGAGTTGAGGATGTCCTCGTTTGCCGAGCCGCGTGCCATCGATTTGAAGATATGAATGGCACTCCATAGCTGGATTGCCTCTTACCCACCTCTCGTATAGACAAACACCACTCTTACTTGTTTCACTCCAACATCTCATATCATGCTAGTGTTTATTAGTTCGAATAGCTACTACTCCAAGACTATATATGTGTCCATATATAGCTATGTATAACTAGCTAAGTAGCTAACTTACTATCGGAGTACTGCGATGTAGTATATATAGATAGACGAGCCAAATGCCCAGATCATTCAATATCCATGTATGTAGTCATTGGTTTATTACTTCACACATGACACATGCGTGCAGGTCATGCTATATATACGGCTTATTAGTACGTATCAGGCATGAGATGCCTCTTCACATCAATTCAAGAGATGTGGTCTAAACTCCATAGAATGCACACGGCGCAACCTTGTATCCATGGGCTTATACAGCGGGTGGGCCGGGTGGGACGTGGCCCACCCAGAAATCTGGGGAAAAAAATTAAGTGCCCCTAATAATTTGGCCCATCTCTTTTTTTCCTCAGTACTCACGCAAACAAGACAGACAACATGCGAGCGTGTGCGGATGTCGCCGATGATGTCCCCGCCGAGCGGCCTTCCTTCTGCTCCTCCTCCAGCGTAGTCAAATGCACTAACACATAAATTACTAGCTAATTTGCCACCGGCTGATCTGGAAAACTAAGATAGGACCCATCATAAGAGGGGGGAAATGGACCTTGTGCCCGGCATTACCCCCGATCGAGCATGTATGAGTTGTCTCTTCCACCCCTTGAGCTTCGTCGTCTGCGGCTAAGGCGAGCTTGCCTCTTCGGTCGCGAACAACGCGTCAAGGCGCGCCATGCCTCCCCGAGCTTCTCCTCCACCAATGCTGCAGCTCGCGGTAAACCCTAGAAGCCATCACCGACTGGTGGCAAGCCCGCGCCCGCACCTCAGCAGGCCCCGCACCCCGCCGCGCCCCCATCACGGGCGGTGGTCGTCCGCGTGCCTGCTGCCCCCGTTGCGGCGCCCAGCAAGCATGCCAGCTGTGTGGCCTTGATGGCCATATCGCCTCCCGCTATTATCGACGCTTCAAGCAGGAATTCCTCGGCATTGGCAACAATGGCAAGGGCAATGACAAGCAGGCTGCCGCTGTCGTGGTGGGTAACGAGCACGGGTACACTCCGTCCTACTCCATTGATCCGGCGTGGTATATGGACACGGGGGCTGCCAATCACCTAACGAGTGAGATGGGCAAGCTCTCCACCCAGGAGCCATATCGTGGTCATGATCAGGTTCGCACCACGAATGGAGCAGGTGTGTGCATCTCACATGTTGGTCATGCCTCTCTTCTTGCACATAACTCTAGAACACTACATCTTCTCAATGTCCTTCGGGTTCCTTCTGCTACACGTAGTTTATTGTCTCTTCCTCAACTTAATCATGATAATAATGTTCTCGCTGAATTTCACCGTTTCTATTTTTCATCAAAGATCGGGACACGAGAGCCGTTCTGCTTAGCGGTCATCTTTGCCATGGCCTATATACGCTTGATGCGTCGTTTGCGTCGTCTTCATCGCATGCTCCCCAGGTGTTCAGTGGTGTTCGTGTATCATCTACGCACTGGCATGCGCGCCTTAGTCACCCTGCTACTCCCATAGTTCCTCATATTCTGCATTATCATGAACTTCCAGTTGTGTCCAATAAAATTGCTGAAACTATTTGTGATGCCTGTTAGCAAGGCAAGAGTTATCAGCTTCTGTTTTTAGAGTCGAGTCGTGTCGTTAAACATCCTCTTGAGCTTGTGTTTTATGATGTATGGAGTCCTGCCTAAACTTCTATTAGTGACCATAATTATTATGTCAGTTTTGTTGATGCTTATAGTCGGTTCACTTGGATTTATCTTATTAAGCGTAAATTTGACGTGTTCGATGTTTTTATTCAATTTCAAGCACATGTTGAGCGTCTCCTTAAGCATAATTTTTTTAACAAGCTTAGGATCTCGCATCGTGTGTCTTGTACTCACACACATCATAAGAATGGCACCGCTAAACTTAAGCATCGTCAACTTGTAGAGACTAGCTTTACCTTACTAGCTCATGCGTCCGTTCCGTTTTGGTTTTGGAGTGATGCTTTTTCCATCACCTGTTTTTTGATAAATAGGCTTCCTTCCTGACTTATGGAAATGAAAACTCATCTTGAACTCTTTCTCAGTGACATTCCAAATTGCACGTTCCTTAAGGTTTTTGGATGTACATGTTGGCCTCACCTTCGTTCGTATAACAAGCATAAAATAGAGTTTCGGTCTAAAAACACTACAAGAATCTGGACGGTTCATGACGATCTAATATCGTCGTGTATGAGGGCCAAAACATCGTAGATGGCCATCCGCGACGAATTCTGTGACAAAAAAATAGGTCACGGACCTCACGTCATAATTCAATCCTTGACGTTTTTTCTGTCCGAAAATGTCACGGCCCGTCCGTGACGTTTCTCCAATTTCGTCGCGGCAAACTGGACCGGCCCAGCCTAGGCCCAGTCTGTCATGATATTTTTATTTCATCATGAATGATGCCACGTGGCGGACGGCACCACGAACTACCGTCAGCGACGTTTGCTGATGTCACTGTTCGCCATCTACGATGTCATCTACTTCCTGACTTTTTTTTTCGTCACGGCCTGATTCCGCTAGTGCCGTTTGCTGACGTAATCCTTTCATTTGCTTATGTCATTCTTCCCATTTCGTCGCGCTGGCGGAGACGAATTTCGGTTTCGCCACGGCAATAAGCTAGCCCGCTTACGCGTGGCCGGTCGTTAAGGCGGCACATGGACCAATAGGAAGCACGTGGTCCATCTGTAGCGCGAATCATGTACCAATGAGAGTTGGACGCGTATCTCCAACGCATGACGAACTCAATTCGTCAGGGCAGAAGAGATGATGTTCCTGTTTCGTCGAGGATGTTGACGAGTGAAAGTGCGCCACGTAGGCGTCTGTTGGTGACGGAAATATTTTTGTCAACTAAACAAGCATGACGTTTTCATTTACGTCGGAGAACAGTGCTGACAATTTTGCTAGATTGCACCGTCCAGATCAAAATGATAGAAATTACAGGGAACATGTTTCAGGGGACATAAATAGGTTCACACATAAGTTTCCAACAAAATAAAGAAAAGAGTCTAACAAGCTTTCAGTCACACCACCAGTTCACTTACGCAATATAGCTACGAATTGCTGAAGTGATGCATTTATAAGGTCTGTGAAGTTCACAAGTGCTTTCCGTGCTTCATTCTTTGCTTCTATCTCCTTCAGCAATGCTGCAATGCGTCTGCTTTGTGCCTCATTTGCTGCTCTCTCAGCCAAAAGTTGTGCTTCAAGGAGAGAGCTGGTTGGTCTTGAAGCATGGATGCTTTCATCAGTGGAAGCAAGGGGTTGATCCTCAATGCCATCTTCTGCAACAGATGGCGCCACCGTGCTTCCAATGGGTGCGTGGAAGTTATAGAAGCAAAAATCGTTAGAAAACTAGCAAGCAAATTCCAAGCACATCTTCATGGACAAACAGGGTATTGAATTACACGAAGATGACAAAGATGGACCTGGTATAGCTTCTTCCACACTTCCTGCGCTTTCTTCAGGGCTTCTTCCTTGCCATCTGGTATCTCCGTCTGCAAACCCCACAGTGGCAATGCGCAGTATCGCATTCCCTGCTCTCTGAGCCCCGAGTTGCGCTTCAAGGAGAGTCTTGGCTGGTCTTGAAGAATGGATGCTGATGTCCTGCGACAGCGCATAGTGCACCGTGTTGGTGGAAGGAGGTTGTTCAGCCTCAGTGAAATCTTCTGTACCATTAGGTGCCATCTTGCTTTCCTTGGTTGCCTATTGAGTTTTAGGAATAGAATCAAACATTAGAAAAATAGCTAGCAAATTACAAATGATCATACCATTTCAGAGACAAATATGGCATTGAAATTTTGGAAGATGAGAAAGATGAAAAGTATTCTGGAGGGCTTACTGTTGCTTTTTTCACACTATGATTGGAGATGCACGGCTATCACAGAAAAACAAGTCACTGTGATAAGGTTGTCTATTTCTTGTTTGCCTGTTTATTAGACAACGGGCCTACACAAAGAGAGAGCATAGAGTATAAGAGGCCGTCCTGGTTAAACACAAACAGGGGGAAGTTGAGTAGACAAGACTTGACCTGGTTCCTGGGGTCAGTCCAAGAATCAACAAGCTTGCACCACTCTGCATCGTTCATGTGTTCAACAGGAGAAATCCTTGTTACTTCATTTAGTAGGAGGGGGTCAAAAAATTGCTTCTTCAGGAGATGCCTTTGAATTCTTGCGTGCCTCATTAACTGCTGTTTGCAAGCAACCTGCACATCTGGGTGTGATGCATCCATGACAAACTTTTGCTGAAATAAAACATCGTGCATTAGCCTCTGCTTGAACAGTAATGAGAAGAAAAGGGCAGTTGAGTCACAAAATATACAGAAACTCTGTCGTAGAACTCTGCTCTGACATCCGGCCTCTCCTTGTACTCTTTCTAGTGGGGGAAGATAGGCATACCAGTCCTGACTGTTTTTGCACACTCGGTGGCAAACTTGTAAGCAATAGTTCTTCCAGGAGGAATGTCAAATGGAAGCTTCCCTCCTTTGGACACGTTCTCACGCTGTGTCCCCATGTTTTTCCCCTCAAGACAATTTATGGATCATCATGTTTAATAGTATCTTCAGAAGGATGATGACCAAAATCATCTACAAACATATAATGTGGAGTTAGTGTTCTACCATATAATAAGTGCCATTCAAACAATATAATGTGCTTTCCTTGGGGAGTTGGTTGCTTGCCTGGGGCAGCTGTCTGCTCGTCTTGGACTGCTGTCTTCCTGCCATGGAGTGCTGCCATCTCGATTTGGGCTGCTACCTTCTCTCCTCGAGCATCAGGATCTGCAGGACTCTGAGTTTCTTGCGAAGAGGTCGCAGCACTTGGCGGTCTTGGTGGGCGCCGTGGAGAACTTGGAGGTGGAAGTACTTCTAGCGGATTCCCCTTGGACCTGGTATGTCTCGTACTTTCTGTCGAGGCAGCCATGCTAAACGAGACGCGCTTCCGAGAAGCTGATCCACCACCAGCAGCCATCCTTGTCATGACGACATGTTTCGTCTTATATTTCCTCTTCTCAGTCTACACAATTCAAAGGTAGTCAATTCGGGATAATAAAAAAGCACAACATATATGGAAAATTAAGTAACCAAATAATTACACAAAAGATGAGTAGGCAAGTAAGGGGACAACCTCCAGCTCATCCCCCTCCTCTTCAGGATAATAGTCAGATCCAGAGCCTTCATCCTTGCTCTTTTTAGGGGAGAATTCAGTGGGAGATGGATAAACAAGGGGCCTAAGACCCATTTTTTTTGCATCCGTGCATTGTTTCTCGTGATGTTTTCCAGCCGTCTTTCTTCTAGGGGATGCAATTGTGGTTCCATCATGAATAAAGAACTCTTTAGTAAGCTACAAAAATATGACCTATGTCCTATGGTATTGATTGTTCTATACTAATCATAATGTCCAACAGTCCAATATGAGGAACTTCTACTCTAAATCTCATATCACAAGACTAACGATGAAGCAGCCAAAGCAAAGCAAGGGACAAGACGATGAACAAGCTGGACAATTCACCAATTGGTTGGAGTAATAAGCAGAGTGGGACGATAAAACATAAGCAGGATAAGTAGCAATAGTGCAATTAAACAGGAAACATAACCTACTGTACTGACTGTTCTATATAACTCATCATGTGACAACTCACTATGATCAATTTCTACTATGATCATAAGGCATATGATGAAGCAGCCAAGCTAATGCAAAAAAGCAAGATGATGCAACCTTTATCACATGCAAACAGATCATAAGCCGAAATAGTATACATGTAGTTAAAGAGGATAATCACAATAAAACATAAGCAGGATAAGCAACTATCCTGCAAATAAAAAAATATAACTTATGGTGCTGATTGTTCTATAGTAATCATCATGTAATAGAGTCCACTATGAGAAATTTATACTCTTATCAAAAGACATAGGATGAAGCAGCCAAACCAATGGAACAACCAAGATAATGCAAACTTTATCTGTATGTAAACTGATCATAAGTCGAATACTCTGAAACTCACTTGTCGGTTGGCTGGTTGCACTAATAAGCAGGGAAGGGCAATTAAACATCAGAAGGATAAGCATCTTTCATGCAATTAAAATAGGCAATTAAACAAGTCATGACATATGATGTTGATTGTTCAATAGTAATCATCATGTAAAACAGACTACTATGAACAATTTATACTCTACTCATCAGACATGTCATGAAGCAATCAAACTCATGCAACAGACAAGATAATGCAACCCTGATCACAAGACTTGTAAAATCACAAGCAATTTCATAGGCAGAACAAATAAGAGAGAATAACTGCAACAAAAAAGGTAAATTGGTGGCATGAACAGGATAATGAACAACATTTCTCAGGAAAAGTAAAAAAAACATGAGAATCGAGGATGAGCGTGTTTCCTTGCCTGCAGGCTGTAGGGCCTTTTTGATACCACGTTTCTTGCAGTGACCCGGGGCACATGGCATCGATCTGGACGCCGAGGTAGCAGACCTCATCGACGAGGTGGGCGACGAGGTGGACGAGCCTTGTTAGTGTGGTGACGGGCCTTGTCAGCGAGGTGGATAGCGAGCTGGACGGCGAGCTAGACAGGGAGATGGATGGTGAGCTGCCCGACTTTGCGGGTGAAGTGTACAACGAGGTGGTTGAAAAGGTCAGTCGGCTGTCGGTGAGGTGGACGACCAGCAAGGTCGACGGACGTGGTGGAAAACCAGGACGGTGAGGAGGGGCTAGGGTTTGTGCGCTAGGGTGACGGAGAGGTTACTACTAGAAGGACGGACAAAGACGAGGGGATTAAAGGCAGATGGCGGAGTGACGAACATCGACGAGGGGAGAAGGGGGAGGACGGCAGGAAGGGCGAGGGGAAAAGGGGGAGGATGGTGGCGCCGAGGGCGATGGGGAAATTTGGATCTGTCTCATTTTGGCGAGGGGATAAAAAGGGTTTGGAATAGATTACGTAAATGACCTTTGCGCGAATGCTTGGGTGGCGCTGTGCGGGTGGGCTCAAACGTAATTGCAGCTCGAGAAATTTTCGTTTGCGTAGAAACTCTCCCGCGCTGGCGCCAAATTTCACGTGGGCGGGAGGATTTGACCTGGAAATTTGGGGTTGGTGTCCTGGCCGTTGGATGCACGATAGAGGGTTCAAAAAAATTAACCATATTTTAGAAAGTCTTCACTAAAAAGAGCCTTGGTGAAGAAAACTATAAATTATTGACGAATAAATCTTGAAAAAAATGCAATAATGTGGACTAGTAGTTTATATTCTGGCTTGTATAATGATCTCAGGAGAGGTAAGTATTTTGGATAATATATTCAAATTTATTTATAGATAAGATTCAAAATGTGGTTTATTTTGAACAATGGATTTCTCCAGATTAGGGTTGAACGATGATGGACTTTTATCCTTATTTTGGTTAGTTTTAGGTCATAGAAACACATGGTATATATATCAAATTAGTTTGATCCCAAAGAAGATGCATCACTACACCGACCAAAATACATATATAGGAAAATTAAAGTAGCTTCCACATATATCCATGTGACTGACTAGAGTATAGTGGATATATCAGTGTGGTTGGAACACATGCATGACTCTAGGTGCTAGGGGTCCATGTGTGTCAAGACTAAATTAAATTAAACATCATCGTATTGGAAATAATAAATAACCAGCTTTCAATTCCATGTTGCACATGTTGCACTAGTGTGACAGAAGCGTTAAGTTGCATCACAGAATCCATTGGAGTTAGATATCAATGTGTGGTATATATTTTTGGGAAAGAACAAATGCAATGATGTGCGATCATCATCTTGTGTGGTCTATCATCAACAATGATTCTGGTGGCCATATCAATAATGTGGGTTAGGAAAAGAACACATCATTTGCAAAATATGACTCTAGGATCAGTGGGCGGTCATGTGTACATGTAGCTAGCTCGAGATATATCATTGTGGTTTTGGAAAAAAACAATGTATGCAATGTGGACATGTGGGATCAGTGGCTCAGGTAGATGTATATCAGTGTGTACTAGGAAAAGAACACACACATCGATCATGCAATGTCTCTAGGGGATATATCCATGTGTCAAATTAAACCATGCATGGTCATATAGACCAAAACACATAGGAATTAAAGCAACATATTGCATGTTGCACCAGTGTGAAAGAATGAAGAAGTTGCATCACAAAATCCACTAGTGTGTGTGGTATATATACCAATTAACAATGTGGTTTTGGAAAAGAGAACACATGCAATGTGTGGTCATGTATGTGGATCAATGACATCTAGCTACTAGTAGCTAGTGTGGATATCAATGTGGTTTAGGAAAAAGACCACATATGCAATAATGACTCTAGGGGTTCCATATATATGTGTACACATGCATGGTCTCAAAGACCAATATAGGAAAAGCACAGCTTCCACACACATTGCATGCATGTTGCACCAGTGTGACATAAGTTGCATCATCCAGCGTTATATATCTGTGGTCTCATCATGTAGATACATGTCAAAATGTGGTATATTGTTGGACAAGAACACACATGCATGCAATGTGGTCATCTCATGTGGATCTATCAGCAATAATGAAATATATATGCATGGAAAAGAACACAAATGCATGCAATATGACTCTAGGAGATCCGATCCATATATATATGGTCATAGACCAAAAACACATAGGTTAAATAAAGGAGAGCTTCCACACATTGCATGCAAGAAGTGTGACAGAATTATTATTAGTTGTGCATCATCAGATAATCCACTTGAGTAGTATATGCATTGTGTGGTCATGCAAATGTGTATAGATATCATTGTTAGGTTTTGGAAGAACAATGTACATACATGCAAATGTGGTCACACAGATCATCATGGATGTGGATCTATCAATGACTCTGGTGACCATATCAATGTGGGTTAGGAAAAAGAACACATGAATGCAATATGACCCCCTATAGGAGATATATATATTCCATATTGGTCATAGAGACCAAACAACACATAGGAATTAAATAAAGGAGCTTCCACATTGCATGCATGCATGCATGGACCAGTGTGACAGAATTTGTGCACATCATCACATAATCCTTGAGTATATGCATGTGTGTCTGGTCATGCATATATATGTAGAGAGGTATATATATTACCATCTTGTGTTGTTTTGGAAAAGAACAGTGTACATATATATGCAATGTGTGGTCATGTGATGGGATCAGTGGCTCTAGAGGATATATATCAGTGTGTAACACACATCATGCAATGTCTCTAGGGGAGGATCCATGTGTATTAAAGCATGCATGGTCACATGCATATATAGACCAAAGCACATGAAAGCAACATATTGCATGTTGCACCAGTGTGACAGAAGTTATTGCATCACAGAATCCACTAGTGTGTGGTAGATATACCAATTAACAATGTGGTTTTGGAAAAGAGAACACATGCAATGTGGTCATGTATGTGGATCAATGACATCTAGCTACTAGTAGTAGCTAGTGTGGATATCAATGTGGTTTAGGAAAAAAATCACATATACAATACTGACTCTAGGGGTTCCATATGTGTACAACCACATGCATGCTCACATAAACCAATATAGGAAAAGCATAGCTTCTACACACACATTGCATGCATGTTGCACAAGTGTGACATAAGTTGCATCATCAAGAGTTATACATGTGTGGTCTCATGATGTAGATATATGTCAAAATGTGGTATATTGTTGGAAACGAACACACATGCATGCATTGTGGTCATCTCATGTGGATCTATCAACAATAATGCAATATATATGCATGGAAAAGAACACACATGCATGCAATATGACTCTAGGAGATCAAATCCATATATATATATATATATATGGTCATAAAGACCAAAAACACATAGGTTAAATAAAGGAGAGCTTCCACACATTGCATGCATGCAGTGTGACAGAGTTATTATTAGTTGTGCATCATCAGATAATCCACTTGAGTAGTATATGCATTGTGTGGTCATGCATATGTGTAGAGATATAGGTTTTGGAAGAACAATGTACATACATGCAAATGTGGTCGCACAGATCATCATGGATGTGGATCTATCAATGACTCTGGTGACCATATCAATGTGGGTTAGGAAAAAGAACACATGCATGCAATATGACCCCCTATAGGAGATATATATATTCCATATTGGTCATAGAGACCAAACAACACATAGGAATTAAATAAATAAGCTTCCACATTGCATGCATGCAGGCATATGGACCAGTGTGACAGAATTTGTGCACATCATCACATAATCCTTGAGTATATGCATGTGTGTCTGGTCATGCATATATATGTAGAGATATATATCATCATATTGTGTTGTTTTGGAAAAGAACAGTGTACATATATATATGCAATGTGTGGTCATGTGATGGGATCAGTGGCTCTAGTGGATATATATCAGTGTGTAACACACATCATGCAATGTTTCTAAGGGAGGATCCATGTGTTTTAAACCATCCATGGTCACATGCATATATAGACCAAAACACAGGAAAGCAATATATTGCATGTTGCACCAGTGTGACAGAAGTTGTTGCATCACAGAATCCACTAGTGTGTGGTAGATATACCAATTAACACTGTGGTTTTATTTGGAAAAGAGAACACATGCAATGTGGTCATGTACATGTGGATCAATGACATATAGCTACTAGTAGCTAGTGTGGATATCAATGTGGTTTTTAGGAAAAAGATCACATATGCAATAATGACTCTAGGGGTTCCATATGTGTATAGCCACATGCATGGTCACAGAGACCAATATAGGAAAAGCACAGCTTGCACACACATTGCATGCATGTAGCACAAGTGTGACATAAGTTGCATCATCTAGAGTTATACATGTGTGGTCTCATCATGTATATATATGTTAAAATGTGGTATATTGTTGGAAAAGAACACACATACATGTAATGTGGTCATCTCATGTGGATCTATCAACAATAATGCAATATATATGCATTGAAAAGAACACACATGCATGCAATATGACTCTAGGAGATCAAATCCATATATATATATGGTCATAGAGACCAAAAACACATAGGTTAAATAAAGGAGAGTTTCCACACATTGCATGCATGCAATGTGACAGAGTTATTATTAGTTGTGCATCATACCATAATCCACTTGAGTAGTATATGCATTGTGTTGTCATGCATATGTGTAGAGATATAGGTTTTGCAAGAACAATGTACATACATGCAAATGTGGTCACACAGATCATCATGGATGTGGATCTATCAATGACTCTGGTGACCATATCAATGTGGGTTAGGAAAAAGAACACATGCATGCAATATGACCCCCTATAGGAGATATATATATATATTCCATATTGGTCATAGAGACCAAACAACACATAGGAATTAAATAAAGGAGCTTCCACATTGCATGCATGCAGGCATATGGACCAGTGTGACAGAATTTGTGCACATTATCACATAATCCTTGAGTATATGCATGTGTGTCTGGTCATGCATATATATGTAGAGATATATATCATCATATTGTGTTGTTTTGGAAAAGAACAATGTACATATATATGCAATGTGTGGTCATGTGATGGGATCAGTGGCTCTAGTGGATATATATCAGTGTGTAACACACATCATGCAATGTTTCTAAGGGAGGATCCA
Source organism: Avena insularis (assembly GCA_023614405.1). NCBI lineage: Eukaryota > Viridiplantae > Streptophyta > Magnoliopsida > Poales > Poaceae > Avena > Avena insularis. The sequence goes on along the minus strand of CM042691.1, from coordinate 461,985,054 downwards.
TGTGTTTTAAACCATGCATGGTCACATGCATATATAGACAAAAACACAGGAAAGCAACATATTGCATGTTGCACCAGTGTGACAGAAGTTGTTGCATCACAGAATCCACTAGTGTGTGGTAGATATACCAATTAACAATGTGGTTTTATTTGGAAAAGAGAACACATGCAATGTGGTCATGTACATGTGGATCGATGACATCTAGCTACTAGTAGCTAGTGTGGATATCAATGTGGTTTTTAGGAAAAAGACCACATATGCAATAATGACTCTAGGGGTTCCATATGTGTATAGCCACATGCATGGTCACAGAGACCAATATAGGAAAATCACAGCTTGCACACACATTGCATGCATGTTGCACAAGTGTGACATAAGTTGCATCATCTAGAGTTATACATGTGTGGTCTCATCATGTATATATATGTCAAAATGTGGTATATTGTTGGAAAAGAACACACATACATGCAATGTGGTCATCTCATGTGGATCTATCAACAATAATGCAATATATATGCATTGAAAAGAACACAATGCATGCAATATGACTCTAGGAGATCAAATCCACATATATATATATATATATATGGTCATAGAGACCAAAAACACATAGGTTAAATAAAGGAGAGTTTCCACACATTGCATGCATGCAGTGTGATAGAGTTATTATTAGTTGTGGATCATCAGATAATCCACTTGAGTAGTATATGCACTGTGTTGTCATGCATATGTGTAGAGATATAGGTTTTGGAAGAACAATGTACATACATGCAAATGTGGTCACACAGATCATCATGGATGTGGATCTATCAATGACTCTGGTGACCATATCAATGTGGGTTAGGAAAAAGAACACATGCATGCAATATGACCCCTATAGGAGATAGATAGATATATATATTCCATATTGGTCATAGAGACCAAACAACACATAGGAATTAAATAAAGGAGCTTCCACATTGCATGCATGCAGGCATATGGACCAGTGTGACAGAATTTGTGCACGTCATCACATAATCCTTGAGTATATGCATGTGTGTCTAGTCATGCATATATATGTAGAGATATATTTCATCATATTGTGTTGTTTTGGAAAAGAACAGTGTACATATATATGCAATGTGTGGTCATGTGATGGGATCAGTGGCTCTAGTGAATATATATATATATATCAGTGTGTAACACACATCATGCAATGTCTTTAGGGGAGGATCCATGTGTATTAAAGCATGCATGGTCACATGCATATATAGACCAAAGCACAGGAAAGCAACATATTGCATGTTGCACCAGTGTGACAGAAGTTATTGCATCACAGAGTCCACTAGTGTGTGGTAGATATACCAATTAACAATGTGGTTTTGGAAAAGAGAACACATGCAATGTGGTCATGTATGTGGATCAATGACATCTAGTAGTAGCTAGTGTGGATATCAATGTGGTTTAGGAAAAAAATCACATATGCAATACTGACTCTAGGGGTTCCATATGTGTACAACCACATGCATGGTCACATAAACCAATATAGGAAAAGCACAGCTTGCACACACATTGCATGCATGTTGCACCAGTGTGACATAAGTTGCATCATCCAGAGTTATACATGTGTGGTCTCATCATGTAGATATATGTCAAAATGTGGTATATTGTTGGAAACGAACACACATGCATGCAATGTGGTCATCTCATGTGGATCTATCAACAATAATGCAATATATAAGCATGGAAAAGAACACACATGCATGCAATATGACTCTAGGAGATCAAATCCATATATATATATATATATATATATATATATATATATATATATATATATATGGTCATAAAGACCAAAAACACATAGGTTAAATAAAGGAGAGCTTCCACACATTGCATGCATGCAGTGTGACAGAGTTATTATTAGTTGTGCATCATCAGATAATCCACTTGAGTAGTATATGCATTGTGTGGTCATGCATATGTGTAGAGATATAGGTTTTGGAAGAACAATGTACATACATGCAAATGTGGTCGCATAGATCATCATGGATGTGGATCTATCAATGACTCTGGTGACCATATCAATGTGGGTTAGGAAAAAGAACACATGCATGCAATATGACCCCCTATAGGAGATATATATATTCCATATTGGTCATAGAGACCAAACAACACATAGGAATTAAATAAATGAGCTTCCCAATTGCATGCATGCAGGCATATGGACCAGTGTGACAGAATTTGTGCACATCATCACATAATCCTTGAGTATATGCATGTGTGTCTGGTCATGCATATATATGTAGAGATATATATCATCATATTGTGTTGTTTTGGAAAAGAACAGTGTACATATATATGCAATGTGTGGTCATGTGATGGGATCAGTGGCTCTAGTGGATATATATCAGTGTGTAACACACATCATGCAATGTTTCTAAGGGAGGATCCATGTGTTTTAAACCATCCATGGTCACATGCATATATAGACCAAAACACAGGAAAGCAACATATTGCATGTTGCACCAGTGTGACAGAAGTTGTTGCATCACAGAATCCACTAGTGTGTGGTAGATATACCAATTAACAATGTGGTTTTATTTGGAAAAGAGAACACATGCAATGTGGTCATGTACATGTGGATCGATGACATCTAGCTACTAGTAGCTAGTGTGGATATCAATGTGGTTTTTAGGAAAAAGATCACATATGCAATAATGACTCTAGGGGTTCCATATGTGTATAGCCACATGCATGGTCACAGAGACCAATATAGGAAAAGCACAGCTTGCACACACATTGCATGCATGTTGCACAAGTGTGACATAAGTTGCATCATCTAGAGTTATACATGTGTGGTCTCATCATGTATATATATGTCAAAATGTGGTATATTGTTGGAAAAGAACACACATACATGCAATGTGGTCATCTCATGTGGATCTATCAACAATAATGCAATATATATGCATTGAAAAGAACACACATGCATGCAATATGACTCTAGGAGATCAAATCCATATATATATGGTCATAGAGACCAAAAACACATAGGTTAAATAAAGGAGAGTTTCCACACATTGCATGCATGCAGTGTGACAGAGTTATTATTAGTTGTGCATCATCAGATAATCCACTTGAGTAGTATATGCATTGTGTTGTCATGCATATGTGTAGAGATATAGGTTTTGCAAGAACAATGTACATACATGCAAATGTGGTCACACAGATCATCATGGATGTGGATCTATCAATGACTCTGGTGACCATATCAATGTGGGTTAGGAAAAAGAACACATGCATGCAATATGACCCCCTATAGGAGATATATATATATATATATTCCATATTGGTCATAGAGACCAAACAAGACATAGGAATTAAATAAAGGAGCTTCCACATTGCATGCATGCAGGCATATGGACCAGTGTGACAGAATTTGTGCACATCATCACATAATCCTTGAGTATATGCATGTGTGTCTGGTCATGCATATATATGTAGAGATATATATCATCATATTGTGTTGTTTTGGAAAAGAACAGTGTACATATATATGCAATGTGTGGTCATGTGATGGGATCAGTGGCTCTAGTGGATATATATCAGTGTGTAACACACATCATGCAATGTTTCTAAGGGAGGATCCATGTGTTTTAAACCATGCATGGTCACATGCATATATAGACCAAAACACAGGAAAGCAACATATTGCATGTTGCACCAATGTGACAGAAGTTGTTGCATCACAGAATCCACTAGTGTGTGGTAGATATACCAATTAACAATGTGGTTTTATTTGGAAAAGAGAACACATGCAATGTGGTCATGTACATGTGGATCGATGACATCTAGCTACTAGTAGCTAGTGTGGATATCAATGTGGTTTTCAGGAAAAAGATCACATATGCAATAATGACTCTAGGGGTTCCATATGTGTATAGCCACGTGCATGGTCACAGAGAACAATATAGGAAAAGCACAGCTTGCATACACATTGCATGCATGTTGCACAAGTGTGACATAAGTTGCATCATCCAGAGTTATACATGTGTGGTCTCATCATGTATATATATGTCAAAATGTGGTATATTGTTGGAAAAGAACACACATACATGCAATGTGGTCATCTCATGTGGATCTATCAACAATAATGCAATATATATGCATTGAAAAGAACACACATGCATGCAATATGACTCTAGGAGATCAAATCCATATATTTATATGGTCATAGAGACCAAAAACACATAGGTTAAATAAAGGAGAGTTTCCACACATTGCATGCATGCAGTGTGATAGAGTTATTATTAGTTGTGGATCATCAGATAATCCACTTGAGTAGTATATGCACTGTGTTGTCATGCATATGTGTAGAGATATAGGTTTTGGAAGAACAATGTACATACATGCAAATGTGGTCACACAGATCATCATGGATGTGGATCTATCAATGACTCTGGTGACCATATCAATGTGGGTTAGGAAAAAGAACACATGCATGCAATATGACCCCTATAGGAGATAGATAGATATATATATTCCATATTGGTCATAGAGACCAAACAACACATAGGAATTAAATAAAGGAGCTTCCACATTGCATGCATGCAGGCATATGGACCAGTGTGACAGAATTTGTGCACGTCATCACATAATCCTTGAGTATATGCATGTGTGTCTAGTCATGCATATATATGTAGAGATATATTTCATCATATTGTGTTGTTTTGGAAAAGAACAGTGTACATATATATGCAATGTGTGGTCATGTGATGGGATCAGTGGCTCTAGTGAATATATATATATATATATCAGTGTGTAACACACATCATGCAATGTCTTTAGGAAGGATCCATGTGTATTAAATCATGCATGGTCACATGCATATATAGACCAAAGCACAGGAAAACAACATATTGCATGTTGCACCAGTGTGATAGAAGTTATTGCATCACAGAGTCCACTAGTGTGTGGTAGATATACCAATTAACAATGTGGTTTTGGAAAAGAGAACACATGCAATGTGGTCATGTATGTGGATCAATGACATCTAGTAGTAGCTAGTGTGGATATCAATGTGGTTTAGGAAAAAAATCACATATGCAATACTGACTCTAGGGGTTCCATATGTGTACAACCACATGCATGGTCACATAAACCAATATAGGAAAAGCACAGCTTGCACACACATTGCATGCATGTTGCACCAGTGTGACATAAGTTGCATCATCCAGAGTTATATATGTGTGGTCTCATCATGTAGATATATGTCAAAATGTGGTATATTGTTGGAAACGAACACACATGCATGCAATGTGGTCATCTCATGTGGATCTATCAACAATAATGCAATATATATGCATGGAAAAGAACACACATGCATGCAATATGACTCTAGGAGATCAAATCCATATATATATATAGAAACCCTATTTAGCATCCAGGGTGCAGAATAGTTATTTTGCACCCTACATATTTTTATGTTCTTACATACATAAATTTATGTTTTGTATACTAATAATTATGTTCATATTCATCAGAAACGTAAAAAAATCGACATAAAAATACGATTTATGAGTCATTATAGTGTAAAAAATAGAGAAAATTCGCATTTTATGCCTTAATTTTTTACGGCATGTAAACAATTTTTTTACGGCATGTCTAAATTTTCTTATGTTCTTCTTAACTTCTGAGGTAAGAGAAAATTTATGTGACGTAAAAATCTTATACGATTTGAAAGATAGGGGGTGGATGAAGAATAACTATTCTACACCCAGGATGTCAAATAGCGCCACTCTATATATATATATATGGTCATAAAGACCAAAAACACATAGGTTAAATAAAGGAGAGCTTCCACACATTGCATGCATACACCGTGATAGAGTTATTATTAATTGTGCATCATCAGATAATCCACTTGAGTAGTATATGCATTGTGTGGTCATGCATATGTGTAGAGATATAGGTTTTGGAAGAACAATGTACATACATGCAAATGTTATCGCACAGATCATCATGGATGTGGATCTATCAATGACTCTGGTGACCATATCAATGTGGGTTAGGAAAAAGAACACATGCATGCAATATGACCCCCTATAGGAGATATATATATATATTCCATATTGGTCATAGAGACCAAACAACACATAGGAATTAAATAAAGGAGCTTCCACATTGCATGCATGCAGGCATATGGACCAGTGTGACAGAATTTGTGCACATCATCACATAATCCTTGAGTATATTCATGTGTGTCTGGTCATGCATATATATGTAGAGATATATATATATCATCATCTTATGTTGTTTTGGAAAAGAACAGTGTACATATATATGCAATGTGTGGTCATGTGATGGTATCAGTGGCTCTAGTGGATATATATCAGTGTGTAAGACACATCATGCAATGTCTCTAGGGGAGGATCCATGTGTATTGGACCATGCATGGTCACATGCATATATAGACCAAAACACAGGAAAGCAACATATTGCATGTTGCACCAGTGTGAGAGAAGTTGTTGCATCACAAAATCCACTAGTGTGTGTGGTAGTACCAATTAACAATGTGGTTTTGGAAAAGAACACATGCAATGTGGTCATGTATGTGGATCAATGACATCTAGCTACTAGTAGCTAGTGTGGTTATCAATGTGGTTTATGAAAAAGATCACATATGCAATAATGACTCTAGGGGTTCCATATGTGTACAACCACCACATGTATGGTCATAGAGACCAATATAGGAAAAGCACAGCTTCTACACACACATTGCATGCATGTTGCACCAGTGTGACATAAGTTGCATCATCCATAGTTATATATGTGTGGTCTCATCATGTAGATATATATGTTAAAATGTGGTATATTGTTGGAAGAACACACATGCATGCAATGTGGTCATCTCATGTGGATCTATCAACACTAATGCAATATATATGCATGGAAAAGAACACACATGCATGCAATATGACTCTAGGAGATCAAATCCATATATGGACCAAAAACACATAGGTTAAATAAAGGAGAGCTTCCACACATTGCATGCATGCATGCAGTGTGACAAAATTATTATTAGTTGTGCATCATCACACATAATCCACTTGAGTAGTATATGCATTGTGTGGTCATGCATATGTGAAGAGATATCATGGTGGTAGGTTTTGGAAGAGAACAATGTACATACATGCAAATGTGGTCATAGATCATCATGGATGTGGATGTATCAATGACTCTGGTGACCATATCAATGTGGGATAGGAAAAAGAACACATGCATGCAATATGACCCCCTGTACATGCATGCTGACCAGTGTGACAGAATTTGTGCATCATCACATAATCCTTCAGTATATGCATGTGTGTATGGTCATGCATATATATGTAGAGATATATATATCATCATCTTGTGTTGTTTTGGAAAAGAACAGTGTACATATATATATCAGTGTGTACTGGTTTAGGAACACATCATGCAATGTCTCTAGGGGAGGATCCATGTGTATTAACCATGCATGGTCACATGCATATAGACCAAAACACATAGGAAAGCAACATATTACATGTTGCACCAGTGTGACAGAAGTAGCAACACAGAATCCACACCAATGTGTACATATACCAACAATGTGGTTTTGGAAAAGAGAACACATGCAATGTGGTCATGTGTGTTGATCAATGACATCTAGCTAGTGTGGATATCTATGCAATGTGTGGTCATGTGATGGGATCAGTGGCTCTAGTGGATATATATCAGTGTGTACTGGTGTAGGAAAAGAACACACACATCATGAAATGGAGCATGTGTGTGTGGTCATGCATCACACAAAGGAGGAAAAGGTGCATCACAAAATCCACTGAAGTTGCCTAGATGATACCTATCTCAAAGTTTGAGCCCAAGAAGATGCTGGATCATGCGCATGCGTATCGATTGATATATGTGAGAGACCATATGCTCACCAGGGGCCTAAATATAATGCCTATCTCAATGCAACAACCCATCACACTTTTGTACATATATATCATATAGGTAAACACATACATATGCATGCAAGTTCTTCCAACGCTTATATCCCAAACTAATCTGTACATCCCAAAATACATACTACATACACAAAATAAACTAGAAACTAAAATCTAGTTCAAACACATAATATATCACCACCACTTGTTGTCGTCCTTGACTTGCTTCCCCTTCAACCGCTTGCTGTCGCCACCGTCCCAAGATCCCTGCTCGTCCTGAAACCGCTTTCTGTCCTCCTCGCGCTTCTTCTCCTGGGCTAGCTTGCAACCAAGGCATAACTGTCTCATGAAAACCCCGCCTTACCCATCCCATCTTTCATGGTAATGAGCTTAATGTACAACTCGTACACCAGTAGGTGTCTCGGGCTGCATACTCGAGGCGCACCTGGCTCATCGGCTTCCACTCCCAGTAGTCGTGATCGAGTCGCTTCAATTTCTTTAGTTTTTCATAGGATTTATCGATGATTTCTGCTGCTAGATCAGCCAGGCCATCCTTCGCTAGGTATGGTTTGATCTTGTACAAATTTTGGATGTCGATGTGGTGCCCATCTGGGATTTTTATCAACGCACGAGAAAGCATAATTGTGTCATTTGTGATATCCACGCTAGTGAAAGTTATCCCTTTCCTACACAAGAACTCGACCAGAGTCGGACAATGCTTCTCAGTTGGTTTACTCCTGCAGTTAGATGGTTTTAGGGATGTAAGGGAACAAGGGATGCAGAAGTGGTGATCTCAAATTTAAATTTCACATACCTGCAGAAGTGGTAAACGAGGACCTCCTCATGTATGGCGATTTGCACGACAGCGATCTCTTATGGAGGAGTTTTTCGCTTATTTGCACGGGTGTAGTCCAAGTATAGACCCACAAACTTGTGCTTCTCTTTCTCAAGAAATTGCTCAAACCTGGCGAGAGTTGTCTCCACAGTCGCTTCATCATTTGTGTACACCACTATCAAAGTCATGCTGCCATAGGCAGGGACCAAGTGGGTCTCTGTTGTGTGTTTCCCATCGTCCATGCCTGCAAGGAAATGGGTGAAAGGAAATGCCTGCAAGGAACTGCCTGCGAGAGGAAGAAGAATATGAACCGACGGTTCTAGAACATAGGAAGAAGAAGCGCGCAGGAAAAATTGCAGAGGAATGACTGAGGAAGAGGAAGAACAAGCACCCAGGAAAAAATGAAGAGGAAGAAGAAACGTGGTAACTGCAGCCTCGGTTCGAGAACTCACCGTGGTTACATGGAGATCGTGGCAGTGCCGCCGGTTCAACAAGTGGGGCCAGTTCCTGCGAGAATATGAAATTAGTTGTGCATTTTTCTATGCGAGAAATTGAGAGAATCATTTATATTTTGTCTTTCATAATTAAACATAATGAAGTTGGTATAACCCAAGATATTTGAACAAAAGAGATTTGCTAGTTTAACATACAAAAACACAAAAGTTTCTGAGCATGCTTTCTTGAAATTTAAATTCTAATGATTTATTTAGAAGTTCTGAGCTACAACTGACATTATAGAGCCAACGCTCTCGTCTTCGTCCTCCTCCTGCTGCTCATCGCTGTTGTCTTCCGCGTCCTCTTGTTCCTCTGCCGGACCGGTGACCACCTCAATAATTATCTTGATATAGTGCCTCAACACCTTGACCTGGACGACGAGCAGATCATCAAGGCAAATTCTGTTTTTAGCACAGAATTTAGCCCAGGGGTCGGTGAACTCAATGCAATCGTCATATACTTCTGATATGCGATATCGCCCCAAGAGTTTCAGGCCTTTGTTACAATTATTCTTCATGCATACACAATAGAACCCTTTCTTTGGGATTTGGTGTTCCCTTGTTCATCTCAAAGGAATTTCCCGAGTAACAAAAATATATAACCGATCTTAGTTAACTGGCCACCGTGATAAATTTACAAAATAAGAAGGAAAAGCATAGGAAAAAGTGATTAAACTAACCATCTGATGAAGATCATCTTCATCCTGCACCCGGTGCACCAAGAACTGAGGGATCTCAAAGACCTCATCTTCATCCAGGTCTCTTACAAACCCCTTGTAGAATGCCCAAGATATGGAATTCATTTCAGAGCAACTGACATCACATGGGTGCTGAAATATGGATTTCTCTAGTGTCACCTTGCAACAATCTTCGGTCTTATAACACCCTGATCATGCATATGAAATTGAAGAAGGTTTGTGTGTAAGGAACATACATAATTAAGAAACTAGTCATGTGTGTAAGGAAAAAACCATTTCAATGCAAAGAAGTCAATACATACACTGGTCTTGATCAACCCAAGGTTTGACAACATTATCAGCATTTGACACTTCAACAATAAAGGACCTGTCTACTCTATTGTATGCAAATGCCAGAACATCATTCTGTTCAATGTTATAAGCTGCACAGAACCCCCTCCAATATGGACCACATAATGCTATAGACCTCCCAAAATTCACACCATACATCACATAGAAGTAGTATTCATCAATTGTTCTGTTTTGATCATCATGGCGATCACTCCGAGCAAGGATCCAGGTCAGATGTGGACCAAGAGATAATTGTCGCATACGCTCAGCGAAACAATAAGGAATACCCTGCATAAATTTGTGAAACAGAAAAAACCCATAAGATCATGAACATAAAGCAATTTATTTGAAAATTTAAAATAAGATATGTATATGAAAATCGAGAATACTTGCAAATCCCTCTGCAAAAAAGGGTGATCTCACCCTCATTCTAAAATACATCACGTGGTCTGTGTTTCCACTCCTACACCAGGCAGGTTGCTGCTGACATGTCACACATTCGTTTTGAGCCATATTCCTTTTTTTCTGAACACAAAAATTACAAAAGATCAGGAAAATAAATGATATGATGGTACTAATATTATGACTGATTACATTGTACTTTATAACGACAACTAGTACTATATATGTGCAGAAATACAAATAGTCTGCAGTTCTACATAGATAATCCTGCAAAAATACATCTAATGATGTGCATACTGTACTAATCTGCAGTTCTGCATACACATACTAAAGATTGTTATTAACAAAATATCTGCAGAAATTCAACCCAACAAAAAATATCTGCAGAAATTCAACCCAACAAAATCTGCACATCCTAGATTTACTCTAGAGATTCGATGAAGTAATCTTAGAGAAAACTCTACGGATTCGATGAAACAATCGCAGAGAAAACACTATAGATTCGATGAAGAACAAGTACTATTTACGCAGCTCTGAAAACCCTATAGATTAATCGAGCTGCTGCTGAAGATCTCTGCCGCCGGTTATACTCAGGTGAAGGGGATTCTTACCGCTGCTATAGACCCTCACCACCGGTTATTCCACGGCAGATTGCATCCCTCACTCCGCCATCGTCGCGCCCGTGGATGCTGTAGCTCCCCTGCATTCGCCCAGAAAACGCGTGAGATCAGGCGGCACGCCGCGCACCTATATATACGCGAAGGAAGCTTGCCGGAGATTGCAGAATATATAAGTCGTGCCCTGCTTCCTGTGAAAGCTCGCCGGAGGCAGCTATGGGGCATGCTCTGTCTCTCTCTCTCTCTAGTTGCAGCTGTCTTGTCCACTCTCTCTCTACGTGCCGCTTCGGTTCCGACAAAATGGAGTGAAAATAAAGTCCGAAGAAATTCAATTAAATGGAAACCTCCAGGTCTCGAACACGCAACCAAGAGGACCCTGACCAGTGGACCCACCTATGATGAACCCCACGTGTCAGCTGGACAAGTGAAAATTCTATCGCTGACTTGTGGGGCCCACCTCTTTGCCGCCCACACACTCACCTGAACTCCACCCGGGAGGTTTCGAAATCAGATATGAAATCTGGTCCACCACACGTGGCGGCGGTGGCTGGGGCACCGCTGCCTTTGCCGGTCCACCACACGCGGTGGCGGCGTCTCCCCGTCCATTTCGGCATTTGCACTCCAAGGTTGTCCCCTTTCGGCTGACGTCTCCGTGCACCTCGATAGCTCCCCTTCCGGGCGCCATCTCTGTGCTCAACTCGCTCGTCTCCGTGTCTACCAAGGTAAAAAAATAGTTTGTTTAATTGTTCAACACATGGATATCACTTGGATTGTTCATCTACATAAAAATCTTCTTAAAAAGGATTATTCTTCTTAGAAAATGTGATCAGTTTGTTTAATTGTCCAACAGATTGATAGGAGTTGGATTTTTTGCATGGTAAAGTAAATAGTTATGATAAATGACTAGTCTGTTCTAAAAATGAGATTTGTTGTTTTAATTGTTCAACACATGGATATGAGTTGGCTTGTTCATTGTAAAGAAAACTGTTCTAAAAATTCACTAGCCTTTTTTGAAAGTTTGATTTGTTTATTTAATTCTTAACAGATGGATAGGAGTTGGATTGTTCATGGCAGACAGTTTACTGAACCCTACAAAGCTGGCCTGAAACAGTTTTTCAGATTTGTCAAGGAGGGATATGGCGAGAATGCTGAAGTTCCATGCCCCGGTCGTAAGTGCCTCAACCGGAGAACGGTACATGTAGGCCTTCTTTATCACCACTTACTCATCAGTGGCATGTCGCACACATATACTCGATGGATACAACTGTTGGAGATATGCCCTAGAGGCAATAATAAATATAGTTATTATTATATATCTTTGTGTTTATGATAAATGTTTACATTCATGCTATAATAGTATTAACAAAGAAACCATTAATACTTGTGTGATTTGTAAACTTAATTTGAAGTCCCTAGTATAGCCTCTATACTTCACTAGCTTGTTGGTTGATTGATGATTGTGGTTTCCCTATCATGAACATTGAGATGTTATCAACAACAAGATCATATCGTTAGGAGAATGATATGGTGGACATACTCCTATAGACAAGCGTAGCATAAAGATCAAGTCATTTCAATAGTTCAATTGCTATATGCTTTCTGATACATAGTAACCTAATTCCTTCGACCATGAGATCATGCATATCACCTTTACTGGATGGATGCTTTGATGTCATCAAACACCACACCGTAACAGGGTGGCTATAAAGGTGGCATTGAGTGTTCGGAAAGTATTGGTTGAAACACATGGATCAAAAGTGGGATTTGTCCATCCACATGACGGATAGATATTCTCTGGGCCCTCTCGGTGAAATGTCATCCAATTAGCTTGCAAGCATGTGACTGGGTCACAAGGGATCACATATCACGGGAACGAGAAAAGAGTACTTATCAGTAATGAGGTTGAACTAGGTATGCAGAGATACCGACGATCATAACCTCGGATAAAGTAACATATCATGAGACAAAGGGAAATTGGTATCGTATGTAAGTGGTTCATTCGATCGCAAAGTAATCGTAGAAATATGTGGGAGCCATATGAATTTCCAGATTCCTCTATTGGTTATTGTTCGGAGAAGTGTCTCGATCATGTCCGCATAATTCACGAACCGTAGGGAGACACTTAAGGATTCGACGTTGTTTTGAGTAGTTATGGTATTATGAGAAAGAGACCGAATGTTGTTGAGTCTCGGATGGGATCCGGGATATCACGAGGAGATCCGGAATGGTCGGAGAATAAGATTCATATAAGGAAAGTCCCGTTTGAATGGCGGAATGATTCCGTGTTTTCATCGAACATTCTAGAAGGTCCCGGAATGTCCGGCACTCGGAGGGAAGGGTACATGAGTGTGTCATTACATATTGGAATGATTGCATCATGTACTGAGTATTCTTGCTGTCCCAAATAAAGGATTTATTTAAATCCTAAATTGAAAAGTCAAACAGCTAGTTTGAAAGTCAAGCAGCATTTTGGGAAGTGGGAAAAGAGGAGGAGAGGTGGAGGCCGAGTTGGAGGAGGTTCCTCCTTGGCGGCGCACCTCCCTAGGCCGAGTTGGGAGGAACTCCTCCCCTTGGCGGCCAGCCCTCCAACCTATATAAGGAGGCAGGGCTCCCTCCTAGACACACAAGTTTCCTATCCTCTAAACTAAACCCTAGATCTAGACCCGGTTTAGAGCTATTAGGTTTAGAGCCTTCTAATTGGTTTAGAGCCCTCTAATTGGTGTGTCTAATTACTAGACCACTAATAGCCTCTCTCATAAGCTCCACCATACTTTGACTGCTTAAGGCGAAGCCTGCTGGGATTTCCCTCTACCTCCGGTACCACGCCGTTGTCTTTAGGAATCGCGAGGAGAGTGCTACAACCTCCAGCCTGCTGGAACAAGGGAGAGGAAGGTCTTCGTCGAAATGTCAGGCGTGTGACCGATCATGGAGTGCTCTGCGGAAACGCCGAAGGATCGTCTACGATCTTGAGATCGGAAGATGCGACTACATCACCCACGAGAATCTGCTCTCGTTAAACACTTTGGAATCTTCGAGGGTGAGTTATTCCATCGACTCGTTGCTACAATCTAGTAGATAGATCTTGGCTTGTTTGTTTGTCTGCGATAGAAAATTTTTGTTTTCCATGCTACGAACCCTACGATGGTATCGAGCCGTGTCTATATGTAGATCTGTTGCCGAGTAGAACACAATGGTCATTATGGGCGTTGATGCTTTTATTGTAGATTACTTTTTGTACTTTGCATCTTGCGGTATGTTGGGATGAAGCGGCCGGGCTAACCTTACATGACATCGTTCATGAGACTTGCTCCACGCTTGACATGCAACTCGTTTTGCATAAGTGGCTTTGCGGGTGCCAGTTTCTCCTAGCATAGTAAAGATCCAATTTACAACGGGTGATCAACAATGCTAGTATCAATGTTGTGGTTCTTGTTCGTAAGTTAGAACGACACTTATTGAAAGCCCCACACCACGTAAAATATGCAAAGAAAGTAGAGGCGTCTAACTTTGTTTTGCGAGGGTGTCTGATGATGTGATATGGCCATGATTGTGATTATATTTGATGTATGCAATGTTCCTTGTTGTAAGTTGGCAACCGGCGAGCCATATGGTTGTCTTTAATTTACATTAAGACCTCGTGTCTATTCAAAATAGTTGTAATAGTTGAAGCTGGTGGACGACAACCATGAAAAGCGTCATTGACCTTGATGCTATGCGGTGATGATGGAGATCATATTCGTGCTTGAAGATGGAGATCGGAAGCACAAAGAAGAAAAGGCCATATCATATCACATATTATGAATTGCATGTGATGTTAATCCTTTATGCATCTTGTATTGCTTAGTAGACGACGGTAGCATTATAAGATGATCCCTCATGCACATAAATATCAAGTTCTAAAGTGTTCACCCTTAGTATGCACCGTTGCCAAAGCTTGCTGCTTGGAAGCACCACGTGATGATCGGGTGTCTTTGATTCCGGTGAATACAACGTAAGCAAGCCAGATTTGCTTATGCGGAAGCTAAGGTTTGATCTTGACGAGCCTAGCATGTACGGACATGGCCTCGGGAACACGGATCGCGAAAGGAAAAGCATGAATCATATAGTAGATATGATGAACATGATGATTGTTCGCCATTGAAACTATATCAACTCTCGTGATGATCGGTGTTGATGTAGTGGATTTGGTTCGTGTGATCACTAAAACAATGTGAGGGATGTTGTTTTGAGTGGGAGTTCACCTAGTTTAATTTCATTAATTAATTTGAACTCAATTTGTCATAAACTTAGTCTAAACTATTGCAAATATGTTGTAGATCAATGGCAGCCCCAACCATCAATTTTAATGCGTTCCTAGAGAAAGAAAAGTTGAAAAACAATGGAAGCAACTTCGCGGATTGGTTCCGCAATTTGAGGATTGTCCTCACAGCTGGTAATTTGACCTATGTGCTGGATGCACCGCTAGGTGACCCACTGCACTGATGCTACCGATGAAGTAAAGAATGTTTACCTCGCTCGGAAGAATCAGTACTCCATAGTTCAGTGTGCTATCTTGTATGGTTTAGAATCGAGCTTGAAAAGGTTTGAAGAGTCGATCCATATGATATTGTCGAGGATCTCAAATTAATCTTTGAGACTCATGCGGCAATTGAAAGTTATGAAGCTTCAAAAGTTCTTTAAGCGCAAGATGGAAGAGGGTAGCTCGTCGGTGAGCATGTGCTTAAGATGTGCAGGCATAAATAAACTTCAAAGTTTGGGTATAGTGATTCCTAATACTTTGGGAGTTTACCGCATCCTCAATCACTACCACCAAGTTACAAGAACTTTGTGATGAACTACAACATGCGTAACATGAACAAAGAGTTGCTGAACTATTTGCTATGTTAAAATCTGCGAAGTGGAGATCAAGAAAGAGCACCAAGTGTTGATGGTCAATAAGACCACCAAATTCAAAAAAGGCAAGTCTAAGCAAAGGACACTTCAAGAAGGGTGGTAAGAAAGCTGCCACGACGAAGAAGACCAAGGCTGGACCTAAGCCTGAAACTGAATGCTTTTCTTTGCAAGGGAGAAGGTCCTTTGAGCGGAATTGCCCAAAGTACTTGGCGGATTTGAAGAACGGCAACATCAAAAAGAAAGGTATATCTGATATACATGTTATTGATGTATCTCACTAGTATTCGTAGTAGTGCCTGGGTATTTGATACTGGTTCGGTTGCTCATATTTGTAACTCGAAACAGGAGCTGCAGAATAAACGGAAGCTAGTGAAGAACGAGGTGACGATGCGCGTAGGAAACGGATCAAAGGTTGATGTGATCGCGGTCGGCACACTACCTCTTCATCTACCATCGGGATTAGTTTTATACTTAAATAATTGTTATTTGGTGCCTGCGTTAAGCATGAACATTATATCAGGATCTTGTTTATTGCGAGACGGTTACTTGTTTAAATCCGAGAATAATGGTTGTTCGATTTATATGAGTAACATGTTTCATGCACATGCACCTTTGATAGATGGTCTATTCATATTGAATCTCGATAGTGGAAATACACATATCAACAACATTGAGGCTAAACGTTTGAAATCAAGCGATAATTCGACCTATATGTGGCACTGTCGTCTTGGTCACATTGGAGTGAAGCGTATGAAGAAACTCCATTCCGATGGACTTCTTGAATCACTTGATTTTGAATCACTTGAAAGATGCGAAGCATGTCTGATGGGTAAAATGACTAAGACTCCATTTTCAGTATAATGGAGCGAGCTCTGCACTTATTGGAAATCATACATACCGATGTGTGTGGTCCAATGAGTGTAGCATCGCGTGATGGTTATCGTTATGTTCTTACCTTCACGGATGACTTGAGTAGATATGGGTATATCTATTTCATGAAACATAAGTCCGAAACTTTCGAGAAGTTTAAGGAGTTTCAAAGTGAGGTAGAGAATCAACGTAACAAGAAGATTAAATTTCTACGTTCGATCGTGGAGGTGAATATCTAAGTTACGAAGTTTGGCGAGCATTTGAAGAAATGTGGAATACTTTTCAGCTTGACACCGCCGGGAACACCACAACAGAATGGTGTGTCTGAACGTCGTAATCGAACTCTCTTAGATATGGTTCGTTCTATGATGTCTCTTACAGATTTACCACTATCATTTTGGGGTTATGCATTAGAAACAGCGCATTCACTTTAAATAGGGCACCGTCTAAATCCGCTGAAACGACAGTATGAATTATGGTTTGGGAAGAAACCTAAATTGTCGCTCCTTAAAGTTTGGGGATGCGAAGCCTATGTAAAGAAGTTACAGCGGACAAGCTTGAACCCAAAGCGGAAAATGCGTCTTCATAGGATACCCAAGGAAACTATTGGGTATACCTTCTATCATAGATCCGAAGGCAAAATCTTCGTGTTAAGAATGGATCCTTTCTAGAGAAGGAATTTCTCTCGAAAGAAGTGACCGGAAGGAAAGTAGAACTCGACGAGGTTGTCGAACCTTCTCTCGAATTGCGAGTAGCGCAGACCGAAGAAGTTCTGGTGCTGCACCAATAAGAGAGGAAGCTAATGATAGTGATCATGAAACTTGGTTGAAGTTGCTCTGAGCCCTGAGGTCAACGAGAAATCGTACCACTCCAGTTGGTATGATTCCGTTATGAATGTCATGTTGGTGGACAACACGAAGACCCCGAGACATATGAGGAAGCGATGATGAGCCCATATTCCAATAAATGGCAAGAAGCCATGAAATCCGTTATTGGATCCATGTACGAAAACCAAGTATGGAATTTGGTGGACTGAACGGATGGCCGTAAGGCCATCGAGAACAAATGGATTTTCAAGAAGAAAACAGATTGATGGTAATGTTATCGTCTATAAAGCTCGACTTGTCGCAAAAGGGTTTCACAAATTCAAGGAGTTGACTACAATGAGACTTTCTCACCGTAGCGAAGCTAAAGTCTGTGAGGATTATGTTAGCAATCGCTGCATATTATGATTATGAGATATGGCGATGGATGTCAAAACAGCATTCCTCAATGGAGACATTGATGAAGAGTTGTATATGATACAACCCAAAGGTTTTGTCGATCCTAAAGATGCTAACAAGGTATGCAAGCTTCAACGGTCCATCTATGGATTGAAGCAAGCATCCCGGTTGGAATCAACGTTTTGATAAGGTAATCAAAAGTTTTGGTTTTATACAAACTTATGGAGAAGCTTGTGTTTACAAGAAAGTGAGTGGGAGCTCAGAGCATTCTTAATACTGTATGTGGATGACATATTGTTGATTGGGAATGATGTAGACCTTCTTAATAGTGTCAAAGAGTATTTGAATAATAGTTTTTCAATGAAGGATCTTGGCGAAGCTTACATATTAGGCATAAAGATTTATAGAGATAGATCGAACGCCAAATATCATTGTCACAAAGTACATATTTGGACAAAGTTCTAAAGAGGTTTGGAATGGAAGATAGCAAGAAAGGGTTCTGCCCATGTTGCTAATCGACCTTGAGTAAAACTCAAAGTCCGACATCGAGAAGATAGAGAAAGAATGAGTAAGACTCTATGCCTCAGCCATAGGATCTCTAATGTATGCCATGCTATGTACTAGACCCGACATTGCATATGTTAGTTTAACTAGCAGATATCAAAGTGATCCAGAGTGGATCATTGGACAATGATCAAAAACATCCTTAAGTACTTGAGAAGAACTAAGGATATGGTTCTTTCTTATGGAGGTGATGAACAGCTCGTTGTTAATGGTTACACCGATGCTAGTTGGAACACCGATCCGGATGATTCTAAATCACAACTGGATACGTATTTATTTTGAATGGTGCAGCTTAGCTGGAGGAGTGCAAAGCAAAGCGTTGTGGCGAGATCTTCAACTGAATCGGAATACATGGCTGCTTCGGAGGCTTCACAAGAAGCGATATGGATGAAAGAGTTCATTACAGAGCTGGGTGTGGTTCCAAGTGCGCTGGACCCAATGTCTATCTCTGTGATAACATGGGCCATAGCCAATGCGCAAGAACCAAGGTCACACAAGAAGCTAAAGCATATCAAGCTGCGTTTTCACGCTATTCGAGAACATATCCAGGATGGGGATATAAAGATTTGCAAAGTACACACAGATCTGAATGTGGCGGATCCGTTGACTAAACCTCTCCCGAGGGCAAAACATGACCAACACCAAACTGCCATGGGTGTTCGTATATTACCATGTAATCTAGATTGGATGACTCTAGTGCAAGTGGGAGACTGTTGGAGATATGCCCTAGAGGCAATAATAAATATAGTTATTATTATATATCTTTGTGTTTATGATAAATGTTTACATTCATGCTATAATAGTATTAACAAAGAAACCATTAATACTTGTGTGATTTGTAAACTTAATTTGAAGTCCCTAGTATAGCCTCTATACTTCACTAGCTTGTTGGTTGATTGATGATTGTGGTTTCCCTATCATGAACATTGAGATGTTATCAACAACAAGATCATATCGTTAGGAGAATGATATGGTGGACATACTCCTATAGACAAGCGTAGCATAAAGATCAAGTCATTTCAATAGTTCAATTGCTATATGCTTTCTGATACATAGTAACCTAATTCCTTCGACCATGAGATCATGCATATCACCTTTTTACTGGATGGATGCTTTGATGTCATCAAACACCACACCGTAACAGGTGGCTATAAAGGTGGCATTGAGTGTTCGGAAAGTATTGGTTGAAACACATGGATCAAAAGTGGATTTGTCCATCCACATGACGGATAGATATTCTTCCCCTCTCGGTGAAATGTCATCCAATTAGCTTGCAAGCATGTGACTGGGTCACAAGGGATCACATATCACGGAACGAGAAAAGAGTACTTATCAAGAACGAGGTTGAACTAGGTATGCGTAGATACCGACGATCATAACCTCGGATAAAGTAACATATCGTGAGACAAAGGGAAATTGGTATCGTATGTAAGTGGTTCATTCGATCGCAAAGTAATCGTAGAAATATGTGGGAGCCATATGAATTTCCAGATTCCTCTATTGGTTATTGTTCGAGAAGTGTCTCGATCATGTCCGCATAATTCACGAACCGTAGGGAGACACACTTAAGGATTCGACGTTGTTTTGAGTAGTTATGGTATTATGAGAAAGAGACCGAATGTTGTTGAGTCTCGGATGGGATCCGGATATCACGAGGAGATCCGGAATGGTCCGGAGAATAAGATTCATATAAGGAAAGTCCCGTTTGAAGCGGAATGATTCCGTGTTTTCATCGGAACATTCTAGAAGGTCCCTAATGTCCCAAGCACTCAGGGGGAAGGGTACATGAGTGTGTCATTACATATTGGAATGATTGCATCATGTACTGAGTATTCTTGTTGTCCCAAATAAAGGATTTATTTAAATCCTAAATTGAAAAGTCAAGCGGCTAGTTTGAAAGTCAAACGGCGTTTTGGGAAGTGGAAAAGAGGAGGAGAGGTGGAGGCCGAGTTGGAGGAGGGTTCTCCCCTTGGCGGCGCACCTCCCTAGGCCGAGTTGGGGAGGAACTCCTCCCCTTGGCCAGCCAGCCCTCCAACCTATATAAGGAGGGGCAGGGCTCCCCTCCTAGACACACAAGTTTCCTATCCTCTAAACTAAACCCTAGATCTAGACCCCGGTTTAGAGCTATTCGGTTTAGAGCCTTCTAATTGGTTTAGAGCCCTCTAATTGGTGTGTCTAATTACTAGACCACTAATAGCCTCTCTCATAAGCTCCACCATACTACTGCTTTAAGAAGCCTGCAGATTTCCCTCTACCTCCGGTACCACTGCCAGTTGTGCCCGAATCGCGAGGAGAGTGCTACAACCTCCGCCACTTGGAACAAGGAGAGGAAGGTCTTCGCCGAAAATCAACGTGTGACCGATCATGGAGTGCTTTGAACGCGGCGCCGGAAGGATCGTCTACGCGATCTTGAGATCGGAAAGAGTACGACTACATCACCCACGAGAATCTGCTCTCGTTAAACACTTTGGAATCTTCGAGGGTGAGTTATTCCATCGACTCGTTGCTACAATCTAGTAGATAGATCTTGGCTTGTTTGTTTGTATGCGATAGAAAATTTTTGTTTTCCATGCTACGAACCCCTACAACAACATGGAGAGCCGCTTGATCTTGCTATTATTGAAGATCCACCTAATGGTGGTAACAATGGTAGTCATGCTGGTGATGACAATGACAATATGTATACGGATGATGAAGGCGATGATGATGGAGGTCACAATGTTGCAGATATGTTGCAAGACCTTAAGCTCGCAGGTGATGCATTAACCGCAGACCAGATTGCTGCTAATGTCCCAACTGATCGTAAACATGAGAAATTGTTTGCAAAGTTGATGGAAGAGGCAAAGAACAAGCTTTACCCAGGAAGTAAACCACTCTAGGCTTGCATTTGTTGTGAAGCTCCTTCATCACAAGTCATATCACCGGATCACCAACACTGCTTTCGATGATTGGATGAAGCTATTTGCTAATGCACTACCGGATCCCAATACCCTGCTGAGATCATACCGTGAAGCAAAAACTTATCTGAAGGAGCCTGGACTTTCCTATGACAGCATACACGTGTGCAAAAACAACTGCATGCTCTTCTGGAAGGACAATGACAAGCTGGACAACTGCATTACATGTGGCGCCTTAAGGTGGAAATATCCGGAAAGAAGGTCGTCGGCTGTCAAAGTGCTGCGTCATTTTCCTTTGGCGCCACGACTGCAGAGATTGTTCTCTTCGAGGAAAACAACGGAGAACATGTAGTGGCACAAGTTAAGGAGAATGCCCAGAGATGGCATACTCAGTCATCCGACTAATGGTGAAGCATGTAAGGATTTGGACAGAACATGGGAGGACTTTTTAGCTGACCCTAGGAATGTAAGGCTCGACCTTGCCACCGATGGCTTCAATCCTTATGGAACCATGAGCACGAGCTACAGTATGTGGCCTGTATTTGCCCTTCCGTACAACCTTCCACCATGGGATTGTATGGATGCATCAAACTACATGCTTTGCCTTCTAATCCTTGGCAAATCAAGTCCTAGAAAGGACTTTGATCTCTTTATTGAGCCTCTGCTGGACGATTTGCAACAGCTTTGGAAGGGTGTGCGCTCTTATGATGCATTTCAAAATGACACGTTTGATCCGCGAGAAGTGGTTCTTTGGTGTACCCATGACTACCCAGCTTGCAGCACTATGTCTAGGCGTACAACAAAAGGATATTATGCATGCCTGCATTGTGACAAAAATCCTCTATCCAAATCCATAAAGAGCAAAATATGCTACATTGGGCACCATCATTTCCTCCTAAAGCGCCACCGCTTGCGGCGAGACACGAAGCTTGCCGGCATTCATGATGACCACTCAAAGCCTATCAAATTTACTGTAGTTAAGTTACAAGCTGAGCTGGAGAAGGTTAGACATCTTAAACTAGGAGCTAGATGTGATCCTGGGAGCAAAGAGGAAGCGCGCTGATCCTTCACCGATCTGGAACCGGCGGCATGGTTTCTAGGACTTTCCTTACTGGGCACGTTGAAACTTCAGCACAATCTCGACGTGATGCACATCGAGAAAAACATCTGCGACAACTTGATTGGCACACTACTTGAACTTGATGGGAAGAATAAGGACACCTTGAAGGCTAGGTATGACTGTGAAGCCCTAGGCATTAGGCGAGATCTACATGTGCAACCCACAGACATAGAGAAGGACCTTCTCTGTCCATATGCACCGTATTACCTGAATATCTGTGGGACTGCACTTTTCCTGATGGATTTTGTTTAAACATGGCCAAATGTGTCAGTGTTCCTACACGCAAGATCACATGACTTAAAACCCATGACTGCCACATCCTATTGCAGGGAATATTGGCTGCTAGCATGCGAGGGTATTTGCATCCCGATATCTACACGGCACTTGGAGAGCTAGGAATAGTTTTTAGGCAATTGTGCAGTAAAAACTTGAAACTGTCGGTGTTGGAAAGGCTCAAAGATGAAATCACAGTAATTCTATGCAAACTTGAAAACATCTTTCCGCCAGCATTTTTTGATGTGATGGTCCACCTGGCTGTGCATTTACCTGATGATGCAATGCTCCGAGGTCCTGTGAACTATTAGTGGATGTATCCAATAGAGAGGTTGTTGTGTACTCTGAAGAGATATGTCAGGAACATGTCATGTCTAGAAGGTTCAGTGGTAGAGGCCTACATGGCTGTCGAGTGCGTGACTTTTTTTGCTAGATACCTTGATGAAATTGTGATAAGATTCAGTCGACCAGCGAGAAATGTAGGTGACCAACATGAATCAGCTTGTGATGTGTTTGGCCACGGTGTGAATTTTATTGGAGGAAGCCATGTCACTTGCTATGGAGGAAGCGATGATACTGATCTGACCCTCCAAAGGGAGCTACACAAGATGACTTGGTATGTCCTAAACAACTGCAAGGAGGTTAAGCCATATATCATGTATGTTCTGATCTCCCATACTTATGAATCTAATATTGCCATACACCTAAAGATTTTAATTCCGAGTTACTCTTGGATTGCAGTCTTCGCCGAGAACAGTTGGTGAATGATGGGATGCCCAATGTGGAAAGAAGGCTTGAGTAGGGATTTCAAAGATGGTTCAAGGACCATGTTAGTTTCCTTTTGCATTTATCTCTGTCCTTTATATATAGCATTTCAATGCATGATTTGACCATATTATATTTCTGCTGCGATACATACAGATCATGAAAAAGCGACAGGAGAATCCAGAAGCTGTGGATGAAGAGCTTTTTGCATTGGCGTGTGGCCCAGACTTCCGAGTAAGAACATATTCAGCTTGTATTATGGATGGTGTTCGGTTCCTCACCGCTGATCGTGAGAAGGGCAAGAAAACACAAAATAGTGGAGTAATGACTGACGGTTGTCACTTGGAGAAGGATATCCATTTTATGGTGTCCTCAAGGATATCAAGGTGATGTACTTTAACTCTGATTTGGAACACCAACGATTAGTTGTGTTATTCCACTGCGATTGGTATCAGCTTGAGGGCCGCAAGGATACTGAGATGGTGTATGATAAACTCTTCCGGAGTGTCAACATTACCAATTTTTGGTACAAAGATGACAGTTACATCTTGGCAACCCAGGCTACAAAAGTGTTCTACGTGCTAGACACAGCCAAAGGCAAAAACTGGCGGGTGGTTCAACAAATAGTTCAAAGACATAAGTTTGATGTCGCCAAAGGAGAGGAGGAGGAGGAGGCGGTGCATACTGATGTAGCATACCAACAGTTTGTAGGCTCTGACAATGGGACTGTATCTGAGGCTCTGCCTTTCAGGAAACGTCGACCCTCTATCAACGGAGGCCGCATCATAAATGCTTCAGTGTTCGATCGTATCAGAGGCAAAAGGAAAGTTGTTGAAGAGGAGGAAGTTGACAGTGAGCCTGAAGTAGACGACACCATTGAGGAGTACTATAGTGACAAAGAAGATGAAGTACACGATGATACAGACGAAGAGTAGTTCCAGCTTATGGTGGTGGAGTGGTGGATGATTTGTGTTGCATGCTTGAACTGATGGATGTGTGCATGCGTGTGTTGAACTGATGATCGTGTGTGCATGCTTTGTGATGCATGCTTGAACTAATGGTTGTGTGCATGCATGTGTTGCATGTTTTGTGTTGAACTAATGGTTGTGTGCATGCCTTTGAACTGATCAATATGATTGTCGTTTAGTTCATGGAATTAATTGTTATTCATTTGGAAAATTAGCCACAACATTGTGCTGTTATTCTGTCTATCAAACTTGGCTGAACAAAAGCTCTTTTTCTAGTAGAAAAATCATGCTGTTATTCAGTCTATGTGGGACCCATTCATCAGCCTACCAGACGATGCCACTATGAACCAAAACCGCTCACGCATGGGACCCACCTGTCATAGTAGGTAGAAAAAACCCTCTCCCCTCCATGCCACTCCCAAATCCCACACCACTTCCCCCAAATCCGCGCTAGAGAAAACCCTCTCCCCTCCCCGTGGACGACCAAACCCTGGTGACGATGGTGGCAGCGGATGCCCGACCAAATCCCGGTGACGACGATGTGTAAGTGCTCCTCAACATAGCGCCCTTTCACTGTGTCAACTCTTCGTTAACCGCCGGCGATGTGGCTGCCTCCTCGTTCTAGTTCGACGCATCGCCTCCTTGTTCTATAGGACACCGCGTCGATGTTGCTGTTTAATTAGTTCTAGTTCGATGCGTCGCCTCCTTGTTTTATGGCGGCGCGTATGTACTCACAATCTAGTGTTCCGCGCATCGAGGTTGCTGCTTATGGCAAGGCTCAATCTAGTTCACTAGAAGCGCCCTTTAGTTTACTCACTGAATTTGATTCTCGTAATAATTGACTAATTAGAATTGTATTCTAACTTAATTCTTGTATTTACTCTTTGGGGTAGGTACGATGAAGGCTAGGGAGATACATGAGCATGTTCTAAAATTGATGCTAGTGGCACTACTACTGTATATGGCATAAAAAATAAACATTCTAATTAGTACAATGTCTAATTTAGGCTACGAAGTATGCTGTCCTCATCGATGTCTCATCTCATGTTGATGTGAAGAAACATGCTGCTGTAGTTTTTCACAAGATGAAAGCTAAGATAGCAAGGCGAAGAGCTAAAGCTTATATGAAAAGATTTAGAGCAGTCGAGAAACCGAGGATCCTTATTCCTAGAGGTGTGGCATTATATACATGTTTTGCCACATTTATATATATGCAAATACATATTATTACTTTCTAATATTTTCTTTATAGGTCCAAGTATGATGGGGCTTGAGGAATTCGATGAGCATTGGTTGTTTGGAAACCATTTGGAATTGACTTCTGACCAAGTTGCTTCCCTCAAAGTGTTAGTTAAACGACACAAGCCATCTATACCATACTATGTGTGCAAGATGAACAAGTCAAATGTCATCCGGGAAGGCCAAAATGGTTAAAATTTGACATTTCAATAGTTAAATTTTATTATGCATAGTGAACTCTAGCCAACAACTAATATTCTTCTTCTCCTACAATACTTTCTCGAACTCGCTAGAATAAGGGAGGGGAATGTGTGCATCTTCACCTTTTTAAATGAGGGGCTACATGGCTTCATAGGTTGTTTTAATGTTCTGTAGTGAGGCCAAAAAGTATCTGCTTGTTTATGCTATGGTGTTGGATGAATCATTAACGTAATATATTATTAGTGAACTTGTAGTGGTAAGGAACTTGTTGTCAACCTGGTACTCTACATGCTAAGTAATATTATCTCCATATGCTATGTATATATTTTGGTTTATTGTGTTCATGTTGTTGCTTTCCTGTGATTGAAAGCTAGTATGTAATATACAGAATAAAGTTGTAGATCTGCACAAAACCAATGGACAGATGCATCGGTTGCAAGTTAGTTCTGCAAAAGATTGGTTGAGGTTCGATTCTGTCTACCTACACGAAATGTTTTCTGTTATTTAATTTCTATCAAACGCACTCACAGCTGGGGCCGGCGGAAAAAGTCACGAAGTCGCGTCGAACCCAGCACTACCGTGAAATACACTACGTATGTAACATCGACACCGAGCTGAAAAGTGGGGTTGAAGCATGGAGGAGACGGTCGATGCGAAAAAAAGTGTCGAATATGTGTCGTGATGAATTCCACGACAAATTTTGCACCAGACGAAATGGCAAACTGGGCTTCAGGGGCTGGGACGAAATCTGCGATGAATTTGCCATGACGAAAACAAGGATAACCGGGCTAGAGGGGCTTGGAGCTCGTTACGACGAAACGTTCTAGAACGTCAGGAATCCGCGACGTTTTTAGATCGTGTCATAAAAAAACGTCACGAATCATCCAGATTATTATAGTGAAAGTGTGTCTTTCTTAGGTATAGTTCCCTTCATAAAGGGTACAAGTGCCTACATATTCCCACTAATCGCGTTTAGATATCTCGTGATGTCATGTTTGATGAGAACTTGTTCCATTTTTCTGCACTTCCGAACAACTCCACCACTCCTACACCACCTGTGCACTCCACTATTCCTTCGCCTGATCAATTCTATAGATCTTGCATATACTCCTGTGTTGCTTCCTAACCATGATGTAGGTATCGGACTTAGCGCTTGCCTCGAGCTCCTCGATGATCAGGCGACGAACGACGATCACGTACATGACGTCTATCCCGTGCATGCACCATGCACGCCGGGTCCAGCTCACCAGCCTCCTGCTACCTCGCCCGCGGCAGCTACAACCGCTGCATCCCCGCCTGCGGCAGCCTTGCTCGGTCCAGCGCCTGCACCGGCCACCTCTGCTCCGGCTCCTAGCGGGCCATCTTCGATCGACTCGACACCACCTGGCTCCCCATCTCCAGGGGCCTCCTCGTCCGGCCCAGCATCGCCGACCTCGGCGTTACCTGTTCCCGACTCGGCGTCGCCTCCGTCAGCTGCGTTTGGCTCATCGCCACCAGGACAACCTGCTACTGAGGTTCTTCGCCCTCGCACACTCAGTCAGGCTGGAGTTTTTCTCCAAAGAAGCACACATATGAGACCATTATGTGGATTGCTGCTTGCATGGCCTATGTTGTTGCTGATCCCACAGCTGAGCCCCGACACTATCATGATGCTCTTTACATTCCTCACTGGCGTGCTGTGATGGAGCAGGAATTTCAGGCACTTATGAAAAATGATACTTGGCAACTCGTTCCTCCTATTTGTAGTGTCAATATTATTGATTCTAAGTGGGTCTTCAAATTTAAGAAGCATGTTGATGGTTCTATTGAACGCTACAAGGCATGGTTAGTTGCTAATGGCTTCAAACAGAGGTATGGTATTGATTATAAAGACACGCTCAACCCACTTGTCAAGCTGATGTCTACGCACTTCTATTCTTGTAGAAAGTTGTTGGGCCTCCAAGTGCAGAGGTTTGTAGAACAGCAGCAAGTTTTCCCTTAAGTGGATTATCCAAGGTTTATCAAACTCAGGGAGGAAGTGGTCAAAGGTATTCCCTCTTAAGCAATCCTGCAATCAAGATACAAGAAGTCTCTTGTGACCCCAACACACCCAATACACTTGTCAGGTGTATAGGTGCACTAGTTCGGCGAAGAGATAGTGAAATACAAGTGGTATGGATATAAAACAACGGTGCTAGAAAATAGCTTGATGGCGTGGTAAAGGCAAACTGAAATAAAGATGGAAGCTAGCAAACATGTAACAAATCTAGTTGCAAATGGTGTATCAATGTTTAGAAACAAGGCCTAGGGATCATACTGTCACTAGTGAACACTCTCATATAAGTATCTTCTCCTTATGATACTACTCTTAACTACTCTCCGGTTGGACACTCTAATCCATGGTAGGGCTATAACATCACACCTCAAAGTAAGCCTTTCCCATCTAGAAAACCCCACACTGTCACCTTGAGCACTAGATGGTCCCAACAAACACCACAATTTCATAAACACATCCAACTCCAAATATAACTCATAACAAGTATTTGTAATCTCTAGCCTAAGTGTCACCATGGTGTGCACACTGTCAACTTCACACACATGGGGAGAGCAGAGATCTATTAAAGCACTTGATTAGCAAGGTAGATCTATAGATTACCAGCTCATGATCTCAATAAGATCATGCATAGAGAGAGATGAACACATAGCTACTGGTAGAACCCTTAGCCTTGAGAGAGAACTACTCCCTCCTCATCATGGGAATTAGCAACGGTGATGGAGATGGCGGTGGAGATTGATGGAGATGGCTCCGGGGGCACTTCCTCGTCCCGACAGGGTGCCGGAACAGAGACTTTCTGGCCCCCGAATCTCCCCTTCGGTGGCGGTGGCGCTGCAGAACTTTTCGTGGATTTCTGATTGACGACTTAGGGTTTCTGTATCAGGAGGAATATATAGGCGAAGGGGCGAGGTCGGTGGCCAGCCAGGGGGCCCACACCGTGCCCTGGCACGGCTTGGGGGGACCCGCGCCTAGGGGTGGTTTGGCCACCCTGTGACACCCCTTCGTCTCTCCTTCTAGCTCTGTGAGTCTTCCAGGAAAATAACGACTTTGTCTTTTGTCCGGTCCAATTCCGAGAATATTCATTTTCTGACTTTCTGGAACGAAAAACAGCAGAAAACAGGCAATTGGCACTGTGGCATCTTGTTAATAGGTTAGTTCTAGAAAATGCATAAAAGTATCTCCAAATGTATACAAAACATAAGAAAGTAGATATAAAACCAGCATGGAACATCAAAAATTATGGATACGTTAGCAACGTATCAACATCCCCAAGCTTAACTCCTGCTCGTCCTCGAGTAGGTAAGTGATAAAAAGAAAGAATAATTTTTGAGGTGACATGCACCATCATAAACTTGATCAAAGTATTTGTAAAACATTGATAGCTGGGATCATAGTACTTCAACATAGCATGAAAGATAAAGTTCTAACAATAAGACATAGCAACTATGTTGCAACATGAAAAGGCACAAACAAAAGATTCATGAATAACAATGCTTTGCAAGACGTTTGTTTGTTTCACATAAAGAAAACATAGCATAGTAGCATTCAACTTGTCCCTCATAGAGTAGAAAACATAAATGCATAGGACACCTTCAAAGTTCATAAGAGTGACTAGATACAAATAGTTTAAAACAAGCAATATCAAAGCTATGCATCAATCAACAAGTCTTGGGACAATGCACATAGAACTAAGAATGGCCACTATGCTCTCAAAGTAGGTGCATAAAGATAGAAGGTGGAGAATCAATATAATGGTGGAAGAAAAGCCTTCATAGAAGGAAGAAGGGATTCAAGTCTCATAAAGAGCTTCCAAAAATTATGGTACTTATAGCTTTCAGCTCTCATTGCCCCTATCATAAGCATCTTGAAGTGATTAAGGTTAAAGTGAACAAACTATGGTGTACATGCTTGATGAAGTATAAGTTAGAAATCTCATGTCCCTTGAATACGAGGGCCTCCCCTCATGCTACTCAAGTTTAGTCACCGGTAAGTTCTTGTCATTGTAAGTACATGTGTATCATAGAGAACCGCCAACGGGGTACCCCTTGCCCGATGATACGGAAGAATCCCCATATCAAAACAAGGCAAGCAGACAACATGCATCTCAGCAATCTTCTTATTTACCATGGGAATATGGTGCTTTTTTCTCTCTTTCCTCTTTTCATAATCTCTTTTTTTTCTTTTTCTGTTTTTTCTCAATATAGGACTCTTTTTTTATAAGAAGCATGCTTCAGAGATAGCTCATTATGGTTACGCTGTAGGTTTCCACCATGTCAGCATGGATTAGACCAGCAGCCCAGGCATTTCTCTAACACATATACATAACTCCATGGACTTACAAGCTCCCCTTTCATTTCACACCGACGACATCCATAGACAAAAGAGCATGATATCAACTAGGTACAAAGTACCAGTGCAATGTTGAAAGCGTTCCCCATGACAACATGGTTCTACTAATTCCCAACAAATAAGTGCAAGAATATACAACATAGACGACACAATGGCCCAATTTTATCAAGGGCAAGAAAAGTAAAGTGTGCCATCAAGTTCGTGAGAGCTTTAATCACTAGTTGACGAGGGTTTAACTCATCAATGCCCATTGTTGTGGACTTGGGTTTTGGAGAAGGAGGGGGCGCTGGAAGCATCAATCGGCTAGCAAACAAGCACACAGGGGACTCGAAGATTTACCTAGGTTCAGGCCTCGTAGAGGTCCCTACTCCTGCTTGTCTGCTCGTGGAATTAACAAAGGAATCGAATATTACAATGGTGAGCAGATGCAATCTGGCGAGAGTTGTGAAAACTAGGGTTGCGTGTGTCCTCCTCTCCGCCCCCTCCTAGCCTTTATATAGATAGGCTAGGTCTCAGGTAGAAGGTCGAGTCGGTTACATGTTAGGGTTTTCCCTTCAAACTTTCTATCTTTAGCTTCTTCTTGTTCTGCAAGCAATCGAGAGTCCGTAGGTTACTCGAGTTCTCCATTTGGGCCTTGACGGCGCCGTGGGCTTCCGTTGTATTCAAGCCATATATACCAAACTCGAGTACCTGTAGGGTATACCCATGTCAGTAGCCCCCGAGTATCTAGTGGAATCGCAGATTCGACTGGGGACTTTATGAAGCCTTTTGAGTGCATGAGTGAGTATTTTTTTGACTCCTCTGTTTGTGTCATAGGGATTGTTGATGTGCGTGCCTGATTTAACCGATGTATCGGTATCAGTTAACTACCTTAGGGTAAAACAACGCAATCTACTCGAACTCGAGTCCCCGGACTCGAATTTGGAAAAGTGCTAGCGTAATTCGACTCAAGCCGCGGAGGTCTTACAGGAGTCGAATTCCAGTATATGGGTGTGAGCACTCGACGCGTCCGTCAAGGC
Organism: Avena insularis; assembly: GCA_023614405.1. Lineage (NCBI taxonomy): Eukaryota > Viridiplantae > Streptophyta > Magnoliopsida > Poales > Poaceae > Avena > Avena insularis. The sequence goes on along the minus strand of CM042691.1, from coordinate 461,953,313 downwards.
ATGTTCATCGTACCTATAGGCACGGATGTATTTCTGGTAGTGCACAGCAAATGCGTTGCCAGGCCTTATTCAGGTCTTATCTTCACGCTACAAGTCCAAATTTTGTCATCGCGGAGATGATTCGGGTGACCCAGGAGACGCAGTCTCTTTGTAGGGAAAACATATATGAGGCGGTGTCACCATAAGTTTTGAGTGTGGATGTTATCGAGATACAGTACGATGTACAAATAATCATAGGGTGCGCGACCAGCGCTCCCTATGGGAGTAGCCCCTGAGTGCCTGGTTGAGTCGAAGACTCAGGCATGGACTAAAGAACTTTTGCGACTGCTGTCGTCTTTTGTTTGCTTGTGTCAGTCAAATTTGTTTCCAGCGCTCCGTATGATGGGACGGTCGACTCCGACTCGTCCTCTTCCAAGGCTTCGCGAGGGATAACCTCCTCAGGAAGAGGGGGCATACAGGGTGACACCCTCCAATCCTGCATACAGAAAACATATTAGCACAAGTCAAGAAAAGGGAAGCATTCGACAAATAAAGCTACTTCGTAGCACAACCTTACCTCAGGAGGAGGATTAGCAGCATCGAATGGAGGCACGACTGGTTAACTGGGGAGCACATCCTTGGCGGTGTACTTGGTGACCAGTCGCACCCGCTTATCTACCTCACTCGTGGAAATGTCACCAGCAGATACGCGAGTGACATCGTCCGTGCCAGCCCACTAGAACATAGGGTGGACTCTGGCCTGCAGGGGCTGGACGCGGCGGCGCAGCCACGTGCGAATGAGGGTGCAACCTCCCTCTTCTTTACCCATGCGATTCTCGAGGTCGCAGACGCGCTCGTACAACACATCTTTCTCCGCGGACTCACTAGGCATCACTACGTTCTTCCAGGAGCGCCTCCTCTTGCACGGCGTCGCGGGATCGAAGGGCGCGAGTCCGTAGTGGTCTTTGTCGGCCTTCTGGTCGCGGACGTAGAACCACTTGTCCCCTCCATCCTTGGATGGACGCCATGAGTTTAATGTCGAAGTACGTGACGGAGGAGTCGACATGGATACCGCAGCCGCCTACATCGTAGACTACGGAGCCAGACGCCGACTGGCGCTTCAGCTTGAAGAGACGTTTGAAGAGACCGAAGTGTGGCTCGATTCCGAGCCAGCACTCGCAAAGAGTAATGTAGCAAGCTACATGGAGGATGGAGTTGGGGGACAACTGGTGCAGCTGGAGCCCATAGAAGCAAAGAAGGCCCCTGAAAAAAGGATGCAGGGGCAACGAGAGACCACAGATGATGAACGCTAGGAACATCACCCGAAAACCGGCAGGAGGAGAAGGGATTACCTCACCACCGGGGACACGCACGTCAGCGACTGCAGAAGATAGAACTCCGTGTTGGCGCAGGAGACGGAGCTCAGAAGACTTGATAATGGACGTGTGCCACGCGCCATTGGTGACGCGAGTGCCCGCGCCCTTCTTCTTCCCGGCGACGGCGGTGCTGGTGCCCGCAGCGGCGGAGCTGCCCTTCTTCTTGGCAGCAACAGTGGCGGCGGCGGATTCAGCCGCAGCACCTCCCTTCTTCTTCCCCATCCTACGGTGGCGATGCGACCGGAGGAAGTAACTAGGGAATACGTGGAGCTGGTCCAGTGCCATGAGAAAGACGAACTCTAGGAAGCAGAGGAGAAGTAGCAATGGGGACGGAGGCAAAGGCAGAGAAAAGAGCAGATGGGAAAAATTACCGTCGTAGCACTGCTACTTAACCCCCTAGAAGATGTAATCCAACGGCCAGCAAAAACCCTATCAGACGCGTGGCATCCTTCGTGATCGATATGTGGAAGACCCGAAGCGCGAACCGTCCCCCACTACCCCCATTACACGTGGAAATCAAGGAGGCGCAGTTAAAACAAAGATTACACACACCTAGTCAAGTCAGAATCAGAAAATGGGACCCACCGCTCATCACGTCCCATCAAACCCGCTCACGCGGGCAACTGAGGTCATCACATCATCAGCACTGAGGTCATCCAAAATTGAGCAGCAGAAGACTTTGACTACTTTAGTCCTTGCTCAAGTGTTCGACTCCACCAAGCACTCGGGGGCTACTCCCATAGGGAGCGCTAGTCGCGCACCCTATGATTTTTCTTTTTCTCTTCTGCAGGAACATGGACATTTAAAGCATACCCAATCACTTGAATCCGCGATTTGATTATGGACATGGGTTACTCCCATAGGGAGCGCTGGAAACAAATTCGACTGACACAAGCAAACAAAAGACGACAGCAGTCGCAAAAGTTCTTTAGTCCCTGCCTGAGTCTTCGACTCAACCAGGCACTCGGGGGCTACTCCCATAGGGAGCACTGGTCGCGCACCCTATGATTATTTGTACATCGTACTGTATGTCGATAACATCCACACTCAAAGCTTATGGCGACACCGCCTCATATATTTTTTTACTACAAAGAGACTGCGTCTCCTGGGTCACCCAAATCATCTCCATGATGACAAAATCCGGATGTCGCGCTTGCAGCATGAAGATAAGACCTGAATAAGGCCTAGCAACGCATTTGCTGCACACTACCAGAAATATATCCGTGCCTACAGGTACGATGAACATGCCTTGACGGACGCGTCGAGTGCTCACACCCATATACTAGAATTCGACTCCTGTAAAACCTCCGCGGCTTGAGTCGAATTACGCCAGCACTTTTCCGAATTCGAGTCCAGGGACTTGAGTTCGAGTAGATTGCATTGTTTTACCCTAAGGTAGTTAACTGATACCGATACATCGGTTAAATCAGGCACGCACATCAACAATCCCTATGACACAAACAGAGGAGTCGAAAAAATACTCACTCATGCACTCGAAAGGCTTCATAAAGTCCCTAGTCGAATCTGCGATTCCACTAGACACTCGGGGGCTACTGGCATTGGTATACCCTACAGGTACTCGAGTTTGGTATATACAGCCTGAATACAGCGGCCGTCCACAGCGTCATCAAGGCCCAAATGGAGAACTCGAGTAACCTACGGACTCTCGATTGCTTGCAGAACAAGAAGAAGCTAAAGATAGAAAGTTTAAAGGGAAAACCCTAACCTGTAACCGACTCGACCTGCTACCTGAGACCTAGCCTATCTATATAAAGGCTAGGAGGGTGTGGTGAGGAGGACACACGCAACCCTAGTTTTCACAACTCTCGCCAGATTGCATCTGTGCACAATTGAAATCTTCGATTCCTCTGTTAATTCCACGAGCAGACAAGCAGGAGTAGGGACCTCTACGAGGCCTGAACCTGGGTAAATCTTCGAGTCCCCTGTGTGCTTGTTTGCTAGCCTATTGATGCTTCCAGGGCTCCCTCCTTCTCCAAAACCCAAGTCCATAATAATGGGCATTAATGAGTTAAACCCTCGTCACTAGTTTTCTCATAACAAGTTTAATTCGGAAGGTAGATAAAAAATGAATATACTTGGAATAGAAAATGCTAATAGGTAGATATGGTGGACTCTTTGGAATAACTTGGTTTTAGGGAGTTGGATGCATGAGTGGAACTCATACTTGGTTGTGGAGGCTAGCAAAAGACTGAGAGCGACAAACTAAGAGAGCAATAATAGCCATAATCATGCAGAGCGACAAAACATCATTGATCAAAGCATAAAGTGATACTTAAAGTTGAAAACTAAAGGATCATAAAGGCTTATGGTGACTTGGGATAGTCATAACATGGTGTGAGCATGCGCCAAGTCAACCCAAATAAAGCATCAAAGGAGAATACCACAATACTATGCTTTAATATGCTAAAACAACGCATAATCCTTCCAAGGCACATTAAGAAATCTCAATTGTTTATAACATGTCATGCTACAGCAAAGAATACTAAGCATAAAGCCAAAACAATATCAAGCATGGCATGACAAAGCATAGGCCACAGTTAAAAACAAGCTCTCTTTACCACTTAAGCACGAACTTTCCTACTCTTTTCCAATCCAAACCAAACTATTTGAAAACCAATGTATGAAAGAGGGGTTCCAACCAATTTATTAAGCAAACTAAGAAAACCAAGCACACGAAAAAAAAGAAGACGCTCCAAGAACAACACAACTGTGCATGAAACAATAAAAATGAAGCGTTTGGAAGAAACCTGAGATTTTTATTGATGGAGAGGGGATGCCTTGGGCATCCCCAAGCTTTGACGCTTGTACTTCTTGGATATTTATTGGGGTGACACGCGTGGAATCCCTAAGCTTGAGCTTTAATCCATCCTTCATCTCATTACTCCTTCCTTCCATACACCTGAATTTTTTCCTTCATACAAAACTTCACACAATCTTTATTAGCAACATTAGTGCACTCAAGATAATAAGTCTTTAGGTTCAGTTCCAACACCAATAAAACTTCCATTAAAACACTAGCTACTGTAGCACTTCCCTCAAAAATCTCAATTCCCCAAAAGAACTCAAAAAGGAACCAACAAGAAACAAATGCAGAAAATGGCAGAAATCTGTCAAAACAGACCAGCAGGTAAAGACAATTTTTTTCGAAAACCTTCTATTACTCAAATCAAAAAGTGTTGAACTAACGAAAGTTAGATAACAACCTGGGGCAGAAGCACAAAAATTCACGCCTCAAAAGGACGTACAGAGATTTTACACGAATGTTTACGGTGAAGCACAGAAATCTGTTTCGGGACAACAACTTTCCCAATCATTACTTCTCTCTCATTAGAGGTTACTCTTGGCACAAAAAGCAAATAAAAAGGATAAGGGGCGGTTATTACTGAAGTAATAACTTCCAGGACTCATCTAAAACTTTTGGGTTATCTCCCAATAAGTACTTTTCTTTAACGCCTTTAAGTTAGGCATGATAGTTTGAGAAGATGCTCACATAAGAAATATGAATTGAAGTAAAAGAGAGTATCAAGAAGCAAATTCAAAACACATTTAACTCTAACCCACTTCCTATGCATAGGAATCCTGTAAAGAAACAAGTCATGAAAGCACAAAGCAACAAGCATAGGAAAACTAAATAGGCGCAACTTCAAATTTTTTAACATAAAGAGGGGAAACTTAATATTGTTGAGACACATAAAACCATGTTTCCCTCTCTCATAATAACTTTCAGTAGCATCATGAATAAAAGTAACAATATAACTATAACAAGAAACATTCTTATCATGAGCCTCATGCATAAAAGAATTAATACTCCCCACATAAACATAGTCATTCTTATTGATTATATGGGAGCAAATTCAACATAATAGCTATCATTATTATTTTCATCACCATAATCATCAAATATAGGAGGCATATTGTAATCATAATTAATTTCCTCCTCAATAGTAGGTTGACTGAAAATATCATAATCATAATTGCAATCATCATATATTGGAGGTATAGTATCATCATAAGCAATAGAACAGTTATCTTCCAAAGTGTGTTCATTCGTAAACATATCATCATTGGAAGGATCATGGATAGCACTAATAGTATAGCAATTATTAATATCATCATTTTCAGAATTGGTACCGAAGAGATTTTCAATATCAAAGGTAGTGTGCTTTTCCCAATCATGATCACTACTATAGGTAATAGGCATAGGAACATCATTGAGTTCAGACTCATCAAAAACTATAATAGGAGCAACATGCTTAGGGGAAAATACCGTTTCCTCTCTTCTTTTACTCCTCCTCTTCTTCTTTTTCTTCCTCTCTTTAGGAGGGAGAGGCTTGAAAGGAAGCTTCTCCATATACCCTGGTTCATTGTTAGAGACAATAGAAGAAACTTTGGAGGATTCCTCCTTTTCATTAATAAGAACAAACACATATTAGTCCTGTCATATTTTGGTAAAACCTCATCTTTTATAATATTTTGTATGTAAGTATTTGTGTGGCAATTATCAACACAATAAAGAAGACAACCATGCATGACACTATTCATACCAAAAGCACTCATATCTACCAAAGAAGTTTTTCTTGATAACTCTTCACACCCCCAAAAATAATTAAGTTCATCATGCTGATTAGGAGTGATCATGTCATCACAATACAAACTTGAAGTACTCATTAGATTAGAAGGGCTATTATTATGGCCTGAGCATTGAAAATTGAAATGCCCTACTTCAAAGCAAAGTTCACAAATAAAAGGATAAAGGGCACAAACTTTTTTACCAAGATCATTTAAAGCCCTATACCATATTCTAGTTTTTTCATTCCTGTGGGTGATACAATAATCTTCTTCAATTTGATTATTCTCACAAGGTCTATGTATTCCACAAAAATTAACATGCTTATAAGAAATAGTACTTTCAGAGGTTTGAGCATGTTTATTGCTATCATTAATAACAATTTCATTTTCCATGCAAGTGTATTTAAAAGGCTCATGATACATGTCCCATTTTACTTTAGGAGAATTAATATGAGAAGCAAAGGCTCTAAAACAATCAACAAGAATTTGAGGATTAAGACCATATTTAGCACTAAGCTCTTGAAAATCAGCAGTTTCAGCAAAAGACTTAATGCAATCATACTCATAGTTTATACCTGGTTCTTTACCTTTGTTGTTATCCCAATCTTCGGTATTGCTTTGAATTGTTTCAAGAAGATCCCACTTAGCTTTGACCTCCTTACTTGTGAAGGATCCCTCTAAACAAGTATCTAGATAGTCCTTGTAATGTCCTAAAAGCCTTGCATAGAAATTATGAATAACAATATTACTGGGGAGCTCATGAATGGGACATTTGAGCATTAGTGACTTCAATCTCCCCCATTCTTGGGCAATACTTTCCCCATCATGTGGATGAAAATTATAAATGTAATTCCTATCGTTATGAATTTCATGAGGAGGATAAAATTTAGAGTAAAAGAGAGATTCAAGTTCCTTCCACTCCAAATGATGAGGATCATCTAGTAGCTCATACCACTCCCTTGCTTTGCCCTTAAGTGAAAGAGGGAATAGCTTCCTCTTAACTTGGTTCATTGAAATACCTGCACACTTGAACAACTCACATAATTCGTGTATAAAGAGTAAATGATCACCAGGATGGACAGTTCCATCTCCCGAATAACAGTTGTTCATAACACGTTCAACAATTTTTATAGGTATTTTAAAAGAGATGCTTTTAGTATGTGGATTTAAAATATCACAAGTATCATTAGAATTACCACATATGGGAGATAAAGTATCATCAGAGCAATTTTTCTTCTTTAAAGCTGGGGAATTAAAAATATCATTTTCATAAAAACTAACTTCCCCAAGCTTAGACGTTTCCATAGCATTAGTAACAAAGGTGTTCAAAAGATTCATACTAATAACATTGCTATTAGCATGCAAAGAAAGTTCCATGGGTTTTTTAATTTTCTTTTCAGACAATTCATGTTCTAACTTAGGAAAAATATTAAAAATCTCTCTAATTTTGTTGTTGTTTTCCATTAAGCCTAACTAGTGAAAACAAGAAACAAAATACAAAATTGCAGAATCTAAAAGAAATAACTTCGAGCACTCACACCGGATGATGTGAGTACCTTTTACCTTACCTCCCTGACAATGGCGCCAGAAAATAGCTTGATGTCTACGCACTTCTATTCTTGTAGACAGTTGTTGGGCCTCCAAGTGCAGAGGTTTGTAGAATAGCAGCAAGTTTTCCCTTAAGTTGATTACCCAAGGTTTATCGAACTCAGGGAGGAAGTGGTCAAAGGTATTCCCTCTCAAGCAATCCTGCAATCAAGATACAAGAAGTCTCTTGTGTCCCCAACACACCCAATACACTTGTCAGGTGTATAGGTGCACTAGTTCGGCAAAGAGATAGTGAAATACAAGTGGTATGGATATAAAACAACGGTGCTAGAAAATAGCTTGATGGCGTGGTAAACGCAAACTGAAATAAAGATGGAAGCAAGCAAACATGTAACATATCTAGTTGCAAACAGTGTATTAATGTTTAGAAACAAGGCCTAGGGATCATACTCTCACTAGTGAACACTCTCATATAAATATCTTCTCTTTATGATACTACTCTTAACTACTCTCCGGTTGGACACTCTAATCCATGGTAGGGCTATAACAGCACACCTCAAAGTAAGCCTTTCCCATCTAGAAAACCCCACACTGTCACCTTGAGCACTAGATGGTTCCAATAAACACCACAATTTCATAAAGACATCCAACTCCAAATATAACTCATAACAAGTATTTGTAATCTCTAGCCTAAGTGCCACCATGGTGTGCACACTATCAACTTCACACACATGGGGAGAGCAGAGATCTATTAAAGCACTTGGCTAGCAAGGTAGATCTATAGATTACGAGCTCATGATCTCAATAAGATCATGCATAGACAGAGAGATGAACACATAGCTACCGGTAGAACGCTTAGCCTCGAGAGAGAACTACTCCCTCCTCATCATGGGAATCAGCCATGGTGATGGAGATGGCGGTGGAGATCGATGGAGATGGCTCCGGGGGCACTTCCCCATCCCGGCAGGGTGCCAGAATAGAGACTTTCTATCTCCCGGATCTCCCCTTCGGTGGCGGTGGCACTGCAGAACTTTTCATGGATTTCTGATTGACGACTTAGGGTTTCTGTATTGGGAGGAATATATAGATGAAGGGGCGAGGTCGGTGGCCAGCCAGGGGGCCCACACCATGGCCTGGGGTGGCCTGGGGGGCCCGCGCCTAGGGGTGGTTTAGCCACCCTGTGGCACCCCTTCGTCTCTCCTTCTGGCTCCGTGAATCTTGCGGGAAAATAACGACTTTGGCTTTTGTCCGGTCCAATTCTGAGAATATTCATTTTCTGACTTTCTGGAACCAAAAACAGCAGAAAACAGGCAACTGGCACTGTGGCATCTTGTTAATAGGTTAGTTCCAGAAAATACATAAAAGTATCTCCAAATGTAGACAAAACATAAGAAAGTAGGTATAAAACCAGCATGGAACATCAAAAATTATGGATACGTTAGCAACGTATCACAAGCCTACCACCATTCGTTTGCTTCTCTCTTTAGCTGTTAGTCGAGGATGGTCTCTTCGCCAGCTTGATGTGCAGAATGTCTTTCTGCATGGATTTCTGGAGGAGGAGGTTTATATGCCTCAGCCCCCAGGTTTTGGTGATCCTGTACGTCCTTTGCATCTCTGCCGCCTTATTAAGGGTCTATATAGACTTAAGCAGGCTCCTCATGCGTGGCATGCACGTATTGTCTTTTTCCTTCGGGCTCATGGGTTGTTCCATCCACAGCTGACACATTCTTGTTCCTTCTTCAGTGTCTTGAAGTCACGATGTATCTGCTGGTTTATGTTGATGATATCATCCTTATCAGCTTCTCTGATGCTGCTGCTAATCGTCTCTTGTCTGTGTTGAGTGGTGATTTTGCTGTCAAGGACTTGGGGTGCCCTGCAATACTTCCTTGGTCTGGAGGTTTCACGGTCTTCTGCTAGGTTGACTCTCACTGAGCACATGTATTGTCTAGAGTTGCTACGCCATGCTGGTATGTTGAAATGCAAACATGATACCACTCCTATGTCTTCTACTGATTAGATGTTGATATGTTGCTAACGTATCCATAATTTGTGGTGTTCCATGCTTGGTTTTATCTACTTTCTTATGTTTTGTCCACACTTTGGAGTACTTTTCATATGATTTCTTGGACTAACCTATTAACAAGAGCCACAGTGCCAACTGCCTGTTTTCTGCTGTTTTTGGTTCCAGGAAAGTCAGAAAATGAATATTCTCGGAATTGGACAAGACAAAAGCCAAAGTCAGTTTTTCACCGAGGGACACCAGGAGCCAGAATACGAGACGGTGAGGGGCTAGGGCCCGGCCACACCACCTGGCCACGCGACCAGGTCTGGCCCGCGCCAGGGGGTGGTATGGCCGCACCAGGCACCCCCTCGGCCTCTCCTTTCGCCTATATATTGCCTCCGATACAGAAACCCTGAGTACCCGATCAAAATTCCACGAAAGAGTCTGTAGCCACCATCATCTCCATCCCTAGATCGGGAGGGATCTGAAGCTCTTCCCGGCACCCTGCCGGAGAGGGGAATTCACCCTGGAGGCCTTCTTCATCATCATGCAAGCATCCGGTGTGATGCGTGAGTAGTTCATATTTGGACCACGGGTCCATGTAGTAGCTAGATGGCCGGTTCTCCTCCTCTGTGCTATCATGTTTAGATCTTGTGAGCTCCGTTCATGATCAAGATCATCTATTTGTAATTCCTAGATGTTGTGTTTGCGGGGATCCGATGGATATTGAGATGCTATTTCAGATTGGTTATTGATTCTATCATGTCTTTGTTATTTATGATCTTGCATGCTTTCCGTTGTTAGTAGCTATCTTGGCCAAGTAGATGCTAGAAACTCCAAGAGTTAGTATTTATGCTCGATAGTGGGTTCATGCCTCTAGTAATCTGGGGAAGTGATAGAAATCTCTAAGGTACTAGATGTGCTGTTGTTACTAGGGAGAAAACAACAATCCTTTGTTCATAGAACAATCGTATTGTTTACTTTACATGCAATGTGTAATGCAATTATCCGTTGCTTGCAACTTAATACTGGAGGGGGTTCGGATGATAACCTGAAGGTGGATTATTAGTCATAGATGCAATTGGATTACGGTCTATGTATAATGTTGTAATGCCCAAGCAAGTCTCAAGGGAGTCAAGATGAGTAGTATATGCATATTTCTTTCTCGATGTTTGTCAATTGCCCAGCTGTAATTTGTTCACCCAACATGTCATCTATCTTAAGGAGAGCCACCACTAGTGAACTATGGACCCCGGTCCTTTCTTTTACCATCAATCTACAATCAACTATTTACTGTTTCTTTACTTTCTGCAAACTATTACTTTCTTCCACTCGATACGTTTAATCCTTTGTTTTCAGCAAAACCGGTGAGATTGACAACCTCATCGTAAGTTGGGGACAGAGTTCTATGGTTGTGTTGTGTAGGTCTCCACGTTGCTGCTAACACCGGTAGTGCGCCCTGCCAAAAGTCCAGCTAGCAACACCTTTGAGGTGTTTCCTTGCTCCTACTGGATTGATAACCTTGGTTTCATAACTGAGGGAAACTTACTACTGTGCTGATCATACCTTCCTCTTGGGGTTCCCCAACGAGCTCGTTATTACACGAGTTAGCAAGTAATTTTCTGGCACCGTTGCTGGGGAGTCAAGGACATCTTCACAAGGGGAGTCCCTCATAACCAATCTCTTTACTTTGTTATTTTTTTTTGCTTATTTTACCTTTTGCTTTGTTTGCTTGTTTCTTTTATCAAAAACACAAAAAAATAGTTTTACTAGTTTTCTTTATTAAAAACACAAAAAAATGATTACTCTGGAAAATACTAAGTTGTGTGACTTCACTAGCACCAACAACAATGATTTTATGAGCACACCCATTGCTCCACCTGTTCCTGAAGCTACTTTCTTTGAAATAAAACCTACTTTGCTCAATCTTGTTATGAGAGAACAATTTTCTGGTATTGGTAATGAAGATGCTGCAGCCCATCTAAATAACTTTGTTGAACTTTGTGAGATGCAAAAGCATAGGGATATAGATGGAGATACTATTAAGCTTAAATTGTTTCCTTTCCCTTTGAGAGGAAAAGCTAAAGAATGGTTGAATTCCTTAACTAGGAATAATATTGATTCTTGGACTAAATGCAAATATGCTTTCATTGGAAAATACTATCCTCCTGCTAAGATTATATCTATAAGAAGTGAAGTAATGAAGTTTAAACAATCGGATAATGAACATGTTGCTCAAGCTTGGGAAAGAATGAAATCTTTGGTAAAGAATTGTCCCACTCATGGACTGACTGCTTGGATGATTATCCAAACCTTTTATGAAGGATTGAACTATTCTTCAAGAAATCTATTGGATTCTGCTGCTGGAGGTACCTTTAGGACCATTACTTTGGGTGCTGCAACAAAGCTTTTGGATAGCATGATGGTTAACTATTCTGAATGGCATACTGAGAGAGCTCCACAAGGTAAGAAGGTAAATTCTGTTGAAGAAACCTCCTCCTTGAGTGATAAATTGATGTTATTATGTCTATGCTTGTTAAAGGGAAGGCTCATATTGATCCAAATCATGTTCCTTTAGCCTCTTTGGTTGCTCAAGAAGAGCAAGTTGATGTGAACTTTATAAGAAATAACAATTTTAGCAACAATGCCTACGGGAATAATTTTGGTAATAATAACTATAGGCCATATCCTCCCAACAATGGTAATGCTTATGGAAATTCCTACAACAATGATAGGAGTGCACCCTCTGAACTTGAAGTTATGCTTAAAAACTTTATTAGTAAACAAACCGCTTTCAATAAAATTATTGAGGAAAAACTCTCTAATGCTGAAAGAAATATAACATCTTTGGCTGAAGCTCAATCTTCTTTGAATAAAATGGCTGCTAAACCGGAAACTAATGATAATCCCTTTGCTTCCACTAATGCCATACAAGTTAGAATTGATGAAAATGTTAGACTATTAGCTGAATTGCATGCTAAGTGGGAAAGAGAAGAAGAAATTGTTGAGACTAGAAGCTCATTGGATGAAAAAGAGGAGGAGAGTCATGATCTAGAGGAGAAAGAATGGATCTACCCATGCCTACCTTCTAATGATAGTAACTCTTTATCCCTTACATTATTTTATTATCCCCCATGCTTACCAAAGGAGGATGAATGTTATGCTCATGTTATCTGTGATAATCCTTTATTTGTGCCTAACTTCGAGATGCATGGTACTAAAGAGTTTTTCTTAGAAAATGTTTATGATAAATCTCTAGACGATGGTCCTATATTGAATGATCATTCATCTGGTTATAGAATTCTTAAAAGTGGGTTTGAAGGTTTTAATCCCACTATTTTTGAGCTTGATAAAAATTATGTGTTTGTAGATCATGAAAAACATACTTTATGTGATAGTTATATTGTTGATTTTATTCATGAGGCTACTAAAAATTATTATGAGAGAGGAAAATATGGTTGTAGAAGTTTTCATAGTACTGAAACACCTCTATATGTGCTGAACGTTTTAAAGTTGCTCTTGTTATATCTACCCATTCTTGTTACTATGCGCTTCTTTGATTTATTTTCTTACAAGATTCCTATACATAGGAAGTGGGTTAGACTTAAATGTGTTTTGAATTTTCTTCTTGATGCTCTCTTTTACTTCAATTCATATTTCTTATGTGAGCATCTTCTCAAACTATCATGCCTAACTTGAAGGCGTTAAAGAAAAGTACTTATTGGGAGATAACCCAAAAGTTTTAGATGAGTCTTGGAATTATTACTTCAGTAATAACTGCTCCTTATCCTTTTTATTTGCTTTTTGTGCCAAGAGTAACCTCTAATGAGAGAAAAGTAATGATTGGGAAAGTTGTTGTCCCGAAATAGATTTCTGTGCTTCACCATAAACATTCGTGTAAAATCTCTGTACGTCCTTTTGAGGCATGAATTTTTGTGCTTCTGCCCCAGGTTGTTATCTAACTTTTGTTAGTTCAACACTTTTCGATTTGAGCAACAGAAGGTCTTCGAAAAAATCCGTCTTTACCTGCTGGTCTGTTTTGACAGATTTCTGCCATTATTTGCATTTGCTTCTTGTTGGTTCCTTTTTGAGTTCTTTTGGGGAATTGAGATTTTTGAGGGAAGTGCTACAGTAGCTTGTGTTTTAATGAAAGTTTTATTGGTGTTGGAACTGAAGCTAAAGACCTATTATCTTGAATGCACTAATGTTGCTAATAAAGATTGTGTGAAGTTTTGTATGAAGGAAAATTTTCAGGTGTATGGAAGGAATGAGTAATGAGATGAAGGATGGACTAAAGCTCAAGCTTAGGGATGCCACGCGTGTCACCCCAAGAAATATCCAAGAAGTACAAGCGTCAAAGCTTGGGGATTCCCAAGGCATCCCCTCTTCATCAATAAAAATCCCACATTTCTTCCAAACGCTTCATTTTAATTGTTTCATGCACAGTTGTGTTGTTCTTGGAGCGTCTTCTTTTTTGTTTTTCGTTTTGTTTTTTGTTTGCTTTGTTTGCTTAGTTTTGTGAATAAATTGGTTGGACCCCCTCTTTCATACTTTGGTTTTCAAATAGTTTGGTTTGGATTGGAAAAGAGTAGGAAAGTTCATGCTTAAGTGGTAAAGAGAGATTGTTTTTTACTATGGCCCATGCTTTGTCATGCCATGCTTGATATTGTTTTGGCTTTATGCTTAGTATTCTTTGTTGTAGCATGACTTGTTATAAACAATTGATATTGCTTAATGTGCCTTGGAAGGATTATGCGTTGTTTTAGCATATTAAAGCATAGTATTGTGGTATTCTCCTTTTATGCTTTATTTGGGTTGACTTGGCGCATGCTCACACCATGTTATGACTATCCCAAGTCACAATAGCCTTTATGATCCTTTAGTTTTCAACTTGTAGTATCACTTTATGCTTTGATCAATGATGTTTTGTCGCTCTGCATGATTATGGCCATTATTGCTCTCTTGGTTGGTCGCTCCCAGTCTTTTGCTAGCCTCCGTAACCAAGTATGAGTTCCACGGATGCATCCAACTCCTAAAACCAAGTTATTCCAAAGAGTCCACCATACCTACCTATTATCTTATGCTATTCCAATTATATTCATGTTTTTGTCTACCTTCCGAATTAAACTTGTTATGAGAAAACTAGTGATTAAAGCTCTTTGGAACTTGATGGCACACTTTACTTTTCTTGCATTTAATAAACTTGAACCATTGGGTCCATCTTTGTTGCGTATATGCTTGCACTTTATAAGTTGAAGTTAGCAGAACCATGTATCATGGGGAACGCTTTCAACATTGCACCTGTACTTTGTACCCCGTTGATATCATGTTCTTTTGCTTATGGATCCCGAGGGTGTGAAATAAAAGTGGAACTTGTAAGATCATGGAGTTTGTATTTGTGTTAGAAAAACGCCTGGGCCGCTAGCCTAAGCCATGCCTAATCATGGTGGAAACTTGCAGCATAACCATAATGATCACTCTATGAAGCATCCTCAATAAAAACCTATGAAAATAGCAAATAAAAAGATCCCTGAGATGCTCATTGTCTACTTGCCTTGTCATTTTGATTATGGGATAACTCCTGTATCATGTGCAAGGGGTACCCCATTGGTGGTTCTCTATGATACATATGTACTTACAATGACAAGAGCTTACTTGTGACTAAAGTTGAGTAGCATGAGGTTCGGTCTTCATAAGTAAGGGGCATGAGATTTCAGCTTATAACTTGTCAAGCATATCCTCTTAGTTGTGTCATTTTAACCTTAATCACCTTCAAGATGCTTATGATAGGGGCAATGAGAGCTGAAAGCTATTAAGTACCATAATTTTTGGAAGCTCTTTATGAGACTTGAATCCCTACTTCCTTCCATGAAGGCTTTTCTTTTACTTTTATGTTGAGTCTCCACCTTCTATCTTTATGCACCTACTTTGAGAGCATAGTGGCCATTCTTAGTTCTATGTGCATTGTCCCAAGACTTGTTGATTAATGCATAGCTTTGATATTGCTTGTTTTAAACTATTTGTATCTAGTCACTCTTATGAACTTTGAAGGTGTCCTATGCATTTATGTTTGCTACTCTATGAGGGACAAGCTGAATGCCACTATGCTATGTTTTCTTTATGCAAAACAAACAAACGTCTTGCAAAGCATTGTTATTCATGAATCTTTTGTTTGTGCCTTTTCATGTTGCAACTTAGTTGCTTCGTCTAATTGTTAGAACTTTGTCTTTCATGTTATGATTGAAGTACTATGAGCCTAGCTATCAATGTTTTACAAATACTTTGATCAAGTTTATGATGGTGCATGTCACCTAAAAAATTATTTTTTCTTTTTATCACTTACCTACTCGAGGACGAGCAGGAGTTAAGCTTGGGGATGTTGATACGTTGCTAACGTATCCATAATTTTGATGTTCCAAGCTTGATTTTATCTACTTTCTTATACTTTTCATATGATTTCTTGGACTAACCTATTAACAAGAGCCACAGTGCCAGCTGCCTGTTTTCTGCTATTTTTGGTTCTAGGAAAGTCAGAAAATGAATATTCTCGGAATTGGACGGGACAAAAGCCAAAGTCAGTTTTTCACCGAGGGACACCAGGAGCCAGAATACGAGACGGAGAGGGGCTGGGGCCCGGCCACACCACCTGGCCACGCGGCCAAGGTCAGCCCGCCAGGGGTGGTCTGCCACCCTGCACCCTTCGGCCTCTCTTTTCACCTATATATTGCCTCCGATACAGAAACCCTAAGTACCCGATCAAAATTCCACGATAGAGTCTGTAGCCACCGTCATCTCCATCCCTAGATCGGGAGGATCAAAGCTCTTCCGGCACCTACCGAAGAGAATTCACCCTGGAGGCCTTCTTCATCATCATGCAAGCCTCCAGTGTGATGCGTGAGTAGTTCATCTCTAGACTACGGGTCCATGTTGTAGCTAGATGGCTGGTTCTCCTCCTTTGTGCTATCATGTTTAGATCTTGTGAGCTCCGTTCATGATCAAGATCATCTATTTGTAATTCCTACATGTTGTATTTGCGGGGATCCGATGGATATTGAGATGCTATTTCAGATTGATTATTGATTCTATCATGTCTTTGTTATTTATGATCTTGTATGCTTTCCGTTGTTAGTAGCTATCTTGGCCAAGTAGATGCTAGCAACTCCAAGAGTTAGTATTTATAATCGATAGTGGGTTCATGCCTCTAGTAATCTAGGGAAGTGACAGAAATCTCTATGGTACTAGATGTGTTGTTGCTACTAGGGAGAAAACAACAATCCTTTGTTCATAGAACAATCGTATTGTTTACTTTACATGCAATGCGTAATGCAATTATCCGTTGCTTGCAACTTACTACTGGAGGGGGTTCGGATGATAACCTGAAGGTGGATTATTAGTCATAGATGAAGTTGGATTACGGTCTATGTATAATATTGTTATGCCCAATCAAGTCTCAAAGGAGTCAAGATGAGTAGCATATGCATATTGCTTTCTCGATGTTTGTCAATTGCCCCGCTGTAATTTGTTCACCCAACATGTCATCTATCTTAAGGAGAGCCACCACTAGTGAACTATGGACCCCGATCCTTTCTTTTACCATCAATCTACAATCAACTATTTACTATTTTGTGTTTACTTTCTCCAAACTATTACTTTCTTCCACTCGATACATTTAATCCTTTGTTTTCAGCAAAAACGGTGATATTGACAACCTCATCGTAAGTTGGGGACAGAGTTCTGTGGTTGTGTTGTGTAGGTCTCGACGTTGCTGCTAACACCGGTAGTGCGCCCTGCCAAAAGTCCAGCTAGCAACACATTTGAGGTATTTCCTTGCTCCTACTGGATTGATAACCTTGGTTTCATAACTGAGGGAAAGTTACTGCTGTGCTCATTATACCTTCCTCTTGGGGTTCCCCAACGAGCTCGTTATTACACGAGTCAGCAGATGTCTGCTCTTGATCGAGATCCCCTTTCACCTGACGATGCTACTGAGTACCGCAGTCTCGTTGGTGGTCTACAATACCTCAGTATCACTAGACCAGATGTCTCTTATGCAGTTAACCATGTGTGTCAGTATCTTCATGCGCCCAGGACATCTCATTGGTTAGCTGTGAAGCGTATTCTGTGCTACATCTGTATCACTGCCTCGTATGGTTTGCTTCTCCAGCCTGCATTGTCTTGTGATCTCCCAGCCTTCTCAGATGCGGATTGGGCTGGCAGTCCTGATGACAGGCGAACCACGGGGAGCTATACAGTATTCTTTGGTCCTAACTTGATCGCCTGGAATGCTCGCAAACAAGCTAATATATCTCGCAGCAGTACTGAAGCTGAATACAAGGCGGTTGCTAACACGGGCGGAGCCAGGAATTGAACATAGGGGGGTGATGGTGTAATTTTTTTCATAACAAGTAACATTTATATAGTATATGGACCTATGCAAACAAATTTCAATATCTCAACATGAGTCATACCCATTTCTCTATATCTTGAGTAATTGAGTCTAACTAAACCCAAAATACCAACATCGGTACGATATGGGCATAGAAAATAATCACAAGGCCAATCAACTCATATTTTGAGCCCCTATTTAAAATTAGATTAATTTTGTACAACCTAATGCCATGTCAATTACACAATTAGCTTGAAGATATTATACAGAGAATAAATTGAACTAACAACAAATAAATACAGGATAGAAGCTTAGCCTTTAACAACAAATGTACATTTGGCTTGTTTTTGGAGTCACAAACCCAAAGGGCGCAGACTACGGGATGAAAAAATCCAGACATAATATCTATGTACAAAATAGATTAATCTATTGCCAAGTCAATTGATTAGCTAGACTAGTAGCTGATCGCAGTTCACAAAAATACTTGCAACTACAGAATGCATAGAGCATATCTGCATATGCATATAAATGATTCGAGATACCTTAAACCCGTCAGATGCACGGTGTTGTCGAAGATGGCTAGCTTGGGCGTGCATCATCCGTGAATGTCCTGGTCAGGACGGCTTCCTCCTAGCGCTTGGCTGGCCGGTGGAGATTAGCGAGCTATAGCGACGAGCCGACGAACAGCGGCAACCGCCCTAAGGAACCTAGCAGATCGATCTGATCTCAATACCAGCCGTGAGAGATCAAAGTATGAGACCTATGTGTAGGGGTTCGTAGCGTGGAAAACAAAAATTTTCTATCGCATACAAACAAACAAGCCAAGATCTATCTACTAGATTGTAGCAACGAGTCGATAGAGGAACTCACCCTCGAAGATTCCAAAGCGGTTAACGAGAGCAGATTCTCGTGGGTGATGTAGTCGATTCTTTCCGATCTCAAGATCAGAGACGATCCTTCCAGCGCCACGCTCCAGCAGCGCCCCAGTCGGTCACACGCTCGGTACTGACGAAGACCTTCCTCTCCTTGTTCCAAAGCAGCGGAGGTTGTAGCACTCTCCTCGCGATTCGGCAGACAACGGCGTGGTACCTAAGTAGAGGGAATCCACAGGCTTCGCCTTAAGCCGGTGAGAGTATGGTGGAGCTTATGAGAGAGGTTATTAGTGGTCTAGTAATTAGACACACCAATTAGAAGGCTCTAAACCAATTAGAAGGCTCTAAACCGCTGGCTAAAGCAATTAGAAGCTCAAAACCAACACGGCTCTAAACCGGAGATTAGAGGTGGAAACTTGTGTGTTAGGAGGGAGCCCTGCCTCCTTATATAGGTGGGAGGAGGGCGGCCAAGGGAGGAGAGTCCTCCCCAAGTCGGCTTGGTGGGCGCCGCCAAGGAGGAACCTCCTCCAATCGGCCTCCACCAATCCTCCTCTCTTCCCACTTCCCAAAATTGTTGTTTGACTTTCAAACTAGCCGTTTGACTTTTCAATTTAGGATTTAAATAAACCCTTTATTTTGGACAGCAAGAACACCTAGTACATGATGCAATCATTCCAACTTACAATGACACATTCATGTACCCTTCCCCCCCCGGAGTGCCGGACATTCCGGAACCTTCTAGAACATTCCCGATGAAAACACGGAACCATTCCCCAACTCCAAACGGGACTTTCCTTATATGAATCTTATTCTCCGACCATTCCGGATCTCCTCGTGATATCCCGGATCCCATCCGAGACTCAACAACATTCGGTCTCTTTCTCATAATACCATAACTACTCAAACAACGTCGAATCCTTAAGTGTGTCTCCACGGTTCGTGAATTATGCGGACATGATCGAGACACTTCTCGAACAATAACCAATAGAGGAATCTGGAAATTCATATGGTTCTACATATTTCTACGATTACTTTGCGATCGAATGAACCACTTACATACGATACCAATTTCCTTTGTCTCACGATATGTTACTTATCCGAGGTTATGATCGGTATCTCCGCATACCTAGTTCAACCTCATCGATAAGTACTCTTTTCTCGCTCCGTGATATGTGATCCCTTGTGAGCCAGTCACATGCTTGCAAGCTAATTGGATGACATTTCACCGAGAGGGCCCAGTATATCTATCCGTCATATGGATGGACAAATCCCACTCTTGATCCATGTGTTTCAACCAATACTTTCCAACACTCAATGCCACCTTTTATAGCCACCACTACGGTGTGGTGTTTGATGACATCAAAGCATCCATCCGTAAAGGTGATATGCATGATCTCATGGTCGAAGGAATTAGGTTACTATGTATCAGAAAGCATATAGCAATTGAACTATTGAAATGACTTGATCTTTATGCTACGCTTATCTATAGGAGTATGTCCATCACATCATTCTCCTAATGATATGACCTGTTGTTAATAACATCTCTATGTTCATGATCAGAAACAATGATCATATATTAACCAACAAGCTAGTTTAACAAGAGGCTTTACTAGGGACTTTATTTTAGTTTACAAATCACACAAGTATTAATGTTTCCGTTAATACAATTATAGCATGGTATGTAAACATTTATCATAAGTATGAAGATATGATAATAACCACTTTATTATTGCCTCTTGGGCATATCTCCAACAGTCTCCCACTTGCACTAGAGTCAATAATCTAGTTTCAAACCTTTGTGTTTTCAACACCTATGGCTTTCTGGTGTTGTATGTACATGATTGCTAGTGGTTAACTGATCTCCGGATCTGACACTTCCAGGTCCGTGTAATTGCATGTCTTTTGCCTCTCGCATCACTCATTCTCTAATGAGATGGCTTTGTATAAATTTGGTCTTTCGGTGTGACCTTTAGTTCTTTGGGGTTAAAACATGTTGACAATATTGTCGTACAATATATCTTCATAGTATTATCCCGCTGTGAACTACACCTAGTTTGATAACAAACTACTTGACACAAATGCCCTCTTTTGCTGCTATAATAGCAGTCATATACTTAGCCTTTTGTTGTAGTATCTGTCACAATGTCTTAACTTTGGAACTCATCCAAATCCATTATGGAACTCACTTTCCATTATATTGTGCCACCCTTAGTTTAGATTGAGATAAACTAAATTTGTACTTTGTGACAAAGCTAGTATCAATGTAGTACTTTTACAATGAACTAACCATCTATTTGTCACTTCTACAAATAATATACTCTTAGTTCTTCCAAAAGATCATAAGAATATCCTTACTATTGTCCAATGATCATCTTACAAATCATTCTGGTATATGCTCACAACATTTAGAGCATAGGACATATCTGGATTTGTACATATCACAGTATGATTGATATAAATACTCTTTGTGATTTCATACATCAAGTATCAATCTATACTTGAATCTTTGTTTCACTTACCAAATGTCAATACACTTGAATATATCATCAATATTGAATTTATTCAATCCTTTCTGTGCGACAAGAACCTTTCTTGTAGTTTCTATATTGAACTCATTCAATATCTCGTCTATGTACTTCTGGCACAACCATATTAGCGTCTATTGATGCCAAATATTTGGGTTTTGCCTAAGTCTTTCATCGGGATGAAATTCTTATTATGTGTTAATAAAAGATACATTATTTCCAATCAACAATATGTCTTCCACATAATGTATTAGAAACATGTCTTAGCGCTCCCACTTAATTTCTTGCAAATGCAAGCATCTTCATTGTCTCCGATGAAATTAAACTCTTTTAACAGTTTCATCATAGTGAAGATTCCAACTCCGCTATGCTTACTTCAACCATTGAAGTTTGCATATGCTTTTAGCATCCTTTGAATTAACAAAACCCTTTGGACCGTGTCATGCACACGTCCTAGGTAACCATTCTATTAGAAGAACTTGTTTTGTTTATTCTACTACCACATAACAAATTATATGTAGTGGTTGCTACATTAATCCGTCTAGACTAAAAATCGCTATGAAAGATCAAATCTTGTCATATACAACCTTTGAACATTGTTGTGAACTCTTTCCCAACATGTCGACTATTTCATAGATGTGAAACATCCATGTCTACTTCTTTATAGATCCAAACACAACTGTAAGGTCTTACACCTTTTTCGAGGGTCCTTTAAGTTCAAAACTTGATTTCTCGTGTATGGAACTATCACGGATTATATGGCTTCAAGCCATTTGACGGAGTCAGGGCCCATCATCGCTTCTTTGCATGTAGTAGGTTCATTATTCTCAAATAATGATTCAACCCTCAAATCTTGGTATTTGATTGTTCATCCGACCTACTTGTTTCAATAGAAACTTAGACCTCCGTGACCACAACCTTTGAGGCACGTGAGCCATGAGCATTGTTGCTGCCTCCGGAACACTTTTCAGTGCTGCGCAACTTTGCACATATAGCTAAGGTTCTTTTAACCTTATCAAAGTTCTATTGTCCTCCCACTTAACTTTTCACGAAAAATTCCTTCTCAAAGAAACTTGACGTTCTAAGCGACAAACACTTTTGTCTCCGGTGTTTATGGAGGAATACTTAACATTTATACAAAGACAGGTTTATCCGACTTTGGTTGCACACATCTTTCTTATGCATAGCATACCAATGTTTTAAGAAAAGACTACTTGGGTTTTATCCCAAACCATAACTTTATATGGTGTCATTTCAGCGGATTATGATGGAGCTCTTTTCAAAGGAAAGCGGTAATCTCCAAAGCTTTTAATCTTTAAAATATAATGGCAGTTCTATGAATTACACCTTTGATCTTACCATGTCAAACAAGGTTTTAATTACATATCTCGAACGCTCCATACTTTTATGGTGTTTCGGGAAATGCAAATCCACGTAATCCATTCCTTAAATCTTAGGTATTATGCTAAACTTGTAATTCAAATATCTTCCTTTATGATCTTATCATAAACTATTCATATTCTTGTTACAATGATTTTGCACTTCATCTTGAAAGTCTTTTGAACTTTTCAAATATTTCATACTTCATCCTTATTAAGTAAATATTCATATATTCACTCAAATTTTCGGAGAAAGCATATGAAGTTGAAATCCATCGCTCTTGACTACACATAATGGAGTTCGTACAACAATATGCACAAGTTCCAATAAGCTAGTCTTTCGTTCCTTTGGCCTATGAACGAAGTTTTAATTATCTCTAGGAAAGTTTCACAAACGTCATTTGATCAAAATCAAAAGACTCCAAAATTCCATCCACATGGAGTTTCTTCATGTTTTCTTTCCAATATAATTTAAACGATGTCACTTCCTAAGTGATCTTTCAATCAATTTGTCTTTCGACAATTTTAGCACTAGTTTTATGGATGTGATTTCTCCAACGAGATTTGTGAATCATCCATCTTTTATGGATTACGGCAATTATTTGAACAACCCTTTTGTTCTCATAATACCTGATAAAACAAATCTTGAAGGCAAGCGTTGATGTTTAACGAGCAACAAAATAACCCTTTATTTGTTCTCGATGAACATCATCACCTATTCTTTTGCTAGTTACTTAGGCCATTGTAGTTCATGAATTGTGTTGTTTCGTATGACGATTCACACCAACAAATTCAGTATCAAATACTTAAGAACCACATTGTTTAATAAGCAAAGAATATAGCCATAACACATATATCATCTATATACTTAAACTGAACAATTCTAGTCTTTTCTTTTCTGCCATATACTTATGAGATTCTCTTCAAGATTTCCTTTTACATTTGAAAGAATCTATCAACATCAATAGTGGAGTCATACTTATGACACATAGTCCAAAGCGTGTATAGTTAAATACCAATGTCTTTGAACTTGCACTTTGAAGTAGATCACCATTATCAAATATTTGGTGTTCTTTCAAATTCCTTTCTTTAGTAATCTCTTGGTGTAGTAAACATTTTACCTACATCAAATATTCACCCTCATCATGGACTTATCCATGATCCATTACTTTTAGCTTGTAACGGTGAATCATGAGTATAATGTTGCTCTCCAAAACCTTTTGGAAGATTAGGACAACTAGTGTCTCCAACCTTTTGCAAATTCTCATCCAAATATGAGAACATGACTTTTGCCATATTATACTCTATCATGTTGTAACCAAAACTTCATTTCAGATATTACAATATCTTCCACACATCATGGTTTCTGAAACAACTCTTTCAGATCCTAGATAACCTTGATATTAAGACAATCCTTTGAATATCAAGAATCATGGAGACAAACATGATACTCAAACACTAACACTTGGAATTGTCACTCTTGTTTTAATACTAATTATTAAACTTTATGGAGTAACCGGAAATTACTGAAAGTTTGCAATAGGACTTTTAAACTTTAGATTAACACTTCAAAACAATACGATACCTTCAGAAAGTAACTAACCAGAATTCTATAGTTCTATCATATCAATTATAACTAAGCGCAAGGTGGTAAACGGATGCCAATGACTACAACAACTATGCAAATTCACTTTGATTTTAGTTTATGATAAATTGAGTTCTAATTAATAATTAAATTAATCTAGGTGAACTCCCACTTAAAACAATATCCCTCACATTGTTTTAGTGATCACACGAACCAAATCCACCACATCAAAACCGATCATCACGAGAGTTGATATAGCTTTAATGGCGAACAATCAACATGTTCATCATATCTACTATATGACTCATGCTCTACCTTTCGGCAATCCGTGTTCTGAGGCCATGTCCGTACATGCTAGGCTCGTCAAGATCAAACCTTAGCTACCGCATAAGCAAATCTGGCTTGCTTACGTTGTATTCACCGGAATCAAAGACACCCGATCATCACGTGGTGCTTCAAGCGACAAGCTTTGGCAACGGTGCATACTAAGGGTGAACACTTTAGAACTTGAAATTTATGTGCATGAGGATCATCTTATAATGCTACCGTAGTCTACTAAGCAATACAGGATGCATAAAGGATTAACATCACATGCAATTCATAATATGTGATATGATATGGCCTTTCTTCTTTGTGCTTCCGATCTCCATCTTCAAGCACGAACATGATCTCCATCATCACCGGCATAGCATCAAGGTCAATGACGCTTCTTCATGGTTGTCGTCCACCAGCTTCAACTATTACAACTATTTTGAATAGACACGCAGGTCTTAACAGAAATTAAAGACAATCATATATTCGCCGTTGCCAACTTACAATAAGGAACATTGCATACATCAAATATAATCACAATCATGGCCATATCACATCATCAAGACACCCGCAAAACAAAGTTAGACGCCTCTACTTTCTTTGCATATTTTACGTGGTTTGGGGCTTTCAATAAGTGTCGTTCTAACTTACGAACAAGAACCACAACATTGATACTAGCATTGTTGATCACCCGTTGTAAATTGGATCTTTACTATGCTAGGAGAAACAGGCACCATAAAGCCACTTATGCAATACAAGTTGCATGTCAAGCGTGGAGCAAGTCTCATGAACGATGTCATGTAAGGTCACCGGCCGCTTCATCCCAACATACCGCAAGATGCAAAGTACACAAAAAGCAATCTACAATAAAAGCATCAACGCCCATAATGACCATTGTGTTCTACTCGTGCAACAGATCTACATATAGACACGGCTCTGATACCACTGTAGGGGTTCGTAGCGTGGAAAACAAAAAATTTCTATCGCATACAAACAAACAATCCAAGATCTATCTACTAGATTGTAGCAACGAGTCGATAGAGGAACTCACCCTCGAAGATTCCAAAGCGGTTAACGAGAGCAGATTCTCGTGGGTGATGTAGTCGTACTCTTTCCGATCTCAAGATCGCGTAGACGATCCTTCCAGCGCCACGTTCCAGCAGCGCTCCCTGATCGGTCACATCGTTCGGCACTCGACGAAGACCTTCCTCTCCTTGTTCCAGCAGGCAGCGGAGGTTGTAGCACTCTCCTCGCGATTCCGACAACGGGCGTGGTACCTAAGTAGAGGGAAATCCATGAGGCTTCGCTTAAGCGGTGCGAGTATGGTGGAGCTTATGAGAGAGGTTATTAGTGGTCTAGTAATTAGACACACCAATTAGAAGGCTCTAAACCAATTAGAAGGCTCTAAACCGCTGGCTAAAGCAATTAGAAGCTCTAAACCAAAACGGCTCTAAACCGGAGATTAGAGGTGGAAACTTGTGTGTGTTAGGAGGGAGCCCTGCCCCTCCTTATATAGGTGGGAGGGCCGGCCAAGGGGAGGAGAGTCCCTCCCCAAGTCGGCTTGGTGGGCGCCGCCAAGGAGGAACCTCCTCCACCGCCTCCACCAATCCTCCTCTTCCCACTTCCCAAAATTGCCGTTTGACTTTCAAACTAGCCGTTTGACTTTTCAATTTAGGATTTAAATAAACCCTTTATTTTGGACAGCAAGAACACCTAGTACATGATGCAATCATTCCAACTTACAATGACACATTCATGTACCCTTCCCCCCCGGAGTGCCGGACATTCCGGAACCTTCTAGAACATTCCCGATGAAAACACCTAACCATTCCCCAACTCCAACAGGACTTTCCTTATATGAATCTTATTCTCCCACCATTCGGATCTCCTCGTGATATCCCGGATCCCATCCGAGACTCGAACAACATTCGGTCTCTTTCATAATACCATAACTACTCAAACAACGTCAATCCTTAAGTGTGTCTCCCTACGGTTCGTGAATTATGCGGACATGATCGAGACACTTCTAACAATAACCAATAGAGGAATCTGAAATTCATATGGCTCTATATTTCTACGATTACTTTGCGATCGAATGAACCACTTACATACGATACCAATTTCCCTTTGTCTCACGATATGTTACTTATCCGAGGTTATGATCGCCGGTATCTCTGCATACCTAGTTCAACCTCGTTACCGATAAGTACTCTTTTCTCGTTCCCGTGATATGTGATCCCTTGTGAGCCAGTCACATGCTTGCAAGATAATTGGATGACATTTCACCGAGAGGGCCCAGAGTATATCTATCCGTCATATGGATGGACAAATCCCACTCTTGATCCATGTGTTTCAACCAATACTTTCCGAACACTCAATGCCACCTTTATAGCCACCCTGTTACGGTGTGGTGTTTGATGACATCAAAGCATCCATCCGGTAAAGGTGATATGCATGATCTCATGGTCGAAGGAATTAGGTTACTATGTATCAGAAAGCATATAGCAATTGAACTATTGAAATGACTTGATCTTTATGCTACGCTTATCTATAGGAGTATGTCCATCACATCATTCTCCTAATGATATGACCCTGTTGTTAATAACATCTCTATGTTCATGATCAGGAAACAATGATCATATATTAACCAACAAGCTAGTTTAACAAGAGGCTTTACTAGGGACTTTTATTTTAGTTTACAAATCACACAAGTATTAATGTTTCCGGTTAATACAATTATAGCATGGTATGTAAACATTTATCATAAGTATGAAGATATGATAATAACCACTTTATTATTGCCTCTTGGGCATATCTCCAACACTATGTAGGGGTTCCGCGTATAAAAACAATAAAATTTTACCCTACACCCCTGAACCCCTGATGCTGCCAGGACCTATCTATTAGTAATACAGTAACGGGAGGGGTTTTTCGCGAACTTACCCTTGAAGACCAAAAAGCGTTGTGAACGCTCAGGAGAGCATGGTTGATGTAGACGAGCCGAAGCCGACCTCAAGGTCATGATGAAGTCCTCGCGCTCCTTTGGCTCCAACGACTTGAGTGCCTCAAGTGCGACACCTCATGGGGAGTTACACACGTCCGGTGCCTGATGATGACTCCCGCTTCCTCGATCCAGCAGCAGTTGTGAAAGTAGAGCTCCCGGATCCGAATCTCGCAGCGCGACGGCGCTCTGCAGTGAAGATGTCTCTCGTTCGCGTAGGCCAGACTTGGGATCACGGTCATGAGAGAGAGAGGGGGAGACAGAAAATATCAACTGGAGGTCCTCCCAAAAGTGAGAAGACCTTTATTGATTATTGGTGTATTTATTTTGGCCAAATACCCCCACTATATATAGGGGGAGGGGAGGTACTACCTCCCTCAAAGTCCCGACGTGGGACTAAAGGAGAGGAGGGGAGAGGGGAGGCCACCGGCCACCTAGTGGGCCCGCGCGGGGGGAGGGGGCTAGGCCCAGCCGGCCAGCCCCCTTGCCCCTTCTCCCTCTCTCCTTTCCCTAATGGGCCCTCTCCCTCCGGAAATTGGCCCATTAAGCCTTTGACCATTTAAATTGATTTTCTCTTTATTAAATAATTATGAATAAATGATTAAATCAACATTTAACATTCATTCACACATTATTCAATCTCCGTGGTTATGGAACACCTTCCACCTCCACTCCGGACATCCTCCGGACTTACCGAAACCCTTCTGGTTTTGTCTTTACTATTCTTTGGTGATTCTACCGATCCTATAAACACTCTCTAAGGATCATCAAACCCTTAAGTGTGATACCCCACAGTTCAGGAACACTCCAGACATGGTCGGGACACTCCTGCACCAATGATTGACAGAGGGACCTGGATGGCCATGTGACCCCTGTGCGTTCCACGAAGATCTTTTGTCGTTTGAACTAGGACAGTCGTGTCTTATTCCCTTTGTCTCTCGATACTTAGATTTCCCGAGATCTGATCAATGACATTACCATGTCGTGTTCAGTCTTGTTACTGAACAATGCTACTTAACTCGTTCCGACAAGTGATATCCCCGTGATCAAATCACACGATGCACAGCTATTGGATATAACTCCTCCGAGTGGGCCCTTGAGTATCTTCCCGTCACATGGACGAACAAATCCTGCTCTTGACATATATTGCCTCTACGGTTTCCTCCGAGTACCTGAACACACTTTTATAACCACCATATTACTAGATGGCATTTGATGCTATCTAAGCACTCTCGGGAGACAGTGATTGATATAGCCTCACGGTCTAAGGAATAGTCTACGGGGATCCTTTTCTAATCATCGTAACTTGAACTTCATGACATGATCGGGTCATGATGTTTAGGTTGGGTATTGGTTCATCATCTCATTCTTGGAATGGGATGACTCCATTTCCAACTGGCATAAATGCCACATGATCAGGAAACATGATCATCTGTTGACCAATGAACCAATGACTAGAGTTTCACTGGGAACCCCTGGTTATTTATATATCACACGTGTATTGATGTTTCCACTCAATACAGTTATAGCATGATATAAAACTTGATCATAAACTATATGAAATATGATAATAGTCCTTACTACTATTTGTCTCTAAGGCGTATTTCCAATAGTCTCCCACTTGCACTAGAGTACAAATACACTAGCTGCATTTGTTCTCAATCTTTGGCACCATATATCCGGTAGCCTGAACATGCTTGCTCATGGAAGAGGTTGAGTCTTGGGTCTGTACTTTACAGTGCCAAATCCTTTGCAACTTACTAATGTCACCATGATTGACATTAATACTTTATCATCACATGATAACATCTGTGTATGCATTGTCGCTATGGCAGCAGAACGAGGCCTGATTCCAGGAGCCTATAGTGACTTTAGATCAACCTCAAGGGCTTTCTCATGGGCACTGTGCCCTGGGACACATCATTTTACGTTAAAAGCGAACTAGCCCCGCCATAACATTATACAACACTTTAGATGGTACCCTTATCTATTATTATAAATGTATTCATCGAAACACTAGTGCACTTTGTGCAACTTTCGATGTTTTGTTCACCTTGCTTCCTACTTGACACTAATCGGTATTTGCAGGAGTTTCCAACATATTTGCTTATAACATAACTCTTTATGTTTTAAGATATGTCATCCTTTATGGATTTGGAAAACATGTCTGCAGTGCTCTACTAGACACTGTGGACAAACTTAGCTCAACATTCTGTGATTCGAACTTAATCACTTTTAAACGTTCCTTATTTGGATCACATATTATGCTAAGTTATCATCATGGTTTACTAAGATAGAACCCATGTCTCAACATAGTGGATGATGATCATCCTTTTCTTTCTTTTAACCATTGATGTTCAACTTAATACTATTCCTACTTTGAGTTATTAAGGACCAGTTCCTTAATCAACTTCTATTCTGAAACCCCTTTCAGAATCCCTTAAGGAATACTACATAATATCACAATACACCTATTATTAACTTCTACATCTTATAAATCATTATTTATAAGTATTTGCGCTTTCACTCTTAACACACTTAAGAGTTACTCCTATAAGCTCCCACTCAAAAATATGTCAATCACATATTGTTTTGGGAAGACTTCCATAGCTCCCACTCAATTTTATACAAATTCCATATCCACTCACTATTTTGAATAACTTCAAAATCCTTTGATCAAATATCAAAGTGAGAGATTTACTATGAGACACTAGTACTTTTACTAGTTTTAAATCCACTAGACATTTAGCACACTTGAATCAAATTCATTTGAATTCGTCCAATACTTGACAAATTGTGCTTTTGTCATTCACCCCTTTTTCCACTATGGCTTTGCAGTCATTTGGGAAAATTCAAGTAACCCCTTTTTACTTGTGAGATTCAGCAACGAATTGCTTTCTAATCTCAAGTGAATTTTGCTTCTAGGATTTCTCATAATTCTAGTTTACCATTATTTCCTTAGTAGTTCATAGGTATGTCATATTCCAAGAATCATGGCAAATGATTCACAAATGTCTCCATACTAGATATGGATTACATTTTGAATCCTACTTCATGTAGCGAAAACACCAGTGGGGAAAACACAATGATCAATATCATTGATTCTTTCCTTTTGTGAATAGAATCGTCCAGGAACGTTTTCCGTTGCGCTTCTCAACACTCTGATGCAGGGTTTTGAATCCTCATCGTGTTTTTCACTATCTTCCATTTGCTCCATAATTGAGAAATATCACTAAAAGTGAGCTTTCTCAAGAATGTACCAAAACCCAAGCAATACGAATTTTGCTTTCCTTTTGGGTTCAGCTATGGGTTTTGTATTCAAAGTTTCCAATGAATACTCTACAAGGACTTATTCGCTATTGTTTTGGTTATATTGAATAATCCCAAAACTTTCACGAATTCTGATGGTTCACTATATGTTCTAATTGAGTGCTAACTATTTCTAACTAATGGTCTCTACACTACAACGATTTATTTGGTGCCATCTATCAACCCGCTTTGATATCTAATATCACATTGTGATGCTCTGCATTTTGACGTTTCAAAACGCTTTGCATTTCACAATTACTTTTATGCCATTCTTATAAAGTCGAATTTCATTATATTGATCGAATCATAGTAATTAGATTCTTATATATTTATACCCTTCATCGATGAAACACTTTGATCAAATCAAATAGTTTCATATTCATGTTTCCTTTGGTAAACTACTTTACACATTTAAACAATCGTTTAATGATAATTACCATTTTTGTTAAAAACCCAATACATCGAATATGTATTTACTTTTAACAATTCTTTAAACACTTTGTATTCAAGTAATACACGGTGTTCAAGTTATTTTGCCAAACTTAGGCATGATTTATATGTGATAAGAAATCGAATGTCTTTCACATATTATCACATAACTTTTGAATTCATACAATGGTTTCATTCATTAATGAAATATCATTAAGTTGGATATTTTAAACAAGACATTTTAATATTTTACAAATGTTCATGCATTATCAATTAGTTTCAAACAACAAGGATAATTCACACATAATCAAACAAGATATGAACACGAATAGAAATCATTCATAAACGTGGAACAACTGTTTGTTACAAACTCATATGAATAACCATCTCACAAAGTGTGAGACACACTAAAGAAGTTCACAATCTTTTGATTACAATAATCATCCTAAACATAAACTAAATGATAAATGTCGAGGGAGAGTGTCGTCGGCCATCATCATCATGCTCGCCATCAACACGCAACGTCACCTCCTCTCCAGCAAGCACCTCTCATGCAGAAGGACCTGTTTTCAGCAAAACAGAACAAGTATCAGATATACTTAACCATGCAAATGTGTTTGCAAGATTATAACATTTATAAAACTGTATATCAAATATATACCTTTGTTATCGATGACCTCTCCGGTGATTGGTTCAACCTTTACGTTCCTGAAACATAATATGAACTCATGGAAATCCAATGTTTCCGTATCACCACTCATGATGCTACTCCGGACATGTCCTTCGTAGCTGGGAGGCAACGATCGAAGCAGTACGTCTATCGCAAATGGAAGCCATCCAGTAATCCACGAAGTGAAACATTCTCATGTGTGCATCAAGCATGTGCTCCAAGTGACCCTCTAGCCATGTATGCTCCTCCATCTGTATGGAAAGGAACTCTCCAAGAAACTTGTGCTTCCATATGCGCACATGGCCTATGAGCTCTGCTCTCAGCTGATCCACCATTGAATATGGATCAAGATCACTCATGAGAGGATGTAGTTCATCCACCATCCTGTAACGCATTATTATCTGAATGTAGGTGGACATCTCTTGACGATAGTAGCGGTCTGCCAGCTCTTGTGGGGTATCATAGTAGTCTGGCTCAGTCAAAACCATCGTCCGGCGTATGTAGTCTACCACATGATTCCTAGTAAGGAGATCATTCATGCGTACAAGCCAACTAGGGAAGTTGGATCCATCAAGTCTAAGTTTCTCACCCTTTACCCATTCCTCAATGATAAAGTAAGCTTCACGGTGAGCCATCTACATTTATAATTGCAAAAGGAATTTAGACTAAGTTTATAATTAAATGAGTTAATAATAACTCCACTCAGAAACACCTATCCCCAAAAGGGTTCCTAGTGATAACACGAGCCCTATCAGCCACATCCCCCCGATCGTCATGGCCATCAACGTGGGTTCAAGGTGGACGCTAAACGTCGGTCACATCATTCATGCGACTCGTGCTCGATCTTTCGACCATCCGTGTTCTGAGGCCATGTCTGCACATGCTAGGCTTGCCAACTCAACCTTAGTGTATTCACTGTGCAACATGGCTTACACCCACTGTATGCGAACGTAGATATGTCTGACACCCAGGCCTGTACCCTGGATCGCCTCATACCGAAGAACTTTCTTGGTGGTGCACACTAAGGGGGAACACAAACATTGGTAATTTTAACAGGGATCATCTTATTAGGCTACCGTCGAGTATCTAATACTAGCACACAATAATATATACAAACAATAACATTGAATGTAAATGCTATATGATATGGTCCTTCACGTCGTGATCTCCATCCGTCGTCATCGGGTTCTGGCGCCAGGGTTCCGGCGCCGTAGACACCAGGGTACCGGTGTCATTCCGGCGTGGTGGTACGTCACCTCCGTGACTATCTACTACTATGTAACAAAAGGTAATCACTTTACCTTTGCCACAACCATATCACTAAGCAACGCCCCCTGCAAAACAAAGTTAGATGCCTCTACTTTATCTTTGCATGTTTTACGTGGCTGAATGGGCTTTCGCACAAGAACCGTTCTTACCTACGAACTTTCAGCACAACACTGATAAAGTAGTTATCTCTACTACACCCCTTTCGGGGCCCTCCGTTGCAAATGGTATACCAACTAATGCGAGAGAGACAGACACCCCCTAAACTACTTTATACGGTACAAGCCGTATGTCAAGCGTGGACCAGTCTCGTGAATGAACGCGTAAAGTCGTTGGGGGCCGCTTCATCAAGCATTATTGTGGTATACACAAGTACACGTGGGAGGGTAACAACAAAAATATCAACGCCCACACGCTACATCTCGTGTGTTCTACCCGACTAGCATTACTACGCATAGATCTAGCTTTGATACCACTGTAGGGGTTCCGCGTATGAAAACAATAAAATTTTACCCTATGCCCCTGAACCCCTGATGCTGCCAGGACCTATCTATTAGTAATACAGTAACCGGAGGGGCTTTTCGTGAACTTACCCTTGAAGACCGGAAAGCGTTGTCAACGCTCAGGAGAGCGTGGTTGATGTAGACGAGCCGAAGCCGACCTCAAGGTCGTGATGAAGTCCTCGCGCTCCTTTGGCTCCAACGACTTGAGTGCCTCAAGTGCGACACCTCGCGGGGAGTTACACACGTCCGGTGCCTGACGATGACTCCCGCTTCCCCGAACCAGCAGCAGTTGCGGAAGTAGAGATCCTGGATCCGAATCCCGCAGCGCGACGGCGCTCCGCAGTGAAGATGTCTCTCGTTCGCGTAGTCCAGACTTGGGACCACGGTCATGAGAGAGAGGGGGGAGATAGAAAATATCAACTAGAGGTCCTCCCAAAAGTGAGAAGACCTTTATTGATTATTGGTGTATTATTTTGGCCAAATATCCCCACTATATATAGGGGGAGGGGAGGTACTACCTCCCTCAAAGTCCCGGGGTGGGACTAAAGGAGAGGAGGGGGGAGGGGAGGCCGCCAGCCACCTAGTGGGACCCGCATGGGGGGGAGGGGCTAGGC
Source organism: Avena insularis (assembly GCA_023614405.1). Lineage (NCBI taxonomy): Eukaryota > Viridiplantae > Streptophyta > Magnoliopsida > Poales > Poaceae > Avena > Avena insularis. Next base: position 461,918,967 of record CM042691.1, on the reverse strand, counting down.
CCAGCCGGCCAGCCCCCTTGCCCCTTCTCCCTCTCTCCTTTCCCTAATGGGCCCTCTCCCTCCGGAAATTGGCCCATTAAGCCTTTGACCATTAAAATTGATTTTCTCTTTATTAAATAATTATGGATAAATGATTAAATCAACATTTAACATTCATTCACACATTATTCAATCTCCGTGGTTATGGAACACCTTCCACCTCCACTCCACACATCCTCCGGACTTACCGAAACCCTTCTGGTTTTCTCTTTACTATTCTTCGGTGATTCTATCGATCCTATAAACACTCTCTAAGCATCATCAAGCCCTTAAGCGTGATACCCCACGGTTCGGGAACTCTTCAGACATGGTCGGGACACTCCCGCACAAATGATCGACAGAGGGACCTGGATGGCCATGTGACCCCTGTGCGTTCCACGAAGATCTTTCATCGTTTGAACCGGGACAATCGTGTCTTATTCCCTTTATCTCTCGATACTTGCATTGCCCGAGATTTGATCAATGACATCACCATGTCGTGTTCAATCTCGTTACTGAACAATGCTACTTAACTCGTTCCGACAAGTGATATCCCCGTGATCAAATCACACGATGTGCAGCTATTGGATATAACTCCTCCGAGTGGGTCCTTGAGTATCTTCCCGTCACAAGGACGGACAAATCTTGCTCTTGACATATATTCCTCTACGGTTTCCTCCGAGTACCTGAACACACTTTTATAACCACCATATTACCAGATAGCGTTTGATGCTATCCAAGCACTCTCGGGAGACAGTGATTGATATAGCCTCACGGTCTAAGGAATATTCTACGAGGATCCTTTTCTAATCATCGTAACTTGAACTTCGTGACATGATCGGGTCACGATGTTTAGGTTGGGTATTGGTTCATCATCTCATTCTCGGAATGGGATGACTCCATTTCCAATTGGCATAAATGCCACATGATCAGGAAACATGATCATCTGTTGACGAATGAACCAATGACTAGAGTTTCACTAGGAACCCCTGGTTATTTATATATCACACGTGTATTGATGTTTCCACTCAATACAGTTATAGCATGATATAAAACTTGATCATAAACTATATGAAATATGATAATAGTCCTTACTACTATTTGTCTCTAGGGTATATTTCCAACAACCTATACCTGCCACGACGTGAGAAGACGGATTGTTTTCTTGGTTAGCTTGGCTGATTGTTGTGGCTACTACATGGATTAGTATTACTTTTGGTCTTAAACACTAATTAAGAACCATCACCTATTGGTCATTAGCGCATATACACTATTAAGTATGGGCTAATAAAATTGAGGGGGGTCGACCATTAGGGGCGGGTCTAGCCCCTGCTAGCCCCCTTGTCTCCGCCCCTGGTTGCTAATGCCACACTTGAGATCATATGGGTGCAGTCCTTATTGAGAGAGTTGGGAGTCACTCAAGATCATCATCCGGTCCTTTGGTGTGACAACATTGGTGCTACATATCTTTCATCTAATCCGGTATTACATGCACAAACGAAACATATTGAAGTTGACTATCACTTTGTCAAGGAACGTGTTGCAAAGAAGCTACTCCGTATCAAGTTCATCCCCTTCAAAGATCAACTTGCTGACATCTGCACGAAGCCTCTTCCATAGCCACAGTTTGTAGGTTGTAGGCGCAATCTCAATCTTCTGGATCCTAAGAAAGGTTGAGATTGAGGGAGAGGGTGTTAGACTCTGTATATGATAAGGAGTAGGAGTCCTATATGTAAACGTATTGTAACAAAAATTTGTTAGTCCTATTATATAAACTGACCCGGACCAGTAGATTGTTTGTCCCAATCTCATTGTTTTACAACTAGAAGGGTCTAGATACATTTATTTTAGAAAAATGCTAAAACATCTTATATTAGAACATAGAGTATTATTCAAGTGGAGGTGATGTGGTATTTCCACATGTGCAACATGTAAAAACTACTCATATAATTCGTCCACTCTCTTTTAACCTACATTGTAGACAACATTTCCCCCCATATTAATCTATCTATATTCTAGCTTTTACCAAACACAGAAAACAAAGTGGTGCTTCTATCTATTGGATGCCATTACTTTTAATGTAATTGGGAATGGTTAGTTATATAGTATTAAAAATGCATTAGTAGTTTGACTGATTTTTTTCTATGAGTAAAAGAGGACGGAGGGAGTACAAAAAAATTACAAAACATTGCACATCATGGATATGTAGGTTTCTTGTATGGTATGTGCAACGTGAATACTAGCGAAAGCACAATTGTCAGTCTAGTTCGACAAAAAAAAAACACTAGAAAATATGCAGCTACAATTTTGAAATGCCCAACTAATATAAGCTACTAAACACTTCATTAAATGAATATAAAAAACAATGAGTTCTTCCTGCATGAGAGCCTACTCCTCTCATTTTTACATGTTTCTCTCCTCCACATAGGCAGAAGTGTCACGCAGGCGAGCTATAATCTCTTTATTGTACTTGGTCTTATATTTGTGTTCAGAACTGTGCAAGTGCAACTAGATACAAGATTAAAGGGAAAATCTATCAGAGGCGCCGCACGGTCTGCTCTCTCGTGCGACCCGCTTTAGGATTCGCGGAAACCACCGAGCGATTACCTTCAAGGCTTCAACTCCCTCTCATCTTATCCTCTCCCTAACCTTATCCTCTCACAGTCGTTACCGACAACAGAACCACTGGGAGCAGCGCCGTGCCGGAGCGACACGAGCAAAGGAGACCGCTGCTGCCGAGCAAATAGCGGGGAGCCGCCGCCGGATGGCGCAAGGAAGAGGTGTCCGTCGTATCGCACGGGGAGACGCCCCCGCTGACGAGTGCTGAGTGCAGGGGCGAGGCTTTCATCCGGGGGGAGGCCGCCGTCGTCGACCGCATGGAGAAGCGCGCGAGAACGAGGAGCCGCTCGACTACCGCGGGCAGGCCTCCGTCGCGCGAGCACGCAGCAGGTCGCCGCCGCAGAGCACGGAGCATAGAGGCACGCGCGCCGACGAGCACATCGAGCCACTTCTGCGAGGAGTCTTGGACCAAAAGCTTCACCCAGGAGAAGAGTCCTGGACCTTGTGGTGGATTAGGCTGGTCGATGAAGAGCTCAACGGCGGGGAGTTGGGCGCGACGACAAATTAAAGCAGGACTTGACAGAGGAGCTCCCCGGCGGCCTAGAGACGTCGCCTGAAGCTTACGCCTCTGCCATGCCACAATTAATGTCGTTTTAACCTGGCAATCTGGCTCATTTAATCTGGTCATTAGGCTTATTTAATCTGGTGATTAGTATTCTTTTGCAACTATGACCCAATTAAGGCGGCAATTAGTCACGGTTGAACTTGGTAAGTTCTAGTTTATCTAGATCAGTTTTAGTGTATATGTTTATTTAGATTTGGAGTGAACCAACACATTAAAAAAAATGTCTAGATACATTCTTTTCACAAAACTAAAACATTTTATATCTTAAAACGGATGAAGTAGAAAATAATTATATGACAATTAGTAACAATTGAAATTCGCAAATTAGGCCTAATTAACCTTGACAGAAATCTGGCAGCTATGCCTAATTAATGTGGCAATTAGTATCAAATGAATCTAATTTATCTGGCCGCACGCGGTGCACTCTGGTGCGGCGCCGCGCGGTAGTCTGGTCCAAGATTAAATAACCAACAAGTAGTCATTAAATGCCAAATTATGAAATACCAAGTTCATCTGAAATAAAAAAATCAGGAACAATACCCTAGTAACCGGTTATATTCTTTTTACAAGTAAGAATCATGTACATGCGTTTTATCAAGCAGTTTTTCCGGAGAGTCACCGCCGCTGCTGCTGCTCCTCCTCTGTCCATGACGGTCACCGCTGCAGTTCAGCCGCTCCCTCGAGCAGCTTTGACATTGTGTTTGCCGACTCCGAGGCACACGCAGACGCAGAGTCCTTGCGCAAACCCGGTTCTCGCCGACCACCCTCCATTGGTATGTCCACCGCGGCTGATCACCCAATGGATGGTGGGTGCAAAAAAATATGATATCCCGAAATACCCTCCGACTGATTGTTTTTCATCAACCAAATTTTCCCTTTGGTGAAAAAAATACTACTCTATACTAAAACGTGTCTAGATACATGCGAATTTAGACAAATACAAGTCACTTATTTTTGGACGGAGGGAGTACTCCTTTTAGTCACTAATTAATCTGATCCACATGATATGCTAGTTGGAAGGTCCATATGTCGCCGTCCCTACGGTAAAGCAAACTTGAGTTGCACACTGTAGATATGTAAGGCTCACACGTGTAATATGTGAAACTTGCATATCTGGTTCTACATAAGAAGAAATCAGGAACGCAAAAAAAAAAAAAAGCCGGTTGCTCCTTTGGTGAACCCAGTTGCAGACAGATTTAGCGTTTGAAAGTGTGCAGGTACACATAACCTACCAGAAACTTAAATAAAAGAATGCTACAATATTAAAAGAAATGGAGATAAGTTAAACTTTATTATGTTAGAACGGTGAAACTGGATCTAAGATTAGAAACTATATAATAGCCAATAAATAACTAAATATAAACTGAAGAAAATAATAATTTGACCAGGTTCATAAATTAGAAAAAAATGTCGTAGTATCAGATACATTTTTCTAAGTAAGGGTAATGCATTTGGGAGATCCAAATATAGAAACAAATGGATCGAATGACCAATATGAAAATGTGCAAACAAGTGACAAACCAATTCACAATGATACCATAATAGCAGTCTCCAAAACACATATCTATCACATTGCAACACAAATTACCATCGAATATTGTTCCAAATAGAGTTGATAAAACTAATAGCACCATCCAAATCTCAGGCTTATTATAGACATATGCTAATTGAATAAAGAGGAGAACCACGACCTAATTGAAACTAATAACTAAGTTTAAGCTGCAGGATGTCTGGCTCTGACGGTGCCGGAGATGGATGGTCGGCTGGACCAGCTGGTCTAGTTGGGAGCGAAGAAGATCTCGGAGTCGAGCCTCTTGGAGCGGAACATCTTCTCCATCTCTGGCGTGGTGTTGAAGGCTGTCTCCAGCACCGCCGGCGAAATCGCCTTCCACACGGACGTCTTCCCTGCCAAGTGGCTAAAGATCGGGCTGCAACATTGATTTTACATCATGCATCAGAAAACATAATCAAACAGATCGACCGATATGAATTAAAGAGATCAACAAGAAAAGAACAAAATGTATGAGACATGTACGTACTTCGGGGTGGTGATAATGGAGAACCACTCTAGGCCAGTGTCATCGGCGATCTTGGAGACGACGAAGAACCTGGGCACGATGAAGAGGCAGCCTCCCTCGACGCGAGTCTCGAGCACGCGGGTGCCGTCGATGCCGACGACCTGGACGCGCCCGCTGCCACGGACGATGTAGGTGACCTGGTACGCGGAGTCGCAGGAGAAGCCCGGCGAGCACATGGAGTGGCCGTCGATCCTGACTAGATCGGCACCCAGGCCGACCTCCTTGACGAGCGGCAGGTTAGCGGTGTTGAGCACCACGACGCGGCCGCCACCGGGGATGTCCACGTCCAGCGGCGCCTCAAGGCAGTTGAGCACCATGCCATCGCGGTCCTCAGGGCGCGGCTCGGGCATCTTGTGGCCTTGGGGGATCTTGACGATGCCTGACCCGGGCTGCGTGGAGACGATCTTGGCGGCGGAGTCCTGGTCGAGGTCCCACGCGCGGGCGACGAACTCGGTAGAGAAGCCGGTGAAGATGCCGGTGGCGCCGGTGAGCTGGAAGTTGGTAAACTTGCCGTTGACGTGGCCCTTGGAGGTGTCGCCGAGGAAGAGCACGACGAGCTCGGCAGAGGAGTCCTGGGCGTTGTGCCACCAGGTGACGGCGCCGAAGGGGAGCGCGAGGGTGTCGCCGGTCTTGATGGGGATGACCTTCTCCTTGGCGGCCTCCGGGAGGACGACGCCGCAGGCGCCGGCGCCCTGGAGCACGTAGGCGACCTTGGCGGAGTCGGAGTAGCTCGGCATGGAGAAGCCGCCCGCGGCGAGGTGGAGCTTGGCGGCGCCGATGGAGGCCGCGCCGAGCATGGGCAGGTCGGCCGGGGACCAGTCGTAGTAGGCACCGCCCTCGCCGCCGTACGCCTTGGCGGGCATCTTCGGGGACAGGTCCATCGACATGACCTCAGCGATGGAGCTGCGCTGCACCATTGTTGCGTCGAGATGAGATTGGACTAGGTGCGAGGGAAGAAGGATGATGATGAATGAGATGGAGAGGATGGTGCGAGAGGCCGTGTATTTATAGGTGCGGCCGGGTTGAACGATAACTAGCTAGTTTGTTGGAGCTAACAAACCAACTGATTATCGATCCCCGTTGAATCGATCATGGCTATCCCGTTTTACGAGTGATTCAGTACCGAACTCGTTGATAATTACCTTCTGTTGGTCTGATAGGGTTAAGATATGGATGATGGATTACTATCTAGTTTGTTTAATATGTTTATTTTTGTTGATTGAAGAATATACGACATAATATGTTGACGAACGTTGAGCATGATTGGGGTATTTATTTGGGGCTTTGGGTCTGGGAAAAACTACGGAGTAGGTGATGGGCCGGGATTCTTCTGGCGTGGATGGGCTTTCAGTTGAGGGCTGAGTAGGTGAACAAATTTGTTACACTCAGAAAAAAAGAAAAGAGTGCACGACACGCTGCTATTCGCAATACCTAGGAAACTAGGGTTTCACCTACCACTCCGGCGATCGGCGATCACCGGGGAGAGGGCTCGAATTCCACGTCTCCCGATCGACCAGTTTCTCCTCCTCCTGCGATCCAGCTGCTCGGGCTGACCCAGGGGCCGATGAGTTCGGCTTCCTGACCTTGGCAGTTTTGATTTGCGGAGGGTTCTGATGGAGGCGGCAAAGGATGAGGGCGAAGCTAGCGAGACGGCGAAGGGGAAGGGATCAGAGCCATCGCTGGAGGAGCTGCTCTAGAGTTTGAGCCTAAAGGGGGAGGACATCGAGGGGCTTGTGGGTTCAAAATATTTGGTGCAGTCGCTGAAGGAGGAGGCTAAGTGGATGGCTGTGATGCGCCTTCTCACCACAAATCCTTTCAGTTCCGCTTCACTAAAGAAGACGATGAGATTCGCGTGAGCACCGACAAAGGAGGTGATCTTTCGAGATGTGGAGGAAACCCGGTTTTTGGTGCAGGCTAGCTGTTTAGGCGACTGGAAGAAGATCACAGAGAAGGGGCCTTGGCTCTTCCATGACCATGGTTTGCTGATAGAGAAGTACGATGGCAGTTGCAGTGCAAAGTCGGTGGAATTGTACAGGATTCAAGCCTGGGTGCGGGTTCAGGATGTCTCGGAGCTATACCAGAAGAGACAACTGCCAAGGATGCTCTTTCTAGAATCGTTTGACCTCCATCAAAACCAGGATGCTCTTTCTAGAAAGAGAAAACATGTAGTTGAAGAAGGACATAAAAAAAATATTGCAAGACAAGGACATGTTAGAAGAAAAGAAGATGCACGTGGTTGATATCGTGTATGCGCATAAGATAAAGGCAGAAGTAGATAGGTTGAAGATTAAGAGAATCAGAAAATTTGGCCTAGAAAAAGATACCGGTCTACGACATGCAACAACTTGCATTGTAATATTAGTAGCAATTGCAATTGCGAATTTAGGATCATGTAGATGTATGTAATATTTTATTGTGTTAATGTAATATAATATATGTCTTAATGAATATTTAATACACTAATCATTAACTTTTGTGAATAAACCTATATTTTAATCACCAATCATCATTAATTTGTATGCCGTCAAATATGTGCCAAACACGGCAGATTAATGCGCCGCACCTTACCTTTACATAGTACTAATATGTAGCATGGCGCATTGTCTGTGGTGCCGTGATAGCTCTAGCTCTGTGGATAGTGATGTGTCAAGCCAAAAAATAGCTATCTAAAGTTTTTTCCCAACGCAGTTATCTTTAGAGGATTTTTTGGCCACGCTAGCACGAGCACAGCGACTAGGCATGTGTCTCAGAGCTTATAAGCGTCAGGCCATGCGATACATGTTGTAGTAATATGCCTCGCGTATGAGTTGTCTCTCTTTTTTCCACGCAGGAATGTGAGCTACCGCACATATAAGCTGAAGCATTTTTTAAGGAATATGAACTACCGCACACAGAAGTGAAGTGGTTTTGCGCTAGTGGACGGTGAATACAAAGTGTTGTCTGTTCGGTTTTGGCTGCTACCTATTCGGTTTATCTACCAGTTGTTCCTTTCAGCTCCTGTCGCCGCATGAGAGAGATCGCTCCTCTTTTTAGATACGCCACAACACACTTCGGCTCTAGTTGCGGAGCATTGTACAATCTTAAGGTCTTCCCAACCCATCTTGTGGCGTGCATCGCAAACTGAGATGTAGGCCTCCGGAACCCCACCTATTGTGATTTTGTATGGGAGAGGCGATATGATTTTTGGAGAGCGCTACGGCGCGACTACTAGTTTCATCATGGACTCCTGCATGGATACTGACAACTTCTTTCTTGACACCTACGACCTCTTCGACGACATGGCTGGTGCAAACACCAACGTCAACGCAAGCGGTTCCTCCTCTGCACCATAAGTGATCTCCCATCTTATTCAAATCATATTTCATCATCTGCAAATTATGTCTCACATATTATGCGTAGCAATATGTTTAGACTTGCTACTTACCATCTATCTGTTTGATCCCATGACTACTTTTATTTCTATATTACTCGTCTTATTTTATCTACTGCTTTTATAGACTAATTCATATGATAAATTGCTCGTCCGAACCGATGCCTAACGAGCAGGTTAGGACAGCCCCCGCGCTACCTAATGGGCGTTAATGGCGGTTACCCAATACTACAGCGGTTACCCAATACTGCCACGTTAGTCTGGCTGGTGGCCCTGTGGTGTCAGAAAAGTTAGTTAGCGAGGCTATGCGACCGGCTCAGCGATTTTTTGCAATAGCAAGCCCCAGACCATGTGGTGATTTGTCAGAAATCTGAATCGCAATGTTTTTTGCCACGTCTGACCCAAATGTCTTGGGTCTTTGCAATTTTCTCGACGGCGTGGAATTGCGGCCCGCTTATACTTGTCCATTTGTTCCCCTATAACAAAGTTTGTTATTTTGTTTACATGATACGAATTCTGATAGTATTTACTTAATATTTTCAGGTTGACATGATATGATCTTCATTCACAAATTTCATCTAACAGTATTTTCAAAACCTTGTGAGCACCAAACCAATGCCATGGTAATTTTGGGATGGACGCCCAAGCAGAGTCATCTAACAGTATTTTGAAAACCTTGTGAGCACCAAACCAATGGCATGGTAATTTTGGGATGGACGCCCAAGCAGACTCATCTAACACAGTATTTTGAAACCCTTGTGAGCACCAAACCAATGCCATGGTAATTTTGGGATGGACGCCCAAGCAGAGTCATCTAACAGTATTTTGAAAACCTTGTGAGCACCAAACCAATGGCATGGTAATTTTGGGATGGACGCCCAAGCAGACTCATCTAACACAGTATTTTGAAACCCTTGTGAGCACCAAACCAATGCCATGGTAATTTTGGGATGGACGCCCAAGCAGAGTCATCTAACAGTATTTTGAAAACCTTGTGAGCACCAAACCAATGGCATGGTAATTTTGGGATGGACGCCAAGCCGACTGATCTAACACCGGATATCGAAAGCCTTGTGAGCACCAAACCAATGCCATGGTAATTTTGGGATGGACGCCCAAGCAGAGTCATCTAACAGTATTTTGAAAACCTTGTGAGCACCAAACCAATGGCATGGTAATTTTGGGATGGACGCCCAAGCAGACTCATCTAACACAGTATTTTGAAACCCTTGTGAGCACCAAACCAATGCCATGGTAATTTTGGGATGGACGCCCAAGCAGAGTCATCTAACAGTATTTTGAAAACCTTGTGAGCACCAAACCAATGGCATGGTAATTTTGGGATGGACGCCCAAGCAGACTCATCTAACACAGTATTTTGAAACCCTTGTGAGCACCAAACCAATGCCATGGTAATTTTGGGATGGACGCCCAAGCAGAGTCATCTAACAGTATTTTGAAAACCTTGTGAGCACCAAACCAATGGCATGGTAATTTTGGGATGGACGCCCAAGCAGACTCATCTAACACAGTATTTTGAAACCCTTGTGAGCACCAAACCAATGCCATGGTAATTTTGGGATGGATGCCCAAGCAGACTCTGAAGCTGGTTTCTATCGCGAAAGAGTGAACGCTGTAGCCGGTTTCTTAGAGTAGATGTTGTATTAGGCCTCGCAGGCAAGTATGTATTGAGATAGATGACACATAGGATAAAAATACCTCTTGTAGAGATGATGCAGAGTTGGATTACAAATCGGTGCACCCTCTAGTTTTGTCAAACTTGGAGATGCATCGGGACGATAGCATGTATATCGAATGTGTGAAAACAATGACAGCACAACATTACTTGAGGTTTGGCAAGGAAGAATCCGATGGTGATGAACACCAGTAGCAGCAGGGACGTCGATAAAGTAGTGCGATGACGATACACCAGCCATGATAGACGAGTACGGTTTTCACATGCGCCGATCGCGAGGCCAGAACTTATGCATCCGGACCCGAGCCTCGAAGCAGAATCGATCATCATTTTGGGATCGAGTTAACAAAATCCAGGACGTTTGATTACACACTACGAACTCAGCGGAAAACTAACACGGCAACAGATGAATGAACACTCAGAAGGGTATCAGCCTATCAGGTGACATCACATGTTTCCCAAAAAAAAGATGACATCATGTAACTAGGGGAAAATTTTCAGTTCTAAAACATCTCAGCCTTTGTGTAGTTGTGTGCATGCATGCACTTATGGGTAAAAATAAGTACGTCGTAGTTCAATAAATAGGTACGAGTATTCGCAAACTTGTCTAGCAAACCAAAATCCACACCATTAAAGTGATCGATCTACAACACCAAAACGTATGTGCAGACCAATCCTAAATCGACTCGATAGGAAATTCCTTTCACGAAAATACCTAATTGTATAATTCCTAACATTGACGCCTCATTTAGCGCCAATGGGACGGCATGCAGGGCACTATCCTAAGCGGCAGAGTGCGCCCGGATGTACTCGACGGCACCACCGCCATCGGACAAAGCCGCACCCGATGGACTGGTCGTATCATCGGCGACGTCACCCTTGTAGTCAAGACTGTCGTCGTCGTAGATGTCCCACCACTTCTTCACAAGCATGTTGATGTCTTCACGGTCCATGTTCGCCTCCTCGCCGGTGAACCTCCATGGCTTGGAACCCTGCATGCGTCGTCGTTACATGGGAACATCGATTCCATGATCACATGAAAAAATATGACTAAATTAACTGTTTTCAACGAAGATGACAAGGACAACACACCGCAACACAGTAGTGGATTGCCTTGACCTTTGCGAGTTCGACGTTCTGGGGGTGCCTCCAGAGTATGGCCAGAACAAGGTTATACACGTTCGGGATGGGCTTGTAGACGTCATTGAAGAACATGTTGAGGAAGTCCTGCTCGGCGAACAGAGTCGGATCGGTGATGACTAGCTTGTCGAGGAGGGCCTTGGCGGTGGCGAGGCTGGGTTCGTGGACAAACATGCCAGCGTTGAAGTAGAGCGGCGGCGGGGGCACACCAAGGTCGTGCTCAGGTCATGCGACCCTATCGGGGCACTGTTGGCAGTAGCCGATCTTGTACTGCGGCGTGTGGCTCCACGTCTTCTCGCAGAAGCAATCCTTGACGGCGTAGAAGCTACCCGCCTCCAGGTCGAACAAGTGGTCAATGTTGTCGTACACCTGGATATCCGCGTCGAGATACACCATCCTCTCATACTCAACAAACTACACCACACAGATATCACCATAGTCAACAAAGAAACATCAATGCAAGAAGAAATAGAATAACAGATCAACTAGCAGTAAGTACCTTCCAGATTAACAAATTTCAAAAACTAATAATGAACAAATCAACATCTACCGATCCAAGAAAAGAGGTCAAGAAGAAGGAAGTGTGTACCTCCAAGATGCGGAGCTTGGAATAGTTGATGACGTAGTAGGCCTTGGCGAACTGGGTTTGGCTCTCCGGCGGGTAGACTGGCTTGATCTCACGGACAACGCAACCCTGATCAAGCAGGGTGCGGCGGTGCGCCTCAGGTACATCGGGGAGCACGGCAACCACCAGCGGGTAGGCCGACTTGACGGCGCGGAGTCCCTTGGCCAGGCCGACCACACCCTTCCAATAGTCACCGGAGCCGGCGAGGAAAGTCACATACGCCCCTTTCGCCGGCGCCTCCTTGGCCACGACAGCATTGACCGTCGGAGCCATTGCTCTAGCGATCGATCTCTTTCCTTGTTTCCTGCTTGCAACCTACGTACGATGGATGATGTGTTCTGTGCGTTTGGTGGATTGGGGTGGTGCCGAAGCTTGCCCTTATATAGGCCACGGATGGATGGACGGGGGTGAGTTGCGAAGAAATTCTTAATTGATTACCCGTTGATTTTAGTTTCCATTTTAACCCAGATGCCTCCCTTTTTACTCGTCATAGGCCGGATTTGCTGGGATTTTTTGATTATGACCGAATTTCGTACATGTCCTGCCTTATACTTCTCCTTGTAAGACGTGATTTGGCCATTAACTTGGTACTATTCCCTTTTATCACAGGATTCCTAGCATCTGAGCGGTATATTCCCTTTCGCTGCTAGTACGATATTAATTGGCATGTAACATTGGTATCCGGAATTTGGCGAGACATTACGTTGAAATAATAGTAATAAAAAGAAGGAGCCCTACCTAGGTAGCTAGCTAATTGCACCGACCTCTCAACCGACCTCAAGAGCCTTTCCTTTTTATTGTGTAATCAACCCGCGACCAATCAAAAATCAAATTTTCACGTGATAGCCAACTGAGACATAGTAATGTGGTTTAGCTATGGGAACTAGTACGCGTCCCCCGGGGAGGTCCTGTGACGCCATGTGTCCCTAAAAAAAAGTCTAAATCCCGATTTTGCTACACCAAGCCCTATTTCTGCTATAAATTGTCCCACTTTTGCTATATGTAGGAAAAAATTATTTGCTCACGAGACAAAATAAAAAAGACAGATCTCGCCAGAGACCTCGCCGGACACTTTGTAGCAAAAAGTTTGTTCTAATGTTGCAAAATGCACTTCCCAGAGACTTTCGTCGGGAGACCTTGCCGGAGACATTGTAGCAGAAACTTTGTGTTATTGTAGCAAACACTAGTAGAAAAAGGATCTTTGGTCTACCACCCAAATGCCATTGGTCCCGGTTCGGTTCCGTAATCGGGACCAATTTTAGGCACCGGTCCCGGTTCATGCCGCCTGGGCATTGGTTCCGGTTCATCTCTAAGCTACGGTCCCGGTTCGTGGCTTGAACCGGGACCAATGCCCCAGCGACGCACACATGGCGCTCTGCGGAGCATTGGTCCCGGTTCTTGCCACGAACCGGGACCAAAACCCCCTCGACGGTCACTCGATGGACACGTTCCCAATCCGGGACAGAGATCTAAATCGAGGCAGAAATTGATCTAAATCACAAGTTCTTCCATAAATTAATCGAGATAGAGATCTAAATGGAGGCATTTCATTAATTCAACCATAAATTCTTCCTAAACAAACGTGCGATTTCACATCCTACATTAATTCAACCACTAGTCATCAATTTCATTTCCGATGTCGCTATCCTCCGAGCTGCCGGCTTCCTCGTCATTGTCGTCGGACGGAACCTACATGATTTTCACATTGTTCGCGAGACGGAGCACCTCTTCGCGGCGAGCGGCAGCGATGACGGTGTACTTGGTTCGTCCAGGGACGGACCAGAACCTCTCCCGCCCTTCTTGGTTGCGGAGATCCCGGTGCACCACGCGCCCGTAAACGATGCGGTTGCCAATCTTGACCTTCCGCTCCTTCTTGAACATCGCCGGCCAGTACGGGCTGGCCACCGCGTACCGGGGCAACGCCCTCTTCCATGCGGGCATCTGGCGGCAGTGCGCCGCGATTTCGCTCTCCATCTCAACTCCACCGGGGACGAGGAGCGGAGCCACCGGCACCCCCCCATAGCTGATGCGCCATTTGTAGGGCACCGTCGCGGCCGGCGGTGCGAGGATGTCGAAGTGCGTGAACATCACCGCCTCGTAAAAGTTCAGCGCGGGTATCTCCATGGCGACACGGTGGAGATTGGAGAGGGAGGTGATGGACGACGAAGCGACGGCGCGGTGGAGATTGGAGAGGCAGGGAATGGATGACGAAGCGACGCGCTGTGGCGCCTCCTATTTGTACACGAGGACGACGAAGCGACGGGCGGAATATCCAAGGGGCATTGGTTCCGGTTCATGCCACGAACCGGGACCAAAGCCCCTCCCCTCAACGCACACGTGGCGCTCTGCAGAGCATTGGTCCCGGTTCATGCAATTTTTCAAGTTTAATATTTTTCCTTGCAACTATGACACATAATATGACACCACGCGAAGGTTTCACGTTGTTTGGATCGTTTTTGAATTTGTTATGCCTGTTTCAAACTATATTCAAAACGACGGGCATGAAGCTTCTTAGCCCGGGGCTGAGCCTCACTGAACTTGAAGTGGATCTCTGATCAAATAGCATGTTGTGAACCTATAAATGATTTTTAGAAAATTCACAAGCATTATATCATGTACTTGTAGTTCAAATATAGGCAACCTCCTACCGATTCGGTATGAATTTTTCTTTTTCATGAGGGATGGACGGGAAGGTTCCAGATACACCGGTTGGGAAATTGTCCATCTAAGGTGGTCTAGTATTTTTGAAAAATGGGTTGGTACCAATGCCAAACTTTAATTTGGTGGTTGCTTCACAGAACACCCCGATTTTGGCACCTCAAAAATAGAAATTGGCTTTTTCATGCGTCGAAAAGGATAACTTCTTCCTGCAACATCGTAAGCCATCCCAAGATACACATGCGTGCACAATATGGGCACATTATCACAAACTATGTCCTGATTCTAGCCATAACATTGGTGGTTTGACCTAAATGCCATGAAACCTCGAACATGATAGGTCATTTTGTAAAGGATTTTTTATAATGTTTGCATTTTTCAAGTTCAATATTTTTCCTTGCAACTATGACACATAATATGACACCACGCGAAGGTTTCACGTTGTTTGGATCGTTTTTGAATTTGTTATGCCTATTTCAAACTATATTCAAAACGACGGGCATGAAGCTTCTTAGCCCGGGGCTGAGCCTCGCTGAACTTAAAGTGGATCTCTGATGAAATAGCATGTTGTGAACCTATAAATGATTTTTAGAAAATTCACAAGCATTATATCATGTACTTGTAGTTCAAATATAGGCAACCTCCTACCGATTCGGTATGAATTTGTCTTTTTCATGAGGGATGGACGGGAAGGTTCCAGATACACCGGTTGGGAAATTGTCCATCTAAGGTGGTCTAGTATTTTTGAAAAATGGGTTGGTACCAATGCCAAACTTTAATTTGGTGGTTGCTTCACAGAACACCCCGATTTTGGCACCTCAAAAATAGAAATTGGCTTTTTCATGCGTCGAAAAGGATAACTTCTTCCTGCAACATCGTAAGCCATCCCAAGATACACATGCGTGCACAATATGGGCACATTATCACAAACTATGTCCTGATTCTAGCCATAACATTGGTGGTTTGACCTAAATGCCATGAAACCTCGAACATGATAGGTCATTTTGTAAAAGATTTTTTATAATGTTTGCATTTTCAAGTTCAATATTTTTCCTTGCAACTATGACACATAATATGACATCACTCGAAGGTTTCACGTTGTTTGGATCGTTTTTGAATTTGTTAAGCCTATTTCAAACTATATTCAAAACAGCGGGCATGAAGCTTCTTAACCCGGGGCTGAGCCTCGCTGAACTTAAAGTGGATCTCTGATGAAATAGCATGTTGTGAACCTATAAATGATTTTTAGAAAATTCACAAGCATTATATCATGTACTTGTAGTTCAAATATAGGCAACCTCCTACCGATTCGGTATGAATTTGTCTTTTTCATGAGGGATGGACGGGAAGGTTCCAGATACACCGGTTGGGAAATTGTCCATCTAAGGTGGTCTAGTATTTTTGAAAAATGGGTTGGTACCAATGCTAAACTTTAATTTGGTGGTTGCTTCACAGAACACCCCAATTTTGGCACCTCAAAAATAGAAATTGGCTTTTTCGTGCGTCGAAAAGGATAACTTCCTCCTGCAACATCATAAGCCATCCCAAGATGCACATGTGTGCACAATATGGGCACATTATCACAAACTATGCCCTTATTCTAGGCATAACATTGGTGGTTTGACCTAAATGCCATGAAACCTCGAACATGATAGGTCATTTTGTGAAGGATTTTTTATGATGTTTGCAATTTTTTAAGTTCAATAATTTTTCTTGCAACTATGACACATAATATGACACCACGCGAAGGTTTCACGTTGTTTGGATCGTTTTTGAATTTGTTATGCCCATTTCAAACTATATTCAAAACGGCGGGCATGAAGCTTCTTAACCCGGGGCTGAGCCTCGCTGAACTTAAAGTGGATCTCTGATGAAATAGCATGTTGTGAACCTATAAATGATTTTTAGAAAATTTACAAGCATTATATCATGTACTTGTAGTTCAAATATAGGCAACCTCCTACCGATTCGGTATGAATTTGTCTTTTTCATGAGGGATGGACGGGAAGGTTCCAGATACACCGGTTGGGAAATTGTCCATCTAAGGTGGTCTAGTATTTTTCAAAAATGGGTTGGTACCAATGCCAAACTTTAATTTGGTGGTTGCTTCATATAACACCCTAATTTCGACACCTCAAAAATGGAAATTGGCTTTTTCGTGCGTCGAAAAGGAAAAATTCCTCCTGCAACATCCTAAGCCATCCCAAGATGCACATGTGTGCGCAATATGGGCACATTATCACAAACTATGCCCTGATTCTATCCATAACATTTGTGGTTTGGCCTAAATGCCATGAAACCTCGAACATGATAGGTCATTTTGTGAAGGATTTTTTTATGATGTTTGCAATTTTTCAAGTTCAATATTTTCCTTGCAACTATGACATATAATATGACACCACCTGAAGGTTTCACGTTGTTTGGATTGTTTTTGAATTTGTTATGCCCGATTAGAACCATATTCAAAACAGCGGGGATGAAGATTCCTAGCCCGGCTTCTTAGTTAATGAAATATGCAAAAAAATAGTTAATGAATTTTTAATTGAAAATGGTATAAATGTTAATAATTTGAATAGGTGGAATAATTCTTTTATAATTCAGAAAAAGGTTTTGAACACCCCGTTTTCCAAGTTATGCAATAAATATTTGTTAATTGAAAATAGTAAAATTTTATAGTTAAAATAAAATATTTGTAAACAGAAAATTGTTTTTGATTAGTTATTTAAATTGAAGCACTTTTTCTGTTGAAAGTTTTTTCAAATTCCAAATAAATAATCATCTTAAATTGAAACATCTTGTTAATTAAAGAAGAAAACAAATTTGAAAATAGCAGGAAGACCAAAAGTTTGGGCAAAATCTGAAAAACGGGTCAAAGATCCCGATTCGTCCTACGAACCGCGACTAATGACCCTGGGTGCGCGCGCGCACGTGGCGGCCCCAGGAACGCTCCACCCCAAGCCTGTGGTCCCGGTTCAGCCCATCAACCGGGACCAATGCATCAAAGGTCCCGTTTGATGCGATGAACCGGGACCACTGGTCCTGGGTGCACGCGCGCACGTGGCGGCCCCAGGAACGCTCCACCCCAGGCTATTTGTCCCGGTTCATCCCATCAACCGGGACCAATGCATCAAAGGTCCCAGTTGATGCGATGAAACGGGACCAATGGCATGTATAGTATATAGCGCCGGCCCTTCTTCCTTCCCAACTCCCGAAATCGCAGAGCACATTGACGCGCGGCTAAGGAAATTTGCGGCAGAGCCAATTCACGCCGTCAGGCTGCCCAAATCCAGAGCTGATTCATGCCGTCGACGCCTGCCGTCGCCACACCACCACCATCGACGGCCGGAATCGAGACGCTCTCCTCTGGCCGGAATCGAGCCCGAAGTCGTCACCTTCCCGAGCTTCGGCCGCCGTCGATTCACCTCCGTCCGGCCTCCCCTTGCTTCCCCGACACCTCCATCTCAACCCCGGTGAGATTCCGGTGCCCATGCACCTCTCCATCATCTCCCTCGTGCTCTGGTTCGTGCTGCCGACGATGACCACCGAGCGCTGCCGCCAAACCTCGTTGGTGTCATCGCTCCGACGACCTCTTGCAACCAGCGCCGCCACTTTCTGGTTCCCCGCGATGAGACACGTCCAACGCGCCCACCGCGTGTCCAGGCGCGCACGGGATCGATGGATCCGTGCTCGACCTAGGAGCAATGGCGTCGATGACGTCAGGCTGACGTCATTTCTCTTTTTTTCTTTTAGTTAAATCTTTTCTATAATTGTTTTATTAATTGAAAATGCTGACAGGTGTGTCCAGAAGTCAGGTTTTATTCTTTTTGGATTTTTTTTGAAATTAATAAAAGTCTGACATGTGGGACCAGATGGAAAATAATTTTAATAATTCCAAAAATGTTTATTTATTTAAAAATTGTTTAAAAATGGATTAAAATTAGGAAAAATCATAACTAATTCATTTTATATCAAAAAAATGTATATAATATATCAAAATGTTCAGAAAAATGATCTCTACCTTTTAAAAATGTAAGCATTCATATTCATACAACTTTGAACCTTACTTTACATAGAGGAACACCGACACCGCCTCAGTACCATGGGCTCGATGGTTTGTCCACCTAGGGCATTCCGAACCCATTTAGAAAATAAGTGCATAGTGTTTTGTATTATTTGCATTATAGTAACTTGCAAATCTTAATTTTTAGATACTATGGATCCAACACACTAAGATACTATGAATCCAGAACATCAGGAAAAAACATCCTCCACGGAATGATCTGCGAAAATGAATTTATCGATGTCGATGTCAACAAGAAGTTTCCGAACGAATCCGGTGAGGGAGATGAGTCTCTCAACCGAGAAGACCGATCCGGTGAGGTAGAAGGCAAAGCCTGGGATGGGGGAGAAGCCGCCGAGGGAGAAGGCGACGGCTCCGGCAGAACCTTAAATCCCGCAAACTCCGGCGAGGTGTATATATGTATTTTTAATTAAAATGCTGATGTCTATATATATACATGCATATATTAACACTCTTTCTTCTTTTAGCCCTCCGGATCGAGAACTTATTTCGTAAGAACGAAACGAGGCCCAACAAAAAAGTTGGATGACACTGTGAGGTATAGGATCGAAGTGGTCAGTGTAGACGGCGAACCGCAAGCTCCCGGCGATGTCGCTAAAATTTTTGTCAAGCAATGCGGAGTTCTTGTGAGGGAATACATCCCGATCACCATGCAAGAATGGAATCGGCCAAGCGGCGGTGGAGTCCCGTATGTCGGCGACATCGCCAAAGATAAGCTTTTTGACAAGCTCATGATTAATATCCTCCTGCCAAGGCCTGATGTGAATCCAGATGAGAAGGAGAGAGCAAAAATGGAGCTTGTGCAAAGAGTCAAGAAGTTTGCTCTCATCAAGATGGCCAATGCATTCAAGAACTAGAAGAAGAAACTCTACAATAACTTTGTCAAGGTAGAGAAGACTCCGGATTTCAATCAAGGCGGCTATGCTAAGTTAAGACACCAGCGGGGTGATTTTGTGAAGTACAAGACATCGGAGAAAGCTTTGGAAAGGTCTAGAATAAACGGAGAATGCTGCTAAGAAAGTGTACCATCATAATATGGGGCCTGCTGGCTACGCCGATTGCATGCCTAAGTGGGATGTACTTAAGGTCAATTACATTGCTGATGGGATCAGACCAGAGCCCACAGCATGGACACCACGGGCGAGAAACTGGTTTTACGGCCATGGGGGCACGTTGGATGAAGAAGGGAGTGCAATATATAATCAGAAACATAAAGATCATCCCCTACTGCCCATCAACGATATTAGAAATGCAGTAGATGATGTTGCAGCGGGACGGTTCGTTCCCGATAGAGAGAACGGCGAGCTCACATGCGCCCTTAAAAATCCTGAACACAAAGGACGAGCACGAGGCACACCAGGCTCCAAGTCGTGGAATGTTGCCTTCCCCGCGGAAATGAAGAGATATCCCGATAAAAGCCATCAGAGGAGAAATGAAAGGGAGGCAGCTGAGAAAGCGTCTGCTGCAGACCGGTTGCGTAATGTAGAAGAAGCATTAAAGCGGCACCAGGATCAACTCGATAGACTTATCCAGCAAGGTATTAGAGGCCAATATCAGTGGCACGTGGTAGAATCTACATTCGATGGTACCGACGCCCTATCGAATAAGAAAAGCAGCGTCTCTTCCACGCAGCTTCAGGATGTTGATGATGATGCACCGACGATGGCTCCTCCTAAACGCTACCTAGTGGATGATATCACGGAGAGCGCACCTTGTGAGCTAAAGGTGCAAGTTATGAACTTAAGGGTGACAACAGAGGTCGGCATGGCGGTACCAATTGCGCCTAACCCAACTTGGCATTGCAGACCGGTTCCAAAAGGGTACGCTATCGTCATGGTGGATGATGTGAAGCAAGATTTTGAGGAGCTGAAGCTGGACCACCCTGTAGGGGAAGATATGGACCTGACTGAACTAGGAGAAGCCAAAGGGGGGACTATTGTATGGCCAAAGGAGCACATCGTGCTTCTAAATTATGTGCCGCCAAGGCCACCCACTCCTCAGAGCAGCAATCCACCTTCGCCGCCACCTCACCATTCTCCAGTGCAACCGTTGCCTTCACCGCCTCACCACTCAGCGCAGCCGTCTCCATCGCCGCCGCGTCAGCCGTCTCCGTCCCCTGAGCCTTAGAGACAAAAGCATAAGTATACTAAGAGGGGAAGCACCAGCAGCAGCAACAAGAGCACGTTCTAATCATCGAAACATAAGCTATCGCCCCTCCCAAGAGTACCTCATAAGAATATGAAGAAGCTACCTTGCGAGAAGACAGATGAGGAAATTGCTGTGGCCGTAGCTGCCCATTATGAAAAGTGGAAGATTGACATGGCTAACAAGAAAAAGCCGATAAAGCCATTCTTCCCAGTCACCACAGAAGATAAAGCCAAAGCAGCCACGCTTAAGATTCAGCTTCACCAACCCATAGTGCTCACATCATACTATAATCGCTCTATTACGAGGTCAGCTGAGGCAAAGGAGCAGAGAGTCAGGAAAGAAGTTTCCTAGCTCGGACAACAGAAAAATCAATCGATCGAACCGCTCAAAGTGTACAATCCCAATGAGTGGAGACCCTAGGAGCGGCATGATCCGAACATTGATCCGGAGTTTATTCAACTGTACGGAGAAAAGGCCAACTTATATGGACTATCTATTACTGAGTACATGAGCCGTATGGATGAGTTCGAGGGGTACAAACAAATAGCATACATATACCGGCACAGGGCTCCTCTCGTCAAACCCGAGTTAGTCAAAGATCTACCAACAAAAATGCAAAGATTGCATAACTGGTACATGCAAGCCTCTTCTGAATCCAAAAACTGGATCTATGCTGGATATAAACACCACCATTACGGTCATGGAGATGGCTTGCTACTGATTGAATTTCAAGAATTATTTCAGTTTTACAAACAAGACACCCTCGACAAAACTGTCGTCAGTGCCTATTGTTTGTAAGTATTATTAATTTCTATAATTAAGTCTTTCTATCACAGCTCATTCATTGCTTGTATAATCTTAATCATCACTATACTAATTATATATGCAGAATGAAGATTCTTGAATGCAACAAAGGACAAATCTATGACCTTGGGTTTGTTGACTACAATTTCGTTCATGAAGTTACTCTAAAAACAAAACCCAAAGAGACAGAGGATAACTTGGTACAAGCATTGACGTATTTCGGAAACAGAAGGGAAATACTATTTCCTTACAACGCTGGGTGAGTGTTACTGTCTTGTACATATTCTATTTTCGCTTACTCGATGTTAAGCGTATAATTGACTCGTGTTAGATTTTGTTAGTGTGTCCAGCTTCTACTATATTCTCTTAATCATTACTGTTGACCAAGGAGTAGTAAAAGTCATGGACTCGAAACGCACACCTTTAGAAAAGTGGGCAAACATGCAGGAATTCCTCCAGAAGGCTTGGAAACGGTTCACCACCAACACTAGGGGTGTTTGGAAGCTAAAGCTTACATTTCAACCATTGACTGTAAGTACTACTTTCTAGATCCACACATCTCTTTGATTCTAGTTTCAATACCACCACTATCATGCTTGATTATTATTTTGATTGAACTCCGTTCTCGTAAAGTGCTTGAGGCAGGAAGCCGGGAATAACTTATGTGGATACTATTTGTGCGAGTTCATTCGCCAGACGACCAAAGAGAAGGGCGCAGACTGGAACATCAAAAAAGTGGAAGTACGATAAACAATAATCATAACTTTATTTTATTACCACCAATTGTGTTTAATTTCATTCGTATATATTGATTCCCTTCTTTAAATTAGATCGAACGGATACGGGACGGTCTTCGATCACAAGAACGCGTGCAAGCAATTCAAGAGGAAATTGCCGGATTCTTATTAGAACACTTCATAGATCCGAAAGGAGAATACTATTACCCGGTTCATTTGGAAGGGTGTGTAAAAAATAAGATGTAAATAAATTAGATCAAATTCGTGTGAGTACCATTTGTAATTAATATGTTTCTACCAAGCACGACAGATGAGACGGTGTATAATATATTCATGACCATGATGTGTAATATATATACATATATTGTGGTTTCATTATTGATGTATATATGTAGTACCATTAAATTGAATACAAAACACCAAATAAATAAATGAAAAAAACAAAACCCTGCCGCGGTACAAAATAACCTGAAATGCAGAGACCAACGATCCCGGTTCGTGCCACGAACCGGGACCAATGATCCACCCCCTTGTTGCACTGTGTCCACGTGGGGACCCATTGGTCCCGATTTGTGCCATGAACTGGGACCAATGATCCACCCCCTTGTTGCGCGCGCGCCCACATGGAGACCCATTGGACCCCGTTCGTGCCCGAACCAGGACAAGCATTGGTCCTGAGTGATTGGTCCCGGTTCAAAAACCGGTACCAATGGCCCTTATGAACCGGGACTATATGCCCTTTTTCCACTAGTGAAAACTAGAAGACAGAGGTACACTAGTAGAAAGAAGGCCTTTATACCCGGTTCGTAAGGACCTTTAGTCTCGGATTGCAAACCGGGACTGCCAGATCGGGAATAAAGGTTCTGCCTTTAGTCCCGGTTATGTTATGAACCGGAACTAGAGGTCCACCATGTGGCCCCACGAGCCGTGCTAGGCTAAAGGATATTTAGTTCCAGTTCGTAACACGAACCAGGACTAAAGGGTCGCTGCCACGGCAGCGTTTTGAGGCATTTGGCTGTCGTGGCAAGAGATGGGGTTTTAGGGTTTTTCTTTTCAGTTTGTGTTTTGTGTTCAATTATTTTTCATTCTATGTTTTCATTACAAACAAGTTTTCGTATACATACACAACGCTACTACATAGTACTTGTACACATTGATGCATATATAATATAATTTCTCTTAGAAGCATACATGGAGGTCATTACATGGAGTCCCAACCGGGTCCAGAGCCTGCCTATTTGATTATATGGAGATCATTACATGGATGCTTTAGGGTCTATCTAGAGAGTATTCTCTGGATGGGTCTATGACCTCGTCGAACAAAAATCCAGCCAATTCCTCTTGGATTGCTAGTAGACGGTCCTATGGTAGGAGCTTTTCCCGCATCGCGTCCAACTATAAAGAAGATCATATGAATTAGACTCAACACAACTTATTGTAATAAAAATAAAGGGTGAATATATTGTTTACTTACTCGAACAGTTTCCAAGGGCTTCTCAGTAGTGATGTGAATGAACTCGCAAACATAGAATCTACATAGACTAGTCCCCTGTGGCTGCCTCGTGCACTTTACACGAATAGAATTCAATCAAATAATAACTCTAGCATCATAATGTATAGAAACTAGAATTAAATAGATGCACGGACCTCGCTCGTACTACTTACCGAGATCTCTTTGAAACTCAGCTGCTCACTCCATTGACTGCAGTCCTTGTTCTTGAACTGTGTCCAAACACTATTTGACAAAGAAAATGAATTAATGAGTTAATAACTACTTGATATCTTAGAAAATGAATGAAAGAAACCGATATAGTGCGATAATGGTTGAAATTACTTCTGGAGCATATCGATCATGTTGTGGTACTCTTCCATGTCTTTTTGTAATGAGTCCATGATTTCAACTCTTCCCAACTCAACAGAAATGCTTAGAAGAATCCAGTGGTAGCTACGCAAGGTTTACATGCGTCAGTAACTCATCATTTCACTGAACATCGAGTAAGCAAAAGTTAATGTGTACAAGACAATAACACTCACCCGTAGTGGTAAGGAAATAAAATTTCATTACAGAAATGTTGCCTCGTGAAAACCGGAGCAAGTTATGCTCGGTCTCCACTGTCTTCTCCTTTAGCATGGCTCCATTAACTCGATTTGGGTTAACGAACCCAAATCCATGGATTGTCCTTTTTTACATTCGAGAATCTTCATTCTGCATTATTATAGCATACAAAAGAATATAGTGAGTATACTTACTGGCAACGAATTGACCAAGCTAAGCTAGAGACTTAATTACATAAATAAAGTAATCACTTACAGACAATAGCAACTGATGATAGATTTGTCGAGTTCCCTTTGATTGAATAACTGAAAGAGTTCTGGAAATTCAATATGGACCTCGTCTTCAATGAAGTATTGCTCTTCTCGAACTTTCGCTATGATCCATTGTCACTCTTTTTTTGCTTCTTCCATGTACTACGCATGCAATCGTCGCATTTTTGTTGGCATATCCCGGAGCCTCTCAGAACTGACCAGAGGCTCCCCGTAAACATATCGTTGTGCTACATCAGCCCTGGTGATATCAGCACCGCCAATAAGGTCATGAATAGACATATTACATTGCTCGGCCAATATCTTAGTCGTTTCCATATGCAAAGGTTCTCCTCCATATAGTTGAGGTTCGGGTAACACCTGGAGCAGGGGGATCAATTGTTTTGCTTGTTTCCCCAGCTGGGGAATGTCTTTTCTGATGCTTTCGCTACCACTTGATAGTTTTGCTTGTTCCCCCCGCTGGGGAACGTCTTTTGTGATGCTTCCTCTACCACTTGATCTCTTCTGTTTCAGTGTCTTTTGAAGACAACGTGTATAGTTATCTGGCGCATTTAACTGAGCTTGGGATGGCTGCATCAGTAATCTCCTAAAGTGCTCCTTGATTTCCGATTTTATTTGGACCTCTGGCTCAGGTTGTTTCTTTTTAAAATGGGCATCCACTTGGGCACGTACCACTGCATCGGAATATGATAGCCCAAGGAAGCAGCCGACAAAGACTTTGATTGTTTGAGGAAAAAGACTATGATCCGACATTGTGTTGGTATTGTAATTACGCGTATGTAAAACCTATCCGCATACAGCTTTGATAACCAGCCTATTATATATAGGACATGAGAAGCCCAAGCGAGAGTACCGAAGAACTCCCAGGCAACTTGTAATAGTGTGAATTCCAAATATTCAGGCGACATTGACTCCATTGATTTCCTGACATCCGATGAAATCCCAAGCGTTCTCTTTTCCGCGAAACCATAAGTCCTTCACCATAGACATTGCTGAGGTTACCCCTCGTCAATTGGCGCTGTCTGTCGGAAACCTGAACGCTGGAACCATGGATTCGGTGGACCGCTCTCCACCAAGCATCATCACGGCAAAAGCAGAACCACACCCGCCCACCCCTATATTGGTACCTACCGATTTGAATGGCGGATCCAATCTAATCATCGGAAGATTCTACTTCCAAGTAGAAGACCTGCAAGAATCGCACCCTTCGGTCCTGATCACATCAGAACCGTCAGTGGATAAACCTACACCTACGGCAGTACCAGCATCATCCTTCGGATCCTCCATGGATGTCACAGCATAGATCGAAGCAGGTGAAGAAAGCGAGCAACTCGAGACAGATCTAGGGGACCTTGATGGCCTTTATGGCAATATCTCCTTCAGATTAGGTCCTCAACCAACTCCGCCAGGCGAAGCAAGCCCGACAAATTCAGAACCCGAAGAAAGCAGTGAAAACATTGACTTCGGAGAAAGGATGGCGAAGATCTACCTAGAACTACAATCTCAGAATATTACCAGTACATCCTTTGAAGCAGAAGACAATGTCATCAGCCCACGCATAACACGCAACCAAGTGTCCATGGTCAACGGGAATACCTCAACACCATGCGACTCTAATGGTAATCCTATCCTCGACCCCAATGATATTTTATCGGATGACAATACAGGAAATCATTGCAATGACGGGGACCATGGAAACGGAGGCGGAGAACCGCATGTAGGAGAGAGGCAAACTCTTCGGCTACCAGCAACGGCATGGCAAAAAGCAAGGGAGTCAATTTCGGGAGCAGTTCCGATGACAGCGGACGCTTCACGCAAGGATCTATTAGTATACCAATATATGCTTCATCACAAGAAGAGAGACCTACTCAAGATGTACAGGCAACTCGACGAAAGAAAGAGATTAGCCGACGAATCCAGCTTATGACGGGCACAGTCAAGCTCTACCTGAGGATCAGGGAGCATAACAGGAGGAGCACTGCCAAGAAGGGGAACATCTCGACTGCGGAATGTCCCTGAAGAAGAAAGAAGCGGACTGATCCGAGATCTTGATCTATCGTTCATGTTGATTGACCAAGCAGGAAACATCAGGGCAAAAATGGTCGAGGAAGCCATTGTGGCCGCGCAAACATACATGATCACAACTCAACCCGCACCCGATGATCCCCGTGCGGCCGTCCACCGCTCCGCCCTGATGAACCTTGGCATGGTAGGAGCCTCTCTCACAGAAGCAGAGAAAGGAACCACGCGATAGCTCGATAGATCGTCACGCCATCGCAGTAGCCCTCGGCAAGTGGGACACACCCGGTGATCTTGATCGCCACACCAGGCACACCTCATAGGACCTGAGCCGCGAAGCATCACAAGAAACAACAACACCCAACACAGGAACAATGGATTAAGAGATGAAAACCGCAGCCGATGATACCATGATGGATACAATGAAGACGATTACGAGCTATGCGGGGCCAGCTGTTTCACTCAGTACCCAATGACGTCAAACTTCCGCACGACCGCCAAAAGTAATATGGAATCCAGGAACCCGAAGTATGGTTGGACAAATTATTTGGCCACTGTCAAGTTACAAGGCGGCTCCACAGCTACCGCAATGCAAAGCTTACAACTACACCTCACCGGTTCCGCAAGATCATGGCTCGGACAGTTACCCGGAGATTCCATCGGCAGTTGGAACGACATGGAAGATAAGTTCATCCAGCACTTCCAATCCACGCTTAAATGACCTGCCGATGTCTACGCACTTCTATTCTTGTAGACAGTTGTTGGGCCTCCAAGTGCAGAGGTTTGTAGAACAACAGCAAGTTTCCCTTAAGTGGATTACCCAAGGTTTCTCGAACTCATGGAGGAAGTGGTCAAAGGTATCCCTCTCAATAAACCGTGCAATCAAGATACAAGAAGTCTCTTGTGTCCCCAACACACCCAATACAGTTGTTAGGTGTATAGGTGCACTAGTTCGGCGAAGAGATAGTAAAATACAAGTGGTATGGATATAAGACAATGGTGCTAGAAAATAGCTTGATGGTGTGAAAGAGACTAAAGACAAACTGAAATAAAGATGGAAACAAGCAATCATGTAACAGATCTAGTTGCAAATGGTGTTTCAATGCTTAGAAACCAGGCCTAGGGATCATACTTTCGCTAGTGAACACTCTTATATAAATATCTTCTCTTTATGATACTACTCTGAACTACTCTTCGGTTGGACACTCTAATCCATAGTAGGGCTATAACATCATAGCTCAAAGTAAGCCTTTCCCATCTAGATAACCTCACAGTGTCACCTTAAGCACTAGATGGTTCTAACAAAC
The DNA here is from genome assembly GCA_023614405.1 of Avena insularis. Classification (NCBI taxonomy): domain Eukaryota; kingdom Viridiplantae; phylum Streptophyta; class Magnoliopsida; order Poales; family Poaceae; genus Avena; species Avena insularis. The sequence continues at coordinate 461,890,777 of CM042691.1, read as the reverse complement.
ACCACAATTTCATAAAGACATCAAACTCCAAATATAAATTATAACAAGTATTTGTAATCTCTACCCTAAGTGCCACCATGGTGTGCACGCTGTCACTTTCACACACATGGGGAGAGCAGAGATCTATTAAAGCACTTGAGTAGCAAGGTAGATCTACTTGATTACAAAGCTCATGATCACAATATGATCATGCATAGAGAGAGAGGTGAACACATAGATACCAGTAGAACCCTTAGCCTCGAGGAAGAACTACTCCCTTGTCATCATGGAAATCAGCAACGGTGACGGAGATGGTGGTGGAGATCGATGGAGATGGCTCCGAGGTCACTTCCCTGTCCCGGAAGGGTGCCGGAACAGAGACTTTCTGTCCCCTGAATCTCCCCTTCGGTGGCGGCGGTGCTGCGGAACTTTTCGTGGATTTCTGATTGACGACTTAGGGTTTTTGCATCGGGGGAGATATATAGGCGAAAGAGGCAAGGTCGGTGGCTGGCCAGGGGGCCCACACCATGCCCTGGCGTGGCCTAGGTGGACCTGTGCCCAGGGGTGGTGAGTCCACCCTATGCTCCCTCTCTATCTCATCTTCTAGCTCCGTGAGTCTTCCGGTAAAATATCAACTTTGGCTTTTGTCTCGTCCAATTCCGAGCATATTCATTTTTTGACTTCCTGGAACCAAAAACAGCAGAAAACAGGCAGCTGGCCTCGGAACACAAGAACCGAAAGGTTAAGCATGAGTCATATGAATGATATGATCGACACTTCGTTGTCCACCATTGAAACCACATCTCTTCTCGTGATGATCGGATTAGGTGTGGTGAATTTGGATCGTGTTCACTAAACAACTTGAGGGATGTTGAATTTAGTGGGAGTTCATCTAGTAATTTGATTAAGTTGAACTATTTATCATGAACATAGTCTAAATCGTACTTGCAAATACTGTAGATCACATGGCCAAGTCCAACTTCAACTTCAACGTTTTTGCTGAGAAAGAAAAGCTTAAGAACAATGGGTCTAACTTCACCAATTGGTTCCATGATCGAGAATCATTCTCTGGCGGTCAAAGGACTATGTCCTTGAGAAAGCGTTAGGTGGCCCTGTTGCAAGCTAGGCCGGATGAGAAAGCTGTCATCGATCACAAGAAAGATGATTATGGTGTGATTAAGAGCACCATGTTGTTTGCTATGGAACCGGAACTTCAAAATCGTTTTGAAAACTATCCCGGGCCCTTTGAGATTCTCGAGGAGCTGAAAACCATGTTTCAGACTCAGGCCCATTCTGAGAGATATGAGATCTCTGAGAAGTTCTTTAACTGCAAGATGGAGGAAGGGAGTTCCGTTAGTGAGCACGCCATTAAGATGTCGGGCTACACTCAACGCCTTGAGCAACTGGACTGCAAGATTCCAGAGGAGCTCAAGATTGACAGGGTTTTGCAATCACTCCCTCCCAGCTACAAAAGTTTTGTAGTGACTCATAATCAGATTGGTTCCACTGATACGATCACCGAGCTCTTCGCAAAGCTGAAGGCTGCGGAGGTGGACATCAAGAAGGATAATCATGTGTTGATGGTCAACAAGCCCTCCTTTAAGAAAGGTAAAGGTGCAAAGAAGCCCTTCAAGAAGGGCGGCGGCAAGCGCAATGCCCCTGCTGAGAAGAAGCTCAAGTCTGGTCCCAAGCCGGACACTGAGTGCTTCTATTGCAAGGACAAGGGTCACTGGAAGCGCAACTGTCCGAAGTACTTAGCGGACAAGAAGGCTGGCACCATCAAAGGTATATTTGATATACATGTTATTGATGTTTTCCTTACTAGCCCTCGTTGTAGTGCCTGGGTATTTGATACCGGTTCAGTTGCTAATATTTGTAACTCAAGCAGAGCTACGGAATAGAGCGCTTGCGAGGGATGAGGTGACGATGCTGGCGTTAACGGATCAAGAGTTGATGTGATGGCCGTCGGCACGCTCTCCTTAGTTTTACCTTCGGTATTAGTTTTAAACCTTAATAAATGTTATTATGTGCCTGCGTTGAGCATGAACATTATTTCTGGATCGTGTTTATTGCAAGACGGTTATTCATTTAAATCGGAGAATAATGGTTGTTCTATTTATATGAGTAACATCTTTTATGGTCATGCACCTCTTGTGAGTGGTTTATTTCTTCTAAATCTCGAAAGGGATGAAACACACATCCATAACATTGAGGCTAAGAGATGCAAAGTAGATAGTGATAATACTACTTATTTGTGGCACTGTCGTCTAGGTCATATTGGAGTAAAGCGCATGAAGAAACTCCATTCTGATGGACTTTTGGAGTATCTTGATTTTGAATCATTTGACACATGCGAACTATGCCTCATGGGCAAGATGATCAAAACCCCGTTCTCCGGTATGATGGAGCGAGCAACGGACTTGTTGGAAATCATACATACCGATGTATGCGGACCGATGAGTGTTTCGTCGCGCGGTGGATATCGCTATTTTCTCACTTTTACCGATGACTTAAGTAGATATGGGTATATCTATTTAATGAAACATAAATCTGAAACGTTTGAAAAGTTCAAAGAATTTCAGAATGAAGTGGAGAACCATCGTAACAGAAAGATTAAGTTTCTGATCCGATCGTGGGGCGAATATTTGAGTTATGATTTTCTCACGCATCTCAAAGCAAGTGGAATCGTTTCACAACTCACGCCACCCGGAACACAACAACGCAATGGTGTGTCTGAACGCCGGAATCGAACCCTATTAGATATGGTCCGATCGATGATGTCTCTTACTGATTTGCCGTTATCATTTTGGGGTTATGCATTAGAAACCGCTGCATTCACTTTAAATAGGGCTCCATCTAAATCCGTTGAGACGACACCGTATGAACTGTGGTTTGGTGCTAAACCTAAGTTGTCGTTTCTTAAAGTTTGGGGATGCGAAGCTTACGTCAAGAAGTTGATGCCGGACAAGCTCGAACCCAAAGCGAATGCGTCTTCATAGGATACCCTAAGGAAACTATTGGGTATACCTTCTATCACATAACCGAAGGCAAAGTGTTTGTCGCAAAGAACGGTTCCTTTCTTGAGAAGGAGTTTCTCTCGAAAGAAGTGAGTGGGAGGAAAGTAGAGCTAGACGAGGTTATTGAACCTTCTCTTGAATTGGAGAGTAGCGCAGCACCTGAAATTGTTCCAGTGCCGCCTGCACCAACAATAGAGGAAGCTAATGACAAGGATCATGAAGCTTCAGACGATGCTGCTACTGAACGTCGCAGGTCGACAAGGTCGCGTGCCCCTCCTGAGTGGTACGGCAACCCTGTCTTGACTGTCTTGTTAGTAGAAGACAGTGAACCTACGAACTATGAGGAAGCGATGATGAGCCCAGACTCTGAGAAATGGCTAGAAGCCATGAAATTCGAATTGGGATCCATGAGCGAAAACCAAGTATGGACTTTGGTGGACCCTCCTAGCGACCGAAAGGCCGTTGAGTGCAAATGGATCTTCAAGAAGAAAACGGACGCGGATGGTAATGTTACCGTCTATAAAGCACGGCTTGTTGCGAAAGGTTTTCGACAAGTTCAAGGTGTTGACTACGATGAGACTTTCTCTCCCGTAGCGATGTTTAAGTCCATTCGGATTTTATTAGCAATTGCTGCGTTTCATGATTATGAAATATGGCAGATGGATGTCAAGACTGCTTTCCTCAATGGCAACATTGATGAAGAGTTGTATATGATGCATCCGAAGGTTTTGTCGATCCTAAGGATGCTGATAAAGTATGCAAACTTCAGCTGTTCCATTTATGGATCAAGCAAGCATCTCGGAGTTGGAACCTTCGTTTTGATCAAGTGATCAAGAGCTTTGGATTTGTTGCAAATTGCTTTCTGAAGCTTGCATCTACAAGAAAGTGAGTGGGAGCTCGGTGACGTTTATGGTACTATATGTGGATGACATATTGATTATTGGAAATGACATCAACATGCTTAACGATGTGAAGAGTTATTTGAACAAGTGTTTTTCAATGAAAGACCTAGGTGAGACTGCTTATATATTGGGCATCAAAATCTATAGAGATAGACAAAGACGCCTGATAGCTTTAAGCCAGAGTACATACCTAGACAAAGTTCTGAAAAGGTTCAGAATGGATAAGGCATTGAAAGGTTCGGTGCCTATGTTGTCAGGTAAGATATTGAGCAAGGCTCGATTGTCCATTCTGGTAAATGATAGGAAGCTATGAGCAAAGTGCCTTATGCTCGCCATAGGTTCCATCATGTATGCCATGCTGTGTACTAGACCGGATGTGTCCAATGCTCTTAGTTTGACGAGCAGATATCAAAGTGATCCAGGAGTGGAACACTGGACAGCCGTGAAGAACATCCTAAGGTACCTAAATAGGACTAAAGAAATGTTCTTAGTCTATGGGGGTGATGAACAGCTCGTCGTAAAAGGTTACGTCGATGCTAGTTTCGACACCGACAAGGATGATTCTAAATCTCAGATAGGATACGTGTATATTTTGAATGGAGGAGCTATGAGCTGGAGAAGCTGCAAGCAAAGCGTGATCGCGGGATCTACAGTAGAAGCAGAATACATGGCTGCTGCAGAAGCGTCAAGTGAAGGAGTTTGGATCAGAAACTTCATCACTGAGCTTGGCGTGGTTCAAGTGCATTGGACCCACGGAGATATTGTGTGACAACACGGCGCCATAGCACTCGCTAAGGAACCAAGATATCATCCAAAGACCAAGCATATCAACCGAAGTTTCATATAATCCGAGATTATATAGCGATGGAGATCGAAGATCAGCAAAGTACATACAGATCTGAATGTCGCAGATCCATTGACTAAACCTCTTCCACGTGTAAAACATGATCAGCACCTCAGTGCCATGGGTGTGAGATTGTTACCAAATGTAAACTAGATTATTGACTCTAGTGCAAGTGGGAGACTGTTGGAATTATGCCCTAGAGGCAATAATAAAGATGTTATTATTATAATTCTTGTTCATGATAAAGTTTATATTCCATGCTAGAATTGTATTAAGCGGAAACATTAATACTTGTGTGGTTTGTGAACAACACCGTGTCCCTAGTACGCCTCTATGGACTAGCTCATTGATCAATGATGGTTAAGGTTTCCTAACCATAGACATGAGTTGTCAATTGATAATGAGATCATATCATTGGGAGAATGATATGGTGGATGACCCAAACTAAGCGAAGCAATTAGATCGTGTCATTGTGTTCATCTTCTAAGCTTTTCCTATGTCAAATATTGTATTCCTTAGACCATGAGATAATGCAACTCCCTGGTATCGGAAGAAAGCTTTGAGGTCATCAAACGTCATCCTATGAGAGGGTGATCATAAAGGTGTCTCTCAGGTGATCGGAAAGTATCTGTTGGGTTGTATGTATCAAGATGGGATTTGTCCCTCCCATGTCGGAGAGATATACTTCGGGCCCACTCGGTAATCGATATCAACACCGCTTGCAAGCATGTGGTTAAGGAGTTAATCACAAAGTGATATTGGATTACGGAACGAGTAAAGTACTTGCTGTGAACGAGATTGAACTAGGTATGACGATACCGACGATCGAATCTCGGTCAAGTAAAATATCGCGAGACGAAGGGAATATACATATGGGATTGATTGAATCCTGGCATCGTGGTTCATCCAATATGATCATCGATGAATGTGTGGGAGTCAATATGGGTGCCCAGACCCTGCTGTTGATTATTGATAGAAGATCATGTCTGCATATTCTCGAACCCGCAGGGTCACACACTTAACGTGTCTCGACGCTAGGATAGATTGGATAATTGGTTTATGAATTTTTGTTCAGAGTCTCGGATGGGATCCGGGATATCACGAGAGGTTCCGGAATGGTCCGGAGAATAAGATTCTTATAAGGCAGTGCAGTTTTTGGAGTTCGGCATTATTCCGGGTTAATCGGTATTGTACCGGAAGCTTCTAGAACCTTCCGGAAGGGGGCCAACGTGGTCCCACCTTCCGGGAGGGGGCATGGGCCTATGATGGAGTGTCCTGGTCGCATTGGGCCAGGGGCACAAGGCCCCATAGGGCCCAGCCGATTCTAGATAGATTTAACTCGTTTAAATCTAGGGATAGAATTTCTAGATAAGGGGAGAGTTTAAATCGTTTAAACTAGAGATAGGCTTGGAGGAGGGGCTAGGGCTGGCCGCCACTCTATATATAGAGGGCTGGTCGCCCTCCCCACACCACATCTCCCTCCAAACCCTAGTTGCCCATACGCCTTCCTCTCTCCCTCCCATTGTTTGTGGCGAAGCCTGCTGCAGAAATTCTCCACCATATACCACGCCGTCGTTGTAGATCCAATCTATCTCTCCACCCTACTTGCTGGTCCGAGGAAGGAGGAGGCGTCGAGGTGCTGCGTGTGCATCTCACGAGGCACCGCCACTTGTGGTGCTAGATCGGATCGGATCGTGAGGAGGAGAAGCTCGACTACATCACCCACGTTAAATGAGCGTTCACTGTCTTGAATCTTCAAGGGTATGAAGATCTAATCCAATCTCTCTTGTTTGCATCTCCTAGATTAGATCTTGGCTTTCCCTCTGTTCGCTTCCGTAGAAAATTTTGATTTACTATGCTGCGAAACCCTTCAGCAAAATACTCAAGATACAATCTACCAATCACAAATCTAATTGGACAAGTGGAGGAGGCACATCAAGGAGCAAACCTCCCAAAAAATGAGCACTTTGAGATGGGCTTGAACAATGAGATCAAAAAATCAAGAAAAGCAAGAACTCGAAGCTTGAGCAAGTTTTCTCCGTGTTTTTCGCTGGAGAGATAAAGAAGGTGGCTTTGAGGAGGCGTACTGGAGGGGCTCCAGTGGTTGGACTTAGGTGCCGCCCACTGCAGTCACGCCACCATGGGTGTGGTGGCCTGGGTGGCCTCGGGTCCTTCAGTGTCTCTCTCCGCCTTCTTTTTTTGAGGAAAAAAAATTTATTTGAATTTTCTAGGATTTTCGGAAACTTATTTTTGGCCAATTTTCGTAGTATGCAGGCGAAATTGATTTTCTCAAGCAGTAAACAGCTTTTTTTTTTCTGTATTAGAAGCAATAAAGCAAACCAAAAATCCAAAACTACAAGAAATTTCTAAGAAAACCCTTGCAACAATCAAACAACTGAAGCAAAACTAAAGCTAAAGCTGACTCGACATAAGGGGATGCAAAGAATACTTGCAAGACTTAACAACCGAAAGGTCACGCTAATAAGACCTAGAAATAGTTCTTGCTTATAGAAGTTTATCAGTAGCAACAGTTTGTAGTAGCAATAGCAAAGTAAATACTAGGAAGGAGAAAATTAAAAGAAAGCAAGTATAACCACAAAGTGGAAAAAACATCCTTTGTTAACAAGGTCAGATCAATTCTTGTTACCAAACAATCTTATATGAAACAAAACTTTGCATTCCACAAGGTGATTATGCTTACCCTTACATACTTGATAGCAATGGTCCCAATCATAATAGTGTCAAATTTTTTCTTGTGGAATGGGACAACATATTTCTCCAACCTTGTTGTCTCAATATTTTCAATGGAATTCAGGCAATAGCTTTAACAACCTTCTTAGGGAAATAAAAGACGGTTTTGGTGCTTCTTTTGTCATTAATATTGAATGTTACTGTTAATTGCACTGATGACAAGCACCGCAGATAAGAAAAGGTCTCCCCAAGAATAACAGACATATTATCATCTTCAGCATTTCAAGCAATAAACAAAAATCAGTTAAAACCATGCAATTATGAGCAAATTGAACAGAACATCCTCACATACCAACATGAATAGTAGTTGACTTATCACCATTTTCAAAGAAATACTCGCCTGGTATCAACTTTCTAGTCCGGAGTTCTTATAGAGAGAAAAAGGCATAACACTAACTATAGCTCCCAAATCACATGCTGCAAAGCAGTTCTAACATAATTATTCTTAATAGAGCAAGGAATAGGGTATACCTTAGATCACCAAGTCTTTTGGAACTCACTTACCATCAAAAGGAGTAATTAGCAAGCAAAGTAGAAATCTCCTCATTAGAATCTTCCTTTATTAGAGACAATATCCTTCATATACTTTTGAATAAGGAGGCAACTTAATAAAGCATCAGCAACAAAAGGAATTTGGTAAAGAATAAAGGTTTCATACACTCACAAAACTTGTTATAGTGTCCTCCTCCTTGACTTGTGTTTCTACCGAAAAAGGCATAGGTTTCCTCGCACCCAAGGTTCTCTCTCTTCTTTACCATGTGTTTATTAGCAATAAAATCTTCCTCTTTGTGTACCTAGTGTTCTTAGTGTGCTTTTTAGGTTCTTCTCACCTTCCTCCTTGGGTCAGAGATTCATTTTATCATTACTACTCTCAGTTTCAGCATCGAGACAGATATATTATTAGGATCTCTAGCAGGTTCAAGTGGTTCCTCAACTATCTTATGTTTCTTTTCTTCTTACGAGGCAGGATACCACTATCCGCACGCTAAGTTGAGAATCACTCGCTCAATTATTTTAGGGTGTCCTTCAAAGATATAAAGGATCTTTGAGTAGCTATACCACTCCTAGTTCCTAATTCCATAAGCATGTTTATCTCTTCAAGCATTAATTCTAGCATATCCTTTTGTACTCAGCAAGTTGATCACTGCTGGGTCTCAACCATTTGAAAGTGTTTACAAAGCATTTAATATCATTAGTAGTTCTTTCCACAATATCTTTCAACTCATGGATAGCCTTCCTCTAGAGTTTTCCCAACAAATGATTCCAACCTGCTTATTAAAATACCCTTGCTTTAACAACAAATGTGTCAAGTCTTCCCAAACATTGATCACAAGGCTTTCACCATAAGGAATATCACCTTCATCAAAGTGTTGGAGAGAGTGTAATTCAATAGTAGATGAGTGGGGAATTGGCTTTACATAATTCTTCTTTCTAGGAGGTAGTATTCTTCACATCTTCGGCTTTAATACCTTTCTCCTTGTAGACACTTCTTAGCTTTCCTTCATCACCTCATCATTTAATGCAATAACTCCTCTCTTCTTTGTTGTTGGAAATGGAATTGGTCTCAGTGAACAACTAGTTCAGAGTAATGAGGCTGAAAGTGCATTTAACTCAGCCAGTCCAATCATCATAATTCTTGCTTATTTAGCCATTAATTCTTCAAAGATCTCAGAGGAGTACTTCTTCCCCGAAACACAATCAAGAAAGCTATCTAGGTATGTCCTAGAATCATCAGTTAGTCCATTATAATAAATATCAAGAAGTTCATTCTTAGGTAATGGACATCCAGTAGATGTGCATGAATCAAGTGCAACGCAACCTTGTCCATGACTCAGGTAATTTCTTCTTATCCATGTTTAAAATTAAAAAGTCTCGCGAAAAGCAAAGATGTCTAAAGCAATTTCGAGAGGAAAATATTTCTAGAAGAAAGAATCAATCAAGCTAATCAGGGCTATCAATGGAACCAAGAGGTAATCATAAACCAAGCCTCTAGCTTCTTCCTTTTAGTGAAAAAAGGAAGATCTTAGTAACAAAGTACTTCAGACATCTTAAAATCATCAGAGAACAAAGCACTTCATAGTAGAAAGCTCATTCATAATGAGCCACAACACTCTCATTTTTAGTCCCACAAAAAGGTTCTTTCAACAATATCTAAATAGGACAAATCAAGAGAGAAATCATAATCTTCATCTTTTAATATCTATGGGAGAAGTGGCAAACTTAGGATCAGAGGACAACTTAGGCATGATAGTAGACGCCTGGAAGCAAGGAGACTCTAATAGCACTAGTACCATGTGTGTTTCAAGCACCTTCAACAAAATCATTAGTGAACTCATAATGTAACCATCATTAATATCATAACTCTCACTAGACTCGTGTGAGCTAATGGTCAGTGCACAATGTTGTCTTCACTAGGAGTTTTGGAATTTCCTAGACCAGCCATAAGGTAGCATCTAGAAAAAGGACCTAATGAACCACTCAGATCAAGCACTGCAGCAGAGAAGTAACACTGCTACATGAGCATCAAAAGCGCTTGCACTCAGAAAGGGGGTAGCAAGGTGTGTAGCATGAGTATGTGGTGGTGGTGTGATAAGCTGCATTTACTTATAATAGACGGTGAATCAAGAAAGCTAATAGAGGTGTTTAGGATCCTGCTCTCTCTTGGTAGTGGATGGTAATAGGAACTTTCCATCACTGAGACTCCCCATGATGAAAAGAGTAACACAGGAACAATAGTAGATCCATGAACTTACAAATAAAGTTATGTCATCACTTTGTTAACGGCTACGCTTTTTAAAATAGTCTTGATGACCCACAAGTATAGGGATCGCAAGTTACCTTTCGCAAGTAGTAGTATTACCCAATTGATTGATTGACACAAGGGGAGCCAAAGAATACTTGCAAGCCTTTAATAACCGAGTTGTCAAGGCTCACCAGTCAGACCGAAATAGTTCTTGCTCACGTAAGTTTATCAAAGATCAACAAGAAACAACAATGTTAATAGTGAAACAAAGAGAGAATAGTAACAAGTATCAAAGAATAAAGGGGATTCGAGCAAGCAGTAGGTATAGGATGGATGGATTCGGGCGTTGCATGGACTGAAGTCTAAACATGTAACTTCAAGACCTAGGGCATTGCGTATAAATAATAACAAGCATCCAAGTACTAAACAATCCTAGGCATGTGCTCCAAATATAGTCATACGTGCTCGCAATGAGAACTTGCATCAACATCTTTTTGTCCGGTAAAAGCCAGCCTGTATGTACAGCGAGGCCTCTAGGGAACTATCGGCAATTAAGGTGCTCCCTTTTAATAGAGCACCTGAGCAAAGCATTAACACTTCAGAACACATGTGATCCTCACTAATTATAGCCGCCATCCCCTCCGCTGTCCAAGGCTGTAAATTGTTGTCACTTTGGGGCTTTTGGATCCTACAATGATATGTACATACAACTTCTGCGTATAAGATCGATAAACAATACTATCATAATGATTCAACAATAAGTTCAGATCTAAGATCATGGCACTCTGTGCCCTAGTGACAAGCACTAAGCACAACAAGTTGCAACAAAGTCAAATAGCACTAATAGAGATACTTAGGCATTATCCTCAATGTGATCTTATTCGATTGTTACATGATAGAAATCATCCAATCCTTACCATCCCTGCTGCTACACAGCGGGGATTACTCACCCATGGATGAAGGAAAACATCGGTGGTTGATGGAGATTCGTTGGTGATGACGATGGCGATGATCCTCTCCAATTTATTCCCCTGCCCGTAGGGTGCCAGATGATCTGAGTTTCGGATCCGGAATCTTGGTTTCTCGTGGCTGTATATTAGAACGGATCTCTTTCAGAAAACTATCGAACCTCCTCGCTTTTTTAGGTGTAAAGGCAACTTATAGGCGGATAGAGGCTCGAGGGGGTGCCTGTGGTGGCTGCACCCTCCGGTGTGCGACTGCAGGGCCCGCGCCTAGGTGTGTGGGCCCCTAGGCCTCCTCTCCGCCTCGCCTTTCTGGCTCCATGGATCTTCTCCGGGTGAAATATAATTTTTGCAAGTATTTTCTGGATTTTTCCCCTGAGAAGTTGGATTTTCCAGCACAAAAACAAGACACTCAAGGTAATTCGCTGAATCACGAAAACAGCGCCAAATCTGCAGTTGCCATAGGTATCCAAATCACACAAGTTTAGAGGAGAAACAATAGCAAAGTGTTTGAGAAAGTAGATATGTTTTGGACGTATCAATATGGTAAATAAAAAGATTAAGCTTGAGATGCCTATTGCACTACTAGGAAAATGGCAATATAGGTAATCAGCACATCCGTGGCTCATGGTTGAAGTGCCCTACCGGCTAAAACAAAAGCGTGGCTCACCTATGGGCAAGGCTCACTAGTAATCTAGAACAACCGCACAAGCACATGACCATAGTGCGCCACAGATATGTGTGGGCCAGGGCCTCAAGGCCGCACGCTGCACATCCGGTCAGAGTGCACATAGGGTAGGTGCGCTTACGGTTGTTAGTGGCCAACTGGAAAGCACATGGAGGGGGTGCGCTACACCTAAGCGTGCATGCCCTCTCGCTGTGAACGGCCAGACACATTCGTGGCACTATGGCATGTGCGCCACTTGATGTATAAACTTAGTAGTAGGGCACCTTTAAGCCCCAGTGCCCCACGCCTAACTATCCCTGCAGCACCAACTCCCCTGCGTGACTCCATTTTTAGGCTTTGCAAAAAATAAAAGAAAATGATAAACACTTCAAAAATTAAATCCTTTTCTATATTTAGGTAGGTAATGTGGTATAGCTTCTAGTAAAATTAATAAACATGAGCTCAATTTTATTTGCAAAAAAGTCATGCCATGGTAAAAGGTCGTAATCTTTTGAATACGTATATATAAAAAATCGTAGATAATATACCAAAAATGACGAGAATCAGATATTTACATTCTTCGCAAGAACGAACCGTCGTTTAGCCGACATTTTTAGATTTTGAAAATTTGAAAAGAGTAAAAAGTTACTACAAAAAAGACTGCTTTTCCGGCAGGTAAAAATAGAGGATGATTAGTCACTCCAGAAGCGACCACCACACTAGTGCGCCACGACAGATAAGCTGGGCGGATTCAAATTTCAATCCTCACCCCGCCCACCCACCTTTCCTTCCCTCTTTCCTCCCCTTTTCCCTCTTCCTTTTCCTTTCCCTTCTCCATCTTCCTCCTTCTCCCTTTCTCTTCCTTCTCCTCCTTCCTTCTCCTTCTTCCTTCTTCCTTCTCCTCCTTCCCTTCTCATCTCCTTTAGGGTGACAAAGGACATGACGACCCAAGGCCTCCTCCTCTCCTTGCAAAGGATTTTATGCTGGGCGCTACGGAGCAGCTAGTCGCAACAAGGCCTCCTCCTCCTCCTCAGAGTGACTACATGGCCCCAACCTCCTTCCCTCCCTCTCTTCCTCCATCTCTTCCTTCCCTCCTCTCTTCCCTCCATCTCTTCCTTCCTCCCTCTCTTCCTCCTCTCTTTCCCCCCATCTCTTCCTTCCTCCCTCTTCCTCCCTCCTCTTCCTACCTTCCTTTCTCCAACCACACCCTTCCTACCACCCAGACGCCTCGGGCGAGACGACTAGAGCGGCTTACGACCCTCCCACACCTCCCCTCGCCACGTACCCATGTCCGCACAGGTGACACGACCGCTGAGGAGGCGGCGCACTTGACCATTGCTTTTGCAATTCAAACCGCGGGTGTTTTTTGAATTTTTTTTGTTTTTTGAAAAACACATCCGTGGGCGCACTGCACCTCTACCAGGCGCACTCGGTAAAGGCGCCATGCCTATCTCGATATAATCCCTGTCGCGGGCGCACTGTGTGCAAAGGCGCCAGCAACCAGGGAGATGGTCAGAAGCAGAGGCCGTATGCTACTTCTTTAGTGCTTGGCCACATATGTCAAGCTTAAGTTATAGGTGCGCCATCGAACAAAGGCTTTTCTAGTAGTGTTGTTCTCGCTTGCCTTGTCATTTTACAGGAGAAAGCTCCCTGCATCTATTGTGGCAAGGTACCTCTGCTTAAGGCTTCTCAATGATATGCAAATACTTTCACAATGACAAGATCTTACATGTGACTAAAGTTGAGAGCATGAGGTGTGGCCTCGATTCAAGGGACTTGAGATTGCCAACTTATACTTTGTCGTTAGCATATACCCATCTTTGTTCAATTTAACCTTAATCTTCACTTAAAAGATGCTTATGATAGGGAAATGAGGGCTTGAAAGATAACAAGGCAATTATAATTTTGGAAGCTCTTTTGAAACTTGAAATCCTCAAGCCTTTAAGGCAAAAAGGCTTTTCTTCCACCAATTGGCTATTGAGAGTTCCACCTTCTACCTTTAGACACCATTAAGAGAGCATAGCTGGTCATTCACAGTGTGGCAAGTGTTCCAAAGCTTATCGATTGATGCATATTGTGATATTACCTGCTCTTGTGCTATTTGTTTCTCAGTCACCCTTGTGAACTTTGAAGGTGTCCTATGCATCTATTTGCTAGTCTATGAGGGATGTTGAATGCCACTATGCTATGTTTTCTCAGATGAAAAACAAAACAAACGCTTTTTCAATGCATGTTATTCATGATCTTGTTTCAGTAGCCTTTTCATGTTGCACAATGCATAATTACTTTATGTCCTATTGTTAGAACTCCATCTTTCATGCACATGTTTAGAGTTCTCTTGATCCCATCTTACAATGCTTGCAAATGGTTGGATCTTTATTGTGAGGGTGCATGTCACCTCAAAATTTATTCTATTTGAATCACTTACCTACTGTGAGGGACTTTGCAAAGGAGTTAAGTCTTAGATGATTGATACGCCGGAAACGTATTCATAATTTTTTTGATGCTCCAGTGCTTTGTTTAGTATCTACTTTGCTTTGCTTTTGTTCACACTTTTGAGGTGCTTTTTACATGTTTTCTAGTACTAACCTATTAATGTTGCCAATGCGCCGCCAACAGTGCTGGCTGCTGGCCAGCTTTTCTGCTATTTTTGGTTAAGCTAGTAAGGAATATTCTCGAATTGGACGTGACAAACATCAAAGTCAATAACTTTTTCGTGGGGAATGAAGAGGGTCCGTGAGGGGAGCCAGAGAGGCGGGCAGGCACCCTGGGACCCCCTAGTGCCCGGGTGGGTTCTTCACTCCCGCTGCCAGTAGGCGAGGTGTGCAGGCCTCGACACCGCCTCGGCTCTCCTTCGCCTATAAGAAGCCCGATCACGGCTAAACCATAAGTAATTCGATCAATATTCCACTAAATCACTCTATAGCCGCCACCGCCGTCCCCTAGATCGGGGATCTGAAGTTCTTCCCTGCACTCGCCGAGAGGGAGATCATCCCGAGGCCTTCTCTCCAGATATGATGCGTGAAGTAGTTCCACCTTGACTATGGGGTCCATGTAGTAGCTAGATGGTTGTATCTCCTCCTTGTGCTTTCTGCCATGTATAGATCTTGTGAGTTCCATTCATGATCAAAGATCTAATCTATTTTAGCAATCATGCATGTTGTGTTTGCGGGATCCGATGGATATTGAGATTATTATGTTGGTTTGATTAATGGTTTTTTCTTTATGATTCTATCATAAATCCATGTTGTTTGTGATCTTGTAATGCTCTTCGTTGTTAGTAGCCACACTCTTGGCCAAGTAGTTGCTAGTGACTCCAAGAGGGGTATTTATGCTCGATGAGTGGTTCATGCCTCTAGTTTCCAAGGGTAGTGACAGTAAAATCTTCGGGTTGTAGATGTGTTGTTGCTACTAGAGAAAACAATCGGGTCTCTTGTTCATGGAACATGTGGACTGTTTACCTTACATACTTTGCTTAAAGTACTTGTCTGCTAAGTTGCAACTAACTTAATAATCGGAGGGGTTGATGACATTAACCTGAATGTGACTTCCCTAGTCATAGATGCGATTAGATGGCGGTCTATGTATCTTGTTTTATTTTTAGCCCAACTCGAATCTCATAGGATCTTTCCGAACTAGTAATTGCATTGTTATGCCTTGCTTCAGTTCTGCCTCGCTGTAATTTGTTTACACCCTTCATGTGCTGTTGTTGTTTTATCTAAGGAGAGCACCTCTAGTGAACTATGGACCCCGGTCCAATTCCTTTAGCATTGATACATCTTTCCAATGTTACTTGTTTTACTTGTCGTAACGAACCACCACACTCTTTCCACACCATACGCTTAATCCTTTGTTAACAGCAAACCTAAGTGAAGCTTGACAACCTCACTGATTCATTGGGGAAAAGTCTTAAGTTTGTGTTGTGTAGGTCTCCGTGTTGTTTGCAACACCCGTGCAGGACGCTTTCCTTTCCTCTCCCATCGTCTGATAACCTCGGTTTTTCTTACTAAGGGAAAACTTGCTGTTGTGCTTCTTCACACCTTGCTCTTGGGGTTTCTAACGAAGCATCTTCCTACATCATCTGCGGGCCGATCACACCACCCCTGTCCCTTCCTTCGTTCTAAAAACCCAGATGCCACCTCTCTCACTCCTCCGTCTTCCTACTCCCGCTTAGGGCGGCCTCCCGTAGGAATTCTCCTCCACCACCACCACGTTGTCATGCTGTTGGGATTCTACGAGGGGGATCTACTACCGGCCTGCCACTTGGAGTGGAACGGGAGAGGAAAGTTAACTTCATCCACTCCATAACGCAGGACCGAGGCGGAAGGCCATTGTCGAACGTTAGCGCCGAAGGATCGTCTCTACGATTTTGAGATCGGCAAGCTGGATTGACTACACTAAACCATGAGAATATGATCTTGTTAAACGCTTTTGGATCTACGAGGGTTAGTGTATCTTCAATCTCGTTGCTAAAATCGATCTCGTGGATTAGATCTTTGGCTTTGCATAGGCTGAATCTTGGTTTTATGTGTCCTTGCAATAAATTTTAAGTTTTCCATGCAACGGACCTTTACACTTAATGCATCGCCCAGCTTTGAGAAGTTATGCAACCACGCAGTGTTCCGGCAGAAATTGAAAGCTTCGTTGTTCCCGCAGCGGTAAATTTTAGAGCAGTGTGATCCTCGAGCTGGTGCATGGGACATCTCAAGATGTCGATCGACGCCCCACGCCGGCAAGTGAAGCACCATTTTCGCTACCTGATCATCATATCAGGTTCTGTAATTGTGCTGGAGATGAAGGATGCGCCACAAAAGCTCTTCGATGACAACCACAGGAGTCTATGTCAGTGAGTCTGCAGTTTCACGCCGATCGTGGGATGACAAGGCACCCATCTGCATTTCCATGAAAAAACTCCCCGATGCCTTGGTCATTGGGTTACAGTATGCACGCCAAGGTGACGCTACCGCCTGTGGTAGGAAAAAGCCTGAGACCGTGAGGCATGTCGCTCTTCCCGTGATACGAGCCCGATGACAAGGATATTCCTGCAAAATAATACCGGGGTATAAAGGCCGAGTTAGTCAGAGGTCTGCAAGCACTGGAAAGCGGATGCTGGCCGGGTCAGCCAAGGCAGGCAGCTAATCATGGGGTAACCTCGGGACCAGGGGGCGTCAGCCTAACTAGTCTCAATCGACTCTAAGAAGTAAGTCTGAAATGCTTGTTTAGTTTGTGTGCAGAATGGTGTGTGGCTTGGATCAGCTACCATCCGGGGCAACATCTAGCTTCTAGGAGAAGGAAGGAATCTCGCTAGTCAAAAGAAGCCCCAAGATTACGACCGCCTCGAGCGTAAGGCATAAGGGCAAGTAGGGACCATCGAAAGTAATACGGTGCAAGCTTACGATATCGCCAGTTTGCTCACGACGCTGGCGCCGCAGTAGGCTCAGCATAGCTCTGGGAGTGATGTGTGACGTTGAAGGGAAAAGTGAACCCGTCGGCTTATTACTTTGGGAGATGGCATATTCTTAGGAAGATATTCCACGTGATGCCCTAGATGTGAGACTCCTAGCCCCCTATATAAGGGGAGGGTTATGTGGCCTCCGGAGAAAGGGTTCCGATTTGGCTAGTTTGGCTAGGGTTTTAAGGGTGATGTGTGAGCAAGAGTAAGAGGCTCCTTCTTCCCTCCTTCCTCGGCCAATACAGCTCTCAGGAGCTCTTGTAAACCTTGGAGACAAAGCAAATATAAACTTCTATGGGAGAGAATCACTTCACCATCCCTCCCTCGATTCCTCTAGAAGGTATTAGTCCCCACTTTTAGCCCTTATCCATGGCATATGCCGCTATGACAATTACACCACGACTAAATATGGCCCTCACCGTGATTAGTGCCAGCGCCAAGGTGCGGTGAAGATATGGACGGAACTCATCAAATGCACCCCATGAACGAGATCATCTCCAAAATGTGCCTGTTCAAGGCTTTTGGAGCACTGGACTTGCTGCCACGATGTATACAACGCCGGTCGCTTCCAAGCACGCGCTTCATCATGTTAACCGCCTTTCTTTCGGCCAAGTTGGGTGCGCACAAGGTTCACGTTGTTGCTTGATGTATCATGCGCTCATTCATCGGCAATGCTGCTGGTGCTAGGTGGAACCACCCAGCTTAGCGGGCTCATGGGGCGTATCGCCCGCCTCCCCTGGACCGTGGCGGTTAAGTGATGATGATCACCCACGGGCAAGAAGTAAGGGCGATCCGCACTGCATCCGGAGGTAACGCCAGGCACCGAGGAAAGGTAGAGGTCCTGCACCAGAGAGTACCTGAGAATGTACCGAGAGAAGCGGCGGATAGCCCGGCAAACCCGTAGCAGCGCGTAGTAGATCCGGCCTGCACATGCCGAAGCTACAGAGGAAACTAGGCGTAAAATTCCGGAGGGAGCGAAAAAGATTGTTATGCTCAAATAGCCGTTGAACATGACGCTGCTAGCACGCCCAAGGCAAACAAAAGTAGATGTCAGAAAAGTGAAGGGGAGAAACTTCAAGCGAGTGAAATGAACAAAGAAGCGGGACACTGGATTGGAGGAGTCTGAAAACTGCTTGTTCCGTGGGGTCACGGCCAAGTACAAGACTCGGGCGAAAACTCAGAGCGCGAGATGCAGATGTACCAGATCTCTAAAGCTAGGGAAGGTCTCGACTGGTGAAGCCCGCTTTGAGACATTGTGAAGATTCGGTCAATGAGTCGCTTCGATTGCGAATGTGCAAAAATGAGGAATCGCTAGTGCAAACCGTGAGAAAGCCGGGCTCTCCAAAATCGCTTCCATTCGGCGCGGGTAACCCGAGAAATCACTCACCGAGTCCGAGATCGCCCCCTCATGGTGGTTAAAGGAGAGAGGGAGGTAGTAACCCCGCTGTGAGAAACAAGCAAAAGTATTGTTCCGTATGACCCGACTAAGCGGCAGGAAAGGCAAAAGAAGCTACAGGAAGAAACGCACTTCATCGATTTGAGCAGGGGCTTCTATGTGAAGCTGTTTTCGAGGTAATTGGTGACCAAGGCAATGCCGTGGTCAAGGAAACGCTGTTAACGGCAATGCCGCATAACGCGAATCTTCTACGTGGACAATCCGGGCAGCAGCCGAATATGCCAAGGCAAGAGCAAAATGCCTACCGAGGTATGCAAATGTAAAAGATGCCGCCCACGCAGAACGGAGACCTCCACAAGCGATGGAGATTCCGGAAATGGTAAAATGGAGGATACCCAAGGACCTGACTATCATGTGATAGGGTCAAGATTGGGAAGCTAGGGATTTGATGTTTCAATGATGCCGTAAAAGTTGAAACCGATCAACCGTGACAGGGTCGGAACAAATTGAAAGTCAAGGTCCCCCGGTCCTTGCATGTTTTGGACCCTTGGATCATGAAAGAGCCACCAAGCATTCCAACTCTCCCGTTACCCGTAGGCATCGGAAGACGCATATGACGGCAAAGAGACTCAAGCCAGAGGATTGGTTGATAAATTATGCAACGGCTATCAGGAAAATTGCTACATGCAACTTGAGATGGGTTGTACGACACGCACTTCAGATGTTGAGGGCAGGCTAAGGGAAATCAACAACTCTGCCACTCCTAAGCATTAACCGGCCGGATCGATTTTGGAGGAAATGTTCATCAAAGCACTTTCGAGCACGACGACGAAAATAATAGGCCACAGACACACTAGCTGGCGTGCAAGCAAAGACCAATGAGACGGACCGGAGTTTTTAACTCTATGGTGCACCGTGAGAAATCCTCATGTGGAGAGCGCGGATAGAATCTCGCTGCGCCATAAAGCGTGGTTTCAGCACAGGATGCGACATATGCTTAAGCTTAAATGTGGCAATAGTTACTAAAGGAAGATGCCCACCACGTGCTGGCAGTAGATGATCCGGATTGTTGATCAGACATGTTCGGGAGATCCAATCAACCCAGGCTCGTATCCAACAGTCGAAAATGAGCCAGAGTACTACCAGAGAGATGGAGCCGGATCATCCCGAGGAATGCACCATGTAGGTAAAAGGAGGGATGATAGACCGTGATCATCGATAATGTTCTGCAACAAGTTGCAGCTTGGTGGAATCAAGATCGCCCGGAGCAGGGGTAGTCAACGCCGTAAAACTAGAGGGCAAATGGACTGGTGAAACGACATGGCGCGGAAAACTTTGGACGCCGTAACAAAAGAAACAAAGGCAAGAAATGGTGCAGGACCATCCGAGGTACACCTCTATGAGTCGCATGTTGGATCAGGCTGCGGCAAGTTCTTACACGCTCAAATCCGGAAAGTAACTCCAGCCGGGTACAGTACAATCGAGGCAATGTGGAGTGGATGCGAGAAGAGGTAGAACAAGGTGGTTCGGGAATGCATCAGCACTCTGTGAAATGATCAACCCTAAGTGAGTTACCCTAACAGCAAAGAATTGTTTCTCTCTCTGAGCAAACATCGCTATGTGCCTACATGTTGCCTCCCTCCGCCGAGAGGTATGACAACACGAGTAGTAAGGGATGCAAAGGCATCGTGTGGACAATCAACACCAACCGGATCGGGCAGGTACCGAAATGAGGGAAGAAATGAGTAATAGAGCATCACCACCGAAAGCTACCGTGGTGTTCACAAGCAAATCGAGGAAACGGATAGGAAAAGTTTGGCAGCAATGCCGGATATATGGAGGTCAATTCACGTAATGCCAGCGGTGATTTAGGTACATGCCTTGGCCTGGACTTCAGAAATCACCCGGAAACATACCAAAGATCATCTCCAAGCTTATGCTTTCGAGTCCCGTTCAGATGCTAGAAAAGCTGGACCCGATTATTCATTGGGCCTAACATCAATGTGAGGTTCTCCTGCTGGCACCGATTGACAATGGTAGTAGCATTAACATTATGTAGCGTAATTCACTAATGCGCAAGTTATACTCTCTTTGAGAACATGCTCCGGTGCTACAAGGACAACTTTCCATGGTATTAAATGTACCGTATTTATTGCCAGAGCCCATAGGCAAAAGTTCGGGTCGATGTATTGTTCGGGCACTTAGAGATAATTGCCGAATCGAGAACTGGAGTTTGAGGTGGTAGAACTTGGAAAGTGTGCTGTGATTACAAGGCATCGAGAAGGCCAGCATTGAACAATGTCTGCTGGCAAGTCGGCCACACTGCTTATCCGGCGAATAGCTGCCCGGCCAAATGGAGTTTAGGATTGGCCACGCAGTGAGATTCGACGTTTCATTGAGTGTGCCTCTCACCGTGTCTAACTTACTTAGCCGAAATACCTGTGGATTGTGCAAGAGAAAAGAAAAAATCCAAGAGGTGCTGTGATTAGCTCATTCTGGTCTGCCACAAGAAGAAGATAAGGCTCAAGACCGAAAGCAAAATTCAAGCATGGTAAATGCTCCGCTCCAAAGTACGCAAAGGATACTAAGAAAGTGCTTTGTTGATGATATGTTCCTAGAGCGCGACCGGTGAATAATTGGTGCTCAAGTTGAATGATAAGACAGCGAAAGCTTAGCTCAACTGACCTCCGTGAGAACCCGGATATTTTACTATGGTCATACATGGTAGACTTGCAAGGCAGTTCGAGGGAGCTATTGCAGTACACTCTTTGAACGTGAAGACCCCGGAGCAAGGCCGGTGAAGCAACCTCTCCGCCGCCTTCGCATTGAGGATAGGAGAAAAGTCATTGGAGACGCCTAGATAGCTTGGTTGCTAGCAGCAGGATTTATCATGGAAGCACTCAGATCCGGATTGGCATCTCTAATCCCCAAGGGTGGCCGTAGAAAGAAGAAGGATGATCCAAACGGGCAAAGAGGTTTGGCGATGTGTGTATCGACATCATACGAACCTGAACAAGGCGTGTCCAAAAGATCTATTTCCACCGCCGAGGATAGATCAATAGGCCTGCATGCACTCAACCGCTGGATGTGAACTCTGTTGTCATTCATTGATGCATATTCTGTTTCCACCCGAATTTCAATCCTATGATCAAATAAAGACTGCGATTTATCACCCCTGCACGGGCTTATTGTATATCGCATCTATGCCGCTTGGTTTACGAATGCAAATGCAACGCATCAAAAGATGTATGCAAAAATATTCGCATTTGTAACGTACCAAATAGGTCAAAATGTACAAGTATATGTGGATGATGTGGGTTATCAAGACCAAGGAAAGCAAAACGCCCTTGACAACATCAAAGTGCATATTCGCTTAACTTAAGGAATGTCGAAATGAAGCTTAACCTCGAAAACAAAAATGTACCTTCGTGTCCTCGCTAGAGAAATTACTCGGATTACTCTCGCCTCCAAACCGAGGTATCGGGTTAATCCAACTAAGATCCGGCCATTGAAATCGAATGGAGTCGTCAAGCGGTCTTAACGATGTCCGTGGTCTCATCGGGTGCCTGCATCGCTGGAGCTTCGATTTGTATGTCGGTTGGGAGGTAAAAGGCATCAGCTTCCTCTACCAACTCATGAAAAGTCGGATAAGCCTTCGCTTTGGACGCTTGCCATGCCGATGAAGCCTTTGCCCACTTAAAAAGATGTTAGCCATCGCATCTGCCGTTAGCCTTCCACTATCAAAGGAGCCAATGTTGTTACCACAATGTTGTCAAGAACTGAACCGAGTTGTAAGTGTAGTGACTGGGTAGTAGCCAGCCGGATGAAGAGGGTAAAGTTCTAGAGGCTAAGGCAGGGGTTACTTGAGCGAGTCGGTGCAATATCTCGCTCAAACATGTAAGGCACCCGCACTCCCTTCAAAAGGTGGCATAAACATGGCTGTTCATATACACAAAGAAGTTAAAAGCATTACTTTGAGGAGCACCCCATCGTAAGTAATGATGTGAGCTCCCTTATATCTGAGATAATGGTAACAAGGATGCAAGTGGCCTCGAATTGCAAAATGGGCAATTGAATCCAGCAATCCTTATGCGCCTACAATATGACAGAAGAGAAGCAATCAAGTCTGTGCCGTGGGCAGGACTTTTTGTAGATCATGGGCTGAGGCTACTACTTAACTACCGCCACCAGATCCTCGAACTCATCGAGGATGCACTTTTGACGGTCAAAAACAAAAACTGGCTAGGCTGCACGGAAGTTGTGCTTTACCTCGCTCAGCAAGAAGGACATCAGCTGAAATATGTGCTCTAAGTCCATTTCGCGCATCGAAATAATGTCAGCAGAAAGGTTAAGCACTTGTGTATGGGCTCAAGGTAGCAAAAGAGATTGGGATACGCCGATCATATGCTTTGAGACTTGGACGGTCATCGCATGTGCCAGAAGTATCAGGATCCGTGGGACGCTTCTGATCCAAAACATGGCACTGCATGTATTTCATACAAAATAAGATATCCGGGTTACTTTGAGGGGTGTGAATTTCACCATGTTCCCCGGGTGGAAAATGAGGACGTCGACATGCTATTGAAGCTCGTATCAACCTCGACAAGCAAGCCTCCACCCCTGTAGCATTGAACACCTCGTAAAACCATCTATCGTGCCGGCCCCGTGAACTCGACTCGATCTATGTCCTAAGATACAGCGTAATCCGTGTAGCCGAAAATGCAGGCGGATGACATTGACAGGTAAGGTAGGCAAACCCTCGTGGACTTCATACTCAAGAAATCCTCGGGAATCGCTTCAATAACTCCGAGGAGTGTACCTCAGACCCGGGGACCGGCTTCAAGATGATCCCGGCTGAGTTATGCCGGTGGATTACGGAGGAAATTGATAAGGATGTGTTCTCGCGTGATTTCGAGCAATACTGGGCTTGGGCATCATTTGCCTATATTTCAATTCCCTCAAAATGGAACGTTACCCACCGAGGAGGTGTTAATGGCAAACTCGTGAGGAGAGCAAAAAGACATACACGATTATCAATTCCGGCCGCAAAAACGGAAGGTAACCAATGTTCCTCCAGCGATGGCGTTTACCTTGAAGAAGGGCTGACATCCTCCGAGATATACACACTAAGCGAGAATGCGCGGGCATCATGTTTTCATCCGTAGCCTTGGTGGCAAAAGCATTCGCATGCCTCCCATCGCCCAAAGCCTTAGGAACAAGGTAAGATCCGGGAGAAAATGCAATGGTCACAAGGTACGCTACTAAGAAACATATGCCATCATGTCAGAGTTTCAAGACCATACCACCATTACGGTGGCCATTTGTCATGATGGTGCTTGGATATGGTTGTTCTGGTTAAAACTGCAAGGGGAAACATGACTCACATTTTGGTCAGCGGTGGATAAATTTATGAAGTGGATCAAGTAAAGCCTATTAGGAAATGTGATGGGGCTACTTGGACGTAACGCTTTCTCAAAGATATAATCTTTGAGGTACGGGTTACCTACAACAAGAATATAACCGATAATGGAAACAAATTTTATGAAGGAGCATTTGCGCTGCTTTCTAATGACAAGAAGATCCGACTCACGATTTAGCCTCGATAGCCCACCCCCTGCCAAGATCGAATCGGAGCAGTGGAAAGATCCAACGGATTAGTATTATCCGGGATAAAACCCCGGCTCATTGAGACGCCGCAAAGATTGCAAGCGGGTAAAAGGATAGAAGAACTACCAGCCGTACTGTGGAGTTTAAGAACAACTCCGATCGATCAACATGCTATACTTACCGCTTTTTTCTCGGGTATATGGGGTAAAATGACATCGTATTACCAGCCCACATGTAGCATGATTCGCCATTTTAGGTCACCTAATACGTACGTGGGTCATGCAAGAAGCCTTCGCAAAATGATGTTGGATCTCGCCGAAGAAGCTAGAGAACTGCATTGTCTAGATCCGCCATATATCAAGAGCAAAATCTCGACTGGCTATAGCCGGGGTGCAAGCCCCGAGTCTTCGTGAAGGCTTATCTGTGTCTTTGCTTGCCATACAACGTATCGCCGGCATGCATAAATTATCTCTACATGGGCGGAAGGGCTGCTTATCGCAGAGCAAAAGTATCGCACAATGGCTCTTATTATCTTATAGATGCAAAGCCAATGTGAAAAAGAACAAGAAGCGGACAGTACGGGCGTAAGAATTTAAGCTGCCCAATGGAATGTAGCTCTACTTCATCCTTTCTGGCTACTTAGCGTAGAAGTGTATGTATCCCAGGCTCCTTCTCTTATGCGTCGGCAGATGTATGCCGCAAATGAGCTTATGAATGAAATATTGGCACCCTTCGAGCAAAGAATTCCGGGACCGCTTTTAATAATATTTGTTGTTTTTTATTATTTTACATCAACTGGAGTAAGTTGTTCTACTTAACTCCTGACTGGTATCAGAAGTGTGAGCACCAAAATCCAACTCTTCGATTTGTTGTTGTCCAACAAGAATTCGGCTTCATGGCAAGCAAGAGAACAAGTTTGGAATTATGAGATAGGCTACGAAAAACGGCACCAAGGAAAAGAACTTAATCGAGCCGGACGCTTTGTTTTTCTCGGACTAACTCTTGTATTTACTTTCAAACTATTATGCTAAATTATTTGAGCTGTTTAAAAGTTTCTCGGGGAGAATTGTTAAACAATCTTTTGAAGCCGGATTCGTAAGTCAGAAACCAAATCAAGCTAGTAGACACGAACCGGGCCGTGGCGAAGATTGACTAACAAGAAAACAAAACTCGGGACTATGCCTAAGTTAATCCGGGCATACAAACTTAGTAGCAAAATATTACATAAGCACGGATACATTTCCACCCGCATACCGGGATCTCAAGGTTTTCGCCGGTGTTTTAAATTAAGGAGCAAAGATGAGGAGGAAGTTCGGCGTCATCTTTGTCTTCTTCGATATCCGAGGCATCGCCCTTTCTCCATCCTCGTCCGAACTATCTTCGACATTCTCGACTTTCATCGCCAAAGGCCGCTTCTAGGAAGCTCGAACCTCGGCCCATTCATGAATGGGAGAATATTCAACAAGGCTATGGGCGCAAGCTCGGGCGCCGAGCTACCCATTCCGTGTCAAAAATAATGGTCCACTCTGGATCCGTGTACACGCTGGTCAGAGGTTGGAGATTGATCTTCTCATACCACGTGGAGTATGTGGTGAAGAACGGTCTCACCGCGGGTTGCTGGCCCAATGGACTCTTCCAAAGGTCGAAGCCGAGCCTCCATCTCCGATAGCTTTTCAGCAAGAAGTGAAACTCTTCTTCTGGAGCGCCTCTCACCGGCCAAAACGTGTTGAAGACTCGGACTGGAAACGCCCAGGAGATCCTCGCCAGAAGTGTTCTTGATGATTTACGCGCGAGATGACAGCCAATTAATAGGGTCCCTCCATGTCATGGGAATGCTCACCGCCGTAAGCGACTTCCTGGAGTACCCCTCTCTCAATGGTTGGCAACAAAGAAGGCCCGAATAGTGAGTACCCTCCTCGAAAGTGGCCTGGAAAAACAAGGCAAAGGAAGAAGCTCGAAGAAAGACATATGAAGCAACCCCGAGAAGTATGCGTCGGATAAGGGAAAGGAACTTACATGAAATTTGGGTTGTCAGGATCCGGTCAATTCATTGATGCAATTATCGTGATCTTTGATTTCGGGAGCTTTCGCACTAAGTTTCCAGGCCTGCGCTCTCACGACTAAGTTTGACGCTTCGGGCCTCCTAGAGAAGATCGCGGTCCTTGGCAATTTGGAGGTTGAGGTTCACGCGCTTCTTCGGGTGAAGTCCTGGCCAGCCTTTTCAAGCTCGGTTTGGTGTTGCGCCCATTTTCTTCATTTCCTGCCTTCACTTGGCAATCCGCTGCTCTTGGTCTCTAGAAGCAAGCAAGCTCATCGCTCTTCTTTTTTTGAGCCCGGCCGATGCTGCCCTCGCTTGTTCGCAGAAAATGCAGCATCATATCAGCATCGGGCAACAATATCTTCAAGAGATGCTGAAATAGCCGCGTTCGACCCTGGCCAAAGGCCGAAAGGTATGAATGTTCACTGAGCCAAGAGGAAAAGAAGATGGAAAAGCAAAAGGTGGTCGGTTACAAAAGAACTTTACTCCTTGATCTGGCTTCCAGTTCTTTCAAGATAATCTTGTTCTAGCCTCCACCCCGTCAAGGGAAACCAAATAATGAGATTAGTTCCTAGAGGAGTTGAAGGAAAACGGAGAAGCGCCATGGAGAACTTACCCTTTTCCTGCATGCTCACTGAGATGTGCATTGTGCTTATGAGAAGCATCTTGGTGTGAGTATCCGTAAGATCGCTGGAACTTAGCATCCGGCATGTTGGTGGTCACCCTAAAGAATACCTAAAATTTAGCTTAAGCCTGGGCAAGATATTCGAGTGCAGTACAAGATCCGGGGCCAAGTGGAACTTAACCCCATTTAGGTGTGTGCATATCGGCAGTATTAAACCGCCAAGTGGAACTTAACCCGGCTCTAGGTGTGTGCATAGTCGGCGGTACAAAAATTCAGGCCAAGGTGGAACTTAACCCGCTCTAGGTGTGTGCATATTTGAAGTAGACAAAATCCGGGCCAAGTAGAACTTAACCTGCATTTAGGTGTGTGGTGCATATTCAAGTGTATAAAATCCCGCCAAGTGGAACTTAACCCGACCTCTAGGTGTGTGCATATTCGAAAGGTATAAAATCCGGGGCCAAGTGGGAACTTAACCTGCTCTAGTGTGTGCATATTCGAGTATACAAGATCCGCAGCCAAGTGAACTTAACCCGCCTCTAGGTGTGCATATTCGGTAGGTGAGCAAGATCCGGGCCAAGTGGAACTTAACCCGCTTCTAGGTGTGTGTGCATATTTGAAGCTGGTAGCAAGATCCGGCCAAGTGGAACTTAACCCGGCTCTAGGTGTGTGCATATTCGAAGTGCAGACAAGATCCGCCAAGTGGAACTTAACCCGGCCTTCTACCGGTGTGTGCATATTGGAAAATTATGAAGGAGCTATCAAGCATTTCTTTTAAGGAGCATCCGCCAGTAACAAGTTACTTCCCCCGCAGGCTCGGGACTAATGGCCAGGCTGTTACATTGCTAGTGCATGATAAAGGAAAAGGTGAAGTAACGTGACTTATCATCCTACCATGAGGTTAACGCTTCTTAGGGAGGCTTCTTGGTTCATCTGAAAGAAAGGAATTGACCACAAGGGATCAACTTCTCCGTGAGATCGCTGTCGTTAGAGATAAACCCGCTTCTTTGTTCTCCAGCTTGTTCATGAACTCGATCAAGGTTTCGGAGGGATATCGCCACCGCTGGAAAGCATGTGGGGCGCCACTAAGCCCTTCGCATGTGCCTCTCTCTCTCAACCTGGAGAGTGGGTTTACCTTAGTGCGTAATGTTGTTGCACACCAGTTGGCCTCTACAGGGCGCCCTTAGGTGCCGGAGCTTCTGGGAAAGCATGGACGCGAGGGTGCGCTGTCCGCACTCCTCGTGGACGCGCTACGGTGACGCTGGGGTTTTCTTGCTCTTGGCTTGCCGAGGAGGCGGCGAAGGTTATGCAGCAGCGCATTTCCTTAGGGAGCTTCCTGGTACTTCTCACCGAGACTCGAGAAGACGGACGAGGCGCGAGGAGCTTGGCGCCGGTGCTCTTGTTGGCCGAGCTGGTGCCATTGCCAGTGATTTTCTTGCCGCCGGAGTTGGGGTGTTGCAGCTGCACGGAGGTAGTCTTGGTGAAGCGCTGTTGCTGCGTGTGTGGAGCCGGGCGGTGGATGCCGTTGCCTGCCTCGCTCGATCTGCCTCCCCGCGCCTAGGGTCCCCCTCTTCGACGAGGTGGGATGGAAACCCGAGCTCAACAGCCGAATCCTCTCGGAATAGGGTCACGGGCGTGACTCGTCAGTCACATTTAGGGGAGAGGAGCCAGGATGGATCGCCAAGAGATGCTAGATCCAATTTCGAGGGACCTCCACCGCAGCCCTGCCAAATCAAATAATGTCAAGAGAAATTACCAAGGAACAATGTGGGCAAGAACAAGTTGCAGGAGAAAAGAGACTTTACGCTGGCCCAAGGTTTGGGGCTCCTTGGCTTCCGAAGCCTTCGTGTGTCGGGCCTTTGCCCGCAGTGCTTGAAGTTAGCGGTTCTCCGACTTTTCGCTTTTCTTGGAGGGCTTTCAGAAGGTCCGAGGAGGAACTTGATGCAGCTCCACGCTTCTTCTTCGGCGCTTAACAGTTCCCCCTGGCAAGGGGAGGGTCCTCGTGGATCCGCCCACCGTTAGCCGATGCCAGCATAAGAAAGGGGATGATCAATGGTTCAATCACCTCGATATCCGAGTCATCTTCATCATCGGCCAATCTCTAATAGAAGAGGGTTTACCGCACGCTCTGAAGCGCCGCACACCGGAGGAACATCTCCTGTCCGGCTCTTCCTTGTCCGGTCTCCGTCAGCGCCCATTTATGTCGGATCGGTGCCGCCCTCGAGGGTCTGGCCAAGGAATAGCCGAGGAAAAGAATGAGCAACGAGTCAAATGAAACAATGACCACATATAATTAACTTGAGTAAAATTGTGCCAATGGGTTACCGAGGAGGGAGCCTATCCCGCAGAATGCTCAATTCCCCACGCCCATTCAAAGGGAGAAGTCCTTGTGGGTCGGAAGAGAGCCTTGACCCGGTGATAGATCTCTCGGTTGCTCAACTCAAGGACGAGGTCCGTTGGGGTCGTCGAAGCTCATATGGCACACCTTGTGGGTGCGCCTGAGGGGGGAGATTCGCTGCACTAATGTGATCATAGTATCCTCGCTACAACCCGAGCTTCTTCACCGCAAACCTCTTGTTGACTTGCTGGCGGGTCACAAGGCTGTGGCTTTGGGGATAACGCCCACGCTTCGGGGTGACCCGGAGCATAGGAACGCAATTTTATCAAGTCTTCAAGGCCCTCATTCCGACATAAAGAAAGTCCTGCCCATCTTTGCGTGACTTAGCCCGGTGACTCAGGGAAATGGAAAACCTCCGGTAGATGGATGCACCAATTGAGTGAGCCGCTTGTCCTCCCATCAAGTTGAATATTCGGAATGACATTACGACGAAGGTCAAAACCGGATCCATAGCTTCTTCAGGCCACAATCCGCATAGCCTCGATCAGAGGCAAAAAGCGAAAGAGAGGTGATTATGCTGGGCTGAAGGTGCGGCTGGAGTTCGACGCGGCTCAACCAAATATGGAGGAAATCACGACAAAAACCGAACCCTGCTAGCGCGACAAGAATACAACGACGCACCGGATTGGGTGAGGGGCGAAGTTCGGCGGAGGCAAGGCGATGACGCCGGGCAGGGATGCTGCTCGTCCCAGAGAGCCAGCCCAAGTCATCTTGGCATTCCATGACCCGCCCACGCACCACGGTCCACGGGCGTATGAAGTCCTCTCCATTTCTTGCTCAAGAACGACGAAGCTCCTCCGCCATTCGATAATCACCGCCTTCGGCCGGGTGCGAAGGCAGGCGGGTGTGGCCCAGATTGGCGCCGACCCGCGTGGGTGGAGGAGGCGCCAGTAGTAGCAGCGACGACGAGAAACTGGGGAAAATGCGCGGCAATGCTGCTTGGGGAGCACCGGAGGCGCACCAGTCAGCGAGGAAGACGTAAGAAGAAGAGCAAAGGGCGAGGGCGCGGAGGGAAAGCCTATGATGTGCCCTCCCTATTTAACCTCTCCCACGAGGAGAAGGTGGATCACGCCTGGGCAAGCCACACGCACGGCCGGTACCACCCACATCAACCAATCAACAAGGAGCCACAATCAAGGCCACAGAGTGGAGTTGGTCCCGTGACGTGACACGATGATGCGGTAAACGAGGAGGCAGGTGACGGATCCGCGACAAGATGACTAACAATTACCACGGCGCATCGTATGGCCCCAAATGAGACAACATAATGATTAGCCTCACGGGATGGCGATGAGAGAAGGAAGCAAGACCCGGATAGGACCCGTAACCCGCCAGCAAGTGAAAACTTGAATGTGCAGGGAAAGCAGCCATGAGGTCCGAAAGTTAAAGCGCAAGTAACCCGCCTAAGTAAAACTTGAACGCAAGGAACGAACCAGACAACCCGACAAAGAGGTAACCGAAATAACGCCCAAAGGTCAAACATAATTGAACCTGATGTGGCCTTAGCTATCGAGGCAGCTAAGACCGCATCCAGCTTTGGGGACTAATGTTGGGGATACCCCGGTAGGGTCACGCCGGGTATAAAGGCCGAAGTTAGCCGAGGTTCGCAAAAGCGGATGTCGGGCCGGGTCACCTAAAGGCAAAGCCGAATCACGGGTAATCTCGGACTCGGTATGTCACTAATTGTCTCAACCACTTAAGAAGTAAGTCGGAAATGCGTATTTAGCTTGTATGCAGTGAACAGGTGTGGCCGGATCAGCTACGATCCGCACATCTAGCTTCTAAGAGAAGGAAGGAATTTGTTGGTCAAAAGAAGCCCCAGCACGCCTCGAGCAAAGCGCATAAGGCAGGACCATCGAGGCATGGCCGACAAGGGTGACGATACCCATGTCGGTCGACGAAGGCGCCGCAGAGGCTCACGAGCCTCCGTGATGTGTGACGCAAGAGAAAAGTAACCCATACGGCTTACTACTTTGGGAGATGGCATATTCTTAGGAATATACCTCCACGTATGCCCTAGATGGAGACCTAGCCCCCCCTATATAAGGAGGGCTAGGGCCTCCGTAGAAAGGGTTCCACTTGGCTAGTTTGGCTAGGGTTTTATAGTGATCTGTGAGCGAGAGTAAGAGAGCTCCTTCTTCCTCCTCTCGCCAATACCTCTAGGAGCACTTGTAACCTTGGAGACAAAGCAAATATAAACTTCTGTGTGGAGAATCACTTCACTATCCCTCCCTGGATTCCCCTAGTGTGTATTAGTCCCCACCTTTAGCCTATCCATGGCATCTGCCGTGACACCACCACGACAATTGGCGCCCACCTGGTTTGACGCCAAGTCCACGACGCCAATTTTCTCGTCCATCGAAACGATGGCTATTACTACTTAACTTAGTAACATAAAAGTAAACTGCTTTACCTTCATAATGACCAATACCATATCATAACACATGCCCTCCTCCAAAATAAAGTTAGACGCATCTACTTTATCTATTGCAGGTTTTACGTGGTTGTTAGGCTTTCGCAATAGAACCGCTTTCAAACTACCAACTTTCCAAATCCACAACATGGATCCAATAGTTATCTCTACTACACCTTTCGGGTCCTCCATTGTAAATGCTATATCAACTATTGAATGAGACACACCGCCAGCCACTATACGGTATAAGCCGTATGTTGAGCGTGGAACCAGTCCTCGCATTTAATACGGTATGGTCGGTTCGGGCCGCTTCATCAAAACAATACCGCGATATAAAACAAGTAGACGTTAGAGGTAACAACTATGATAAATGTCCACACAATACTTGTGCGATCTGGCCGCTGCATACAACACTCCTACGCATAGATCGGCTCGATACCACCAAGGGTTCAGCGTGAGAAACCAAAAAATCCTACATTGAAACCTCCTAAACTACCCAAGATCTATCTATGTAGTAATGGCGGTAACATACGAGCGATAAAATACATACCTTGTAGACCGTGACGCTGTTAACGCTACGGGAACATGGTTGAAGTAGTCGAAATCGTAGCCGACCTCAAGGTCGCGGAAGCCTCGCAGGTCATCCCTTGCCCCTTCTTCATCGTGCAAGCAAGCCTCGCTCATGACATCCAAGGTGCCTCAAGTGAGGCCCTCGTGGTTCTTGGCTCATACACATACGGTGTATGATGACTAATCGACTTTGATCTCGCCGGAGTGCGGAAGTAGATCTCTGCATGGAATCTTACAACGCAACAAATAAGGTCAGCAGTAAGTGTGTCTTTGCATGGACGTCCTTACTTGGGACCGTGCCAACGCATGGATACGAGAGAAAGAGAGAGGGAAGGAGAACGCCAACCAAAGGATCTCTCCAAATATTGGTGTGTCAAATCCCACCCATGGGCACCCCTTTATATAGGGGGAGGGGGTGTGCCCTACCCTTTGGGTTTCCCATGTGTGACTAAACAAGGGAGAGATGGGGGGAGGCTCCATGGGCCTCTGATACATTGCAAATGTATTTATAGTTTTTGATGTTCCATGCTTGGTTTTATCTACTTTCTTATGTTTTGTTCCAACTTTGGAGTACTTTCACACTTCTCTTGGACTAACTTATTAACAAGAGCCACAGTACAATTGTCTGCTTTCCGCTATTTTTGGTTCCGAAGTCGAAATGAATATTCTCGGAATTGACGGACAAAAGCCAAAGTTACTTTTTTATTTTCTCCTCAGACTTGAGCTGATGAGAGTGGAGAGGGGCCGCCAAGGTGGCCACCCCCTTAGTGTGGGCAACCCTAGGTCACGCCAGGCATGGTGTGGGCCCCCCTGTCGGCTGGCCACAATCGATTTTGCCTCTTTCACCATATATCCCTCCCGATACCAAAACCCTAAATCATCAAGCCTCCAGCCCGGAAAGTTCCAAGAAGACCGCCACCACTTGTAAGGGGAGATTCAGGGACAGAAAGTCTCTGCTCCAAGACCGCCAGACGGGAAGTGCCCCGAGCTACTTCATCTCCATCTCCATCACCATTGCTAATCTGGTTGAGGAGGGAGTAGTTCTCTCGAGGCTAAGGGTTCTACCGTACTATGTTCATCTCTCCTCTCTCTATGCATGATCTTATTGAGATCACTTAGCTTCTAATCTATAGATCTACCTTGCTACTCAAGTGCTTAATAGACTTCTGCTTCCCCATGTGTGTGAAGTCGATTAAAGCAGTACACCAAGTGGTAAGGCACTTTAGGCTAGATATATTACAACAAATACTTGTTATGAGTTATATTTGGAGTTGGATGTCTTTTATGAAATTGTGGTGTTTGTTGAATCATATAGTACTCACATGGTGTGATAGTGGGGTTTCTAGATGGGAAAGATGAACTTTGAGGTGTATTGTTATAACCTCACCATTGATTAGAGTGTCCAACCGGAGAGTAGTTAAGAGTAGTATCATAAAAGAGAAGATATTTATAAGGATAGTGTTCACTAGTGAAAGTATGATCCTAGGTCCTTGTTTCTAAGCAATCGTAAACACCGCTTGCTATTAGATCTATTACATGTTTGCTTGTTTAATTCTCACTCTTTATTTCATGTAGTTTTACTTTAGTCTTTTTCCACGCCCTACATCAAGTTATCTTCTATCACCTATTACCACTTATAATTATCCATACCACTTGTATTTTCACTATCTCTTCGGCCGAACTTAGTGCACCTATACAATTTGACAAGTGTGCGTATTATTGGGTGTTGTATTACAAGAGACTTTTGTATCTTTGATTGCAGGGTCAAGCTGAGAGGGAATAATTCTTGACCACTTCCTCCCCTGAAGTTCGATAAACCTTGGGTGATCCACTTAAGGGAAAAACTTATCGCTGCAGTTTCTACAAACCTTCTGATTTGGAGTACCAACAATCTGCTATACAAGAATAGAAGTGCGAAGGCATCAAGCTATTTTCAAGCGCCATTGCCGGGGAGGTAAGGTAAAAGGTATTCACGCTGGAGGATTAGAAGAAGAAGAACCTCCCACGGCAAACACACTCCATTTTCTGATGCACAAGCTGTCGGGGAGTATAGAAAAGGTACTCACATCCTCCGTGTGAGTGCTCAAAGTTATTTCCTTTAGATTCTGCTAATTTGTCTTTTTGTTTTTGTTTTCACTAGTTAAGCTTAATGGAAAACAACAACAAAATTAGAGAGCTTTATAGTATTTATCTTGAGTTAGGACATGAAGTGTTTGAAGAGAAAATTAAAAAACCTATGGAACTTTATTTGCATGCTAATGGCAATGTTGTTATTATGAATTATTTGACACCATTATTGCTAATGTAATTATGGAAAAGTTCAAGCTTGGGGAAGCTAATCTTTATGAAAATGATCTTTTTAGTTCCCCGGCTTTGGAAGATAGCTATTCTATTGCTTATGATGATACCAAACCTCCAATATATGATGATTACAATGATGAATATGATATTTTCAGTCCAATTAACTATTGAGGAGGAGATTAATTATGACTAAAATATGCCTCCTATATTTGATGATTATGGTGATGGAGAATAATAATGATAGCTATTTTGTTGAATTTGCTCCCACTACAATTAATAAGAATAACTATGCTATATGTGGAGAGTAATAATGCATTATATGCATGCTGTGGCCTCATGGTAAGAATGCTTTCATGTGATAGGTATATTGTTAATTTTATTCATGATGCTATCATCGAAAGTTATTATGAGAGAGGGAAACATGGTTTTACGATTCAATAATATTAAGTTTCCTCTTTATGTTGAAATTCTTGAAGCTCAAGCACTTCTGTTTTGCTTTACTATGCTTGTTGCTATGTGCTTTCATGGGCGGACTTGTTTCTTGTTACAAGATTCCTATGCATAGAAGTGTGAGTTAGACTTAAATGTGCTTTGAATTTGCTTCCGATGCTCTCTTTTTACTTAAATTCATATTTCATATGTGAGCATCTTCTCTCAAACTATCATGCCTAACTTAAAGGCTAAAGTAAAGAAAAGTACTTATTGGGAGATAACCCAAAAAGTTTTTCGAGATGCCAAGTCTTGGAAGGCTACATATTAACAAACCGCCTCCTTATCCTTTTTATTTGCTTTTTGTGCCAAGAGTAACCTCTAATGAGAGAGAAGTAATGATTTGAAAAGTCGGTCATGTCCTGAAACAGATTTCTGTGCTTCCAATCAGAAATATTCTGTAAAATCTCTTGAACGTCTTTTTTGAGGCGTGAATTTTTGTAGCTTGCCCCAGGTTGTTATCTAACTTTCGTTAGTTCAACACTTCCTTTTTATTTGAGCAACAGAAGGATTCCCGAAAAAATTGTCTTTTACTCTGGGCTAGTTTGTTTTGACAGATTTCGCCATTATTTGCATTTGTTTTGTTGGTTCCTTTTTGAGTTCTTTTGGGGAATTGAGCTTTTGAGGAAGTTCTTACAGTGTGCTAGTGTTCTAATGGAAGTTTATTTGTGTTAGAACTGAACCTTAAGAGACTTATTTATCTTGAGTACTAATGCTTAATAAAGATTGTGTGGAAGTTTTGTATGAAGGAAAATTTCAGCAGCGTATGGAAGGAATAAGTAATGAGATGAAGGATGGACTAAAACTCAAGCTTGGGATGACAATGCAAGTGGTCACCCTAAGAAATATCCAAGAAGTATTAAGCCGTTATTAAAGCTTGGGGATGCCCAAGGTCCCTTTCTTCATCAATAAAAATCCCAAAGTTTTCTTCCAAACGCCTTTCATTTTTATTGCTTCATGCACAATGCTGTGTTGTTCTTGGGGCCTATTTTCTTTTTCTTTTTTCATTTTGGTGTTTAGTTTGCTTGGTTTGCTTAGTTTTCTGAATAAATTGGCTGAATTGGACCCCTCTTTCAAGTACACATTGGTTTGCAAATAGTTTGGTTTGGTTTGGAAAGAGTAGGAAAGTTCATGCTTATGTGGTAAAAAGAGCTTGTTTTTGACTATGGCATATGCTTTGTCATGACATGCTTGATATTGTTTTGGATTTATGCTTAGTATTCTTTGATGTAGCATGACTTGTTATAAACAATTGAGATTTCTTAATCGTGCCTTGGATGAATCATGCATTGTTTTAAAGTATTATTAAAGCATAGTATAGTGGTATTCTCTTGATGCTTTATTTGGTTGACTTAATGGCAACATGCTCACACCATGTTATAACTATCTCAAGTCACACTAAGCCTTTATGATCCTTTAGTTTTCAACTTGTATTATCACTTATGCTTTGATCAATGATGTTTCCTTTGTCGCTTCTCCGCATGATTATTATGGCCATTATTGCTCTTAGTTTGTTGCTCCCGCCTTTGCTAGTCAGCCTCCGAGAACCAAGTATGAGTTCCACTCATGCATCCAACTCCTAACCAAGTTATTCCAAAGAGTCCACCATACCTTCACCTATTAGCATATGCTATTCTGTTGGGCCACGCAGAGATAAACTAAACTTTTTTCCTAACACGGTACTCCCGAGATCCAGCTCAGGTTATAGGCCACGAGATTACCGGTAGACGCGCAGATGCGGAAGTTGATGTAGCGCGCCGAAGCAGTGCCGAACGATCCCATGGATAGCCCTCTGAATCCCACGGACAGCTACACCGGATCCCACGAACTCCTTCGCCAGATCCCCACGAGCTTCCCTGTCTCCAGCGTCGCACGTGCAACGCTTCTATCGGTATCCACACATACATGAAGGAGCTTCGGACAGAGGATTGCTAGATCCTGTCTAGCCAGAAATGGCAGTGGAGAAAGTGACGGATAGGTCAGGGACTATCCCTTGTCACTCCACTTATATACACTCCTAGTTGGGCTCAACGCCTTGAGGCCCATCTAGGCTGTACTCCAATCTCCACATGGATCTAATCCACATGGGCTCCTTACCCTTAAGTGTGTGACCCTGTAGGTTCACGTACACCTGGACACGACATGAGCTACTCCTCCAAGTATCCCGTCATGGCTTTGAGTCCA
Organism: Avena insularis; assembly: GCA_023614405.1. NCBI lineage: Eukaryota > Viridiplantae > Streptophyta > Magnoliopsida > Poales > Poaceae > Avena > Avena insularis. The sequence goes on along the minus strand of CM042691.1, from coordinate 461,853,442 downwards.
ACTCACTCCCATGAACACTCGGTCTCAAGTCGATAGATGGTAGCGGCCTCTAGCAAGACGTGCCAACTCCCAAGTGCCGTAAAGTCAGAAGACGAACCTTTCAATGCGACTTTCGTCCAAGTCCCTTTGCCTCACGATATATCTGCCAAGCTATAGGCGATTCAATGGACTAACTCTTAGTCTGACTCCTCAGTTAACACTTAACTGAGTAGCGCATGGCCATGCTTCCGAATCATATCACACGAGAGGGACCAGAGAATATCTCTTCATTACAGAGGGGCAAATCCCATCTTGGTAATCCACGTCACGTAGCTTGCTTCACAACCAACCCGAACTCTACCTTTATGACTGCCCATTTACGGAACATTGTTTGATAGAACCTAAGTTGGCGATCCACAACTCGGATCATGCAATCACCTCAGGTCAAAGGATTCCATTGCTTGAGACTGCAAATGGCAACATGCTCGTTGCATCTCAACTGTAGGTCAGTCCGACTCGCTAAACTCTTTAGCCGAATCAGTGTAAGTCGGAATTGCATCTCCATGCCCATGACAAGTGGAACCGTGTCATCAGCCGACTTGCACATTGGTCTAAGTTGTGTACCCAGCACAACCTCAACGATCAAGGACAATCTAATATGAACAATCATGAATACATAGTTCCACAACTGAATCACGTATTCAGTGATATATATCTGATGTTCATATAAGGAAAACTTTACTTTATGAATACTTTGGGAAATATCATCAACCATGATTGCCTCTAGGGCATATTCCCAAAAGTCTCCTACTTGCACTAGAGTCAATCATCCGACATCATATGTCTAGGCATCTAATGCCCATGGCTCTTGCGTGCGCCTCATGCTTAGGCTGTGGAAGTGGCTTTGTCAACGGATCTGCAACGTTTGCATCCGTGTGTACCTTCCATAACCTGTTATCACCTTGATCCACGAACTGGTGAATCAAGTGGTATCGCATGAGTATATGCTTGTTCTTCTGGCATTGTCTAGGTTCTTTGGCTTGTGCAATAGCAACATTGTTGTTACAATACACGTCTAACGGATTGAACGAGCCTTGAACCACACCAAGATCAATCAGGAAGTTCCTGATCGAAACAGCTTCCTTTGCTGCCTCCGAGGCAGCAATATACTAAGCTTATGTTGTAGATGCATACATAGTCTCTTGCTTGGAACTCTTCCAGCTCACAGCCCCTCCGTTCATTACGAACACGTACCTAGATTGCGAACGGGAATCATTAGAGTCAGTAAGGTAACTCGCATCCGTGTAACCCCTTACACTGAGTTCAACCTCACCTCCATAAACTAGGAACACATCCTTAGTCCTTCTCAAGTACTTAAGAATGTTCTTAACTGCTTCCCAGTGGATTTCTCTAGGGTCAGCCTGGTATCTGATCACAACACTTAGAGCATAGGAAACATCTGGCCTAGTACAAATCATGGCATACATGATGGACCGGACTGCCGAAGCATACGGAATTGTACTCATCCTACTTCACTCATCAGTTGTCGAGGGACACTGAGGCTTGCTAAGTCTTATGCCATGGGACATCGGTAAGAACCCCTTCTTAGACGATTCCATGCTGAACTTCTTCAACACTTTGTCAAATATGTACTTTGGGTCAATCCAATGAGCCGCCTGGATCTATCTCTATACATCCTGATTCCTAGTATATAAGTTGCCTCACCCAAGTCCTTCATTGAGAAACTCCTTTCCAATGATTCCTTGGTTTCTTGCAACATCTAGACATCATTTGCAATCAATAATATGTCATCCACATATAAGATCAGAAAATTTACTTTGCTCCCACTAAACTTCTTGTATAAACAAGAATCATGATCACTCTTGATGAAGCCAAACGATTTGACTACCTCATCAAAGCGAATGTTCCAACTCCGAGATGCTTGCTTCAACCCATAAATGGATTTATGAAGTTTGCATACCTTGTCAGCATTAGCCGGATCGACAAAACCCTCAGGTTGTATCATATACACGTCCTCGGTTAATTTTCCATTAAGGAAAGCCATTTTGACATCCATCTGCCATATCTCATAGTCGAAATAGGCTGCTATAGCGAAGATGATCCAAACTGATTTAAGCATCGCTACGGTTGAGAAAGTCTCATCGTAGTCAACTCCTTGAACATGCCAGAACCCCTTCGCGACAAGCCGTGCTTTATAGATAGAAACGTTTCCATCCATATCAGTTTTTCTTTTAAAGACCCATTTGCACTCGACGGGTCTTGCACCGTCTGGCAGATCAACCAAGTTCCAAACCTGATTATCATCCATGGACTTTAATTCAGATCTCATGGCTCCAAGCCATGACTCAGAATCAGAACCCACCATCGCTTCCGAGTAAGTTGCCAGCTCATCACTGTCCAACAGTAACACATCACGAACACTTCACAATCTTGCCGATCTTCGCAGTGGAGGTGCAGCTGCCGGCTCAGCTACCATGACTGGATCAACCTCCAAGGCTTTCACCAAATCTCTAATGACCGGTTCCTCTCGAACTTCTTCGAGCCGCACCGCACTTCCACTGACTTCCCGACCGAGAAACTCTTTCTCAAGGAAGACACCGTTCCGAGCGACAAACACTTTGCCCTCTTCTTGGTTATAGAAGTAGTTACCCAAGGTTTCCCTTGGATACCCAACGAAAATGCACTTATCCGACTTGGCTGCAAGCTTGTCCGACTGAAGTCGCTTGACAAATGCTTCACAACCCCAAATATTAAGAAAAGACAAACCTGGCTTCTTGCCAGTCCACATCTCATGTGGTGTCTTCTCTACCGATTTTGATGGTACTCTGTTTAGTGTGAACACCGCCGTTTCTAGACAATAACCCCAAAATGATAAATGTAGATCTATCTGACTCATCATTGATCGTACCATGTCCAACAAGGTCTGATTCCGCCGTTCCGACACACCGTTCCTCTGCGGTGTACCCGACGGAGTGAGCTGAGGAACTATTCCACAAATCTTCAGATGGTCATCAAACTCGTGGCTCATGTACTCCCTCCTCGGTCCGACCGAAGAAACTTTATTTTCTTGCCGAGTTGATTCTGTACTTCATTCTGGAATTCTTTGAACATTTCAAAGGCTTCCGACTTATGTTTCATCAAGTAGACATATCCATATCTACTCAAATCATCAGTGAAGGTAATGAAGTACTGATAACCACCCCTGGCTGTCGCGCTCATTGGACCACATACATCACTATGTACTAGCCCCAATAGGTCAGACGCCCTTTCACAACTCCTTACAAAAGGTGTCTTGGTCATCTTGCCCAGAAGGCAGCATTCGCATGTCTCGAACGACTCCAAGTCGAACGAAGTTAGGAGTCCATCATCATGGAGCTTCTTCATGCATTTCCAACTTATATGACCAAGTCGACAGTGCCAAAAGTAAGTCATATTCAGATCATTTGGTTTCAACATTTTCACATTTATGTTATAGAACGACCCACCATCAAGATTCAAAATAAATAACCCGTTCTCAACGGGTGAAAAGCCGTGAAACATATCATTCAAATATAAAGAACAACCATTGTTCTTAATATTAGACTCATAGACTTGTCTCATCAAACATGAGGCAGAAATGATGTTTCGACTAAGCACTGGAACATAATAACAATTATTTAGTTCCATTAAGAATCTTGAAGGTAAATGTAGTTGCATCGTGCCGACTTCCAACGCAGCAACTCTTGCTTTGTTGCCGACCCGAATGTCAACCTCGCCTCTTGCTACGCCCCTAGTTCTTACCAGTCCCTGCAATGAGTTGCAGATATGAATGACTGATCTAGTATCATATACCAAAGAACTACCGGGTGCATCAACAAGATAAAGGTCTATAACATTGCAAACAAGTGTACCTGAGTTGGAAGTCACACCTCCACTCTTGGCTTTATCCGCCAATACTTGCTGCAATTCCTCTTCTAGTGGCCATACGCCTTGCAATAGAAGCAAGCGGAACCGTCTGAACGAGATGACTTAGTCCCTGAGGAAACGCTTGGGATCTCATCCTGAGCATTACCTCCTGACTTAGCCTTCTTCTTCTTAGTCCATGAACTCTTCTAAAACTTAGCCTTATTCTGTACCACCAACACTTGGCTAGTATCTTTCTTGAGATCAACCTCTACCTGCTTAAGCATCCCATGTAATTCAGTGAGCTTCTTATCCATACCATTCATGTGGTAGTTCGATATGAACTGACCATACACACTAGGAAGAGAGTTCAGAATTATATCTGTAGCGAACTCTTCGCTAATGGGTTAGCCAAGCCTTTCTAGAGACTGCACGTAACCATCCATCTTGATCACATGCGGACTCAGTGGATCACCATCCTTAAGCTTACAACTCAGCAAAGCTTGAGAGACTTGATATCTCTCGGTCTTTGCCTGAGCCTAGAACATACTTTTGAGGCTTTCGATCATATCGTAGGCCTCAACATTCTTGAATTGCTGCTGCAAGTCCGGTTCCATGTGAGCAAGCATAAGACAGCTAATTTCTGTAGACTCATCACATGTTCTACGATAGGCATTGGTTGCTGCGACACTCGCATTCTCATCCAACACATCTTGAAGCGGGTTATCTAGAACATGGTCCCTTTCTTCTTGTTTGAGAACTACTCTCAAATTACGATACCAGTTGGTGAAGTTTGTTCCATTAAGTTTATCTTTCTCTAGGATGGTCCTCAACGCAAAACTGGATAACTGAGGGAGACTACTACTAGGTGCCATTATCTACAACAGAAATATGTAAAACACTTAAGACAAGTATTCATAAAAGAGCAGGCGTATTAAACATTTTAATACTTGTGCTCCCACTAGAACCAACATCCCTCCGATGGTTACTTAGTGATTTAGGATCCTGAATAAGCAAGCCGACTAGTGAGCTTTAGCATCACCGCTAGCCGTCAAGTGATCTAGGTAGGCAACTCCTTGCCAATCGCATCTCATGCAAATCCTGTTGGTCGGGTGGCATCTCATGCCCTCTCTCCCGATCGCCCTCTCCCCAAGCCCCACAACCGTTGTGATAGACCCGTCTAGATTACCAAGTGCTTCCGCTGTAAGAGTCCGACTCGAACCCATCTAGTCGAAGAGAATTGGTAGCACCTCAATTTTATGAGCCCACTACCAAGAATGTCCGACTTGTGATGGTGCAGCACCGACAGGGAGACCGACTAGGCCTTCTTTGAGGGATTAAAGTTTAACCACTATCTCATAGAGGTAAAACTAGAGACATAACAATAACACACAATAATCCAATTATAATGTGAAATGGTATGGCTCCCTTCATGGCGATCTCCATCTCCATGAACCTGTTCGTCATGCCTTTGGTTGCAGTGTCCTTCAAGTCCTCCAAACATGCTACTCTAGCACTAAGGAATATACAAGAAGATGGCATCTCATGCCGACACGGAGGTCGTTATACAATAACAGTGATAGCACTTTGGCTCCAGCCAGCTGACAAACCCGTGATACACAGATCACATATGGATTACACACATCACATGCATATAAGCCATACCATTCACAACTTCCTGCAAAAATAAGCATAGATACGATATCTACCGGCGTTGTGAACCTCGCAACGACATCTAATGCGCTACGACACGGCGAAGCCGGCGGTCCCAAACCATGGATTCCTTTCTTCGATAAAACACTTTTACCCAAATCCCGATCCCTGTGCAGATCTGACCAATCTCATTGATCATCCGCACCCGATCTTCCATGCACCCCCGAGTGCGATTGATCCAATCAATCTTGCGCAAAACTGATCTATCTCATAGATCGACCACCGAAACCCTAAGTGGATCTCATCCACCACCTCGTGCATATCACATACGCATAGATCTAGAGCCTAAAACCAGAAGCTTTCGCTCTGATACCACTGCTAGGCGACGCAGAGATAAACAAAACTTTTTCCCTAACGCGGTACTCCCAAGATCCAGCTCAGGTTATAGGCCACGAGATTACCGCTAGACGCACAGATGCGGAAGTTGATGTAGCGCGTCGAAGCAGTGCCGAACGATCCCATGGACAGCCCTCCAAATCCCACGGACAACTACACCGGATCCCACGAACTCCTTCGCCAGATCCCCACGAGCTTCCCCGTCTCCAGGGTTGCACGTGCAACGCCTCTACCGGTATCCACACATACAGGAAGGAGCTTCTGACAGAGGATTGCTAGATCCAATCTATCCCGAAATGGAAGTGGAAAAAGTGACAGCTAAGTCAGGGACTATCCCTTGTCACTCCACTTATATACACTCCTAGTTGGGCTCAACGCTTGAGGCCCATCTAGGCTGTACTCCAATCTCCACATGGATCTAATCCACATGGGCTCCTTACCCTTAAGTGTGTGACCCTATAGGTTCACGTACACCTGGACACGACATGAGCTACTCCTCCAAGTATCCCGTCATGGTTTTGAGTCCAACTCACTCCCATGAACACTCGGTCTCAAGTTGATAGATGGTAGCGGCCTCTAGCAAGACGTGTCAACTCCCAAGTGCCGTAAAGTCAGAACAAGGACCTTTCAATGTGACTTTCGTCCAAGTCCCTTTGCCTCACGATATATCTGTCAAGCTATAGGCGAGTAGTTTCCATCCCTTAAATATCTTAACTCTCTTCTTGTACCATGATATGTGATTCAATGGACTAACTCTTAGTCCGACTCCTCAGTTAACACTTAACTGAGTAGCGCATGGCCATGCTTCCGAATCATATCACACGAGAGGGCCCAGAGAATATCCCTCCATTACGGAGGGGCAAATCCCATCTTGGTAATCCACGTCACACAGCTTGCTTCACAACCAACCCGAACTCTACCTTTATAACTGCCCATTTACGGAACAGCGTTTTATAGAACCTAAGTTGGCGATCCACAACTCGGATCATGCAATCACCTCAGGTCAAAGGATTCCATTGCTTGAGACTGCAAATGGCAACATGCTCGTTGCATCTCAACTATGGGTGAGTCCGACTCGCTAAACTCTTTAAACGAATCATTGTAAGTCATAATAGCATCTCCATGCCCATGACAAGTGGAACCGTGTCATCAGCCGACATGCACATTGGTCTAAGTTGTGTACCCAGCACAACCTCAACGACCAAGGACAATCTAATATGAACAATCATGAATACATAGTTCCACAACTGAATCACGTATTCAGTGATATATATCTGATGTTCATATAGGGACAACTTTACTTTATGAATACTTTGGGAAATATCATCAACCATGATTGCCTCTAGGGCATATTCCCAACAGGTCAAATCCTAATCCCCGGGTCTCGGATCGTCTACCCCCCTAGAGTTTCTTCTCGCAGGGGTATCCCGGTGTATCCCTTTCTTTTTTGCTCTTGGTTAGGTCATGTGATGATGCAAAACCATGTTTTGGAATATGTTGTGACAAGATCTACCATGGTTTCACCGAAACAGGGAGTTTCCCCCTAATAGTCAGATTGCAGACACTTCGTTTTTAGGGGACAGCGCATGTCTGCGAAGGGGGTCACACTTGGTAACCAGGTTTAGGAGTTTTGAGCATGCCACCACACTTCATTACACATGCTAGGGTCACATGCATGGTTTGGAGGTGTTCCGATGCCCCGAAGCGCTTCTTCCTGCGGAACCCTGATCCGCGGGCCTCGAATCGTCTACCCCCCTAGACTTTCTTCTGACAGGGGTAGCCCGGTGTAGCCCTCTCTTGTTTTGCTCTTGGTTAGTTCATGTTATTATGTAAAGCCATGTTTGGGAACACGTTGTGACAAGATCTACCCCGGTTTCACCAAAACGGGGAGTTTCCCCCTAATAGTCAGATTGCAGACACTTCGTTTTTAGGGGACAGCGCATGTCTGCGAAGGGGGTCACACTTGGTAACCAGGTTTAGGAGGTTTGAGCATGCCACCACACTTCATTACACATTCTAGGGTCACATGCATGGTTTGGAGGTGTTCCGATGCCTCGAATCGCTTCTTCCTGCGAAACCCTGATCCGCGGGCATCGGATCGTCTACCCCCTAGAATTTCTTCTGATAGGGGTAGCCCGGTGTAGAAAATTCTTGCTTTGCTCTTGGTTAGGTCATGTGATGATGTAAAACCATGTTTGGGAACATGTTGTGACAAGATCTACCCCGGTTTCACTGAAACGGGGAGTTTCCCCCTAATAGTCAGATTGCAGACACTTTGTTTTTAGGGACACAGATGTCTCATGAAGGGGTCACACTTGGTAACCAGGTTTAGGAGTTTTTAGCATGCCGCCACACTTCATTACACATGCTAGGGTCAAATGCATGGTATGGAGGTGTTCCGATGCCCTGGAGCACTTCTTCCTGCGAAACCCTGATCCGCGGGTCTCGGATCGTCTACCCCCCTAGACTTTCTTCTGACAGGGGTATCCCAGTGTATCCCTCTCTTTTTTTCTCATGGTTAGGTCATGTTATGATGTAAAACCATGTTTTGGAACATATTGTGACAAGATCTACCACGGTTTCATCGAAACAGGGAGTTTCCCCCTAATAGTCAAATTGCAGACACTTTGTTTTTAGGGGACAGCGCATGTGTGCAAAGGGGGTCACACTTGGTAACCAGGTTTGGGAGGTTTGAGCATGCCACCACACTTAATTACACATTCTAGGGTCACATGCATGGTTTGAAGGTGTTCCGATGCCTCGAAGCGCTTCTTCCTGCGGAACCCTGATCCACGGGCCTCGAATCGTCTACGCCCCTAGACTTTCTTCTGACAGGGGTAGCCCAGTGTAGCCCTCTCTTGTTTTTCTCTTGGTTAGTTCATGTGATGATGTAAAACCATGTTTGGGAACATGTTGTGACAAGATCTACCCCGGTTTCACCAAAACGGGGATTTTCCCCCTAATAGTCAGATTGCAGACACTTCGTTTTTAGGGGACAACGCATGTCTGTCAAGGGGGTCACACTTGGCAACCAGGTTTAGGAGTTTTTAGCATGACGCCACACTTCATTACACATGCTAGGGTCAAATGCATGGTTTGGAGGTGTTCCGATGCCCCGAAGCGCTTCTTCCTGCGAAACCCTGATCCGCGGGCCTCGGATCGTCTACCCCCTAGAATTTCTTCTGATAGGGGTAGCCCGGTGTAGACTTCTCTTTCTTTGCTCTTGGTTAGGTCATGTGATGATGTAAAACCATGTTTGGGAACATGTTGTGACAAGATCTACACTGGTTTCACCGAAACAGGGAGTTTCCCCCTAATAGTCAGATTGCACACACTTCTGTTTTAGGGGACAGCGCATGTCTGCGAAGGGGGTCACACTTGGGAACCAGGTTTAGGAGGCTTGAGCATGCCACCACACTTCATTACACATGCTATGGTCACATGCATGGTTTGGAGGTGTTCTCATGCCCCGAAGCACTTCTTCCGGCGGAACCCTGATCCGCGGGTCCCGGATCGTCTACCCCCCTCGAATTTCTTCTGACAGGGGAAGCCCGGTGTAGCCCTCACTTGTTTTGTTCTCGTCTAGGTGATGTGATGATTTAAAACCATGTCTGGGAACATGTTGTGACAAGATCTACCCCGGTTTCACCGAAACAGGGAGTTTCCCCCTAATAGTCAGATTGCAGACACTTCGTGTTTAGGGGACAGCGCATGTCTGCGAAGGGGGTCACACTTGGTAACCAGGTTTAGGAGTCTTGATCATGCCACCACACTTCACTACACATGCTAGGGTCACATGCATGGTTCGGAGGTGTTCCGATGCCCCGAAGCGCTTCTTCCTGCGGAACCCTGATCCGCGGGTCTCAGATCGTCTACCCCCTAGAATTTCTTCTGACAGGGGTAGCCCGGTGTAGCCCTCTCTTGTTTTGTTCTCGGCTAGGTCATGTGATGATTTAAAACCATGTTTGGGAACATGTTGTGACAAGATCTACCCCGGTTTCACCGAAACAGGGAGTTTCCCCCTAATAGTCAGATTGCAGACACTTCGTGTTTAGGGGACAGCGCATGTCTGCGAAGGGGGTCACACTTGGTAACCAGGTTTAGGAGTTTTTAGCATGACGCCACACTTCATTACACATGCTAGGGTCAAATGCATGGTTTGGAGGTGTTCCGATGCCCCGAAGCGCTTCTTCCTGCGAAACCCTGATCCGCGGGCCTCGGATCGTCTACCCCCTTAGACTTTCTTCTGACAGGGGTAGCCCGTTGTAGTCCTCTCTTGTTTTGCTCTATGTTAAGTCCTTTGATGATGTAAATCCATGCTTGGGAACATGTTGTGACAAGATCTACCCCGGTTTCACCAAAACGGGGTGTTTCCCCCTAATAGTCAGATTGCAGACACTTCGTGTTTAGGGGACAGCGCATGTCTGCGAAGGTGGTCACACTTGGTAACCAGGTTTAGGAGTCTTGAGCATGCCACCACACTTAACTACACATTATAGGGTCACATGCATGGTTTGAAGGTGTTCCGATGCCCCGAAGCGCTTCTTCCTGCGAAACCCTGATCCGCGGGCCTCGGATCGTCTACCCCCTAGAATTTCTTCTGACAGGGGAAGCCCGGTGTAGCCCTCTCTTGTTTTTATCTTGGTTAGGTCATGTGATGATGTAAAACCATGTTTGGGAACATGTTGTGACAAGATCTACCCCGGTTTCACCGAAACAGGGAGTTTCCCCCTAATAGTCAGATTGCACACACTTCGTGTTTAGGGGACAGCGCATGTCTGCGAAGGGGGTCACACTTGGTAACCAGGTTTAGGAGTTTTGAGCATGCCACCACACTTAATTACACATCCTAAGGTCACATACATGGTTTGTAGGTGTTCCGATGCCTCGAAGCGCTTCTTCCTGTGGAACCCTGATCATGGGCTCAATCGTCTACCCCCCTAGACTTTCTTCTGACAGGGGTAGCCCGATGTAGACCTCTCTTGTTTTGCTCTTGGTTAGGTCATGTAGTGATGTAAAACCATGTTTGGGAACATGTTTTGACAAGATCTACCCCGGTTTCACTGAATCGGGGAGTTTCCCCCTAATAGTCAGATTGCAGACACTTTGTTTTTAGAGGACAACGCATGTCTGCGAAGGGGGTCACACTTGGTAACCAGGTTTATGAGTTTTGAGCATGCCACCACACTTCATTTCACATGATAGGGTCACATGCATGGTTTGGAGTTGTTTCGATGCCCCGAAGCGCTTCTTCCTATGGAACCCTGATCCGCGGGCCTCAGATCATCTACCCCCTAGACTTTCTTCTGACAGGGGTAACCCGGTGTAGCCCTCTCTTGTTTTTCTCTTGGTTAGGTCATGTGATGATGTAAAACCATGTTTGGGAACATGTTGTGACAAGATCTACCCCAGTTTCACCGAAACAGGAGTTTCCCCCTAATACTCAGATTACACACACTTCGTTTTTTGGGGACAGCGCATGTCTGCGAAGGGGGTCACACTTGGTAACCAGGTTTAGGAGTTATGAGCATGCCACCACACTTAATTACACATGCTCAGGTCACATACATGGTTTGTAGGTGTTCCGATGCCTCGAAGCGCTTCTTCCTGCGGAACCCTGATCCGCGGGCCTCGAATTGTCTACCCCCCTAGACTTTCTTCTGACAGGGGTAGCCCGGTGTAGCCCTCTCTTGTTTTGTTATTGGTTAGGTCATGTGATGATGTAAAACCATGTTTGGGAACATTTTGTGACAAGATCTACCCCGGTTTCACCAAAACGGGGAGTTTCCCCCTAATAGTCAGATTGCAGACACTTCATTTTTAGGGGACAACGCATGTCTGCGAAGGGGGTCACACTTGGTAACCAGGTTTAGGAGTTTTGAGCATGCCACCACACTTCATTACACATGCTAGGGTCACATGCATGGTTTGGAGGTGTTCTGATGCCCCGAAGCGCTTCTTCCTGCGGAACCCTGATCCGCGGGCCTCGGATCGTCTACCCCCCTAGACTTTCTTCTGACAGGGGTAGCCCGGTGTAGCCCTCTCTTGTTTTTCTCTTGGTTAGGTCATGTGATGATGTAAAACCATGTTTGGGAACATGTTGTGACAAGATCTACCCCGGTTTCACCGAAACAGGAGTTTCCCCCTAATACTCAGATTACACACACTTCGTTTTTTGGGGACAGCGCATGTCTGCGAAGGGGGTCACACTTGGTAACCAGGTTTAGGAGTTATGAGCATGCCACCACACTTAATTACACATGCTCAGGTCACATACATGGTTTGTAGGTGTTCCGATGCCTCGAAGCGCTTCTTCCTGCGGAACCCTGATCCGCGGGCCTCGAATTGTCTACCCCCCTAGACTTTCTTCTGACAGGGGTAGCCCGGTGTAGCCCTCTCTTGTTTTGTTATTGGTTAGGTCATGTGATGATGTAAAACCATGTTTGGGAACATGTTGTGACAAGATCTACCCCGGTTTCACCAAAACGGGGAGTTTCCCCCTAATAGTCAGATTGCAAACACTTCGTTTTTAGGGGACAACGCATGTCTGCGAAGGGGGTCACACTTGGTAACCAGGTTTAGGAGTTTTGAGCATGCCACCACACTTCATTACACATGCTAGGGTCACATTCATGGTTTGGAGGTGTTCTGATGCCCCGAAGCGCTTCTTCCTGTGGAACCCTGATCCGCGGGCCTCGGATCGTCTACCCCCCTAGACTTTCTTCTGACAGGGGTAGCCCGGTGTATCCCTCTCTTGTTTTGCTCTTGGTTAGGTCATGTGATGATGTAAAACCATGTTTGGGAACATGTTGTGACAATATCTACCCCGGTTTCACCGAAACAGGGAGTTTCCCCCTAATAGTCAGATTGCAGACACTTCGTTTTTAGGGGACAGCGCATGTCTGCGAACGGGGTAACACTTGGTAAACATGTTTAGGAGGTTTGAGCATGCTACCACACTTCATTACACATGCTAGGGTCACATGCATGGTTTGGAGGTGTTCCGATGCCCCGAAGCGCTTCTGCCTGCGAAACCCTGATCCATGGACCTCGGATCGCCTACCCCTAGAATTCTTTCGATAGGGGTAGCCGGTGTATAAATCTCTTGTTTTGCTCTTGGTTAGGTCATGTGATGATGTAAAACCATGTTTGGTAACATGTTGTGACAAGATCTACCCCGGTTTCACCGAAACAGGGAGTTTCCCCCTAATAGTCAGATTGCACACACTTCGTTTTTAGGGGACAGCGCATGTCTGCGAAGGGGGTCACACTTGGGAACCAGGTTTAGGAGGTTTGAGCATGCCACCACACTTCATTACACATGCTAGGGTCACATGCATGGTTTGGAGGTGTTCCGATGCCCCGAAGCGCTTCTTCCTACGGAACCCTGATCTGCGGGTCTCGGATCGTCTACCCCCTAGACTTTCTTCTGACAGGGGTAGCCCGGTGTAGCCCTCTCTTGTTTTGTTCTTGTTTAGGTCATGTGATGATTTAAAACCATGTTTGGGAACATGTTGTGACAAGATCTACCCCGGTTTCACCGAAACAGGGAGTTTCCCCCTAATAGTCAGATTGCAGACACTTCGTTTTTAGGGGACAGCGCATGTCTGCGAAGGGGGTCACACTTGGTAACCAGGTTTAGGAGTTTTGAGAATGCCACCACACTTCATTACACATTATAGGGTCACATGCATGGTTTGGAGGTGTTCCGATGCCCCGAAGCGCTTCTTCCTGCGGAACCCTGATCCGCGAGTCTCGGATCATCTACCCCCTTAGACTTTCTTCTGACAGGGGTAGCCCGGTGTAGCCCTCTCTTGTTTTGATCTAGATTAGGTCATGTGATGATGTAAATCCATGCTTGGGAACATGATTTGACAAGATCTACCCCGGTTTCACCAAAACGGGGTGTTCCCCCTAATAGTCAAATTGCAAACACATCGTATTTAGGGGACAACGCATGTCTGCGAAGGGGGTCACACTTGGTAACCAGGTTTAGGAGTTTTGAGCATGCCACCACACTTAATTACACATCCTAAGGTCACATACATGGTTTGTAGGTGTTCCGATGCCTCGAAGCGCTTCTTCCTGCGGAACCCTGATCCGCGGGCCTCGAATCGTCTACCCCCCTAGACTTTCTTCTGACAGGGGTAGCCCGATGTAGACCTCTCTTGTTTTGATCTTGGTTAGGTCATGTAGTGATGTAAAACCATGTTTGGGAACATGTTTTGACAACATCTACCCCGGTTTCACTGAATCGGGGAGTTTCCCCCTAATAGTCAGATTGCAGACACTTTGTTTTTAGAGGACAACGCATGTCTGCGAAGGGGGTCACACTTGGTAACAAGGATTAGGAGTTTTTAGCATGCCTCCACACTTCATTACACATGCTAGGGTCAAATGCATGGTTTGGAGGTGTTCCGATGCCCCGAAGCGCTTCTTCCTGCGGAACCCTGATTCGCGGGTCTCGGATCGTCTACCCCCCTAGACTTTCTTCTCACAGGGGTATCCCGTGTATCCCTCTATTTTTTGCTCTTGGTTAGGTCATGTGATGATGCAAAACCATGTTTTGGAATATGTTGTGACAAGATCTACCACGGTTTCACCGAAACAGGGAGTTTCCCCCTAATAGTCAGATTGCAGACACTTTGTTTTTAGGGGACAGCACATGTGTGCGAAGGGGGTCACACTTGGTAACCAGGTTTAGGAGGTTTGAGCATACCACCACACTTCATTACACATGCTAGGGTCACATAAATGGTTTGGAGGTGTTCCGATGCCCCGAGGCGCTTCTTCCTGCGAAACCCTGATCCATGGGCCTCGAATCGTCTACCCCCTAGACTTTCTTCTGACAGGGGTAGCCCGGTGTATCCCTCTCTTGTTTTTCTCTTGGTTAGTTCATGTGATGATGTAAAACCATGTTAGTGAACATGTTCTGCCAAGATCTACCCCGGTTTCACCAAAATGGGAGTTTCCCTAACGGTCGATTAGACACTTCGCTTTTTAGGGGACATGCTGTAAGGAAGGGGGTCACACTTGGTAAACAGGTTTAGGAGTTTTGACCATGACAACACACTTCATTACACATTCTAGGGTCACATGCATGGTTTGGAGGTGTTCTGATGCCCCGAAGCGCTTCTTCCTGTGGAACCCTGATCCGTGGGTCTCGGATCATCTACCCCCCTAGACTTTCTTCTGACAGGGGTATCCCGGTGTATCCCTCTCTTGTTTTTCTCTTGGTTAGGTCATGTGATGATGTAAAACCATGTTTGGGAACATGTTGTGACAAGATCTACCCCAGTTTCACCGAAACAGGAGTTTCCCCCTAATACTCAGATTACACACACTTCGTTTTTTGGGGACAGCGCATGTCTGCGAAGGGGGTCACACTTGGTAACCAGGTTTAGGAGTTATGAGCATGCCACCACACTTAATTACACATGCTCAGGTCACATACATGGTTTGTAGGTGTTCCGATGCCTCGAAGCGCTTCTTCCTGCGGAACCCTGATCCGCGGGCCTCGAATTGTCTACCCCCCTAGACTTTCTTCTGACAGGGGTAGCCCGGTGTAGCCCTCTCTTGTTTTGTTATTGGTTAGGTCATGTGATGATGTAAAACCATGTTTGGGAACATGTTGTGACAAGATCTACCCCGGTTTCACCAAAACGGGGAGTTTCCCCCTAATAGTCAGATTGCAGACACTTCGTTTTTAGGGGACAACGCATGTCTGCGAAGGGGGTCACACTTGGTAACCAGGATTAGGAGTTTTGAGCATGCCACCACACTTCATTACACATGCTAGGGTCACATTCATGGTTTGGAGGTGTTATGATGCCACGAAGCGCTTCTTCCTGTGGAACCCTGATCCGTGGGTCTCGGATCATCTACCCCCCTAGACTTTCTTCTGACAGGGGTAGACCGGTGTAGCCCTCTCTTGTTTTGCTCTTGGTTAGGTCATGTGATGATGTAAATCCATGTTTGGGAACATGTTGTGACAATATCTACCCCGGTTTCACGGAAACAGGGAGTTCCCCCCTAATAGTCAGATTGCAGACACTTCGTTTTTAGGGGACAGCGCATGTCTGCGAACGGGGTAACACTTGGTAAGCATGTTTAGGAGGTTTGAGCATGCTACCACACTTCATTACACATGCTAGGGTCACATGCATGGTTTGGAGGTGTTCCGATGCCCCGAAGCGCTTCTGCCTGCGAAACCCTGATCCGCGGACCTCGGATCGTCTACCCCCTAGAATTTCTTCTGATAGGGGTAGCCCGGTGTATAAATCTTTTGCTTTGCTCTTGGTTAGGTCATGTGATGATGTAAAACCATGTTTGGGAACATGTTGTGACAAGATCTACCCTGGTTCCACCGAAACAGGGAGTTTCCCCCTAATAGTCAGATTGCACACACTTCGTTTTTAGGGGACAGCGCATGTCTGCGAAGGGGGTCACACTTGGGAACCAGGTTTAGGAGGCTTGAGCATGCCAACACACTTCATTACACATGCTATGGTCACATTCATGGTTTGGAGGTGTTCCGATGCCCCGAAGCACTTCTTCCGACGGAACCCTGATCCGCGGGTCTCGGATCGTCTACCCCGCTAGAATTTCTTCTGACAGGGGTAGCCCGGTGTAGCCCTCTCTTGTTTTGTTCTCGTTTAGGTCATGTGATGATTTAAAACCATGTTTGGGAACATGTTGTGACAAGATCTACCCCGGTTTCACCGAAACAGGGAGTTTCCCCCTAATAGTCAGATTGCAGACACTTCGTTTTTAGGGGACAGCGCATGTCTGCGAAGGGGGTCACACTTGGTAACCAGGTTTAGGAGTCTTGAGAATGCCACCACACTTCACTACACATTATAGGGTCACATGCATGGTTTGGAGGTGTTCCGATGCCCCGAAGCGCTTCTTCCTGCGGAACCCTGATCCGCGAGTCTCGGATCATCTACCCCCTTAGACTTTCTTCTGACAGGGGTAGCCCGGTGTAGCCCTCTCTTGTTTTGCTCTAGATTAGGTCATGTGATGATGTAAATCCATGCTTGGGAACATGATTTGACAAGATCTACCCCGGTTTCACCAAAACGGGGTGTTCCCCCTAATAGTCAAATTGCAAACACATCGTATTTAGGGGACAGCGCATGTCTGCGAAGGGGGTCACACTTGGTAACCAGGTTTAGGAGTTTTGAGCATGCCACCACACTTAATTACACATCCTAAGGTCACATACATGGTTTGTAGGTGTTCCGATGCCTCGAAGCGCTTCTTCCTGCGGAACCACGATCCATGGGCCTCAATCTACCCCTAGACTTTCTTCTGACAGGGGTAGCCCGATGTAGACCTCTCTTGTTTTGATCTTGGTTAGGTCATGTAGTGATGTAAAACCATGTTTGGGAACATGTTTTGACAACATCTACCCCGGTTTCACTGAATCGGGGAGTTTCCCCCTAATAGTCAGATTGCAGACACTTTGTTTTTAGAGGACAACGCATGTCTGCGAAGGGGGTCACACTTGGTAACAAGGATTAGGAGTTTTTAGCATGCCTCCACACTTCATTACACATGCTAGGGTCAAATGAATGGTTTGGAGGTGTTCCGATGCCCCGAAGCGCTTCTTCCTGCGGAACCCTGATTCGCGGGTCTCGGATCGTCTACCCCCCTAGACTTTCTTCTCACAGGGGTATCCCGTGTATACCTCTATTTTTTGCTCTTGTTTAGGTCATGTGATGATGCAAAACCATGTTTTGGAATATGTTGTGACAAGATCTACCACGGTTTCACCGAAACAGGGAGTTTCCCCCTAATAGTCAGATTGCAGACACTTTGTTTTTAGGGGACAGCACATGTGTGCGAAGGGGGTCACACTTGGTAACCAGGTTTAGGAGGTTTGAGCATACCACCACACTTCATTACACATGCTAGGGTCACATAAATGGTTTGGAGGTGTTCCGATGCCCCGAGGCGCTTCTTCCTGCGAAACCCTGATCCGCGGGCCTCGAATCGTCTACCCCCTAGACTTTCTTCTGACAGGGGTAGCCCGGTGTATCCCTCTCTTGTTTTTCTCTTGGTTAGTTCATGTGATGATGTAAAACCATGTTAGTGAACATGTTCTGCCAAGATCTACCCCGGTTTCACCAAAATGGGGAGTTTCCCCCTAACAGTCAGATTGCAGACACTTCGTTTTTAGGGGACAGCGCATGTCTGCGAAGGGGGTCACACTTGGTAAACAGGTTTAGGAGTTTTGACCATGACAACACACTTCATTACACATTCTAGGGTCACATGCATGGTTTGGAGGTGTTCTGATGCCCCGAAGCGCTTCTTCCTGTGGAACCCTGATCCGTGGGTCTCGGATCATCTACCCCCCTAGACTTTCTTCTGACAGGGGTATCCCGGTGTAGCCCTCTCTTGTTTTTCTCTTGGTTAGGTCATGTGATGATGTAAAACCATGTTTGGGAACATGTTGTGACAAGATCTACCCAGTTTCACCGAAACAGGAGTTTCCCCCTAATACTCAGATTACACACACTTCGTTTTTTGGGGACAGCGCATGTCTGCGAAGGGGGTCACACTTGGTAACCAGGTTTAGGAGTTATGAGCATGCCACCACACTTAATTACACATGCTCAGGTCACATACATGGTTTGTAAGGGTTCCGATGCCTTGAAGCGCTTCTTCCTTCGGAACCCTGATCCGCGGGCCTCGAATTGTCTACCCCCCTAGACTTTCTTCTGACAGGGGTAGCCCGGTGTAGCCCTCTCTTGTTTTGTTCTTGGTTAGGTCATGTGATGATGTAAAACCATGTTTGGGAACATGTTGTGACAAGATCTACCCCGGTTTCACCGAAACGGGGAGTTTCCCCCTAATAGTCAGATTGCAGACACTTCGTTTTTAGGGGACAACGCATGTCTGCGAAGGGGGTCACACTTGGTAACCAGGATTAGGAGTTTTGAGCATGCCACCACACTTCATTACACATGCTAGGGTCATATTCATGGTTTGGAGGTGTTATGATGCCACGAAGCGCTTCTTCCTGTGGAACCCTGATCCGTGGGTCTCGGATCATCTACCCCCCTAGACTTTCTTCTGACAGGGGTAGACCGGTTTAGCCCTCTCTTGTTTTGCTCTTGGTTAGGTCATGTGATGATGTAAATCCATGTTTGGGAACATGTTGTGACAAGATCTACCCCGGTTTCACGAAATGTGGAGTTCCCCGTAATAGTCGGATTGCACACTTCGCTTTTTAGGGACAGCGCATGTCTGCGAACGGGGTAACACTTGGTAAGCATGTTTAGGAGGTTTGAGCATGCTACCACACTTCATTACACATGCTAGGGTCACATGCATGGTTTGGAGGTGTTCCGATGCCCCGAAGCGCTTCTGCCTGCGAAACCCTGATCCGCGGACCTCGGATCGTCTACCCCCTAGAATTTCTTCTGATAGGGGTAGCCCGGTGTATAAATCTTTTGCTTTGCTCTTGTTTAGGTCATGTGATGATGTAAAACCATGTTTGGGAACATGTTGTGACAAGATCTACCCTGGTTCCACCGAAACAGGGAGTTTCCCCCTAATAGTCAGATTGCACACACTTCGTTTTTAGGGGACAGCGCATGTCTGCGAAGGGGGTCACACTTGGGAACCAGGTTTAGGAGGCTTGAGCATGCCAACACACTTCATTACACATGCTATGGTCACATTCATGGTTTGGAGGTGTTCCGATGCCCCGAAGCACTTCTTCCGACGGAACCCTGATCCGCGGGTCTCGGATCGTCTACCCCGCTAGAATTTCTTCTGACAGGGGTAGCCCGGTGTAGACCTCTCTTGCTTTGGTCTCGTTTAGGTCATGTGATGATTTAAAACCATGTTTGGGAACATGTTGTGACAAGATCTACCCCGGTTTCACCAAACAGGAGTTTCCCTAATAGTCGATTACGTACACTTCGTTTTTAGGGGACAGCGCATGTCTGCGAAGGGGGTCACACTTGGTAACCAGGTTTAGGAGTTTTGAGAATGCCACCACACTTCATTACACATTATAGGGTCACATGCATGGTTTGAGGTTCCATGCCTCAAGCGCTTCTTCCTCGGAACCACGATCCATGAAGTCTCGGATCGTCTACCCCCTAGACTTTCTTCTGACAGGGGTAGCTCGATGTAGCCCTCTCTTGTTTTTCTCTTGGTTAGGTCATGTTATGATGTAAAACCATGTTTGGTAACATGTTGTGACAAGATCTACCCCGGTTTCACCGAAACGGGGTGTTTCCCCCTAATAGTCAGATTGCAGACACTTCATATTTAGGGGACAGCGCATGTCTGCGAAGGGGGTCATACTTGGTAACCAGGTTTATGAGTTTTGAGCATGCCACCACACTTCATTACACATGATAGGGTCACATGCATGGTTTGGAGGTGTTTCGATGCCCCGAAGCGCTTCTTCCTGAGGAACCCTGATCTGCGGGCCTCGGATCATCTACCCCCCGAGACTTTCTTCTGACAGGGGTAGCCCGGTGTGGCCCTCTCTTGTTTTGCTCTTGGTTAGGTCATGTGATGATTTAAAACCATGTTTGGCAACATGTTGTGACAAGATCTACCCCGGTTTCACCGAAACGGGGAGTTTCCCCCTAATAGTCTGATTGCACACACTTCATTTTTAGGGGACAGCGCATGTCTGCGAAGGTGGTCACACTTGGTAACCAGGTTTAGGAGATTTGAGCATGCCACCACACTTCATTACACATGCTAGGGTTACATTCATGGTTTGTAGGTGTTCCGATGCCCCGAAGCGCTTCTTCCTGCGGAACCCTGATCCGCGGGCCTCGAATCGTCTACCCCCCTAGACTTTCTTCTGACAGGGGTAGCCCGATGTAGCCCTCTATTGTTTTGATCTTGGTTAGGTCATGTGGTGATGTAAAACCATGTTTGGGAACATGTTGTGACAAGATCTACCCCGGTTTCACTGAAACGGGGAGTTTCCTCCTAATACTCAGATTGCAGACACTTCGTTTTTAGGGGACAGCACATGTGTGCGAAGGGGGTCACACTTGGTAACCAGGTTTAGGAGGTTTGAGCATACCACCACACTTTATTACACATGATAGGGTCACATGCATGGTTTGGAGGTGTTCCGATGCCCCGAGGCGCTTCTTCCTGCGAAACCCTAATCCGCGGGCGTCGAATCGTCTACCCCCTAGACTTTCTTCTGACAGGGGTAGCCCGGTGTATCCCTCTCTTGTTTTGCTCTTGGTTAGTTCATGTGATGATGTAAAACCATGTTAGTGAACATGGTATGCCAAGATCTACCCCGGTTTCACCAAAACGGGGAGTTTCCCCCTAACAGTCAGATTGCAGACACTTCGTTTTTAGGGGACATCGCATGTCTGCGAAGGGGGTCACACTTGGTAACCAGGTTTAGGAGTTTTGAGCATGCCACCACACTTCATTACACATGCTAGGGTCACATGCATGGTTTGGAGGTATTCTGATGCCCCGATGCGCTTCTTCCTGTGGAACCCTGATCCGTGGGTCTCGGATTATCTACCCCCCTAAACTTTCTTCTGACAGGGGTAGACCGGTGTATCCCTCTCTTGTTTTGCTCTTGGTTAGGTCATTTGATGATGTAAAACCATGTTTGGGAACATGTTGTGACAAGATCTACCCCTGTTTCACCGAAACTGGGAGTTTCCCCCTAATAGTCAGATTACACACACTTCGTTTTTAGGGGACAGCGCATGTCTGCGAAGGGGGTCACACTTGGTAACCAGGTTTAGGAGTTATGAGCATGCCACCACACTTAATTACACATGCTCAGGTCACATAAATGGTTTGTAGGTGTTCCGATGCCTCGAAGCGCTTCTTCCTGCGGAACCCTGATCCGCGGGTCTCGGATCGTCTACCCCGCTAGAATTTCTTCTGACAGGGGTAGCCCGGTGTAGCCCTCTCTTGTTTTGTTCTCGTTTAGGTCATGTGATGATTTAAAACCATGTTTGGGAACATGTTGTGACAAGATCTACCCCGGTTTCACCGAAACTGGGAGTTTCCCCCTAATAGTCAGATTGCAGACACTTCGTTTTTAGGGGACAGCGCATGTCTGCGAAGGGGGTCACACTTGGTAACCAGGTTTAGGAGTCTTGAGAATGCCACCACACTTCACTACACATTATAGGGTCACATGCATGGTTTGGAGGTGTTCCGATGCCCCGAAGCGCTTCTTCCTGCGGAACCTCGATTCATGAAGTCTTGATCATCTACCCCCTTAGACTTTCTTCTGACAGGGGTAGCCCGGTGTATCCCTCTCTTGTTTTGCTCTAGGTTAGGTCATGTGATGATGTAAATCCATTCTTGGGAACATGATTTGACAAGATCTACCCCGGTTTCACCAAAACGGGGTGTTCCCCCTAATAGTCAAATTGCAAACACATCGTATTTAGGGGACAACGCATGTATGAGAAGGGGGTCACACTTGGTAACCAGGTTTAGGAGTTTTGAGCATGCCACCACACTTCATTACACATTATAGGGTCACATGCATGGTTTGGAGGTGTTTCGATGCCCCGAAGCGCTTCTTCAAGTGGAACCCTGATCTGCGGGCCTCGGATCATCTACCCCCCTAGACTTTCTTCTGACAGGGGTAGCCCGGTGTAGCCCTCTCTTGTTTTTCTCTTGGTTACGTCATGTGATGATGTAAAACCATGTTTGGGAACATGTGTGACAAGATCTACCCCGGTTTCACCGAAACGGGGAGTTTCCCCCTAATAGTCAGATTGCACACACTTCGTTTATAGGGGACAGCGCATGTCTGCGAAGGGGGTCACACTTGGTAACCAGGTTTGGGAGTTTTGAGCATGCCACCACACTTAATTACACATCCTAAGGTCACATACATGGTTTGTAGGTGTTCTGATGCCTCGAAGCGCTTCTTCCTGCGGAACCCTGATCCGCGGGCCTCGAATCGTCTACCCCCCTAGACTTTCTTCTGACAGGGGTAGCCCGATGTAGCCCTCTCTTGTTTTGATCTTGGTTAGGTCATGTGGTGATGTAAAACCATGTTTGGGAACATGTTGTGACAAGATCTACCCCGGTTTCACTAAAACGGGGAGTTTCCTCCTAATAGTCAGATTGCAGACACTTCGTTTTTAGGGGACAGCACATGTGTGCGAAGGGGGTCACACTTGGTAACCAGGTTTAGGAGGTTTGAGCATACCACCACACTTCATTACACATGATAGGGTCACACGCATGGTTTGGAGGTGTTCCGATGCCCCGAGGCGCTTCTTCCTGCGGAACCCTAATCCGCGGGCCTCGGATTGTCTACCCCCCTAAATTTCTTCTGACAGGGGTAGCCCGGTGTATCCCTCTCTTGTTTTGCTCTTAGTTAGTTCATGTGATGATGTAAAATCATGTTTGGGAACATGTTGTGACAAGATCTATCCCGGTTTCACTGAAACGGGGAGTTTTCCCCTAATAGTCAGATTGCACACACTTCGTTTATAGGGGACAGCGCATGTCTGCGAAGGGGGTCACACTTGGTAACCAGGATTAGGTGTTTTTAGCATGCCTCAACACTTCATTACACATTCTAGGGTCAAATGCATGGTTTGGAGGTGTTCCGATGCCCCGAAGCGCTTCTTCTTGCGGAACCCTGATCCGCGGGTCTCGGATCGTCTACCCCCCTAGACTTTCTTCTCACAGGGGTATCCCGGGGTATCCCTCTCTTTTTTTCTATTGGTTAGGTCATGTGATGATGCAAAACCATGTTTTGGAATATGTTGTGACAAGATCTACCACGGTTTCACCGAAACAGGGAGTTCCCCCTAATAGTCAGATTGCAGACACTTCGTTTTTAGGGGACAGCGCATGTGTGCGAAGGGGGTCACACTTGGTAACCAGGTTTAGGAGGTTCGAGCATGCCACCACACTTCATTACACATGCTAGGGTCACATGCATGGTTTGGAGGTGTTCCGATGCCCCGAGGCGCTTCTTCCTGCGAAACCCTGATCCGCGGGCCTCAAATCGTCTACCCCCTAGACATTCTTCTGACAGGGGTAGCCCGGTGTAGCCCTCTCTTGTTTTGCTCTTGGTTAGTTCATATGATGATGTAAGACCATGTTAGTGAACATGTTGTGCCAAGATCTACCCCGGTTTCACCAAAACAGGGAGTTTCCCCCTAATAGTCAGATTGCAGACAATTCGTTTTAGGGGACAGCGCATGTCTGCGAAGGGGGTCACACTTGGTAACCAGGTTTAGGAGTTTTGAGCATGCCACCACACTTCATTACACATTCTAGGGTCACATGCATGGTTTGGAGGTGTTATGATGCCCCGAAGCGCTTGTACCTGTGGAACCCTGATCCGTGGGTCTCGGATCATCTACCCCCCTAGACTTTCTTCTGATAGGGGTAGCCCGGTGTAGCCCTCTCTGGTTTTGCTCTTGGTTAGGTCATGTGATGATGTAAAACCATGTTTTGGAACATGTTGTGACAAGATCTACCCCGGTTTCACCGAAACATGGAGTTTCCCCCTAATAGTCAGATTGCAGACACTTCATTTTTAGGGGACAGCGCATGTGTGCGAAGGGGTCACACTTGGTAACCAGGTTTAGGAGTTTTGAGCATGCCACCACACTTCATTACACTTGCTATGGTCACATGCATGGTTTGGAGGTGTTCCGATGCCCCAAAGCGCTTCTTCCTGCGGAACCCAGATCTGTGGGACTCGAATCGTCTACCCCCCTAGACTTTCTTCTGACAGGCGTAGCCCGGTGTAGACATCTCTTGTTTTGCTCTTGGTTAGGTCATGTGATGATGTAAAACCATGTTTGGGAACATGTTGTGACAAGATCTACCCCGGTTTCACCGAAATGGGGAGTTTCCCCCTAATAGTCAGATTGCAGACATTTTGTTTTTAGGGGATAACGCATGTCTGCGAAGGGGGTCACACTTGGTAACTAGGTTTAGGAGGTTTGAGCATGCCACCACACTTAATTACACATGCTAGGGTCACATGCATGGTTTGGACGTGTTTCGATGCCCCAAAGCGCTTCTTCCTGCGGAACCCTAATCCGTGTGTCTAGGATCGTCTACCCCCCTAGACTTTCTTCTGACAGGCGTAGCCCGGTGTAGACATCTCTTGTTTTGCTCTTGGTTAGGTCATGTGATGATGTAAAACCATGTTTCGGAACATGTTGTGACAAGATCTACCCCGGTTTCACCGAAACAGGGAGTTTCCCCCTAATAGTCAGATTGCAGACACTTCGTTTTTAGGGACATCGATGTCATAAGGGGTCACACTTGGTAACCAGGTTTAGGAGTTTTGAGCATTCCACCACACTTCATTACACATGCTAGGGTCACATGCATGGTTTGGAGGTGCTCCGATGCCCGGAAGCACTTCTTCTTGTGAAACCCTGATCCGCGGGCCTTGGATCGTCTACCCCCTAGAATTTGTTCTGACAGGGGTAGCCCGGTGTAGCCATCTCTTCCTTTGCTCTTGGTTAGGTCATGTGATGATGTAAAACCATGTTTGGTAACATATTGTGACAAGATCTACCCTGGTTTCACTGAAACAGGGAGTTTCCCCCTAATAGTCAGATTGCACACACTTCGTTTTTAGGGGACAGCGCATGTCTGCGAAGGGGTCACACTTGGGAACCAGGTTTAGGAGGCTTGAGAATGCCACCACACTTAATTACACATGCTATGGTCACATGCATGGTTTGGAGGTGTTCCGATGCCCCGAAGCACTTCTTCCGGCGGAACCCTGATTCGCAGGTCTCGGATCGTCTACCCCCCTAGAATTTCTTCTGACAGGGGTAGCCTGGTGTATCCCTCTCTTGTTTTGTTCTCGGTTAGGTCATGTGATGATTTAAAACCATGTTTGGGAACATGTTGTGACAAGATCTACCCCGGTTTCACCGAAACAGGGAGTCTCCCCCTAATAGTCAGATTGCAGACACTTCGTTTTTAGGGGACAGCGCATGTCTGCGAAGGGGGTCACACATGGTAACCAGGTTTAGGAGTCTTCAGCATGCCACCACACTTCATTACACATGATAGGGTCACATGCATGGTTTGGAGGTGTTCCGATGCCCCGAAGCGCTTCTTCCTGTGGAACCCTGATCCATGGGTTCTGGATCGCCTACCCCTTAGACTTTCTTCTAACAGGGGTAGCCCGGTGTAGCCCTCTCTTGTTTTGCTCTAGGTTAGGTCATGTGATGATGTAAATCCATGCTTGGGAACATGATTTGACAAGATCTACCCCGGTTTCACCAAAACGGGGTGTTTCCCCCTAATAGTCAAATTGCAAACACTTCGTATTTAGGGGACAGCGCATGTCTACGAAGGGGGTCACACTTGGTAACTAGGTTTAGGAGTTTTGAGCATGCCACCACACTTAATTACACATGCTAGGGTCACATGCATGGTTTGGAGGTGTTCTGATGCCACGAAGCGCTTCTTCCTGTGGAACCCTGATCCGTGGGTCTCGGATCATCTACCCCCTAGACTTTCTTCTGACAGGGGTAGCCCGGTGTAGCCCTCTCTTGTTTTGCTCTTGGTTAGGTCATGTGATGATGTAAATCCATGTTTGGGAACATGTTGTTACAAGATCTACCCCGGTTTCACTGAAACAGGGAGTTCCCCCCCCCCTAACAGTCAGATTGCAGACACTTCGTTTTTAGGGGACAACGCATGTCTGCGAACGGGGTAACACTTGGTAAGAATGTTTAGGAGGTTTGAGCATGCCACCACACTTCATTACACATGCTAGGGTCACATGCATGGTTTGGAGGTGTTCCGATGCCCCGAAGCGCTTCTTCCTGCGAAACCCTCATCCGCGGGCCTCGGATCGTCTACCCCCTAGAATTTCTTCTGACAGGGGTAGCCCGGTGTAGACATCTCTTCCTTTGCTCTTGGGTAGGTAATGTGATTATGTAAAACCATGTTTGGCAACATATTGTGACAAGATCTACCCTGGTTTCTCCGAAACAGGGAGTTTCCCCCTAATAGTGAGATCGCACACACTTCGTTTTTAGGGGACAGCGCATGTCTGCGAAGGGGGTCACACTTGGGAACCAGGTTTAGGAGGCTTGAGCATGCCACCACACTTCATTACACATGCTATGGTCACATGCATGGTTTGGAGGTGTTCCGATGCCCCGAAGCACTTCTTCCTGCGGAACCCTGATCCGCGGGTCTCGGATCGTCTACCCCCCAAGACTTTCTTCTGACAGGGGTAGCCCGGTGTATCCCTCTCTTGTTTTGTTCTTGGTTAGGTCATGTGATGATTTAAAACCATGTTTGGGAACATGTTGTGACAAGATCTACCCCGGTTTCACCAAAACGGGGAATTTCCCTAATAGTCGATTGCACACTGCTTTTTAGGGACACAGATGTCTCATAAGGGGTCACATGGTAACCAGGTTTAGGAGTCTTCAGCATGCCACCACACTTCATTACACATGCTAGGGTCACATTCATGGTTTGGAGGTGTTCCGATGCCCCGAAGCGCTTCTTCCTGCGGAACCCAGATCCGCGGGTCTCGGATCGTCTACCCCCTTAGACTTTCTTCTAACAGGGGTAGCCCGGTGTAGCCCTCTATTGTTTTGCTCTATGTTAGGTCATGTGATGATGTAAATCCATGCTTGGGAACATGATTTGACAAGATCTACCCCGGTTTCACCAAAACGGGGTGTTTCCCCCTAATAGTCAAATTGCAAACACTTCGTATTTAGGGGACATCGCATGTCTGCGAAGGGCGTCACACTTGGTAACCAGGTTTAGGAGTTTTGAGCATGCCACCACACTTCATTACACATGATAGGGTCACATGCATGGTTTGGAGGTGTTCCGATGCCCCGAAGCGCTTCTTCCTGCGAAACCCTGATCCGCGGGCCTCGGATCGTCTACCCCCCTAGACTTTCTTCTGACAGGGGTAGACCGGTGTAGCCCTCTCTTGTTTTTATCTTTTTTAGGTTATGTGATGATGTAAAACCATGTTTGGGAACATGTTGTGACATGATCTACCCCGGTTTCACCAAAACGGGGAGTTTCCCCCTAATAGTCAGATTGCAGACACTTCGTTTTTAGGGGACAACGCATGTCTGCGAAGGGGGTCACACTTGGTAACCATGTTTAGGAGTTTTGAGCATGCCACCACACTTCATTACACATGCTAGGGTCACATGCATGGTTTGGAGGAGTTCTGATGCCACGAAGCGCTTCTTCCTGTGAAACCCTGATCCGTGGGTCTCGGATCATCTACCCCCTAGACTTTCTTCTGACAGGGGTAGTCCGGTGTATCCCTCTCTTGTTTTGCTATTGGTTAGGTCATGTGATGATGTAAATCCATGTTTGGGAACATGTTGTGACAAGATCTACCCCGGTTTCACTGAAACATGGAGTTCCCCCCCCTAACAGTCAGATTGCAGACACTTCGTTTTTAGGGGACAGCGCATGTCTGCGAACGGGGTAACACTTGGTAAGCATGTTTAGGAGGTTTGAGCATGCCACCACACTTCATTACACATGCTAGGGTAACATGCATGGTTTGGAGGTGTTCCGATGCCCCGAAGCGCTTCTTCCTGCGAAACCCTCATCCGCGGGCCTCGGATCGTCTACCCCCTAGAATTTCTTCTGACAGGGGTAGACCGGTGTAGCCATCTCTTCCTTTGCTCTTGGTTAGGTCATGTGATGATGTAAAACCATGTTTGGGAACATATTGTGACAAGATCTACCCTGGTTTCACCGAAACAGGGAGTTTCCCCCTAATAGTTAGATCGCACACACTTCGTTTTTAGGGGACAGCGCATGTCTGCGAACGGGGTCACACTTGGGAACCAGGTTTAGGAGGCTTGAGCATGCCACCACACTTCATTACACATGCTATGGTCATATGCATGGTTTGGAGGTGTTCCGATGCCCCGAAGCACTTCTTCCATGGAACCCTGATCCTGGTCTGGATCGCTCACCCCTAGAATTTCTTCTGACAGGGGTAGCCCGGTGTAGACCTCTCTGGTTTTGTTCTCGGTTAGGTCATGTGATGATTTAAAACCATGTTTGGGAACATGTTGTGAAAAGATCTACCCTGGTTTCACCGAAACAGGGATTTCCCCCTAATAGTCAGATTGCAGAAACTTCGTTTTTAGGGGACAGCGCATGTCTGCGAAGGGGGTCACACATGGTAACCAGGTTTAGGAGTCTTCAAAATGCCACCACACTTCATTACACATGCTATAGTCACATGCATGGTTTGGAGGTGTTCCGATGCCCCGAAGTGCTTCTTCTTGCGGAACCCTGATCCGCGGGTCTCGGATCGTCTACCCCCTTAGACTTTCTTCTAACAGGGGTGGACCGGTGTAGCTCTCTCTTGTTTTGCTCTAGGTTAGGTCATGTGATGATGTAAAGCCATGCTTGGGAACATGATTTGACAAGATCTACCCCGGTTTTACCAAAACGGGGTGTTTCCCCCTAATAGTCAAATTGCAAACACTTCGTATTTAGGGGACAGCTCATGTCTGCGAAGGGGGTCACACTTGGTAACCAGGTTTAGGAGTTTTGAGCATGCCACCACACTTCATTACACATGCTAGGGTCACATGCATGGTTTGGAGGTGTTCCGATGCCCCGAAGCGCTTCTTCCTACGGAACCCTGATCCGCAGGCCTCGGATCGTCTACCCTCCTAGACTTTCTTCTGACAGGGGTAGACCGGTATAGACCTCTCTTCTTTTGCTCTTGGTTAGGTCATGTGATGATGTAAAACCATGTTTGGGAACATGTTGTGACAAGATCTACCCCGGTTTCACCGAAACAGGGAGTTTCCCCCTAATAGTCAGATTGCAGACACTTTGTTTTTAGGGGACAACGCATGTCTGCGAAGGGGGTCACATTTGGTAACCAGGTTTAGGAGTTTTGAGCATGCCACCACACTTCATTACACATGCTAAGGTCACATGCATGGTTTGTAGGTGTTCTGATGCCACGAAGCGCTTCTTGCTGTGGAACCCTGATCCGCGGGCATCGAATCGTCTACCCCCCTAGACTTTCTTCTGACAGGGGTAGCCTGGTGTAGCCCTCTCTTGTTTTTCTCTTGGTTAGGTCATGTGATGATGTAAAACCATGTTTGGGAATATGTTGTGACAAGATCTACCCCGGTTTCACTGAAACGGGGAGTTTCCCCCTAATAGTCAGATTGTAGACACTTCGTTTTTAGGGTCATCCTGGTATCTGATCACAACACTTAGAGCATAGGAAACATCTGGCCTAGTACAAATCATGGCATACATGATGGACCGGACTGCCGAAGCATACGGAATTGTACTCATCCTACTTCGCTCATCAGTTGTCGAGGGACACTAAGTCTTGCTAAGTCTTATGCCATGGGACATTGGTAAGAACCCCTTCTTAGACGATTCCATGCTGAACTTCTTCAACACTTTGTCCAAATATGTAATTTGGGTCAATCCAATGAGCCGCCTGGATCTATCTCTATACATCCTGATTCCTAGTATATAAGTTGCCTCACCCAAGTCCTTCATTGAGAAACTCCTTTCCAATGATTCCTTGGTTTCTTGCAACATCTGGATATCATTTGCAATCAATAATATGTCATCTACATATAAGATCAGAAAATTTACTTTGCTCCCACTAAACTTCTTGTATAAACAAGAATCATGATCACTCTTGATGAAGCCAAACGATTTGACTACCTCATCAAAGCGAATGTTCCAACTCCGAGATGCTTGCTTCAACCCATAAATGGATTTATGAAGTTTGCATACCTTGTCAGCATTAGCCGGATCGACAAAACCCTCGAGTTGTATCATATACGCGTCCTCGGTTAATTTTCCATTAAGGAAAGCCGTTTTGACATCCATTTGCCATATCTCATAGTCAAAATAGGCTGCTATAGCTAAGATGATCCAAACTGATTTAAGCATCGCTACGGCTGAGAAAGTCTCATCGTAGTCAACTCCTTGAACCTGCCAGAACCCCTTCGCGACAAGCCGTACTTTATAGATAGAAACGTTTCCATCCATATCAGTTTTTCTTTTAACGACCCATTTGCACTCG
Source organism: Avena insularis (assembly GCA_023614405.1). Taxonomy (NCBI): domain Eukaryota; kingdom Viridiplantae; phylum Streptophyta; class Magnoliopsida; order Poales; family Poaceae; genus Avena; species Avena insularis. The sequence goes on along the minus strand of CM042691.1, from coordinate 461,822,448 downwards.
ACGGGTCTTGCACCGTCTGGCAGATCAACCAAGTTCCAAACCTGATTATCATCCATGGACTTTAATTCGGATCTCATGGCTCCAAGCCATGACTCAGAATCAGAACCCACCATTGCTTCCATAAGTTGCCGGCTCATCACTGTCCAACAGTAACACATCACGAACACTTCACAATCTTGCCAATCTTCGCAGTGGAGGTGCAGCTGCCGGCTCAGCTACCATGACTGGCTCAACCTCCAAGGCTTTCACCAAATCTCTACTGACCGGTTCGTCTCGAACTTCTTCAAGCCGCACCGCACTTCCACTGACTTCCCGACTGAGAAACTCTTTCTCAAGGAAGACACCGTTCCGAGCGACAAACACTTTGCCCTCTTCTCGGTTATAGAAGTAGTAACCCAAGGTTTCCCTTGGATACCCAACGAAAATGCACTTATCCGACTTGGCTGCAAGCTTGTCCGACTGAAGTCGCTTGACAAATGCTTCACAACCCCAAATCTTAAGAAAAGACAAACTTGGCTTCTTGCCAGTCCACATCTCATGTGGTGTCTTCTCTTCCGATTTTGATGGTACTCTGTTTAGTGTGAACACCGCCCTTTCTAGACAATAACCCCAAAATGATAAAGGTAGATCTGTCTGACTCATCATTGATCGTACCATGTCCAACAAGGTCCGATTCCGCCGTTCTGACACACCGTTCCTCTGCGGTGTACCTGACGGAGTGAGCTGAGGAACTATTCCACAACTCTTCAGATGGTCATCAAACTCGTGGCTCATGTACTCGCCTCCTCGGTCCGACCGAAGAAACTTTATTTTCTTGCCGAGTTGATTCTGTACTTCATTCTGGAATTCTTTGAACATTTCAAAGGCTTCTGACTTATGTTTCATCAAGTAGACATATCCATATCTACTCAAATCATCAGTGAAGGTAATGAAGTACTCATAACCACCCCTGGCTGTCGCGCTCATTGGATCACATACATCACTATGTACTAGCCCCAATAGGTCAGACGCCCTTTCACAACTCCTTGCAAAAGGTGTCTTGGTCATCTTGCCCAGAAGGCAGGATTCGCATGTATCCCGGTGTATCCCTCTCTTTTTTGCTCTTGGTTAGGTCATGTGATGATGCAAAACCATGTTTTGGAATATGTTGTGACAAGATCTACCACGGTTTCACCGAAACATGGAGTTTCCCCCTAATAGTCAGATTGCAGACACTCTTGCTTTGTTGCCGACTTCCAACGCAGCAACTCTTGCTTTGTTGCCGACCCGAATGTCAACCTCGCCTCTTGCTACACCCCTAGTTCTTACCAGTCCCTGCAATGAGTTGCAGATATGAATGACTGATCTAGTATCATATACCGAAGAACTACCGGGTGCATCAACAAGATAAAGGTCTATAACATTGCAAACAAGTGTACCTGAGTTGGAAGTCACACCTCCACTCTTGGCTTTATCCGCCAAATACTTGTTGCAATTCCTCTTCTAGTGGCCATACGCCTTGCAATAGAAGCAAGCGGAACCGTCTGAAGGAGATGACTTAGTCCCTGAGGAAACGCTTGGGATCTCATCCTGAGCATTACCTCCTGACTTAGCCTTCTTCTTCTTAGTCCATGAACTCTTCTTAAACTTAGCCTTATTCTGTACCACCAACACTTGTCTAGTACCTTTCTTGAGATCAACCTCTGCCTGCTTAAGCATCCCATGTAATTCAGTGAGCTTCTTATCCATACCATGCATGTGGTAGTTCGATATGAACTGACCATACACACTAGGAAGAGAGTTCAGAATTATATCTGTAGCGAACTCTTTGCTAATGGGTTAGCCAAGCCTTTCCAGAGACTGCACGTAACCATCCATCTTGATCACATGCGGACTCAGTGGATCACCATCCTTAAGCTTACAACTCAGCAAAGCTTAAGAGACTTGATATCTCTCGGTCTTTGCCTGAGCCTAGAACATACTTTTGAGGCTTTCGATCATATCGTAGGCCTCAACATTCTCGAACTACTGCTGCAAGTCCGGTTCCATGTGAGCAAGCATAAGACAACTAATTTCTGTAGACTCATCACATGTTCTACGATAGGCATTGGTTGCTGCGACACTCGCATTCTCATCCAGCACATCTGGAAGCGGGTTATCTAGAACATGGTCCCTTTTTTCTTGTTTGAGAACTACTCTCAAATTACGATACTAGTTGGTGAAGTTTGTTCCATTAAGTTTATCTTTCTCTAGGATGGTCCTCAACGCAAAACTGGATAACTGAGGGAGACTGCTACTAGGTGCCATTATCTACAACAGAAATATGTAAAACACTTAAGACAAGTATTCATAAAAGAGCAGGCGTATTAAACATTTTAATACTTATGCTCCCACTAGAACCAACATCCCTCCGATGGTTACTTAGTGATTCAGGATCCTGAATAAGCAAGCCGACTAGTGAGCTTTAGCATCACCGCTAGCTGTCAAGTGATCTAGGTAGGCAACTCCTTGCCAATCGCATCTCATGCGACTCCTGTTGGTCGGGTGGCATCTCATGCCCTGGCTCCCGATCGCCCTCTCCCCAAGCCCCACAACCATTGTGATAGACCCGTCTAGATTACCAAGTGCTTCCGATGTAAGTTTCCGACTCAAACCCATCTAGTCGAAGAGAATTGGTAGCACCTCAATTTTATGAGCCCACTACCAAGAATGTCCGACTTGTGATGGTGCAGCACCGACAGGGAGACCGACTAGACCTTCTTTGAGGGATTAAAGTTTAACCACTATCTCATAGAGGTAAAACTAGAGACATAACAATAACACACAATAATCCAATTATAATGTGAAATGGTATGGCGATCTCCATCTCCATGAACCTGTTCGTCATGCCTTTGGCTGAAGTGTCCTTCAAGTCCTCCAAAAAATCTACTCTAGCACTAAGGAATATACAAGAAGATGGCATCTCAAGCCGACACGCAGGTCGTTAAACAATAATTGTGACAGCACTTTGGCTCCAGCCGGCTGACAAACCGTGATACACAGATCACATATGGATTACACACATCACATGCATATAAGCCATACCATTCACAACTTCCTGCAAAAACAAGTTATGCATAGATATGATATCTACCGGCGTTGTGAACCTCGCAACGACATCTAATGCGCTACGACACGGCGAAGCCGGCGGTCCCAAACCATGGATTCCTTTCTTCGATAAAACACTTTTACCCAAATCCCGATCCCTGTGCAGATCTGACCAATCTCATTGATCATCCGCACCCGATCTTCCATGCACCCCCGAGTGCGATTGATCCAATCAATCTTGCACAAAACTGATCTATCTCATAGATCGACCACCGAAACCCTAAGTGGATCCTATCCACCACCTCGTGCATATCACATACGCATAGATCTAGAGACTAAAACCAGAAGCTTTTGCTCTGATACCACCGCTAGGCCACGCAGAGATAAACAAAACTTTTTCCCTAACGCGGTACTCCCAAGATCCAGCTCAGGTTATAGGCCACGAGATTACCGCTAGACGCACAGATGCGGAAGTTGATGTAGCGCGTCGAAGCAGTGCCGAACGATCCCATGGACAGCCCTCCATATCCCACGGACAACTACACCGGATCCCACGAACTCCTTCGCCAGATCCCCGCGAGCTTCCCCGTCTCCAGCGTTGCACGTGCAACGCCTCTACCGGTATCCACACGTATAGGAAGGAGCTTCTGACAGAGGATTGCTAGATCCAATCTATCCCGAAATGGAAGTGGAAAAAGTGATGGCTAAGTCAGGGACTATCCCTTGTCACTCCACTTATATACACTCCTAGTTGGGCTCAACGCTTGAGGCCCATCTAGTCTGTACTCCAATCTCCACATGGATCTAGTCCACATGGGCTCCTTACCCTTAAGTGTGTGACCCTGTAGGTTCACGTACACCTGGACACGACATGAGCTACTCCTCCAAGTATCCCGTCATGGTTTTGAGTCTAACTCACTCCCATGAACACTCGGTATCAAGTTGATAGATGGTAGGGGCCTCTAGCAAGTCGTGCCAACTCCCAAGTGCCGTAAAGTCAGAAGAAGGACCTTTCAATGTGACTTTCGTCCAAGTCCCTTTGCCTCACGATATATCTGTCAAGCTATAGGCGAGTAGTTTCCATCCCTTAAATATCTTAACTCTCTTCTCGTACCATGATATGTGATTCAATGGACTAACTCTTAGTCCGACTCCTCAGTTAACACTTAACTGAGTAGCGCATGGCCATGCTTCCGAATCATATCACACGAGAGGGACCAGAGAATATCTCTCCATTACGGAGGGGCAAATCCCATCTTGGTAATCCACGTCACACAACTTGCTTCACAACCAACCCGAACTCTACCTTTATAACTGCCCATTTACGGAACAGCGTTTGATAGAACCTAAGTTGGCGATCCACAAGTCGGATCGTGCAATCACCTCAGGTCAAAGGATTCCATTGCTTGAGACTGCAAATGGCAACATGCTCGTTGCATCTCAACTATGGGTCAGTCCGACTCGCTAAATTTAGCCGAATCAGTGTAAGTCATAATAGCATCTCCATTCCCATGACAAGTGGAACCGTGTCATCAGCCGACATGCACATTGGTCTAAGTTGTGTACCCAACACAACCTCAACGACCAAGGACAATCTAATATGAACAATCATGAATACATAGTTCCACAACTGAATCACGTATTCAGTGATATATATCTGATGTTCATATAGGGACAACTTTACTTTATGAATACTTTGGGAAATATCATCAACCATGATTGCCTCTAGGGCATATTCCCAACAGGTCAAACCCTGATCCCCGGGTCTCGGATCGTCTACCCCCCTAGACTTTCTTCTCACAGGGGTATCCCGGTGTATCCCTCTCTTTTTTGCTCTTGGTTAGGTCAGGTGATGATGCAAAACCATGTTTTGGAATATGTTGTGACAAGATCTACCACGGTTTCACCGAAACAGGGAGTTTCCCCCTAATAGTCAGATTGCAGACACTTCGTTTTTAGGGGACAGCGCATGTGTGCGAAGGGGGTCAAATTGGTAACCAGGTTTAGGAGGTTTGAGCATGCCACCACACTTCATTACACATGATAGGGTCACATGCATGGTTTGGAGGTGTTCCGATGCCCCGAGGCGCTTCTTCCTACGAAACCCTGATCCGCGGGCCTCGGATCATCTACCCCCCTAGACTTTCTTCTGACAGGGGTAGCCCGGTGTATCCCTCTCTTGTTTTGCTCTTGGTTAGTTCATGTTATGATGTAAAACCATGTTAGTGAACATTTTGTGCCAAGATCTACCCCAGTTTTACAAAAACGGGGAGTTTCCCCCTAATAGTCAGATTGTAGACACTTAGTTTTTAGGGGACAGCGCATGTCTGCGAAGGGGGTCACACTTGGTAACCAGGTTTAGGAGGTTTGAGCATGCCATCACACTTCATTACACATTCTAGGGTCACATGCATGGTTTGGAGGTGTTCCGATGCCTCGAAGTGCTTTTTCCTGCGGAACCCTGATCCGCGAGCCTCGAATCGTCTACCCCCCTAGACTTTCTTCTGACAGGGGTAGCCCGGTGTAGCCCTCTCTTGTTTTTCTCTTGGTTAGGTCATGTGATCATGTAAAACCATGTTTGGGAACATGTTGTGACAAGATCTACCCCGGTTTCACTGAAACGGGGAGTTTCCCCCTAATAGTCAGAATGCAAACACTTCGTTTTTAGGGGACAACGCATGTCTGCGAAGGGGGTCACACTTGGTAACCAGGTTTAGGAGTTTTTAGCATGCCGCCACACTTCATTACACATTCTAGGGTCAAATGCATGGTTTGGAGGTGTTCCGACGCCCCTGAGTGCTTCTTCCTGCGGATCCCTGATTCGCGGGTCTCGGATCGTCTACCCCCCTAGACTTTCTTCTGACAGGGGTATCCCAGTGTATCCCTCTCTTTTTTGCTCTTGGTTAGGTCATGTTATGATGTAAAACCATGTTTTGGAACATATTGTGACAAGATCTACCACGGTTTCACCGAAACAGGGAGTTTCCCCCTAATAGTCAAATTGCAGACACTTCGTTTTTAGGGGATAGCGCATGTGTGCGAAGGGGGTCACACTTGGTAACCAGGTTTAGGAGGTTTGAGCATGCCACCACACTTCATTACACATGCTAGGGTCACATGCATGGTTTGAAGGTGTTGCGATGCCTCAAAGCGCTTCTTCCTGCGGAACCCTGATCCGCGGGCCTCGAATCGTCTACGCCCCTAGACTTTCTTCTGACAGGGGTAGCCCGGTGTAGCCCTCTCTTGTTTTTCTCTTGGTTAGTTCATGTGGTGATGTAAAACCATGTTTGGGAACATGTTGTGACCACATCTACCCCGGTTTCACCAAAACAGGGAGTTTCCCCCTAATAGTCAGATTGCAGACACTTCGTTTTTAGGGGACAACGCATGTCTGCGAAGGGGGTCACACTTGGTAACCAGGTTTAGGAGGTTTGAGCATGCCGACACACTTCGTTACACATGCTAGGGTCACATGCATGGTTCGGAGGTGTTCCGATGCCCCGAGGCGCTTCTTCGTGCGAAACCCTGATCCGCGGGCCTCGGATCGTCTACCCCCCTAGACTTTCTGCTGACAGGGGTAGCCCGGTGTAGCCCTCGCTTGTTTTGCTCTTGGTTAGTTCATGTGATGATGTAAAACCATGTTAGTGAACATTTTGTGCAAGATCTCCCCCGGTTTTACCAAAACAGGGAGTTTCCCCCTAATAGTCAGATTGCAGACACTTAGTTTTTAGGGGACAGCGCATGTCTGCGAAGGGGGTCACACTTGGTAACCAGGTTTAGGAGGTTTGAGCATGCCATCACACTTCATTACACATTCTAGGGTCACATGCATGGTTTGGAGGTGTTCCTATGCCTCGAAGTGCTTTTTCCTGCGGAACCCTGATCCGCGGGCCTCGAATCGTCTACCCCCCTAGACTTTCTTCTGACAGGGGTAGCCCGGTGTAGCCCTCTCTAGTTTTATTATTGGTTAGGTCATGTGATCATGTAAAACCATGTTTGGGAACATGTTGTGACAAGATCTACCCCGGTTTCACTGAAACGGGGAGTTTCCCCCTAATAGTCAGAATGCAGACACTTCGTTTTTAGGGGACAATGCATGTCTGCGAAGGGGGTCACACTTGGTAACCAGGTTTAGGAGTTTCTGGCATGCCGCCACACTTCATTACACATGCTAGGGTCAAATGCATGGTTTGGAGGTGTTCCGATGCCCCGGAGCGCTTCTTCCTACGGAACCCTGATCCGCGGGTCTCGGATCGTCTACCCTCCTAGACTTTCTTCTGACAGGGGTATCCCGGTGTATCCCTCTCTTTTTTGCTCTTGGTTAGGTCATGTTATGATGTAAAACCATGTTTTGGAACATATTGTGACAAGATCTACCACGGTTTCACCGAAACAGGGAGTTTCCCCCTAATAGTCAAATTGCAGACACTTTGTTTTTAGGGGATAGCGCATGTGTACGAAGGGGGTCACACTTGGTAACCAGGTCTAGGAGGTTTGAGCATGCCACCACAGTTCATTACACATTCTAGGGTCACATGCATGGCTTGAAGGTGTTCCGATGCCTCAAAGCGCTTCTCTTCTTCCCCTCGATCCCCATGGCCTCTAATTGTTCACGCCCTAGACTTTCTTCTGACAGGGGTAGCCCGGTGTAGCCCTCTCTTGTTTTTCTCTTGGTTAGTTCATGTGATGATGTAAAACCATGTTAGGGAACATGTTGTGACAAGATCTACCCCGGTTTCACCAAAACAGGGAGTTTCCCCCTAATAGTTAGATTGCAAACACTTCGTTTTTAGGGGACAACGCATGTCTGCGAAGGGGGTCACACTTGGTAACCAGGTTTAGGAGTTTTTAGCATGCCTCCACACTTCATTACACATGCTAGGGTCAAATGCATGGTTTGGAGGTGTTCCGATGCCCCGAAGCGCTTCTTCCTGCGAAACCCCGATCCGCGGGCCTCAGATCGTCTACCCCCTAGAATTTCTTCTGATAGGGGTAGCCCGGTGTAGACATCTCTTGCTTTTCTCTTGGTTAGGTCATGTGATGATTTAAAACCATGTTTGGGAACATGTTGTGACAAGATCTACCTTTCAAAAACAGGAGTTTCCCTAATAGTCAGATTGCACACACTTTATTTTTAGGGGACAGCGCATGTCTGCGAAGGGGGTCACACTTGGGAACCAGGTTTAGGAGGCTTGAGCATGCCACCACACTTCATTACACATGCTATGGTCACATGCATGGTTTGGAGGTGTTCCGATGCCCCGAAGCACTCCTTCCGGCGGAACCCTGATCCGCGGGTCTCGGATCGTCTACCCCCCTAGAATTTCTTCTGACAGGGGTAGCCCGGTGTAGCCCTCTGTTGTTTTGTTCTTGGTTAGGTCATGTGATGATTTAAAACCATGTTTGGGAACATGTTGTGACAAGATCTACCCCGGTTTCACCAAAACAGGAAGTTTCTCCCTAATGTTCAGATTGCAGACACTTCGTTTTTAGGGGACAGCGCATGTCTGCGAAGGGGGTCACACTTGGTAACCAGGTTTACGAGTCTTGACCATTCCACCACACTTCACTACACATGCTAGGGTCACATGCATGGTTTGGAGGTGTTCCGATGCCCCGAAGCGCTTCTTCCTGCGGAACCCTGATCCGCGGGTCTCTGATCGTCTACCCCCTTAGACTTTCTTCTGACAGGGGTAGCCCGGTGTAGCCCTCTCTTGTTTTGCTCTAGGTTAGGTCTTGTGATGATGTAAAGCCATACTTGGGAACATGATTTGACATGATCTACCCCGGTTTCACCAAAACGGGGTGTTTCCCCCTAATAGTCAAATTGCAAACACTTTGTTTATAGGGGACAGCGCATGTCTGCGAAGGGGGTCACACTTGGTAACCAGGTTTAGGAGTTTTGAGCATGCCACCACACTTAATTACACATGCTAAGGTCACATACATGGTTTGTAGGTGTTCCGATGCCTCGAAGCGCTTCTTCCTCAACCTCGATCCGCTGGTTTCAATCGTCTACCCCCCTAGATTTCTTCTGACAGGGGTAGCCCGATGTAGCCCTCTCTTGTTTTGCTCTTTGTTAGGTTATGTGATGATGTAAAACCATGTTTGGGAACATGTTGTGACAAGATCTACCCCGGTTTCACTGAAACGGGGAGTTTCCCCCTAATAGTCAGATTGCAGACAGTTTGTTTTTAGAGGACAACGCATGTCTGCGAAGGGGTCACACTTGGTAACTAGGATTAGGAGTTTTTATCATGCCTCAACACTTCATTACACATTCTAGGGTCAAATCCTTGGTTTGGAGGTGTTCCGATGCCCCGAAGCGCTTCTTCCCGTGGAACCCTGATCCGCGGGTCTCAGATCGTCTACCCCCCTAGACTTTCTTCTCACAGGGGTATCCCGGTGTATCCCTATCTTTTTTTCTCTTGGTTAGGTCATGTGATGATGCAAAACCATGTTTTGGAATATGTTGTGACATGATCTACCACGGTTTCATCGAAACAGGGAGTTTCCCCCTAATAGTCAGATTGCAGACACTTCGTTTTTAGGGGACAGCGCATGTCTGCGAAGGGGGTCACACTTGGTAACCAGGTTTAGGAGGTTTGAGCATGCCACCACACTTCATTACACATTCTAGGGTCACATGCATGGTTTGGAGGTGTTCCGATGCCCCGAAGCGCTTCTTCCTGCGGAACCCTGATCCGCGGGCCTCGAATCGTCTACCCCCTAGACTTTCTTCCCATAGGTAGCCCGGTGTTGCCCTCTCTTTTTTTTCTGTTGTTTAGTTCATGTGATGATGTAAAACCTTGTTAGTGATGATGTTGTGACAAGATCTACCCCGGTTTCACCAAAACAGGGAGTTTCCCCCTAATAGTCAGATTGTAGACACTTCGTTTTTAGGGGACAGCGCATGTCTGCGAAGGGGGTCACACTTGGTAACCAGGTTTAGGAGTTTTGAGCATGCCACCACACTTCATTACACATGCTAGGGTCACATGCATGGTTTGGAGGTGTTCTGATGCCCCGAAGCGCTTCTTCCTGTGGAACCCTGATCCGCGGGTCTCGGATCATCTACCCCCTAGACTTTCTTCTGACAGGGGTAGCCCGGTGTAGCCCTCTCTTGTTTTGCTCTTGTTTAGGTCATGTGATGATGTAAAACCATGTTTGGGAACATGTTGTGACAAGATCTACCCCGGTTTCACCGAAACGGGGAGTTTCCCCCTAATAGTCAGATTGCACACACTTCGTTTTTAGGGGACAGTGCATGTCTCATGAAGGGGTCACACTAGGTAACCAGGTTTAGGATTTTTGAGCATGCCACCACACTTCATTACACATTCTAGGGTCACATGCATGGTTTGGAGGTGTTCCGATGCCCCGAAGCACTTCTTCCTGCGGAACCCTGATCCACGGGCCTCGAATCGTCTACCCCCTACTTTCTTCTGACAGAGGTAACCCGGTGTAGCCCTCTCTTGTTTTGCTCTTGGTTAGGTCATGTGATGATGTAAAACCATGTCTGGGAACATGTTGTGACAATATCTACCCTGGTTTCACTGAAACGGGGAGTTTCCCCCTAATAGTTAGGTTGCAAACACTTTGTTTTTACGGGACAGCGCATGTCTGCGAAGGGGGTCAGACTTGGTAACCAGGTTTAGGAGTTTTTAGCATGCCTCAACACTTCATTACACATGCTTGGGTCAAATGCATGGTTTGGAGGTGTTCCGATGCCCCGAAGCGCTTCTTCCTCCAGAACCTCGATCCGGGTCTTGATCCTCTACCCCCTAGACTTTCTTCTTACATGGGTATCCCGGTGTATCCCTCTCTTGTTTTTCTCTTGGTTAGGTCATGTGATGATGTAAAACCATGTTTGGGAACATGTTGTGACAAGATCTACCCCGGTTTCACCGAAACAGGGAGTTTCCCCCTAATAGTCAGATTGCACACACTCGTTTTTAGGGGACAACGCATGTCTGTGAAGGGGTTCACACTTGGGAACCAGGTTTAGGAGGTTTGAGAATGCCACCACACTTCATTACACATGATAGGGTCACATGCATGGTTTGGAGGTGTTCCGATGCCTCAAGCGCTTCTTCCTATGGAACCCTGATCCGCGGGTCTCGGATCGTCTACCCCCCAAGACTTTCTTCTGACAGGGGTAGCCCGGTGTAGCCCTCTCTTGTTTTGTTCTTGGTTAGGTCATGTGATGATTTAAAACCATGTTTGGGAACATGTTGTGACAAGATCTACCCCGGTTTCACGGAAACAGGGAGTTTCCCCCTAATAGTCAGATTGCAGACACTTTGTTTTTAGGGGACAGCGCATGTCTGCGAAGGGGGTCACACTTGGTAACCAGGTTTAGGAGTTTTGATCATTCCACCACACTTCATTACACATGCTAGGGTCACATGCATGGTTTGGAGGTGTTCCGATGCCCCGAAGCGCTTCTTCCTGCGGAACCCTGATCCGCGGGTCTCGGATCGTCTACCCCCCTAGACTTTCTTCTGACAGGGGTAGCCCGGTGTAGCCCTCTCTTGTTTTGCTCTTGGTTAGGTCATGTGATGATGTAAAACCATGTTTGGGAACATGATTTGAAAAGGTCTACCCAGGTGTCACCAAACGGGTGTTTCCCCCTAATAGTCAAATTGCAAACACTTTGTTTATAGGGGACAGCGCATGTCTGCGAAGGGGGTCACACTTGGTAACCAGGTTTAGGAGTTTTGAGCATGCCACCACACTTAATTACACATGCTAAGGTCACATACATGGTTTGTAGGTGTTCCGATGCCTCGAAGCGCTTCTTCCTCATGGAACCTCGATCCATGGTTCTAATCGCCTACCCCTAGACTTTCTTCTGACAGGGGTAGCCCGGTGTAGCCCTCTCTTGTTTTTCTCTTTGTTAGGTTATGTGATGATGTAAAACCATGTTTGGGAACATGTTGTGACAAGATCTACCCCGGTTTCACTGAAACGGGGAGTTTCCCCCTAATAGTCAGATTGCAGACAGTTTGTTTTTAGAGGACAACGCATGTCTGCGAAGGGGTCACACTTGGTAACTTGGATTAGGAGTTTTTAGCATGCCTCAACACTTCATTACACATGCTAGGGTCAAATCCTTGGTTTGGAGGTGTTCCGATGCCCCGAAGCGCTTCTTCCCGTGGAACCCTGATCCGCGGGTCTCAGATCGTCTACCCCCCTAGACTTTCTTCTCACAGGGGTATCCCGGTGTATCCCTATCTTTTTTTCTCTTGGTTAGGTCATGTGATGATGCAAAACCATGTTTTGGAATATGTTGTGACATGATCTACCACGGTTTCATCGAAACAGGGAGTTTCCCCCTAATAGTCAGATTGCAGACACTTCGTTTTTAGGGGACAGCGCATGTCTGCGAAGGGGGTCACACTTGGTAACCAGGTTTAGGAGGTTTGAGCATGCCACCACACTTCATTACACATTCTAGGGTCACATGCATGGTTTGGAGGTGTTCCGATGCCCCGAGGCGCTTCTTCCTGCGAAACCCTGATCCGCCGGCCTCGAATCGTCTACCCCCTAGACTTTCTTCTGACAGGGGTAGCCCGGTGTAGCCCTCTCTTGTTTTTCTCTTGGTTAGTTCATGTGATGATGTAAAACCATGTTAGTGAACATGTTGTGCCAAGATCTACCCCAATTTCACCCAAACAGGGAGTTTCCCCCTAATAGTCAGATTGTAGACACTTCGTTTTTAGGGGACAGCGCATGTCTGCGAAGGGGGTCACACTTGGTAACCAGGTTTAGGAGTTTTGAGCATGCCACCACACTTCATTACACATGCTAGGGTCACATGCATGGTTTGGAGGTGTTCTGATGCCCCGAAGCGCTTCTTCCTGTGGAACCCTGATCCGTGGGTCTCGGATCATCTACCCCCCTAGACTTTCTTCTGACAGGGGTAGCCCGGTGTAGCCCTCTCTTGTTTTGCTCTTGTTTAGGTCATGTGATGATGTAACACCATGTTTGGGAACATGTTGTGACAAGATCTACCCCGGTTTCACCGAAACGGGGAGTTTCCCCCTAATAGTCAGATTGCACACACTTCGTTTTTTGGGGACAGCGCATGTCTGCGAAGGGGGTCACACTTGGTAACCAGGTTTAGGGTTTTTTAGCATGCCACCACACTTAATTACACATCCTAAGGTCACATACATGGTTTGTAGGTGTTCCGATGCCTCGAAGCGCTTCTTCCAGCGGAACCCTGATCTGCGGGCCTCGAATCGTCTACCCCCTAGACTTTCTTCTGACAGGGGTAGCCCGGTGTAGCCCTATCTTGTTTTGCTCTTGGTTAGGTCATGTGATGATGTAAAACCATGTTTGGGAACATGTTGTGACAATATCTACCCTGGTTTCACTGAAACGGGGAGTTTCCCCCTAATAGTCAGATTGCAGACACTTCGTTTTTAGAGGACAACGCATGTCTGCGAAGGGGGTCACACTTGGTAACCAGGATTAGGAGTTTTTAGCATGCCTCAACACTTCATTACACATGCTAGGGTCAAATGCATGGTTTGGAGGTGTTCCGATGCCCCGAAGCGCTTCTTCCTGCGGAACCCTGATCCGCGGGTCTCGGATCGTCTACCCCCTAGACTTTCTTCTCACAGGGGTATCCCGGTGTATCCCTCTCTTTTTTCTCTTGGTTAGGTCATGTGATGATGTAAAACCATGTTAGGGAACATGTTGTGACAAGATCTACCCCGGTTTCACCAAAACAGGGAGTTTCCCCCTAATAGTCAGATTGCATACACTTTATTTTTAGGGGACAGCGCATGTCTGCGAAGGGGGTCACACTTGGGAACCAGGTTTAGGAGGCTTGAGCATGCCACCACACTTCATTACACATGATATGGTCACATGCATGGTTTGGTGGTGTTCCGATGCCCCGAAGCACTCCTTCCAAGGAACTCGATCCATGGTCTCGGATCGTCTACCCCCCTAGAATTTCTTCTGACAGGGGTAGCCCGGTGTAGCCCTCTGTTGTTTTGTTCTTGGTTAGGTCATGTGATGATTTAAAACCATGTTTGGGAACATGTTGTGACAAGATCTACCCCGGCTTCAATGAAACAGGAAGTTTCTCCCTAATGTTCAGATTGCAGACACTTCGTTTTTAGGGGACAGCGCATGTCTGCGAAGGGGGTCACACTTGGTAACCAGGTTTACGAGTCTTGACCATTCCACCACACTTCACTACACATGCTAGGGTCACATGCATGGTTTGGAGGTGTTCCGATGCCCCGAAGCGCTTCTTCCTGCGGAACCCTGATCCGCGGGTCTCGGATCGTCTACCCCCTTAGACTTTCTTCTGACAGGGGTAGCCCGGTGTAGCCCTCTCTTGTTTTGCTCTAGGTTAGGTCTTGTGATGATGTAAAGCCATACTTGGGAACATGATTTGACATGATCTACCCCGGTTTCACCAAAACGGGGTGTTTCCCCCTAATAGTCAAATTGCAAACACTTTGTTTATAGGGGACAGCGCATGTCTGCGAAGGGGGTCACACTTGGTAACCAGGTTTAGGAGTTTTGATCATGCCACCACACTTAATTACACATGCTAAGGTCACATACATGGTTTGTAGGTGTTCCGATGCCTCGAAGCGCTTCTTCCTGCGGAACCCTGATCCGCGGGCCTCGAATCGTCTACCCCCTAGACTTTCTTCTGACAGGGGTAGCCCGATGTAGCCCTCTCTTGTTTTGCTCTTGGTTAGGTCATGTGATGATGTAAAACCATGTTTGGGAACATGTTGTGACAAGATCTACCCCGGTTTCACCGAAACGGGGAGTTTCCCCCTAATAGTCAGATTGCGACAGTTTGTTTTAGAGGACAACGATGTCTCAAAGGGTCACACTTGGTAACTAGGATTAGGAGTTTTTAGCATGCCTCAACACTTCATTACACATGCTAGGGTCAAATCCTTGGTTTGGAGGTGTTCCGATGCCCCGAAGCGCTTCTTCCCGTGGAACCCTGATCCGCGGGTCTCAGATCGTCTACCCCCCTAGACTTTCTTCTCACAGGGGTATCCCGGTGTATCCCTCTCTTTTTTTCTCTTGGTTAGGTCATGTGATGATGCAAAACCATGTTTTGGAATATGTTGTGACAAGATCTACCACGGTTTCATCGAAACAGGGAGTTTCCCCCTAATAGTCAGATTGCAGACACTTCGTTTTTAGGGGACAGCGCATGTATGCGAAGGGGGTCACACTTGGTAACCAGGTTTAGGAGGTTTGAGCATGCCACCACACTTCATTACACATTCTAGGGTCACATGCATGGTTTGGAGGTGTTCCTATGCCCCGAAGCGCTTCTTCCTGCGGAACCCTGATCCGTGGGCCTAATCGCCTCACCCCTAGACTTTCTTCTGACAGGGGTAGCCCGGTGTAGCCCTCTCTTGTTTTTCTCTTGGTTAGTTCATGTGATGATGTAAAACCATGTTAGTGAACGTGTTGTGCCAAGATCTACCCCAATTTCACCCAAACAGGGAGTTTCCCCCTAATAGTCAGATTGTAGACACTTCGTTTTTAGGGGACAGCGCATGTCTGCGAAGGGGGTCACACTTGGTAACCAGGTTTAGGAGTTTTGAGCATGCCACCACACTTCATTACACATGCTAGGGTCACATGCATGGTTTGGAGGTGTTCTGATGCCCCGAAGCGCATCTTCCTGTGGAACCCTGATCCGTGGGTCTCGGATCATCTACCCCCCTAGACTTTCTTCTGACAGGGGTAGCCCGGTGTAGCCCTCTCTTGTTTTGCTCTTGTTTAGGTAATATGATGATGTAACACCATGTTTGGGAACATGTTGTGACAAGATCTACCCCGGTTTCACCGAAACGGGGAGTTTCCCCCTAATAGTCAGATTGCACACACTTCGTTTTTTGGGGACAGCGCATGTCTGCGAAGGGGGTCACACTTGGTAACCAGGTTTAGGGTTTTTTAGCATGCCACCACACTTAATTACACATGCTAAGGTCACATACATTGTTTGTAGGTGTTCCGATGCCTCGAAGCGCTTCTTCCAGCGGAACCCTGATCTGCGGGCCTCGAATCGTCTACCCCCTAGACTTTCTTCTGACAGGGGTAGCCCGGTGTAGCCCTATCTTGTTTTGCTCTTGGTTAGGTCATGTGATGATGTAAAACCATGTTTGGGAACATGTTGTGACAATATCTACCGTGGTTTCACTGAAACGGGGAGTTTCCCCCTAATAGTCAGATTGCAGACACTTCGTTTTTAGAGGACAACGCATGTCTGCGAAGGGGGTCACACTTGGTAACCAGGATTAGGAGTTTTTAGCATGCCTCAACACTTCATTACACATGCTAGGGTCAAATGCATGGTTTGGAGGTGTTCCGATGCCCCGAAGCGCTTCTTCCTGCGGAACCCTGATCCGCGGGTCTCGGATCGTCTACCCCCTAGACTTTCTTCTCACAGGGGTATCCCGGTGTATCCCTCTCTTTTTTCTCTTGGTTAGGTCATGTGATGATGCAAAACCATGTTTTGGAATATGTTGTGACAAGATCTACCACGGTTTCACCGAAACAGGGAGTTTCCCCCTAATAGTCAGATTGTAGACACTCTTGCTTTGTTGCCGACTTCCAACGCAGCAACTCTTGCTTTGTTGCTGACCCGAATGTCAACCTCGCCTCTTGCTACGCCCCTAGTTCTTACCAGTCCCTGCAATGAGTTGCAGATATGAATGACTGATCTAGTATCATATACCGAAGAACTACCGGGTGCATCAACAAGATAAAGGTCTATAACATTGCAAACAAGTGTACCTGAGTTGGAAGTCACACCTCCACTCTTGGCTTTATCCGCCAAATACTTGCTGCAATTCCTCTTCTAGTGGCCATACGCCTTGCAATAGAAGCAAGTGGAACCGTCTGAAGGAGATGACTTAGTCCCTGAGGAAACGCTTGGTATCTCATCCTGAGCATTACCTCCTGACTTAGCCTTCTTCTTCTTAGTCCATGAACTCTTCTTAAACTTAGCCTTATTCTGTACCACCAACACTTGGCTAGTACCTTTCTTGAGATCAACCTCTGCCTGCTTAAGCATCCCATGTAATTCAGTGAGCTTCTTATCCATACCATGCATGTGGTAGTTCGATATGAACTGACCATACACACTAGGAAGAGAGTTCAGAATTATATCTGTAGCGAACTCTTCGCTAATGGGTTAGCCAAGCCTTTCCAGAGACTGCACGTAACCATCCATCTTGATCACATGCGTACTTAGTGGATCACCATCCTTAAGCTTACAACTCAGCAAAGCTTGAGAGACTTGATATCTCTCGGTCTTTGCCTGAGCCTAGAACATACTTTTGAGGCTTTCGATCATATCGTAGGCCTCAACATTCTCGAACTGCTGCTGCAAGTCTGGTTCCATGTGAGAAAGCATAAGACAGCTAATTTCTGTAGACTCATCACATGTTCTACGATAGGCATTGGTTGCTACGACACTCGCATTCTCATCGAGCACATCTGGAAGCGGGTTATCTAGAACATGGTCCCTTTTTTCTTGTTTGAGAACTACTCTCAAATTACGATACTAGTTGGTGAAGTTTGTTCCATTAAGTTTATCTTTCTCTAGGATGGTCCTAAACGCAAAACTGGATAACTGAGGGAGACTGATACTAGGTGCCATTATCTACAACAGAAATATGTAAAACACTTAAGACAAGTATTCATAAAAGAGCAGGCGTATTAAACATTTTAATACTTATGCTCCCACTAGAACCAACATCCCTCCGATGGTACTTAGTGATTCAGGATCCTGAATAAGCAAGCCGACTAGTGAGCTTTAGCATCACCGCTAGCCGTCAAGTGATCTAGGTAGGCAACTCCTTGCCAATCGCATCTCATGCGACTCCTGTTGGTCGGGTGGCATCTCATGCCCTCGCTCCCGATCGCCCTCTCCCCAAGCCCCACAACCGTTGTGATAGACCCGTCTAGATTACCAAGTGCTTCCGCTGTAAGAGTCCGACTCGAACCCATCTAGTCGAAGAGAATTGGTAGCACCTCAATTTTATGAGCCCACTACCAAGAATGTCCGACTTGTGATGGTGCAAAGACCAGGGGAGACCGAGTAGACCTTCTTTGAGGGATTAAAGTTTAACCACTATCTCATAGAGGTAAAACTAGAGACATAACAATAACACACAATAATCCAATTATAATGTGAAATGGTATGGCTCCCTTCATGGCGATCTCCATCTCCATGAACCTGTTCGTCATGCCTTTGGTTGCAGTGTCCTTCAAGTCCTCCAAACATGCTACTCTAGCACTAAGGAATATACAAGAAGATGGCATCTCATGCCGACACGGAGGTCGTTATACAATAACAGTGATAGCACTTTGGCTCCAGCCAGCTGACAAACCCGTGATACATAGATCACATATGGATTACACACATCACATGCATATAAGCCATACCATTCACAACTTCCTGCAAAAATAAGCATAGATACGATATCTACCGGCATTGTGAACCTCGCAACGACATCTAATGCGCTACGACACGGCGAAGCCGGCGGTCCCAAACCATGGATTCCTTTCTTCGATAAAACACTTTTACCCAAATCCCGATCCCTGTGCAGATCTGACCAATCTCATTGATCATCCGCACCCGATCTTCCATGCACCCCCGAGTGCGATTGATCCAATCAATCTTGCATAAAACTGATCTATCTCATAGATTGACCATCGAAACCCTAAGTGGATCTTATCCACCACCTCGTGCATATCACATACGCATAGATCTAGAGCCTAAAACCAGAAGCTTTCGCTCTGATACCACTGCTAGGCCACGCAGAGATAAACAAAACTTTTTCCCTAACGCGGTACTCCCAAGATCCAGCTCAGGTTATAGGCCACGAGATTACCGCTAGACGCACAGATGCGGAAGTTGATGTAGCGCGTCGAAGCAGTGCTGAACGATCCCATGGACAGCCCTCCAAATCCCACGGACAACTACACCGGATCCCACGAACTCCTTCGCCAGATCCCCACGAGCTTCCCGTCTCGGCGTTGCAACGCCTACCCAGGTATCCACACATACGGAAGGAGCTTGATGAGGATTGCTAGATCCAATCTATCCCGAAATGGAAGTGGAAAAGTGACGGCTAAGTCAGGGACTATCCCTTGTCACTCCACTTATATACACTCCTAGTTGGGCTCAACGCTTGAGGCCCATCTAGGCTGTACTCCAATCTCCACATGGATCTAATCCACATGGGCTCCTTACCCTTAAGTGTGTGACCCTATAGGTTCACGTACACCTGGACACGACATGAGCTACTCCTCCAAGTATCCCGTCATGGTTTTGAGTCCAACTCACTCCCATGAACACTCGGTCTCAAGTTGATAGATGGTAGCGGCCTCTAGCAAGACGTGCCAACTCCCAAGTGTCGTAAAGTCAGAAGAAGGACCTTTCAATGTGACTTTCGTCCAAGTCCCTTTGCCTTACGATATATCTGTCAAGCTATAGGCGAGTAGTTTCCATCCCTTAAATATCTTAACTCTCATCTCGTACCATGATATGTGATTCAATGGACTAACTCTTAGTCCGACTCCTCAGTTAACACTTAACTGAGTAGCGCATGGCCATGCTTCCAAATCTTATCACACGAGAGGGCCCAGAGAATATCTCTCCATTATGGAGGGGCAAATCCCATCTTGGTAATCCACGTCACACAGCTTGCTTCACAACCAACCCGAACTCTACCTTTATAACTTCCCATTTACGGAACAACGTTTGATAGAACCTAAGTTGGCGATCCACAACTCGGATCATGCAATCACCTCAGGTCAAAGGATTCCATTGCTTGAGACTGCAAATGGCAACATGCTCGTTGCATCTCAACTGTGGGTCAGTCCGACTCGCTAAACTCTTTAGCCGAATCAGTGTAACTCATAATAGCATCTCCATGCCTATGACAAGTGGAACCGTGTCATCATCCGACATGCACATTGGTCTAAGTTGTGTACCCAGCACAACCTCAACGACCAAGGACAATCTAATATGAACAATCATGAATACATAGTTCCACAACTGAATCACGTATTCAGTGATATATATATGATGTTCATATAGGGACAACTTTACTTTATGAATACTTTGGGAAATATCATCAACCATGATTGCCTCTAGGGCATATTCCCAACAGGTCAAACCCTGATCCCCGGGTCTCGGATCGTCTACCCCCTAGACTTTCTTCTCACAGGGGTATCCCGGTGTATCCCTCTCCTTTTTTGCTCTTGGTTAGGTCATGTGATGATGAAAAACCATGTTTTGGAATATGTTGTGACAAGATCTACCACGGTTTCACCGAAACAGGGAGTTTCCCCCTAATAGTCAGATTGCAGACACTTTGTTTTTAGGGGACAGCGCATGTGTGCGAAGGGGGTCACACTTGGTAACCAGGTTTAGGAGGTTTGAGCATGCCACCACACTTCATGACACATGCTAGGGTCACATGCATGGTTTGGAGGTGTTCAGATGCCCCGAGGCGCTTCTTCCTGCGAAACCCTGATCCGCGGGCCACGAATCATCTACCCCCCTAGACTTTCTTCTGACAGGGGTAGCCCGGTGTAGCCCTCTCTTGTTTTGCTCTTGGTTAGTTCATGTTATTATGTAAAACCATGTTAGTGAACATGTTGTGCCAAGATCTACCCCGGTTTCACCAAAACGGGGAGTTCCCCCTAATAGTCAGATTGTAGACACTTAGTTTTTAGGGGACAGCGCATGTCTGCGAAGGGGGTCACACTTGGTAACCAGGTTTAGGAGGTTTGAGCATGCCATCACACTTCATTACACATGCTAGGGTCACATGCATGGTTTGGAGGTGTTTCGATGCCTGGAAGTGCTTTTTCCTGCGGAACGCTGATCCGCGGGCCTCGAATCGTCTACCCCCCTAGACTTTCTTCTGACAGGGGTAGCCCGGTGTATCCCTCTCTTGTTTTTCTATTGGTTAGGTCATGTGATGATGTAAAACCATGTTTGGGAACATGTTGTGACAAGATCTACCACGGTTTCACTAAAACGGGGAGTTTCCCCCTAATAGACAGATTGCAGACACTTTGTTTTTAGGGGACAACGCATGTCTGTGAACGGGGTCACACTTGGTAACCAGGTTTAGGAGTTTTTAGCATGCCGCCACACTTCATTACACATGCTAGGGTCAAATGCATGGTTTGGAGGTGTTCCGAAGCCCCGGAGCGCTTCTTCCTGTGGAACCCTGCTCCGCGGGTCTCGGATCGTCTACCCCCCTAGACTTTCTTCTGATAGGGGTATCCCGGTGTATCCCTCTCTTTTTTGCTCTTGGTTAGGTCATGTTATGATGTAAAACCATGTTTTGGAACATATTGGGACAAGACCTACCACGGTTTCACCGAAACAGGGAGTTTCCCCCTAATAGTCAAATTGTAGACACTTTGTTTTTAGGGGACAACGCATGTGTGCGAAGGGGGTAACACTTGGTAACCAGTTTTAGGAGGTTTGAGCATGCCACCACACTTAATTACACATGCTAGGGTCACATGCATGGTTTGAAGGTGTTCTGATGCCTCGAAGCGCTTCTTCCTGCGGAACCCTGATCCGCGGGCATCGAATCGTCTACGCCCCTAGACTTTCTTCTGACAGGGGTAGCCCGGAGTAGCCCTCTCTTGTTTTTCTCTTGGTTAGTTCATTTTATGATGTAAAACCATGTTTGGGAACATGTTGTGACAAGATCTACCCTGGTTTCACCAAAACGGGGAGTTTCCCCCTAATAGTCAGATTGCAAACACTTCGTATTTAGGGGACAACGCATGTCTGTGAAGGGGGTCACACTTGGTAACCAGGTTTAGGAGTTTTGAGCATGCCACCACACTTCATTACACATTCTAGGGTCACATGCATGGTTTGGAGGTGTTCCGATGCCCCGAAGCGCTTCTTCCTGTGGAACCCTGATCCGTGGGTCTCGGATCATCTACCCCCCTAGACTTTCTTCTTACAGGGGTAGCCCGGTGTATCCCTCTCTTGTTTTTCTCTTTGTTAGGTCATGTGATGATGTAAAACCATGTTTGGGAACATGTTGTGACAAGATCTACCCTGGTTTCACCGAAACAGGGAGTTTCCCCCTAATAGTCAGATTGCACACACTTTGTTTTTAGGGGACAGCGCATGTCTGCGAAGGGGGTCACACTTGGGAACCAGGTTTAGGAGGTTTGAGCATGCCACCACACTTCATTACACATGCTATGGTCACATGCATGGTTTGGAAGTCTTCCGATGCCTCGAAGCACTTCTTCCGGCGGAACCCTGATCCGCGGGTCTCGGATCGTCTACCCCGCTAGAATTTCTTCTGACAGGGGTAGCCCGGTGTAGCCCTCTCTTGTTTTGTTCTCGTTTAGGTCATGTGATGATTTAAAACCATGTTTGGGAACATTTTGTGACAAGATCTACCCCGGTTTTACCGAAACAGGGAGTTTCCCCCTAATAGTCAGATTGCAGACACTTTGTTTTTAGGGGACAACGCGTGTCTGCGAAGGGGGTCACACTTGGTAACTAGGTTTAGGAGTCTTGAGCATTCCACCACACTTCACTACACATGCTAGGGTCACATGCATGGTTTGGAGGTGTTCCGATGCCCCGAAGCGCTTCTTCCTGTGGAACCCTGATCCGCGGGTCTCGGATCGTCTACCCCCTTAGACTTTCTTTTGACAGGGGTAGCCCGGTGTAGCCCTCTGTTGTTTTGCTCTAGGTTAGGTCATGTGATGATATAAATCCATGCTTGGGAACATGATTTGACAAGATCTACCCCGGTTTCACCAAAACGGGGTGTTTCCCCCTAATTGTCAAATTGCAAACACATCGTATTTAGGGGACATCGCATGTCTGTGAAGGGGGTCACACTTGGTAACCAGGTTTAGGAGTTTTGAGCATGCCACCACACTTCATTACACATTATAGGGTCACATGCATGGTTTTGAGGTGTTTCGATGCCCCGAAGCGCTTCTTCCTATGGAACCCTGATCCGTAGGCCTCGGATCGTCTACCCCCCTAGACTTTCTTCTGACAGGGGTAGCCCGGTGTATCCCTCGTGTTTCTCTTGGTTAGGTCATGTGATGATGTAAAACCATGTTTGGGAACTTGTTGTGACAAGATCTACCCCGGTTTCACCGAAACGGGGAGTTTCCCCCTAATAGTCAGATTGCACACACTTCGTTTATAGGGGACAGCGCATGTCTGCGAAGGGGGTCACACTTGGTAACCAGGTTTAGGAGTTTTGAGCATGCCACCACACTTAATTACACAAGCTCAGGTCACATACATGGTTTGTAGGTGTTCCGATGCCTCGAAGCGCTTCTTCCTGCGGAACCCTGATCCGTGGGCCTCAAATCGTTTACCCCCCTAGACTTTCTTCTGACAGGGGTAGCCCGATGTAGCCCTCTCTTGTTTTGCTCTTGGTTAGGTCATGTGGTGATGTAAAACCATGTTTGGGAACAGGTTGTGACAAGATCTACCCCGGTTTCACTGAAACGGGGAGTTTCCCACTAATAGTCAGATTGCAGACACTTTGTTTTTAGAGGACAACGCATGTCTGTGAAGGGGGTCACACTTGGTAACCAGGATTAGGAGATTTTAGCATGCCTCAACACTTCATTACACATGCTAGGGTCAAAAGCATGGTTTGGAGGTGTTCCGATGTCCCGAACCGCTTCTTCCTGCGGAACCCTGATCCGCGGGTCTCGGATCGTCTACCCCCCTAGACTTTCTTCTCACAGGGGTATCCCGTTGTATCCCTCTCTTTTTTTTTCTCTTGGTTAGGTCATGTGATGATGCAAAACCATGTTTTGGAATATGTTGTGACAATATCTACCACGGTTTCACCGAAACAGGGAGTTTCCCCCTAATTGTCAGATTGCAGACACTTCGTTTTTAGGGGACAGCGCATGTGTGCGAATGGGGTCACACTTGTCAACTAGGTTTAGGAGGTTTGAGCATGCCACCACACTTCATTACACATGCTAGGGTCACATGCATGGTTTGGAGGTGTTCCGATGCCCCGAGGCGCTTCTTCCTGCGAAACCCTGATCCGCGGGCCTCAAATCGTCTACCCCCCTAGACTTTCTTCTGACAGGGGTAGCCCGGTGTAGCCCTCTCTTGTTTTGCTCTTGGTTATTTCATGTTATGATGTAAAACCATGTTAGTGAGCATGTTGTGCCAAGATCTATCCCGGTTTCACCAAAACGGGGAGTTTCTCCCTAATAGTCAGATTGCAGACACTTTGTTTTTAGGGGACAGCGCATGTCTGCGAAGGGGGTCACACTTGGTAACCAGGTTTAGGAGTTTTGAGCATTCCACCACACTTCATTACACATGCTAGGGTCACATGCATGGTTTGGAGGTGTTCTGATGCCCCGAAGCACTTCTTCCTGTGGAACCCTGATCCGTGGGTCTCGGATCATCTACCCCCTAGACTTTCTTCTGACAGGGGTAGCCCGGTGTAGCCCGGTGTAGCCCTCTCTTGTTTTCCTCTTGGTTAGGTCATGTGATGATGTAAAACCATGTTTGGGAACATGTTGTGACAAGATCTACCCTGGTTTCACCGAAACAGGGAGTTTCCCCCTAATAGTCAGATTGCACACACTTCGTTTTTAGGGGACAACGCATGTCTGCGAAGGGGGTCACACTTGGGAACCAGGTTGAGGAGGCTTGAGCATGCCACCACACTTCATTACACATGCTAGGGTCACATGCATGGTTTGGAGGTGTTCCGATGCCCCGAAGCACTTCTTTCTGCGGAACCATGATCCGCGGGTCTTAGATCGTCTACCCCCCTAGACTTTCTTCTGACAGGGGTAGCCTGGTGTAACCCTCTCTTGTTTTGCTCTTTGTTAGGTCATTTGATGATGTAAAGCCATGTTTGGGAACATGTTGTGACAAGATCTACCCCGGTTTCACCAAAACGGGGAGTTTCCCCCTAATAGTCAGATTGCAAACACTTCGTATTTAGGGGACAACGCATGTCTGCGAAGGGGGTCACACTTGGTAACCAGGTTTAGGAATTTTGAGAATGCCACCACACTTCATTACACATTATAGGGTCACATACATGGTTTGGAGGTGTTCCGATGCCCCGAAGTACTTCTTCCTGCGGAACCCTGATCCGCGGGCCTCGGATCGTCTACCCCCTAGACTTTCTTCTGACAGTGGTAGCCTGGTGTAGCCCTCTCTTGTTTTTCTCTTGGTTAGGTCATGTGATGATGTAAAACCATGTTTGGGAACATGTTGTGACAAGACCTTCCACGGTTTCACCAAAATAGGGAGTTTCCCCCTAATAGTCAGATTGCAGACACTTCGTTTTTAGGGGACAGCGCATGTGTGCGAAGGGGGTCACAGTTGGTAACCAGATTTAGGAGGTTTGAGCATGCCACCACACTTAATTACACATGCTAGGGTCACATTAAGGGTTTGGAGGTGTTCCGCTGCCCCAAAGCGCTTCTTCCTGCGGAACCCTGATCCGTGGGCCTCGAATCGTCTACCCCCCTAGACTTTCTTCTGACAGGGGTAGCCCGGTGTAGCCCTCTCTTGTTTTTCTCTTGGTTAGTTCATGTGATGATGTAAAACCATGTTTGGGAACATGTTGTGACAAGATCTACCCCGGTTTGACCAAAACGGGGAGTTTCCCCTAATAGGCAGATTGCAGACACTTCGTTTTTAGGGGACAGCGCATGTCTGCGAAGGGGGTCACACTCGGTAACTAGGTTTAGGAGTTTTGAGCATGCCACCACACTTCATTACACATGCTAGGGTCACATGCATGGTTTGGAGGTGTTCTGATGCCCCGAAGCGCTTCTTCCTGTGGAATCTTGATCCGTGGTTCTCGGATCATCTACCCCCCTAGACTTTCTTCTGACAGGGGTAGCCCGGTGTATCCCTCTCTTGTTTTGCTCTTGGTTAGGTCATGTGATGATGTAAAACCATGTTTGGGAACATGTTGTGACAAGATCTACCCCGGTTTCACCGAAACAGGGAGTTTCCCCCTAATAGTCAGATTGCAGACACTTTGTTTTTAGGGCACAGCGCATGTCTGTAAAGGGGGTAACACTTGGTAAGCAGGTTTAGGAGGTTTGAGCATGCCACCACACTTCATTACATATGATAGGGTCACATGCATGGTTTGGAGGTGTTCCGATGCCCCGAAGCGCTTCTTCCTGCGGAACCCAGATCCACGAGCCTCGGATCGTCTACCCCCTAGAATTCCTTCTGACAGGGGTAACCTTGTGTATCCATCTCTTGTTTGGAAACATGTGATGATGTAAAACCATGTTTGGGAACATGTTGTGACAAGATCTACCCTGGTTTCACCGAAACAGGGAGTTTCCCCTTAATAGTCAGATTGCACACACTTCGTTTTTAGGGGACAGCGCATGTTTGTGAAAGGGGTCACACTTGGGAACCAGGTTTAGGAGGCTTTAGCAAGCCACCACACTTCATTACACATGCTATGGTCACATTCATGGTTTGGAGGTGTTCCGATGCCCCTAAGCACTTCTTCCTGCGGAACCCTGATCCGTGGGTCTCGGATCGTCTACCCCCTAGAATTTCTTCTGACAGAGGTAGCCCGGTGTAGCCCTCTCTTGTTTTGTTCTCGGTTAGGTCATGTGATGATTTAAAACCATGTTTGGGAACATCTTGTGACAAGATCTACCCCGGTTTCACCGAAACAGGGAGTTTCCCCCTGATAGTCAGATTGCAGACACTTCGTTTTTAGGGGACAGCACATGTCTGCGAAGGGGGTCACACTTGGTAACTAGGTTTAGGAGTCTTCAGCATGCCACCACACTTCATTACACATTCTAGGGTCACATTCATGGTTTGGAGGTGTTCCGATGCCCCGAAGCGCTTCTTCCTGCGGAACCCTGATCCGCGGGTCTCGAATCGTCTACCCCCTAGACTTTCTTCTGACAGGGGTAGCCCGGTGTAACCCTCTCTTGTTTTGCTCTTTGTTAGGTCATGTGATGATGTAAAGCCATGCTTGGGAACATGTTGTGACAAGATCTACCCCGGTTTCACCAAAACAGGGAGTTTCCCCCTAATAGTCATATTGCAAACACTTCGTCTTTAGGGGACAACGCATATCTGTGAAGGGGGTCACACTTGGTAACCAGGTTTAGGAGTTTTGAGCATCCCACCACGCTTCATTACACATGATAAGGTCACATACATGGTTTGTAGGTGTTCCGATGCCTCGAAGCGCTTCTTCCTGAGGAACGCTGATCCGCGGGCCTCGAATCGTCTACCCCCCTAGACTTTCTTCTGACAGGGGTAGCCCGGTGTAACCCTCTCTTGTTTTGCTCTTGGTTAGGTCATGTTATGATGTAAAACCATGTTTTGGAATATGTTGTGACAAGATCTACCACGGTTTCACCGAAACAGGGAGTTTCCCCCTAATAGTCAGATTGCAAACACTTTGTTTTTAGGGGACAACGCATGTGTGCGAAGGGGTTCACACTTGGTAACCAGGTTTAGGAGGTTTGATCATGCCACCACACTTCATTACACATGTTAGGGTCACATGCATGGTTTGGAGGTGTTCCGATGCCCCAAAGCCCTTCTTCCTGCGGAACCCTGATCCGCGGGCCTTGAATCGTCTACCCCCCTAGACTTTCTTCTGACAGGGGTAGCCCGATGTAGCCCTCTCTTGTTTTGCTCTTGGTTAGTTCATGTGATGATGTAAAACCATGTTAGGGAACATGTTGTGCCAAGATCTACCCCGGTTTCACCAAAACGGGGAGTTCCCCCTAATAGTCAGATTGCAGACACTTTGTTTTTAGGGGACAGCGCATGTCTGCGAAGGGGGTCACACTTGGTAACCAGGTTTAGGAGTTTTGAGAATGCCACCACACTTCATTACACATGCTAGGGTCACATGCATGGTTTGGAGGTGTTCTGATGCCCCGAAGCGCTTCTTCCTGTGGAACCCTGATCCGCGGGTCTAAGATCATCTACCCACCTAGACTTTCTTCTGACAGGGTAGCCCGGTGTAGCCCTCTCTTGTTTTTCTCTTGGTTAGGTCATGTCATGATGTAAAACCATGTTTGGGAACATGTTGTGACAAGATCTACCCCGGTTTCACCGAAACAGGGAGTTCCCCCCCTAATAGACAGATTGCAAACACTTCGTTTTTAGGGGACAGCGCATGTCTGCGAAGGGGGTAACACTTGGTAAGCAGGTTTAGGAGGTTTGAGCATGCCACCACACTTAATTAAACATGATAGGATCACACGCATGATTTGGAGGTGTTCCGATGCCCCAAAGCGCTTCTTCCTGTGGAACCCTGATCCGCGGGCCTCGGATCGTCTACCCCCTAGAATTTCCCCTGACAGGGGTAGCCCGGTGTAGCCATCTCTTGTTTTCCTCTTGGTTAGGTCATGTGATGATGTAAAACCATGTTTGGGAACATGTTGTGACAAGATCTACCCTGGTTTCACCAAAACAGGGAGTTTCCCCCTAATAGTCAGATTGCACACACTTCGTTTTTAGGGGACAGCGCATGTGTGCAAAGTTGTTCACACTTGGGAACCAGGTTTAGGATGCTTGATCATTCCACCACACTTGATTACACATGATATGGTCACATTCATGGTTTGGAGGTGTTACGATGCCCCGAAGCAGTTCTTCCTGCGGAACCCTGATCCGCGGGTCTCGCATCGTCTACCCCCCTAGAATTTCTTCTGACAGGGGTAGCCCGGTGTATCCCTCTCTTGTTTTGCTCTTGGTTAGGTCATGTGATTATGTAAAACCATGTTTCGGAACATGTTGTGACAAGATCTACCCCGGTTTCTTAGAAACATGGAGTTTCCCCCTAATAGTCAGATTGCAGACACTTCATTTTTAGGGGACAGCGCATGTGTGCGAAGGGGTCACACTTGGTAACCAGGTTTAGGAGTTTTGAGCATGCCACCACACTTCATTACACATGCTAGGGTCACATTCATGGTTTGGAGGTGTTCCGATGCCCCGAAGCACTTCTTCCTGCGAAACCCTGATCCGCGGGCGTCGGATCGTCTACCCCCTAGACTTTCTTCTGACAGGGGTAGCCCGGTGTAGCCCTCTCTTGTTTTGCTCTATGTTAGGTCTTGTGATGATGTAAAGCCATACTTGGGAACATGTTGTGACAAGATCTACCCCGGTTTCACTGAAACAGGGAGTTTCCCCTCCTAATAGTTAGATTGCAGACACTTCGTTTTTTGGGGACAGCGCATGTCTGTGAACGGGGTAACACTTGGTAAGCATGTTTAGGAGGTTTGAGAATGCCACCACACTTCGTTACACATGCTAGGGTCACATGCATGGTTTGGAGGTGTTCCGATGCCCCGACGCGCTTCTTCCTATGATACCTTGATCCGCGGGCCTCGGATCGTCTATCCCCTAGAATTTCTTTTAACAGGGGTAGCCCGGTGTAGCCATCTCTTCCTTTGCTCTTGGTTAGGTCATGTGATGATGTAAAACCATGTTTGGGAACATGTTGTGACAAGATCTACCCTGGTTTCACCAAAACAGGGAGTTTCCCCCTAATAGTCAGATTGCACACACTTCGTTTTTAGGGGACAGCGCATGTGTGCGAAGTGTGTCACACTTGGGAACCAGGTTTAGGATGCTTGAGCATTCCACCACACTTCATTACACATGATATGGTCACATGCATGGTTTGGAGGTGTTACGATGCCCCGAAGCACTTCTTCCTGCGGAACCCTGATCCGCGGGTCTCGGATCGTCTACCCCCCTAGAATTTCTTCTGACAGGGGTAGCCCGGTGTATCCCTCTCTTGTTTTGTTCTCGGTTAGGTCATTTGATGATTTAAAACCATTTTTGGGAACATGTTGTGACAACATCTACCCCGGTTTCACCGAAACAGGGAGTTTCCCTCTAATAGTCAGATTGCACACACTTCGTTTTTAGGGGACAGCGCATGTCTGCGAAGGGGGTCACACTTGGTAACCAGATTTAGGAGTTTTGAGCATGCCACCACACTTCATTACATATTCTAGGGCCACATGCATGGTTTGGAGGTGTTCCGATGCCCCGAAGCGCTTCTTCCTGCGGAACCCTGATCCGTGGGTCTCGAATCGTCTACCACCCTAGACTTTCTTCTGACAGGGGTAACCCGGTGTAGCCCTCTCTTGTTTTGCTCTTCGTTAGGTCATGTGATGATGTAAAGCCATGTTTGGGAACATGTTGTGACAAGATCTACCCCGGTTTCACCAAAACGGGGAGTTTCCCCCTAATAGTCAGATTGCAAACACTTCGTTTTTACGGGACAACGCATGTCTGCGAAGGGGGTCACACTTGGTAACCAGGTTTAGAAGTTTTTAGCATGCCACCACACTTCATTACACATGCTAGGGTCACATGCATGGTTTTGAGGTGTTCCGATGCCCCGAAACGCTTCTTCCTGCGGAACCCTGATCCGCGGGTCTCGGATCGTCTACCACCCTAGAGTTTCTTCTGACAGGGGTAGCCCGGTGTAGCCCTCTCTTTCTTTGCTCTTGGTTAGGTCATGTGATTATGTAAAACCATGTTTTGGAACATGTTGTGACAAGATCTACCCCGGTTTCACCGAAAAGGGGAGTTTCCCCCTAATAGTCAGATTGCAGACACTTCATTTTTAGGGGACAGCGCATGTGTGCGAAGGGGTCACACTTGGTAACGAGGTTTAGGAGTTTTGAGCATGCCACCACACTTCATTACACTTGCTAGGGTCACATGCATGGTTTGGAGGTGTTCCGATGCCCCAAAGCGCTTCTTCCTGCGGAACCCAGATCTGCGGCACTCGAATCGTCTACCACCCTAGACTTTCTTCTGATAGGCGTAGCCTGGTGTAGACATCTCTTGTTTTGCTCTTGGTTAGGTCATGTGATGATGTAAAACCATGTTTGGAAACATGTTGTGACAAGATCTACCCTGGTTTCACCGAAATGGGGAGTTTCCCCCTAATAGTCAGATTGCAGACACTTTGTTTTTAGGGGACAACACATGTGTGCGAAGGGGGTCACACTTGGTAACCAGGTTTAGGAGGTTTGAGCATGCCACCACACTTCATTACACATTTTAGGGTCACATGCATGGTTTGGAGGTGTTTCGATGCCCCGAAGCGCTTCTTCCTGCGGAACCCTGATCCGCGGGCCTTGAATCGTCTACCCCCCGAGACTTTCTTCTGACAGGGGTAGCCCGATGTAGCCCTCTCTTGTTTTGCTCTTGGTTATTTCATGTGATGATGTAAAACCATGTTAGGGAACATGTTGTGCCAAGATCTACCCCGGTTTCACCAAAACGTGGAGTTTCCTCCTAATAGTCAGATTGCAGACACTTTGTTTTTAGGGGACAACGCATGTCTGCGAAGGGGGTCACACTTGGTAACCAGGTTTAGGAGTTTTGAGAATGCGACCACACTTAATTACACATGCTAGGGTCACATGCATGGTTAGGAGGTGTTCTGATGCCCCGAAGCGCTTCTTCCTGTAGAACCCTGATCCGCGGGTCTAAGATCATCTACCCACCTAGACTTTCTTCTGACAGGGTAGCCCGGTGTAGCCCTCTCTTGTTTTGCTCTTGGTTAGGTCATGTCATGATGTAAAACCATGTTTGGGAACATGTTGTGACAAGATCTACCCCGGTTTCACCGAAACAGGGAGTTCCCCCCCTAACAGACAGATTGCAAACACTTCGTTTTTAGGGGACAGCGCATGTCTGCGAAGGGGGTAACACTTGGTAAGCAGGTTTAGGAGGTTTGAGCATGCCACCACACTTAATTAAACATGATAGGATCACACGCATGATTTGGAGGTGTTCCGATGCCCCAAAGCGCTTCTTCCTGTGGAACCCTGATCCGCGGGCCTCGGATCGTCTACCCCCTAGAATTTCCCCTGACAGGGGTAGCCCGGTGTAGCCATCTCTTGTTTTCCTCTTGGTTAGGTCATGTGATGATGTAAAACCATGTTTGGGAACATGTTGTGACAAGATCTACCCTGGTTTCACCAAAACAGGGAGTTTCCCCCTAATAGTCAGATTGCACACACTTCGTTTTTAGGGGACAGCGCATGTGTGCAAAGTTGTTCACACTTGGGAACCAGGTTTAGGATGCTTGATCATTCCACCACACTTGATTACACATGATATGGTCACATTCATGGTTTGAGGTGTGATGCCCAAGCTTCTTCCTGGAACCACGATCCATGGTCTCGTCATCTACCCCCTAGAATTTCTTCTGACAGGGGTAGCCCGGTGTATCCCTCTCTTGTTTTGCTCTTGGTTAGGTCATGTGATTATGTAAAACCATGTTTCGGAACATGTTGTGACAAGATCTACCCCGGTTTCTTAGAAACATGGAGTTTCCCCCTAATAGTCAGATTGCAGACACTTCATTTTTAGGGGACATGACATGTGCGAAGGGGTCACACTTGGTAACCAGGTTTAGGAGTTTTGAGCATGCCACCACACTTCATTACCCATGCTAGGGTCACATGCATGCTTTGGAGGTGTTCCGATGCCCCGAAGCACTTCTTTCTGCGGAACCCTGATCCGCGGGCGTCGGATCGTCTACCCCCCTAGACTTTCTTCTGACAGGGGTAGCCCGGTGTAGCCCTCTCTTGTTTTGCTCTAGGTTAGGTCTTGTGATGATGTAAAGCCATACTTGGGAACATGTTGTGACAGGATCTACCCCGGTTTCACTGAAACAGGGAGTTTCCCCTCCTAATAGTTAGATTGCAGACACTTCGTTTTTAGGGGACAGCGCATGTCTGTGAACGGGGTAACACTTGGTAAGCATGTTTAGGAGGTTTGAGAATGCCACCACACTTCGTTACACATGCTAGGGTCACATGCATGGTTTGGAGGTGTTCCGATGCCCCGACGCGCTTCTTCCTATGATACCTTGATCCGCGGGCCTCGGATCGTCTATCCCCTAGAATTTCTTCTAACAAGGGTAGCCCGGTGTAGCCATCTCTTCCTTTGCTCTTGGTTAGGTCATGTGATGATGTAAAACCATGTTTGGGAACATGTTGTGACAAGATCTACCCTGGTTTCACCAAAACAGGGAGTTTCCCCCTAATAGTCAGATTGCACACACTTCGTTTTTAGGGGACAGCGCATGTGTGCGAAGTGTGTCACACTTGGGAACCAGGTTTAGGATGCTTGAGCATTCCACCACACTTCATTACACATGATATGGTCACATGCATGGTTTGGAGGTGTTACGATGCCCCGAAGCACTTCTTCCTGCGGAACCCTGATCCGCGGGTCTCGGATCGTCTACCCCCCTAGAATTTCTTCTAACAGGGGTATCCCGGTGTATCCCTCTCTTGTTTTGTTCTCGGTTAGGTCATTTGATGATTTAAAACCATTTTTGGGAACATGTTGTGACAAGATCTACCCCGGTTTCACCGAAACAGGGAGTTTCCCCCTAATAGTCAGATTGCACACACTTCGTTTTTAGGGGACAGCGCATGTCTACGAAGGGGGTCACACTTGGTAACCAGGTTTAGGAGTTTTGAGCATGCCACCACACTTCATTACATATTCTAGGGCCACATGCATGGTTTGGAGGTGTTCCGATGCCCCGAAGCGCTTCTTCCTGCGGAACCCTGATCCGTGGGTCTCGAATCGTCTACCACCCTAGACTTTCTTCTGACAGGGGTAACCCGGTGTAGCCCTCTCTTGTTTTGCTCTTGGTTAGGTCATGTGATGATGTAAAGCCATGTTTGGGAACATGTTGTGACAAGATCTACCCCGGTTTCACCAAAACGGGGAGTTTCCCCCTAATAGTCAGATTCCAAACACATTGTTTTTACGGGACAACGCATGTATGCGAAGGGGGTCACACTTGGTAACCAGGTTTAGAAGTTTTTAGCATGCCACCACACTACATTACACATGCTAGGGTCACATGCATGGTTTTGAGGTGTTCCGATGCCCCGAAACGCTTCTTCCTGCGGAACCCTGATTCGCGGGTCTCAGATCGTCTACCACCCTAGAGTTTCTTCTGACAGGGGTAGCCCGGTGTATCCCTCTCTTTCTTTGCTCTTGGTTAGGTCATGTGATTATGTAAAACCATGTTTTGGAACATGTTGTGACAAGATCTACCCCGGTTTCACCGAAAAGGGGAGTTTCCCCCTAATAGTCAGATTGCAGACACTTCATTTTTAGGGGACAGCGCATGTGTGCGAAGGGGTCACACTTGGTAACCAGGTTTAGGAGTTTTGAGCAAGCCACCACACTTCATTACACTTGCTAGGGTCACATGC
Source organism: Avena insularis (assembly GCA_023614405.1). Classification (NCBI taxonomy): domain Eukaryota; kingdom Viridiplantae; phylum Streptophyta; class Magnoliopsida; order Poales; family Poaceae; genus Avena; species Avena insularis. The sequence goes on along the minus strand of CM042691.1, from coordinate 461,788,068 downwards.
ATGGTTTGGAGGTGTTCCGATGTCCCAAAGCGCTTCTTCCTGCGGAACCCAGATCTGCGGGACTCGAATCGTCTACCACCCTAGACTTTCTTCTAATAGGCGTAGCCCGGTGTAGACATATCTTGTTTTGCTCTTGGTTAGGTCATGTGATGATGTAAAACCATGTTTGGAAACATGTTGTGACAAGATCTACCCCGGGTTCACCGAAACAGGGAGTTTCCCCCTAATAGTCAGATTGCAGACACTTTGTTTTTAGGGGACAACGCATGTCTGCGAAGGGGGTCACACTTGGTAACCAGGTTTAGGAGGTTTGAGCATGCCACCACACTTCATTACACATGCTAGGGTCACATGCATGGTTTGGACGTGTTTCGATGCGCCAAAGCGCTTCTTCCTGCGGAACCCTAATCCGCGTGTCTCGGATCGTCTACCCCCCTAGAGTTTCTTCTGACATGGGTAGCCCGGTGAATCCCTCTCTTGTTTTCTTCTCGTTTAGGTCACGTGATGATGTAAAACCATGTTTTGCAACATTTTGTGACAAGATCTACCCCGGTTTCTCCGAAACAGGGAGTTTCCCCCTAATAGTCAGATTGCAGACACTTCGTTTTTAGGGGACAGCGCATGTCTGCGAAGGGGGTCACACTTGGTAACCAGGTTTAGGAGTTTTGAGCATGCCACCACACTTCATTACACATGCTAGGGTCACATGCATGGTTTGGAGGTGTTCCGATGCCCCGAAGCACTTCTTCCTGCGAAACCCTGATCCGCGGGCCTCGGATCGTCTACCCCTAGACTTTCTTCTGACAGGGGTAGCCCGAGGTAGCCCTCTCTTGTTTTTCTCTTGGTTAGGTCATGTGATGATGTAAAACCATGTTTGGGAACACGTTGTGACAAGATCTACCCCGGTTTCACCAAAACACGGAGTTTCCCCCTAATAGTCAGATTCCAAACACTTCGTTTTTAGGGGACAACGCATGTCTGCGAAGGGGGTCACACTTGGTAACCAGGTTTAGGAGTTTTGAGCATGCCACCACACTTCATAACACATGCTAGGGTCACATGCATGGTTTGGAGGTGTGCTGATGCCACAGAGCGCTTCTTCTTGTGGAACCCTGAGCCGTGGGTCTCGGATCATCTACCCCCTAGACTTTCTTCTGACAGGGGTAGACCGGTGTATCCCTCTCTTGTTTTGCTCTTGGTTAGGTCATGTGATGATGTAATTCCATGTTTGGGAAAATGTTGTGACAAGATCTACCCAGTTTCATGAACAGGGAGTTCCCCCCTAATAGTCAGATTGCAGACACTTCGTTTTTAGGGGACAGCGCATGTCTGCGAACGGGGTAACACTTGGTAAGCATGTTTAGGAGGTTTTAGCATGCCACCACACTTCATTACACATGCATGGTTTGGAGGTGTTCCGATGCCCCGAAGCGCTTCTTCCTGCGAAACCCTGATCCGCGGGCCTCGGATCGTCTACCCCTAGAATTTCTTCTGACAGGGGTAGCCCGGTGTAGCCATCTCTTCCTTTGCTCTTGGTTAGGTCATGTGATGATGTAAAACCATGTTTGGGAACATTTTGTGACAAGATCTACCCCGGTTTCACCGAAACGGGGAGTTTACCTCCTAATAGTCAGATCGCACACACTTCGTTTTTAGGGGACAGCGCATGCCTGCGAAGGGGGTCACACTTGGTAACCAGGTTTAGGAGTTTTGAGCATGCCACCACACTTCATTACAAATGCTATGGTCACATGCATGGTTTGGAGGTGTTCCGATGCCCCGAAGCGCTTCTTCCTGCGGAACCCTGATCCGCGGGTCTCGGATCGTCTACCCCCTTAGACTTTCTTCTAACAGGGGTAGCCCGGTGTATCCCTCTCTTGTTTTGCTCTAGGTTAGGTCATGTGATGATGTAAAGCCATGCTTGGGAACATGATTTGACAAGATCTACCCCGGTTTCACAAAAACGGGGTGTTTCCCCCTAATAGTCAAATTGCAAACACGTCGTATTTAGGGGACAGCGCATGTCTGCGAAGGGGGTCACACTTGGTAACCAGGTTTAGGAGTTTTGAGAATGCCACCACACTTCATTACACATTCTAGGGTCACATGCATGGTTTGTAGGTCTTCCGATGCCCCGAAGCGCTTCTTCCTCTGGAACCCTGATCCGCGGGTCTCGGATCGTCTACCCCCAAGACTTTCTTCTGACATGGGTAGCCCGGTGTAGCCCTCTCTTGTTTTGATCTTGGTTAGGTCATGTGATGATGTAAAACCATGTTTGGGAACATGTTGTGACAAGATCTACCCCGGTTTCACCGAAACGGGGAGTTTCCCCCTAATAGTCAGATTGCACACACTTCGTTTTTAGGGGACAACGCATGTCTGCGAAGGGGGTCACACTTGGTAACCAGGTTTAGGAGTTTTGAGAATGCCACCACACTTCATTACACATGCTAGGGTCACATGCATGGTTTGGTGGTGTTCCGAAGCCCCGAAGCGCTTCTTCCTACGGAACTCTGATCCGCGGGCCTCGAATCGTCTACCCCCCTAGACTTTCTTCTGACAGGGGTAGCCTGGTGTATCCCTCTCTTGTTTTTCTCTTGGTTAGGTCATGTGATGATGTAAAACCATGTTTGGGAACATGTTGTGACAAGATCTACCCCGGTTTCACTGAAACGGGGAGTTTCCCCCTAATAGTCAGATTGCAGACACTTTGTTTTTAGAGGACAACGCATGTCTGCGAAGGAGGTCACACTTGGTAACCAGGATTAGGAGTTTTTAGCATGCCTCAACACTTCATTACACATGCCAGGGTCAAATGCATGGTTTGGAGGTGTTCCGATGCCCCGAAGCGCTTCTACTCGGAACACGATCCATGAAGTCTCGGATCGTCTACCCCCCTAGACTTTCTTCTCACAGGGGTATCCCGGTGTATCCCTCTCTTTTTTTGCTCTTGGTTAGGTCATGTGATGATGCAAAACCATGTTTTGGGATATGTTGTGATAAGATCTACCACGGTTTCACCGAAACAGGGAGTTTCCCCCTAATAGTCTGATTGCACACACTTCGTTTTTAGGGGACAGCGCATGTGTGCGAAGGGGGTCACAGTTGGTAACCAGGTTTAGGAGGTTTGAGCATGCCACCACACTTAATTACACATGCTAGGGTCACATGCATGGTTTGGAGGTGTTCCGATGCCTCGAGGCGCTTCTTCTTGCGGAACTCTGATCCGCGGGCCTCGAATCGTCTACCCCCCTAGACTTTCTTCTGACAGGGGTAGCCCGGTGTAGCCCTGTCTTGTTTTGCTCTTGGTTAGTTCATGTGATGATGTAAAACCATGTTAGTGAACATGTTGTGCCAAGGTCTACCCCGGTTTCACCAAAACGAGGAGTTTCCCCCTAATAGTCAGATTGCAGACACTTCGTTTTTAGGCGGCCAGATGTCTCAAGGGGTCACACTTGGTAACCAGGTTTAGGAGTTTTGAGGATGCCACCACACTTCATTACACATGCTAGGGTCACATGCATGGTTTGGAGGTGTTCTGATGCCCCGAAGCGCTTCTTCCTGTGGAACCCTGATCCGTGGGTCTCGAATCGTCTACCCCCCAAGAATTTCTTCTGACAGGGGTAAGCCGGTGTAGCCCTCTCTTGTTTTGATCTTGGTTAGGTCATGTGATGATGTAAAATCATGTTTGGGAACATGTTGTGACAAGATCTACCCCGGTTCACCGAAACAGCGAGATTCCCCCCTAATAGTCAGATTGCAGACACTTCGTTTTTAGGGGACAGCGCATGTCTGCGAAGGGGGTATCACTCTGTAAGCATGTTTAGGAGGTTTGATCATGCCACCACACTTCATCACACATGCTACGGTCACATGCATGGTTTGGAGGTGTTCCGATGCCCCGAAGCGCTTCTTCCTGTGGAACCCTGATCCGCGGGCCTCGGATCGTCTACCCCCTAGAATTTCTTCTGACAGGGGTAGCCCGGATTTGCTCTTGGTTAAGTCATGTTATGATGTAAAACCATGTTTGGGAACATGTTGTGACAAGATCTACCCTGGTTTCACCGAAACAGGGAGTTTCCCCCTAATAGTCAGATTGCACACACTTTGTTTTTAGCGGACAACGCATGTCTGCGAAGGGGGTCACACTTGGGAACCAGGTTGAGGAGGCTTGAGCATGACACCACACTTCATTACACATGCTATGGTCACATGCATGGTTTCGAGGTGTTCCGATGCCCCGAAGCACTTCTTCTTGCGAAATCCTGATCCGCAGGTCTCGGATCGTCTACCCCCCTAGAATTTCTTCTGACAGGGGTAGCCCGGTGTAGCCCTCTCTTTTTTTGTTCTCGGTTAGGTCATGTGATGATTTAAAACCATGTTTGGGAACATGTTGTGACAATATCTACCCCGGTTTCACCGAAACAGGGAGTTTCCCCCTAATATTCAGATTGCAGACACTTCGTTTTTAGGGGACAGCGCATGTGTGCGAAGGGGGTCACACTTGGAAACCAGGTTTAGGAGTTTTGAGCATGCCACCACACTTAATTACACATGCTAGGGTCACATGAATGGTTTGGTGGTGTTCCGATGCCCCGAAGCGCTTCTTTCTGCGGAACCATGATCCGCGGGTCTTGGATCGTCTACCCCCCTAGTCTTTCTTCTAACAGGGGTAGCCCGGTGTAACCCTCTCTTGTTTTGCTCTTGGTTAGGTCATTTGATGATGTAAAGCTATGTTTGGGAACATGTTGTGACAAGATCTACCCCGGTTTCACCAAAACGGGGAGTTCCCCCTAATAGTCAGATTGTAAACACTTCGTATTTAGGGGACAGTGCATGTCTCCGAAGGGGGTCACAATTGGGAACCAGGTTTAGGAGGCTTGATCATGCCACCACACTTCATTACACATGCTATGGTCACATGCATGGTTTGGAGGTGTTCCAATGCCCCGAAGCACTTCTTCCTCATGGAACGTGATCCGTGGGTCTCGGATCGTCTACCCCCCTAGAATTTCTTCTGACAGGGGTAGCCCGGTGTAGACCTCTCTTGTTTTGTTCTCGGTTAGGTCATGTGATGATTTAAAACCATGTTTGCGAACATGTTGTGACAAGATCTACACCTGTTTCACCTAAACAGGAGTTTCCTCTAATAGTCGGATTGACACTTGTTTTTAGGGGACAGCGCATGTCTGCGAAGGGGGTCACACTTGGTAACCAGGTTTAGGAGGTTTGAGCATGCCACCACACTTCATTACACATGTTAGGGTCACATGCATGGTTTGGAGGTGTTCCGATGCCCCGAAGCGCTTCTTCCTGCGGAACCCTGATCCGCGGGCCTCGGATCATCTACCCCCCTAGACTTTCTTCTGACAGGGGTATCCCGGTGTTGCCCTCTCTTGTTTTGCTCTTGGTTAGGTCATGTGATGATGTAAAACCATGTTTGGGAATATGTTGTGACAAGATCTACCCTGGTTTCACCGAAACAGGGAGTTTCCCCCTAATAGTCAGATTGCAGACACTTTGTTTTTAGGGGACAGCGCATGTCTGCGAAGGGGGTCACACTTGGTAACCAGGTTTAGGAGTTTTGAGCATGCCACCACACTTCATTACACATGCTAGGGTCACATGCATGGTTTGGAGGTGTTCCGATGCCCCGAAGCGCTTCTTCCTGTGGAACCCTGATCCGCGGGCCTCAGATCATCTACCCCCCTAGACTTTCTTCTGACAGGGGTAGCCCGGTGTAGCCCTCTCTTCTTTTTCTCTTGGTTAGGTCATGTCATGATGTAAAACCATGTTTGGGAACATTTTGTGACAAGATCTACCCCGGTTTCACCGAAACAGGGAGTTTCCCCCCTAATAGACAGATTGCAGACACTTCGTTTTTAGGGGATAGTGCATGTCTGCGAAGGGGGTAACACTTGGTAAGCAGGTTTAGGAGGTTTGAGCATGCCACCACACTTAATTACACATGATAGGATAACATGCATGGTTTGGAGGTGTTCCGATGCCCCGAAGCGCTTCTTCCTGTGGAACCCTGATCCGCGGGCCTCGAATCGTCTACCCCCTAGAATTTCTCCTGACAAGGGTAGCCCGGTGTAGCCATCTCTTGTTTTGCTCTTGGTTAGGTCATGTGATGATGTAAAACCATGTTTGGGAACATGTTGTGACAAGATCTACCCTGTTTTCACCAAAACAGGGAGTTTCCCCCTAATAGTCAGATTGCACACACTTCGTTTTTAGGGGACAGCGCATGTGTGCGAAGTGGGTCACACTTGGGAACCAGGTTTAGGATGCTTGAGCATGCGACCACACTTCATTACACATGATATGGTCACATGCATGGTTTGGAGGTGTTCCGATGCCCCGAAGCACTTCTTCCTGCGGAACCCTGATCCGCGGGCCTCGGATCGTCTACCCCCCTAGACTTTCTTCTGACAGGGGTAGCCCGGTGTAGCCCTCTCTTGTTTTGTTCTTGGTTAGGTCATGTGATGATTTAAAACTATGTCTGGGAAAATGTTGTGACAAGATCTACCCCCGTTTCACAGAAACATGGAGTTTCCCCCTAATAGTCAGATTGCAGACACTTTGTTTTTAGGGGACAGCGCATGTCTGCGAAGGGGGTCACACTTGGTAACCAGGTTTAGGAGTTTTGAGCATTCCACCACACTTAATTACACATTCTAGGGCCACATGCATGGTTTGGAGGTGTTCCGATGCCCCGAAGCGCTTCTTCCTGCGAAACCCTGATTCGTGGGTCTCGGATCGTCTACCCCCTTAGACTTTCTTCTGACAGGGGTAACCCGGTGTAGCCCTCTCTTGTTTTGCTCTTGGTTAGGTCATGTGATGATGTAAAACCATGTTTGGGAACATGTTGTGACAAGATCTACCCCGGTTTCACGAAAACAGGGAGTTTCCCCCTAATAGTCAGATTGCAAACACTTCGTTTTTAGGGGACAACGCATGTCTGCGAAGGGGGTCACACTTGGTAACCAGGTTTAGGAGGTTTGAGCATGCCACCACACTTCATTACACATGCTAGGGTCACATGCATGGTTTGGACGTGTTTCGATGCGCCAAAGCGCTTCTTCCTGTGGAACCCTAATCCGCATGTCTCGGATCGTCTACCCCCCTAGAGTTTCTTCTGACATGGGTAGCCCGGTGAATCCCTCTCTTGTTTTCTTCTCGTTTAGGTCACGTGATGATGTAAAACCATGTTTTGCAACATTTTGTGACAAGATCTACCCCGGTTTCTCCGAAACAGGGAGTTTCCCCCTAATAGTAGTCGATTGCGGACACTCTGCTTTTAGGGGACAGCACATGTCTGCGAAGGGGGTCACACTTGGTAACCAGGTTTAGGAGTTTTGAGCATGCCACCACACTTCATTACACATGCTAGGGTCACATGCATGGTTTGGAGGTGTTCCGATGCCCCGAAGCACTTCTTCCTGCGAAACCCTGATCCGCGGGCCTCGGATCGTCTACCCCCTAGACTTTCTTCTGACAGGGGTAGCCCGAGGTAGCCCTCTCTTGTTTTTCTCTTGGTTAGGTCATGTGATGATGTAAAACCATGTTTGGGAACACGTTGTGACAAGATCTACCCCGGTTTCACCAAAACACGGAGTTTCCCCCTAATAGTCAGATTCCAGACACTTCGTTTTTAGGGGACAACGCATGTCTGCGAAGGGGGTCACACTTGGTAACCAGGTTTAGGAGTTTTGAGCATGCCACCACACTTCATAACACATGCTAGGGTCACATGCATGGTTTGGAGGTGTGCTGATGCCACAGAGCGCTTCTTCTTGTGGAACCCTGATCCGTGGGTCTCGGATCATCTACCCCCTAGACTTTCTTCTGACAGGGGTAGACCGGTGTATCCCTCTCTTGTTTTGCTCTTGGTTAGGTCATGTGATGATGTAATTCCATGTTTGGGAAAATGTTGTGACAAGATCTACCCCGGTTTCACTGAAACAGGGAGTTCCCCCCTAATAGTCAGATTGCAGACACTTCGTTTTTAGGGGACAGCGCATGTCTGCGAACGGGGTAACACTTGGTAAGCATGTTTAGGAGGTTTTAGCATGCCACCACACTTCATTACACATGCATGGTTTGGAGGTGTTCCGATGCCCCGAAGTGCTTCTTCCTGCGAAACCCTGATCCGCGGGCCTCGGATCGTCTACCCCTAGAATTTCTTCTGACAGGGGTAGCCCGGTGTAGCCATCTCTTCCTTTGCTCTTGGTTAGGTCATGTGATAATGTAAAACCATGTTTGGGAACATATTGTGACAAGATCTACCCTGGTTTCACCGAAACAGGGAGTTTCCCCCTAATAGTCAGATCGCACACACTTCGTTTTTAGGGGACAGCGCATGTCTGCGAAGGGGGTCACACTTGGGAACCAGGTTTCGGAGGATTGAGCATGCCACCACACTTCATTACAAATGCTATGGTCACATGCATGGTTTGGAGGTGTTCCGATGCCCCGAAGCGCTTCTTCTTGCGGAACCCTGATCCGCGGGTCTCGGATCGTCTACCCCCTTAGACTTTCTTCTAACAGGGGTAGCCCGGTGTATCCCTCTCTTGTTTTGCTCTAGGTTAGGTCATGTGATGATGTAAAGCCATGCTTGGGAACATGATTTGACAAGATCTACCCCGGTTTCACCAAAACGGGGTGTTTCCCCCTAATAGTCAAATTGCAAACACGTCGTATTTAGGGGACAGCGCATGTCTGCGAAGGGGGTCACACTTGGTAACCAGGTTTAGGAGTTTTGAGAATGCCACCACACTTCATTACACATTATAGGGTCACATGCATGGTTTGGGGGTGTTTCGATGCCCCGAAGCGCTTCTTCCTGCGGAACCCTGATCCGCGGGTCTCGGATCGTCTATCCCCCAAGACTTTCTTCTGACACGGGTAGCCCGGTGTAGCCCTCTCTTGTTTTGATCTTGGTTAGGTCATGTGATAATGTAAAACCATGTTTGGGAACATGTTGTGACAAGATCTACCCCGGTTTCACCGAAACGGGGAGTTTCCCCCTAATAGTCAGATTGCACACACTTCGTTTTTAGGGGACACCGCATGTCTGCGAAGGGGGTCACACTTGGTAACCAGGTTTAGGAGTTTTGAGAATGCCACCACACTTAATTACACATGCTAAAGTCACATACATGGTTTCTAGGTGTTCCGATGCCTCGAAGCGCTTCTTCCTGCGAAACACTGATCCGCGGGCGTCGAATCGTCTACCCCCCTAGACTTTCTTCTGACAGGGGTAGCCTGGTGTAGCCCTCTCTTGTTTTTCTCTTGGTTAGGTCATGTGATGATGTAAAACCATGTTTGGGAACATGTTGTGACAAGATCTACCCCGGTTTCACTGAAACGGGGAGTTCCCCCTAATAGTCAGATTGCAGACACTTTGTTTTTAGAGGACAACGCATGTCTGCGAAGGAGGTCACACTTGGTAACCAGGATTAGGAGTTTTTAGCATGCCTCAACACTTCATTACACATGCCAGGGTCAAATGCATGGTTTGGAGGTGTTCCGATGCCCCGAAGCGCTTCTACCTGCGGAACCCTGATCCGCGAGTCTCGGATCGTCTACCCCCCTAGACTTTCTTCTCACAGGGGTATCCCGGTGTATCCCTCTCTTTTTTTGCTCTTGGTTAGGTCATGTGATGATGCAAAACCATGTTTTGGGATATGTTGTGATAAGATCTACCACGGTTTCACCGAAACAGGGAGTTTCCCCCTAATAGTCTGATTGCACACACTTCGTTTTTAGGGGACAGCGCATGTGTGCGAAGGGGGTCACAGTTGGTAACCAGGTTTAGGAGGTTTGAGCATGCCACCACACTTAATTACACATGCTAGGGTCACATGCATGGTTTGGAGGTGTTCCGATGCCTCGAGGCGCTTCTTCTTGCGGAACTCTGATCCGCGGGCCTCGAATCGTCTACCCCCCTAGACTTTCTTCTGACAGGGGTAGCCCGGTGTAGCCCTGTCTTGTTTTGCTCTTGGTTAGTTCATGTGATGATGTAAAACCATGTTAGTGAACATGTTGTGCCAAGGTCTACCCCGGTTTCACCAAAACGAGGAGTTTCCCCCTAATAGTCAGATTGCAGACACTTCGTTTTTAGGCGACAACGCATGTCTGCGAAGGGGGTCACACTTGGTAACCAGGTTTAGGAGTTTTGAGCATGCCACCACACTTCATTACACATGCTAGGGTCACATTCATGGTTTGGAGGTGTTCCGATGCCCCGAAGCGCTTCTTCCTGTGGAACCCTGATCCGCGGGCCTCAGATCGTCTACCCCCTAGACTTTCTTCTGACAGGGGTAAGCCGGTGTAGCCCTCTCTTGTTTTGATCTTGGTTAGGTCATGTGATGATGTAAAATCATGTTTGGGAACATGTTGTGACAAGATCTACCCCGGTTCACCGAAACAGCGAGATTCCCCCCTAATAGTCAGATTGCAGACACTTCGTTTTTAGGGGACAGCGCATGTCTGCGAAGGGGGTATCACTCTGTAAGCATGTTTAGGAGGTTTGATCATGCCACCACACTTCATCACACATGCTACGGTCACATGCATGGTTTGGAGGTGTTCCGATGCCCCGAAGCGCTTCTTCCTGTGGAACCCTGATCCGCGGGCCTCGGATCGTCTACCCCCTAGAATTTCTTCTGACAGGGGTAGCCCGGATTTGCTCTTGGTTAAGTCATGTTATGATGTAAAACCATGTTTGGGAACATGTTGTGACAAGATCTACCCTGGTTTCACCGAAACAGGGAGTTTCCCCCTAATAGTCAGATTGCACACACTTTGTTTTTAGCGGACAACGCATGTCTGCGAAGGGGGTCACACTTGGGAACCAGGTTGAGGAGGCTTGAGCATGACACCACACTTCATTACACATGCTATGGTCACATGCATGGTTTCGAGGTGTTCCGATGCCCCGAAGCACTTCTTCTTGCGAAATCCTGATTCGCAGGTCTCGGATCGTCTACCCCCCTAGAATTTCTTCTGACAGGGGTAGCCCGGTGTAGCCCTCTCTTTTTTTGTTCTCGGTTAGGTCATGTGATGATTTAAAACCATGTTTGGGAACATGTTGTGACAATATCTACCCCGGTTTCACCGAAACAGGGAGTTTCCCCCTAATATTCAGATTGCAGACACTTCGTTTTTAGGGGACAGCGCATGTGTGCGAAGGGGGTCACACTTGGAAACCAGGTTTAGGAGTTTTGAGCATGCCACCACACTTAATTACACATGCTAGGGTCACATGAATGGTTTGGTGGTGTTCCTATGCCCCGAAGCGCTTCTTTCTGCGGAACCATGATCCGCGGGTCTTGGATCGTCTACCCCCCTAGTCTTTCTTCTAACAGGGGTAGCCCGGTGTAACCCTCTCTTGTTTTGCTCTTGGTTAGGTCATTTGATGATGTAAAGCTATGTTTGGGAACATGTTGTGACAAGATCTACCCCGGTTTCACCAAAACGGGGAGTTCCCCCTAATAGTCAGATTGTAAACACTTCGTATTTAGGGGACAGTGCATGTCTCCGAAGGGGGTCACAATTGGGAACCAGGTTTAGGAGGCTTGATCATGCCACCACACTTCATTACACATGCTATGGTCACATGCATGGTTTGGAGGTGTTCCAATGCCCCGAAGCACTTCTTCCTGCGGAACCGTGATCCGTGGGTCTCGGATCGTCTACCCCCCTAGAATTTCTTCTGACAGGGGTAGCCCGGTGTAGACCTCTCTTGTTTTGTTCTCGGTTAGGTCATGTGATGATTTAAAACCATGTTTGCGAACATGTTGTGACAAGATCTACCCCTGTTTCACCGAAACAGGGAGTTTCCTCCTAATAGTCAGATTGCAGACACTTCGTTTTTAGGGGACAGCGCATGTCTGCGAAGGGGGTCACACTTGGTAACCAGGTTTAGGAGGTTTGAGCATGCCACCACACTTCATTACACATGTTAGGGTCACATGCATGGTTAGGAGGTGTTCCGATGCCCCGAAGCGCTTCTTCCTGCGGAACCCTGATCCGCGGGCCTCGGATCATCTACCCCCCTAGACTTTCTTCTGACAGGGGTATCCCGGTGTAGCCCTCTCTTGTTTTACTCTTGGTTAGTTCATGTGATGATGTAAAACCATGTTAGGGAACATGTTGTGCCAAGATCTACCCTGGTTTCACCAAAACAGGGAGTTTCCCCCTAATAGTCAGATTGCAGACACTTTGTTTTTAGGGGACAGCGCATGTCTGCGAAGGGGGTCACACTTGGTAACCAGGTTTAGGAGTTTTGAGCATGCCACCACACTTCATTACACATGCTAGGGTCACATGCATGGTTTGGAGGTGTTCTGATGCCCCGAAGCGCTTCTTCCTGTGGAACCCTGATCCGTGGGTCTAAGATCATCTACCCCCTAGACTTTCTTCTGACAGGGGTAGCCCGGTGTAGCCCTCTCTTCTTTTTCTCTTGGTTAGGTCATGTCATGATGTAAAACCATTTTTGGGAACATTTTGTGACAAGATCTACCCCGGTTTCACCGAAACAGGGAGTTTCCCCCCTAATAGACAGATTGCAGACTCTTCGTTTTTAGGGGATAGTGCATGTCTGCGAAGGGGGTAACACTTGGTAAGCAGGTTTAGGAGGTTTGAGCATGCCACCACACTTAATTACACATGATAGGATAACATGCATGGTTTGGAGGTGTTCCGATGCCTCGAAGCGCTTCTTCCTGTGGAACCCTGATCCGCGGGCCTCGAATCGTCTACCCCCTAGAATTTCTCCTGACAAGGGTAGCCCGGTGTAGCCATCTCTTGTTTTGCTCTTGTTTAGGTCATGTGATGATGTAAAACCATGTTTGGGAACATGTTGTGACAAGATCTACCCTGTTTTCACCAAAACAGGGAGTTCCCCCTAATAGTCAGATTGCACACACTTCGTTTTTAGGGGACAGCGCATGTGTGCGAAGTGGGTCACACTTGGGAACCAGGTTTAGGATGCTTGAGCATGCGACCACACTTCATTACACATGATATGGTCACATGCATGGTTTGGAGGTGTTCCGATGCCCCGAAGCACTTCTTCCTGCGGAACCCTGATCCGCGGGTCTCGGATCGTCTACCCCCTAGAATTTCTTCTGACAGGGGTAGCCCGGTGTAGCCCTCTCTTGTTTTGTTCTCGGTTAGGTCATTCGATGATTTAAAACCATGTCTGGGAAAATGTTGTGACAAGATCTACCCCCGTTTCACAGAAACATGGAGTTTCCCCCTAATAGTCAGATTGCAGACACTTTGTTTTTAGGGGACAGCGCATGTCTGCGAAGGGGGTCACACTTGGTAACCAGGTTTAGGAGTTTTGAGCATTCCACCACACTTAATTACACATTCTAGGGCCACATGCATGGTTTGGAGGTGTTCCGATGCCCCGAAGCGCTTCTTCCTGCGGAACCCTGATTCATGGGTCTCGGATCGTCTACCCCCTTAGACTTTCTTCTGACAGGGGTAACCCGGTGTAGCCCTCTCTTGTTTTCCTCTTGGTTAGGTCATGTGATGATGTAAAGCCATGTTTGGGAACATGTTGTGACAAGATCTACCCCGGTTTCACGAAAACAGGGAGTTTCCCCCTAATAGTCAGATTGCAAACACTTCGTTTTTAGGGGACAACGCATGTCTGCGAAGGGGGTCACACTTGGTAACCAGGTTTAGGACTTTTGAGCATGCCACCACACTTCATTACACATGCTAGGGTCACATGCATGGTTTGGAGGTGTTCCGATGCCCCGGAGCGCTTCTTCCTGCGGAACCCTGATCCGCGGGTCTCGGATCGTCTACCCCCCTAGACTTTCTTCTGACAGGGGTATCCCGGTGTATCCCTCTCTTTTTTGCTCTTGGTTAGGTCATGTGATGATGTAAAACCATGTTTTGGAATATGTTGTGACAAGATCTACCACGGTTTCACCGAAACAGGGAGTTTCCCCCTAATAGTCAGATTGCAGACACTTTGTTTTTAGGGGACAGCGCATGTGTGCGAAGGTGGTCACACTTGGTAACCAGGTTTAGGAGGTTTGAGCATGCCACCACTATTCATTACACATGTTAGGGTCACATGCATGGTTTGGAGGTGTTCCGATGCCCCGAAGCACTTCTTCCTGCGGAACCCTGATCCGCGGGTCTCGGATCGTCTACCCCCTAGACTTTCTTCTAACAGGGGTAGCCCGGTGTAGCCCTCTCTTGTTTTGTTCTTGGTTAGGTCATGTGATGATTTAAAACCATGTTTGGGAAAATGTTGTGACAAGATCTACCCCGGTTTCACCAAAACATGGAGTTTCCCCCTAATAGTTAGATTGCAGACACTTCGTTTTTAGGGGACAGCGCATGTCTGCGAAGGGGGTCACACTTGGTAACCAGGTTTAGGAGTTTTGAGCATGCCCCCACACTTCATTACACATTATAGGGCCACATGCATGGTTTGGAGGTGTTTCGATGCCCCGAAGCGCTTCTTCCTGCGGAACCCTGATTCGCGGGTCTCGGATCGTCTACCCCCCTAGACATTCTTCTGACAGGGGTAACCCGGTGTAGCCCTCTCTTGTTATGCTCTTGGTTAGGTCATGTGATGATGTAAATCCATGTTTGGGAACATGTTGTGACAAGATCTACCCCATTTTCACCAAAACGGGGAGTTTCCCCCTAATAGTCAGATTGCAGACACTTTGTTTTTAGGGGACAACGCATGTCTGCGAAGGGGGTCACACTTGGTAACCAGGTTTAGGAGGTTTGAGCATGCCACCACACTTCATTACACATGCTAGGGTCGCATGCATGGGTTGGAGGTGTTCCGATACCCCAAAGCGCTTCTTCCTGCGGAACCCTAATCCGCGTGTCTCGGATCGTCTACCCCCCTAGAGTTTCTTCTGACATGGGTAGCCCGTTGAATCCCTCTCTTGTTTTGTTCTCGGTTAGGTCACGTGATGATGTAAAACCATGTTTTGGAACATGTTGTGACAAGATCTACCCCGCTTTCACCGAAACAGGGAGTTCCCCCTAATAGTCAGATTGCAGACACTTCGTTTTTAGGGGACAGCGCATGTCTGCGAAGGGGGTCACACTTGGTAACAAGGTTTAGGAGTTTTGAGCATGCCACCACACTTCATTACACATGCTAGGGTCACATGCATGGTTTGGATGTGTTCCGATGCCCCGAAGCGCTTATTCCTGCGGAACCACGATCCATGGTCTCGATCGTTACCCTAGACTTTCTTCTGACAGGGGTAGCCCGGTGTAGCCCTCTCTTGTTTTGCTCTTGGTTAGGTCATGTGATGATGTAAAGCCATGTTTGGGAACATGTTGTGACAATATCTACCCCGGTTTCACCGAAACGGGGAGTTTCCCCCCTAATAGTCAGATTGCAAACACTTCGTATTTAGGGGACAGCGCATGTCTGCGAAGGGGGTCACACTTGGTAACCAGGTTTAGTAGTTTTGAGCATGCCACCACACTTCATTACACATTATAGGGTCACATGCATGGTTTGGAGGTGTTCCGATGCCCCGAAGCACTTCTTCCTGCGAAACCCTGATCCACGGGCCTCGGATCGTCTACCCCCTAGACTTTCTTCTGACAGGGGTAGCCCGGTGTAGCCCTCTCTCTTTTTTCTCTTGGTTAGGTCATGTGATGATGTAAAACCATGTTTGGGAACATGTTGTGACAAGATCTACCCCGGTTTCACCAAAACGGGGAGTTTCCCCCTAATAGTCATATTGCAGACACTTTGTTTTTAGGGGACAGCGCATGTCTGCGACGGGGGTCACACTTGGTAACCATGTTTAGGAGTTTTGAGCATGCCACCACACTTCATTACACATGCTAGGGTCACATGCATGGTTTGTAGGTCTTCCGATGCCCCGAAGCGCTTCTTCCTGCGAAACCCTGATCCGCGGGCCTCGAATCGTCTACCCCCTAGAATTTCTTCTGACAAGGGTAGCCTGGTGTAGCCATCTCTTGTTTTTCTCTTGGTTAGGTCATGTGATGATGTAAACCATGTTTGGGAACATGTTGTGACAGGATCTACCACGGTTTCACCGAAACAGGGAGTTTCCCCCTAATAGTCAGATTGCAGACACTTTGTTTTTAGGGGACAGCGCATGTGTGCGAAGGTGGTCACACTTGGTAACCAGGTTTAGGAGGTTTGAGCATGCCACCACATTTCATTACACATTTTAGGGTCACATGCATGGTTTGGAGGTGTTCCGATGCCCCGAAGCGCTTCTTCCTGCGGAACCCTGATCCGCGGGCCTCGAATCGTCTACCCCCCTAGACTTTCTTCTGATAGGGGTAGCCCGGTGTAGCCCTCTCTTGTTTTGCTCTTGGTTAGTTCATGTGATGATGTAAAACCATGTTAGGGAAAATGTTGTGCCAAGATCTACCCCGGTTTCACCAAAACGGGGAGTTTCCCCCTAATAGTCAGATTGCAGACACTTTGTTTTTAGGGGACAACGCATGTCTGCGAAGGGGGTCACACTTGGTAACCAGGTTTAGGATTTTTGAGCATGCTACCATACTTCATTACACATGCTACGGTCCCATGCATCGTTTGGAGGTGTTCTGATGCCCCGAAGCGTTTCTTCCTATGGAACCCTGATCCGCGGGTCTAAGATCATCTAACCCCCTAGACTTTCTTCTGACAGGGGTAGCCCGGTGTAGACCTCTCTTTTTTTGCTCTTGGTTAGGTCATGTCATGATGTAAAACCATGTTTGGGAAAATGTTGTGACAAGATCTACCCCGGTTTCACCGAAACAGGGAGTTCCCCCCCCCTAATAGACAGATTGCAGACACTTCGTTTTAGGGATAGCGCATGTCTGCGAAGGGGGTAACACTTGGTAAGCAGGTTTAGGAGGTTTGAGAATTCCACCTCACTTCATTACCCATGATAGGATCACATGCATGGTTTGGAGGTGTTCCGATGCCCCGAAGCACTTCCTGCGGAACCCTGATCCGTGGGTCTCGGATCGTCTACCCCCCTAGAATTTCTTCTGACAGGGGTAGCCTGGTGTAGCCCTCTCTTGTTTTATTCTTGGTTAGGTCATGTGATGATTTAAAACCATGTTTGGGAACATGTTGTGACAAGATCTACCCCGGTTTCACCGAAACATGGAGTTTCCCCCTAATAGTCAGATTGCAGACACTTCGTTTTTAGGGGACAGCGCATGTCTGCGAAGGGGGTCACACTTGGTAACCAGGTTTAGGAGTTTTGAGCATGCCACCACACTTCATTACACATTCTAGGGATACATGAATGGTTTGGAGGTGTTCCTCATGCCCCAAAGCGCTTCTTCCTGCGGAACCCTGATCCGCGGGTCTCGGATCGTCTACCCCCCTAGACTTTCTTCTGACAGGGGTAACCCGGTGTAACCCTCTCTTGTTTTCCTCTTGGTTAGGTCATGTGATGATGTAAAGCCATGTTTGGGAACATGTTGTGACAAGATCTACCCCGGTTTCACCCAAACGGGGAGTTTCCCCCTAATAGTCCGATTGCAAACACTTCGTTTTTACGGGACAACGCATGTCTGCGAAGGGGGTCACACTTGGTAACCAGGTTTAGGAGTTTTGAGCATGCCACCACACTTCATTACACATGCTAGGGTCACATGCATGGTTTGGATGTGTTCCGATGCCCCGAAGCGCTTCTTCCTGCGAAACCCTGATCCGCGGGTCTCGGATCGTCTACCACCCTAAAGTTTCTTCTGACAGGGGTAGCCGGGTGTAGCCCTCTCTTTCTTTGCTCTTGGTTAGGTCATGTGATGATGTAATACCATGTTTTGGAATATGTTGTGACAAGATCTACCCCGGTTTCACCGAAAAGGGGAGTTTCCCCCTAATAGTCAGATTGCAGACACTTCATTTTTAGGGGACAGCGCATGTGTGCGAAGGGGTCACACTTGGTAACCAGGTTTAGGAGTTTTGAGCATGCCACCACACTTCATTACACATGATAGTGTCACATGCATGGTTTGGAGGTGTTCCGATGCCCCAAAGCGCTTCTTCCTGCGGAACCCAGATCTGCGAGTCTAGAATCGTCTACCCCCCTAGACTTTCTTCTGGCAGGCGTAGCCCGGTGTAGACATCTCTTGTTTTGCTCTTGGTTAGGTCATGTGATGATGTAAAACCATGTTTGGGAACATGTTGTGACAAGATCTACCCCGGTTTCACCGAAACGGGGAGTTTCCCCCTAATAGTCAGATTGCAAACACTTTGTTTTTAGTGGACAACGCAGGTCTGCAAAGGGGGTCACACTTGGTAACCAGGTTTAGGAGGTTTGAGAATTACACCACACTTCATTACACATGCTAGGGTCACATGCATGGTTTGGAGGTGTTCCGATGCCCCGAAGCGCTTCTTCCTGCGGAACCCTAATCCGCGGGCCTCGGATCGTCTACCCCCCTAGACTTTCTTCTGACAGGGGTAGCCCGGTGTATCCCTCTCTTGTTTTGTTCTCGGTTAGGTCACGTGATGATGTAAAACCATGTTTTGGAACATGTTGTGACAAGATATACCCCGGTTTCACCGAAACAGGGAGTTTCCCCCTAATAGTCAGATTGCAGACACTTTGTTTTTAGGGGACAGCGCATGTCCGCGAAGGGCGTCACACTTGGTAACCAGGTTTAGGAGTTTTTAGCATGCCACCACACTCCATTACACATGCTAGGGTCACATGCATGGTTTGGAGGTGTTCCGATGCCCCTAAGCGCCTATTCCTGCGGAACCCTGATCCACGGGTCTCAGATCGTTTACCCCCTACACTTTCTTCTGACAGGGGTAGCCCGGTGTAGCCCTCTCTTGTTTTGCTCTTGGTTAGGTCATGTGATTATGTAAAGCCATGTTTGGGAACATGTTGTGACAAGATCTACCCCGGTTTCACCGAAACGGGGAGTTTCCCCCCTAATAGTCAGATTGCAAACACTTCGTATTTAGGGGACAGCGCCTGTCTGCGAAGGGGGTCACACTTGGTAACCAGGTTTAGGAGTTTTGAGCATGCCACCACACTTCATTACACATTATAGGGTCACATGCATGGTTTGGAGGTGTTCCGATGCCCCGAAGCACTTCTTCCTGCGAAACCCTGATCCGCGGGCCTCGGATCGTCCCTAGACTTTCTGCTGACAGGGGTTGCCCGGTGTATCCCTCTCTTGTTTTTCTCTTGGTCAGGTCATGTGATGATGTAAAACCATGTTTGGGAACATGTTGTGACAAGATCTACCCCGGTTTCACCAAAACGGGGAGTTTCCCCCTAATAGTCAGATTGCGGACACTTCGTTTTTAGGGGACAACGCATGTCTGCGAAGGGGGTCACACTTGGTAACCAGGTTTAGGAGTTTTGAGCATGCCAACACACTTCATTACACATGCTAGGGTCACATGCATGGTTTGGAGGTGTTCTGATGCCACGAAGCGCTTCTTCCTGTGGAACCCTGATCCGTGGGTCTCGGATCATCTATCCCCCTAGACTTTCTTCTGACAGGGGTAGCCCGGTGTAGCCCTCTCTTGTTTTGCTCTTGGTTAGGTCATGTGATGATGTAAGTCCATGTTTGGGAACATGTTCTGACAAGATCTACCCCGGTTTCACTGAAACAGGGAGTTTCCCCCCTAATGGTCAGATTGCAGACACTTCGTTTTTAGGGGACAGCGCATGACTGCGAACGGGGTAACACTTGGTAAGCATGTTTAGGAGGTTTTAGCATGCCACCACACTTCATTACACATGCTAGGGTCACATGCATGGTTTGGAGGTGTTCCGATGCCCCGAAGCGCTTCTTCCTGCGAAACCCTGATTCGTGGGCCTCGGATCGTCTACCCCCTAGAATTTCTTCTGACAGGGGTAGCCCGGTGTAGCCATCTCCTTATTTGCTCTTGGTTAGGTCATGTTATGATGTAAAACCTTGTTTGGGAACATGTTGTGACAAGATCTACCCTGGTTTCACCGAAACAGGGAGTTTCCCCCTAATAGTCAGATTGCACACACTTCGTTTTTAGGGCACTGCGCATGTCTGCGAAGGGGATCACACTTGGGAACCAGGTTTAGGAGTCTTGAGCATGCCACCACACTTCATTACACATTCTATGGTCACATGCATGGTTTGGAGGTGTTCCGATGCCCCGAAGCACTTCTTCCGGCGGAACCCTGATCCGCGGGTCTCGGATCGTCTACCCCCCTAGAATTTCTTCTGACATTGGTAGCCCGGTGTAGCCCTCTCTTGTTTTGTTCTTGGTTAGGTCATGTGATGATTTAAAACCATGTTTGGGAACATGTTGTGACAAGATCTACCCCGGTTTCACCAAAACAGGGAGTTTCCCCCTAATAGTCAGATTGCAGACACTTCGTTTTTAGGGGACAGCGCATGTCTGCAAAGGGGGTCACACTTGGTAACCAGGTTTAGGAGTCTTGAGAATGCCACCACACTTCATTACGCATTCTAGGGTCACATGCATGGTTTGGAGGTGTTCCGATGCCCCGAAGCGCTTCTTCCTGCGGAACCCTGATCCGCGGGTCTCGGATCGTCTACCCCCTTAGACTTTCTTCTAATAGGGGTAGCCCGGTGTAGCCCTCTCTTGTTTTACTCTAAGTTAGGTCATGTGATGATGTAAATCCATGCTTGGGAACATGATTTGACAAGATCTACCCCGGTTTCACCAAAACGGGGTGTTTCCCCCTAATAGTCAAATTGCAAACACTTCGTATTTAGGGGACAGCGCATGTCTGCGAAGGGGGTCACACTTGGTAACCATGTTTAGGAGTTTTGAGCATGCCACCACACTTCATTACACATTATAGGGTCACATGCATGGTTTGGAGGTGTTTCGATGCCCCGAAGCGCTTCTTCCTGCGGAACCCTGATCCGCGGGCCTCGGATCGTCTACCCCCCTAGACTTTCTTCTGACAGGGGTAGCCCGATGTAGCCCTCTCTTTTTTTCTCTTGGTTAGGTCATGTGATGATGTAAAACCATGTTTGGGAACATGTTGTTACAAGATCTTCCCCGGTTTCACCGAAATGGGGAGTTTCCCCCTAATAGTCAGATTGCACACACTTTGTTTTTAGGGGACAGCGCATGTCTGCGAAGGGGGTCACACTTGGTCACCAGGTTTAGGAGTTTTGACCATGCCACCACACTTCATTAGACATTATAGGGTCACATGCATGGTTTGGAGGTGTTCCGATGCCCCGAAGCACTTCTTCCTGCGAAACCCTGATCCGCGGGCCTCGAATCGTCTACCGCCCTAGACTTTCTTCTGACAGGGGTAGCCTGATGTAGCCCTCTCTTGTTTTGCTCTTGGTTAGGTCATGTGATGATGTAAAACCATGTTTGGGAACATGTTGTGACAAGATCTACCCCGGTTTCACTGAAACGGGGAGTTTCCCCCTAATAGTCAGATTGCAGACACTTCGTTTTTAGAGGACAACGCATGTCTGCGAGGGGGTTCACACTTGGTAACCAGGATTAGGAGTTTTTAGCATGCCTCAACACTTCATTACACATTCTAGGGTCAAATTCATGGTTTGGAGGTGTTCCGATGCCCCGGAGCGCATCTTCCTGCGGAACCCTGATCCGCGGGTCTCGGATCATCTACCCCCCCTAGAATTTCTTCTGACAGGGGTATCCCGGTGTATCCCTCTCTTTTTTGCTCTTGGTTAGGTCATGTGATGATGTGAAACCATGTTTTGGAATATGTTGTGACAAGATCTACCACGGTTTCACCGAAACAGGGAGTTTCCCCCTAATAGTCAGATTGCAGACACTTTGTTTTTAGGGGACAGCGCATGTGTGCGAAGGGGGTCACACTTGGTAACCAGGTTTAGGTTGTTTGAGCATGCCACCACACTTAATTACACATGTTAGGGTCACATGCATGGTTTGGAGGTGTTCTGATGCCCCGAAGCGCTTCTTCCTGTGGAACCCTGATCCGCGGGCCTCGAATCGTCTACCCCCCTAGACTTTCTTCTGACAGGGGTTGCCCGGTGTAGCCCACTCTTGTTTTGCTATTGGTTAGGTCATGTGATGATGTAAAACCATGTTAGGGAACATGTTGTGCCAAGATCTACCCCGGTTTCACCAAAACAGGGAGTTTCCCCCTAATAGTCAGATTGCAAACACTTCGTTTTTAGCGGACAGCGCATGTCTGCGAAGGGGGTCACACTTGGTAACCAAGGTTAGGAGTTTTGAGCATGCCACCACACTTCATTACACATGCTAGGGTCACATGCATGGTTTGGAGGTGTTTTGATGCCCCGAAGCGCTTCTTCCTGTGGAACCTTGATCCGCGGGTCTAAGATCATCTACCCCCTAGACTTTCTTCTGACAGGGGTAACCCGGTGTATCCCTCTCTTGTTTTGATCTTGGTTAGGTCATGTGATGATGTAAAGCCATGTTTGGGAACATGTTGTGACAAGATCTACCCCGGTTTCACCAAAACGGGGAGTTTCCCCCTAATAGTCAGATTGCAAACACTTCGTTTTTACGGGACAACGCATGTCTGTGAAGGGGGTCACACTTAGTAACCAGGTTTAGGAGTTTAGAGCATGCCACCACACTTCATTAGACATTATAGGGTCACATGCATGGTTTGGAGGTGTTCCGATGGCCCGAAGCACTTCTTCCTGTGAAACCCTGATCCGCGGGCCTCGAATCGTCTACCCCCTAGACTTTCTTCTGACAGGGGTAGCCCGGTGTAGACCTCTCTTGTTTTGCTCTTGGTTAGGTCATGTGATGATGTAAAACCATGTTTGGGAACATGTTGTGACAAGATCTACCCCGGTTTCACTGAAACGGGGAGTTTCCCCCTAATAGTCAGATTGCAGACACTTCGTTTTTAGAGGACAACGCATGTCTGCGAGGGGGGTCACACTTGGTAACAAGGATTAGGAGTGTTTAGCATGCCTCAACACTTCATTACACATTCTAGGGTCACATGCATGGTTTGGAGGTGTTTCGATGCCCCGAAGCGCTTCTTCCTGCGGAACCCAGATCTGCGGGACTCGAATCGTCTACCCCCCTAGACTTTCTTCTGACAGGCGTAGCCCGGTGTAGACATCTCTTGTTTTTCTCTCGGTTAGGTCATGTGATGATGTAAAACCATGTTTGGGAAAATGTTGTGACAAGATCTACCCCGGTTTCACCGAAACAGGGAGTTTCCCCCTAATAGTCAGATTGCAGACACTTTGTTTTTAGGGGACAACGCATGTCTGCGAAGGGGGTCACACTTGGTAACCAGGTTTAGGAGGTTTGAGCGTGCCACCACACTTCATTACGCATGATAGGGTCACATGCATGGTTTGGAGGTGTTCCGATGCCCCAAAGCGCTTCTTCCTACGGAACCCTAATCCGCGTGTCTCGGATCGTCTACCCCCTAGAGTTTCTTCTAGCATGGGTAGCCCGGTGAATCCCTCTCTTGTTTTGTTCTCGGTTAGGTCACGTGATGATGTAAAACCATGTTTTGGAACATGTTGTGACAAGATCTACCCCGGTTTCACCAAAATAGGGAGTTTCCCCCTCATAGTCAGATTACAGACACTTTGTTTTAAGGGGACAACGCATGTCTACGTAGGGGGTCACACTTGGTAACCAGGTTTAGGAGTTTTGATCATGCCACCACACTTCATTACACATGCTAGGGTCACATGCATGGTTTGGAGGTGTTCCGATGCCCCGAAGCGCTTCTTCCTGCGAAACCCTGATCTGCGGGCCTCGGATCGTCTACCCCCTAGAATTTCTTCTGACAGGGGTAGCCTAGTGTAGCCATCTCCTTATTTGCTCTTGGTTAGGTCATGTGATGATGTAAAACCATGTTTGGGAACATGTTGTGACAAGATCTACCCTGGTTTCACCGAAACAGGGAGTTTCCCCCTAATAGTCAGATTGCACACACTTCGTTACTAGGGGACAGCGCATGTCTGCGAAGGGGGTCACACTTGGGAACCAGGTTTAGGAGGATTGAGCATGCCACCACACTTCATTACACATTCTATGGTCACATGCATGGTTTGGAGGTGTTCCGATGCTCCGAAGCACTTCTTCCG
This sequence comes from Avena insularis, assembly GCA_023614405.1. Classification (NCBI taxonomy): domain Eukaryota; kingdom Viridiplantae; phylum Streptophyta; class Magnoliopsida; order Poales; family Poaceae; genus Avena; species Avena insularis. Next base: position 461,763,999 of record CM042691.1, on the reverse strand, counting down.
GCGGAACCCTGATCCGCGGGACTCGGATCGTCTACCCCCCTAGAATTTCTTCTGACATGGGTAGCCCGGTGTAGCCCTCTCTTGTTTTGTTCTCGGTTAGGTCATGTGATGATTTAAAACCATGCTGGGGAACATTTTGTGACAAGATCTACCCCGGTTTCATCGAAACAGGGAGTTTCCCCCTAATAGTCAGATTGCAGACACTTCGTTTTTAGGGGACATCGCATGTCTGCAAAGGGGGTCACACTTGGTAACCAGGTTTAGGAGTCTTGAGCATGCCACCACACTTCATTACACATGCTAGGGTCACATGCATGGTTTGGAGGTGTTCCGATGCCCCGAAGCGCTTCTTCCAGCGGAACCCTGATCCGCGGGTCTCGGATCGTCTACCCCCTTAGACTTTCTTCTAACAGGGGTAGCCCGGTGTAGCCCTCTCTTGTTTTGCTGTAGGTTAGGTCATGTGATGATGTAAATCCATGCTTGGGAACATGATTTGACAAGATCTACCCCGGTTTCACCAAAACGGGGTGTTTCCCCCTAATAGTCAAATTGCAAACACTTCGTATTTAGGGGACAGCGCATGTCTGCGAAGGGGGTCACACTTGGTAACCATGTTTAGGAGTTTTGAGCATGCCACCACACTTCATTACACATTATAGGGTCACATGCATGGTTTGGAGGTGTTTCAATGCCACGAAGCGCTTCTTCCTGCGGTACCCTGATCCGCGGGCCTCGGATCGTCTACCCCCCTAGACTTTCTTCTGACAGGGGTAGCCCGATGTAGCCCTCTCTTTTTTTCTCTTGGTTAGGTCATGTGATGATGTAAAACCATGTTTGGGAACATGTTGTTACAAGATCTTCCCCGGTTTCACCGAAACGGGGAGTTTCCCCCTAATAGTCAGATTGCACACACTTTGTTTTTAGGGGACAGCGCATGTCTGCGAAGGGGGTCACACTTGGTCACCAGGTTTAGGAGTTTTGACCATGCCACCACACTTCATTAGACATTATAGGGTCACATGCATGGTTTGGAGGTGTTCCGATGCCCCGAAGCACTTCTTCCTGCGAAACCCTGATCCGCGGGCCTCGAATCGTCTACCGCCCTAGACTTTCTTCTGACAGGGGTAGCCTGGTGTAGCCCTCTCTTGTTTTGCTCTTCGTTAGGTCATGTGATGATGTAAAACCATGTTTGGGAACATGTTGTGACAAGATCTACCCCGGTTTCACTGAAACAGGGAGTTTCCCACTAATAGTCAGATTGCAGACACTTTGTTTTTAGAGGACAACGCATGTCTACAAAGGTGGTCACACTTGGTAACCAGGATTAGGAGTTTTTAGCATGCCTCAACACTTCATTACACATGCTAGGGTCAAACGCATGGTTTGGAGGAGTTCCGATGCCCCGAAGCGCTTCTTTCTGCGGAACCCTGATCCGCGGGTATCGGATCGTCTACCCCCCTAGACTTCCTTCTCACAGAGGTATCCGGTGTATCCCTCTCTTTTTTCCTCTTGGTTAGGTCATGTGATGATTCAAAACCATGTTTTGGAATATGTTGTGACAAGATCTACCACGGTTTCACCAAAACGGGGAGTTTCCCCCTAATAGTCAGATTGCAGACACTTCGTTTATAGGGGACAGCGCTTGTCTGCGAAGGGGGTAACACTTGGTAAGCATGTTTAGGAGGTTTGATCATTCCACCACACTTAATTACACATGCTAGGGTCACATGCATAGTTTGCAGGTGTTCCGATGCCCCGAAGCGCTTCTTCCTGTGGAACCCTGATCCGCGGGCCTCGGATCGTCTACCCCCTAGAATTTCTTCTGACATGGGTAGCCCGGTGTAGCCCACTCTTGTTTTGCTATTGGTTAGGTCATGTGATGATGTAAAACCATGTTAGGGAACATGTTGTGCCCAGATCTACCCCGGTTTCACCAAAACGGGTAGTTCCTCCTAATAGTCAGATTGCAAACACTTTGTTTTTAGGGGACAGCGCATGTCTGCGAAGGGGGTCACACTTGGTAACCAAGGTTAGGAGTTTTGAGCATGCCACCACACTTCATTACACATTCTAGGGTCACATGCATGGTTTGGAGGTGTTCTGATGCACCGAAGCGCTTCTTCCTGTGGAACCCTGATCCGCGGGTCTAAGATCATCTACCCCCCTAGACTTTCTTCTGACAGGGGTAACCCAGTGTATCCCTCTCTTGTTTTGCTCTTGGTTAGGTCATGTGATGATGTAAAACCATGTTTGGGAACATGTTGTGACAAGATCTACCCCGGTTTCACCGAAACGGGGAGTTTCCCCCCTAATAGTCAGATTGCAAACACTTCGTATTTAGGGGACGACGCATGTCTGCGAAGGGGGTCACACTTGGTAACTAGGTTTAGGAGTTTTGAGCATTCCACCACAGTTCATTACACATTATAGGGTCATATGCATGCTTTGGAGGTGTTCCGATGCCCCGAAGCACTTCTTCCTGCGGAACCCTGATCCGCGGGCCTCAGATCGTCTACCCCCCTAGACTTTCTTCTGACAGGGGTAGCCCGGTGTATCCCTCTTTTTTTTCCCTTGGTTAGGTCATGTGATGATGTAAAACCATGTTTGGGAACATGTTGTGATAAGATCTACCCCGGTTTCACCGAAACGGGGAGTTTCCCCCTAATAGTCAGATTGCAGACACTTTGTTTCTAGGGGAAACCGCATGTCTACGAAGGGGGTCACACTTGGTAACCAGGTTTAGGAGTTTTGAGCATGCCACCACACTTCATTACACATGGTAGGGTCACATGCATTGTTTGTAGTTCTTCCGATCCCCCGAAGCGCTTCTTCCTGCGGAACCCTGATCTGCGGGTCTCAGATCGTCTACCCCCCTAGACTTTCTTCTGACAGGGGTAGCCCGGTGTAGCCCTCTCTTGTTTTGCTCTTGGTTAGGTCATGTGATGATGTAAAGCCATGTTTGGGAACAAGTTGTGACAAGATCTACCCCGGTTTCACCGAAACGGGGAGTTTCCCCCCTAATAGTCAGATTGCAAACACTTCGTATTTAGGGGACAGCGCATGTCTGCGAAGGGGGTCACACTTGGTAACCAGGTTTAGGATTTTTGAGCATTCCACCACAGTTCATTACACATTATAGGGTCACATGCATGGTTCGGAGGTGTTCCGATGCCCCGAAGCACTTCTCCCTGCGAAACCCTGATCCGCGGGCCTCGGATCGTCTACCCCCCTAGACTTTCTTGGGGGTAGCCCGGTGTATCCCTCTCTTGTTTTCTCATGGTTAGGTCATGTGATGATGTAAAACCATGTTTGGGAACATGTTGTGTCAAGATCTACCCTGTTTCAAAACAGGAGTTTCCCCCTAATAGTCAGATTGCAGACACATTGTTTTTAGGGGACATCGCATGTCTGCGAAGGGGGTCACACTTGGTAACCAGGTTTAGGAGTTTTGAGCATGCCACCACACTTCATTACACTTTCTAGGGTCACATGCATGGTTTGTAGGTCTTCCGATGTCCCGAAGCGCTTCTTCCTGCGGAACCCTGATCTGCGGGTCTCGGATCGTCTACCCCCCTAGACTTTCTTCTGACAGGGTAGCTCGGTGTATCCCTCTCTCGTTTTGCTCTTCGTTAGTTCATGTGATGATGTAAAACCATGTTTGGGAACATGTTGTGACAAGATCTACCCTGATTTCACCGAAACAGGGAGTTTCCGCCTAATAGTCTGCGAAGGGGGTCATACTTTGTAACCGGGTTTAGCAGTTTTGAGCATGCCACGACACTTCATTACACATTCTAGGGTCACATGCATGGTTTGGAGGTGTTCCGATGCCCCGAAGCGCTTCTTCCTGTGGAACCCTAATCGGCGGCCCTCAGATCGTCTACCCCCCTAGACTTTCTTCTGACAGGGGTAGCCTGGTGTAGCCCTCTCTTGTTTTGCTCTTGTTTAGGTCATGTGATGATGTAAAACCATGTTTGGAAACATGTTGTGACAATATCTACCCCGGTTTCACCGAAACGGGGAGTTTCCCCCTAATAGTCTGATTGCACACACTTCGTTTGAAAGGGACAGCGCATGTCTGCGAAGGGAGTCACAATTGGGAACCAGGTTTAGGAGGTTTGAGCATGCCACCACACTTAATTACACATGATAGGGTCACATGAATGGTTTGGAGGTGTTCCAATGCCCCGAAGCGCTTCTTCCTGCGGAACCCTGATCCGCGGACCTCGAATCATCTACACCCTACACTTTCTTCTGACAGGGGTAGCCCGGTGTAGCCCACTCTTGTTTTGCTATTGGTTAGGTCATGTGATGATGTAAAACCATGTTTTGGAACTTGTTGTGACAAGTTCTAGCCCGGTTTCATCGAAATGGGGAGTTTCCCCCTAATAGTCAGATTGCAGACACTTCGTTTTTATGGGACAACGCATGTCTGCGAAGGGGTTCACACTTGGTAACAAGGGTTAGGAGTTTTGAGCATGCCACCACACTTCATTACACATTATAGGGTCACATGCATGGTTTGGAGGTGTTCCGATGCCCCGAAGCACTTCTTCCTGCGAAACCCTGACCCGCGGGCCTCAGATCGTCTACCCTCCTAGACTTTCTTCTGACAGGGGTAGCGTGGTGTACCCCTCTCTTGTTTTTCTCTTGGTTAGGTCATGTGATGGTGTAAAACCATGTTTGTGAACATGTTGTGATAAGATCTACCCCGGTTTCACCGAAACGGGGAGTTTCCCCCTAATAGTCAGATTGCAGACACTTTGTTTTTAGGGGACAACGCATGTCTGCGAAGGGGCTCACACTTGGTAACCAGGTTTAGGAGTTTTGAGCATGCAAAAACACTTCATTACACATGCTAGGGTCACATGCAAGGTTTGTAGGTCTTCCGATGCCCCGAAGCGCTTCTTCCTGCGGAACCCTGATCTGCGAGTCTTAGATCGTCTACCCCCTAGACTTTCTTCTGACAGGGTAGGTCGGTGTAGCCCTCTCTCGTTTTGCTCTTGGTTAGTTAATGTGATGATGTAAAACCATGTTTGGTAACATGTTGTGACAAGATCTACCCTGATTTCACCGAAACAGGGAGTTTCCGCCTAATAGTCAGATTGCAGACACTTCGTATTTAGGGGACAACGCATGTCTGCGAAGGGGGTCATACTTGGTAACCGGGTTTAGGAGTTTTGAGCATGCCACGACACTTCATTACACTTGCTAGGGTCACATGCATTTTTTGGAGGTGTTCCGATGCCCCGAAGCGCTTCTTCCTGCGGAACCCTGATCCGCGGGCCTCAGATCGTCTACCCCCCTAGACTTTCTTCTGACAGGGGTAGCCCGGTGTATCCCTCTCTTGTTTTGCTCTTGGTTAGGTCATGTGATGATGTAAAACCATGTTTGGGAACATGTTGTGACAAGATCTACCCCGGTTTCACGGAAACAGGGAGTTTCCCCCTAATAGTCAGATTGCAGACACTTTGTTTTTAGGGGACAACGCATGTCTGCGAAGGGGGTCACACTTGGTAACCAGGTTTAGGAGTTTTGAGCATGCCACCACACTTCATTACACATTCTAGGGTCACATGCATGGTTTGGAGGTGTTCTGATTCCCCGAAGCGCTTCTTCCTGCGGAACCCTGATCCGCGGGTCTCGGATCGTCTACCCCCCTAGACTTTCTTCTGACAGGGGTAACCCGGTGTAGCCCTCTCTTGTTTTGCTCTTGGTTAGGTCATGTGATGATGTAAAACCATGTTTGGGAACATGCTGTGACAAGATCTACCCAGGTTTCACCAAAACGGGGAATTTCCCCCTAATAGTCAGATTCCAAACACTTCGTATTTAGGGGACAACGCATGTCTGTGAAGGGGGTCACACTTGGTAACCAGGTTTAGGAGTTTTGAGCATGCCACCACACTTCATTACACATTCTAGGGTCACATGCATGGTTTGGAGGTGTTCCGATGCCCCGAAGCGCTTCTTCCTACGGAACTCTAATCCGCGGGCCTCGGATCGTCTACCCCCTAGACTTTCTTCTGGCAGGGGTAGCCCGGTGTAGCCCTCTCTTGTTTTGCTCTTGGTTATATCATGTGATGATGTAAAACCATGTTTGGGAACATGTTGTGACAAGATCTACCCCGGTTTCACCGAAACGGGGAGTTCCCCCTAATAGTCTGATTGCAGACACTTCTTTTTTAGGGGACAGCGCATGTCTGCGAAGGGAGTCACACTTGGGAACCAGGTTTAGGAGGTTTGAGCATGCCACCAAACTTAATTACACATGATAGGGTCACATGCATGGTTTGGAGGTGTTCCAATGCCCTGAAGCGCTTCTTCCTGCGGAACCCTGATCCGCGGGCCTCGGATCATCTACCCCCCTAGACTTTCTTCTGACAGGGGTAGCCCGGTGTAGCCCACTCTTGTTTTGCTATTGGTTAGGTCATGTGATGATGTAAAACCATGTTTTGGAACTTGTTGTGACAAGATCTAGCCCGGTTTCATCGAAATGCGGAGTTTCCCCCTAATAGTCAGATTGCAGACACTTCGTTTTTATGGGACAGCGCATGTCTGCGAAGGGGTTCACACTTGGTAACCAGGCTTAGGAGTTTTGAGCATGCCACCACACTTCATTACATATTATAGGGTCACATGCATGGTTTGGAGGTGTTCCGATGCCCCGAAGCACTTCTTCCTGAAACCGATCCATGGCCTCAGATCGTCTACCCCCCTAGACTTTCTTCTGACAGGGGTAGCCCGGTGTAGCCCTCTCTTGTTTTTCTCTTGGTTAGGTCATGTGATTATGTAAAACCATGTTTGGGAACATGTTGTGATAAGATCTACCCCGGTTTCACCAAACGGGAGTTTCTAATAGTCAGATTGCAGACACTTTGTTTTTAGGGGACAACGCATGTCTGCGAAGGGGGTCACACTTGGTAACCAGGTTTAGGAGTTTTGAGCATGCCACCACACTTCATTACACTTTCTAGGGTCACATGCATGGTTTGTAGGTCTTCCGATGCCCCGAAGCGCTTCTTCCTGCGGAACCCTGATCTGCGGGTCACGGATCGTCTACCCCCCTAGACTTTCTTCTGACAGGGTAGCTCGGTGTAGCCCTCTCTCGTTTTGCTCTTGGTTAGTTCATGTGATGATGTAAAACCTTGTTTGGGAACATGTTGTGACAAGATCTACCCTGATTTCACCGAAACAGGGAGTTTTCGCCTAATAGTCAGATTGCAGACACTTCGTATTTAGGGGACAACGCATGTCTGCGAAGGGGTCACACTTGGGAACCAGGTTTAGGAGTTGTGAGCATGCCACCACACTTCATTACACATTCTAGGGTAACATGCATGGTTTGGAGGTGTTCCGATGCCCTGAAGCGCATCTTCCTGCGGAACCCTAATCTGCGGGCCTCAGATCGTCTACCCCCCCTAGACTTTCTTCTGACAGGGGTAGCCCGGTGTAGCCCTCACTTGTTTTAGGCTTGGTTAGGTCATGTGATGATGTAAAACCATGTTTGGTAACATGTTGTGACAATATCTACCCCGGTTTCACCGAAACGGGGAGTTTCCCCCTAATAGTCTGATTGCACACACTTCGTTTGTAGGGAACAGCGCATGTCTGCGAAGGGAGTCACACTTGGGAACCAGGTTTAGGAGGTTTGAGCATGCCACCACACTTAATTACACATGATAGGGTCACATGCATGGTTTGGAGGTGTTCCAATGCCCTGAAGCGCTTCTTCCTGCGGAACCCTGATCCGCGGACCTCGAATCATCTACACCCTAGACTTTCTTCTGACAGGGGTAGCCCGGTGTAGCCCACTCTTGTTTTGCTATTGGTTAGGTCATGTGATGATGTAAAACCATGTTTTGGAACTTGTTGTGACAAGATCTAGCCCGGTTTCATCGAAATGCGGAGTTTCCCCCTAATAGTCAGATTGCAGACACTTCGTTTTTATGGGACAGCGCATGTCTGCGAAGGGGTTCACACTTAGTAACCAGGCTTAGGAGTTTTGAGCATGCCACCACACTTCATTACACATGCTAGGGTCACAAGCATGGTTTGGAGGTTTTCAGATACCCCAAAGAGCTTCTTCCTGCGGAACCCTGATCCGCGAGCCTCCGATCGACTACCCCCCTAGACTTTCTTCTGACAGGGGTAGCCCGGTGTAGCCCTCTCTTGTTTTTCTCTTGGTTAGGTCATGTGATGATGTAAAACCATGTTTGGGAACATGTTGTGATAAGATCGACCCCGGTTTCACCGAAACGGGGAGTTTCCCCCTAATAGTCTGATTGCGGACACTTCATTTTTAGGGGACAACGCATGTCTGCGAAGGGGGTCACACTTGGTAACCAGGTTTAGGAGGTTTGAGCATGCCACCACACTTCATTACACATTCTAGGGTCACATGCATGGTTTGTAGGTCTTCCGATGCCCCGAAGCGCTTCTTCCTGCGGAACCCTGATCTGCGGGTCTCGGATCGTCTACCCCCCTAGACTTTCTTCTGACAGGGTAGATCGGTGTAGCCCTCTCTCGTTTTGCTCTTGGTTAGTTCATGTGATGATGTAAAACCATGTTTGGGAACATGTTGTGACAAGATCTACCCTGATTTCACCGAAACAGGGAGTTTCCGCCTAATAGTCAGATTGCAGACACTTCGTATTTAGGGGACAACGCATGTCTGCGAAGGGGGTCATACTTTGTAACCGGTTTTATGAGTTTTGAGCATGCCACGACACTTCATTACACATTCTAGGGTCACATGCATGGTTTGTAGGTCTTCCGATGCCCCGAAGCGCTTCTTCCTGCGGAACCCTGATCTGCGGGTCACGGATCGTCTACCCCTAGACTTTCTTCTGACAGGGTAGCTCGGTGTAGCCCTCTCTCGTTTTTCTCTTGGTTAGTTCATGTGATGATGTAAAACCATGGTTGGGAACATGTTGTGACAAGATCTACCCTGATTTCACCGAAACAGGGAGTTTCCGCCTAATAGTCAGATTGCAGACACTTCGTATTTAGGGGACAACGCATGTCTTTGAAGGGGGTCATACTTTGTAACCGGGTTTAGGAGTTTTGAGCATGCCACGACACTTCATTACACATGCTAGGGTCACATGCATGGTTTGGAGGTGTTCCGATGCCCCGAAGTGCTTCTTCCTGCGGAACCCTAATCCGCGGCCCTCAGATCGTCTACCCCCCTAGACTTTCTTCTGACAGGGGTAGCCCGGTGTAGCCCTCTCTTGTTTTGCTCTTGTTTAGATCATGTTATGATGTAAAACCATGTTTGGGAACATGTTGTGACAATATCTACCCCGGTTTCACCGAAACAGGGAGTTTCCCCCGAATAGTCTGATTGCACACACTTCGTTTGTAGGGGACAGCGCATGTATGCGAAGGGAGTCACACTTGGGAACCAGGTTTATGAGGTTTGAGCATGCCACCACACTTAATTACACATGATAGGGTCACATGCATGGTTTGGAGGTGTTCCAATGCCACGAAGCGCTTCTTCCTGCGGAACCCTGATCCGTGGACCTCGAATCATCTACACCCTAGACTTTCTTCTGACAGGGGTAGCCCGGTGTAGCCCACTCTTGTTTTGCTATTGGTTAGGTCATGTGATGATGTAAAACCATGTTTTGGAACTTGTTTTGACAAGATCTAGCCCGGTTTCATCGAAATGGGGAGTTTCCCCCTAATAGTCAGATTGCAGACACTTCGTTTTTATGGGACAGCGCATGTCTGCGAAGGGGTTCACACTTGGTAACCAGGCTTAGGAGTTTTGAGCATGCCACCACACTTCATTACACATTATAGGGTCACATGCATGGTTTGGAGGTGTTCCGATGCCCCGAAGCACTTCTTCCTGCGGAACCCTGATCCGCGGGCCTCGGATCGTCTACCCCCTAGACTTTCTTCTGACAGGGGTAGCCCGGTGTAGCCCTCTCTTGTTTTTCTCTTGTTTAGGTTATGTGATGATGTAAAACCATGTTTGGGAACATTTTGTGACAGGATCTACCACGGTTTCACCGAAACAGGGAGTTTCCCCCTAATAGTCAGATTGCACACTCTTCGTTTTTAGGGGACAACGCATGTCTGCGAAGGGGGTCACACTTGGTAACCAGGTTTAGGAGTTTTGAGCATGCCACCACAATTCATTACATATGCTAGGGTCACATGCATGGTTTGTAGGTCTTCCGATGCCCCGAAGCGCTTCTTCCTCTGGAACCCTGATCCGCGGGTCTCGGATCGTCTACCCCCAAGACTTTCTTCCGAGCCAGTGTAGCCCTCTCTTTTTTTGCTCTTGGTTAGGTCATGTGATGATGTAAAGCCATGTTTGGGAACATGTTGTGACAAGAACTACCCCGGTTTCACCGAAACGGGGAGTTTCCCCCCTAATAGTCAGATTGCAAACACTTCGTATTTACGGGACAGCGCATGTCTGCGAAGGGGGTCACACTTGGTAACCAGGTTTAGGAGTTTTGAGCATGCCACCACAGTTAATTACACATTATAGGGTCACATGCATGGTTTGGAGGTGTTTCGATGCCTCGAAGCACTTCTCCCTGCGAAACCCTGATCCGCGGGCCTCAGATCGTCTACCCCCCTAGACTTTCTTCTGACAGGGGTAACCCGGTGTAGCCCTCTCTTGTTTTTCTCTTGGTTAGGTCATGTGATGATGTAAAACCATGTTTGGGAACATGTTGTGACAAGATCTACCCCGGTTTCACCGAAACAGGGAGTTTCCCCCTAATAGTCAGATTGCAGACACATTGTTTTTAGGGGACAACGCATGTCTGCGAAGGGGGTCACACTTGGTAACCAGGTTTAGGAGTTTTGAGCATGCCACCACACTTCATTACACTTTCTAGGGTCACATGCATGGTTTGTAGGTCTTCCGATGCCCCGAAGCGCTTCTTCTCATGAACCTCGATCTGGGTCACGGATCGTCTACCCCCCTAGACTTTCTTCTGACAGGGTAGCTCGGTGTAGCCCTCTCTCGTTTTGCTCTTGGTTAGTTCATGTGATGATGTAAAACCATGTGTGGGAACATGTTGTGACAAGATCTACCCTGATTTCACCGAAACAGGGAGTTTCCGTCTAATAGTCAGATTGTAGACACTTCGTATTTAGGGGACAACGCATGTCTGCGAAGGGGGTCATACTTTGTAACCGGGTTTAGGAGTTTTGAGCATGCCACGACACTTCATTACACATGCTAGGGTCACATGCATGGTTTGGAGGTGTTCTGATGCCCCGAAGCGCTTCTTCCTGCGGAACCCTAATCCGCGGGCCTCAGATCGTCTACCCCCTAGACTTTCTTCTGACAGGGGTAGCCCGGTGTAGCCCTCTCTTGTTTTGCTCTTGGTTAGGTCATGTGATGATGTAAAACCATGTTTGGGAACATGTTGTGACAATATCTACCCCGGTTTCACCGAAACGGGGAGTTTCCCCCAAATAGTCTGATTGCACACACTTTGTTTGTAGGGGACAGCACATGTCTGCGAAGGGAGTCACACTTGGGAACCAGGTTTAGGAGTTTTGAGCATGCCACCACACTTCATTACACATGCTAGGGTCACATGCATGGTTTGTAGGTCTTCCGATGCCCCGAAGCGCTTCTTCCTGCGGAACCCTGATCCGCGGGTCTCGGATCGTCTACCCCTAGACTTTCTTCTGACAGGGGTAGCTCGGTGTAGCCCTCTCTTGTTTTGATCTTGGTTAGGTCATGTGATGATGTAAAACCATGTTTGGGAACATGTTGTCACAAGATCTACCCTGATTTCACCGAAACAGGGAGTTTCCGCCTAATAGTCAGATTGCAGACACTTCGTATTTAGGGGACAACGCATGTCTGCGAAGGGGGTCATACTTGGTAACCGGGTTTAGGAGTTTTGAGCATGCCACGACACTTCATTACACTTGCTAGGGTCACATGCATGGTTTGGAGGTGTTCCAATGCCCCGAAGCGCTTCTTCCTGCGGAACCCTGATCCGCGGACCTCGAATCATCTACCCCCTAGACTTTCTTCTGACAGGGGTATCCCGGTGTATCCCACTCTTGTTTTGCTATTGGTTAGGTAATGTGATGATGTAAAACCATGTTTTGGAACTTGTTGTGACAAGAGCTAGCCCGGTTTCATCGAAATGGGGAGTTTCCCCCTAATAGTCAGATTGCAGACACTTCGTTTTTATGGGACATCGCATGTCTGCGAAGGGGTTCACACTTGGTAACCAGGCTTAGGAGTTTTGAGCATGCCACCATACTTCATTACACATTCTAGGGTCACATACATGGTTTGCAGGTGTTCCGATGCCCCGAAGCGCTTCTTCCTGCGGAACCCTGATCCGCGGGTCTCAGATTGTCTACCCCCGTAGACTTTCTTCTGACAGGGGTAGCCCGGTGTAGACCTTCTTGTTTTGCTCTTGGTTAGGTCATGTGATGATGTAAAACCATGTTTGGGAACATGTTTTGACAAGATCTACCCCGGTGTCACCGAAACGGGGAGTTTCCCCCTAATAGTCAGATTGCAGACACTTTGTTTTTAGGGGACAACGCATGTCTGCGAAGGGGGTCACACTTGGTAACCAGCTTTAGGAGGTTTGAGAATGCCACCACACTTCATTACACATGCTAGGGTGACATGCATGGTTTGGAGGTGTTCTAATGCCCCGAAGCGCTTCTTCCTGCGGAACCCTGATCCGCGGGTCTTGGATCGTCTATCCCCCTAGAGTTTCTTCTGACATGGGTAGCCCGGTGTATCCCTCTCTTTCTTTGCTCTTGGTTAGGCCATGTGATGATGTAAAACCATGTTTTGGAACATGTTGTGACAAGATCTACCCCGGTTTTGATGGGTTCGTAGCATGGAAAACAAAAAATTTCTACCGCAAGAACGAACAAAACCCAGATCTAATCTAGATAAAAGCCAAGATCTAATCTATTAGACATGTGCAACGAGATAGATCTGTACTAACCTCGAGATCCAAAGCGTTACGAGATTAGTTCTCGGGTTGATGTAGTCGATCACTTGCCGATCTCAAGATCGTGTGGACGATCCTTCCGGCCATTGCCCGCAGCTTCCATGATCGGTCACACATGTGCGGAGTTGAAGCAGACCTTCCTCTCCTGTTCGGTGAAAGCAGAGGTAGTAGATCTTCTCCACGGAATCCCAGCAGCACGACGATGTGGTGGTGGTGGTGGAGTAGAGATTTCTGCAGGGCTTCGCCTAAGCCGGAGCAGAGCGAAGGAGGAGGAGATAGGCGGTGGCTAGGGTTTGTTATGGGAGAGGTCTTGGGGTTGGCGCCCCCTCCCCTCTATTTAAAGGAGGGAGGCGCCATGGGAGGGGGAGTCCTAGTAGGACTCCCCTCCTCGACATGGATTGGGAGGGAGGAATCCTCCTCCCCCACGAATCCGTGTCTTGCCCCACAAAGACTCCTTGATCCTTTCTTTGTTTTCAAGCAAACTCCAAGAAATCTTCTAGAACCTTCCACAACATTCCGAAACCTTCTAGAATCTCCATACAAACACTCCGGAACATTTCCTAACTTATAAAATGATCCCCAATATATGAATCTTATTCTCCGGACAATTCCGGATCTCCTCGTGATGTCCCGGATCCAATCCGAGACTCCGAACAACATTCGGTCTCCAACGCATATTCCATATCTACTTAAACCAACTTCAAACCTTAAGTGTGTCACCCTACGGTTCGTGAATATGCAGACATGATGAAGACACCTCTCCGATCAATAACCATTAGCGGGATTTGGAGATCCATAATGGCTCCCACATATTTAACAATGACTTCGTGATCGATAGAACCATTAACATACGAAACCAATTCCCTTTGTCACGCGATATTCTACTTATCCTAGGTTTGATCGTCGGTATCTCCATACCTAGTTCTTCCGCGTTACTGATAAGTACTCTTTACTTGTTCCATGTTATGTCATCCCTTGTGACCTAGTCACATGCTTGCAAGCTAACTAGATGACATTCCACCAAGAGGGCCCAGAGAATATCTATCCGTCATATGGATGGACAAATCCCAATCTTGGTCCATGCGCTTCAACACATACTTTCAGAATACCCAATGACACCTTTATAACTACGCAGTTACGAAGCGGTGTTTGATGTCATCAAAGTACCCATCCGGTGATGGTGATTAACATAACCTCATGGTCGAAGGATTAGGTTACTATGCATTTGAAAGCTTACAGCAATACGAACTTAATGACTTGATCTTATGCTACGCTTACTATGGGTGTGTGTCCATCACATCATTCTCCTAATATATAACCTTGTCATTAATGACATCCAATGTCCATGATCAGGAAACCATGATCATCATTTAATCAACAAGCTAGTTCCACAAGAGGCTTACTAGGGACTCTTTTATGTTTACAAAACACACATGTATCAGTGTTTCCTTATAATACAATCATAGCATGGGATGTAAACATTCATCATAAACACAAAGATATAATAATAACCATTTTTATTATTGCCTCTTGGGCATATCTCCAACAGTCTCCCACTCGCACTAGAGTCAATAATCTAGATTACATGGTAATATACCTAACACCCATGGCGTTCTGGTGTTGGTCATGCTTTTCTCTAGGGAGACGTTTAGTCAACGGATCTGCCACATTCAGATCAGTGTGTACTTTGCAAATCTTTATGTCACCATCTCGGACATACTCGCGAATAACATGGAAACGTAGCTTGATGTGCTTCAGCTTGCTATGTGACCTTGGCTCCTGTGCATTAGCTATGGCACCTGTGTTGTCACAGTAGATGGCCATCGGGTCCAACACACTGGGAACCACGCCAAGTTCAGTAATGAATCCTTCATCCATATGGCTTCTTGTGCAGCCTCCGAAGCAGCTATGTATTCCGATTCAGTTGAAGATTTCGCCACAACGCTTTGCTTTGCACTCCTCCAGCTCACTGTAGCACCATTCAAAATAAATACGTATCCATACTGTGACTTCGAGTCATCTGGATCGGTGTTCCAACTAGCATCAGTGTAACCGTTTAAAACAAGTTGTTCATCACCTCCATAAGAAAGAACCATATACTTAGTCCTATTCAGGTACTTTAGGATATTCTTGACCGCTGTCCAGTGTTCCATTCCAGGATCTCTTTGATATCTGCTAGTCAAACTAACAGCATGTGCTATATCCGGTCTTGTACACAGCATAGCATACATGATAGAACCTATGGCCGAGGCATAGGGAATATTATTCATCTTTTCTCTATTTTCTCGCGTGGCGGACTTTGAGTCTTACTCAAGGTCTTACCTGACAACATGGGCACGAACCCTTTCTTGCTCTCTTTCATTCTAAACTTCTTTAGAACTTTGTCTAAGTATGTACTTTGTGAAAGCGCTATTAGGCGTCTTGATTTATCTCTATAAATCTTGATGCCTAGAATATATGCCGCTTCGCCAAGATCCTTCATTGAAAAACTATTATTCAAATAGGTTTTGACGCTATTAAGAAGTTCTATATCATTCCCAATCAACAATATGTCATCTACATATAGTACTAGGAATGCTACAGAGCTCCCACTCACTTTCTTGTAAATACAAGCTTCTCCATAAGTTTGTATAAATCCAAAGTTTCTGATTACTTTATCAAAACGTTGATTCCAACTCCGGGATTCTTGCTTCAGTCCATAAATGGAGCGCTGAAGTTTACATACCTTGTCAGCATCACTAGGATCGACAAAACCCTTGGGTTGTACCATATACAACTCTTCCTCAATGTCTCCATTAAGGAACACCGTTTTGACATCCATCTGCCAAATATCATAATCGAAATATGCAGCGATTGCTAACAAAATCCTCACAGACTTTAGCGCTCTTGGTGAGAAAGTCTCATCATAGTCAACTCCTTGAATTTGTCGGAACCCTTTCGCGACAAGTCGATCTTTATAGACGGTAACATTACCATCAACATCTGTTTTTCTTTTGAAAATCCATTTGTTCTCGACAACCTTACGGCCATCCGGTAAGTCCACCAAAGTCCACACTTGGTTTTCGTACATGGATCCCATCTCGGATTTCATGGCTTCTAGCCATTTGTCGGAATCTGGGCTAACCATAGCTTCTTCATACGTCGCAGGGTCATCAGTGTTGTCCACCAACATGACGTTCAAGGCAGAGTCATACCACTCAGGAGTGGTATGAACCCTCGTTGACCTGCGAGGTTCTGCAGTAACTTCGTTCGAAGTTTCATGATCACCATCATTAGCTTCCTCTCCAATTGGTGCAGGCGGCACAAAAACATCTTTCGGTGCTGCGCTACTCTCAATTCCGAGAGAAGGTTCAATAACCTCGTCGAGTTCTACTTTCCTTCCAGTCACTTCTTTCGAGAGAAACTCCTTCTCAAGAAAGGATCCATTCTTGGCAACGAAAACTTTGCCTTCGGATCTATGATAGAGGGTATACCCAATTGTTTCTTTAGGGTATCCTATGAAGACGCATTTCTCCGCTTTGGGTTCAAGCTTATCAGGCTGTAACTTCTTTACATACGCTTCGCATCCCCAAACTTTAAGGAATGACAACTTAGGTTTCTTACCAAACCACAGTTCATACGGTGTCGTTTCAACGGATTTAGATGGTGCCCTATTTAAAGTGAATGCGGTTGTCTATAATGCATAGTCCCAAAACGATAGTGGTAAATCTATAAGAGACATCATAGACCGAACCATATCTAAGAGAGTTCGATTACGACGTTCGGACACACCATTATGCTGTGGTGTTCCTAGCGGTGTCAACTGCGAAAGTATTCCACATGTCTGCGAAGGGGGTAACACTTGGTAAGAAGGTTTAGGAGGTTTGAGCATGCCACCACACTTCATTACACATGATAGGATCACATGCATGGTTTGGAGGTGTTCCGCTGCCCCGAAGCACTTCTTCCTGCGGAACCCTGATCCGTGGGTCTCGGATCGTCTACCCCCCTAGAATTTCTTCTGACAGGGGTAGCCCGGTGGAGCCCTCTATTGTTTTATTCTCAGTTAGGTCATGTGATGATTTAAAACCATGTTTGGGAACATGTTGTGACAAGATCTACCCCGGTTTCACCGAAACATGGAGTTTCCCCCTAATAGTCCGATTGCAGACACTTGGTAACCAGGTTTAGGAGTTTTGAGCATGCCACAACACTTCATTACACATGCTAGGGTCACATGCATGGTTTGGAGGTGTTCCGATGCCCCGAAGCGCTTCTTCCTGCGAAACCCTGATCCGCGGGTCTCGGATGGTCTAACCCCCTAGACTTTCTTCTGACAGGGGTAACACGGTGTAGCCCTATCTTGTTTTCCTCTTGGTAAGGTCATGTGATGATGTAAAGCCATGTTTGGGAACATGTTGTCACAAGATCTACCCCGGTTTCACCCAAACAGGGAGTTTCCCCTAATAGTCCGATTGCAAACACTTCGTTTTTAGGGGACAGCGCATGTCTGCGAAGGGGGTCACACTTGGGAACCAGGTTTAGGAGGCTTGAGCATGCCACCACACTTCATTACACATTCTATGGTCACATGCATGGTTTGGAGGTGTTCATGCCTCAAGCACTTCTTCCGGAACCTCGATCCATGGTCTCGGATCATCTACCCCCCTAGAATTTCTTCTGACATGGGTAGCCCGGTGTAGCCCTCTCTTGTTTTGTTCTCGGTTAGGTCATGTGATGATTTAAAACCATGTTTGGGAACATTTTGTGACAAGATCTACCCCGGTTTCACCGAAACAGGGAGTTTCCCCCTAATAGTCAGATTGCAGACACTTCGTTTTTAGGGGACAACGCATGTCTGCAAAGGGGGTCACACTTGGTAACCAGGTTTAGGAGTCTTGAGCATGCCACCACACTTCATTACACATGCTAGGGTCACATGCATGGTTTGGAGGTGTTCCGATGCCCCGAAGCGCTTCTTCCTGCGGAACCCTGATCTGTGGGTCTCGGATCGTCTACCCCCCTAGACTTTCTTCTAACAGGGGTAGCCCGGTGTAGCCCTCTCTTGTTTTGCTCTAGGTTAGGTCATGTGATGATATAAATCCATGCTTGGGAACATGTTTTGACAAGATCTAGCCCGGTTTCACCAAAACGGGGTGTTTCCCCCTAATAGTCAAATTGCAAACACTTCGTATTTAGGGGACAGCGCATGTCTGCGAAGGGGGTCACACTGGGTAACCATGTTTAGGAGTTTTTAGCATGCCACCACACTTCATTACACATTATAGGGTCACATGCATGGTTTGGAGGTGTTTCAATGCCCTGAAGCGCTTCTTCCTGTGGAACCCTGATCCGCGGGCCTCGGATCGTCTACCCCCCTAGACTTTCTTCTGGCAGGGGTAGCCCGGTGTAGCCCTCTCTTTTTTTTCTCTTGGTTAGGTCATGTGATGATTTAAAACCATGTTTGGGAACATGTTGTGACAAGATCTACCCCGGTTTCACCGAAACGGGGAGTTTCCCCCTAATAGTCAGATTGCACACACTTTGTTTTTAGGGGATAGCGCATGTCTGCGAAGGGGGTCACACTTGGTAACCAGGTTTAGGAGTTTTGACCATGCCACCACACTTCATTAGACATTATAGGGTCACATGCATGGTTTGGAGGTGTTCCGATGCCCCGAAGCACTTCTTCCTGCGAATCCTTGATCCGCGGGCCTCGAATTGTCTACCCCCCTAGACTTGCTTCTGACAGGGGTAGCCCGGTGTATCCCTCTCTTGTTTTGCTCTTGGTTAGGTCATGTGATGATGTAAAACCATGTTTGGGAACATGTTGTGACAAGATCTACCCCGGTTTCACCGAAACGGGGAGTTTCCCCCTAATAGTCTGATTGCACACACTTCGTTTGTAGGGGACAACGCATGTCTGCGAAGGGGGTCCCACTTGGTAACCAGGATTAGGAGTTTTTAGCATGCCTCAAAACTTAATTACACATGCTAGGGTCACATGCATGGTTTGGAGGTGTTCCAATGCCCCGAAACGCTTCTTCCTGCGGAACCCTGATCCGCGGGCCTCAAATCGTCTACCCCCCTAGACTTTCTTCTGATAGGGGTAGCTCGGTGTAGCCCTCTCTTGTTTTGCTCTTGGTTAGGTCATGTGATGATGTAAAACCATGTTTGGGAACATGTTGTGACAAGATCTACCCCGGTTTCACTGAAACGGGGAGTTTCCCCCTAATAGTCAGATTGCAGACACTTTGTTTTTAGAGGACAACGCATGTCTGCGAAGGGGGTCACACTTGGTAACCAGGATTAGGAGTTTTTAGCATGCCTCAACACTTCATTACACATGCTAGGGTCAAACGCATGGTTTGGAGGTGTTCCGATGCCCCGAAGCGCTTCTTCCTGCGGAACCCTGATCCGCGGGTGTCGGATCGTCTACCCCCTAGACTTTCTTCTCACAGGGGTATCCCGGTGTATCCCTCTCTTTTTTCCTCTTGGTTAGGTCATGTGATGATGCAAAACCATGTTTTGGAATATGTTGTGACAAGATCTACCACGGTTTCACCAAAACGGGGAGTTTCCCCCTAATAGTCAGATTGCAGACACTTCGTTTATAGGGGACAGCGCTTGTCTGCGAAGGGGGTAACACTTGGTAAGCATGTTTAGGAGGTTTGAGCATGCCACCACACTTAATTACACATGCTAGGGTCACATGCATGGTTTGGAGGTGTTCTGATGCCCCGAAGCGCTTCTTCCTGTGGAACCCTGATCCGCGGGTCTAAGATCATCTACCCCCCTAGACTTTCTTCTGACAGGGGTAACCCCGTGTATCCCTCTCTTGTTTTGCTCTTGGTTAGGTCATGTGATGATGTAAAGCCATGTTTGGGAACATTTTGTGACAAGATCTACCCCGGTTTCACCAAAACGGGGAGTTTCCCCCTAATAGTCAGATTGTAAACACTTCGTTTTTACGGGAAAACGCATGTCTGCGAAGGGGGTCACACTTGGTAACCAGGTTTAGGAGTTTTGACCATGCCACCACACTTCATTACACATTCTAGGGTCACATGAATGGTTTGGAGGTGTTCCGATTCCCCGAAGTGCTTCTTCCTGTGGAACCCTGATCCGCGGCTCTCGGATCGTCTACCACCCTAGACTTTCTTCTGACAGGGGTAGCCTGGTGTAGCCCTCTCTTTCTTTGCTCTTGGTCAGGTCATGTGATGATGTAAAACCATGTTTTGGAACATGTTGTGACAAGATCTACCCCGGTTTCACCAAAAAGGGGAGTTTCCCCTAATAGTCAGATTGCAGACACTTCATTTTTAGGGGACAGCGCATGTGTGCGAAGGGGTCACACTTGGTGTCTAGGTTTAGGAGTTTTGAGCAAGACACCACACTTCATTACACATGCTAGGGTCACATGCATGGTTTGGAGGTGTTCCGATGCCCCAAAGCGCTTCTTCCTGCGGAACCCAGATCTGCGGGACTCGAATCGTCTACCCCCCTAGATTTCTTCTGACAGGCGTAGCCCGGTGTAGACATCTCTTGTTTTTCTCTCGGTTAGGTCATGTGATGATGTAAAACCATGTTTGGGAAAATGTTGTGACAAGATCTATCCCGGTTTCACCGAAACAGGGAGTTTCCCCCTAATAGTCAGATTGCAGACACTTTGTTTTTAGGGGACAACGCATGTCTGCGAAGGGGGTCACACTTGGTAACCAGGTTTAGGAGGTTTGAGCATGCCACCACACTTCATTACGCATGATAGGTTCACATGCATGGTTTGGAGGTGTTCCGATGCCCCAAAGCGCTTCTTCTTACGGAACCCTAATCCGCGTGTCTCGGATCGTCTACCCCCTACAGTTTCTTCTAACATGGGTAGCCCGGTGAATCCCTCTCTTGTTTTGTTCTCGGTTAGGTCACGTGATGATGTAAAACCATGTTTTGGAACATGTTGTGACAAGATCTACCCCGGTTTCACCGAAACAGGGAGTTTCCCCCTAATAGTCAGATTGCAGACACTTTGTTTTTAGGGGACAGCGCATGTCTACGAAGGGGGTCACACTTGGTAACCAGGTTTAGGAGTTTTGATCATGCCACCACACTTCATTACACATGCTAGGGTCACATGCATGGTTTGGATGTGTTCCGATGCCCCGAAGCACTTATTCCTGCGGAACCCTGATCCGCGGGTCTCAGATTGTTTACCCCCTAGACTTTCTTCTGACAGGGGTAGCCCGGTGTAGCCCTCTCTTGTTTTGCTCTTGGTTAGGTCATGTGATGATGTAAAACCATGTTTGGGAACATGTTGTGACAAGATCTACCCCGGTTTCACCGAAACGGGGAGTTTCCCCCTAATAGTCAGATTGCAAACACTTCGTATTTAGGGGACAGCGCATGTCTGCGAAGGGGGTCACACTTGGTAACCAGGTTTAGGAGTTTTGAGCATGCCACCACACTTCATTACACATTCTAGGGTCACATGCATGGTTTGGAGGTGTTCCGATGCCCCGAAGCACTTCTTCCTGCGGAACCCTGATCCGCGGGCCTCGGATCGTCTACCCCCCTAGACTTTCTTCTGACAGGGGTAGCCCGGTGTAGCCCTCTCTTGTTTTTCTCTTGGTTAGGTCATGTGATGATGTAAAACCATGTTTGGGAACATGTTGTGACAAGATCTACCCCGGTTTCACCGAAACGGGGAGTTTCCCCCTAATAGTCTGATTGCAGACACTTTGTTTTTAGGGGACAACGCATGTCTGCGAAGGGGGTCACACTTGGTAACCAGGTTTAGGAGTTTTGAGCATGCCACCACACTTCATTACACATTCTAGGGTCACATGCATGGTTTGTAGGTCTTCCGATGCCCCGAAGCGCTTCTTCCTGCGGAACCCTGATCTGCGGTCACGGATCGTCTACCCCCCTAGACTTTCTTCTGACAGGGTAGCTCGGTGTAGCCCTCTCTCGTTTTGCTCTTGGTTAGTTCATGTGATGATGTAAAACCATGTTTGGGAACATGTTGTGACAAGATCTACCCTGATTTCACCGAAACAGGGAGTTTCCCCCTAATAGTCAGATTGCAGACACTTCGTATTTAGGGGACAACGCATGTCTGCGAAGGGGGTCATACTTGGTAACCAGGTTTAGGAGTTTTGAGCATGCCACCACACTTCATTACACATGCTAGGGTCACATGCATGGTTTGGAGGTGTTCCGATGCCCCGAAGCGCTTCTTCCTGCGGAACCCTAATCCGCGGGCCTCGGATCGTCTACCCCCTAGACTTTCTTCTGACAGGGGTAGCCCGGTGTAGCCCTCTCTTGTTTTGCTCTTGGTTAGGTCATGTGATGATGTAAAACCATGTTTGGGAACATGTTGTGACAATATCTACCCCGGTTTCACCGAAACGGGGAGTTTCCCCCTAATAGTCTGATTGCACACACTTCGTTTGTAGGGGACAACGCATGTCTGCGAAGGGAGTCACACTTGTGAACAAGGTTTAGGAGGTTTGAGCATGCCACCACACTTAATTACACATGATAGGGTCACATGCATGGTTTGGAGGTGTTCCAATGCCCCGAAGCGCTTCTTCCTGCGGAACCCTGATCCGCGGACCTCGAATCATCTACACCCTAGACTTTCTTCTGACAGGGGTAGCCCGGTGTAGCCCAATCTTGTTTTCCTATTGGTTAGGTCATGTGATGATGTAAAACCATGTTTTGGAACTTGTTGTGACAAGATCTAGCCCGGTTTCATCGAAATGGGGAGTTTCCCCCTAATAGTCAGATTGCAGACACTTCGTTTTTATGGGACAGCGCATGTCTGCGAAGGGGTTCACACTTTGTAACCAAACTTAGGAGTTTTGAGCATGCCACCACACTTCATTACACATTATAGGGTCACATGCATGGTTTGGAGGTGTTCCGATGCCCCGAAGCACTTCTTCCTGCGAAACCCTGATCCGCGGGCCTCGGATCGTCTACCCCCTAGACTTTCTTCTGACAGGGGTAGCCCGGTGTAGCCCTATCTTGTTTTTCTCTTGGTTAGGTCATGTGATGATGTAAAACCATGTTTGGGAACATGTTGTGATAAGATCTACCCCGGTTTCACCGAAACAGGGAGTTTCCCCCTAATAGTCAGATTGCACACACTTTGTTTTTAGGGGACAACGCATGTCTGCGAAGGGGGTCACACTTGGTAACCAGGTTTAGGAGTTTTGAGCATGCCACCACACTTCATTACACATGCTAAGGTCACATGCATGGTTTGTAGTTCTTCCGATGCCCCGAAGCGCTTCTTCCTGCAGAACCCTGATCTGCGGGTCTCAGATCGTCTACCCCCCTAGACTTTCTTCTGACAGGGGTAGCCCGGTGTATCCCTCTCTTGTTTTGCTCTTGGTTAGGTCATGTGATGATGTAAAGCCATGTTTGGGAACATGTTGTGACAAGATCTACCCCGGTATCACCGAAACGGGGAGTTTCCCCCCTAATAGTCAGATTGAAACACTTCGTATTTAGGGGACAGCGCATGTCTGTGAAGGGGGTCACACTTGGTAACCAGGTTTAGGAGTTTTGAGCATGCCACCACAGTTCATTACACATTATAGGGTCACATGCATGGTTCGGAGGTGTTCCGATGCCCCGAAGAACTTCTCCCTGCGAAACCCTGATCCGCGGGCCTCGGATCGTCTACCCCCCTAGACTTTCTTCTGACAGGGGTAGCCCGGTGTAGCCCTCTCTTGTTTTTCTCATGGTTAGGTCATGTGATGATGTAAAACCATGTTTGGGAACATGTTGTGACAAGATCTACCCCGGTTTCACCGAAACAGGGAGTTTCCCCCTAATAGTCAGATTGCAGACACATTGTTTTTAGGGGACATCGCATGTCTGCGAAGGGGGTCACACTTGGTAACCAGGTTTAGGAGTTTTGAGCATTCCACCACACTTCATTACACTTTCTAGGGTCACATGCATGGTTTGTAGGTCTCCCGATGCCCCGAAGCGCTTCTTCCTGCGGAACCCTGATCTGCGGGTCTCGGATCGTCTACCCCCCTAGACTTTCTTCTGACAGGGTAGCTTGGTGTATCCCTCTCTCGTTTTGCTCTTCGTTAGTTCATGTGATGATGTAAAACCATGTTTGGGAACATGTTGTGACAAGATCTACCCTGATTTCACCGAAACAGGGAGTTTCCGCCTAATAGTCAGATTGCAGACACTTCGTATTTAGGGGACAACGCATGTCTGCGAAGAGAGTCACACTTGGGAACCAGGTTTAGGAGGTTTGAGCATGCCACCACACTTAATTACACATGATAGGGTCACATGCATGGTTTGGAGGTGTTCCAATGCCCCGAAGCGCTTCTTCCTGCGGAACCCTGATCCGCGGACCTCGAATCATCTACACCCTAGACTTTCTTCTGACAGGGTAGCCCGGTGTAGCCCTCTCTTGTTTTGCTATTGGTTAGGTCATGTTATGATGTAAAACCATGTTTTGGAACTTGTTGTGACAAGATCTAGCCCGGTTTCATCGAAATTGGGAGTTTCCCCCTAATAGTCAGATTGCAGACACTTCGTTTTTATGGGACAGCGCATGTCTGCGAAGGGGTTCACACTTGGTAACCAGGCTTAGGAGTTTTGAGCATGCCACCACACTTCATTACACATTATAGGGTCACATGCATGGTTTGGAGGTGTTCCGATGCCCCGAAGTACTTCTTCCTGCGAAACCCTGATCTGCGGGCCTCAGATCGTCTACCCCCTAGACTTTCTTCTGACAGGGGTAGCCCGGTGTAGCCCTCTCTTGTTTTTATCTTGGTTAGGTCATGTGATGATGTAAAACCATGTTTGTGAACATGTTGTGATAAGATCTACCCCGGTTTCACCGAAACGGGGAGTTTTCTCGTAATAGCCAGATTGCAGACACTTTGTTTTTAGGGGACAACGCATGTCTGCGAAGGGGGTCACACTTGGTAACCAGGTTTAGGAGTTTTGAGCATTCCACCACACTTCATTACACATGCTAGGGTCACATGCATGGTTTGTAGGTCTTCCGATGCCCCGAAGCGCTTCTTCCTGCAGAACCCTGATCTGCGGGTCTCAGATCGTCTACCCCCTAGACTTTCTTCTGACAGGGTAGCTCGGTGTAGCCCTCTCTCGTTTTGCTCTTGGTTAGTTCATTTGATGATGTAAAACCATGTTTGGGAACATGTTGTGACAAGATCTACCCTGATTTCACCGAAACAGGGAGTTTCCGCCTAATAGTCAGATTGCAGACACTTCGTATTTAGGGGACAACGCATGTCTGGGAAGGGGGTCATACTTGGTAACCGGGTTTAGGAGTTTTGAGCATGCCACGACACTTCATTACACTTGATAGGGTCACATCCATGGTTTGGAGGTGTTCCGATGCCCCGAAGCGCTTCTTCCTCATGGAACTCGATCCGCTGGCCTCGGATCGCTCACCCCGTAGACTTTCTTCTGACAGGGGTAGCCCCGTGTAGCCCTCTCTTGTTTTGCTCTTGGTTAGGTCATGTGATGATGTAAAACCATGTTTGGGAACATATTGTGACAAGATCTACCCCGGTTTCACCGAAACGGGGAGTTTCCCCCTAATAGTCTGATTGCACACACTTCGTTTGTAGGGGACATCGCATGTGTGTGAAGAGGATCACACTTGGGAACCAGGTTTAGGAGGTTTGAGCATGCCACCACACTTAATTACACATGATAGGGTCACATGCATGGTTTGGAGGTGTTCCAATGCCCCGAAGCGCCCGTCTCATGGAACCCGATCCTGGACCTCAAATCATCTACCCCCTAGACTTTCTTCTGACAGGGGTATCCCGGTGTATCCCACTCTTGTTTTGCTATTGGTTAGGTAATGTAATGATGTAAAACCATGTTTTGGAACTTGTTGTGACAAGATCTAGCCCGGTTTCATCGAAATGGGGAGTTTCCCCCTAATAGTCAGATTGCAGACACTTCGTTTTTATGGGACAGCGCATGTCTGCGAAGGGGTTCACACTTGGTAACCAGGCTTAGGAGTTTTGAGCATGCCACCATACTTCATTACACATTCTAGGGTCACATACATGGTTTGCAGGTGTTCCGATGCCCCGAAGCGCTTCTTCCTGCGGAACCCTGATCCGCGGGTCTCAGATTGTCTACCCCCGTAGACTTTCTTCTGACAGGGGTAGCCCGGTGTAGCCCTTCTTGTTTTGCGCTTAGGTAGGTCATGTGATAATGTAAAACCATGTTTGGGAACATGTTTTGACAAGATCTACCCCGGTGTCACCAAAACGGGGAGTTTCCCCCTAATAGTCAGATTGCAGACACTATGTTTTTAGGGGACAGCGCATGTCTGCGAAGGGGGTCACACTTGGTAACCAACTTTAGGAGGTTTGAGCATGCCACCACACTTCATTACACATGCTAGGGTGACATGCATGGTTTGGAGGTGTTCTAATGCCCCGAAGCGCTTCTTCCTACGGAACCCTGATCCGCGGGTCTCGGATCGTCTATCCCCCTAGAGTTTCTTCTGACATGGGTAGCCCGGTGTATCCCTCTCTTTCTTTGCTCTTGGTTAGGCCATGTGATGATGTAAAACCATGTTTTGGAACATGTTGTGACAAGATCTTCCCCGGTTTTGATGGGTTCGTAGCATGGAAAACAAAAAATTTATACCGCAAGAACGAACAAAACCCAGATCTAATCTAGATAAAAGCCAAGATCTAATCTATTAGACATGTGCAACGAGATAGATCTGTACTAACCCTCGTAGATCCGAAAGCGTTACGAGATTAGTTCTCGGGGTTGATGTGGTCGATCACTTGCCGATCTCAAGATCGTGTGGACGATCCTTCCGGCGCCATGTTCCGGCAATGCTTCCGCAGTCGGTCACATGTGCGGAGTTGAAGCAGACCTTCCTCTCCCCGTTCGAGCGAGCAGCAGAGGTAGTAGATCTTCTCCACGGAATCCCATCAGCACGACGGTGTGGTGGTGGTGGTGGTGGAGTAGAGATTTCTGCAGGGCTTCGCCTAAGCCGGAGCAAAGCGAAGGAGGAGGAGAGAGGCGGTGGCTAGGGTTTGTTATGGGAGAGGTCTTGGGGTTGGCGCCCCCTCCCCTCTATTTAAAGGAGGGAGGCGCCATGGGAGGGGGAGTCCTAGTAGGACTCCCCTCCCTCCTTGGCCGGCGGATTGGGAGGGGGGAGGAATCCTCCTCCCCCACGAATCCATGTCTTGCCCCACAAAGACTCCTTGATCCTTTCTTGGTTTTCAAGCAAACTCCAAGAAATCTTCTAGAACCTTCCAGAACATTCCGAAACCTTCTAGAATCTCCATACAAACACTCCGGAACATTTCCTAACTTAGAAAATGATCCCCAATATATGAATCTTATTTTCCGGACAATTCCGGATCTCCTCGTGATGTCCCGGATCCAATCCGAGACTCCGAACAACATTGGGTCTCCAACGCATATTCCATATCTACTTAAAACAACTTCGAACCTTAAGTGTGTCACCCTACGGTTCATGAATATGCAGACATGATGAAGACACCTCTCCGATCAATAACCATTAGCGGGATTTGGAGATCCATAATGGCTCCCACATATTTAACAATGACTTCATGATCGATAGAACCATTAACATACGAAACCAATTCCCTTTGTCACGCGATATTCTACTTATCCGAGGTTTGATCGTCGGTATCTCCATACCTAGTTCTTCCTCGTTACTGATAAGTACTCTTTACTCGTTCCATGTTATGTCATCCCATGTGACCTAGTCACATGCTTGCAAGCTAACTAGATGACATTCCACCGAGAGGGCCCAGAGCATATCTATCCGTCATATGGATGGACAAATCCCAATCTTGGTCCATGCGCTTCAACACATACTTTCAGAATACCCAATGACACCTTTATAACTACCCGATTCTAAGCGGTGTTTGATGTCATCAAAGTACCCATCCGGTGATGGTGATTAACATAACCTCATGGTCGAAGGATTAGGTTACTATGCATTTGAAAGCTTACAGCAATACGAACTTAATGACTTGATCTTATGCTACGCTTACTATGGGTGTGTGTCCATCACATCATTCTCCTAATGATATAACCTTGTCATTAATGACATCCAATGTCCATGATCAGGAAACCATGATCATCATTTAATCAACAAGCTAGTTCCACAAGAGGCTTACTAGGGACTCTTTTATGTTTACAAAACACACATGTATCAGTGTTTCCTTATAATACAATCATAGCATGGGATGTAAACATTCATCATAAACACAAAGATATAGTAATAACCATTTTTATTATTGCCTCTTGGGCATATCTCCAACAGTCTCCCACTCGCACTAGAGTCAATAATCTAGATTACATGGTAATATACCTAACACCCATGGCGTTCTGGTGTTGGTCATGCTTTTCTCTAGGGAGACGTTTAGTCAATGGATCTTCCACATTCAGATCAGCGTGTACTTTGCAAATCTTTATGTCACCATCTCGGACATACTCGCGAATAACATGGAAACATAGCTTGATGTGCTTCAGCTTGCTATGTGACCTTGGCTCCTGTGCATTAGCTATGGCACCTGTGTTGTCACAGTAGATGGCCATCGGGTCCAACACACTGGGAACCACGCCAAGTTCAGTAATGAACTCCTTCATCCATATGGCTTCTTGTGCAGCCTCCGAAGCAGCTATGTATTCCGATTCAGTTGAAGATTTCGCCACAACGCTTTGCTTTGCACTCCTCCAGCTCACTGTAGCACCATTCAAAATAAATACGTATCCAGACTGTGACTTCGAGTCATCTGGATCGGTGTTCCAACTAGCATCAGTGTAACCGTTTACAACAAGCTGTTCATCACCTCCACAAGAAACAACCATATCCTTAGTCCTATTCAGGTACTTTAGGATATTCTTGACCGCTGTCCAGTGTTCCATTCCAGGATCACTTTGATATCTGCTAGTCAAACTAACAGCATGTGCTATATCCGGTCTTGTACACAGCATAGCATACATGATAGAACCTATGGCCGAGGCATAGGGAATATTATTCATCTTTTCTCTATTTTCTGCCGTAGCCGGACTTTGAGTCTTACTCAAGGTCTTACCTGACAACATGGGCACGAACCCTTTCTTGCTCTCTTCCATTCTAAACTTCTTTAGAACTTTGTCTAAGTATTTACTTTGTGAAAGTGCTATTAGGCGTCTTGATCTATCTCTATAAATCTTGATGCCTAGAATATATGCCGCTTCGCCAAGATCCTTCATTGAAAAACTATTATTCAAATAGGTTTTGACGCTATTAAGAAGTTATATATCATTCCCAATCAACAATATGTCATCTACATATAGTACTAGGAATGCTACAGAGCTCCCACTCACTTTCTTGTAAATACAAGCTTCTCCATAAGTTTGTATAAATCCAAAGTTTCTGATTACTTTATCAAAACGTTGATTCCAACTCCGGGATTCTTGCTTCAGTCCATAAATGGAGCGCTGAAGTTTACATACCTTGTCAGCATCACTAGGATCGACAAAACCCTTGGGTTGTACCATATACAACTCTTCCTCAATGTCTCCATTAAGGAACACCGTATTGACATCCATCTGCCAAATATCATAATCGAAATATGCAGCGATTGCTAACAAAATCCTCACAGACTTTAGCTTCGCTACTGGTGAGAAAGTCTCATCATAGTCAACTCCTTGAATTTGTCGGAACCCTTTCGCGACAAGTCGAGCTTTATAGACGGTAACATTACCATCAACATCTGTTTTTCTTTTGAAAATCCATTTGTTCTCGACAGCCTTACGGCCATCCGGTAAGTCCACCAAAGTCCACAGTTGGTTTTCGTACATGGATCCCATCTCGGATTTCATGGCTTCTAGCCATTTGTCGGAATCTGGGCTCACCATAGCTTCTTCATACGTCGCAGGGTCATCAGTGTTGTCCACCAACATGACGTTCAAGGCAGAGTCATACCACTCAGGAGTGGTATGAACCCTCGTTGACCTGCGAGGTTCTGCAGTAACTTCGTTCGAAGTTTCATGATCACCATCATTAGCTTCCTCTCCAATTGGTGCAGGCGGCACAAAAACATCTTTCTTTGCGCTACTCTCAATTCCGAGAGAAGGTTCAATAACCTCGTCGAGTTCTACTTTCCTTCCAGTCACTTCTTTCGAGAGAAACTCCTTCTCAAGAAAGGATCCATTCTTGGCAACGAAAACTTTGCCTTCGGATCTATGATAGAGGGTATACCCAATTGTTTCTTTAGGGTATCCTATGAAGACGCATTTCTCCGCTTTGGGTTCAAGCTTATCAGGCTGTAACTTCTTTACATACGCTTCGCAACCCCAAACTTTAAGGAATGACAACTTAGGTTTCTTACCAAACCACAATTCGTACGGTGTCGTTTCAACGGATTTAGATGGTGCCCTATTTAAAGTGAATGCGGCTGTCTCTAATGCATAGCCCCAAAATGATAGTGGTAAATCTGTAAGAGACATCATAGACCGAACCATATCTAAGAGAGTTCGATTACGACGTTCGGACACACCATTATGCTGTGGTGTTCCTAGCGGTCTCAACTGCGAAAGTATTCCACATTTCTTTAAATGCATGCCAAACTCATAACTCAGATATTCACCTCCGCGGTCAGAACGCAGAAACTTAATCTTCTCGTTACGATGATTTTCCACTTCACTTTGAAATTCCTTAAACTTCTCGAAAGTTTCGGAATTATGTTTCATAAAGTAGACATACCCATATCTACTTAAGTCATCCGTGAAAGTGAGAACATAACGATATCCACCACGCGACGCTACACTCATTGGACCGCACACATCGGTATGTATTATTTCCAATAAGTTCAGAGCTCGCTCCATTATTCCGAGAGAATGGAGTCTTAATCATTTTCCCATTAGACATGCTTGAATCTTTCAAGTGATTCAAAATCAAGTGATTCAAGAAGTCCATCAGAATGGAGTTTCTTCATACGCTTCACTCCAATGTGACCAAGACGACAGTGCCACATGTATGTAGAATTATCATTCAATTTTATTCGTTTAGCATCTATGTTGTGAACATGTGTATCACTACTATCGAGATTCAATAAGAATAAACCATTCATCTCAGGTGCTTTACCATAAAAGATATTACTCATATAAATCGAACAACCTTTATTCTCAGACTTAAAAGAGTAAATCCGTCTACAATAAACAAGATCCAGATATAATGTTCATGCTTAACGCAGCACCAAATAACAATTATTCAAATTTAAAACTAATCCCGAAGGTAGATGTAGAGGGAGCGTGCCGGCGATCACATCAACCTTGGATCCATTTCCAACGCATCGCCACCTCGTCTCTTGCCGGTCTTCGTTTATTCCAGCTCCTTTTGAGTTACAAATATGAGCAACCGAACCAGTATCAAATACCTAGGCACTACTACGCCTACTAGTAAGATACACATCAATAACATGTATATCGAATATACCTTTCTTCTTGATGTTGCCGTTCTTCAGATCCGCCAGGTACTTGGGGCAGTTAAGCTTCCAGTGACCAGCACCCTTGCAAGAGAAGCATTCGGTTTGCTTAGGACCAGCCTTAGGCTTCTTAGCAGTGCGGCTTTCTTCTTGCCGTCCTTCTTGAAGTTGCCCATTTTCTTAGGCT
Source organism: Avena insularis (assembly GCA_023614405.1). Classification (NCBI taxonomy): domain Eukaryota; kingdom Viridiplantae; phylum Streptophyta; class Magnoliopsida; order Poales; family Poaceae; genus Avena; species Avena insularis. The sequence goes on along the minus strand of CM042691.1, from coordinate 461,732,365 downwards.
TGCCCTGTTTCTTGAAATTGGTGGTCTTATTGACCATCAACACTTGGTGCTCCTTCTTGATCTCCACTTCAGCAGTTTTCAGCATGGACGATAGTTCAGGCAACGTCTTGTTCATGCAGTGCATATTGTAGTTCATCACAAAGTTCTTATAACTCGGTGGCAGTGTTTGGAGGACACGGTGAATCCCTAACTCATTAGGAATCGTTATCCCCAACTCTTGGAGCTTGTTTGCATGCCCAGACATGGTGAGCACGTGCTCGCTAACGGAGCTTCCCTCTTCCATCTTGCAGGTAAAGAACTTTTCGGAGGCCTCATAGCTCTCCACGGCCGCGTGAGTCTCAAAAATGAGCTTGAGCTCCTTAATGATCTCGAACGGGTCGTGGTGCTCAAAACGCTTCTGGAGCTCCGTTTCTAAACCGTACAGGATGGCACACTGAACTGTGGAGTAATGATTTTTCCGAGTGGCGTAAACATTATTTACGTCATCGGTGGCATCATCTGCAGGTGGGTCACCTAGCGGTGCTTCGAGCACATAGGTCATCTGACCAGCCCTGAGGACAATCTTCAGACCACGGAGCCATTCCGTGAAGTTGCTTCCATTGTTCTTAAGCTTTTCTTTCTCTAGGAATGCATTAAAATTGATGGAGAGATTCGCCATAATCTACAACAAATTTGCAAGTAGTTTAGACTAAGTTTATGATAAATTGAGTTCAATTTTAATTCTTAAATTAACTAGGTGAACTCCCACTCAAAACAACATCCCTCACATTGTCTTAGTGATTACACAAACCAAGTCCACTACACCAAGTCCGATCTTCACGAGAGAGGATGTAGTTTCATCAGCGAACAATCTTCATGTTCATCATATCACTTATATGACTCGTGCTCTACCTTTCGGTATTCCGTGTTCCAAGACCATGTCTGTACATGCTAGGCTCGTCAAGATTAACCTTAGTTTCCGCATATGCAAATCTGGCTTGCACCCGTTGTATGCACACATAGAATCTATCACATCCGATCATCACGAGATGCTTCGAGACGACAAGTCTTAGCAATGGTGGCAACTAAGGACGAACACTTTATTTCTTGAAATTTAGTGAGAGGGATCATCTTATAATGCTACCATCGCGATCTAAGCAATACAAGATGCATAAAGGATTAACATCACAGGCAATTCATAATTAGTATGATATGATATGGCCTTTTCTTCTTATGCCTTTGATCTCCATCTCCAAAGCACGGACATGATCTCCATCATCACCCAAAGATCGTCAAGGTCGATGCCGCTTCATGGTTGTCCATCATCACTAGCAACTATTACAACTACTTGGAATAAAGCTATTACAAGATGAATAGACACGCAGGTCTTAACAGAATTAAAGATAACCATTAGGTTCCTGCCGGTTACCATATTACAACAAGGATCATTGCATACATCAAATATAATCACAATCACATGATGGCCATATCACATCACAAAACCCCTGCAAAAACAAGTTAGACGCCTCTAATTTTCTTTGCATGTTTCACGTGGTTTGGGGCTTTCGAATAAGAACAGATCTTACCTACGAAACTGAACCACAACGTTGATACAAGTTCTATCGAGTGCAAAGTGTAGATTGGATCTATACTATGATGGGAGAGACAGACACCCGCAAAGCCACTTGTGCAAAGCAAGTTACACGTCAAGCGTGGAGCAAGTCTCATGTGCGATGACATGTAAGGTTAGCCCGAGCCGCTTCATCCCACCATACCGCAAGATGCAAAGTACACAAAGCAAAAGACGACACGAGCACCAACACCCACAAAACCATTGTGTTCTACTCGTGCAACAGATCTACGCATAGATACGGCTCTGATACCACTGATGGGTTCGTAGCATGGAAAACAAAAAAATTCTACCGCAAGAACAAACAAAACCCAGATCTAATCTAGATAAAAGCCAAGATCTAATCTATTAGACATGTGCAACGAGAAAGATCTGTACTAACCCTCGTAGATCCGAAAGTGTTACGAGATTAGATCTCGGGGTTGATGTAGTCGATCACTTGTCGATCTCAAGATCGTGTGGACGATCCTTCCGCCATCGCCCGCAGCGCCTCAGTCGGTCACGTCACGGAATCTAAGCAGACCTTCCTCTCCTCGTTCCAGCGAGCAGCGGAGGTAGTAGATCTTCTCCACGGAATCCCAGCAGCACGACGGTGTGGTGGTGGTGGTGAGTAGAGATTTCTGCAGGGCTTCGCCTAAGCCGGAGTAGAGCGAAGGAGGAGGAGAGAGGCGGCGGCTAGGGTTTGTTATGGGAGAGGTCTTGGGGTTTGCGCCCCCTCCCCTCTATTTAAAGGAGGGAGGCGCCATGGCAGGGGGAGTCCTAGTAGGACTCCCCTCCCTCCTTGGCCGGCGGATTGGGAGGGGGGGAGGAATCCTCCTCCCCCACGAATCCGTGTCTTGCCCCACAAAGACTCCTTGATCCTTTCTTGGTTTTCAAGCAAACTCCAAGAAATGTTCTAGAACCTTCCAGAACATTCCGAAACCTTCTAGAATCTCCATACAAACACTCCGGAACATTTTCTAACATAGAAAATGATCCCCAATATATGAATCTTATTCTCCGGACAATTCCGGATCTCCTCGTGATGTCCCGGATCCAATCCGAGACTCCGAACAACATTCGGTCTCCAACGCATATTCCATATCTACTTAAAACAACTTCGAACCTTAAGTGTGTCACCCTACGGTTCGTGAATATGCAGACATGATGAAGACACCTCTCTGATCAATAACCATTAGCGGGATCTGCAGATCCATAATGGCTCCCACATATTCAACAATGACTTCGTGATCGATAGAACCATTAACATACGAAACCAATTCCCTTTGTCACGCAATATTCTACTTATCCGAGGTTTGATCGTCGGTATCTCCATACCTAGTTCTTCCTCGTTACTGATAAGTACTCTTTACTCGTTCCATGTTATGTCATCCCTTGTGGCCTAGTCACATGCTTGCAAGCTATCTAGATGACATTCCACCGAGAGAGCCCAGAGCATATCTATCCGTCATATGGATGGACAAATCCCAATCTTGGTCCATGCGCTTCAACACATACTTTCAGAATACCCAATGACACCTTTATAACCACCCAGTTACGAAGCGGTGTTTGATGTCATCAAAGTACCCATCCGGTGATGGTGATTAACATAACCTTATGGTCGAAGGATTAGTTTACTATGCATTTGAAAGCTTACAGCAATAAGAACTTAATGACTTGATCTTATGCTACGCTTACTATGGGGTGTGTCCATCACATCATTCTCCTAATGATATAACCTTGTTATTAATGACATCCAATGTCCATGATCAGGAAACCATGATCATCATTTAATCAACAAGCTAGTTCCACAAGAGGCTTACTAGGGACTCTTTTATGTTTACAAAACACACATGTATCAGTGTTTCCTTATAATACAATTATAGGATGGGATGTAAACATTCATCATAAACACAAAGATATAATAATAACCACTTTTATTATTGCCTCTTGGGCATATCTCCAACAGGTTTCCCCGAAACGGGTAGTTTCCCCCTAATAGTCAGATTGCAGACACTTCATTTTTAGAGGACAGCGCATGTGTGCGAAGGGGCCACACTTTGTAACCAGGTTTAGGAGGTTTGCGCATTCCACCACACTTTATTACACATGCTAGGGTCACATGCATGGTTTGGAGGTGTTCCGATGCCCCGAAGCGCTTCTTCCTACGGAACCCTGATCCGCGGGCCTCGAATCGTCTACCCCCTAGACTTTCTTCTGACAGGCGTAGCCCGGTGTAGCCCTCTCTTGTTTTGCTCTTGGTTAGTTCATGTGATGGTGTAAAACCATGTTTGGGAACATGTTGTGACAAGATCTACCCCGGTTTCACCGAAACAGGGAGTTTCCCCCTAATAGTCAGATTACAGACACTTCGTTTTTAGGGGACAGCGCATGTCTGCGAAGGAGGTCACACTTCGTAAATAGGTTTAGGAGTTTTTAGCACGCCTCCACACTTCATTACACATGCTAGGGTCAAAAGCATGGTTTGGAGGTGTTCCGATGCCCCGAAACGCTTCTTCCTGCGGAACACTGATCCGCGGGTCTCGGACCGTCTACCCCCCTAGACTTTCTTCTGACAGGGGTAGCCCGGTGTATCCCTCTATTTTTTTGCTCTTGGTTAGGTCATGTGATGATGTAAAACCATGTTTTGGAACATTTTGTGACAAGATCTACCACGGTTTCCCTGAAACAGGGAGTTTCCCCCTAATAGTCAGATTGCAGACACTTCGTTTTTAGTGGACAGCGCATGTCTGCGAAGGGGGTCACACTTGGTAACCAGGTGTGGGAGTCTTGAGCATTCCACCACACTTCATTACACATGCTAGGGTCACATGAATTGTTTGGAGGTGTTCCGATGCCCCAAAGCGCTTATTCCTGTGGCACCCTGATCCGCGGGTCTCTGATCGTCTACCCCCTAGACTTTCTTCTGACAGGGGTAGCCCGGTATATACCTCTCTTGTTTTGCTCTTGGTTAGGTCATTTGATGATGTAAATCCATGTTTGGGAACATTTTGTGACAAGATCTACCCTGGTTTCACCGAAACGGGGAGTTTCCACCTAATAGTCAGATTGCAAACACATCGTACTTAGGGGACAGCGCATGTCTGCGAAGGGGGTCACACTTGGTAACTAGGTTTAGGAGTTTTGAGCATCCCACCACACTTCATTACACATGTTAAGGTCACATGCATGGTTTGTAGGTCTTCCGATGCCCCGAAGCGCTTCTTCCTGCGGAACCCTGATCTACGGGTCTCGGATCGTGTACCCCCCTAGACTTTCTTCTGACAGGGTAGCTCGGTATAGCCCTCTCTCGTTTTGCTCATGGTTAGGTCATGTGATGAAGTAAAACCATGTTTTGGAACATGTTGTGACAAGATCTACCCTGATTTCACCGAAACGGGGAGTGTCCCCATAATAGTCAGATTGCAGACACTTCGTATTTAGGGGACAGCGCATGTCTGCGAAGGGGGTCATACTTGGTAACCGGGTTTAGGAGTTTTGAGCATTCCATGACACTTCATTACACATGCTAGGGTCACATGCATGGTTTGGATGTGTTCCGATGCCCCGAAGCGCTTCTTCCTTCAAAACCCTGATCCGCGGGCCTCAGATCGTCTACCCCCCAGACTTTCTTCTGACAGGGGTAGCCCGGTGTAGCCCTCTCTTTTTTTGCTCTTTGTTAGGTCATTTAATGATGTAAAACCATGTTGGGGAACATTTTGTGACAAGATCTACCCCGGTTTCACCGAAACGGGGAGTTTCCCCCTAATAGTCTGATTGCACACACTTCGTTTGTAGGGGACAGCGCATGTCCGCGAAGGGGGTCACACTTGGGAACCAGGTTTAGGAGTTTTGAGAATGCCACCACACTTCATTACACATGATAGGGTCACATGCATAGTTTGGAGGTGTTCCAATGCCCCGAAGAGCATCTTCCCGCGGAACCCTGATCCATGACCTCAAACGCCTACCCCTAGACTTTCTTCGGCGAGGTAGCCCGGTGTAGCCCACTCTTGTTTTTCTATTGGTTAGGTCATGTGATGATGTAAAACCATGTTTTGGAACTTGTTGTGACAAGATCTACCCCGGTTTCACCGAAACGGGGAGTTTCCCCTAATAGTCTGATTGCAGACACTTTGTTTTTAGGGGACAGCGCATGTCTACGAAGAGGGTCACACTTTGTAACCAGTTTTAGGAGGTTTGAGCATGCCACCACACTTAATTCCACATTCTAGGGTCACATGCATGGTTTGTAGGTGTTCCGATGCCCCGAAGCGCTTCTTCTTGCGGAACCCTGATCCGCGGAGCTCGGATCGTCTACTCCCTAGACTTAATTCTGACAGGGGTAGCCCACTGTAGCCCTCTTTTGTTTTGCTCTTGGTTAGGTCATGTGATGATGTAAAACCATGTTTGGGAACATGTTGTGACAAGATCTACCCCGGTTTCACCGAAATGGGGAGTTTCCCCCTAATAGTCAGATTGCAGACACTTTGTTTTTAGGGGACAACGCATGTCTGTGAACGAGGTCACACTTGGTAACCAGGTTTAGGAGGTTTGAGCATTCCGCCACACTTCATTACACATGCTAGGGTCAAATGCATGGTTTGGAGGTGTTCCGATGCCCCGAAGCGCTTCTTCCTGCGGAACCCTGATCCGCGGGTCTCGGATCGTCTACCCCCTAGACTTTCTTCTGATAGGGGTAGCCCGGTGTATCCCTCTTTTTTTGCTATTTGTTAGGTCATGTTATTATGTAAAACCATGTTTTGGAACATGTTGTGACAAGATCTACCACGGTTTCCCCGAAACAGGGAGTTTCCCCCTAATAGCCAGATTGCAGACACTTCGTTTTTAGGGGACAGCGCATGTCTGCGAAGGGGGTCACACTTGGTAACCAGGTTTAGGAGTTTTGAGCATGCCACCACACTTCATTACACATTATAGGGTCACATGCATGGTTTTGAGGTGTTCCAATGCCCCGAAGCGCTTATTCCTGCGGAACCCTGATCCGCGGGTCTCGGATCATCTACCCCCTAGACTTTCTTCTGACAGGGGTAGCCCGGTGTATCCATCTCTTCTTTTGCTCTTGGTTAAGTCATGTGATGATGTGAAGCCATGTTTGGGAACATGTTGTGACAAGATCTACCCCGGTTTCACCGAAACGGGGAGTTTCCCCCTAATAGTCAGATTGCAAACACTTCGTATTTAGGGGACAGCGCATGTCTGCGAAGGGGGTGACACTTGGTAACCAGGTTTAGGTGTTTTTAGCATGACACCAAACTTCATTACACATTATAGGGTCACATGCATGGTTTGGAGGTGTTCCGATGCCCCGAAGCACTTCTTTCTGCGAAACCCTGATCTGTGGGCCTCGGATCGTCTACTCCCCTAGACTTTCTTCTGACAGGGGGAGCCCGGTGTACCCCTCTCTTGTTTTGCCCTTCATTAGGTCATGTGATGATGTAAAACCATGTTTGGGAACATGTTGTGACAAGATCTACCCCGGTTTCACCGAAACAGGGAGTTTCCCCCTAATAGTCAGATTGCACACACTTCATTACACATTCTAGGGTCAAATGCATGGTTTGGAGGTGTTCCGATGCCCCAAAGCGCTTCTTCCTGCGGAACCCTGATCCGCGGGCCTCGGATCGTTTACCCCCCTAGACTTTCTTCTGACAGGGGTAGCCCGGTGTAGACCTCTCTTTTTTTGCTCTTGGTTAGGTCATGTGATGATGTAAAACCATGTTTGGGAACATGTTGTGACAAGATCTACCCCGGTTTCACCGAAACAGGGAGTTTCCCCCTAATAGTCTGATTGCACACACCTCGTTTGTAGGGGACAGCGCATCTCTGCGAAGGGGGTCACACTTGGGAACCAGGTTTAGGAGGTTTGAGCATTCCACCACACTTCATTACACATGATAGGGTCACATTCATGGTTTGGAGGTGTTCCAGTGCCCGAAGCGCTTCTTCCTGCGGAACCCTGATCCGCGGACCTCGAATCGTCTACCCCCTAGACTTCTTCTGACAGGGGTAGCCCGGTGTAGCCCACTCTAGTTTTGCTATTGGTTAGGTCATGTTATGATGTAAAACCAAGTTTGGGAACATGTTGTGACAAGATTTTCCCCGGTTTCACCGAAGCAGGGAGTTTCCCCCTAATAGTCTGATTGCACACACTTTGTTTGTAGGGGACACCGCATGTCTGCGAAGGGGGTCATACTTGGTAACCAGGTTTAGGAGGTTTGAGCATGCCACCACACTTCATTAGACATGCTAGGGTCACATGCATGGTTTGCAGGTGTTCTGATGCCCCGAAGTGCTTCTTCCTGCGGAACCCTGATCCGCGGCTGTTAGATCGTCTTCCCCCGTAGACTTTCTTCTGACAGGGGTAGCCCGATGTAGCCCTCTCTTGTTTTGCTCTTGGTTAGGTAATGTGATGATGTAAAACCATGTTTGGGAACATGTTGTGACAAGATCTACCCCGGTTTCACCGAAACGGGGAGTTTCCCCCTAATAGTCAGATTGCAAACACTTCGTATTTAGGGGACAACGCATGTCTACGAAGGGGGTCACACTTGGCAACCAGGTTTAGGAGTTTTGAGTATGCCACCACACTTCATTACACATTCTAGGGTCACATGGAATGTTTGGAGGTGTTCCGATGCCCCGAAGCGCTTCTTCTTGTGGAACCCTGATCCGCAGGTCTCGGATCGTCTACCCCCCTAGACTTTCTTCTGACAGGGGTAGCCCGGTGTATCCCTCTCTTTTTTTGCTCTTGGTTAGGTCATGTGATGATGTAAAACCATGTTTTGGAACATGTTGTCACAAGATCTACCACGGTTTCCCCGAAACAGGGAGTTTCCCCCTAATAGTCAGATTGCAGACACTTTGTTTTTAGGGGACATCGCATGTGTGCGAAGGGGGTCACACTTGCTAGCCAGGTTTAGGAGTTTTGAGCATGCCACCACACTTCATTACACATGCTAGGGTCACATGCATGGTTTGGAGGTGTTCTGATGCCCCGAAGCGCTTCTTCCTGCGGAACCCTGATCCGCGGGTCTCGGACCGTCTACCCCCTAGACTTTCTTCTAACAGGGGTAGCCCGGTGTATCCCTCTCTTTTTTTGCTCTTGGTTAGGTCATGTTATTATGTAAAACCATGTTTTGGAACATGTTGTGACAAGATCTACCACGGTTTCCCCGAAACAGGGAGTTTCCCCCTAATAGTCAGATTGCAGACACTTCGTTTTTAGGGGACATCGCATGTGTGCGAAGGGGGTCACACTTGGTAACCAGGTTTAGGAGGTTTGAGCATGCCACCACACTTCATTACACATTCTAGGGTCACATGCATGGTTTGGAGGTGTTCCGATGCCCCGAAGCGCTTCTTCCTACGGAACCCTGATCCGCGGGCCTCGGGTCGTCTACCCCGCTAGACTTTCTTCTGATAGGGGTAGCCCGGTGAAGCCCCCTCTTGTTTTGCTGTTGGCTAGGTCATGTGATGATGTAAAACCATGTTTGATAACATGTTGTGACAAGATCTACCCTGGTTTCACCGAAACGGGGAGTTTCCCCCTAATAGTCAGATTGCACACACTTTGTTTTTAGGGGATAGCGCATGTCTGCGAAGGGGGTCATACTTGGTAACCAGGTTTAGGAGTTTTGAGAATTCCACCACACTTCATTACACATGCTAGGGTCACATGCATGGTTTGTAGGTGTTCTGATGCCCCGAAGCGCTTCTTCTCATGGAACCTGATCCATGGCGCGCCGATCGCTCACCCCTAGACTTTCTTCTGACAGGGGTAGCCCGGTGTAGCCCTCTCTTGTTTTTCTCTTGGTTAGGTAATGTGATGATGTAAAACCATGTTTGGGAACATGTTGTGACAAGATCTACCCCGGTTTCACCGAAACGGGGAGTTTCCCCCTAATAGTCAGATTGTAGACACTTTGTTTTTAGGGGACAACGCATGTCTGCGAAGGGGGTTACACTTGGTAACCAGGTTTAGGAGGTTTGATCATGCCACCACACTTCATTACACATTCTAGGGTCACATGCTTGGTTTGGAGGTGTTTTGATGCCCCGAAGCGCTTCTTCTCATGAACCTGATCCGCTGGTCTCTTGATCGCTACCCCCAAGAGATTCTTCTGACATGACTAGCCCGGTGTATCCCTCTTTTTTTTGTTCTTGGTTAGGTCATGTGATGATGTAAAACCATGTTTTGGAACATGTTGTCACAAGATCTACCACGGTTTCCCCGAAACAGGGAGTTTCCCCCTAATAGTCAGATTGCAGACACTTTGTTTTTAGGGGACATCGCATGTGTGCGAAGGGGGTCACACTTGCTAGCCAGGTTTAGGAGTTTTGAGCATGCCACCACACTTCATTACACATGCTAGGGTCACATGCATGGTTTGGAGGTGTTCTGATGCCCCGAAGCGCTTCTTCCTGCGGAACCCTGATCCGCGGGTCTCGGACCATCTACCCCCTAGACTTTCTTCTAACAGGGGTAGCCCGGTGTATCCCTCTCTTTTTTTGCTCTTTGTTAGGTCATGTTATTATGTAAAACCATGTTTGGGAACATGTTGTGACAAGATCTACCCCGGTTTCCCGGAAACAGGGAGTTTCCCCCTAATAGTCAGATTGCAGACACTTCGTTTTTAGGGGACATCGCATGTCTGCGAAGGGGGTCACACTTGGTAACCAGGTTTAGGAGGTTTGAGCATGCCACCACACTTCATTACACATTCTAGGGTCACATGCATGGTTTGGAGGTGTTCCGATGCCCCGAAGCGCTTCTTCCTACGGAACCCTGATCCGCGGGCCTCGGGTCGTCTACCCCGCTAGACTTTCTTCTGACAGGGGTAGCCCGGTGAAGCCCCCTCTTGTTTTGCTGTTGGCTAGGTCATGTGATGATGTAAAACCATGTTTGATAACATGTTGTGACAAGATCTACCCCGGTTTCACGAGCACGGGAGTTTCCCCCTAATAGTCAGATTGCACACACTTTGTTTTTAGGGGATAGCGCATGTCTGCGAAGGGGGTCATACTTGGTAACCAGGTTTAGGAGTTTTGAGAATTCCACCAAACTTCATTACACATGCTAGGGTCACATGCATGGTTTGTAGGTGTTCCGATACCCCGAAGTGCTTCTTCCTGCGGAACCCTGATCCGCGGGCGTCAGATCGTCTACCCCCCTAAACTTTCTTCTGACAGGGGTAGCCCGGTGTAGCCCTCTCTTATTTTTCTCTTGGTTAGGTCATGTGATGATGTAAAACCATGTTTGGGAACATGTTGTGACAAGATCTACCCCGGTTTCACCGAAACGGGGAGTTTCCCCCTAATAGTCAGATTGTAGACACTTTGTTTTTAGGGGACAACGCATGTTCATGTGAAGGGGTTACACTTGGTAACCAGGTTTAGGAGGTTTGATCATGCCACCACACTTCATTACACATTCTAGGGTCACATGCTTGGTTTGGAGGTGTTTTGATGCCCCGAAGCGCTTCTTCCTGCGGAACCCTGATCCGCGGGTCTCGGATCGTCTACCCCCCAAGAGATTCTTCTGACATGACTAGCCCGGTGTATCCCTCTCTTTCTTTGCTCTTGGTTAGGTCATGTGTTGATGTAAAACCATGTTTTGGAACATGTTGTGACAAGATGTACCCCGGTTTCCCCGAAACGGGGAGTTTGCCCCTAATAGTCAGATTGCAGACACTTCATTTTTAGGGGACAGCGCATGTGTGCGAAGGGGACACACTTGGTAACCAGGTTTACGAGGTATGAGCATGCCACCACACTTCATTACACATGATAGGGTCACATGCATGGTTTGGAGGTGTTCTGATGCCCCGAAGCGCTTGTTCTATGGAACCCTGATCCGCGGGCCTCAAATCGTCTACCCCCTAGACTTTCTTCTGACAGGCGTAGCCCGGTGTAGCCCTCTCTTGTTTTGATCTTGTTTAGTTCATGTGATGATGTAAAACCATCTTTGGGAACATGTTGTGACAAGATCTACCCAGGTTTCACCGAAACGGGGAGTTTCCCCCTAATAGTCTAATTGAAGACACTTCGTTTTTAGGGGACAGCGCATGTCTACAAAGAGGGTCACCCTTGGTAACTAGGTTTAGGAGGTTTGAGCATGCAACCACACCTAATTACACATGCTAGGGTCACATGCATGGTTTGTAGGTGTTCCGATGCCCCGAAGCGCTTCGTCCTGCGGAACCCTGATCCTCGGTCCTCGGATCGTCTACTCCCTAGACTTAATTCTGACAGGGGTAGCCCGGTGTAGCCCTCTATTTTTTTCTCTTGGTTAGGTCATGTGATGATGTAAAACCATGTTTCGGAACATGTTGTGACAAGATCTACCCCAGTTTCACCGAAATGGGGAGTTTCCCCATAATAGTCAGATTGCAGACACTTCGTTTTTAGGGGACAACGCATGTCTGCGAAGGGGGTCACACTTGGTAACCAGGTTTAGGAGTTTTTAGCATGCCACCACACTTCATTACACATGCTAGGGTCAAATTCATGGTTTGGAGGTGTTCCGATGCCCCGGAGTGCTTCTTCCTGCGGAACCCTGATCCACGGGTCTCGGACCATCTATCCCCTAGACTTTCTTCTGATAGGGGTAGCCCGGTGTATCCCTCTATTTTTTTTCTCTTGGTTAGGTCATGTGATGATGTAAAACCATGTTTTGCAACATGATGTGACAAGATCTACCACGGTTTCCCCGAAACAGGGAGTTTCCCCCTAATAGTCAGATTGCAGACACTTCGTTTTTAGGGGACATCGCATGTCTGCGAAGGGGGTCACACTTGGTAACCAGGTTTAGGAGTTTTGAGCATGCCACCACACTTCATTACACATGCTAGTCTCACATGAATGGTTTGTAGGTCTTCCGATGCCCCGAAACGCTTCTTCCTGCAGAACCCTGATCCACGGGTCTCGGATCGTCTACTCCCCTAGACTTTCTTCTGACAGGGGTAGCCCGGTGTAGCCCTCTCTTGTTTTGCTCTTGGTTAGGTCATGTGATGATGTAAAACCATGTTTGGGAACATGTTGTGACAAGATCTACCCCGGTTTCACCGAAACGGGGAGTTTCCCCCTAATAGTCAGATTGTAGACACTTCGTTTTTAGGGGACAACGCATGTCTGCGAAGGGGGTCACACTTGGTAACCAGGTTTAGGAGGTTTGAGCATGCCACCACACTTCATTACACATTCTAGGGTCACATGCATGGTTTGGAGGTGTTCCGATGCCCCGAAGTGCTTCTTCCTACGGAACCCTGATCCGCGGGTCTCGCATCGTCTACCCCCCAAGAGTTTCTTCTGACATAGGTAGCCCGGTGTATCCCTCTCTTTCTTTGCTCTTGGTTAGGTCATGTGTTGATGTAAAACCATGTTTTGGAACATGTTGTGACAAGATCTACCCCGGTTTCCCCGAAACGGGGAGTTTTCCCCTAATAGCCAGATTGCAGACACTCATTTTTAGGGGACAGCACATGTGTGCGTAGGGGCCACACTTGGTAACCAGGTTTAGTAGGTTTGAGCATGCCACCACACTTCATTATACATGTTAGGGTCACATGCATGGTTTGGAGGTGTTCCGATGCCCCGAAGCGCTTCTTCCTACGGAACCCTGATCCGCGGGCCTCGAATCGTCTACCCACTAGACTTTCTTCTGACAGGCGTAGCCTGGTGTAGCCCTATCTTGTTTTGCTCTTGGTTAGTTCATGTGATGATGTAAAACAATGTTTGGGAACATGTTGTGACAAGATCTACCCCGGTTTCACCTAAACGGGGAGTTTACCCCTAATAGTCTAATTGCAGACACTTTGTTTTTAGGGGACAACGCATATCTACGAAGAGGGTCACACTTGGTAACCAGGTTTAGTAGGTTTGAGAATGCCACCACACTTAATTACACATTCTAGGGTCACATGCATGGTTTGTAGGTGTTCCGATGCCCCGAAGCGCTTCGTCCTGCGGAACCCTGATCCGCGGGCCTCGGATCGTCTACTCCCTAGACTTAATTCTGACAGGGGTATCCTGGTGTAGCCCTCTCTTGTTTTTCAATTGTTTAGGTCATGTGATGATGTAAAACCATGTTTGGGAACATATTGTGACAAGATCTACCCCGGTTTCACCGAAACGGGGAGTTTCCCCCTAATAGTCAGATTGCAAACACTTCGTTTTTAGGGGACAGCGCATGTCTGCGAAGGGGGTCACACTTGGTAACCAGGTTTTGGAGTTTTGAGAATGCCAACACACTTCATTACACATGCTAGGCTCACATGCATGGTTTGTAGGTCTTCCGATGCCCCGAAGCACTTCTTCCTGCAAAAAACCCTGATCCGTGGGTCTCAGATCGTCTACCTCCCTAGACTTTGTTCTGACATGGGTAGCCCGGTGTAGCCCTCTCTTGTTTTGCTCTTGGTTAGGTCAAGTGATGATGTAAAACCATGTTTGGGAACATGTTGTGACAAGATTTACCCCGGTTTCACCGAAACGGGGAGTTTCCCCCTAATAGTCTGATTGCACACACTTTGTTTGTAGGGGACAGCGCATGTCTGCGAAGGGGGTCATACTTGGTAACCAGGTTTAGGAGGTTTGAGCATTCCAACACACTTCATTACACATGCTAGGGTCACATGCATGGTTTGGAGGTATTCCGATGCCCCGAAGTGCTTCTTCCTGCGGAACCCTGATTCGTGGGTGTCAGATCGTCTTCCCCCTTGAATTTCTTCTGACAGGGGTAGCCCGATGTATCCTTCTCTTGTTTTGCTCTTGGTTAGGTCATGTGATGATGTAAAACCATGTTTGGGAACATGTTGTGACAAGATCTACCCCGGTTTCACCGAAACAGGGAGTTTCCCCCTAATAGTCAGATTGCAAACACTTCGTATTTAGGGGACAACGCATGTCTGCGAAGGGGGTCACACTTGGTAACCAGGTTTAGGAGTTTTGAGCATGCCACCACACTTCATTACACATTATAGGGTCACATGCATGGTTTGGAGTTGTTCCGATGCCACGAAGCGCTTCTTCCTGTGGAACCCTGATCCGCGGGCCTCGGATCGTCTACCCCCCTAGACTTTCTTCTGACAGGGGTAGCCCGGTGTAGCCCTCTCTTGTTTTGATCTTGGTTAGGTCATGTGATGATGTAAAACCATGTTTGGGAACATGTTGTGACAAGATCTACCCCGGTTTCACCGAAACGGGGAGTCTCCCCCTAATAGTCAAATTGCAGACACTTCGTTTTTAGGGGACAGCGCATGTCTGCGAAGGGGGTCACACTTGGTAACCAGGTTTAGGAGTTTTGAGCATCCCACCAAACTTCATCACACATGCTAGGCTCACATGCATGGTTTGTAGGTCTTCCGATGCCCCGAAGCGCTTCTTCCTGCGGAACCCTGATTCGAGGGTCTCGGATCGTCTACCCCCCTAGACTTTGTTCTGACAGGGGTAGCCCGGTGTAGCCCTCTCTTGTTTTGGTCTTGGTTAGGTCATGTGATGATGTAAAACCATGTTTGGGAACATGTTGTGACAAGATCTACCCCGGTTTCACCGAAACGGGGAGTTTCCCCCTAATAGTCAGATTGCACACACTTCGTTTTTAGGGGACAGCGCATGTCTGCGAAGGGGGTCACACTTGGTAACCAGGTTTAGGAGTTTTGAGCATTCCACCACACTTCATTACACATTATAGGGTCACATGCATGGTTTGTAGGTGTTCCGATACCCCGAAGTGCTTCTTCCTGCGGAACCCTGATCCACGGACGTCAGATCGTCTACCCCCCTAGACTTTCTTCTGACAGGGGTAGCCGGGTGTAGCCCTCTCTTGTTTTGCTCTTGGTTATGTCATGTGATGATGTAAAACCTTGTTTGGGAACATGTTGTGACAAGATCTACCCCGGTTTCACCGAAACAGGGAGTTTCCCCCTAATAGTCTGATTGCACACACTTTGTTTGTAGGGGACAACGCATGTCTGCGAAGGGGGTCACACTTGGGAACCAGGTTTAGGAGGTTTGAGCATGCCACCACACTTCATTACATATTATAGGGTCACATGCATGGTTTGGAGGTGTTCCAATGCCCCGAAGCGCTTCTTCCTGCGGAACCCTGATCCATGGACCTCGAATCGTCTACCCCCTAGACTTTCTTCTGACAGGGGTAGCCCGGTGTAGCCCTCTCTTGTTTTGCTACTGGTTAGGTCATGTGATGATGTCCAACCATGTTTGGGAATTTGTTGTGACAATATCTACCCCGGTTTCACCGAAACGGGGAGTTTCCCCCTAATAGTCAGATTGCAGACACTTCGTTTTTATGGGACAACGCATGTCTACGAAGGGGGTCACACTTGGTAACCATGCTTTGGATTTTTGAGATTGCCACCATACTTCATTACACATGCTAGGGTCACATGCATGGTTTGGAGGTGTTTTGATGCCCCGAAGTGCTTCTTCCTACGAAACCCTGATCCACGGGTCTCGGATCGTCTACCCCCCTAGACTTTCTTCTGATAGGGGTAGCCCGGTGTAGCCCTCTCTTGTTTTGCTCTTGGTTAGGTCATGTGATGATGTAAAACCATGTTTGGGAACATGTTGTGACAAGATCTATCCCGGTTTCACCGAAACGGGGAGTTTCCCCCTAATAGTCAGATTGCAGACACTTCATTTTTAGGGGACAGCAGGGTTCACACTTGGTAACCAGGTTTAGGAGGTTTGAGCATGCCACCACACTTCATTACACATGCTAGGGTCACATGCATGGTTTGTAGGTATTCCGATGCCCCGAAGCGCTTCTTCCTGCGGAACCCTGATCCACGGGCCTCAGATCGTCTACCCCCCTAGACTTTCTTCTGACAGGGGTAGCTCGGTGTAGCCCTTTCTTGTTTTGCTCTTGGTTAGTTCATGTGATGATGTAAAACCATGTTTAGGAACATGTTGTGACAAGATCTACCCCGGTTTCACCGAAACGGGGAGTTTCCCCCCTAATAGTCAGATTGCAGACACTTTGTTTTTAGGGGACAACGCATGTCTGCGAAGGGGGTCACACTTGGGAACCAGGTTTAGGAGGTTTGAGAATGCCACCACACTTCATTACACATGATAGGGTCACATGCATGGTTTGGAGGTGTTCCGATGCCCCGAAGCGCTTCTTCCTGCGGAACCCTGATCCGCGGGTCTCGGATCGTCTACCCCCCTAGACTTTCTTCTGACATTGGTAGCCCGGTGTAGCCCTCTCTTGTTTTGCTCTTGTTTAGGTCATGTGATGATGTAAAACCATGTTTGGGAACATTTTGTGACAAGATCTACCCCGGTTGTACCGAAATGGGGATTTTCCCCCTAATAGTCAGATTGCACACACTTCGTTTTTAGGGGACAGTGCATGTCTGCGAAGGGGGTCACACTTGGGAACCAGGTTTAGGAGGTTTGAGCATGCCACCACACTTCATTACACATGCTAGGGTCACATGCATGGTTTGGAGGTGTTCCGATGCCCCGAAGCGCTTCTTCCTGCGGAACCCTGATCCGCGGGTCTCGGATCGTCTACCCCCATACACTTTCTTCTGAAAGGGGTAGCCCAGTGTAGCCCTCTCTTGTTTTGTTCTTGGTTAGGTCATGTGATGATGTAAAACCATGTTTGAGAACATGTTGTGACAAGATCTACCTAGTTTCACCAAAACAGGGAGTTTCCCCCTAACATGGGTATACCCTACAGGTACTCGAGCTTGGTATATACAGCCTGAATATGTAGAGGCCCACGGTGTCGCCAAAGCCCAAATGAGGAACTCGAGTAACCTACGGACTCTCGATTGCTTGAAGAACAAGAAGAAGCTAAATATAGAAGGTTCAAAGGGGAAAACCCTAACTTGTAACCGACTCGACCTGCTACCCGAGACCTAGCCTATCTATATAAAGGCTAGGAGGGGACGGCGAGGAGGATACATGCAACCCTAGTTTCCACAACCCTCGCCAGATTGCATCTGCGCACCATTGTAATCCTCGATTCCTTTGATAATTCCACGAGCAGACAAGCAGGAGTAGGGACCTCTACGAGGCCTGAACCTGGGTAAATCTTCGAGTACCCTGTGTGCTTGTTTGCTAGCCGACAGATGTCTCCAGCGCTCCCTCCTTCTCCAATACCCAAGTCCATAACAATGGGCATTGATGAGTTAAACCCTCGTCAATTGGCGCCATCTGTGGGAATTGGGAGTGCAGATGTTGCAGCTTCTTCGGCCCCATAAACTGCGATCTACAACTCCGCAATAGCGGAGATTCACTAGATCTTCAGCGCGTTCGACTTCACCGTCCACACATCGGCCACTCGCCCGGCTTTCGAGTCCGTGGGCAACAGAATCAGTCTGGCGATCGGGAGTTTCCGCTTCCAAGTTGGTCAAGTGGGCACGCTTCGCATGCCTGACCAGCCGACGGTACCATCGATTGCTCTAGCATCGTGGTTCCCTCCACCGATCGGCACCCTCAGTGAGCTCAACGACCCAACAATAGTCGAGAATACGGTCAGCGATAGTAGTCGCGACTCCGATCTGAGTGATCTAGCAACTGAAGATGGAGCCTACGGCTCCGAATATGAGAGTTGCGGGAGCAGCAGCTTCCCCAACCACTTCATGTGCGCTGTCATCAACGCGGGCAACACCTCAGCCAATCGCGACAACACAGGCAACGGTGGCCATGAAACTGACCCACCAAACGGCAGACCAACCAACGGCGGCATTCCCAATGGAGGACCACCACCAAACGGCGGCCCCACAAACGGTGCCCCCGTCAACAATGGAGGAGCAGTTGAACCTCCAACCATGATAAACGAGCAAAATGGCGAACGCGCGTGATCAGGCTCAACGATCTCGAGTGGGCCCGTTACCGTGAAGCCCTACGAGGCCATCCTCTACCTTTCGGTTCCCAACAAGAACTGCTGAAGGGATACCACTGGCTCTTGAAGGAGGAATACAAGCGCCAGCTACAGACAATCGCGCAACTCGAGGCGCGAAAAAAGGTGGCTGATGAATCAAGCCTCCGACCAGCCGGGCTCTCCTCCCACGGAGGATCCTCCTCAAAGGGCAACGAGTACATCGCAAACAAGAGGAGATCCCGGATGGCTCATCTCACCGAGCAAGAACGCATAGAAGCTGCAAAAGGTCCTCGACTTCAGCTCTATGACAGTCGATACATGGGGCAATGTGGTCCCCAAAACGCCGCAGGTTGCGGTGACATCAGCCACCATGTACCTCCTCAACAACCAGCCGCCGGCTGGAGTTCCCTGAGCTGCCATGCACCGATCCATGATCGCGGGCTTGGGAATAATCGAGGCCGCCCTCGACAAGGAGCCAACACCGGTGCCGAAAAAAGGCAAAGCGCTACTCCTCGCCCTCATCCAGCGACGACAGTCATGACCTGTCCCGATGTCGCTGCTCACGGCGACATGACCACGACTATGACGCGCGCGATGACCTCACGCAGTGCAAGATCGACAAATTAAGGGCGCGATGTGCTCGATCGACTGACTCAGAAGACGAAGATGTGGAGCTCTGTGGCGCCAGATGCTTCAGCAGGGCCATCAGGCAAAAGCGAATGCCCAAAGGGTTTAAACTCCCATCGGAGAACCCGAAGTTTGATGGCCTACAGGACCCGAAGATCTGGTTGGAGGAACACATCTCATTCGTCAGGCTTCACGGCAGAAGTCGAAGCACGGCCATGCAATGCTTACAACTATAGCTACAGGGAGCCGCTCGAGACTGGCTCAACAACCTCCCACGCGGATCCATTCGCAGTTGGGAAGAGCTGGTATACAGCTTCGTGCGCAACTTCAAGGGCACGTACAAACGGCCTGCATCAATCGAAGAGCTGAGATGCTGCTAGCAAAGATCGGGCGAATCGCTACGCTCCTACATCCATAGGTGGGCCATCATCAAGAACTCCACAGAAAACATCTCGGAGGATCACGCAATTGACGCATTCAACGGCGGCGTACACCGCATAGAGCTCAGGGAGGAGCTAGGCCGCTCGAAGCCCAAAACCATCGACCACCTGATGGAGATCACGATCTCTGGGCAGATGGAGAGGATTCGGTGAAGAATCGTGTTCACTCTGACGACGAGGCAGAACTCGAACCGAGACGCGACCGCCGAAGCAAACGCCGTCTGCGCATCTACAATGACTGTGACAACGTCAACATGGTCGCAGCCGGCTACGCTGACAGACGCGACGACAACCGCAATAGCGGCTACCGCAGCAGTGGATACCGCGACTCCGGAAAGATCATGCAAGTGTGGCAGCGCCGCAATCGCGATGAGGCACCTACAACATCCATTGAAGACAAGATATCCGGGCCATGCACCGTGCACTTCTACATCGACAAGCATGATGGAAAGAAGAAGTCTAGCCACCTCCTCAAGGACTGCCGCGAGTTCCTCAAGCTACACGAGGGACTGGTTCGGATGAATCGCAACATAGTCTAAAGGGGCTATGGAGCCGCCCCAGGCGCCATGGCACATGGCGCTCCGCCACCGCCACCTGGACTACCCCCAAATGTAGCTGCGCCAGACCAGCACCAGGGAGGCGAACCATACCCACGGGCCATGGGTACCATGATGATCCAAAAGGGACTCCCCTCGAATAGGGTGCAGAAGGCCATCACTCACCAAGTCAACTTGGCCACAAACTCGCCACCATCTACCACTGAGTACCTCAGTGGAAGTGAGTCCTGTATCACCTTCGACAAGCGCGACCATCCGCCCCAAGTACCTCGTCCGGGCCATTGTCCCCTTGTACTCGAGGTGAAAATCGGAGGTTTCGACATGAGCCGCGTCTTCATGGACGGCGAAAGCGGCATCAACCTTATAATTGCGAGTACCTTGCGAGCAATGAGGATCCCTCTGACTTGCTTAGAGGCCTCAGACACAACATTCCACGGCATCGTCCCAGGCAAGGGCGTGTATCTCCATGGCAAAATCAACCTCGACGTCATCTTTGGCACGCCGAAAAACTTTCGGCACGAGCGCATCGACTTTGAGGTCGTCGATTGGCCCTCACAGTACCACTGCATCCTCGGACGTGTCGCGTTCGCTAGGTTCATGGCAGTGCCACACTACGCCTATCTGCAAATGAAGATGCCAGGCCCTAATGGCGTCATCACAATCAACGGGAGCTTTGAGAGATCCGACAGTTGCGACAGGAAATTCAACAGAATCTCCTAGTCCTTCGGCATGCAGGAAGAATTTGCGAGACTAAAGGAGTCGACAGACAACAGTCTGCCTTCCCTAAGCCGACCAAGTTCACCCGATCTATCTTTCGACTCATCGGTGCACACAAAGAAAGTTCAGGTCCACCCATCGGATCCCGCCAAGACGGCCCTCATCGCCAACAACATGAGTCCCAAGATAGAACTCGGCCGTCGAATTCCTCCGTGAGCACTGGGAAATTTTCGCCTGGTGTCCAGCGGACATGCCAGGGGTTCCCAGGGAATTCGCCGAGCACGCACTCAACGTCAACCCAGACGCAAGGCCAGTCAAGCAAACAATCTGGCGATTATCTAAGCCAAGAGCAAAGGCAGTCGGCATGGAGATCAACAGACTCCTCGACGCCAAATTCATACACGAGATCAAGGAAAGCACTTGGCTCGCCAACACGGTGCTAGTGCCAAAAAAGGATGCGGATGTGGTGGACTTCACTTCTCTGAATAAGCATTGTCCAAAGGACCACTTCCCGCTACCACGAATCGACCAGATCATCGACTCCACCGCGGGGTGCGAGCGCCTATACTTCCTCGACGCCTACTCAGGCTATAACCAGATTCGAATGAAGGAGGAAGATAAAGAAAAAACAGCGTTTACAACGCCTTTTGGTGTGTTCTGCTACAACACGATGCCCTTCGGGCTAAAGAACGCAGGAGCCACCTACCAGCGATGCATGCAAGCTTGCCTCAAGAACCAACTTGGTCGCAACATTCAAGTTTATGTCGACGACATAGTAATCAAGACCAAAGAGGAAGCCTCATTAATCGACGATTTGCGCGAAACCTTCGCCAACCTCGATCGCTATCGGATCAAGCTCAATCTGGACAAGTGCGCCTTCGGCATACCATCTAGGCAACTACTCGGGTATCTCATCTCCGCGGGAGGGATCGAGGCGAACCCGAAGAAAATAAAAGCCATACTGGCCATGGAGAAGCCGAAAAACATAAGGGGCGTCCAGCAACTGGCTGGGCGAATCGTGGCTCTCAGTCGATTTATCAGTCGGATGGGTGAAAAGGCACTGCCCTTCTACCAACTCCTCCGCAAAGCTGACAAGTTCGAGTGGACCAATGAGGCGCAGGAAGCATTCGAAGACCTCAAGCGCCTGCTATCCACCTCGCCAGTACTGGTGACCCCACGAGAAAGGGAACCATTGTTGCTATACATCTCTGCCACCAACCAGGTGGTCAACACAGTGCTCGTAGTCGAACGAGCCGAAGAAAACAAGGTCCACGGGGTACAGCGACCAGTCTACTACCTCAGCGAGGTACTCACGCCAACAAAGCAGCTGTACCCGCACTACTAGAAACTGGCGTACGACGTCTTCATGACGGCTCGGCGACCGTGCCACTACTTCCAAGAACACCCAATCGTGGTAGTCAATAATGCCCTGCTTGGGCACATCCTCAACAATCCCGATGCCACCGGACGATTCGTACTTTGGGGAATCGAACTGTCTCCACGAGACATCACATATGAAAAACATGACGCAATCAAGTCGCAAGTTCTCCCTGACTTCCTGGTGCACAGGATGGAGAACCAGCTCCCCGAAAAACCAGATATGTCCTACCTCTGGACAATGCACTTCGATGGATCCAAGCGGAAGGACGGAGCTGGTGCAGGTGTCATACTGACATCGCCCCAGGGGGACAAGCTGAAATATATCCTGCGAATGCAGTTCACTGCCTCCAACAACGAAGCTGAATATGAGGCCCTACTACACGGGATGAGGATGGCAAAAGCCTGCGGCGCCAAAAGGCTCATAATATATGGTGACTCCAAGCTGGTCGTCAACCAGACAATGCACGAGTGCGACGCACTGAACGACAACATGATCGCCTACCGCGACCTCTACGACACACTCGAAGGGGAATTCGACGGCTGCGAGCTGCGGCACATAGGTCGCGAAAGCAACGAAGAGGCGGATGCACTCGCCAACATAGGCTCTACATGCGCCCCCATACCACCTGGGGTATTTCTCGAGTGCATCTGCGAACGCTCCATCAAGCCAAAGGCTGCAGAGAAGAAAACAAGCGCAGCAACGGACTCGGGGGCTATGCCGCCCAATGAGCCAATAGCACTTGACGACTTGGAACTGGACACAGGACTCGAAGGACCAATGAGCGTCATGATGATCGAGCAGTCCTGGACCCAACCGTACATCACGTACCTTCTCAGCAAAAGGCTACCGGACGATCCGACTGATGCACGGCACATCGTGTGGCGATCCAAGGCATTCGTTGTTATCAACGGCGAACTATACAAGCGCATCATCACAGGAGTACTCCAACGATGCGTCTCCACGGCTGATGGAAGAGCTGTCCTCCTCGACATCCATGAAGGAACCTGCGGACACCATGCCGGCAGTCGCGCCCTTGTTGTCAAACCTCTACGAGCTGGATTCTATTGGCCTACGGCCATGCGCGACGCCAAGGACATCGTCCAAAAATGCAATGCTTGCCAGCG
This sequence comes from Avena insularis, assembly GCA_023614405.1. NCBI lineage: Eukaryota > Viridiplantae > Streptophyta > Magnoliopsida > Poales > Poaceae > Avena > Avena insularis. The sequence continues at coordinate 461,709,055 of CM042691.1, read as the reverse complement.
ATTCGCGGACAAGCCGCACACAGCTGGCGTAGAGCTCCGGCCAATTCCGTTGGCATGGCCCTTTGCGCAATGGGGACTCGACATGATCGGAAAACTCCCAAGGTCCTCACGAGGAGGCTACGTCTACCTCCTGGTCGCAGTCGACAAATTCACCAAGTGTATAGAGGCCATGCCAGTAACCAATCAATCAGGACACATCGCAGTCAAGTTCTCCGAGTCCATCGTCTACCGCTTCAGAGTGCCGCATAGCATCATCACCGATAATGGGACGAACTTCACATCCAAAGAGTTCCAAGAATTCTGCGAGAATCTGGGAATCAACATCAGCTACGCCTCGGTAGCACATCCACAGACCAACGGCCAGGTCGAAAAAGCGAACGGGATCGTCTGCGGCGGCATCAAGAAGCGACTCCTTTGGCCACTCGAACAAGCCGCGGGTTGCTGGCCAGACGAACTACAATCAGTACTCTGGAGCCTACGCACAACCCCAAATAGTGCTACAGGGTACACCCCTTTCTTCATGGTGCATGGGGCCGAAGCGGTGCTACCTGCCAAAGTACGATACAAAGCACCGCGCGTGGTCGCTTACAGCACGCAGGAGTCAACCTTGGCACTCGAAGACTCTGTCGACCTCCTAGACGAGGCAAGGGAAATCGCTATGGAAAGATCAACGATCTACCAGCAGAACCTGCGCAACTACCATAGTAGGAGGCTACGGCCCAGATCCTTCATCGCAGGTGACCTGGTCCATCGACTGAAGCAGCAAGGGCATCTCAAGCTCGAGTCCCCTTGGGAGGGACCATACGTGATTACAGAAGTAATCCCAGGTGGCGCCTATTGCCTTCAAGATTTAGAGACAGGAGTCGCATACTCCAACCCTTCGAACGTCGCGCAGCTGCGACGCTTCTATCCTTAGTCATTTTTACTTTTACATTGCAAATAAGGCTACTTAGCCAAGGCTACTTAGCCACACATTGTACTTCGTACTATCCTGCGAATAAATAAAGCTAAGTGCCCCAAAACTCCGTGTTTCCCTTTAGTTTTCGCAACTTATCCACTCGGGGGTTGCGCCACCCTATACATATCTGTTCTACAAACTAAAACGCGACATCCTGAGTAGCTGGCACACCAAGAAACCCTTGACAAACATCAACCCAGTTGCAACGCACCTGACAGGTTAACAAGGGACTGAGATACATACATGGCCAAGCTAACGAAAAGGAGTCGCATAGTGCAACGCACTCACCAAAACATACATGCTAACAAGCTCTATTATACATCATCAATTATACACAACATATATACGAACTTTACAACATTGATACAATTATGTGCAGGATACAAACTAAACTACTATTGCAACAAGAGAACGTTGGTTTGCTCCTCGAAGAAGTCGATGATCTCCTCTGCTGGGCGATCCACCGCCTGATAGTGCGGCACCATAATCCAAGCAGAGCCCGCTGGTGGCACAGGTGGACCAGCCGCAATTGCCGCAACGTCTACATTAGGCCTATGCAGTCGCACCAACGACAGAGCGGCCTTGGCACCAGCCACCAACCGCTGTCTTACGCACTCGCGTACCACAGTCAAATCTTGGAATTTGGCAAGGAGGGCCAGCAGGCTTGATGGAGCAACATCTAGCGGGAACATCGTCCGATAAATGTTCTTCAAGCATGGTTGTGACTTCTTCAGGAAGTGCAGCACTCGCAACGCATGATCCTGCAGGGTTGCCAGTGCGATTGCACGATCATGATCCACCTAGAAGTACCCACTCGCCTGAAGTTGCTCCTGAATCAGGTCATTCATATGAATGGCAATTCGATCCTTCTCATCCTGCGGATGGCGTGCTCTAACAACTATACAAGGCAAAAGCAGAAGCATGAGGACAGCACACCATCGCGAGTGACTACAAGGAAAAGATAAGAGTAGGAAAGCTAACATTTAAATTGGTCGCCCAACTGCGTCACCTCCCCCAATAGATATTGTTCTCGGGTGGTGGCCTTCTCCGCCTTCGATTTCCATACATCCGCATTACCGCGGAGTACAGGCAATTCACGCTCCAACTGCTTCACGCGATCATGGAGTCGCGAGAGTAGAGACGGCTCATCCACCCTGGAGCGCGGTGGTGCCAAAGTGTCATCAAGGGGTGGCGAATCCTGAGGTTCCCTCAAAGGATGACTTGATGTGCCCTATCACAAGCCAAGCATGAAGCAATAAGAAGACCAAATCGATGTGCAGACAAAAGATTCGAATGCATTCAAGATTAGCAAAAGTATCAGTAGAGACACTTGCCAAAAGGCATGTTTTCGACAAAAGACATAAGCTGTCCAACTATTACAAAGCTACTGAGGAGCAACTGGTTTCTTCGACTTCGACTTTGGCTTTGGGGGCCTCATCGGCAGACACACGAGTGACATCGTCCGCACCAGCCCACTGGAACATGGGGTGGACTCTGGCCTGCAGGGGCTGGACGCGACGACGCGGTCATGTGCGAATGAGGGCGCAACCTCCCTCCTCTTTGCCCATGCGACTCTCGAGGTCGCAGACACGTTCATACAGCACATCTGTCTCCATGGACTCGCTGGGCACGATCACATTCTTCCAGGAGCGCCTCCTGTTGCACGGCGTCGTGGGGTCGAAGGGCGCGAGTCCGAAGTGGTCTCCGTCGGCCTTCAGGTCACGGATGTAGAACCACTTGTCCCTCCATCCTTGGACAAACATCATGAGTTTGATATCAAAGTATGTGGCGGAGGAGTCAACGTGGATACCGCAGCCGCCTACATCGTAGACTACGGAGCCAGACACCGATTGGCGCTTCAACTTGAAGAGGCGCTTGAAGAGGCCGAAGTGCGGCTCGATTCCGAGCCAGCACTCGCAAAGGGTAATGTAGCAAGCTACGTGGAGAATGGAATTGGGGGACAGCTGATGGAGCTGGAGCCCATAAAAACAGAGAATGCCCCTGAAGAAAGGATGCAGGGGCAACGAGAGGCCACGGATGATGAACGCTAGGAACATCACCCAAAAACCGGCAGGAGGAGAGGGGATTACCTCGCCGCCAGGGACGCGCGCGTCGGCGACTGCGGATGACAAAAACCCCGTCTTGGCGAAGAAGACGAAGTTTTGAGGACTTGATCACAGATGGACGCCACGCGCCATTCGTGTGGCAGTGCCGTGCCCTTTTCTTTCGCCGCGGGTGGCGGTGCTGAATGCAGCGTCGGAGCCGCCCTTCTTCTTCATCGCAATAGTGGCAGCAGCGGAATCGGCCGCAGCACCTCCCTTTTTCTTCCCCATTCAGCGGCATAGATGTGACCGGAGAAAGTAGCTGGGAAATACGTGGAGCTGGTCCAGCGCCACGGAGGAAAATGACCGCAAAGAAGCAGAGGAGCAGCGGCAATGGCGATGGAGGCAAAGGATGAAGAGAAGTAGATGTGAATTTTACCGTCGCCGGACTGCTACTTAACCCCATGGAAGATACAATCCAACGGCTAAGAAAAACCCTACCAGATGCGTGGCGTTCATCCAGCTTGACACGTGGTTGACCTGAAACGCAAACCGTCCCCCACTACTCCCATTACGCGCAGAAATCGAGGAGGCACAGTTAAAATAAAGATTATGCATGCCCGGTCAAATCAGAGTCAGGAAATGGGACCCACCACTCGTCATATCCCGTCAAACTCGCTCACGCGGGCAACTGAGGTCATGGAATCGTCAGCACTGACGTCATCAAAAACTATGCAGCAGAAGACTTCGAGTACTTTAGTCCTTGTTCGAGTCTTCGACTCCACCAAGCACTCGAGGGCTACTCCCATAGGGAGCGCTGGTCGCGCACCCTACGATTTTTCTTTTTCTTTTTGTAGGAACATGGACAATCAAAGCAAACCCAACCACTCGAAACACGGTTCGACTATGGACATGGGTTACTCACATAGGGAGCGCCGGAAGCAAATTCGACTGAAACAAGCAAACAAAAGACGACAGCAGTCGCAAAAATTCTTTAGTCCCTGCCTGAGTCTTCGACTCCACCAGGCACTCGGGGCCTACTCCCATAGGGAGCGTTGGTCGCGCACCCTATGATTATTTATACACAGTATTGTGTGTTGATAACGTCCACACGCGAAGCTTATGGCTACACCACCTCATGACTTTTCCCTACAAAGAGACTGCGTCTCCTGGGTTACCCGAATCGTCTCCGCGATGACAACATTCGGATTCCGCGCTTACAGCGTGAAGATAGGACCTGAATAAGGCCTGGCAACGCATTTGCTGCGCACTACTAGAAATATATCCGTGCCAACATGTACGATGAACATGCCTTGACGGACGCGTCGAGTGCACCTATATACTGGAATTCGACTCATGTAAGACCTCCGTGGCTTGAGTCGAATTACACCAGCACTTTTCCGGATTCGAGTCCGGGGACTCTAGTTTGAGTAGATGGCGTTGTTTTACCCTAAGGTAGTTAACTGATACCGATACATTGGTTAAATCAGGCACACGCATCAACAATCCCTATGACACAAACAAAGCACTCGAAAAATATACTTAGTCATGCACTCAAAAGGCTTCATAAAGTCTCTAGTCGAATCTGCGATTCCACTGGACACTCGGGGGCTACTGACATGGGTATACCCTATAGGTACTCGAGCATGGTATATACGGCCTGAATATGTAGAGTCCCACGGTGTTGCCAAAGCCCAAATGAGGAACTCGAGTAACCTATGGACTCTCGGTTGCTTGAAGAATAAGAAGAAGATAAAAAGATAGAAGGTTCAAAGGGGAAAACCCTAACTTGTAACTGACTCGACCTGCTACCCGAGACCAAGCCTATCTATATAAAGGCTAGGAGGGGGCGGCGAGGAGGATGCAGGCAACCCTAGTTTCCACAACACTTGACAGATTGCATCTGTGCACCATTGTAATCCTTGATTTCTTTGATAATTCCACGATTAGACAAGCAAGAGTAGGGACCTCTATGAGGCCTGAACCTGGGTAAATCTTCGAGTCCCCTGTGTGCTTGTTTGCTAGCCGATAGATGTCTCCAGCGCTCCCTCCTTCTCGAAAACCCAAGTCCATAACAACGGGCATTGATGAGTTAAACCCTCGTCACCCCCTAATAGTCAGATTGCAGACACTTTGTTTTTAGGGGACAACGCATGTCTCCGAAGGGGGTCACACTTGGTAACCAGGTTTAGGAGTTTGAGCATGCCACCACACTTCATTACACATGCTAGGGTCACATGCATGGTTTGGAGGTGTTCCGTTGCCCCGAAGCGTGGTTTCGTGCGGAACCCTAACATACGAGTGACCTTCGCTCCGAAACCCTGATATGTGGGGGGACATGAAGATTACACTATTTTTCATGTTGCAACAAGTATGTGTATACACATTGTCACAACTAATACTAACTGAAATGGATCGTATGGGCACCTAGAGGGGGGGTGAATAGGTGCTACACCAATTTTTAATTCTTTTTCAATTTTAGGCTCAGCACAAAGGTAAATTCTCTAGATAAACTAATGTGTGGAATTTCCCTATATGCAAACCTATCTACTAGCGAGTAAGGAGCGAGTGGAAGAGGAACAAGTGAACCGAAGTGAAGCACGCGGAGACACAGGATTTGTTTGACCGCAGTTCCTTCCTTGTTAAGGGAAGTACGTCTGCGTTGGAGGGGTGGGCGGTACTAAGACCACCACGCCACAAAAGGCCTCACCCTGTTCTCCGATGGATCTCGCCACAATAGGCCTGATCCATCTTCCACTATAGGCACCCTTCGAGGCGGGCACTGGCGCCTTTACACAACTAGCGGGGCAACAACTCCACAACAACTTGAAGGCTCCCGAAGTGACAACAAGCTGCCACAAGAACAAAGTTGTCAAATACAATAACACGATCTAGGTATTAATGAGAATACTAGATCAGGGATTTCTCGAAGTGAATGGAGAGGAGTTGGAGCGCTTGATTCTTGATGTTGATGATGAACTTCTCCTCCTTCAATTCCACCAAAGATCAAGACCTCGGGGTGGTTGAAGTGGGAGATCGAGATTTAGTGCTCTTTAACAGGGTCTGGTCAAATTCGAATGAATCAAGAGTTCTGGATGTTGGGGAAGAAGTGGTACTTATACCCCCTTCCAAAAACCAGCCGTTGCACACTTTGGGGGCCGGATTATCTGGCCCAAGTGAGGGCCGGATTATCCGGTCTGAGGAAACTCTGCCCCAGACTCAGAATATCCGGTAGAAAAATCGCCCCCTATCTGAGCGTCGCGCCGAGCTTGCCCTTGATCAACTTCTGGGGCTGGATTATCCGGCCCTATGCGAAGGCTGGATTATCCGGCCCTATGTGAAGGCCGGATTATCCGGCCTAGGGAAGAAAAACCGCCCCAGTTCGGATTTTCCGGTAGAAAATCCGACCGGATACCGAGCGACGCGCCTTGGCTCCTTTTGCTCAAAAACTAGGGGACGGATTATCTGGCCCTTGCGAAACCCGGATTATCCGGCCTGGGAAGGAAAAACCGCCCCAGTTCAGATTTTCCGGGAGAAAATCTGACTGGACATAGAGTGACGCGCCTTGGCTTCCTTGAGAGATGAGGTAGGCCGGATTATCCGGCCCTTGGAGGGGCGGATTATCCGGCCCCCCTCAAAACTTCTTGCACACTTAGCACACATGAAAAGTCTCCATAGTATTGTTCTCTAACACGCAAAACATAGGGAAACATGAAATGTTCTTTGAATCTCCCCCTTTTTGGTGTTAGATGACAATACCAGGATTGGCAGGAGAAAGACACAAGACACACAGAGATAACTTTGAAAGGGACTGCCCCTCAATGTGTGCATAAAAGAGTTTTGCATTGGAATACAAATGCACACAAATAGGTGAATCTATTACATAGACAAACGGGCAAAAACACATACCACCGAAGTAGAGAATAGGCAGCCTTGACATAAATCACAATTATTATTGGATAACCATTATGAGCGCGCGCCTTCCGTGATAAACCTCCAGCAACAGGATATGAATAGATATAACCATGAGCATAATCCATGATATGAAGTCCATAGGTATCATCCAGACAACCATATAAAGTCTCAACCACAAATCACAAACCACGAATATAAAAGTTCAACGCTAAATGGGCATAAGCAAGAAATAACGAATAAAAAGTGCAAGTGTTTATGCCCGACCCATGCAAATCCACGGACAACCTAATAGAACTACTTCTCCCCCTTTGGCATCGAGACACCAAAAAGGGAGAAGAGCGATGCTAGTGTCCCAGGGGATCACTCATCATAGTCCTCATCCTCGTCCTCATGCTCTTCCTCATCCTCATCTTCAAGCTCCTCAGTGTCACCTTCCTCATCATCAGCATCAGCAGCAGGCACAGAGGGGAACAAGTGATGCTCCAGCTCACCATAGTTTAGCCCGGAGGAAGTGTTCCACCGAGCATATGGAGTGGGAGGTGTAGGAGCCGGAGGAGCACCCGAAGCGCCATACACGTGGTGGAGAATGAGCTGCTGGGAGTGAGCCAACTCATGGCGCTGCCCGTAGGCCTCATACTGACCCTTGCGTGTGTCCACGCCCATGCAGAGGATGTGACGCTGGAACCAGTTCAACTGCTTGATCTCGCGGGCCACGAGGAGGCCTTTGAGGCTCTGAGCATCCCTCATGAGACCCTCAGGAGCAGAGGAGGGGTGAGCAGTCTTCCGAACCTTGTTGTAAATCTTCTTGGCCTTGTGCATCGAGTCAATGTGGAACTCCTCGGCAGGAAGCAGGTGGCGGATGAGCAACGTAATGTAGGGCGCATAGGGAATGGACAGACGGTTGAACAAAGCATCACACAGCTCATGGTAAATGAAGTCCATGACATCTAGCTTGTACTGCACTGACTCGTCCTCGCAGGAGGCAACTGAAGGGAATATGCCCGAGAGGCAATAATAAAGTGGTTATTATCTTATTCCATATTTACGATAAATATTTATTTTGCATGCTATAATTGTATTGATCGAAAACATCAATACATGTGGGCGTTCCGTGCAGGCCTTGACGTCAACGCTCCACAGGGACCACCTCCAGGTTTCGTGGATGATTATTGGTGGCCCGAGAATGATAGCGATGATGAAACCTGTGTTCAAATTCGTAATCCCGACACAGGCTTCTGATGTATGTAGTAGTAATAATATGGGACTAATCTATGTAGTACTATTTGTCGGGGTATTGTATTTGTAAGAACTCTATGCTATGTAATAAATTTTGTTGCTTTTACTAATATCCATCAATTTTCATCGTTGTTGCTTTTACTAAATTCATCTATTTTCATCAGTGTTGCTTTTACTATTATCCATCTAATTATGTTCATTGTTGCTTTTAATGTGTACTAATAAACTACTCTTTTCATTCTGTTTTCCAGGTGATTGAAAGATGCCGGGGGGAAAGGGCGTTACAAAAAAGCTAAAAAGCTTGGTTGACCTTGTGAGTGGTGGTTCAAAAAAGGGTGGTTCAAAAAAGGGTGGTTCGAAAGCTTCAACATCGGCTTCGAGAGAGCGTGCTAGTCCTCCACCCTGCACTTCACAGCGCCGGGGGCGTGGGAGGCGTGGGAGGAATCCTAGTCCCCACCGGCCATGGTGGACCAGGACGAGGAGGAGGACGACCAGGAGGAGGAGGAGGAGCCAGTTCGTCAAGAGGAGGAGGAGACGCACTCGGATGATGATGATGATGACGAGGCGCAGACGCAGCAGTCGGAGGACGAGGGGTTGGTGTCTTTACCCTACGATCTTGACATGACCTTGAGGTGGGAGCCTCCGGAGGATGAGACGTCGTACCTTGAGGCATACGCGGCCATGGACCCGCGGCTTACGCCACGGAGCAAGGCTCCATATCGGCGTGGGGTTGCGAGACTCCCCGATCTACCTTATGCCTATGCGGATAAGGTTCTCGTACCCACTGGGAAGAGGTACATTATTTGACCCGCTAACCATATATTGGAATTTTCATCACATACTGATTATGATTTTTCATTTTGCAGTTCCTTTTTATATGAGGATGGAATGAAGCCGTATCGTGGCTACTCGAGCATCCTTGGAGCCCTGGTTCGAGCGTTTTTTCCTGGGATTGTTACTCTCCCAAATGGTCATACGGATGTAGCTTGGACTTGGAAGCATTACCACTACGCCCCGGATCCGGCTAAAGAGTACAACCACATGGCGGAGAAGATTCTAGTTCTGTTCTGGGTAAGTTTGTTTCACTTGTCATAATTAAATCACCGCGGCTTTGACTCGTGGCTTTGACTCCTTTTTTCCTGTGTGCATACTTGTAGAATTACTTCGACATGGACAGGGAGAACTGAAGGGAGTGCATGGCGATCGTGAACGAGCTTGCCAAGAGGAAGGTGCAAGACATGCACTACAAGGCATGCATGAACTCTGTCCACAACTGGTTTGGCGATCGTAAGATCTAAATGAACAAGAGTCAAGCCCGGACATGCTCTTCGAGCCATGGCAGTACCTGCAAGTAGTTGTGTTTCTGTTTTATTGATTTCTTGACCTTCTTCTATTTCATGTTGTACTAATACCTATACCTTGTGGATGTAGAACCCTCCTCAGTTTGTCGGTAATGACACGAGGTGCTTCACAGGGATGGTAGCATGGTGGACACACGCCGAGTACCTCAAGAGACACGAGGCCGCAAAGAAGCGGCGAGAGGAGATGAAGGGTGGATCACACCACCAAGGCAGCATCCCGCTCGCCCTTGTCAGGCAAAAAGAGGTGAGCAAATGCTTTCTTTATTTTTGCTTCTCATGTTATTCTTTACTCCGCAAGGGAGTCCCCCTTCACTTATCTTTGTCCTCTCATTTGCGGAAAGTAAAGACAAGTGAGGAGCCGTCCATGTTTGCCATTTGCAAGAAGATGCGCACCTTGGACGAGCCTGTGGACGGCTCCTCGTGGATCAATGAGGGAGCCAAGATCCGAGTGCAATGGCACCCGAAGTACAAGTAGGTGCACGGCGAAGATTCCAACCCTGACACCGCCCCTTCGATCTTGAGGTTGTCGTGCTGGCGGGACAGGGCCAGAGGAATGGCCGCCTATGGATTGTTGATGGGTCCGTCGACCCTAGGACCATTCCATCTATGCGCCAGATCCGGCGTGGCAGGACGAGCTCCATGCCTGCCGTAGAGATCCGTCCACGGCCTTCGGTTATAGCTGTCGACCAGTTACGGGTATGTTCTTCTTCGTCCTTAGTCATCTTTGTTTTACTACATGTTTTACATTGCAATGTTCATGACATCGCGGCTACACGACGTAGGAGGAGATGGACGCTGAGAGGGCAAGCAGAGAGGCGGCCGAGCAGCGGCAGCTACAGCTGGAGCAGCAGCTTAGCCAGCAGCAGGCGATGCTAGAGCAGCAACAGCAGATGACGTAGTGGATGGCACACCAAATGCTCATGACTACTCCACTAGGGTCTCTTCCTACTCCTCCTTTCTCCTTCCCGTGGGTAAGTGATCACATGTCTTTATTCTCTAATGCTCGTAATTTTCAATATTTTCTTACTGTCTAATGCTCACAGTTTCCCATGGTGTAGTTGGCAAATTTGATGCCGCCTGGTGGGTCGAACAACCAGGCGCCGCCTAGTGGGTCAGACGGTGGATCGAACAACTAGTCGCCTTTCACCGTCAACAATCCGTCGATCGTCCGGAGGCTAGATCAGAGTCCTCCAGGTTAGTTCTCCTACACTTTACCTTGTGCATCACTCGATATCGATACTCGATACACTTGTAAATCGATTGTGAGAGTCTCATGATTGTGCTTTTGACCTTGTAGGAGGGCTTTGAGGTTGTGGCCATCATGTGTGCATCACGGTTATTTCTGCTACACTTGTCAAATTTAGTCATGCCATCACACTTGTAGAAAATTTAGCCATGCCATGAGACTTATAGAAAATTTAGCCATGCCATGACACTTGTAGATAATTATATGCCATTCTCAAATTGTACTTGTCATTTTCATCACCTTACCATGAGACTTGTCAAAATCACATGTAATAGCTATTTTCATCAACTATTCATGTGACTCCCGTAGATATTCATGATTTTACTTGTCATAGTGATGTACTTGGCCATGAGACTTGTCAAAATTCCATGTAATTGCCATTGCCATCAACTTGTCTAGAAACTTGTACATATTCATGATTTTACTTTCCATATTGACGTATGTTTCTTGAACTTGTAGGATATCACGATGGATTCGGAGCATGAGCTTGTGGAGATCTTGGTGGTGATGGTCTTGTGGGTGGGAAGAAGAATAAACTTGTAATATTTGTGAATGGCTTGTGCGCTTGTTCTTGTGAAGTTTGCATTGTTGCTTGTGTGGTGATGATATGATTTTGGTAGTGTTTGTGATGACATATGATCATATTATTGTTATTTTGGTGTTGGTGATGATCTTATGATCATATACATGTATTCTGTGTTGGTGATGATCTATATGATCATATATATACATTATGTGTTTTGAAATGCAGGAAATAAAAGAACAACAGAAAAAAGTGAAAAAACTTGGGCCCTTTGGCGTGTGACAGGTGGCAGCAGCCTGTGCAGCCGGCGCTGGGTAGACAGCCTTTGCCGTGTTCCATTTAGAAGAGGCACACGACAAAGGGACAATCTTTGCCTTGTGTTTTTCAGCTACGACACATGGCAAAGCGACAGTCTTTGCCGTGTGGTAACTCTTAGAGGGCACATGGCAAAGTCCCAAACCACGGCACAGCGGCGGCACACGGCAAAGGTAAAGCACAGGCAAAGAACAAAAACACACGGCAAAGTGAGCACACAGCAAAGTCCCTCTGGCTCCGTCAAACGGACGGAACCGTGAAGTTACTTTACTTTGCCGTGTACGCGTGCCAGACACACGGCAAAGCCTTTGCCATGTTTTATGCCTTAGACACACGGCAAAGCCCCTTTGCCATTGCAGATGCTGCCGTGTGACTTTTGTCGTGTGTATACACACGGCAAAGACTTTTCCGTGTTTCTAGTCGCTTTTGCCGTGTGGTTTTGCCCACACGGCAAAGAACGTTTCTCCCGTAGTGGAGCGGGTCTTCCATTGTGTTCATCATATCCTTGTCCTACTATTCCACCCACTGCAGGCGTATGTCAATCTACATGTCCAGAAATACTTATCCAGGATGAACAGCAAAAATAGGTCGACACTCGACACTCTGTGCGGAATTCTCTCCCCGCTAAGATCTTGTTTACCTCTCTTATATCTTCATCCCAAGAGGTTTGGGAATGGGAGGGGATTCTAGAAATAGGTCGACACTCAGACACTCCGTGCACCAGCATAAGATGCATAAGGTGCTCCATTAATCACAGGAACAACAAGGAAAATGAGTGGAAGGGGTGCACATGTTACCTCACGAATGGACCATGCCCTATACGTGTGCCTCCACGGACCAGTTTTTTATACAACCTTCTAGACTTTATGGATTAATCAAATAGTTTACAGAGATTGGAAACTGAGTAAGGCACACCCAGCCAAAGATGATTTCCTATTCCATGAGTCTTACAAACCTTGCAAAAGAAGTATAAAAATCTGGAGATGGGGGGAGATGAGATGTTCGATGCTTTTGCCTCGAGGGTACCCACACTGGTCAATGGAATTCGCACGCTCGATGAGAAATTGGACGAGATCTCGATCGTAAGGCATTTACCCCGTGCGGAGCTGCCACGTTACATATCGTTGGTATCGGCTATCGACCAGTGCATTGATCTCAAGACTCTCACTATGGATGATCTGATTGGACGGTTCAAGGCTCATAATGAGTGGAAGAAGATCACCTATGGTGATACCAAACCAGAAGAGCGCGTGATTCTTCCGCGTGCCCAGTGGTAGACAGTGGTCGTCAAAGAGAAATGTCATAAAGCATTCGGAAGCAGGAGTGATAGAGAAGCTGCTCGCCCAGCGAAAATGTGCATCGCAGGGGGGGACGAGGATGACACTCCACCAAGCAGGAAGTTTGGCATTAACAATAAGATGTCATAACTACAGCAAGCTCGCTCACTTCAAGTCTAGTTGCCGGAAACCGCTGAAGGAGAGGGGTCTCATGCCCAGAAAGGACATGATGTAATAATGATGTTGGTGCTCGATAGCTCATCCTTCCTTGCTCCTCATTGGAGGGAGAAGTTTAGGATTGCCATGGTAGGCGTGGCAGACAATGGCCTAGTTGTTGTGGACACCCGCACCCCCCATCTCCATGGGCACCTAGGGAACCTGCAGGCGAGCAATACGAGCCGTGCTCTCCTCCGTTGACTGCAAGCGCTTAGAAATCTTCTTCATCTGCTCAAGCGAATGGTTGAGTCTTAGTGTGGTTGCCACTAAAATTGCATCCGTCAATGTCTTCCTGACCCCCATCACCTCCGCAAAATACAGATAAACTAAGGAGTATGTTGAGAGGATATTCACAAATTAGTGTAGAACACTAAATCCAAGGGGAAAATTTTGTGACTATGTTTTTTCACCTTTCTCCGAACCTACACACTAAAATGTGTCTAGATACATTATCTTCACAAAACTAAAACATCTTATATTATAAAACAGAGGGAGTACTTTCTTATCCGTAAGCCAACTGATATAGTCCCTCCCAACTATCTAAAAATTCTCTTGCCACTATCCAATGAAATGTAGTAGGAGCATGTAAAAATTGATAGACCTTTTTAACTGAAAAATGTATGTCAGGTCTAGTCAAGGTGATATACTGTAGTGCTCAAACAATGCTTCTGTATCGAGTAGAATCGTCTGTACTCAAGATAACACCATCAAACATGGACAATTTTTTCGAAGTTGACATAGGAGTATCAACTAGTTTGCACATCCTCATGTTAACATGACCAAGCAAAACATGCACATATTTCTCTTGAGATAAGCTAATACCATCTAAAGCCTTTCTCACTTATATTCCCAAGAAATAGTGCAATTCTCCCAGATCCTTCAAGGCAAAGGAAAACCAAGATCATGTAATAGAGAATCAACAACGTCTTGATCGGATGATGTGACTACAACAACTACATCAACATATATGAGCATACAGATAGTTACTCCCCTATTGTTGTAGAAGAACAACGACGTATCAGCCTTAGATGCCAAAAATCCAACATGAAGTTTAGAACTCAACCGTGCATACCAAACACGAGGATCCTATTTCAACCCATAAAGAGATTTATCAAGCTTCCATACATGTACCACGTGGGTATGATCCTCTCATCCAGGAGTTTGCCACATATAGACATCTTCTTCCAAAACACCATGCAAAAATGTGTTCTTCACATTAAGTTGTCGTAGCTTCCATTTATGGGAAATAGCCAACGCAAGAACCAGGCAAATAGTGGCCAGCTTAACAATAGGGATAAATGTATCCTCATAATCGATGCGATAGTGTTGCTTAAATCCCTTAACAACCACATGAGCCTTGTACGAATCAATAGTACTTTCATCTTTCCTCTTAGACATTATACACCCACTTGTAGTCAATAACATTGTGCCCATAAGAAACAGGAACGATATGCCACGTATCATTACGCATAAGAGATGAGAATTCCTCATCCATTACCATCTTCCAATTAGGATCAACAAGAGCTTCCTTCAAGTTACCCGGTTCCCCTGTAGCACAAAAATTAACAAACCAACCATTATCATACCAAATACGCCCATCGGTAATTATATTTGATTTCATAATGCCATGTTGCAAACGTGTGCGTGGTCCCTCGGCAAGAGCCACCGGAACAACAGGTGCAGAAATCTGGACCTATGGGCAGCAGATCTCACGCTGTCAGGACTAGCAGATGCAGTAGCCACATATGATCAAGTCGAGTATCCTGAGTTTGAAGCCGTGACCACAAAATATCCCAAAGAAGAGGATAAAATAGCATCTTGCACGTCTTGCAAGCATTGCACGCCTGTCACGGTCATGGGTTTACCCGCACCTATCATGGCCGGGGGCTCTAGAGAATCTCCCGCATGCGCCCTAGGTGAACTGGACGACGCCGCATGGCTAGGAGGAGACGAAACCGATGCCGCATTGCCAGGAGGAGACAAAACCGTGTATGTCCTTATACCAGCCCAATCACCATGACCCAGATTTGGCGGACGATGCTGAGGCGAATCTTGCCACATAAGGTGAGACATCTCCAGAATTCTCACTAGAGACCTCATTTGATATAAAATCAATGGGTTCCTGCACAATATTCTGAGCAAATAAATCATTACTAGGATTAGCATCATCACTAGATCGTAATTTGGGACCCCCAACCATAGGTAGATGAAGATCAAGTGATAGAAGTAAAATTTCAGCATGCAATTGTGCGCCGGCATTAGGATGAAGATCGGTAAAGGGAAAAATCAACTAGTCGAAAATGACATTGCGGGAAATATACAAGAGGCAATAGAGATGTCGAGAGACTTATACCCCTTATGAAGATCATTATAACCAAGTGATGCATATAAAATGCACACATGAACTTTGTAGTTTATTGCTACATGATCTCACATATTTGCAACTTATTTGATGTTATATTCATGTTTCACATTGATTTATGAGGAATTACCAATGATCCCCTTTATTTGGTTTATAACTCTGCAGGACAGGAAAATCATGTTTTACGTATTTGTATCTTTCAGTGACATGAACAATGTCAAATAACCCAGGGATTTTTTAGGAGTATTTTTCGCGAAGAGAAGCATCTAGAGCACAAGAACCACGAGAGGGGAGGCCCAAGGCCCAAATGAGCCCAGGTGGCATGGGCCCACCTGGGTTGCTGATACATGTAAAATGCATACATGAACTTGTAGTTTATTGATACATATTCCCACATATTTGCAATACATATATAATGTTATTTCCATGTTTTATATTGACTTTTGGGGATTTACCAATGATCCCCTTTATTTGGAGAATATAATTTTGAGGCCTGAAAGTTGGGTCGCCCAGGCAGCGCGGTACCCAAGTTGCTTACAATTAGCTGCGTTGCCCAAAGTTGGCGTGCCAAATACTCAAAGGGCCTTTTTCGGCACGAATTCAACTTTACGTTTCAATACAAAATATTAGGCTGACGGCCATCAAGTTGGGCCCCCTTATCAGCTTTCGCCCTTATGTCACTGCCATCGTGGCTGCAATGTAGGCTTGCAGCATTGGCGCATGCATCCTTTACACGTCTTCTTCTTCCTCTGGGGCGGCAATCTGTGGTCGCGGCCATGGGGCGGAGCTAGGACTTGGACGAACCTGCTCGGCCCGGCTCTCCTTATCCTGAATTGGAGCTCACCCTCACCATGGTCGTACCCATGGCACGGCGCGGGGACATGAATTCATTCCCGGGTGAGATCTGTTACCATGACGACCATGCTCGGTCCTGTTGGCCTCCTCTAGAATCCGAGCTGGACGTCGCCGTGGTCGCACACACACCAGCTACGGCGCCTTCCTCTCCGAACCCCAAAGCCACATCCACCCAATTCGGCACAACGGCAACAAGGTGAAAATGCATCAAGTTTTCTTCTTGTGATTATAGAAAAACATGTATGTACCATGGCCGTAGCATACTCTAACAATGTACACATATGTTGTTTACTAGATTTTCATTTGAAATTAGTAGCTCCGTGATGACAAAACATAGAGAACCTAAATGGAATGACGATGATGATCATATTCTGTACTTTGCATTGCATCAACAAGTGCTCGCTGACAAAGCATGTTATCAATAGAGTGGAGTTCATCAGCCATTGCCAAAAAATATGTGAACAAATCAATGAGCGATTCAATGCAAATATGCGCAGAAAAGCTAGATCCATGTCATCAATCATCAATAGGTGGCACATTTTAGTGATACTTTCAAATGCGTACACCATGTATCATTTACTTGAAGTGGTTTTTATCCTGAGCAAAAATGCCTAGTATGCACATTACCTTTGTATGTTCTATGTTGCAATTTTGTTGTTATGGGCGTGGAAAGAAAAGCTGGGCTTCACTGAATATTACGCAGTTAGGCCTAACCTAGTCTTACACAAATAAGCATAGCTTAGTCTTTACACAAATAAGCGTAACTAATGATAAAGATAAAGATAAATGGTTCATCGGATTTGCCAGTATGAGCACTAGGTCCCTGGAGCTGGTGGTATCGTCGGAACAAACCAGAATGATGCGTTTGGCCATTTGTCATTCTCCATCAAATCGTACGACCCCACAGATGAGCCAATTGTAGGCCCCCTCCCCCTGATGTGGATTTGGCTCCACGTAGGATCTGGAGTGTCAACATGATAGGCGCGTGAGTGTGCAGCAAACACACAGTCTGCTATAAAAACTATAAGTGCTGACACCTCAGCAACAACACCAGCATGTTCTTCCTGGACTCCGGCAGTAGCCTCAGCGGGTATTTTGTCAGCTTCACCAGCAGCAGCCTCAGCAGGTATTTCGTCAGCTTCACCAGCAGCAGCATTAGCAAGTATTTCGTCAGCTTCACCAGCAGCAGCATCACCAAGTATTTCGTCAGCTTCACTAGGAGCAGCAGCAGCTAGTTCTTCATCAGCTCCACCACCACCACTACCAGCAGCAGTATCAGGAGCCAGGGCTGCCTGAGCAATTACAGGTTCAACATCTCCAGGGACTCCGACAAAGAAAGGGTAGTTGATCTCAAGAAACACAGATTGTCCCTTCAGATTGTCGACTCTGCTCTAGACTTGCTCTACTGGGTCTTTGGATGGGCATGCGGACCTCGAGAAAACGTGACACTGCAGCGATGGGTATGAAGAAAGTTGTGTCCCCATATGTTTTGTTGTATCACCAACGTTGTTTAGTGCTCCCCTGATATGAATCCACATGAGTTCAACATCCTGCTTCGTGTCACCTCCGAGAGGTCCCAGGAACTAGCACCGTGTCCCAAGTTCAGCATCTACTACTGCATCTTTGATGACCGGAGCTGGAATGATGCACGGGGATGCGTGGGTACCTGCGTGTTACTTACAGTCAGTAAGCAGAATTTTGAATGGGATTTTACATGCTATATGACATCATGACTCACCCCAAATGGACGGCTCCCAAACACGCACATCGCCGCTAGGTTCAGCGACCGCATAAATGTGTTGTGGTTTGTACGAATAGTAGCTGCAGGTGAAGGCAGCGTCGACATACTTCTCCGGCCTCGGTAAGTCGTCATGCAACACTGTCCATTCCTTGTCTTCTGGGCATCTAATGAATGTGATTGCCTTGTCGAACACCGCTAAGAGGTCGTACTCCCAGGTCTTCCACACCTCCCGCGGTCTATGTGGGAGCTATACCTTCAGGAGCTCAAGTTCTGCCATGTTGAACCTGTAAGTCTCAATGATCTGTAGCCATTTTTTAGAGTCCAAGTACTCCCATCCTGGGATAAAAGGACCAGCCACTCGCCATTGCCACCCACCCAGTTCTGGTCATCTCCCATTTCCGTCTCTTCTTGTTCCTTGATATTCACCACTACTGATTCCGACCACTTATCTAGCAGCATCAGTTTTGCATGAATATTCTGCAGAGTTTGTTGTCAGTTGGTACAATCACCTAGCATGGATTCCATTGCAAATACAATTTGACAACTGGACCTTCAGATTAAAGTACACAAAATATCGCCTAAATACGAGTGTCTCCTCAGATATTGCCTAAATTATGCCTGTATCACTACGAAGATACCCAATATATGGAGTAGGAGTAGAGCCCCCAGAACAAACACCTCACGATGATCATAAATAGCTCGGGGCATAACAACCTTAAATCGTCTAATCTGTTTGTTTTTATTTTAGGAAACAGAATATCACCTAGCAGGCATTCCATTGCAAATCGAAATTGACAACTCGTCTATCACCTAAAGTAAGACTGTGTCACTATGAAAATACCAGATATCAGGTACGAGCAGAGCTTCCGATGTACATAATAGTCTTAAATGGTTCAATTTGTTCAAACTGCGCGTGCACACAACATGTTCGACGAAAGGAACATAGGATTTCGATGAGAGTTCAGCACATATGAATCAACGATATGACTGAACCAATAAGCAAGATACTCGAACTTACATGGCTCGCGGTCGTTTGGCCATTTGTTGGTATCAGGGTAAAGAAGGCATGGCGTGTCGAACGGTTGTTCGTCCATGTCCCGCATCATGAAGCGGTAGCCAGGGATGCAGCGAGCGAGGCGGCCGGCAGAGATGATGTCCAACCCCATGGCGATCCTGTGTATGTTCGTGTTGCTGAGGTTTGGCCATGCCCAATCCTCGCGGTGGCGGTCGCCCTGGCCATCCGCGTCATCATCGTATGCCTTTTGCTTCAGCCTGCTGCTACCCCAAGCTCTACCCATAGCGGCGAATGGAGTCTAGAATCCGGTAGATTAATGGAGGCATTGTGATAAGGAGGCGGATGGACTCGAGAGGGGATGGAATCAGGGATGGGGCAGTTGTTCGAGTAGGGAGTGACCCGGTGAGTAACCGCCGCCGCTGCCGGTTCTCGTCCGCATGGAAGACAAGGAAGGGGGGATAAATTATTGAGGGCGTGCACCGGAACCGTCTAGAGGAAGTGAAAAAATAAATCGTAAGAGAGAGAAATGTACGGCCCGCCTTTCAGTGAGTGAAGGTCGGCATGCACAAACGTGACTAGTTTGACTTGGATCATGCATGGCAGACCTTGATTCCACCACATGCAAGTGGCGCGGAACAAATTTTAGGCAGCGCTAGTGTCGATGTGTAAAACTGTCGTTTTTCTCCACCTGCACCCTACTACGAATGGTCCTGCACCATTCCAGATATTATTAAGGGCAGTTCCAATCTTGCAGTAAGCAGTTTCACTTCTCCGTCTCATTTCCTCCTCCACGGCCTCATCGTCTTCCTCCGTCACCGCCTCATCCATTTCCTCCGCCACGGCATCACCCTCTTCCTCCGTATCCTTTCCCTCTTTCTTGTAGTCATGGACTTTTCGGATGTCCGAAACAACGGCAGACAAGCAACTGCGTACTTCGACATAGAAGTACATGGTGGGAAGAAGATCAATGTCATCTACACCATCGACCCTCGGACGGTGAGCAACACTCTGAGTAATTACATGAGTTAGTTGCGGTTCAAAGAAAATAGGTTCGTAGGTCTCGGCCTCGAGTACAGCCGTGATCACCATAGGATCGCCGTGGTGCAACTCTCCATGAAGGGCCACGTCCTCGTATACCAGCCTTTTTGCGAGAAGGGGGCTGACGGGATCTGGTATACTTTGTTGTCTTTTTGTTCCTGAACCGTCTATTTACAAAAGTTATTGCTATATTATTTGTCTGAATTCATTTTCATGCAGGTGGGGCGAAATGATTAGGGATCTATTTCATGACTTTCTCGTGAACCTGCACATAACATTTACTAGTGTTAACATCACAAATGACACTAAACTACTTGAAAGCCCGACTATCAACATTAGAATCCCAAAGGAGTGCAGAGTGGACATCCAGGAAATTTACTGGATCCCAGGGAAGAAGGGCGGCAGGACCAGGATGGCCGATCTTGCTTCCTAACTCATCGACCCGTGGTAGACATGAAGGGAAAACTACCGAAATGTTCATGGAGGCGTTTAGGGCATGATTACTGGGAGGATAAGCCGCTTTCTGAACCTAATGTGAAGTACGCTGCAATTGACGGGTATGTTAGCCAGGAGCTGTACCACCAGATTGTAAAATCTCATTCCAGGCATCGCATCATTGAACCACCACCAAGGCAGGTTGTTTGCGCCAGATGCCAGAGTGTAGATGAATCTACAAGTCGGGCCAAGCGACCGAAGGCATCCTGGGATCTGTTGCCTTCTCCAACAGGCTGGGATGTAGACTTTTAGTGCATGATTGTTGTGTTTGTACAGGGCTTGTTATGTTTATGAAAACATGTTATTTTAGAAGTACACTATGTGAGCAATTATGAACTGCCGTGTACTACCTTTGTCGAACTATAATCTGGGTTTGGTTATGACTGTATTCTTCGCTATAATCTGGGTTTGGTTATGACTTATGACTGTATCACACCTTATGCATGTCAGTCCGGGATTTTGCCGCATGCAAATGGCACAGACAGAATTTGTAAGAATGAATGTTGAGCATACAAAAGGGGGAAATGTAATTCATACAGGTTAGCACAGGGATCATACGAGCTTGGTTCTTACACGCAGAATGCTTAGAAAATACATGCGAGATAAAATACAGGCGAGATAAAACTAGGAACGAAATGCGAAACTAGTAGTGGTAAACAACACACTCACCCACCGGATCTGTTGAGCATCTCGTAATGCATATACGGCGTCCACGGCTGCGTAGTTGATCGCATCGTAATCCAGGTGCCTCCACTCCCATCGCTCGTGCAGGTGCTTCGGGAACTCGACTTTCATGCTAGCGTACTCGTGGTCGATGATGTCGGCAGCGAGTCTAGCCATGCCGGCTTTCCCTGTATCGCCATCCGTGTACCTCCACAAACATTGGAGATCGACGTTATTGACGACGTGAACAGGGAGATCCCGCTCTAGCTTCGGAGTGTAGTTCTTGATGTCGACGCTAGCGAAGTAGATCTCCCTCCTGTGTAGGAACTCGCGAAGCTCCGGGCATACAGATTTGGCCCTACATACGTGGTATAGGAGGCAGTGGTTGCGCATGGATAGCTGCAAAAGCGCCATCCTCTTCCTATCTCCGGTATACTCGAGGTTAAGGCCGATGATCTTGTACCTGTCCATCGGCTCCTATAGCCACCGCTCGTACATTGCGATGACCTTGGCAACCTCCGCTGACGCATTTGTGTGAACGACCGTGATCTTGGTGGTGCCATGGGCGGTGATGGTGTACTTGTCCGTGAAGTCGCTCCCGTCACCGAACACGCTGTACTCTGTGTCCATGGCAGCAGCTAATGCGACGGAGGTGGCCTAGGGTCGGTAGCAGTGGCTGGGACTAGGCGTGGCAGTGGAGTGATCTGTTGTGGTGGTATGGCCCGGCAGAGGTGGTGCCTGCAGCAGCGTCGATGGTTCTTGTGGTGGCTGGGGCGGCGGCGGAAGGAATGAGTTGGGGATTTTTGCATAGTAATGTGGTGAGGAGACGGAAGGCGATGCTTAAATTGCGTTTAGCAATATTCTGGTCATACCCATGCGGAAGCAAGTTTGACCGGGTGAGCACCGTTGGTTTCTAATCCTAGCGATTAAATTTGGCATCCGTCCCGATAGGCGATGGGACGGGTGTGTGATGTGGCTTTGGCGTGGCAGAGACCTGTCACGTAGACCACCGTCCCGTTGCCGATCCGCAGCGGTTGCACGGTGCTGACACGACGTAACGTGACAGGACAGAAGGAAGTGTAGATCTATTATTCCTAACAAGTTTAAGAAGTGTAAGCATAGACAGGGACCTAGCATCCTCACTTGGCACTACCGATCGAAGCCTGCCGATTACGCAAAGCTTGCAATTTCCTTTCTTTAATTTGGTGATTTTGTCCAGAATTTTCCAAATTGAAGCTCGTTTTCCCATGCTTCTATAAGTTTCTGTGTAGGCCACTTGTGTAAGCATGCACGATCAAGCAACTTTGCAACACACGTGTTGGTGGAAAAGCATGAGGTTTCAACGCACCACATAGTTTAGGGATTTAGAATAGCTACATTGTGGAGCTCTAGCCAAATTGCATGGTAAAGCCAAATTCAGCTTTGTGTCAGATTTAGCTATAGCAACATTGTGTCTTGTTTGTCCTAACTTTTGCCCTCCCGATATTCTGAAGCCCTCACATGCGCTCGGAGGGGGGTCTCGTATGGTCAAAGGCTTGGTCGTTACGTGCGCCCTGACGCCTAAATTGGAAGTTTTTTTGTTATTTGGCCTTTTTAAGAGCGCATTTTCCCCTCTCTCGCTAACAGTTGTGTTTTTTTTGCCCAAAAAGATAGGGAATCTAGAGCAGCTTCTCTCTTCATTCATTGTTCCTTTTGCCCTTGTTTTTCCCCAATCTGGTAGCAAATCTAGAGCAGCAAAACTAACCAGCACCATAAATAAATTTAGTAAACAGAGCAGATGTAGATAAAGCAGCTAATATAGGTTATATAGTACGGTACTTAACGAGGTTCAATAATTAGGCTGCTCAGCAGCAACAGCTGATAGGTTCAACACAGACAAGACAAAGAAGTCGCTTTACTGAAGGTGATCGAGGCCCTCGTGGCCTCTGCTAGGAGGGCCTCCGCCTCCTCCCTCTGGCGCCTCCTCCACTTCTTGCTGCCCAACCGCTTGACCTTGGGCGCCTTGGGTTTGATCGGGGGCATGCGCCCCTCCTCGATAGCCACCTTCTAGAGGTTGCAGAGGTGAAGACCAAGCGCCTAGTGCTTGGCTATGAAGCCGTGGATGTTCATGGACTCACCGCAGGTCCTCATGTCCTCAGCATGCTTCATGAGGGAGTTGAAGTCTGTGGCGCGGAGCCTCCTAGTGGGACAGAAGGGGCACCTGTACACGTCGCCGGCAAAGAAGTTGTTATACTGGCCGAACTTTAGCCTCCTCAACACATGACGAGTCTTGGTGTCCTTCGACTCGTCATCGCTGTGGACATCGCTGCTATCCTCCTGTTGGAAAAAAACAGTAGAGTGCAATAAGGACATGATTGAGATACTTTGATTATCGAGATTGATTATTTGCATAGATTATCCGATTGAGATCTCCCGATTATTCCCCAAATCTCAACCAAATCGAATACTGATCCCAACTATGAACAGGGGTATTCATCGAAAATCGAGATCTAACACAAGAGGATTAGCTACTGTAAAAATACGAACAACCGAGCCCTAATAACATACGATTTAGCATCCAACGATGGGAATGGGGGAAGAACAACGGAAGGAGAGAAACCCCCGGTTACCTCCGACCATGGGTCGGTGATGCTGGTGTCGTAGGGGTTCTCCGGCCTTATGTAGACAACCTCCTCGTAGGGGTCCCACGAAGGGATCTGTCCAAGACGGAGGGCCTCCTCATGGCTACGGCGGATCTGAGGCGGGGAGGGTATGTCTGGGATGGGGGGATCCTCGCCGGTGGCCTTGGAGGCGCTGATGGCCACCGTGTCGTTCTTCTCCATCGCTGGCGTGGTTGGGGTTTTGTTGGGCGTTTGCAGAAGGTGATGGGACAGTGGAGACGGTTGAGTGAGCGAGTGCATGATGAGTGGGAGTGGGGAGGCCTCTACTAAAGGAGAAGGGAAGCGATGTTTCGTTGCACTACCATGCACCGCGTGCGCTCTTGCATGCATGGCCACGTGTCGCCACGCCCGTGCACCGCACACGCATACCGTGAGTCACGTTTTTTTCGCTCGCGTCTAACCCTGGCGATTCAGTTATACTCAGTTTTTCCCTCGAGCGTAACACTAGTGGTTTGGTTCAATTTTTTAAATCATTTTCTATTTTCTATTTGAATCCCTTTATCATTCTTTCCCTTGGTTTTTAAGTTCTACTCAGTTTTGCCCTTCATTTTTAAGTTCTACTCAGTTTTTCCCTTGGTTCTTAAGTGCTACTCGGTTTTTCCCTCTCTTTGTATCCATCTCTCGCACTTGTGCTCATCTTCGCTGCTACGCTCTGATTGGTCGAGACAGTTGTCACACGGATCGTGCCTACCAACTGTTGATCCTCTATGACCTAGCGGACAGGATAACCCTTATATCTGTCGGGGGCACCCCTCTATCCATGCAAAATAACCAGTATGCCACCGGAACTTTAACTCCATAAAAAGATGAACTTGAATATAATTTGAAGGGTACGAAAATAGAAATCCCCATAGTTTAAGGGTCTAGATACGGTAAGAGAACTAAATGTTATTAGTGGCTGGGCTAGCACAGTGACGGGTTGGTCGGCTAGAAGTTGTTGATTCCTAAGTAAGGGGACACTAGGCCAGTCTTGACATACTCCCTCAGGAATTTGCCATAAGCAGCGTTCTTAGCCTTGGTCACTGACTTGTGTTTACTAGCCAGGCTTTTACCGATGCCAACCGCATGCGGAATCAAGCTAGCAATCCTCGGGTTGACTCCTTTCTTACAGAAAGGGCACCTGAGCTCCCCAAGTCGAGTGTAGAAAGGGATTATCCCGCTCTTGAGCTTCTTCATGACATGGAGGATCTTGTTGTCCCTATTCTCCTTGTTAGAGTCCATCTCACTTGAATCTATCTGTAATGTATGGAATGCAAACCAAAATGAGAAAAATAATAAATATATATTCCTTCCACCATTCCGAGTTACTTTCGATGCAATAACATGTCTATACAGGTTCAGCAGTTCATTACGGCCGTCTCCCCAGCTCGCTCCTAAATTAATGTGGTTTGTGTTCTTGATAACTTATTAATAAATAAATAATGTGGATTCATTCAGAACAGACTAGATCTCTCCATGTACCGGTTCGTAAGTTGCATCTAATCATTAGGACTAGATTTTTTATGAAGCCAGGATAGATTAAGCTCGAGCAGAAAATATGAAACATGTAGAAATAGATGTACCTCCGGGTACACGAGCGGAGCGTGTTTGTCGAACTCCACGCCCTCATCAGGGCCTCCGAAGTCATCAGCACCGGAGAGAAGATGGTCCCCCAAGGGGTTGAACTTCATGTCCTCCTCGCCTTGTGCTACGTGATGCTCCTCCAGATCTGCCATGTGAAGCACCACCCCGGCGGCGATGCCCACACACTCACCCCCACGCACTGGTTTCATGGAGAAGGTTCGTGCATGTATGTTCAAGATTGTGGGGTTTTTCTAGATAGGGAAGAGATAGTAGTGGATGAGTGCGAATGGAGGACCCGATAGGCTAGGTTTTTAATGCGGGGATGTTTAGGCCTCCTCGAGGGCCCCAGTAGGCAGCTCTTCTGGCTGCGGCTGCCGTGTGGAAGGTTCGTGTGGTGGGGGCCTGTCGGAAGTGAGAGCGCAGGCGCGCTGCATAGTAAAAATGGTACAACCCATGGGTCGTGGATGACCAGTTGCCATGTAGTAGACTTGTAGCCTTTGCAGACTAGATTAAACATGACATGACCACTCGACGACTTTTTCCATGGACGGTATCGTGTTCCTTCTTGTAGAAGTCTCGCTGAGGGAGACGTCCGTGCTGTCTCGTGTTGTCTTGTGAAGGGCACGGCGTGTACAACGAGCCTCATTGGATCCCATAGGATCAACAGTTGGTGCGCACGATCCGCGTGACAACTGTGACAACCAATCAGAGTGTAGCAGATAGAGTGGGCACAGGTTTGGGCTTCTACAAAAGAGAGAGAGAGGGGGCAAAACTTGGTAATATCAAAATGCCAAGGGCAAAGCTGAGTAGTATAAAAATGGAAAGTGAGTGTCTTTTACAATGAAATACATCGCGACATACATCAAATTATGCCAAGATAGATCCACTAGAGTTCATTGCATGTGTGTTCTTTCCACAAACCACATATGTATCCACTAGAGTCATTGCATGTGTGTTCCTGTCATGAACCACATATGGATCCACTAGTGTTCACTTCATGTGTGTTCTTTCCACAAACCGCATATGTATCGACTAGAGTAATTCAATGTGTGTTCTTTTCACAAACCACACATGGATCAACCAATGTTATTGCATGTGTGTTCTTTCCACAAACCACATATGGATCCACAATTGTCATTGCATGTGTGTTCTTTTCCACAAACCACATGGATCAACCAATGCAATTGCATGTGTGTTCTTTTCACAAACCACACATGGATCAACCAATGGCATTGCATGTGTGTTCTTTTCACAAACCACACATGGATCCACAAGTGTTCACTGCATGTGTGTTCTTTCCACAAACCACTTATGGATCCACCAATGTCATTGCATGTGTGTTCTTTTCCACAAAACACATGGATCAACCAATGGCATTGCATGTGTGTTCTTTTCAAAAACCACACATGGATCAACCAATGGCATTGCATGTGTGTTATTTTCACAAACCACACATGGATCAACCAATGGCATTGCATGTGTATTCTTTTAACAAACCACACATGGATCCACCAGACTCATTGCATGTGTGTTCTTTCCACAAACCACATATGGATCAACCAGTGTCATTGCATGTGTGTTCTTTCCACAAACCACATATGGATCAACCAATGTCATTGCAAGTGTGTTCTTTCCATAAACCACGTATGGATCCACTAGAGTCATTGCATGTGTGTTCTTTTCACAAACCACATATGGACCCACTAGATTCATTGCATGTGTGTTCATATACTAAAACCAGCACTAGAGTCATTGCATGTGTGTTCTTTTCACAAACCACACATGGATCCACCAGAGTCATTGCATGTGTGTTCTTTCCACAAACCACACATGGATCCACCAGAGTAATTGCATGTGTGTTCTTTTCACAAACCCCATATGGATCAACAAATGTCATTGCATGTGTTTTCATTTCACAAACCACATATGGATCCACCAATGTCATTGCATGTGTGATCTTTCCATGAACCACATATGGATTCACCAATGTCATTGTGTGTGTGTTCTTTCCACTAACCACACATGGATCCACTAGAGTCATTGCATGTGTGTTCTTTTCACAAACCACATATGGACCCACTAGAGTCATTGCATGTGTGTTATTTTCTACAAACCACATATGTATCCACTAGAGTTATTGCATGTGTGTTATTGTCACAAACCACATATGGATCAACCAATGTGATTGCATGTGTGTTCTTTCCACAAACCACATATGGATCGACCAATTTCATTGCATGTGTGTTCTTTCTACAAACCACATATGGACCCACTAGAGTCATTGCATGTGTGTTCTTTTCACAAACCACATTGGACCCACTTGAGTCATTGCATGTGTGTTCTTTCCACAAATCACACATGGATTAACCAATGGCATTGCATGTGTGTTATTGTCACAAACCACATATGGATCAACCAATGTCATTGCATGTGTGTTCCTGTCTTGAACCACATATGGATCCACCAGTGTTCATTGCTTGTGTGTTCATTCCACCAACCACATATGTATCCACTAGAGTCATTGCATGTGTGTTGTTTTCACAAGCCACACATGGATCCACTAGAGTCATTGCATGTGTGTTCTTTTCACAAATCACATTTGGACCCACCAGAGTCATTGCATGTGTGTTCTTTTCCACAAACCACATCTGTATCCACTAGAGTAATTTCAAGTGTGTTATTGTCACAAACCACATATGGATCAACCAATGTCATTGCATGTGTGTTCTTTCCACAAACCACATATGGATCAACCAATGTCATTGCATGTGTGTTCTTTTCACAAACCACACGTGGATCAACCAATGGCATTGCATGTGTGTTCTTTTCACAAACCACACATGGATACATCAGAGTCATTGCATGTGTGTTCTTTTCACAAACCACACATGGATTAACCAATGGCATTGCATTTGTGTTCTTTTAACAACCCACATATGGATCAACTAGTGTCATTGCATGTGTGTTCCTATCATGAACCACATATGGATCCACCAGTGTTCATTGCATGTGTGTTCTTTCCACTAACCACATATGTATCCACTAGAGTCATTGCATGTGTGTTCTTTTCACAAACCACACATGAATCAACCAATGTCATTGCATGTGTATTCTTTCCACAAACCACATATGGATCCACCAATGTCATTGCATGTCTTTTCTTTTCCACAAACCACACATGGTTCCACCAATGTCATTGCATGTGTGTTCTTTCCACAAACCACATATGGATCCACCAATGTCATTGCATGTGTGTTCTGTTCCACAAACCACATATGTATCCACTAGAGTCATTGCATGTGTGTTCCTGTCATGAACCACATATGGATCCACCAATGTTCATTGCATGTGTGTTCTTTCCACAAACCACATATGGATCCACTACAGTCATTGCATGTGTGTTCTTTTCAAAAACCACATATGGATCCACCAATGTCATTGCATGTGTGTTCTTTCCATGAACCATATATGGATCCACCAATGTCATTGCATGTGTGTTCTTTCCACTAACCACACATGGATCCACTAGAGTCATTGCATGTGTGTTCTTTTCACAAACAACATATGGACCCACCAGAGTCATTGCATGTGTGTTCTTTCCCACAAATCACATATGTATCCACTAGAGTAATTGCATGTGTGTTATTGTCACAAACCATATATGGATCAACCAATGTCATTGCATGTGTGTTATTTCCACAAACCACATATGGATCAACCAATGTCATTGCATGTGTGCTCTTTCTAAAAAACACATATGGTTCCACTAGAGTCATTTCATCTGTGTTCTTTTCACAAACCACATATGGACCCACTTGAGTCATTGCATGTGTGGTCTTTCCACAAATCAGCACTATAGTCATTGCATGTGTGTTCTTTCCACAAACCACATATGGATCCACTAGAGTCATTGCATGTGTGTTCTTTTCACGAACCCACATGGATGCACCAGAGTGATTGCATGTGTGTTTTTTCCACAAACCACACATGGATCCACCAGTGTGATTGCATGTGTTTCATTTTAACAAACCACATATGGATCAACAAATGTCATTGCATGTGTGTTCTTTTCACAAACCATATATGGATCCACCAATGTGATTGCATGTGTGTTCTTTCCATGAACCACATATGGATCCACAAATGTCATTGCATGTGTGTTCTTTTCACAAACCATATATGGATCCACCAATGTCATTGCATGTGTGTTCTTTTCACAAACCACATATGGACCCACCAGAGTCATTGCATGTGTGTTCTTTCCAAAAAACCACATATGCATCCACTAGAGTAATTGTATGTGTGTTATTGTCACAAACCACATGTGGATCAACCAATGTCATTGCATGTGTGTTCTTTCCACAAACCACATATGGATCAGCCAATGTCATTGCATGTATGTTCATTCTACAAACCACATATGGTTCCACTAGAGTCATTGCATGTGTGTTCTTTTCACAAACCACATCTGGACCCACTTGAGTCATTGCATGTGTGTTTTTTCCAATGTGTATTCTTTTCACAAACCACACATGGATCCACAAGAGTGATTGCTTGTGTGTTATTTTCACAAACCACATATGGATCAACAAATGCCATTGCATGTGTGTTCTTTTCACAAACCATATATGGATCCACCAATGTCATTACATGTGTGTTCTTTCCATGAACCACATATGGATCCACCAATGTCATTGCATGTGTGTTCTTTCCACTAACCACACATGGATCCACTAGAGTCATTGCATGTGTGTTCTTTCCACAAACCACATATGGATCAACCAATGTCATTGCATGTGTGTTCTTTTCACAAACCACACATGGATCAACCAATGGCATTGCATGTGTGTTCTTTTCACAAACCACACATGGATACATCAGAGTCACTGCATGTGTGTTCTTTTCACAAACCACACATGGATTAACCAATGGCATTGCATGTGTGTTCTTTTAACAACCCACATATGGATCAACCAGTGTCATTGCATGTGTGTTCCTATCATGAACCACATATGGATCCACCAGTGTTCATTGCATGTGTGTTCTTTCCACTAACCACATATGTATCCACTATTGTCATTGCATGTGTGTTCTTTTCACAAACCACACATGAATCAACCAATGTCATTGCATGTGTATTCTTTCCACAAAACACATATGGACCCGCCAGAGTCATTGCATGTGTGTTCTTTTCCACAAACCACATATGTATCCACTAGAGTAATTGCATGTGTGTTATTGTCACAAATCACATATGGATCAACCAATGTGATTGCATGTGTGTTCTTTCCACAAACCACATATGGATCGACCAATTTCATTGCATGTGTGTTCTTTCTACAAACCACATATGGACCCACTAGAGTCATTGCATGTGTGTTCTTTTCACAAACCACATTGGACCCACTTGAGTCATTGCATGTGTGTTCTTTCCACAAATCACACATGGATTAACCCATGGCATTGCATGTGTGTTCTTGTCACAAACCACATATGGATCAACCAATGTCATTGCATGTGTGTTCCTGTCTTGAACCACATATGGATCCACCAGTGTTCATTGCTTGTGTGTTCATTCCACCAACCACATATGTATCCACTAGAGTCATTGCATGTGTGTTGTTTTCACAAGCCACACATGGATCCACTAGAGTCATTGCATGTGTGTTCTTTTCACAAATCACATTTGGACCCACCAGAGTCATTGCATGTGTGTTCTTTTCCACAAACCACATCTGTATCCACTAGAGTAATTTCAAGTGTGTTATTGTCACAAACCACATATGGATCAACCAATGTCATTGCATGTGTGTTCTTTCCACAAACCACATATGGATCAACCAATGTCATTGCATGTGTGTTCTTTTCACAAACCACACGTGGATCAACCAATGGCATTGCATGTGTGTTCTTTTCACAAACCACATATGGATACATCAGAGTCATTGCATGTGTGTTCTTTTCACAAACCACACATGGATTAACCAATGGCATTGCATTTGTGTTCTTTTAACAACCCACATATGGATCAACTAGTGTCATTGCATGTGTGTTCCTATCATGAACCACATATGGATCCACCAGTGTTCATTGCATGTGTGTTCTTTCCACTAACCACATATGTATCCACTAGAGTCATTGCATGTGTGTTCTTTTCACAAACCACACATGAATCAACCAATGTCATTGCATGTGTATTCTTTCCACAAACCACATATAGATCCACCAATGTCATTGCATGTCTTTTCTTTTCCACAAACCACACATGGTTCCACCAATGTCATTGCATGTGTGTTCTTTCCACAAACCACATATGGATCCACCAATGTCATTGCATGTGTGTTCTTTTCCACAAACCACATATGTATCCACTAGAGTCATTGCATGTCTGTTCATGTCATGAACCACATATGGATCCACCAATGTTCATTGCATGTGTGTTCTTTCCACAAACCACATATGGATACACTAGAGTCATTGCATGTGTGTTCTTTTCACAAACCACATATGGATCCACCAATGTCATTGCATGTGTGTTCTTTCCATGAACCATATATGGATCCACAAATGTCATTGCATGTGTGTTCTTTCCACTAACCACACATGGATCCACTAGAGTCATTGCATGTGTGTTCTTTTCACAAACAACATATGGACCCACCAGAGTCATTGCATGTGTGTTCTTTCCCACAAATCACATATGTATCCACTAGAGTAATTGCATGTGTGTTATTGTCACAAACCATATATGGATCAACCAATGTCATTGCATGTGTGTTATTTCCACAAACCACATACGGATAACCAATGTCATTGCATGTGTGCTCTTTCTAAAAAACACATATGGTTCCACTAGAGTCATTTCATCTGTGTTCTTTTCACAAACCACATATGGACCCACTTGAGTCATTGCATGTGTGGTCTTTCCACAAATCAGCACTATAGTCATTGCATGTGTGTTCTTTCCACAAACCACACATGGATCCACTAGAGTCATTGCATGTGTGTTCTTTTCACGAACCCACATGGATGCACCAGAGTGATTGCATGTGTGTTTTTTCCACAAACCACACATGGATCCACCAGAGTGATTGCATGTGTTTTATTTTAACAAACCACATATGGATCAACAAATGTCATTGCATGTGTGTTCTTTTCACAAACCATATATGGATCCACCAATGTCATTGCATGTGTGTTCTTTCCATGAACCACATATGGATCCACAAATGTCATTGCATGTGTGTTCTTTTCACAAACCATATATGGATCCACCAATGTCATTGCATGTGTGTTCTTTTCACAAACCACATATGGATCCACCAGAGTCATTGCATGTGTGTTCTTTCCAAAAAACCACATATGCATCCACTAGAGTAATTGCATGTGTGTTATTGTCACAAACCACATGTGGATCAACCAATGTCATTGCATGTGTGTTCTTTCCACAAACCACATATGGATCAGCCAATGTCATTGCATGTATGTTCATTCTACAAACCACATATGGTTCCACTAGAGTCATTGCATGTGTGTTCTTTTCACAAACCACATCTGGACCCACTTGAGTCATTGCATGTGTGTTTTTTCCACAAACCAGCACTAGAGTCATTGCATGTGTATTCTTTTCACAAACCACACATGGATCCACAAGAGTGATTGCTTGTGTGTTATTTTCACAAACCACATATGGATCAACAAATGTCATTGCATGTGTGTTCTTTTCACAAACCATATATGGATCCACCAATGTCATTACATGTGTGTTCTTTCCATGAACCACATATGGATCCACCAATGTCATTGCATGTGTGTTCTTTCCACTAACCACACATGGATCCACTAGAGTCATTGCATGTGTGTTCTTTCCACAAACCACATATGGATCAACCAATGTCATTGCATGTGTGTTCTTTTCACGAACCACACATGGATCAACCAATGGCATTGCATGTGTGTTCTTTTCACAAACCACACATGGATACATCAGAGTCACTGCATGTGTGTTCTTTTCACAAACCACACATGGATTAACCAATGGCATTGCATGTGTGTTCTTTTAACAACCCACATATGGATCAACCAGTGTCATTGCATGTGTGTTCCTATCATGAACCACATATGGATCCACCAGTGTTCATTGCATGTGTGTTCTTTCCACTAACCACATATGTATCCACTATTGTCATTGCATGTGTGTTCTTTTCACAAACCACACATGAATCAACCAATGTCATTGCATGTGTATTCTTTCCACAAAACACATATGGACCCACCAGAGTCATTGCATGTGTGTTCTTTTCCACAAACCACATATGTATCCACTAGAGTAATTGCATGTGTGTTATTGTCACAAATCACATATGGATCAACCAATGTCATTGCATGTGTGTTCTTTCCACAAACCACATATGGATCAACCAATGTCATTGCATGTGTGTTGTTTTCACAAACCACATATGGACCCACTTGAGTCATTGCATGTGTGTTCTTTCCACAAATCAGCACTAGAGTCATTGCATGTGTGTTCTTTCCACAAACCACATACGGATCCACTAGAGTCATTGCATGTGTGTTCTTTTCACGAACCACACATGGATGCACCAGAGTGATTGCATGTGTGTTCTTTCCACAAACCACACATGGATCCACCAGAGTGATTGCATGTGTGTTATTTTCACAAACCACATATGGATCAACAAATGTCATTGCATGTGTGTTCTTTTCACAAACCATATATGGATCCACCAATGTCATTGCATGTGTGTTCTTTCCATGAACCACATATGGATCCACCAATGTCATTGCATGTGTGTTTTTTCCACTAACCACACATGGATCCACTAGAGTCATTGCATGTGTGTTCTTTTCACAAACCACATATGGACCCACCAGAGTCATTGCATGTGTGTTCTTTTCTAAAAACCACATATGTATCCACTAGAGTAATTGCATGTGTGTTATTGTCACAAACCACATATGGATCAACCAATGTCATTGCATGTGTGTTCTTTGCACAAACCACATATGGATCAACCAATGTCATTGCATGTGTTCTCATTCTACAAACCACATATGGTTCCACTAGAGTCATTGCATGTGTGTTATTGTCACAAACCACATATGGACCCACTTGAGTCATTGCATGTGTGTTTTTCCACAAACCAGCGCTAGAGTCATTGCATGTGTGTTCTTTCCACAGACCACATATGGATCCACCAGAGTCATTGCATGTGTATTCTTTTCACAAACCACACATGGATGCACCCGAGTGATTGCATGTGTGCTCTTTCCACAAACCACACATGGATCCACTAGAGTGATTTCATTTGTG
Organism: Avena insularis; assembly: GCA_023614405.1. NCBI lineage: Eukaryota > Viridiplantae > Streptophyta > Magnoliopsida > Poales > Poaceae > Avena > Avena insularis. The sequence continues at coordinate 461,674,240 of CM042691.1, read as the reverse complement.
TTATTTTCACAAACCACATATGGATCAACAAATGTCATTGCATGTGTGTTCTTTTCACAAAGCATATATGGATCCACCAATGTCATTGCATTTGTGTTCTTTCCATGAACCTCTGATACATTGCAAATGTATCTATAATTTTTGATGTTCCATGCTTGGTTTTATCCACTTTCTTGTCTTTGGTTCCAACTTTGGAGTACTTTTCATATGATTTCTTGGACTAACCTATTAACAAGAGCCACAAAGGTGCCTGTTTTCTGCTATTTTTTGGTTCCAGGAAAGTCAAAAAATGAATATTCTCGGAATTGGACGGGACAAAAGCCAAAGTGCTTATTTTTCCGGAACTCATCAAGTGCCAGAATACTAGACGGAGAAGGGCCAGAGGCCGGCCACACCATCTGGCCGCGCGGCCAGGCTGGCCCCGCGCCAGGGGGTGGTGTGGTGGCCCCTGGAACCCCCTCGGCCTCTCCTTCCGACTATATATTGCCCTCGGGACGAAAACCCTAAGTTCCCGCTCAAAAATCCATGAAAGAGTCTATAGCCGCCATCATCTCCATCCCTAGATCGGGAGGGATCTGAAGCTCTTCCCCGCACCCTGCCGGAGAGGGGAATTCACCCTGGAGGCCTTCTTCATCACCATGCAAGCCTCCGGTGTGATGCGTGAGTAGTTCATCCTTAGACTACGGATCCATGTAGTAGCTAGATGGCTGGTTCTCCTCCTTTGTGCTTTCATGTCTAGATCTTGTGAGCTCCGTTCATGATCAAGATCATCTATTTGTAATTCTACATGTTGTGTTTGCAGGGATCCGATGGATATTGAGATGCTATTTCAGATTGATTATTGATTCTATCATGTCTTTGTTATTTGTGATCTTGCATGCTTTCCGTTGTTAGTAGCTATCTCGGCCAAGTAGATGGTAGCAACTCCAAGAGTTAGTATTTATGTTCGATAGTGGGTTCATGCCTCTAGTAATCTAGGGAAGTGACAGAAATCTCTAAGGTACTAGATGTGATGTTGCTACTAGGGAGAAAACAACAATCCTTTGTTCATACAACAATCGTACTGTTTACTTTACAGTTCAGAAGCAATAATCATTGCTTGCAACTTAATCGGAGGGGTTCGGATGATAACCTGAAGGTGGATTATTAGTCATAGATGTAGTTGGATGGCAGTCTATGTATAATGTTGTAATGCCCAATCAAGTCTCAAAGGAGTCAAGATGATTAGTATATGCATGTATTGATTTCTCGGTGTTTGTCAATTGCCCCGCTGTAATTTGTTCACCCAGCATGTTATCTAACTAAGGAGAGCCACCTCTAGTGAACTATGGATGCCGGTCCTTGTCTTTTACATTCAATCTATAAACTGTTACTACTTTGTGTTTACTTTCTGCAAACTTTTACTTCTTTCCATTCGATACGTTTAATCCGTTGTTTTCCGCAAAACACGGTGAGATTGACAACCTCATCGCAAGTTGGGGACAAAGTTCTATGGTTGTGTTGTGCAGGTCTCCACGTTGCTACTAGCACCGGTAGTGCGCCCTGCCAAAGCTCAGCTAGTAACACCTTTGGGGTGTTTCCTTGCTCCTACTGGTTCGATTAAACCTTGGTTTCATAACTGAGGGAAACTTGCTGCTGTGCTCATCATACCTTCCTCTTGGGGTTCCCAACGAGCTCTACATCAACACCGCCATCAAGCATTTTTCTAGGCGCCGTGCATTGAGCCATCAAGCATTTTTCTAGCGCCGTTGCCGAGGATCGAAGAAGAAGAAGAAGAAACTCCTGCGTCAACTACACGCCATTAAAAGACATTTTTCTGGCGCCGTTGCCAGGGAGTCAAGGACATCTTCACAAGGGGAGTCCCTCATAACCAATCTCTTTACTTTGTTGTTTTTGTTTTGCTTAGTTTCTTTTTGCTTTGTTTGCTTGTTTTGTTATCAAAAACACAAAAAAATTAGTTTTACTAGTTTGCTTTCTTTACCAAAAACACAAAAAAATTAAGTCTCCTTTAGTTGTCACCTCTTCCTTAGCTCACCATGTTGATCCCTACATTCACCCTGAAAGACCTTCCAATTGGTAGTGGTTCTATAATTGGGAAAGATAACATTGAAGAATTCTTTAATCATGTTAGTAAGCATGAAGATACTGAGGATAGATCCCTTGTAGAACTTGCTCCAAACTATGAGATTGCTGCAGCTTCTTTAATTCACATGTTAGAAGCTAGGTTTTGTAACCTCAACCCCTTAATGCAAGTAATGTTTCTTAAGCTTAAAGAAATTGAGGATCCTGAAAAGAGGGATTTCATTTTAGAAACTTTGTTTAAGGAGTTCTATGATGTTGCCAAGGAAGCTAGGAAAGTCTTTGAACGTTTCAATATGCTAGGCTCATGTGTATATGTTGTTGGTACATGAGCAAAGATGAACAAAACCGAACCTAATGGGGAGGAACCGAAGATACCAACACCCTTTAAACTAATAGCAATACATGATGCCATAGAAAAGAATCTTGATTGGATTGTTCCTGCAAACCCTTTTGATGAGAATAGTGAACCTAAGAGCATTGAGAGAGGATCCTCTAGAACTTATTTGGATGATATACCTTACCTTGTTGAAGATATTTCTGGTATTAATCTTAATGCTTCTTCATTTGAGAACACTTGATTCTTTTTCTTGCTTCTTATGCCTAACTTAAAGGCGTTAAAGAAAAGTACTTATTGGGAGATAACCCAAAAGTTTTAGATGAGTCTTGGAAGTTATTACCTCTGTAATAACCTCTCCTTATCCTTTTATTTGCTTTTTGTGCCAAGAGTAACCTCTAATGAGAGAGAAGTAATGATTGGGAAAGTTGCTGTCCCGAAACAAATTTTTGTGCTTCACCATAAAAATTAGTGAGAGAGCTCTGTATATCGGATTGCGCTGTAATGTTTTGTGCTTATGCCCCAGGTTGTTATCTAACTTTCGTTAGTTCAACACTTTTTGATTTGAGAAACAGAAGGTCTTCGAAAAAATTCGTCTTTACCTGCTGGTCTGTTTTGACAGATTTCTGCCATTTTCTGCATTTGCTTCTTGTTGGTTCCTTTCTCAGTCCTTTTGGGGAATTGAGATTTTTGAGGGAAGTGCTTCAGTAGATAGTGTTCTAATGGAAGTTTATTTGGTGTTAGAACTGAACCTTAAGACTTATTTATCTTGAGTGCACTAATGTTGCTAATAAAGATTGTGTGAAGTTTTGTATGAAGGAAAATTTTTAGGTGTATGGAAGGAATGAGTAATGAGATGAAGGATTGACTAAAGCTCAAGCTTGGGGATGCCACGCGTGTCACCCCAAGAAATATCCAAGAAGTACAAGCGTCAAAGCTTGGGGATTCCCAAGGCATCCCCTTCTTCATCAATAAAATTCCAGGTTTCTTCCAAACGCTTCATTTTTATTGTTTCATGCACAGTTGTGTTGTTCTTGGAGCGTCTTCTTTTTCGTTTTTGTTTTGGTTTTTCGTTTGCTTTTGTTTGCTTAGTTTGATGAATAAATTGGTTGGACCCCCTCTTTCATACATTGGTTTGCAAATAGTTTGGTTTGGTTTGGAAAAGAGTAGGAAAGTTCATGGTTATGTGGTAAAAAGAGCTCGTTTTTGACTGTGGCCTATGCTCTGTCATGCCATGCTTGATATTGTTTTGGCTTTATGCTTAGTATTATTTGCTGTAGCATGACTTGTTATAAACAATTTAGATTTATTAATGTGCCTTGGATGAATCATGCGTTGTTTTAGCATATTAAAGCATAGTATAGTGGTATTATCCTTTGATGCTTTATTTGGGTTGACTTGGCTCATGCTCACACCATGTTATGACTATCTCAAGTCACCATAAGCCTTTATGATCCTTTAGTTTTCAACTTGTAGTATCATCTTATGCTTTGATCAATGATGTTTTGTCGCTCTGCATGATTATGGCCATTATTGCTCTCTTAGTTTGTCGCTCCCAGTCTTTTGCTAGCCTCCACAACAAAGTATGAGTTCCACTCATGCATCCAACTCCCTAAACCAAGTTATTCCAAAGAGTCCACCATACCTGTAGCATCCCAATTGTCTAACAATTGTAATGCTACTTGGTCTAGTAATATAATGGCTACTTCAAATATATAATTGTTGCATCATCATTATATCATGCCCATGTCATCATGCCACCTTGCATTTGAACATCATATAAAACCCTTTTCCATTTGGTTCTTCTCTCATATGCATTGTTAATTGTAAGTGCCTCTTGATATTGTATTTGGGTCTTGATATATTGTTTAATGCCAAAGTTGAGTTGGGGGCATATCTTTTATTAACTCCACCATCTTTTTCTTTCACCACCTTATAATTCCACCATCTAACTAAATATGAGCTTGGCATTTATTGGTTTACTTCTAGCTCATGTGGGTTGGGATGGATCCAATTCTTTTACCACATGCTCTCATCTTAGCATCATGTTGTTTTCACAATATTGGTTCATGAGAGCCACATGGCCACCTTTGCATGCCTTGTGAGTGGAACCTTTCTCCTAGCTTCCATATGGTTCATCGTGGAATTATGCTAATGTTGGAATATTTTGGGACTATTGATCATCTAGTGGAACATACACACTAGCATGTCCCATTCTATTTCAAACATGGCTATCTCCATCTATTCCACTTGGAATTCTTTCTAGATTCTTTTGCTTGGGCCTTACTCCAATTTTGGGAATGCATAATAATAATGCCATGTAATAACATTGTTTTCACAAGAATCAACATGGCATTAAATATTTGCATGGGCCATGCAAGTACCACCTTTTGCTTGTCATTTGGTTTTTACTTGTTTTTGGTTGGATCATGCCATCTCTCATCTATCTCTCACTCCTTTTAGCTTGATCTTAATTTGATCTAGCTCAAACCCTATCATCACATCCCTCTCTCTTTTCTTGTCTTGTTTTTGTTTGAGCTAAGTTAGTCTTGGCTTGTCCTTGTCCATAGCAAACCCTAGCTACAAATCTCTCCATCTCCTCTAATCTACCATACCCCCCTCTTTAACCATACCCCATCTAACCTTAACCCCCATACCCCTCGCACCTAAACCCTAAATGCCCGCCTCTCTCTCTCGGCCTCCCCTCTCTCTACCATACAGCCCCACCTGCCCTCTCCCTGACCCCACCTAGCTACCCCCAACCCTTACACCAACCCTAGCCCGAGGCTACCACCCCCCCAACCCGAGGCGCACCGCGCTCTCCCGAGCGCTCTCTCTCTGCCCAAGGGCCCCCCCGCCCGAACCAGCCCCAGCCTCCTTGGCCTCGGCCCTGGCCCACTGAAGCTCCCCATGCTCCTGCCTGGTGCAGCCTGCCGTGCATGTGAGCAAGGAGGAGGAAAGGTGGCACCGAGCCACCTTTTTCCATCTCCCACTCGCCCACGGCATCTACCTGCCTCGCTGCTTTATCCCATCCCCCACCACCTCTCTGCCTCGCCAGACCATCCCCAGATCCACCCAGGCGCCTGCCCTCCCCTCCTTCCTTCTTCTCCAGCGCCGCCGCTACCCCACGCCGGCCACCGTCGGCCTCCACCGCGCCCCACCGTTATACGTGCCGTTGAGAAGAAGGAGGACCAGAGCCGCCAGTACTAGCGTGAGCCCGACGCAAACCCTAGATCGCCCGGCCTCTGCCTCGACGCCGATCGCCTGCTCCCCTACCCGTTCCGACCGCACCGACAGCCTCGCGGTGAGCCCCTCTCCCTCCCTGACAAGGTCCCCTTCGCCGTCTCGCCCTAGCCTCGCCGATCGTTCCGTCGTGCACGCTCTGTGCGCCGGCGTCGCGCTCGGTCCGCCTCGCTGTAGCGTTGCAGAAGCCCTAGCTAGGCCGCGCCCACCTCGCTGTCACCTAGGCCAAGCCACCGCAACGGTAGCGTTCAGCGAGCCCTGTGTCGCGATTTCGAGCCCGCTTGCCGCGCGCATGCGTCAGCAGATAGATCTCCTCTGCGGTAGCGTGGAAGAAAACAGTAGCCGCCGTTGTTTTGCAAATACCCCCCTCGTTTTGTCTGCATCATCCCGCGCTCCCGCCTGGCCCACTAGTCAGCCGCGCTGCCGCTTTTACAGAAAACCCCCAGGGTTCCACCGCCTCAACCCGCGGTCCTCGCTATGCCGCGTGGCACCCCCTTGGTCGCCAATGGGACGCGTGGCTCACGAAGACCAGTGCCCCACTCACATCCGCTAAGGCTAGAAGAGCTCACGGTGACAGAAGTTTTTCCGCGCGCGTTTGGCCCAGTCAGCAGTGGCCCCACATGTCTGTGACTGTGGCTAGCTAACCCTGAGTATAAAAAATAATTCAGTCTATCTGTTTAAATTCAAATCTTTTCCAAATTAATTCAAATTCAAATTAAATTCTGTTTTTAAATAACTTTTCAAATATTAATCCAAATAATACATATAATATATGTTTTCAAATCAGAAAAATGTGAGGATTTCAAATCTTCCATTCAAAATATATTTTGGGCACTTTAAAATTCCAAGTTGGTTTAATTACAATAAATTGCCCTTTTGACTTTAATAATTAATAACTTTTGTTTTAAAACTCCAAATTTAATAAATAATATGTCTAAGATGATTAGCTCGTGAGACCTTTCCGTTTATGAATTCCTTGGTTTGTTTTGAAGCATGCATCATATAAATATAATGTGGACAGCAACTAAAATGGAAATAAAATGGGGCCAAAGCTCAATAAAAATGCTTTATTATTGTTTCCACACCTCACCATGCCATGCTACTTTATTGCCATGCAAATTGTGCATCATTCATCATGGCATGATTGTTTGCTTGATGTATTATATTCATATGCTTGCAAACTTTAATTATGTTGGCCCTTGTTTGTTTGGTTCTTCTTCGAATAGACGCTGAGCAGGGGATATACCAAGAGAACTAGGAGCACTACCCAGATCCATCCTTTGCTTCAACTGAGCTGCCAGGCAAGCACTACCACATGCTTGCATACATATAGTACCTATTGCCTCTTTCTTATTCTTGCATCATTGAGTCGCGATTGCATTAAATTGAATCCCAAGTATTGCATAGCTTTTACTTTTAAACCCATCAAGCTTGTTCCTCCATCCCATGAGCCATTACTACAGGAGTTGTTTGAGCCATGCGAGTCGTAGAAACGACATGTGTAGGGTATGTGAGTGTCGATGGATAACGAGGTACCTAAACAACTTAACTCGACTAGTAATGGGATAACTAATGAAAGTGGCATCGGTGAGCCATATTCATATTTGGTTTTTCAGGCTCACTTGTGTCCGTAGGACCCAGTACTTGATTCCTGTTCCTTGAATATTCACTATCCACATCCGGAGGCTTATGAACCCCCAGCTGAGCTTGATTCATTCTTATTTCTTTGGGGCCACAAACTAGTTTGAGGTTTTATTTACTATCCTGTACTTATGCCATGCTTTATCGCTTTATTTAAATTGTGCAGGTATCGCACCTGTCATGTTAGGGCGGGACACGATTTCGCTGTATCGACAAGCCCAGTCACACTTTCGGGTTCCCAATGTACTGGCCGTCCACCCAAACCTTGAGTCTGCCTCAGAGTGGCCAAGCCGTCGCGGGTAGCTTAATGGGGTGGCCCCTGAAATATTTCTAATCCTGTAATTGCTTTGTCGTGGATCGTTGGGTTTTGATTTGGTTTTCGAGGCATATCAGTGTGTGTTGCTATTTGTGCACCCTCAGGTAAAACTTTCTGAAAGCCGTGTCTGCGGTTATGGACGACTTGGAGCACAGTTTCTCGATCATAGACAAGCATAACTAAAGTACCGCTTTTAATCTGACTAGACTAGGTACCTGACTAGTAAATAATGCAATACTCACGGAATGGATAATAAAACTGCCAGCGGATGGGAGGTTGTTCGTCCGCTTCCTCGTCGATGGCGAGGAGGAGGATGGATCGGTGGAGATTATCGTTATAACTGTTATAATTGTTATTAATTCACGGACATCCGTCATCTATGGTTAGGCGGATGGTTAGCGATATCTATAGAATTGCTAGGTTTATCTTTTGCTGCAATTCGTCACCCAGGTTGTGTCCCCTTTAGAGGCATAAAGACTTCTTGAGTACCCTAGGGTCTCACACGATAAATTATTGGTTCGGATGAACAGTACACTCGCAAGATGGATCTTTGGGTAGAAGAGCCAGACGATGTGGGCAACGATCATTCGGTGTAGAGATTCCGGAACGGGATCCGTGAGATCGTGGCTGGATGTGCTTATTTATGGGGCATCTTATGCCGATTTGCTTCTTATCCGCATCGATTTTGTCCTCCGCTTCCGCTGATACTCTGTTGATTGATGTATGAGGAGATATCCTAAACTATTATATCTATCTAGGATATTTGGATCTTGCCGTATGTTGCTATATTCTTTTCTTTTTAGATGGAATGGCTCGATGTCTGTTGTATTGAGGCTTTCATACATAATCCTTTGTGTATGTATTTGATCACTTCGCTTTGCCGATTCGCCGCCCGTTCTTGTCCCGATGTTTGGAAATGGTTGGGACGGCGAAAAGGTCTACACTGGAGTGGCATTTGGGCCCAAACGTACTATTTCAAACATTTCTGAAAATCAAGGCTTGTACTAGTAGAGTAATTCAACGAGGTAGTTACAATTGGTATCAAGCCATTCCGACCTTGAGGTCTCAGCCAAATGGTCGTTATGCATCTAGCAAATATTTTGGTAGTTATGTATACTAGGGAAAAACAAACGCGAGAGTAGGATTTCTTCCACTTTTCTTATTACCCACCCACCACCCTTTTCTGGTAAGGAAGTTTAACGTTTTCAATTCTCTCCTTATAATTCAAACTAGGATTCACGTGTTCTGGGTTTACGTAGTACCATAGGTTGTTTATCTGTCTGTGTGTGTGTGTGTGTGTAATCCCTTGTCTATCTGTTGCATCCAAGTTGTTATCTTAACGGCCTTTTGGTTATCAACTGTTGGTACATTCCATACCGGATGTGCTTTTGCAAACCAGCGATCCATCGATTCGTTGTATACCGACGCGATCTGTCTTACTCTTTGTTATCCGACGTTATCTTCTTTGTGGTGTTCGTTTCCGTAGTTGCTAATCTTTAGGTCATCGTGAGAAGAAGGTGTTGAGATATGTGTTTTACTTATTCATGTCTTGGAGTAATGATTTGAGTGCGGATGGAGTCGCGACCATACCACTACTTTTATTATTGCTCTTGTATATTGAGTTGGTAGAGTCACTAATCTTGATTCGTTAAGTAATTTTGCGCATCTATTGGTATTTTAATGCTGAAATCTGTGGAAAAATTTTCTTTGATATATTTGTGTACCACACTCCTTTTCAGTCGTGTGCGATATGCTTAATATCTTCTAGGTGCTTTGAACTTTGTTGATATTTTAATATCATCTTAGTAAATTGTATCCTTTAATCTTGATTAATTCCATTTTGGTACTATTTTGGATTATTATTATTCTCCATTATAGTATCTTGACTTGTGTGTTATATCAATAATGTGATGGCACCACCACGCTCGAGGAGGACATACAACCTGAACTGGGGGCAGCGTTGTCAAGCATCGCCAATGCCTTGGCAGCAATGCAGCAGAACCAGCAGCGGTTTGAGGAAAGTGTCAGGAGGAATGAGTTTGTTCCGCTACCTCCACCTCCCAAGCGAGGAGACATCAAGAGCTTCCTGAAGTTCAACCCTCGTCAGTTTGATGTTTCTGATCAACCACTTGATGCTGATGATTGGTTGCGTGAGATGTCAAGGTTACTGGCAACTGCTGATGTTCCCGAGCAAGAATGGGTAAAGTGTGCTACTCACCTTCTGAAGGGAGATGCAGCTCTCTGGTGGGAGAATTACCTGAAGGCAAACTGCACTGGTTTTCAGCCTACTTGGGGACAGTTCCTTTGGAGCTTTCAAAGAGCAATATCCGTAAATTGTCATGGAGAGGATGAAGGAAGTGTTTCTCAACCTCAAGCGTGGCAATGATAATGTCAACACCTACATCAGAACTTCATGAACCTGTCTCGTTATGGTGGCGATGAGATCTCGATGACATGAAGAAGCAAAAGAGGTTCGTGCAAGGGCTCAATGCATCGATTAAATATGCAATCACACATGCAAGGCCTAAGATCTTTTCTCGAACTTCAGCATACAGCTCTGCAGGAAGAGGCAAGGTGCAAGTGTTTGAGGAATCAAAGAAACACAGCCGTGATGCAGAAGCTCTTCACTATGTCAGCTCCTTCTAAGCGTTAGGTATGCGGGTTCCTAACACCCCACCGTCAGCCCCGGCTCCACCTAGACCTTCAAGCTACGCTGCAAGGCCACCAAACTTCCTCACTGCTGCTCCCGGGGCTACAACCACCACTACCTGAGAGCTGGCGGAGTCCCCTGCTACGCTTTCTCCACGCCCACCTGGTGCTTGTTACACTTGTGGAGACTCAGGCATCAACAATGGAACTGTCTGGCGAAGAACAAGGCTCTTCCTCCACCACCTGCAAGATTTGCGGCAAGCTCTCCTTGGTTCGTGCACCACCACCGGCTCAACATCAACACCAAGCCGTGGTCTATCGTTGTTCGTGCTAACTGTGATCAACGCCGCTCAAGCTGAGCATGCACCGGAGTTGTGATGGGTATGCTTCCCGTTAACTCAGTCCCGCACGAGTTTTGTTTGATTCGGGCATCGATTCTTTTTGTTTCTCACAAGTTTGCAAATGAGAATGAGTTAGCGCGGATCCTCTCCTCAAGCGTTAATGGTTCTATCTCCTGTTCAAACATGAGGGCTGCTCATATCAGCCATGGCAATCAAATTGAGATTGGTGGCTCTTGTTCTCGGCGTCCTTAATTGTTCTGGGCAAATTCGACATTGATGTCATCTTGGGCATGGATTGGTTGACAAGAAATGCAGCTGTGATTGATTGTGCTGAACGCCGGTTTCTCCAAGATTCTCAAGGCCATATAGTCTATTCTCCAAGTCTCGACTCCTCGCTATCCAGCTTTTTCTTTGGCGGCTCAATGTTGATGCTATGGAAGCTATTCAGAGTGTTCCGTGGTCTGTGAGTTCCTAGATGTCTTTCCCAAGAGTTGCTGTATGCCTCCGTAACGTCAGTTGAGTTTGTAATTGAGCTTGAACCTGTACCGCTTCCTATCTCCAAGCGCCTTTATAAGATGGGTCCTCCGAGTTGGCTCAACTCAAACGACAGCTTGATGAACAAGAGAAGTTGGGTTTCATTCAGCATAGTACTTCTTCTGGGTAGCCCAACTCTCTTTGTGAAGAAGCGAGACCAGATCGATAGACTTTGTGTTGACTATCGCTCTCAATGCTAAAACCATCAAGAATAAATATCCCTTCCTCGGATTAATGATCTCTTTGATCAGCTAGTCGAGCTGTGGTATTCTCTAAGCTTGACTTGAGAAGTGGTTATCACCAAATCAAGATTCGCAAGGAAGATGTTCCTAAGACAGCTTTCACCACCCGCTATGGCCCGTGATGAGTACACGGTCATGTCTTTCGTCTCACCAACGCACCGCCACCTTCTCGAGGCTCATGAACTCGGGTTTTCATGGAGTATCTTGATAAGTTCGCTGTGGTCTATCCGATGACATCCTAGTCTACTCTAAGTCGAAGGAAGAATATGAAGAACACCTTCGGTGTGTCCTAAGCTTCGGAGAACCGCTTGTATGCAAAGTTCTCCAAGTGTGAGTTTTGGCTGCCTCAGTAACCTATCTTGGTCATGTCATCTCGCTAAGGCATTGCGTACAATCCGAAACCGTGAAGACAATTGTTGAATGGCTTCCTCCTCGTAAATGTCAAAGAAGTGCGGAGTTTCCTTGGTTTGGCTAGTTATTGCCGCCGCTTGCTCGTAACTTTTCAAGATAGCGAAGCCTCTTACCGATCTCCTCAAGAAAGGCAAGAAATACCTTTGACTCGCATGTCAAGCAAGCTTTGAGACACTCAAAGAGAAGCTCACTTCCACACCGCCTTGGTACCTCCGGATACATCCAAGCCGCTTATATTCTGTGACGCCTCTTTGCATGGATTGGAGTGCGGTCCTCATGCAAGAAAAACAAGTTGTTGCTTATGCCTCTCGACAGTTGAAGACGCATGAGATCAACTATCCTACACATGACCTCGAGCTCAGAGCAGCTTGTCTTTGCTTTGAAAGTATGGAGGCACTACTTGCTTGGCAACTGCTAGAGATCTTTTCTGATCACAAGAGTCTGAAGTATATCTTTACTCAGCCTGATCTCAACCTTCGGCAGAGGAGATGGATTGAAGCAATCAATGACTTTGATTTGACCATCAACTACACTCCGGGCAAAGCTAATGTTATGGCAGATGCTCTCACCGCAAAGCTTATGTCAACAACCTCATGATGGAAGAACAGTGAGCCTCTCTTGTGCGAGGAATTCCGTCACTCAACCTGAAATTGTGGAACAAGGGTATCTCCGTAACCTTCTAGCAACACCTCTCTTGGAAGAAAAGGTTCGCTCTTCTCAGCTTGGTGATCCGCACAAAAGAAAGATCATCTCCAGGATTCAGCTTCCGAAGTATGAGTCCTTCCACGTCGATGATCAAGGCACGCTTTTCTTTTGAACACCGGATGTTTGTTCGAACTACCCGGGTTTGAGAGAGCAAGTTCTCAAGGAGGCGATGATTCTGTTCTTTCTATCCACCTCAGCAGCACAAAGATGTACATGGACTTGAAAACACAATATTGGTGGCCTGGTTTGAAAAGATATTGTGCCAAGTATGTCTCGGAGTGTGATGTCCGCCAGAGTGAAAGCTGTCCATCGAAACCTTCCGTCTTCTACAGCCATTGAAACTTTAATGGAAATGGGGAGAAAGTAGAGATGGACTTCATCACTGGTTTTCCTAGGTCGCATAGGGCAACAATGCAATCTTTGTTGTCATTGACAGCTTTCTAAAGTGGCTCACTTCTTCCCTCAAGGAAACCATTTCTAATTCAACATGGAGCTCTATATCAATGTAATTGTCTCTCTCAGAGGAAGTTCCGCTTGAGATCAGTTCCGACTGTGGAAGCATCTTCACTTCCAAGTTCTGGGAGAGTTTCCAAAATGCTTTGGGAACAAAGTTGAACTTCAGCACAGCTTACCACCCTCAACAGCAAGGACAAGTGGAAAGGATCAACTGATTGGAGGATATGCTTCGTGCTTAGCCATCTCGTTGGCATGAAGTGGGAAGAATGTCTTCCTTATGCTGAGTTCTCTTACAACAGCTTCCGTAAAAGTCCAAAGATGGCATTCATTTGAGGCTCTCTGTGGTCGCAATGCAGAACCCCATTGGTTGGTCTAAAAGGTGAAAGAATCTTGTTTGGCTCTCGACATTGTGACTCAAGCGAGGAGAAGGTTCACATCATTCTTGAAAATCTGAGGATTGCTCAAAGTCTGTAAGAGCAATTATGACAGAAGCACACGGACATGGAGTATGTCCTGGTGATCTCGTTTACCTTCGTGTCACTCCCATGAGAGGCACCGCTTTTGGTATCAAAGGAAAGTGGCTCCTAGATACTTCGGTCCCTTCAAAGTTCGTGGAAGAAGAGGAGAAGTTGCTTATGCTCTTGAGCTCCCGGAAAAACTCAAGGTCCATGATGTTTTCCACATCTCTCAGCTCAAGAAGTGCTTCAAGGATCCCGGCAGGACCGTGGACCATGAGCTTATCAATCTCCAAGAAGACCTGTCTTATCAAGAACACCCCACAAAAATCCTTGAAGTCGCAGAAAGAAGGACTCGCAACAAGTCCATCAAGTTCTGCAAGGTGCAGTGGTCGCACCATTTCGTTGATGAAGCCACTTGGGAACGTGAAGATGAGCTCCGTGCCAAGTATCCTACCCTCTTTGTGTCTTCTTCTTCATCCTAGAATCTCGGGGCGAGATTCCTGTTTAGTGGGGGAGAGTTGTAGCATCCCAATTGTCTAACAATTGTAATGCTACTTGGTCTAGTAATATAATGTCTACTTAAAATATATAATTGTTGCATCATCATTATATCATGCCCATGTCATCATGCCACCTTGCATTTGAACATCATATAAAACCCTTTTCCATTTGGTTCTTCTCTCATATGCATTGTTAATTGTAAGTGCCTCTTGATATTGTATTTGGGTCTTGATATATTGTTTAATGCCCAAGTTGAGTTGGGGGCATATCTTTTATTAACTCCACCATCTTTTTCTTTCACCACCTTATAATTCCACCATCTAACTAAATATGAGCTTGGCATTTATTGGTTTACTTCTAGCTCATGTGGGTTGGGATGGATCCAATTCTTTTACCACATGCTCTCATCTTAGCATCATGTTGTTTTCACAATATTGGTTCATGAGAGCCACATATTACATTTGCATGCCTTGTGAGTGGAACCTTTTCTCCTAGCTTCCATATGGTTCATCATGGAATTATGCTAATGTTGGAATATTTTGGGACTATTGATTATCTAGTGGAACATACACACTAGCATGTCCCATTCTATTTCAAACATGGCTATCTCCATCTATTCCACTTGGAATTCTTTTTCTAGATTCTTTTGCTTGGGCCTTACTCCAATTTTGGGAATGCATAATAATAATGCCATGTAATAACATTGTTTTCACA